>CM029601.1:253458-2653458 GCA_017311375.1 Mytilus coruscus | reverse complement strand
TGTTGCGTGTTCACATATGTGTTAAGATGTCTTTATTTAGTATTTTCGAGGAGCGTTTTGGGTTGATAGAAATCGACATTGTTACGTAATATTAACGATTACATTAGAATAATAAAATAAAACCAAGTCATCACAAAATAAGCGTTACTTAATTTATGCCTTATTCTTGGAGCGATCAAAAGGGATACCAAGTATCATGTCATTAAGTTTAAAGTTTCAACAATAGTTGATATTAAAATGTAGTATTCAATGAAGATACTTCTGTATGATGGAAATCACAAATGTCTGGTCAGGATACGTAGAATTCCAATACTTCTAAAAATTGTTTAAGAAATAAAAGTCTAAAGCAGATCTGGGACGAATTAATAAATGTATTCGTCCCAAAGCAGACGTAAATTTTTATTCATGTTTGTTACATTCATAGATATTTAAACAATATTCAACAAAGGAAAAAATAAGTAAACATAGATGGAGAGAAAGAATTCTTGATAGCCAGTGGGTGCTTTCCCTTATTTAGATTTACTACGAACATCCAAAATCAATTTGAGACAAAACTTTGTCAATAAATATAAAACGTCTGACACAGACGGCGATACATGTATTATGATTACTAATAATTCACAGGTTATTTAAAAGGATGCAATTCCATTTGTGTTTTTCATAGACTTTTAAGATTCGGTTGTTCTTGAAATGTTTTAAATATCAAAATATTTTCTGCATAAATTTTGAAGCCGATTCCGTATTTAAGATATTTTACGTGGTCGAATGTTTTATAGAAAACTTTGGAAGTTTTTATGTACGTTTCAGGGCATTTTCATATTGTATGTGAAAACATATATAGCAAGCCCTAGAGATTTTTATATTAAGCGATCATATATTTCAGGGTTCACAATGGAATTTTTACTATTATTAGAGGTTAAATGTTTCAGGGCAAGCCCTGTGGATATTTGTTTTATATTTCAAGCGATCATATATTTCTGGGTACGCACTGGGATTTTTTAAAGTATTTTAAGCGGTCATGTTTCAGGGCGAAACTGGGATTTGTTTTTAGTATTATTCTCGATCATATCTTCCGGGTAAAGAACTTGGGTGTTTTTTTTTTAAATCTAAGCGGTTACATGTCTCAAAGGAAGCACATGGGATTTTTTTTTAATTCTAAGCGATGATATGTTTCAGAGAAAGCATTCAAGGGGAGTTTTTGATATTTCAAGTGATTGAATAGTTTTGGCAAGCACTGGAGATGAAATGGGACAGAAAAGTCTTTTCAGTAAACTTTCAAATGTTGCGACCAATAGTATCAAATCTGGGTCTTATCATCGAACGGAAGACGTTAAGATGATAAGATATTTTTATACCCAAGATAGTTTACATCGTTTTATCCTCGGGATTTAACAAGATTTAAGTTTGATTATGAGGATACATAATATTCTAACATTTCAACATTTCAATGATGTTACGAGCTGTTTGACATCGAGAGGTTACGAGCTGTTCGACATCGAGAAGTTACGAGCTGTTTGACATCGAGAGGTTACCAGCTGTTCATTTTCGAGAGGTTACGAGCTGTTCATTATCGAGATGTTACGAGCTGTTCATTATCGAAAGGTTACAGGTGTTTAACATCGATAGGTAACGAGCTGTTCATTATAGAGATGTTACGAGCTATTTTACATCGAGAGGTCACGAGCCATTTAACATCGAGAGGTTACGAGCTGTTCATTATTGAGAGGTTATTAGCTATTAAACATCGAGAGGTTACGAGCCGTTTATCTTGAGAGGATACGAGCTGTTTTGACATCGAGAGGTTACGAGCTGTTTTGACATCGAGAGGTTACGAGCTGTTTGACATCGAGAAGTTACGAGCTGTTTGACATCGAGATGTTACAAGCTGTTTGACGTCGAGAGGTTACGAGCTGCTTGACATCGAGAAGTTACGTGCTGCTTGACATCGAGAGGTTACGAGCTGCTTGACATCGAGAAGTTACAAGCTGCTTGACATCGAGAAGTTACGAGCTGCTTGACTTGGAGAGGTTACGAGCTGTTCGACATCGAGATGTTACAAGATGCTTGACATCGAGAGGTTACGAGCTGTTTGACATCGAGATGTTACGAGCTGTTTGACATCGAGATGTTACAAGCTGTTTGACATCGAGAAGTTACGAGCTGTTCGACATCGAGATGATACGAGCTGTTTGACATCGAGAGGTTACGAGCTGCTTGACATCGAGATGTTACAAGCTGTATGACATCGAGATGTTTAAAAGCTGTTTGAGTTTGACAAGCATAGTTACATACGGTAAACAACTACATTTGTATCTGACTCTGAGAAATCAACTTGATTGCAGCGTAATATTATAAACTAATCGCTATGACGAAATATCAATTATCACGGAAAACTATACAAATCTCCAAATATACATTGATCATCATGTCATTATTTCAAATTACTGGTGTAAATGATAATTTGAATCATTCCCTCAATTAACTAAATTTTCCTTAACGAGCCTCCAATAGACTAAACGATGTTATAAAGTTGTATGAAGAAATTTGTTGTGATTGATTTATTAACAAGCAAATTAAAACCCGTGTGCAATGACTTCCTCTTGTCTTGCTATTTGATATGATTATCGTTAATGGTCCAACATCAGCTCAACAATTAGTTGATCATTAGACGGTTCTCAACAACGAAGATACCCTTTATGAAAGACCCGGTCGCGTATTAAGAACTAATAAACATGCATGTTTACCGTGTTGTAATTTCCTGAGGCAGCTTGTGTTTCATTATACATTAAAGAAATTATGCATCTTTTGTCACGGTAATCCATTTCTTAAGATGGATCATAAAAGTAGGCGTACCTGTGAATACAGCCGTAAAATTTCATTATCCATTCCGTTATTAACTTTTAATTTTATTAGCTGTGCAAAGTAATGAAAACAGTTAGATTACTTGCATTGTCTTGATGTCGAACCTTTTTTAATTCGACGAAAAATGTTTAAGGTAAACTTTCTTTGTAATCATAACATATGTGTTTCATATAGAACCCCACCCCTCCCCCTGTCCCAGGATGACTAGAGTATAGCAATATGGTCATACGAACTTATCTCATCCAGCAGTACAATCATCGATAAAGCGCGGAGTTCGCTTGCCTGATGGGGATGTATAAATACGCAGTACCGTTCAGTCGGAGAGGGAGATGCATAGATACGCAGTCCCGTCCATTCGAAATGGGGACATTAAATAATCATATTGTGTGAAAGTGTCATGCTCTCTGCACATTAAAGAACCCTTGCAATAACTATTTCATGGGTTTGCCGTATATGTGGCCTCTTGTCAAATTATTGTTCCTATTCAACATACCTACTTAAATAAGGTCATATAAAAATAAGAAGATGTGGTATGATTGCTAATGAGACAACTATGCACCAAAGTTCAAATAAAGTGGGTGTGAGCAATTATAGGCAACCAAACGGCCTTCAACAATGAGAAAACCCATACCGTAAAGACACCGACATGAAAAATATAAACCAATTCAATTGAGAAAACTAACGGCCTTATTTATAACAAAACAATTTGCGAAAAACAAATATGATAGACATGGACCAAAGATAACCACTGAATCACATGTGCAGACTCCAGACTTGGGACAGGCACATAAAGAATGCGGCAGGGTTAAACATGTTTGCGGGCGCCCAACCCGCCACCCAACCCCGTGACAGTGGTGTAACAGCACAACATATGAACAAACTACAAAAATCAGTTGAAAAGGGCTTAACTCATGAGATCGATACAAAGCAGAAAAACAAGTAACAAAAACACAGACCAGACGTGGCAGGGTATTTATACATCCCCAAAATCAATAAAGACACTAAGTTAATTTTTGAGAGTACTCGCAGTTACTGAAAGCTAGTTCAAAGCCAATAACAACCAATGAAAAAAAAAATCATGTATCATGCTGTTTCTGACTGCTTATGACGTCTTTACAATAAATCCGTTAAATATTTTAATTTGAGAAAACATGAAGTTGGACTTTGTTTAACTACGAGTACTCTTAGATCTTTACTTAGTGTCTTTTTGTCTTTTTATTATTTGGTTTGTGTTTAATACTGATCTGATAAGTAAAGCTATTCCTGTTGATTTATATAAAAATAAGAATATGTGGTGTGATTGCCAATGAGACAACTGTCCACCAGAGACCAAATGACGTAGACTTTAGCATCTATACCATAAATAAACCATACACCTAAGACTGAAAAATCAATCAGTGCACATCAAATGGATTTAGTGTAAAGACGTCAAGAATAAAAAGTACAGAACTGAGAGTATTCGCAGTTACTTAAAGCTTGTTTAAAGTCAATAACAACTAATAAAACAATCATGTATCTAAGATTATAAAATCAATCAGTACACATCAAACATCCATTGGATTTAGTGTAAAGATGTCATTAACATTCAGAGAGAAAAATGATCTTGTGCCATACCAAAATATAGGTATCGACAGAATGTAGAACCGTGCATGTTCATAGGTGTATAGCAACAATATTTAGTTGGGTTTTAACTTATTGATGACAAAATCAATATCAAAAACAATTTTAAAGATCTGATCACAGTGTTCAATTGGTAACCTTTTAGAATAAGTTTATTTTAAGGTTATATAAGTTTACCTTGATTGTATGTAAATTTACGGGCTTAATAAACAGCATCACCGTAAAAATTAGGATGTGCTATCCTGTTTGGAAGAATTTTTCTACAGGTACAGCCAAACATCTTAACCAAATCTTTGTATCTATAAAAGAATTTACTCTTCGGGAAGCGTTTTGTCTTTAAGGGGTCTAATGTCAGACATTAGATCCAAAGTATTCTTGTTATCAGTTCCGGTCTGTCAAATTATCTGCTTCTTTTCTTCCTATGTTTTATGACACAAGAGGCCAAGCAGCTATCACATAATAATCTACTCATTTATCAACGATCCAAAGCCCGGTTCTCACTATCAAAGTTAACTTGGTCAATTTTTTTTTACCAGGTAAATTTTGTCTAAGTCATAGGTTGTCACTTTCAAAGTTGTTGATCAAAAACTTGGTCAAAGAAAAAATTGCACTGTGATTGGATAATTCCTGTCCAAGTCCATCCAAGTTACAAGAAAAATAGGATGAGATTCTGTTCCATCAAAGTTTTCTGTGCAGTTTTCACTTAAAAAAAATCCATCAAAAACTTTCCCAAGAAAACTTGGACAAGAAAACTTTGATAGTGACAACGGGCTTAAAGTAAAAAGCAAATGTAGTTTTTCTTTATAATTTTTTAGTATGATTTTTAATTGCGACTGTTTTTTTCAAATCTAGGTTGTAGATATGAAGTAAAGCTTTGTTATGTGTCCGTTTATATAAAATGAAGATACCACCCAGTTTTAAGTACTGACTAACACTTTCTTACACAAAAAATTTAGCATGCAAATAATAGTATTTTCTATTGTATCTTAAATTTGAGCTATTAAAGACCTTTTCGAAAAATATTATAAAGTGAGACAAACAAATAAAAATCTTTGCTCTGTTAATTTAAAAGCCTTCTTTTGATGTTATTGTTAATTATATCTATGTATCATATATAATTACTTAATTTTGTTATTAATTTATATCGAGATATTATTTGCTTCAATTTTCGTCCATTCAGATCATGAGAGCCAATTATGGTACGACACGAGTAAAACATTTGCCGCTTACATCTGTCCGGTATTGATTGGTTGTTTACAAATTTATTGATAATATGTTATTAACCGTTATTGTTAAATTAATGGGTTGTTATCGCCGCATACAGTTATTTCGTCAATTATTGAATGTTAATTTATGAAACAAATTAACCGCAATTGACTCAATCTATTGTTAATTCCCGAAGCAGTTAGCAGATTGCATTGAAACGAACATAGTAGAGGGATGAAAACGACATCATTTTACGAAAGAATTAGCAAGCGATTTTCACCAGTGACAAAAATTCACAGCTTTCTAATATATGTGATAATTCTGTGAGTGAAATTAGAACGTGTAGCCGACAGCATAACATTGTCACTGTAATTAGTTTCTTTATTATTTCTATTTATCAATTATATAGAATATTTCTGCAGATGACACTTGCACTGCTTGAAATTACATTACAACATTGGGTCTCATTTATATTAATAAATATTCTGTTTATCGGTAATTAGAAATGGTAACGGAAGAATTATGACTGACAAATGCAATTACCAGGAAGATTTTAATATAAAAATCGGGGATAAAATAGAAATTCATCAGGACTTAATTTATATAATGTTCTGTTTACTGGTAATTTACGATTTAGAGATTGAATGATGTAGACCCTTGTATATATTGTTGGAGTTAAAAATACATTTTTTTTTAATTTGTGTACTTTCAGTTTTTGATGGTGTCTCATTGACGAATACCAAGCACCTCCTTTTATTTAAATAAAATGAATAAATAGCGTCAACTAATTTACGTCAGCAGTCAATATAAACGTCATTTGTCGGGAAATAATTACGAGCTTTAGGATCAAGACGGACGAGAGGCTGTTTGAACTTTTATACACTGGTTAGTAAGTAAAGTGTATGTGTCTGTAGAGTATGACTTGATATTTTCGTCAGTTACGTATATTAGTGTGAACTGTTGTCTAATTTACAGTCGGGAATTTACATGCATTCTATGTTTTTCTCTCTCTCCGAAACGCAACATATATAACTAAAAGAAGACACGGAGTAGTATACATCAATGAGACATAAAACAACATCGTTCGTAAATTAACATTAACGTAACAGGAGTTAAGTACAATGCTATTTTATGTGTGTAATAAAGGACATCAAAAACCGTTTTCTATAGATTTGTGTTGTGGGATGTGAACATTTGTTCCATGATTAAAAAACAAATATATAATATATTATTATATATTATTAAAATAACAATCTTTTCAGTTAAAATTCCACAAATTAGTATTTTTCTCTCAGTTATCTAGTTAAACTTCACCTGTTATTTTACAAATAGTTAATTATTCCTACCTAAGATTCATCAGAGTGTCTGTATTGTCACATTATCCAAAGATATAGAACCAATATTGATGACTGAAAGAAATAAATATCAAACCATGGGATAATCTTATACTTAAAAAGTCTCTTGATTTTTTGACTATGTAATATTTTCTTTGAACCCATTCCAATATATTGTATTATTGAATTACAAAGCCATTTTGATTCGTAATAGGACTAACAAGATTGAAAAAGACTTTTTACCACTAGCTTTTGTTTTTCTATTTAATCCTTTAAAATTTGGTTTATTTTTCTAAAGGTGAAATTGAATGTGTAATGGGATTTTATTTAAATGTTACACTTGAAGGCATTAAATTATTTCTGATCTTCTTGACTTTTATCAGTACTTCTTAGTTTTGATTTGATCCTATTTTTTTGTTCAGTATGTTACAACATTTTTAGTAAATAAGTTTTAATTATCAAAAGCTGTGTTACACTTCAAACGTGTTGTTATAGACAAACATTACACAAAACTGGTGAAGAGAAAGAGAAGCGAAGCTGTGTTACACTTCAAACGTGTTGTTATAGACAAACATTACACAAAACTGGTGAAGAGAAAGAGAAGCGAAGCAAAAAGTAAAGAATTGATAACAACTTGTAACTTCCTTTTCTGCCATATCAAGAAACAATTTGATAACAACCGGTAAATGGGGAAAATAGAACGTATTGGTTTGCTGTTTTAACGGCAAGTATGCTATTGGTATATAATTCATTTCCATATCAACACGTTTAGCAGTAAAACAATGCTTTTGGGAAACATTGACATGGAATGGGAAAACATTGGTCGTCGACTTTTGACTGCTTCTAAAAAGAAAGTAAACTGAAATCTCTCATTATTTGACTTCATCACTTATGAAGTGTATTTAAATGCATGGTTACTCTCTGAATAATGTTTATTACGATATGTTTAACAGTCACGGGTCATGTCAATGAAAGTATCCTAAGATATGTTCTAAGACTCCTCTTAGGGCTTGATTTTGGGATTGTCTCAGGACTTTGCCAAGACATGTCTTAGGACTTAAAACAAGCTATATAAGGATAGTCCTACCTAAAACTATCCTAAAACCATTTTGATGCTAATGAATGAATATCTATAGAGAGAAGTAAACAAAATAGTTCATGATATTTTATAGTTCACATGTAAAAGGGGGAGTATCACATAATTTCTATTCTAACACAAAATAAACTGTTACAGGAAAACATTATGATACAACTGTTGATAATTAAAAAAATGACAAAATTAATTCAAGATAAGAAACTAAATGTAGAGAATTTATTAGAGGTCATAATCGTGCTGTATTTTATGTGAATTGGTCCACTCATTACCTGTTTTCCCGTGTTCATTAAATCAGAACGAATATGAAAAAGAGTTCTTCAAAGACACGTCATAAGACCGTCATAAAACATGTCCTAGTCATAACACAGTTTTGTAGACAGGGCCCCAGGTTTGTATCGGAACTTTATACTATGTGTATATAATGTACTTTTACATTTTACCGATGTATCTGAAAATTTAATTTTTCGCGACGTCAAACTGTGACATTTCGGAAAAGTTTCATTTTTCGACTGATTTTTAATCATTAGCTTGAAAACGAGGATTTGACACCTTACTTTTTAAAATGATATTTGGTTTGATTATGTATGAAGAATATTTGTACCATTTTTATGATTTTTATTAAATTATATTATTATACATAAAAATTGCCGTTTTTTTCTAAAATCATGACAATTTATTAAAAAAAAAATATTTAAAAAAAATTGTTACACAAATTTAGAGCATGCATATGTTCAGAAGATATTCTAAATGTTTTTACAAAAATCCGCTAACTTTTGAAACCAAAAAGTTAGGTTTCTTTGTCCGAAGGATAGAAATGTCCCAAGAAACCGTAATTTTAAGTAAATGTCTAAAATTTCGACCCCATTTATATCTAAAAGTAACACATGGAGGAATATGTTTTATTACATATCTGAAATTGGCTAGGTGAAAAAGCTTGTATGCATACTAGTATTTTCGTTAAAAACTTCTGATTTATTAAGATATAAAATAGTTTATGAAGGGTAATAATTCGGACAATTTAAGTTTTATTATAAACTGTAAATTAACCTATTTGTTAGCAGATACTAGAAAACAGTGTTGTTGTTTTTTTTTTTTTTCTGAAAGTATGCTATAAAAGCGGTACTTTAATATTCTAAACAAACAGTTATTCATTAATATAATATTATAGATTCCAATCATCTTCATTTTCTTTCCGAACACATACATGTTATTTCCCAATGTATTTGTGTCAAAGTATGAGAATTTGCTTTATACAAGTTAGGGAACAATTACTTTTTTGTGAATTTTATTTAAATTCATCTAAACTAAACACATGCACCAATGTAACGTTAATCTTACTCGCTAATAGAACAATTTGTTCTCGGGTTCAACTAAATATTTTATAATGTAATAATTCAATAGTTTTGGAACTTAGATAAATGAATTAAAAATAAAGAAATTTACCCTACAAAAACATGATAAATTTACACGAAGATAATGGGAATTCTAGTATTTAAAATCAATTATTACCAAATAGAACCCATTATTTATAATCCTTTTCTTAAAGAAATTCATGTCACATGCAGCTTAATGTCTTATATACATAAACATTTAAACGACTAAGATACAAAATACCAATAAATATACGTCAATAATATACTGTGTTTCTAATTAAACATGATCATAAGAACTCTTGAATCAATCTTTATAGATCATTGTATTTGATGAGGTTGTATTACAAAATCGTAAAATAAACAAAAAACAAAGAAGACTTAATATTTTAAAATGGCCATTCAATTAAACCGATAACATTAAGGAGGTGTCAAAATTATTGGTATATCTCCTTGTATGGAAAAACAATTTATAAGTTTTATTTGTAAAACAAATTTCAAATGTTGAACTCTCTGACATTAGAATAAACCAAACTAATTGTAAATGTGAATGTAGTGGTTGCTTTAAGTAGAATCATCATATGAAGACTTTAAATCACCCCTCGCATGTGAATGTAGTGGTTGCTTTAAGTAGAATCATCATATGAATAAAATTGAGAATGGAAATGGGGAATGTGTCAAAGAGACAACAACCCGACCACAGAACAGACAACAACAGAAGGTCACCAATAGGTCTTCAATGCAGCGAGAAATTCCCGCACCCGGAGGCTTCCTTAAGCTGGCCCCTAAACAAATATATATACTAGTTCAGTGATAATGGACGTCATACTAAACTCCAAATTATACACAAGAAACTAAAAGTAAAAATAATACAAGACTAACAAAGGCCAGAGGCTCCTGTCTTGGGACAGGCGCAAAAATGCGGCGGGGTTAAACATGTTTATGAGATCTCAACCTCCCCTATACCTCTAGCCAATGTAGAAAAGTAAACGCATAACAATACGCACATTAAAAGTCAGTTAAAGAGAAATCCGAGTCCGATGTCAAAAGAAAATAAACAAAATGACAATAATACATAAATAACAACAGACTACTAGAAGTTAACTGACATGCCAGCTCCAGACCTCAATTAAACTGATTGAAAGGTTATGTCTTCATCATATGAATATCAGGCACAATCCCTCCCGTTAGGGGTTTAGTATCATACCATCATAAAATATATGAGAAGAGCATAACCCGTGTCATGCCAACAACTGGTTTTTAAATAAATGTGTTTAGTTCCGATGCAAAGACCCTATAAGTGAATCGACTTTAAATCACCCCTCGCATGTGAATGTAGTGGTTGCTTTAAGTAGAATCATCATATGAAGACTTTAAATCACCCCTCGTATGTGAATGTAGTGGTTGCTTTAAGTAGAATCATCATATGAAGACTTTCACCCCTCGTACGATGGACCAGAATAATCACCTAACTTGACAAACGTTTGTACATCTATAATATAACTGATAGCAACTGATGTAGCTCCTCAATGGACCATACATGATGTCGGTGGAAATGCCATGTAGCTGAACTTCAAAACTGAACAATCAAAATCAAAGATCCCATATTTCATACGTATTTACCATCAAAACCACAAATGTATTGAATGTCCAGTGTCAAGTATTTCATGTATATTCAGTACTTGAATGTCAAGTTATTAATAAGGCAATATGGATCGACCGAGATGGAATGCGAGAAATTTGCTGCCACTTGGAAGGTGTGTTGCACAGGGAGGAAACGTTTCCTAACACCAAGACAATTATGGACACCTCAATGGGTTAAAATTGCAAGGATTCTTTAACGTGCAGAAATCCTGCAACCCTTCCTGCACGAGGAATTGGATTTGAAGTCCCTATTCGGACCGTACATGGCTGCGTTTTGTATATCCCGCACAGACAAACGGGCGTCTCTAATAACATTAGTTTGACTACTAGATAGGTGAAGGTCAATAATCCTGTTCCCTAGTCAACACTCGGAGTTTTACCGAAATGCAAAAATGATATTTCAAATATTTTTTTCTTATCTTAAGTCTATTTGTAACAGCTGTTATCGTGACCGGTGACCTTTTGACTTGAATATCAATAGGATTCTTCTTCTCTTTCTCTATATCATCCTTCTTTGCAAGTTTTATTATAAACCAAACAAGTTACCATCCCGAAACCAACTTTAAAAAACATCCATGTGTTAGTAACAGTGACCATGGTCTACGACCTATTGACTACAAAAATCGACAAGCTTCTATCCCTTCCCTATATCTACATTTTAAGTCTTGACCGAATGTCAAAGTTTGAAATAAAACCTGATTTTTCAGGATATAGAATGTTATCGGTACAATCAACACAGATATTGAAAAATAAAACAGCACAAAATACAACACCAAAAACTATAGAAAAAGAAAACAAACCACTTTGAATCAAACCTAGGTTGCTGACGTTATAAAATTTATTGCAACAACACTGACAAGTTGACAAGAACAGATTGATGTATGCTCACAGCGGCGGTTTCACTTCAACGGAAAGACATTTTGCGTGATTCTATTTTTTAAATAAACGTTAAAACCGGACTTTAATTGCTAGATACATCATGAATTTATACATACCGTGAACAGTCATATCACATTGGTTGAAATGTCCTATAGGTTGAAATCCGTTCTTATTTGGTATTAGATGTATAGGAAGGGCCAGCTTGATTATAATAAAATTGAATACATTTGATTTGTGATCTTTAATTCTAGACCTTTATAGATCCCATCCATTTGTGATAACTTATAATAAAACACTGGACAATTAATTTTGATAATTCAAAGTTCATTCATGAACTAGAATATGTAAATTTTGAAAATTCATTGTCATTTCCTGACGTCAACAACATTTTGTTTTAAATCTGCATTAGATAATATAATTGACAAAGCATAGATATTTAATAAAATGTTAGCAGTATCACATGCCCCCTTGTTAATAAAGATCACATGAGGAAAAGAATGTATCACACTTTTATGGAATATTTAAAAATGGGTCAAATAAAACTAGGTCGAGTTTGTCTAAGTCATTTCGAGACAGTCGGCATTAAAGTCTACGCGAAACATTTAGGTGTTTCATTATACTTTCAATATAATTATTTCATTTAGAGTCACTACGAAAGGAAACTCAACCGTGCTTATGAGATGTAGATATGGGGATATTTTTATCATTTAAGGAAAAGTTAAGACCAGAAAACTATAATAAATAGTCAGAAACTGTATACAGCAAAAACTAGTTAGCCATACTAAATTAACAATAAAGACAAAAGACTGATGTATTTTAAATGTATCAACTATGTACACGAAGGCGCAGGACGTTTGCGAATTTTTACCTGTTAAACGGAAGAGCATTTGTGCTCCAACAACATAGACATTTCCGCTTTAATACGCCTGAACTAAATTTGTCGGACATTTGAGCTGTTTACTTATGAGAGCTTACAACTGATTTTTATAGTTTGTTCTTATGTTGTGCTGTTACACCACTGTCCCCGGTTAGGGGGAGGGTTGAGCGCTCACAAACATGTTTAACCCCGCCACATTCTTTATGTGCCTGTCCCAAGTCAGGAGCCTGTAGTTCAGTGGTTGTCGTTGTTCATGTCTGTCATATTTGTTTTTCGAAAATTGTTTTGTTATTAATTAGGCGGTTAGTTTTCTTAGTTGAATTGTTTCATATTTTTCATGTCGGGGCCTTTTATAGCCGACTATACGGTATGGGTTTTTCTCATTGTTGAAGGCCGTACGGTTGCCTATAATTGCTTACATCTACCTCATTTGAACTTTGAAGGATAGTTGTCTCATTGGCAATCATACCACATCTTCCTTTTTTTATATTACATGTAATCATAACCAAATTTACCAAAATCAAGGCCGAAAGATGTTCACTCAAGTTTGTACCACACACTCAGAAATGTTTTATTCGGGTAAACGATATATAAAACGACATTGTTATGGATAGAACATTCAAATTCTTCAAGCAGCTTATTCAAAAATGGAAACTATATTCTTCCTGTGTTCATTATATTGTCTGGAAAGTCCAAGGAACTCTACTATCATAGCAAGTTTATCTAAGCTTGTTTCAATTTGTGAAGACAGAAATTTAATGTTTTGACCATCTGCTGACCGATCATGTTAACTTTGAAGAAGGAGTCATTGTTGTTATAATGAATTTGCTTCATCCCGCCTATTTTAAGTGTTGTCGGTTTCATCTGACACAAGCATGGTGCTGAAAAAATCAGTCATTCGGACAATCTAGGTGTCGGTGAAATCTCTTAACTATTTATCGCTATTAAAAAGAAGTATTATATATCTTTGTGAGTACTCAAAATTCCTCTTTTTTTTACAAGCAGTCATATCAATAATTTTAACAGTAAAATGGTTATAAGATAAGATGAGATCAATTTTAATTCCAACAGAGAACTCATAACCGGAAAAATCAGAACAATGATAAGCACATCAAAAATTTATAACAAAAGAAACCACTCAAATATGGAATATAACATGAGTGTAATAATAATTATATAACAATTTAACCATAATGTATATCTAGATTCTTTTATTTCATAAGATAAACTTATTAGCGTTACTCGATTTTTTTTCAAATAAAAGACTTTGATTTTTTCGCCTTTCATATACTGAATAATATATAATTTTCCAAATCCTCATGTACTTATTGAAATCAAAATTTCCAAAAACAAAGCTAAACATCTGTGGGGTATTGGTTAGTAGGAAACTAACCCAGTACTTAACGAAAGAAAAAGACAACTTTTAGCTGTATATAAATATATAATGTGAATATTGAATGATGAACTGTGATAACTCAAACGTTATGTTGATAAAGTGTAAATGTCCTATAGAAAAAGCGAAGATGTCTGTTTTTATGCGTAGATGTCCTATAAAAAAGCGCAAACGTCCCGCGCCGGTACACAAGTTATTGCTCTCAATCTAAAAACATGCTAAAATGACAGAAACCATTTATCGACTAATTGTAGGAGTTATTGTGAATTTTGATAATATTTTTTACACAATTTAACATGTCTGTCTTTTATGTTGAGCAAGTATAAAAGATAAACAGAACATGTAAAGCAGCAAACATTATCAGCAATACAAGGTCTATAAAAGGTCAATATGATTATTGTTTTTATATGAATATGTTTTACCCTTTTAGTTTTTCGGCCTATTTTCTTCCTTATAAAGTATAATAGATGGACAACAACTGTAAACTTGCATTTGACATTTATTATCTAACCTTGCACTATATGCACAACTAGTTTTTGCAAAGGTCAAAAGATAGGGTTCTGCTTCATATTTTCAACATTTATATGCCTCTAACTTATAAGAGTTTAAACTTCTACTGAAATTCTGTACTAACTCTCACTTTACTTTGAGTCTTCCCTGAAATTCAATTTGACCGTTATCCAACTGTATTTATACTGGTAAAATTCCCAAAGTTGTGTCTTTACGAGATCAAACATGGGAATCATATCCGGGAACCAGTAGGTAAACAAAACAAAATATCTATGAATATCAAATATCTCCCCAAAAGAGGCGTGGTTTGTGAATCTCAAAGTGCAACCTATATGGTTCATTCTGGCTATTCCTACATTTTGAATTTTATAGGTAAAATAGTAAAATTTTAAGTAGGAGTTCCCAGAATTTTTATGTAAACAATGAGATTATGTAGGATTATGTTGTACCAACACTTAACTAATGAATCAAGGTAAATCCAGGTTATTATTGTGGAAAATAAAGAAAAAGAATAGTTTATTTTACAATATTTTATTTAATAATTTCATAGCACAATTTGTGTAAATAATAATCAAAGCACAATATGAATTTATAGGCATAATAGAAATAGAAATATGTGTTAAATTTTAATAATTATTCTTTGAATCAAAGCACTAAATTTTGAGTTACACTAAACAAAGCACCGAAAAGTACACTAAATTGACATTAAACATAGAACTCACACAGTAATACATTGTACTTAATTGAACATACAAGAGAATAAAAAGTCTTAATCAATTTGCAGGAGATGAGAAGCAGCATCTCCATACTCGACTGGTGTAAGTTCATCATTCTGTAACCTTGTTTTCAGTGTTTGCAGTCTGTCATCTATTTCCCTGTATTTTCTCTTTCTTGGAACACGTTTCCCGCCGGCTTTGTATTGGATAAGTGTGAGAGCATGGAAGGCTTCTTCTTGTCTCAACAACTTGATCATGCTGAAGATGTTTGGGTGAGGTGCCTTTACTAACTTCTGTAGTTTACTATGCCAACCTTCTAAATGATTTGTTGTTCTAGGACCTTCTGTTAACGTTGCTTAATCTATTAGGCCAATTTATACACTTATCTATTATAATAATTAAGTACTTTTAGAATTACTTTTGATATTATATTCATTTTAAAACAATCATAATTTATTAAAATAATGAAATTAATAAATTCTTTGAGGCTGAAGTTGAAAGTGTTGGTTACTATTAATTTTCTTTTAAATACGTTTTTTTCCAGACTTTTAAATGCTTTTACTACTTTTTCTTTTAAATAATTTTATTTTCCAGACTACTAAATGCTTTTATTTCCTTTTCTTTTACATAATTTTTTTTCAAGAAATTCCATAATATTAGAAACAATTAATTTTAATACTTGATGCATGTTTTCAAACAAACCCCCATTTTTACATATATATAATAATTTTATTTAATTTCCAAAGGTAAATTTACCTTTGACCCAATTAGACACTAATGACTAAAACAACATATTTTGTAATAACAACATCTATTGTTCTTCCACTAATCTCCCATGTAGAAATAGCCAGAATAGTAAAATACAAAATGTAGGAATAGCCAGAAGATACCACCAATATATAGGGAAATACAAATATTGATTGCAGTTATTCATAACAATATAAATGATATAAAGACAACGCATATTACTAAATTATACAAATGTCTATCAGAAACAAATTTCCACAATATGACGCACTTAAGTCGTAAATACGGACCTTTGTACCAAATGAGATAAGTAGATATAAATTAAGCGAGATGTAGGGTATACGTCAACGTTACAGTAACCAAACGACTCAAGAAACACATCCCATTTAGTGAGGAGGTTCTCCAAGACTGCATTAACCTCAGAGTTTTACTTTAACCTTTCGGTGTGTTATAACTATGAAAAGGCAATTAAGTGTAAATTCAAACTTCTTCAGCATTTAGAATCAAAAGAAAGAAAAAAACATGCGTAATACCTCTTTCACTCCAAAAGAAACACACACAAACTCACACACACACCTTACTGAAGTTAGAGATAAATTTGTTTCGAAGCTATTCAACAAGTGGTTTTCTCTATAACATGACAGATAAGATTAAAATAACTCTTAACATTTTATCTTGATTGTCGACAAATTAGGAGCACATTTAGCAATTTATATTTAATCCAAAAACGATAATTTCCCACAATTCATATAATTATAGACCATATGGTGGAGTGGCACTTCTGTTTAATGGATTTCTAATTCCAGGTAGTTATCCGAGATAGAATAAAAACAAATTAAGCACGGATTAAGCATTATGAAGTATATCGGAAAATGAAGTCAGGAAGCAGCCTAACAAATTCCGTATGTCACTATTCGTTTCTAATTGCTATTTGATAACAATTAAATTTATCATGGAGACACAGAAGACTTATACTGACACAAGGTATAATCCAAGAATTTTAACTCCTTATAACATAATATCAACCATCGTACAAGTTCTGTCATTTCATATTCTTCTGTAAGACCACATCCTGTAAGTTTATATTATGAAACCATTACTGACATTAATGAAGGAAACATTTTCCCCCTTATTTTATTAAGTACTTCGAGCAAGCTGGAAACGTTTGGTTTTATTAGAAGGTATATGTTTGTTTTCTGTAAACAGATGGGACTGAATGGAATGTTTTCTGTAAACAGATGGGACTGAATGGAATGTTTTCTGTAAACAGATGGGACTGAATGGAACGGTTGGTTTTATTAGAAGGTATATGTTTGTTTTCTGTAAACAGATGGGACTGAATGGAACGGTTGGTTTTATTAGAAGGTGTATGTTTGTTTTCTGTAAACAGATGCGACTGAATGGAACGGTTGGTTTTATTAGAAGGTATATGTTTGTTTTCTGTAAACAGATGCGACTGAATGGAACGGTTGGTTTTATTAGAAGGTATATGTTTGTTTTCTGTAAACAGATGCGACTGAATGGAATGTTTTCTGTAAACAGATGCGACTGAATGGAATGTTTTCTGTAAACAGATGGGACTGAATGGAATGTTTTCTGTAAACAGATGCGACTGAATGGAATGTTTTCTGTAAACAGATGGGACTGAATGGAATGTTTTCTGTAAACAGATGGGACTGAATGGAATGTTTTCTGTAAACAGATGCGACTGAATGGAATGTTTTCTGTAAACAGATGGGACTGAATGGAATGTTTTCTGTAAACAGATGGGACTGAATGGAATGTTTTCTGTAAACAGATGCGACTGAATGGAATGTTTTCTGTAAACAGATGGGACTGAATGGAATGTTTTCTGTAAACAGATGGGACTGAATGGAATGTTTTCTGTAAACAGATGCGACTGAATGGAATGTTTTCTGTAAACAGATGGGACTGAATGGAATGTTTTCTGTAAACAGATGCGACTGAATGGAACGGTTGGTTTTATTAGAAGGTATATGTTTGTTTTCTGTAAACAGATGCGACTGAATGGAACGGTTGGTTTTATTAGAAGGTATATGTTTGTTTTCTGTAAACAGATGCGACTGAATGGAACGGTTGGTTTTATTAGAAGGTATATGTTTGTTTTCTGTAAACAAATGCGACTGAATGGAACGGTTGGTTTTATTAGAAGGTATATGTTTGTTTTCTGTAAACAGATGCGACTGAATGGAATGTTTTCTGTAAACAGATGCGACTGAATGGAATGTTTTCTGTAAACAGATGCGACTGAATGGAATGTTTTCTGTAAACATATGGGACTGAATGGAACGGTTGGTTTTATTAGAAGGTATATGTTTGTTTTCTGTAAACAGATGCGACTGAATGGAACGTTTGGTTTTATTAGAAGGTATATGTTTGTTTTCTGTAAACAGATGCGACTGAATGGAATGTTTTCTGTAAACAGATGCGACTGAATGGAATGTTTTCTGTAAACAGATGGGACTGAATGGAATGTTTTCTGTAAACAGATGGGACTGAATGGAATGTTTTCTGTAAACAGATGCGACTGAATGGAATGTTTTCTGTAAACAGATGCGACTGAATGGAATGTTTTCTGTAAACAGATGGGACTGAATGGAATGTTTTCTGTAAACAGATGCGACTGAATGGAATGTTTTCTGTAAACAGATGCGACTGAATGGAATGTTTTCTGTAAACAGATGCGACTGAATGGAATGTTTTCTGTAAACAGATGCGACTGAATGGAATGTTTTCTGTAAACAGATGCGACTGAATGGAATGTTTTCTGTAAACAGATGGGACTGAATGGAATGTTTTCTGTAAACAGATGGGACTGAATGGAATGTTTTCTGTAAACAGATGGGACTGAATGGAATGTTTTCTGTAAACAGATGGGACTGAATGGAATGTTTTCTGTAAACAGATGCGACTGAATGGAATGTTTTCTGTAAACAGATGCGACTGAATGGAATGTTTTCTCAGATCTATATTGTGCATGATACTTTGTGTTATTTTGTTTCTCTATTGATCAGGATAAAATATTCCTTAAATACCCCGTCTGTTTTCTTTGATGGTGATCATAAACAAATGTGATTTACCACCAACTTATTACGAAGTGTAGCACTAACAGAGCAGGAACTGTGTACCCTTTCGGAGCAAATGAATTCACCCTAGATTTATTTTAAAGGGATTAGTAATGCTTGCGCTTTAGTTTTCAGTGTTGTATTTTGCTTTTGATTCCGTGTTGTTTCTACCGGTAACAGTCTTGTCTATTTTTATGCAATATAATATGTTTTCAATTCAAATTTTCACATTCGTTCAAGTTTTTGGGTTGGATCGATAGTTCGAGAATTTTGTGACGTCTTATGGTTTAACTTAAATAAGAAATTTCTTTCTACCAATCAGTGTGTGATGACTAATCACCTGATATGAACCATCCACGTATTATGATAAGAATAACACGACGGATCTAGTTAAGGGACCCTTTATCGTTTGTAAATGTTTATATATATGAGTGATTTTGCCCATTAATGAATTTCATGCAATATCTTTCATATTTTCCGTCGAATTCATTTATTACCCTCTAACCTCGGGAAAATTTAGAGCTTGCCATATGATCACATGTCTATCAGTGACCAGATGTTGACCTCAATATTTTTTCTGTTTTTATAGTTTTGTTTGTATATTAGTACTTTTTATCAGCAGTCTATATCACGAAACTGTTAATCGGTTCAAGGTATTTCCCAACCAGAGCTCTTACAATTGAATGACGGTGATGCATGCGTTTCAGTAGATATCAACATGTCCTATAAATACATGTACAAGTATTAGATACAATACAAAGGTAACAAAGAAACAGGCCGGTAACAACCGTTGCCGGATAGTTTTTCTGCACGAGTAGTCAGGTCAAGGTCCGAGGCGGTAGCCGAGGACTTGACCTGACTACAAGTGCAGACAAACCATACGGCAGGTTGTTTCCGGCCTATTTTGTTACCTTTGTTTTGTATCTGACTTGTACGACGTTTCAGGAAGGAAGTAGTACATTTTGCATTTAGAAGAGGTAGCAAAACTAAACATATTAGAAACTTCAATGGCCATATACCAGTTAATGTAAGTTACAGTTTAAACACATTTTTTTCACTTCCTTAAGCCGAGAATTTTTTCTAAAAATTTCAAGAATTTAATAACTTTATAAAATAAGAACCATTTCAAGGAAAAGATGAATGTTGTTTACATTTGAGACTTTTAGAATGCAACTTCGCTAGTAAGTAATTCATAAAAAACCAGAGCTACCATTTGATTTTTGTATTGTGGAAAAACGGAAGGAAAGCCGGGGGTTAATCCATTTAAAATAAACAGAACTGATATTAAGTGAATGAAATGTTATGAAAAACTGGATTTTGTCTTGTTATTTGATATATATATATATATAGGCATATATTTTGGATTTTTTTAATAGTTCATACATATAGGTTTTTTTATATGTCTCTGATAGTGTTGATCAGGATTTAACACGTGTCACTATATGATCCAATCGCAGCTAACCGTTCAAAATTGATGACTTTAGTTGAATGATTTTTCTTCACGATTTGCTGCATATTTGAACATGTATTACATGAACACTTTTTAGTTATAGGATCAATCGTGCATTGGTGAGTTGATAGGGATTTTATCTTTTGATTAGATTTGATTTTTTTATATATATTTCTTGTCTTTTTTATTGAAATATAAACGTTGGAACCAGCATTTCTTTACTTTCAGCATTGTCCAGAATACTATTCATGTCCATACATGTATGTTGAAGGAAAAAAAAAACACTTACGGACCGACCATTTAGCTTCAAAAGGGGGTATCTTCTTTTCTGAGTAAGAACATTATTTATTTTTCAACGCTATCACCCAACTATTTTCATTTTTTCGAAATTAGACGATTATATACGGTATACGGAAAATCGGGAATCAGAACATTATTTTGTCATCTGCTTGACCACAATATATTTTTCTCATAAAATTGGGTATCAAAATATTTTTAGAAAAAGACATACCCCCTTTTTAAGTTAAATGGTCAATCCCTTAGTGTACTGATATGAATATTAATTTACTGGAATTGTTTGAAATATAGTTATTGATGCTGACGTAAATATTTTAATCAAAAAGACAGGAAATATGTCGGTGAAACAAAAAGTTCAAATCTAATTGAAATTTAAAGTGCCCATGAACTCTCTGATCATGCACGAGTGATTCTATTCATAAAAAGTGTCCGTGTAACAACTAAAAAGTGTCCGTGTATCATCTAAAAAGTGTCCGTGTAACACCCGTTAATGTACTGTTTTTCTATAGCTCTGCTGGGGGTAAAGTCGTACAACTAATTTTAACCCATTTAGACCACACACTAGATTTGTAGAATTAAGAAAAGTAAGAAGATACCAAAGGGCAATAAGTCGAAGAAAGACAGACACGACCATTGCAGAAGACGAAAAAATAAAACATAACATCGTACGGAAAACTTAAAATTGAGCAACACGAACCCCACAAAACAAACATAAACTCAAGTGATATGAAAGAGGAAGCAGTTCTAACTCAACTGATTGCAATGTCTTGTTTCTCATGCGAACGAGAATTCCAGTGATGAGCCATATTCGGTAATATCACTAACAAGGATTGGGTGCAGGATTGTGACTTCAAAAAACGTATTGTGGTCATTTGTAACGACGATATTTCAAAATGGTCAACCAAATCACAATAGAGCCCGTAAAACTTTCTTATGACTTCAACTTTATCACATAGAACATCGGTTCAATAGCTTCAATGTAAGCATTGACCTATCACGGAAATCATGGTAGGACCAAACAAGTCAATGAATACAGTAACGACTGGAATGTATATACTCAATATAACTCAAGTTCTGCTGAAATGTTGCTACATAGAAATAGAAATTTCACAATAGGAAACCCTCTTTTAAAACAGTAGCCTATGCATACTACTACATATCGTTAAAGAATCATTTCAACTAACGATCCCTGGCATCAATGCAAAATCATTAGATTATGTTGATAATAAAATGTGTACTTTTCGTTTGTATTCTCGTATGTATTGTTTGTTTGTACATTTTGCATGTATAAAAAGCAGGAGAAGACTTTTACACTGCACACTGTAAGTAAAATGATCAAGTAATATGTTAGATTGGGTTTATAATAAAAAAAAACTGCGAGGAACCTACATTGATAAATCTCTTTCCTGGGAAAATCAAATTCACAAACTTTGTGCAGTAAATGTTAGCAGACTGCTTATGATTTTGAAAGCATTTTTTCTTTAGATATTCTCAAACTATTTTATATTGATATATACTTTCAATTATGGACTACTACTGTATCGTATGCGTAATGCTTCAAAAACTAATTAAAGTTAAATAGTGGGCAGCAAGAATCATTTTGAATAGGTGTTTTGATATTTCTTCATCTGTTATGTTCAAATAAGAAGAATGGCTTACTGTTTTTATAGACTTAAAAATTGTGTGGCAGTGATGATATTTAAGTGTATAAATAATCTAGCACCTGAATATTTATCTGAACTTTATTCAAGAAGTTTAATTGAGAATAACTACGCATTAAGATCATCTTCTCAAAATAATATATTTGTTCAACGACATGAAATTAATTATGGTAAAATAACCTTTATGTATTTAGAAACCTTGATGGGGAACTCCCTGCCTTTAATTTTGAAGTGAAGTAACAGTGTAAATGTTTTTAAAACAAAATGTCAAGCTTGTATCCTTTTAAAAACAGGAATAGAACTTTTCGCATTTATTTTATACTGTTATGCTATTACCAAAAACATACATTTACATGAGTCAACGGTATTTGTACTGTATATAAGTGCTCTTGTATACGGTTTATATGATTATTTTGCTTGTCATTCTTTTGTTTTTGTATTATTGTCTTTTAAAAGTTTTTTTATAGTGTCAGAAGACCACGGGGCGGATGAACTATTCTGTCAAGTGTGTAACCTAATGAAAATTAAGAATTTAAAATTATTATTATTATTTTACTATAAAAAAGTTTTATCAAAACAACAAAACTTGTGTGTTAAAATATAGAAAAAAACATGTGTCCAATATCTGTTTCTTGTGTTGCAAAACATTTACTTTTACTTCTTCACCCTGAATAGTGAATACCATGCTTATGTCGGTAACATTATAGGTTAAAAAGTATGTTTTACCATCTATTCAACTGTTTTAGAAGTATACATGCGAACAAATAATTATTGTCTTTCATTCATTTGGCATTTTAAAGAGTTTAATACTTGTTGCATATTGATAAGGAAGGAAAATTAGGAAAATAATATATATAGTATCTAACTACAAATTATAGTCAACCAGGACGCTTTCGCGTACAACGATCTACTCATAGTCGGGGCACCCCATTAGTCCGACACCGTATTGGTCCGACATCTTATTAATTTATGAGGGCTAAACTGGTAATGCAAGTTATCAAGGTAGATTGATAAATTTTAAAAAAAGATATTGCTTTTAGTAGGATTTCGTCACCTTGTCAACACATATATTGATACAGATTCCAAGTCAAGCGTGTCTAAAAATGAGTATCGATCTCTTTTTTTAAACCAGTAAATGAATTGTTTAATGTTGTCCAATTTCTAAGATACGTAACTGTTTACCCCTTCCAAAGCATAGAAGTAAGATAGCCAATTAGGCTTTACAGCTTACACGATAATAAGCGGTAACTAAATCCATTTAAAGAAATAAAGGTTGAACTGAAGACATGAGGCATCCTCCTCTATTTTGCTATGTCATTATATGGAAAAGAACACCAGTTAATAGATATAAGAAGATGTGGTATGAGTGCCAATGAGACAACTCTCCATCCAAGTCAAAATTTATAAAAGTAAACCATTATAGGTCAAAGTACGGTCTTCAACACGGAGCCTTGGCTCACACCGAACAGTAAGCTATAAAGGGTTGTTTATATGTGCACCATTGTTAAAGAAGTGCGGACGTAGGATAGACTTTTAATTCCTTGAACCCCTAAGACACTGCGGGAAAAACTGGTTATAAACAGATATCTACTTTCTAAATAAAACTCTTCAATATCTTGTCCTGAATATGCATGAACTGTTCGCCACTAGACGCCAAGTACGCAACAGCCAATCAATCAATTGATATATGACACGTTGTTCGCAAGGAAGCTATTGACTATGTGGTTAACGAAAACGTTCTTGTAAATAGTAAATAATATTTAAAATGTGTTATCATCCTGAATATAAGTGTGATGTCTGCTGTTGGACGTTAATCCGCCAACAAAACAACTGCCATATTCCTGACTTGGTACAGGACATTTTAATAAAAACATGGTGGGTCGAACTGGTTTTATGGCTAACCAAACCTCCCGCTTATATGGCAATGTTGAAAATACCGCTAAAATGACAATTCTACGTGACAGGAATACAGTACAAACAAACGCAAGAACACTCAGCACAGAGAAATACATAAATAAATATTATAATAGTACATCACAACATGTAAACCGCAGAATAACAACGGACACCGCCCTTGAATTTACGACAGCACACCAGGACACCACAAATGAAAAACAAGCTGTGTGTCACATGAATGGATCAACGTCACAAAAATTGACGTATTTTTTGTGGCGTATGAAACGTTTTCTAACATAAAATTATTATTTAACTAAATAACTATGCTGACAAGGGCCTGGTTTAATTTGTTGAAGATAATCAGTAAGAATGAGAAATACAAAATATTATAAACTTCGAGATTTAATTTCTGAATTCTTCAGTCAAGGGTCACAGGAACACACACATCATATCATCTGAACGAACTTGTGGTTATATAGCCATTATAGTTTGAAAAGAGGAGAAGAAAAAAAATTAATTTATTGAAAAAGAAGGTTAAAAATACAAAGTTATATCCAGTTAGCATTTTAGCTTATTTTTACATTACTTGTACAGAAGTTGAACCAAACAGCTGTGACCCAGAACAAAATTTGGTCAATAGTTGATACAAAATCTCCGTTAAAACAAATTAGTCTCTTTCGTGGGAAAATCCCTATGACAAACTTTGGGCAGTAATTGTAAACAGACTGCATCTTATAGGCTAACTCATAGCATTTTTCCTGTAGATATTCTCAAACTATATATATATTAATATATACTTTCACATTAACCAATTATGCCTGTTTGGGTTGCTCGCCCAATTTTGTCACTTTAGCGGAACTATACACACCTGGGATACAAGTCGGAGGTTTAGCTAGGTTTGAAACCAGGTTTAACCCACCATTTTTTTCGGACAATGTCTGTACAAAGTCAGGAATATGACAGTTGGTTTTCACTTGTTCCGTTGATTGATAGCGTTTGATTTTGACAGTTTTTATGGACCCTTTTTGAATTTACCATGGAGTTCGGTATGTTTGCTACTGCTGTACCGTATGGGGGTAATGCTTCAAAAACTCATATTGTCAAATTATGCAAGTTACAAAAGCATGCAGCAAGAATCATTTTGAAAAAAGGTTTTATATTTCTTCATCTGTTATATTCAAATAAGCAGAATGGATTACTATTTATACAGAATTAAATATTGTATGGTAGTAAAGATATTTTATGGCTAATCTAGTAACTGAATATATATCTGAACTTGAATCAAATGTTTAATTGTTTATAACTACGCTTTAGATCATCTTCTCAAAATAATATATTCGTTTGACGATATATAGTACTAATTATGGTAAAATAACCTTTATGTATTTTTTAACTTTGATGTGGAACTCCCTGCCTTTTATTTTGAAATGAAGTAACAGTGTAAATGTTTCTAAAACAAAATGTCAAGCTTGTATCCTTTAAAAAAAGGAAGAGAAATGTTCGTATTTGTCTTATACTGTTATGCTTTTACCCAAAACATATTTTTTTATTTGAAACAATGATATTTGTCAACTTGTACTGTATGTGTGCTGTTGCATACAGTTTATATGATTTTTTTTTTGCTTATCATTCTTTTGTTTCTGTATTATTGTCTTTTAAAGATTGTGTTAGCTTATATAGAAGACCACTGTCTTGTTTGAAAAAAAATATATAAAATGTGATATCGTCCATAATATAATGTAATGTCTACTGTTGAACGTTAAGCTGCCATCAAAAAATCAATCTTTATTTTCCTTTATAGTCTGTATAAAACGTTTCGAAAAAAAACTATTATATAACTAAATAACTATCCTGAAAAAGGCCTGGTTTAATTTGTTTAAAATAATCAATAAGCATGAAAAATACAAAATGTAATGATGAAGATGTTTAAATACAAGGTTTACTGAAATTCTGAATCCTTCAGTTCAAAATCACTTTCTAAAACAGGAACACACTTATGTCAACTGAACGAACATTATGGTCATATTGACGGTCCTATATACATTAGTTTGGAAAGAGAAAAAAGAAAAAAAAAGAATTAATTGAACAAGAATGTTAAAAGCATAAAGCAATATTCAGGATAGCATTTTAATTTATTTGTATATTGCCTGTACAGAAGTGGAACCAACCAGCTGTGACCAAGAAAAGCATGTTGGTCAATAGTTGATACAAAAATATCTGTTAAAACAAATTTCAGTGTTTCATCTTTACCCTGTGCAACAGAATAACATAGATAAATTACTCTGCCCGTATGTGGGCAAGGTATCAGGTTTTCCTACTGTCACGAATTACAATTTTTATATAAATGAAATAATAAATTATTGGTTGTAAAGTCTTGTTCTTTTAAGCTATCCTGTACCCAAAAGGGTGCTGTAGGCTGTTTGAGAGTTATTTTCAAATTCAGAAAAAGCGCTTCATGAATTTATAATATGTTGTTTTTGCAAATATTGTTTTTGCTTGTGCTGTTCAGTCGAGTAATCATGCTACCGATAATCCATTATTTGTAAAACCAAAAGGAAAGAGCACCATTTCTTTTTATGTTTTAAAAGAGACGACAAAGAACACGACTGACATTAACAATGTACAGAAATAGCGTTTAATATGTTGTATGAATAAAACAAAATATAAAAAGTTATACTAAATCGTTGATGCTAGAGTACAATCCCAGCCATACATGATTGATAGATTTTTGTTTGCTTTACATCCAGTGGTAAATATATCATGAAAATTCACTACAAGTCCATTCTGACATCAAACTCCACCCGTTTCAATCGAGTTTATACTCTAATACAGCATTCATTTAAAACCAAGTATAATCGATTGTACAATTTTATTATCAAAATTAAAACCATGCTTTTTAACGTATATGTTTTCTATTATAATCAATTAACAATATGAAAACTTTTAGTTTCCAAAACTTTAGATCTATGAGATCGTATTCAGTATCAATGAGTAGAAAGCACCATGCATGGCTATTACTAGTTCCTTTTATGGTAAAATGATACTTTTATTTAGTTTGGACCGTTTCAGAAACTGTCATGATTACGTGAACTTTCTCCTCTACGACGAGACTACGACGGCGTTATTATATTTAGAGGAAGATACTTATATTCTGATATGATTTTTTTTTTGACCGGGCGATAACATTCTTGACATATTGTTTAGACACCTGTCATTTGTTGAATACAGTATTTTAACCGTCTTTTCAGTCATTTGTGTCGTAAGGTTAATGTCTCATCGTCGCATACCCAACATCTTAATATTTAATTCATGTTATTAGAAAATAGTACTTTTATTGATAATTCTGTTATTTATTAATATTTATTAAAACGTGTTCGTGTGAGTTTATAATCAAACGCGTACTTGCGGAGAATGTTCCAAACATTGACTTTTCATATGTAGGTATTATAACGGCATGATATTCAAAATTATCAGTTACATAAATCAAAATATCACGCGATAATGGTTGCTATAAACGTTTCGTTTAACCAAACTCCCTAAAACATCAGAAAAGAAAAGTGGTATACCAATATAACAATCCATGCAACAAAAACAGTATTCTTATTCAATTAGGCTTGTAGCGCCAATTTTGACGTATGCCATCAATTCTACGGTTGACAGTCGGAGTCATCGGCAACAACGTTGCCCAATCGCAGTCGATTTCACCGGATATTCGAAATGTTTATTTTTGAACATTTTAAAAGTACTGCATTAGAATAGAAATAACAGTACTGAATAGTTGCCACCGTCAATTTGGGATTTGACGGTCGTAAATAACTGTTACCGGGAACAATCTCGTCCATCCTTTCTCATGAAAAACGTGTTTCAATTTAAAAATTTCACATTCGGTAAAGTTTCAAGGTAAGAAAATTGTACATGACCGATGGTCTAGAATTTGGTGATGTCTTAGGGTTAGATAAGAGTCAATTACCAATCCGCTATTGCGTAATGTCTAACCACTTGATATAACTAATCAAAGTTCAGTGAAACCTGCCTTAACGGTCACCTCGTTTCAGCGGTCACTTGCCTCTAACGGTCACTTTCCGACTCTCCCAACCGTTTTCTATATATACTTTAAATCGTTTCAGCGGTCAACTGTCTAACCTTGTTAGTGGTCACCGAATTTTCACACGAAATCGTCATTTCTCCACGAATATTAACTATTTCGAACGTTTCCTTCATTTTGGAGCACCGGATTCCGCCATTTTTTTATTTGTCTGCTCAAACGAACGATAACTCTACCGATTGAAATCACAAAAACAATTTGCTCCGATCCCGGCCACGTGCGATGTCGGAAAAGAAATTTTATGGAACCTTATTTAAAATGTCACCTCTCTTGAGCGGTCACTTTTGTTACTTCGCATGCGTGACTGTTTTATGCATGGTTCACTGTATTTTATAGGAGTAACACGAGAAGTGTCTCATGTGGAGCAGGATTTGCCTATCCTTTCAAAGCAACTGAGATCATTCCCGGTTTTTGGTAGGGTTCGTGTTGCTCAGTCTTTTGCTGTGGTTTGTGTAGTGTTCTTTGTCTTTCGGAAAAGCCTGTACCAAGTCAGGAATATGACAGTTGTTTCCCATTCATTTGATGTGTTTGAGCTTTTGATTTTGCCATTTAACAAGGGACTTTCCGTTTTGAATTTTCCTTGGAGTTCGGTTTTTTTGTTATTTTACTTTTTACTTTGTTTTTTGCCATGGCGTTGTCAGTTTATTTTCGAGTTTGAAAGTCCTATATATACGCCTTTTTTTTCAGTAATAAGCAACTCCGTACAGATTATTAATTGCTTTTCTTACTTTTTATCTAATTCTTAGATCGATGGTTAAAATTTTTCGAACTATATAGTTTCATATTAAAAATGCACATATCACTTAACAAGAAAGTGCATAAGAAACTCTCACAAATATACAAAAAATTAAAAACAAACTCTTCAAAGATATCGTGCACAATGATTTCGTCATTTTCGTGCTGACATTTCATATTTTAGTTGTAAATAATAAACAAGCATTTTGGACTGACAAATTTGTACTACAGATAGTTTTTTTCTTTGTTAATCAGAAAACAGAAAAACAACTCAAATGTCAACAAACGTAAACACTTGCCATTAATCGAAAATGGACAAAACAATTCAAATGTCGAAATAAAAACCTTTACTTAACAACTCTAAAGTTGTCCTTCAAATATGACGTGTAGCAATTTTATTTTTAACCGGTCACACTAATGATGGAAATGATATATGATTACATTATTCCGCATCAGCTGCTCACATTGTAGTTATCCGCTTAATTGCTCAAAGGTAACACTGAAATGATGCTTTGAAGAAAACTCTACATGCACTATATTAGCATGCTTGTGTCATAAAACACCTTTTGAACATGCCTTTATTTGAGAAAAAGATACATTCTTACTATTTTTAAGTCTTGTAAACTTTTTAAAAAAGTGGCAAATATAATAAAAGGGTTATGACCCACACTTTTTCTTGACGTTTAGAACTGTTTTCCGTTTGCGGTATTATTCCTTGGAATACATCATTCGATAGTTAAACTTAATATTCTATTATTAGGGTAATGTGGTAAAATCTATATACTTGTACAAAAGACAAATGTATGTAATTCAGTGACATCTACATGTACCGTAATTTCTGTAATATACCAACCGCCAAACTGCATATATAGAAAAAGTGCTAGGACTGTAGAGAAACATTTAACCCGATTTCGAATTAGAATAGATTACCCTTACAGTGACTGGATTTCGAGTGACATATTTGCTAAACGATCTACTAAATAAAAGGCCATGTATGGAATATAGTCAACTTTCGTACTCTGAAAGCAGCTTTCATTCTATTTGTATCTGTTACTTTGTTTCTCAACCATTTAAATAGGGACTACTCTCCGGGACAGAATCATTAATTTGTGAATAGATATGTTCCATATAGATTTACCCTCTCGCGATTCATCAATCCCTAGATGAACATTGAAAAACACAGACTATAGCGACATAAATACCACACCTTCTTAAAAACGAGCTAGGGAATAAGAGGCCATATAATTTCGTTGACAAAAACACCTAGAATATCAACGCAACATTAGGCAGATTCACTGTAGGGTACATCCACAACTGTGGCCAACATACACATGCCAATATCATTAACAATCAATTTAAAACGGTTTGCACAGAGGGGGATAAAAGACTATGTCAGACCAGTGTTCCTTACTTACCTATGCAACACATAATCGTCGGAATTTCAAGCGTTGATAAATTCATTAAAACTTAAATCCACACAAAGCAGCAACATAACCAGACCCCATATTTATCATTCCACATTCAAACAATGGTCTCCTTGGAACTGGAACCTGCTCTCACACGCACGTTTCAGATAGACTTGATTATGGACAGTTCATATATGACTGGCTGATAACACACGTTAAACTTCTAGTTAAAAAGTGAGACAAAATACTATTACCATTTACCGTCTGGCTTCTCTAGCTGCCATTTGTTTTAATTTTTTTATGTGACAATACCCAATACGATTTATCACTTAATGTTAACTTAACATGAACAACACGACGGATACCAGTAGTGAAGCTGGAACTGAGCAAACTTCCGAAGCACGTGAGGTGTTTTTCATTATTTTTGGTAGGGTTCGTGTTGCTCAATGTTTTCATTTTTAGCAATTGTTTTGTGAACTGATGTTTATCTGTTTGTCGGTTTCCATTTAGTCATGGTGTTGTCTCTTTTTTCTTTGACATCTATTTTCTTTTTCCGTTGCCCATTTAGAGTCTTCTTCCCCATGTCTCAAGAGGAACTTTTCATATTAACACTGACCGAACACGGAATATCCCACGAATATCCTACCAAACGTTCTTGTAATACACAGATGATTGCCACGATTCATGGCCTAGCAAGTGAATGATCGAATGACCACAAGATTGATGCAACAATTCTATATTTTTCTAAGGCCTTTGATAAAGTGCAACATCAGCAACTTCTTTAAAAGCAAATACTGAGGTGTCTGTGAAGTTGCTATAAATTGGGATGACAGATTTCTAAACAACACGAAACAATGTGTACTGGTCGAAGGTAAATCGTCCGACGAAGCAGACATTGTTTCAGGTGTAGAGTAGTAGTGTTAAGTCGTTGGGTCCATGATTTTCCTGTTTCAAAAACAGCCTCCTCAAAGTTGTCAACCTCATTATGAAATCATTTTTTTTGGTGATATCCTGATTTATTTCCCATTCTTTTATTGTGAATCAATCAAGCTGAAAGACGACCTTAATCAATTCCAGAAATGGGGAAAAGATTGGCAAATTAAGTTCGATCGACAGAAATGTACTACAATTCACATCTGTAAGAAACGCATCCTTTTACTACCATTAGCAGGACACGATATTCATGCCGTCAGCTTTATGATACAATTTCACAACTAACTATGCACAAATTCATGTGAAAAAAATAATTTAATTGCACATATTTGGAAGTTTAAAGCTGATCATCATGATGGAGTATTTACACTCCAAACTGCATGAACTCTCTTACTAGCAGACAGCGTATATACAACAAAAAGAAACGGGTAAAACAATGATTTATTTGGGTTTTTTTAAAAGCTACAATTTTAAGTTGTTTAAAGATGCCCCAAAACTAAAATTTTAGTAAATGATCGCAAATTTTGAGTTATTGTGAAAAAAAAAATGAACAAAAACATCATCTAAAAAACATGGCTTATTACTTAGTACACCAGACGCGTGTTTCATCAACACAAGACTCATCAGTTGCAATAGAGTTGAAAAGCAAATCAATAACTCAGTTGAAGAGAATGGAGAACCGAAAATTCAAAGAAGTGTGGTAAAAAATACATTCGTGTTTAATTCTTTAATGCCAGCAAAGAATAGCTGGCTACTGGGCAAGAAAAAAAAAAGAAAATTCATTATCGAAACCTTATTTCTGCTTGGTGAAGTGAAACTATTTTGTATTTTTGAAATACAAATTAATTCATGTTTTTTAAAAAAAAAAGTCCTTTAATGACATTATACAAAAATTATGAACAACTTGCGAAATTCTTTTAAAACTGTCTATAGCACTGATCAACTTTAAGTCTTTTTAAAAAAGTGTAAATTGTTTTGAAATGTTAAATGTATATTATTTAGATTTTATTTAGATTCTTAAAAGAGGGACGAAAGATACCAGAGGGACAGTCAAACTCATAGATCGAATACAAACTGACAACGCCATGTCCAAAAATAAAAAGACAAACAGACAAATAATAGTACAGATGACACAACATAGAAAACTAAAGACTAAGCAACTCGAACCCCACCAAAAACTGGGGGTGATCTCAGGTGCTCCGGAAGGGTAAGCAGATCCTGCTCCACATGTGGCACCCGTCGTGTTGCTTATGTTATTACAAATCCGGTAAATAGTCTAATTCGGTAAGTCACATTCGTGAAAAGGGAAGGGTATTGTAGTTACGACATAAGGAACATATCCGATATAATCTGTGAAACGGTTATTCCATAGCGGTCAACCAACTCGTGATGGCGTCCATAAAATTTACGAAGGGATGATTTCAACTTCACCATTTGGAACTCTTGGTTTAATAGCTTCCTTGTGAGCAGCAGTCCTCTATCAAGGAAATCCTGATAGGAAACACAAGCCCGGGAATATCGTATCAATTAAGAGATATATACTCCGTATGCAGGCGCTGCTGGAATGTTGCTACATAGAAATGGAAAGTTCACAATTGGGAAGCTGAAATCATCTCTTTTGTCGTAAAGTTTTGTTTTCAACCGACCCTCATTGTCAATTTCTAGATGTAAGTCAAGATATGAGGCAGACTTAACTGTATCTGTAGTATCCTTTATCTCTAGTTCGATGGGATAGATTCGTTCAACATAGTCACCAAATTTTGTATTATTTAGTGAGAGAACATCATCTATATAGCGGAACGTAGAGTTAAAGGATATTGCTAACTTCTTATCTTTCTTCCTAAGAAGTTCATGTATGAAGTCAGCCTCATAATAATAAAGAAACAAGTCGGCAAGAAGAGGGGCACAATTGGTTCCCATGGGAATTCCGACAGTCTGTTGAAAAACACGTCCTCCAAACGTAACAAATATGTTGTCAATCAAGAAATCAAACATCTTGATAATGTCAGTTTCAGAGAATTTTTTGTTTGAATCAGAGTGATTCTTTACAAAGTAGGATTTATCCCTCCCCAAGACAAGATACTTGTATCTACGTTCGCCATTCTTTTTAATGAAACAAATTAATACCAACTCTTTCAATTTGTCTTTTAGTTTGGAATGGGGAATACTTGTGTAAAGTGTAGAAAAGTCAAATGTTTTAATACAATTGCAAGATGAGAGAGTCTTAGATTGTATGTACTCTAAAAGATCTTTGGAATTTTGTAGTATCCACATCTGATTCACGCCACCTCTAGAATAGGCAGTTTCACAATAACTTTGGAACCTGGCTTTGATTGCTGATAAAATAGATGTTAATAATTTAGAAAGAGGTTTCGTGGAGCACTTGGAAGACCCAGCAATATACCGTTGTTTGTAAGGACACTTATGTAGTTTAGGTATCCAATACAGTGATGGAAGATCCAGTTCTTCATCTTTGGTTGAAATTCCAAAGGAACATAGAACAGACCTATGATTATCCAGGATTTCCTCTTCGGTAAGTATTGTGAGGGTATATGTTGAGTTTCCAAGTGAATTGTCAATACCTAATTCATTTATCAAGCAGTTTATGTAATGATATTTACACACAAAAACGATGTTGTTTGGGGCTTTATCTGCGGGGACAACAACATATTTGTCATGAAGGTAGGACAAGTGTTTTGCAACATTTGGGTCTTTAAAAATTGATGTAGCGTGGGTATTGATATGCCCATTTAGTTTCTTAATTCGGATTTGTATCAATAAATAATAATAAACATTCTAATTCCAGTAGATGTTAACACTTTAGGTTATGACCAGTGTTAGTTTATACACATTTAGCGACTTTTAAGCAGATACCTCTTGTTGAAATAGAAATGACATAAAAATTATTTATAATAATCAAGAGAGCAATCAATATTAAACAATAATAAATAAATAAATAAATAATAACTTAATAACAAATATTTAATGGTTAATCTTTCAGAATACTTTTTGTATAAAAGTAAAGATAATTAATCTTCTTCTTCATCTTCTTCTTTAAACTAACACAATGGGTGGTGATGGGTGACTTGACAAATGTCTGTATTTAATCTAAACCTTATTATTCCTTAGTCTATATACTGCAGTATGAAAAACCTTTTACATAATAAGTAAAATAGGTGACGTCAGAAATGTTATGTAAACAATGAAGTTATGAATAGTAAATATAGCTTTACAATAACATTTCTAATTTTATACTATAAATGTATATTTTGTAAGTTTAAACTATAAATGTATATTTTGTAAATTTTCTACAAAATTCTTATAGCAAAACATTTATTTACATTGAAAGTAAATGACCTATACCGGTAATATTAATATATATTTGTATTCTAAAATTGATACATCGGCAATATTGTATTGTATCTTCAACACACTGAATTTAAACACATTTTATTATTCTTATCAATACAAACATAACGTCCATTTTCAATACAAAGATAATGAGAAGACATAATAAACCGAGTAATTTATTTTAAATAGAGTACAACATAGATACCAATTTTGAATTGTTAAGTCAGAGGACACTATCTTTATAGCGGAACGTGAATTCAAGGATAACTCTACAATCTTTTCATTTTCTTGGAACTTTCTGTATGAAGTCTGCTTCATATGATAATAAAGGAACAGTCCAGTCGACAAGAAGAGGCACATTGTTGGTTTTAAGAGGAATTTTGATTGTCAGCTGAAAAACACGCCCTCCAAACTTCATAAATATGTTGATAAAAATTAAGCATCTTAATGCTGTCAGTCTCAGATAACTTTTGTTTGATTCACTGTGGTTTTTTCCAAAGTATGATTTCTTTCAAAAACAAGATATGTGTATCAACATCGTCTCAATGAAATCAAGTATGACCAATTCCTTCCATCTGTCAAGTTAAGAATTGGGAATACTAGCGTTAAGGGTAGACTGGTCAAATATCCCATACTGATGCAAGAGGAAAGAACCTTAAATTGTGTGTACTTTGAGAGATCTTTGGAGTTTCTAGTATCTGATTCACACCATGTACGTAAAGTAAGTAGTTTCACAGTAAATCCGAAGTCCAAATTTGCTGATTAAATAGATTTTAACAATTTGGAAAATGTTTTCGTAGAGCATTTGGAAAATCCATCAATGCAAAGTTGTCTGTAAGGACTTTTCTTGTCCAGCACAGTGCATGCCAATCCAGTATTAAAAAATAAGGAGATGTGGTATGATTGCAAATGAAACAACTATCCACCAAAGACCAAATGAAGTGGATGTAAGCACTTATAGGAAACCGTACAGCCTTCAACAATTAGAAAAACCCATACCGTATAGTCGGCTAAAAAAAACCACGACAAACTGAGAAAACTAACGCCTTAATTTATAACAAAAGAATATACGAAAAACAAATATGACAGACATGAACCAACGACAATCACTAAAATACAGGCTCCTGACTTGGGACAGGCACATAAAAAATGTGGCGGGGTTAAATATGTTTGAAGGCGCCAACCCTCCCCTAAACTGAGAAAGTGTTGTAAAGGCACAACATAAGAATAAACAGAAAAAATCAGTTGAAAAGGGCTTAACTCATCAGATCGATACAAAACAGAAATACATCTAACAAAAACACAGACCGGACGTGGGTTACTTCAATTTTGGGTGAAATTCTAAAGGAATATATGACAGATCTATCATCGTTCAAGATTTCCTCATTAGTAAGTGTCGTGGGAGTACTTTTGGGGTTTCCAAGTGAATTATCAATACCTTTATCAAGCAGTTAATATATTAGATTTATAAATAAAATCTATGTTGTTCAGGGCTTTGACCGCATAAAACAACATATTTGTAATGGAGGTAAGACAGGTGTTTAGCAACATTTTGATCTTTGAAGCAAAATGTAACAGTTGTGATTATTTATTAATTAAGTGTTTTAATTCAAATTTGTATCAACGATCTCACAGCTTAAACCTATTCAAAAGGTATCTAGTTTTCTTTTTCAGATTTAACCCGTTGCCTTGCATAATCTTCTATTAAATTCATTAGTAAAGTTCAGTTAATATTTTTGTGTTTCCCATTCATGGATTTCGACTCACGGTATTTCCACCCTTTGGTTAACACATTCCGCCGAGAAGTCTTGTTGACAATATTCAATAAACCAGTTACAACATGGCCATATGGGATTAAAGAACTGGCAAAGTTACAGTCAGGAGGTTTAGACTTAATCATCAAAATTGAGGTCATACAACACGTATGTGTAAGTGAAAATTTAGGTATTAGAGACGATATGAACTAACTGGTGTCTAATGAGGAAGATATTTATGGCTGAACAGATTTATGATTAAGGATGATGCCTAAGTTGGAGGCACTTAGACCCTTATTGACAAAGGAAAGTTTAAGAAAGTATTGTTTCTGCGTTACATATTTCAATGCCAACCTTTCTTAAATGATTGTGATTGGCGATGTCCTGACAGAAATAACGTTGTTTTGGTTAGAATGCATGGATATTTGTAACAGGGTTCTTTAAACATAAGATCTACAGAAAATGGAGTTGTTTCAAAAGTGGTGGTTAATAAAGCTTCGTACGGGTGTGATGTACCCAACGGCTTCTGAATAAATAGAATGTTATTAAGAGAGATATCTTTAAGAGTATAGGATGAATTATGAAGATGATCATGGCTGCGTCTATTTTGATGAATAGAGTTGATATTCATCATAAACACCGAACTGCAGGAGATACAAGGTAGAATACATATACATTTACAATTGTTTTACAACCATTGGATATTGCTGGACCTGGTTCCCAAATCCAGTTATATTGTGTTGAAGGAGGTGTTTCAAGGTGAAGATTGTAAGTCATGTGGTGTATTTTTTCATTGTTCGATGATCCGAACGAATTCAAAGATTGAATGATTCGACTGATTACAATGTAGACAAACAATGTCAGTTGACTGTTGTTAAGGTATGCAGATTCGTTTGTTTGTTTTCGTTTTACCGACATATACCAATCCGCACAGGTTACACTCTATTACGCAAACAAGATTACTTAATTTACAATTCAGATCATCGTACCACATGGCGAGTTAAAGTTTTAAGTTAAATAACTAGTGAATTGCTACCAAGTTTGACAAATTTTGCAATTTTTGGTTTAACATTTAAAAACACAGTGCTGCTTTGTTTCAATAAAGTCCATAATGTCTTGTAGTTGAATTATAATCAGCCGTATGCGAAGTTTATTGTAATTATCATTAATCTAAATCTAACATATCCGTGTAATTTGTTAAGTTTGGTGATAATTGGATATCTTATATTTCAGACGATGACGTCTGTGTCGAACCTTTTATACTGGGCTACGTCTGAAGCAGTATTCGTTGCGATTTTTCTATGTCATGCATTGCTACTAGGTGGATAACATCTCCGGGGACTAAAATGTTTACTAGCTTTGACATCAACCCAGTAGTAGTATAAATGAGATAAAATGTACTTACAGTACGATGGGAAACACGATCAACAACGAAAACATAACAGAAATCTACAAAACACTACATAGGAAACTGCAACACGATACACGCAATACACCGGGTGTGATCTCAAGAGATCTGGAAGGGTAAGCAGATCCTATAAGATTCAGAAAAGTTGTAGTTCATCCAAACCAATATCTGTTTTAGAAGTGAGGAACTGAGGTTCTGGCTCCCTTCGGCGAAGTAGATTTGTCTATTCTTTTTAGGTCCCTTTTTTTCTCCCCACGTATTCAAATAGTTGTACATCTGTGTCTCTCAAATTTTTGAGTGTGAATATTTCCGATGAAGGTAAATTTAGAAAAGTGCTTCGGACTCATCGCTTTTTCATCGGATTGGTTTCGTTTACATGAGACTCAATAGTCGATCGAATACAAACTGCTTAAAGACGAAAATCTAATACGGAGTTGAAGAGTATGAATTGCAGAAACAACCAAAATGTTGTGCCGAATTAGGTTTTAGCTATCTCTGCCTTCGTGAACATAGAGAAAACATTACTTTTTTATTTACATTTAAAATTACCCCATTTCTTATATGAATAAAAATGAAAGAAGATGTAGGGAATAAGTGAATTAGCCAATAATCCAAAGACACAAAAATACATCTACAGGTAATTATACCGTCTACACTCATAAACTACCTTATGTATTCAAAACGTATGATTTAATCTAAAGAGATTATTAAATAAAGGCAACAGTAGTATACCGCTGTTCAATAGTCATAAATCGGTTAAGCGAAAACAAATCCGGGTCTCAAACCAAAACCGAGGGAAACACATCAACTATAAGAGGAAAACGACGGAACAACAGAAACACTGAACTGCAACAAAAACAAACGCCAACATACATAGAAACGGACTATTTGAGAACAACTGCCATATTCCTGACTTGGTACAGGACATTTTAAGAAAAAATGGTGGGTTGAACCTGGTTTTATGGCTAGCCAAACCTCTGCTTATATGGCAATGTTACAAATACCACTAAAATGACAACATTACGTGACAGGAATACAGTATAAATAAACGCAAAAACACCCAGGACTGAGAAACACATAAATAAATAATAAAATAGTACATTACAACATGTAAACCACAGAATAACAACGGACACCTCCCATGAATCCACGACAGCACACTAGGACACTACAAACGAATTATAAACTGTGAGTCACACGAATGTATCAATGCCACAAAAAGTGACGTATTTTTTGTGACGTTTATATTATCACAGGTAAATTTCTAAAAATAGAATAGAATAGAATTGTAATATAAGGCAAGATCATGTAAGACCAAACAGTAAACACACTTGAAAAGAAACAACATTAAACAAAAACACTGTAGACGAACCACGAGTAACTCGACTATACTGACAAATCAGACATATGTGATATGTACCGAAAATACAGAATTCAAACCACAAACGGTAAGACATAACACAATATCGAATCAGACTTACAAAAGAAATATCATAACTAAATACATGAATGTTGGATGTATAAGTACTGAGACACGTCGTATATCAATGCGAATTCACACTCGGCAAAACAGTCATATTCGGGAATAGGTCACGTTCGGTACTTAGAAGACCAGACGACGTAGATGGTAAACCACAATCTAAGACGTGGTAAAAATGTCGTTAGTTAGTTTAGACACAGTCACATCGTATAGATCAACCAATTCGTGATGGTGTCCATAAAATTTACGGAGTGTCATTTCATTTTTTATCTATCCTCCTCATAACTCTGTTGGAGCAGTTTCTGCGTAAGGAGCACACTCCTGTATATGAAGTCCGTATAGTATGAACATGCATGAGCATAACGTATCAACTGAGATATGTAAACACCATACGATGGGGCAGAGGATATGTTACTGCTGAGAAATGAGAAATTGATAATTGGAAAGTTGAAATCATCTCGTTTGTCATAGATTTTAGTGTGAAGTCGTCCATCTGTGTCAATATTGAGGAAAAGATCTAGGTATGTTATTCGTTCATAGTGTGTTAATTTACGTTTTTGATTGAGTTAAGCCTTCCAATTGATGTTTTATCGTGTGTTTTTCTATGTTGTGATGTTATACTATTGTTTCAGAAAAAGGGAGAAGGTTTGGTACCATTAAAACGTTTAATCCCGCTGCAAATGTTTGCACCTGTCCTAAGTCAGGAATCTGATGTACAGTAGTTGTCGTTTGTTTATGTAATTTATACGTGTTTCTCGTTTCTCGTTTTTTATATATACTAGACCGTTGGTTTTACCGTTTGAATGGTTTTACACTAGTACTTTTGGGGCCCTTTATAGCTTGTTGTTCGGTGTGAGCCAAGGCTCCGTGTTGAAGGCCGTACATTGACCTATAATGGTTTACTTTTATAAATTGTTATTTGGATGGAGAGTTGTCTCATTGGCACTCACACCACATCTTCCTATATCTATGAAGCAGTCCTTCTAGTATCAGTAGAATCCTTAGTTTCAATTTTAAAGATCTGCAATAAACACTTACTTCCGTACACGACCAAAACGTAAAGATATGATAAAACAAAAACACTGGTTGACGACGTTCACGACTTAGGACATGCGCACTTAAATGTGGGGTTTTAAGCTAATTCTTTTTTTCAATTTCAATCCAACCTCTTGCAAATAGAATTGATCATTAAATATCAATAGTTGAAGCTATTCTAGGATTAATTCCCTTGTATATATCTTAACGTTTACTGTTGCAATTCATTTAAACTGATTCATCTTAGCAACCCCCCTCCCCCCACCCATCCACCCCACCCCATCTGTCGTAATTTCTGCTTCTTGCTATGTTTTTGTATAGTTATAAAGCCAGCAAATACGAATAAACTCACAAAACTTGTAACTAAACTAGGGATAAATAAATACGGCTGTCAATTCTGTTTTCTGTTCTCTCTTGGTAGCGTGAATACATAATCAATAGTAAAAATGATACGTTTATTAAACATCTAGAACTGTCGATATATTTCAATACATGTACAGTATTCGAGCAACAATATATAATTAACATATTGGGCGGAACTACTAAAATAATATTCTTTCTTTTGTATTTTCGTACGGGCCGAATGGGATTATCTTAAATTCTACAATGACAACGTAAATAAATACAAGGCATACAGCTATCTGCGCTGCTTTTTACCTCTAAACTACGACCCTTACTTGTAATATAAACTGCGAGGCATACAGCTAAATGCGCCTCTTGCCTCTAGGAACCCCGGATCCTTGCTGTATGCCAAATGTAAACACAGCAAAGACTGACGAACGTGACTTTGCACTGGTATTTATTTGAAATTACCGGAAGTAAATATTCTAAGCAGGAAGAAAAGCATAACGTCAAACACTGACATAAAATATAGGAGTCCTCGACTCAAAATGCTTATAATAATACACTTTGTTACTAAACCAATCAAGACATATTAATTCTTCCAGTTAAGACCTCACAAATGAACACTTTTGGGTTCACGATTAGAATATTGACCCAACCGTAACGTTCTGAACAATACATGACAAAGTTGCGCCATATACGACGTTATCGATACATCTAATAACATAAAGTAAAACGTACGTTAAATACTCATTCAATATACTAAATACTAGAAATAACTACTGACAACTCATATAAACTCTCTTAATACAATAATAACAATATGTCTTTACTTGGAAATAACCAATACACACATTTACAACACCATCCATGCCCCTGCTCTAAACAGTTGACCTCAGTATTCGACTGAGCAGTTACTAAAATGTACTAAATGTGTGATGACAACTTTCACCCGTGTTTGCTTTATTGCCACTAATTTTGAAGATAAAGTAAAAGGTTACGTTTATCATCTTTTTAATCATTCTTACAATAGAAACCCAAAAGAGCAAAACACTCAAATTCAAATGTAAAGTTTTAGGTTTACTGGGCTCAACTTTTAGCCGATGTATAAATAAAATCCTTTTATTTAATGTTTGAATGACTCATGATGTTTCAATAATCTATTCTAACGAGTAAACATTTGGTTTTATATACATTGACATTTTCTTACGCTAAATAATAATGAGAACACCTGCATTAGAAAAGTTTGTGAGGAAAACATTAACAGTTAATTAAAGATAAGATGTTAGAAATTAGGATTTCAGAAATTAATTAAATAATGGTCAACGTCCATGCAATGGAAAATTTTCCACTCATGATTTAGATCATATCTTGTTAATGTTAAATTCATATATTGCTTTTTACTAGATCGACCGTCTGAAGATGTCGGGTATAAGTCGTAGAGACAGCCACTTGGCGAAACTAAAATACGATACATCTGTCATGAATTTTAAGCGTGTTAGGAAACTAGGTTAACAGTCCCCTGAAAGACATATCATCTTGCTTTAGCAATTTATTTCGACACGAACCGACCACTTTTACTGTTGAGTGTCACTTGACTTATAGGGAAGCAGCATATACCAGTTTCAAAAGATTTGTTTTCATTCAGTTTGGGGTCGAACCCAAAAGAGCAAAAAAGTCAAATTCAAACCTAATATTTTATGTATACTAGGCTCAACTTTTGGCCGACGTGATATTAATAACTTCTTATTTAATATGTTTGAATGACTCATGATGTTTCAATTATCTACTCTAATGAGTAAACATTTGGTTTTATATACATTGACATTTTCTTACGCTAAATAATAATGACAACACATGCATTAGAAGTATGTGTGAAGAAAATATTAACAGTCAATTAAAGATAAGATGTTAGAAATTAGGATTTCAGAAATTAATTAAATGATCATCAATGTCCATGCAATGGCAAATATTCCACTCATACTTTGGATGATATCCTGTTAATGTTAAATCTATATATTGCTTTTACTAGATCGGCTGACTGATATAAAGAAGATGTCGGGTATAAGTCATAAGGACCGCAACTAAAATCTGGGACACCCTGCTTGAATTTAAACGTGATATCTCACAAGGTAACAGTCCCCTTAAAGACAGGTCCTTCTGCTTTAGCAATTTATTTCGACTCGAACTGACCACTTTTTACCCTTAAGTGTTACTTGACTGACAGGCAAAGAGGGGCGAAAGATACCAAAGGGACATTCTAACTCATAAGTCGAAAATAAACTGACAACGCCATGGCTAAAAAAGAAAAAGACAAACAGACAAACAATAGTACACAAAACACAACATAGAAAACTAAAGACTGAGCAACACGAACCCCACCAAAAACTGGGGGTGATCTCAGGTGTTCCTGAAGGGTAAGCATATCCTGCTCCACATGTGGCACCCGTCGTGTTGCTCATGTTAGTGCAAACCCGCTAATAAGTCTAATTCGGTAGGTCAAATTCGGGAAAGGGGACGGGATTGTAGTTACGACATTAGGAACATATCCGCTATCATCTGTGAAACGGATATTCCATAACTGTCAACCAACTCGTGATTGCGTCCGTAAAACTTACGAAGGGATGATTTCAACTTCAACGCTTAGAACTCTTGGTTTAATAGCTTCCTTGTGAGCAGCAACCCTCTATCAAGGAAATAGCGATAGGAAATACAAGCCCTGGAATGTCGTATCAACTGGGAGCTATATACTACGTATACAGGCGCTGCTGGAATGTTGCTACATAGAAATGGAAAGTTCACAATTGGAAAGCTGAAATCATCTGTTTTGTCGTTTTGTTTTCAACCAACTCTCATTGTTAATTTTTAGATGTAAGTCAAGATATGAGGCAGACCTAACTCTATATGTTGTATCTTTTATCTCAAGTTCGGTGGGATAGATGCGTTCAACATTATCACCAAATTTTGAATTATTTAGTGACAGAACATCATCTATATAGCGGAAAGTTAAGTTAAAGGATATTGCTAACTTCTTTTCTTTCTTCCTAAGAAGTTCCTGTATGAAGTCAGCCTCATATGAATAAAGGAGCAAATCGGCAAGAAGGGGGACACAGTTTGTTCCCATGGGAATGCCGATTGTTTGTTGAAAAACACGTGCTCCAAACTGACATCGCCATGGCCAAAAATAAAAAGACAAACAGACAAATAATAGTACAAATGACACAACATAGAAAACTAAAGACTAAGCAACACGAACCCCAACAAAAACTGGGGGTGATCTCAGGTGCTTCGGAATGGTAAGCAGATCCTGCTCCACATGTGGCACCCGTCGTGTTGCTTATGTTATTACAAATCCGGTGAATGATCTAATTCGGTAGGTCACATTCGTGAAAAGGGAAAAGTATTGTAGTTACAACATAAGGAACATATCCGATATCATCTGTGAAACGGTTATTCCATAACGGTCAACCAACTCGTGATGTTGTCAATCAACAAAATCAAGCATCTTGATAATGTCAGTTTCAGAAAATTTTTTGTTTGAAAACAGAGTGTTTTTTTACAAAGTAGGATTTATCCCTCCCTAAGACAAGATACTTATATTTGCGTTGGCAATTCTTTTTTATGAAACAAAGCTGGATCAACTCTTTCAATTTGTCTTTTAGTTTAGGATGGGGAATCCTTTTGTAAAGTGTGGAAAAGTGAAATGTTTTAATACTGTTGCAAGATGAAAGAGTCTTAGATTGTATGTACTCTAAAAGATCTTTGGAATTTTTTAGTATCCACATCCGATTCACACTACCTCTAGAATAGGCAGTTTCACAATAACTTTGAAGCTTTAATTGCTGATAAAATAGATGTAAATTATTTAGGAAGAGGTTTCGTGGAGCACTTGGAAGTCCCAGCAATATAACGTTGTTTTTAAGGACACTTATGTAGTTTAGGTATCCAATACAGTGATGGAAGATCCAGTTTTTCATCTTTGGTTGAAATTCCAGAGGAACATAGAACAGACCTATGATTATCCAGGATTTCCTCCTTAGTAAGTGTCGTGGGGATAAATGTTGAGTTTCCAAGTGAATTGTCAATACCTAATTCCTTTATCAAGCAGTTTATGTAATGTGATGTTGTTTGGGGGCTTTATCGGCGGGGACAACAACATATTTGTTATGGAGGTAGGACAAGTGTTTGCAATATTTGGGTCTTTAACGATTGATGTAGCATGGGTATTAATAGACCCATTCAGTTTCTTAATTCTGATTGTATCAACGGCCTCAAAGTCTTAATCCATTCGGAAAGAGTATCTACGTCTTCTTTCTCGCGTTTAGTCCATTGCAGGTCCTTAATAGAGACATCATGGAGAGTAGGTGATGTATAATGACGATGACCATGACTGCGTCTATGTCGAGAGGTAGAGTTAAAAATGTTCATCACATTCACCGAGCTACAGGAAGGACTAGATAGAATACCTATATCATCAATTTTGTCATTGCAACCATATGGTGTCGCAGTTCCCAATTGTCGAATCCAGTAGTCTTCTTTTTGTCTACGGAGAGGTGTTGCAAGATGAGGATTGTTAGTCCAGTGGTATATTTTTTCGATGATGCGAACTTGCATAGAAATGATTGAATGATCAGGCTGGTTTAAATGCTGGTAAACAATGTCGCTTGGATTGTGGTTGAAATCTGATCTGTAGACATGGTTAATATAAAAAAAAGGGAGATGTGGTATGATTGCCAATGAGACAACTATCCATCAAAGTTCAAATAAATTGGATGTAAGCAATTATAGGGAAGCAGCACATACCAGTTTCAAAATATTTGATTTCATTCAGTTTAGGGTCGACCCCAAAAGAGCAAAGAAATTACATTATAAATATACCGCTAGGAATAAGTGTATTAATATGAAAACCAAATTTGTATTTTTGTTTAAACATTGTATAGTTTTTTGGTTTTTTTTCTAAATGATTCTCTTTGATAAGAGATGTTTTTTTTTCCCAGAAAAGCCTGAAACAATATTTGAAACCAGGCAAAGAGATAAAGAAAAAAAAAAACAGACAAAACCTTGTTAATGAGTAATAAAAAATAAAAAAATAAAACATATTCCACAAAACAATACACACAAAAAATATCGTATAGTCTCAAACAAAATTCTCAAAATGATTTCAATAATTTGTTATTATTATTGTCTCCTATATAATAATTCTGTAACACAGCTCATGACACTGAGGGCATATTATTAGTTTAAGGAACTGGCAGTCACCATTCATTGTTTCTATGTAACGTAGTCTAATATATAATTTATCATTATATTTAATATTTAATTCTCCGTTTATCATTTATGTGACGCGCATTTTATATTTCATTTGTGGTGTCCTGGTGTGCTGTCGTAAATTCATGGGAGGTGTCCGTTGTTATTCTGCGGTTAACATGTTGTATTATACTATTATATTATTTATTTATGTATTTCTCTGTGCTGAGTGTTCTTGCGTTTGTTTGTACTGTATTCCTTTCACGTAGTATTGTCATTTTAGATTTATTTTTTAACATTGCCATATAAGCGGGAGGTTTGGCTAGCCATAAAACCAGGTTCAACCCACCATTTTTTCTTAAAATGTCCTGTACCAAGTCAGGAATATGGCAGTTGTTATCTACAGTCCGTTTCTATGTATTTTGGCGTTTGCTTTTGTTGTAGTTCAGTGCTGCTGTTGTTCCGTTGTTTTCCTCTTATAGTTGATTTGTTTTCCTCGGTTTTAGTTTGTTACCAGGATTTGTTTTTGCTTAATCGAATTATGACTATTGATCAGCGGTATACTACTGTTGTCTTTATTTATGTTTCATTTGTCGTGTCACGGTTCATTTTTCTACCATGATTAATAAGTTAAATTATCGACAATATATGTAATTTTTATATCGTTTAATTTCCGTCTTTTTTAGAAACATTCCAGTAGCACTTGCATCACGTATCTCCAGATGGAATGCATCGATAGACATGGTTAATGTTTATAATACAGCAACTGAAGAAAGGCTTCATAATGTAAGCCGTCAGTCAGAAATTTGTACAGTCACCATCCCGACCATGATAAACTGCATGTTTAATGTAACTTTTCTTACAGTTCCAATCTTTACCTTATATAGATGCAAACATTACTGAAAAGTTTAAGTCTCGTTTCAAATATTTCTTAAGATATAGGGAATGCTTACTTAACTCAATTGTTCACCCTTTACCTACAAGAACTTAGAACCTACTTCAAAAGTCATATCCTATGTCTTTGTATACGACCATAGAAATCATGTTATCAGGCAATTGTACGATATCACAAAATCCTTCAGCTTTATTTACGTACCGTACGGCTATACGTGCGTTTGAAAAATCAATCTTGGTTTTACTTTCCCATAGAAATAACTTTTTGTTTTAAGTAGATCCCGCATTATACAGGATTAAGGCAAATTGATCTCAGAAGGATGTCCTGTTTTCAAAACATGTTTCACCTTGATCAGAGTATAGAAGTGATATATATTTTTCATTCAGGAAAGGTTTATTTTATATTTTATAATAAACGTAAGGAAAATATTTGTTTTCATTTAACATGCTTAAAAATTCATAGTATCTACAAACAGGAAAAATGTGTCCCAAATATACAGGAAAGTGCACACACATTGCAACTCATTGACAAGTTGATCACCGAAGATAAAGCCATTCATGATTACTAGTGAATTGTGTGATGAATATTATTGACTTGATTCAACATAATGCAATATATAAATATTCAAAGTATCGAAAAACAGGAAGGAGGTGTCTGACAGACCCCAAAAAGACTCACGCTTTACAACTCATCACTGCCATTTGTCTGGCTATGATATTGTTTTATTCGGTGGTTCCTGAAAATAGCGTGTCGATCATATTTTTTGGACGAATGAACAGACTAACCAAGGTTGGCAAAAGCCTTGTTTTATGAATATTGCCCGGCCCAGCGGGAAATACTGCGAAACAGGGCTTTAACTGGGTTTTAATGGGCAATACTAGGTTATATGAAATATTGGTTTGAATTTTAAAAGGATTCAGTGATCAATTACAAATGCAATACATACAAAAATGTATATACAAGACATAATATTTTAATATATAAGCTTATTTGTTTGTGATTCTTATTTTAAAGAGTATAAATTTGAGAAAATATTTTTCCAGCAACTCTTAGGCCATACATGATATAGATATAAGAAGATGTGGTATGAGTGCCAATGAGACAACTCTCCATCCAAGTCAAAATTTATAAATGTAAACCATTATAGGTCAAAGTACGATCTTCAACACGGAGCCTAGGCTCACACCGAACAGTAAGCTATAAAGGGCCCCAAATATTACTAGTGTAAAACCATTCAAACGGGAAAACCAACGGTCTAATCTATATAAAAACGAGAAACGAGAAACACTTATGAACCACACCAACAAACGACAACCACTGAACACCAGATTCCCGACCCAGGACAGGTGCAAACAAATGAAGCACACATAGACTTATGTGGAAAGTTTTCACAATAAGATTTATAGATAATCCTCCCTAAAAAAATGTGCAAATTGAAAGAAAAAAATGTCATATTTGATCAAACTGTTATCATAAGCCAAGGTATTCTTAACAATTTCTCATGTAAGGAAAATTTCTATTCAACAATTTTTTTTTTTTTTTTTTCATTACTTTTGTAGTGTTGAAACAATTTAGTATAACTATCTAGACATTATTAATTTTGAATAAGTAATTATTCAGATTATAACACAGATTTGTTTATTTTGCAATAATAAGCCTTTTCATCTTTATAAGTGTGGTGATATGTTCCCTTAGGGTGTATATTTAGCAATATGATTGTAAAGCAATTAAATTTTCCAATTCATTATTCTTATAAACTACACTAAAATTCATTTTTTTCAATCCTTGAATTGATTCAAACAAAGCTGAGAAATAAACAAGTATCTAAAAATTTGCGAAACTAATTGAATCATGCTGTATAGATTTATTCAAGAAAAGTAAATCTTTAATTTGTTATCTTCTGAAAATGACTCTCAATGTTTACCTGTATAAAATTTATATATTTAGCAATAATACTATGAAACTACAGTATTCATTTACTATTTTGTGTAAAAATAAGTTTAAAAACTCATATTGCTCAGTATTGCCCGTAATACCCATTTCAGGGAATATTGCCCAGCTCAGGAAAAACCCGGGTTTTCCCGCCAGGGTAATACTTTGCCAACCATGAGACTAACAGGCGGACGAAAAGGCGGACAGACGGAATGAATATTTAACCCCTACTTTTAGAGTGGGGGTATAATTATATTTATTTGTTTTCTTTGGAATTAATATGATATAATACAAAACATCCTTGCTGGTTGGATGTCTACTTGACAACATTTTTTTACGTTTTAACAATAAAGTAAATCGAAGTGTTTTAAGTATTTTCTCAATTACTCCCCTTTAATAGCAGACTTGCTCCTGTATTGCTATGAATCACATTTTATGACCAAACTGAACTAGTTAAGACCCGTTTTAAATCCATTTCATTAATAAATTAAACAACACGTACCGTTGTCGTGATGATATTTTACATAAAAAAAAATCAAGAATTCTCTAAATATAGTGTTGAAATTTACCCAAGAGACTTTAAACTAGAGGCTCTCAAGAGCCTGTATCGATCCCCTGTATTTACTGATGCTTTGGAAATCATGAAAATAAGGTTAAAATCATAATTAATAGTATTAGATATTAGATATTATAATGATATCTAAGATAATAACAAAAAACTGCAAAATTTCTGCAAAATTACTAACTCAGGGCAGCAACCCAACAATGGGTTGTCGGATTCGTCTGAAAATGTCAGGGCAGGTGAATCTAAATCTGATAAACATGTTTGCCACTGTCAGATTTGCTCTAAATGCTTTAGTTTCAGAGATATAAACCAAAAACTGCATTTTACCCCTATGTTCTATTTTTAACCATGTCGGCCATGATGGTTGGAAGGCGGGGTCATCGGACAAATTTTTTAAACTAGAAACCTAATAATGATTAAGGCCAAGTATGGTTAAATTTGTCTCAGTAGTTTCAGAGAAGAAGATTTTTGTAAAAGATAACCAAAATTTACGAAAAATTGTTAAAAATTGACTATAAAGGGCAATAACTCCTAAAGGGGTCGACTGACAATTTTGGTCATAAAACTTATTTGTAGATCTTACTTTGCTGAACTTTATTGCTGTTTACAATTAATCTCTATCTATAATAATATTCAAGATAATAACCAAAAACTGCAAAATTTCCTTAAAATTACCAATTCAGAGGCAGCAACCCAACAACGGGTTGTCAGATTTGTCTGAAAATTTCAGACCAGATAGATCTCGTCCTGATAAACAGTTTTATCCTGTCAGATTTGCCCTCAATGCTTCGGTTTCAAAGATATAAGCCAAAATCTACATTTCCCCCATGTTCTATTTTTAGCCATGACGGCCATCTTGGTTGGTTGGTGGGGTCATCGGACACATTTTTTAAACTAGATGCCCTAATGATGATTGTGGCCTTCGGGCCAGGTGAGCTAAAAAATCAAATATAAACAGCAATAACTGTTCTTTCCTAGATTTAGATATTTTAGTTCACACTGGAAACGCTATACACAAACTTAAAACAAATTTGACGATTTCTTGTGCCTTACTGTTATTTGGACGTTGTTTTGGCTCCGTCTGACGGTGTTTATATATCCCAAATCGTTTGTTATGTCCATGCAATTAACTGTCGCTACCGCATATTTCTTTAAACCTTTAATATTTCATAGATACAGAGATTTGGTTTGGAAGTTTGGCTGTACTGTGGAAATCTTATTTACAAACGGGATATAGCATCATAATTTTCACGGTGATGTTATTTATATAGCCCGTTAATTTAGAAAAAAGTAAAATAACAAAATACCGAACTTCAAGGAAAATTCAATCGGAAAGTCCCTTATCAAATGGCAAAATCAAAAGACAAACACATCAAACGAATGGAAAATAACTGTCATATTCCTGACTTGGTACAGGCATTTCCTTATGTAAAAAATGGTGGATTTAACCTGGTTTTATAGCTAGCTAAACCTCTCACTTGTATGACAGTCGCATAAAATTCCATTATATTGACAACAATGTGTGACATAACAGGTAAAATAGGTAAAAATGTCAAAAATAGAAACAATCCATGTTAACTGATTTGTTCTTTAAATAAACTTATTCTATAAGGTTATTAATTTTAGGCCGTAATAAAAACTTTGAATAATTTGTTATCAATAAATTAAACATAGGTATCTAAATAGTATTGCTATACAGCTATGAACATTTCCGGTCCTTCATTTTGTCGATACTTAAAGATTTGCACTGCACAAGATCATGTTTTTGTCTGACTGTTTATGACGTTTTTTTTTTTTTTCACACTTAATACAATGGATGTGTACTGCTTCCAGTAACTGCTATAACTCTCAGACCAGTACTTTTTGAAATTTTTTTGTTTGTCGTTTTTGTTTTGTTTTGTTTGTGTCGGTATGATGAGTCAATCTTTTTTTGAACATATTTTTATAGTTTGTTCTTATGTTGTACTTTTAACCCACTGTCTCCGGTTAGGGGAGGGTTGGGCGCCTGCAAACGTTGAACCCCACCTCATAATGTGCCTGTCCAAATTCAGGAGCCTGTAATTCCACGGTTGCCTTTGTTGTTGTATAACTGCTCATTATCTATCTTAATTTATCTTGCAAAAACAACCCAAAGGAGCAAAAAGACAAATTCAAAGCCAATGTTTAAAGCAAATAATGCGTAACGTTTGGTCATTGTATTAATAATATCCTATTAATGAATATGTTTGATAGACTCATAACTGTTTACAAAGCAACTGAAGCAAGTTTTCAAATGTAAGCCGTCAGTCTGAAATTTGAACAGTCACCTTCACGACCTTTATTCAAGTTATAAAAAAGTAAAATAAAAAAAATACTGAACTCCGAGGAAAATTCAATCGGAAAGTCCCTTATCACATGGCAAATCAAATGACAAAACACATCAAACGAATGGACAACAACTGTCATATTCCTGGCTTGGTACAGGCATTTTCAAATGTAGAAAACGGTGGATTATAATGGGTTGTTGTATTTAGGCATTGGGATTATATTACCATATGTGACCATCTTTTATCTTACAAGAACTTACAACCTACGATCATAGGCATTATAGTATCAGAAAAATAGGATACAAGTGAACGACAGATCCAAAAACCGCACACAGATTTTAAATCGTCATCATCAAGCTGTTTACAAAATATTAAGTCAGTGTGTCCAGTAGTACCTACAAGTGTGTGAAGAGAAAGTTTAAGTTCATTCAAGACATTGAAATAATTATGATATCGGCTAACAGTATGTAGGTGTTTGACAGATCGAAAAAAATACACACGTTACGACTTATCACTGTGAAACTGCTGACCAAATAAAAGGTCTTTTAAATAAGAACTAATAAAATATTTGTTTTCCTTCAGCATACTTAAAATATCAAAGTATCTACAAACAGGTAGAAGGTGTCTCACAGATTCATAATGAGTTCACACAAAACAAATTATAATTATCAAGCTTATGACCAAAAAGGAAGCCATTCTGTTAGTTATATAGTACTGTATAAATGTGTGACGAAAATGTTTATTCAAGATATCGAAAAAAAATATATATATATATCGACAAACTGCAGAAATTAGGTGTCTAGCATATCCAAAACATATCCCACGTTACAAATTTTCATCGTCAAGCTGCTGACCTAATATGGAATTGTTCTATTTATAGTTTCCGAGCAAAATATGACGAACATTTAGTTTTGATGAATGGACGAACGAATATACTATTTGCAGTGGTGGTATCATTAAATATACTTAGTTTTCTTTAAGATTGATATGATAAAATGCAAAGTGTACTTGAAAATTTTCGTTTGTATATATTTGTTAAGCTTTGTCGATAAATATTCGTCTTCATTGTCAGCTATGATATAAGGAATGACTTAAAAAGCTTAACAACTATTAGTTTTAATTAAAAAAAAATATCAGTCTTTTATTCAGTTCTTAGTTTGAGTATATATTCCAGGTATTACAATATTCCATAGTATATGTTATTATCAAGATTTTCGTGAAAGATGGGTGCTTATTACAACTCCGGCACCATTGAACTACTAAACTATGAATCATCAATGGTACTATAAATGATGAATTCTACATAAGGTGGGTACATAATGGTTCCCATTGGGTAAAAATGCCATGCCACCAGAATCAAAACACTGGCTACTCTAAAACTGACATTATGAAGATGCTTGATTTCTTGATTGACAACGTATTTGTTTCGTTTGGAGGACGTGTTTAGTAAAAGGCAATCTGCATTCCCAAAGGAACCAATTGTAAGTCTCTTATTGCGACTTGTTCCTTTATTCATATGAGTAAAACTTCATACAGGAAAAGGTTAGGAATAATAAAAAGAAGCTAACATTATACTTTAACTTCGTATTCCTACTACTAGTATAAAGATGATGTCCTCTCACTAAATAATTCAAAGTTTGGTGATTATCTTGAATACATATATTCCATCAAACTTGAAATAAAAGATACAACAGATACAGTTACGTCTTCCTCATATCTTAACAATTGACAATTAGGGTCGGTTGATAACAAAATATTAGAACAAGAGAGATGACTTTAGCTTCTCAATCGTGAACGTTCTATTTTTATGTAGCAACACTCCAACAGCGTCTATATATCTCCCAGTTGATACGATATTCATAATTTTGCAATTTTCTATCATGAGTTCCTTTATAGAGGGTTGCGGCTTACAACGAAACTATTGTGATGAGTTGAAAACATTCCTTCGAAAATTTTACGCACGCCCTTACGAGTTGATTGCGGTTATGTTGTTTCACAGATGACGACGGATATGTTGCAATTGTCGTAACCACAATCCCGTCCCCATTTCTTCGAATGTTACTCCACCGATTTAGACTTATCAACGAATTTCTACTTACAAGAGCTGAGCTGTACGCCGTGTGCTAAATGTGAAGCAGGTCTGCTGACTACCTGAGATCAACCCCGTTTTTTGTGGGGTCTTTAGTTTTCTATGTAGTGTTTTGTAGACTTGTTTTCTTTTTGTGGATTTTTGTTTTCTGCAAGGGCGTTGTCAGTTTGTCTTCCGGACTACTTCAGATCAAACCCGGTTTTTGTCGGTTCGTTTTGCTTGGTGTTTAGTTTTGCGGGTTGTGTTTCATAGACTGGAGTTTGTCCTTTTGGTGTTTTTTCGCAATGGCGTTGTCAGTTTGTCTTTGACTTATGAGTTGGTATCTTCCACCTCTACTCTACAATAGAAGTATAATATTTACGGGGTTAATATTACAATGCAATAATTATAAAATAGAAAATAAAACCAGTGAAAAAAAAAAAGAAAAGACCGTTCTTCGAATTAAAAACCGGATTTACCATGAGAAGGAAAGAAGACGACGAATAGACAAACAACAGTCAATCAAACAGAAAATGTTCCATCCATAAATTTCTATTTTTGATGTAGCCTACATCTTTTTTGTTAGTCTAAATATGTACGTTCTCTACAACCCCGCGAAAAATACAGAATTGATCGTGATGATATAAATTCACATGACATTCGTTCAGTATCAAAATATGTCACTGGTAACTTATTTCTATTCAAATAAAAAGTTAATTATCAAAAATACATTTTTTATTGTGCCATTGTTATAAGATAAATTTCATGTCACTTTATATGTTTAAACTTTTAAATGCTGTACGTTACGAAGTATAAAACAAGACGTATTGTATAACACCAACAATGAATCACAAAACAGACCGAAGACATCGCCCAAGCAATGGCTCGTGATAATAGATTTCCAGTTCTTGAAATATAATTAGAATTTCATTCGGTTCAACAAAGAGAATTAGAATGAAATTAATTTCTACTGTGTGTTTTTTATTATTTATATGTACAGATGGCGCTTCAGTTTGTTTTCGCTTTTGACTTTGTTTCGCTGGAATGTTCCCTATAGTTTTTTTTTTTCATTCAACACGTCAACGTCCTACTATTCGTTCATTGAATTTTAAGTCTATTTAACTTCTAAATTTTGATTGCAGGTTTGCTATGTTTCTATACATACATTTACATATATTGCTGTATAACTTATAAAAAATGCATATAGCGGCGGCATTATCGTGCAGCTACTCACTTTATATATGTCTTATTTCATTTTATACCCGTATCTACTACATATAATACACACTATTCGATTGCTTGGCTCACATTGTCTTTTTTACTTGTATTTAGTCATACAATGATGAACGTTGTCACCATGAGAATGCAATTTGTTTTATATAACGCTGAAAATGTATTATGCAAATTAGACTGTAAACGGTTTTGTTTATTTGGTGTAAGCATTTTTATGTTTTTATGCTCTCATACTCTTGGTCTTGATGATGACTATTTCAAAAAAAACAATTTTTGTGCACATGGAAGTCCTTTTCAAAGAGCATGTTTTATTTGATATAATTTATACAAATCCAGACAGGTGCTTCATTCTTTTGTCAGATCACCTGTTATAAAGTACTTGAAAACATGTGAAAACATTGCTTACGTCCTAAATGACATTATAAGCAATTTTTTCAAAGAAACTGAGTTTTGTGTCACAAACATAATCATTGACGATTAAAAAAACAAGCAACAGTAATTAATACTATATTGACAAAAGGAAAGACGATTCTGTTGTCAAATAAAAGAATTTCAAGTCCCTAAATTTGCCTCCACAATATTAAAAAGCCCAATAATCAAATAAAATGGAAGTTTTTCAACCTCAAGTCTTTTTGTGCAATAAGCCAACAATTGTACAAAAAACAGGTACAAAATTGAAATTATTAAAAAAAAAAAATAGAAAAGTCAAGGTAAAAAATAGTTTATATAAAACATCTGTTTTTCATTGTTTTTTTATTGATTTTTTTTTTATATACTTTAAAATTGAGAATGAAAATGGGGAATATGTCAAAGAGACAACAACCCGACCAAAGAGCAGACAACAGCCGAAGGTCACCAATGGGTCTTCAAGGCAGTGAGAAAATCCCGCACCCGGAGGTGGTCCTCAGCTGGCCCCTAAATAAAATTGTGTACTAATTCAGTGAAGATGGACGTCACACTAAACTCCAAAACATATAAATGAACTAAAACTAAAAAACATACAAGACTAACAAAGGCCAGCAGCTCAAGAAAATTTCTTTGTCGACTTTTTATATAACTTTTGTGCTGTGCAAAATGACAATTTGGCTTTCAAGTCTACTATAAGATTAGATATAGACTTCGATTAAAATATCAATGCATATTTTACAATTAATGATTGAATGTATGCATCCTGTACAATTAAATGAAGAACAAGAATGTCCTATCAGCTTGCTCATCTTCATTTATGGAACTTTTGGTCCCCACTCCTGTTCAACCTCGTACTTTATTTAACCTTTTTAACGTGTTTGATTCAAGCGTCACTGATGAGTCTTTTATAGACGAAACACGCGTCTGGCGGACATCATTTTAATCGTGGTATCTGTGATGAGTTTATTTCCGTTAAAAAGATGTTTAAATCATATTAGTCAGCGGATGACAAAAATGTCAATTTTAAAAAGGAAATTAATATTATAGGAATATTATTATTTTTTTTTTTTTTTTTTTTTATCTATTATTAAGCTGAATGGATGTAAAACCGAAGGTGTTTAGATATGCTACTGAAAAACAGTCATTTTATATAAAAAAAAACTTATAAATGAGTCTTCCAAAAACATAAAATGGTAGGATTTATAGCATTAACGGTACCGGTTTTACTGTACCAGATGCGTATTTTGACAATAAATTTCTCTTCAGTGATGCTCGGGTCCAAATTATTTGTAAAATCCAAAACTTATTAAAAAAATTAAGTGCTTATAAACAAAAAAGGACAAAAAGTATAGCCAAAGATAGACAAGGAATCAGAGCTTTTTATGAGGGGAATTAACTTACGTCGGAACAGTGTTTAGTGTGAAAAACTGAACATAGAAAAAAGTAGTAAAATCTTTATCAAAAAAGCAACACTTTGTCATTCACATCAGGAAGTCTTTGATAGTTCAAAATATAACCTTTAATAGTGTCTAAATAGAAAAAAAATAAAGGAAGCACAATTTTATAATAACAAACTGAAAAAGAAAAAAAAATTAATATCCATACATTTTAGTTTATTTGTATTTAGAGCGTAAACAAATATTATAAGCACTTTTTTCCAAATTGCATTTATTTTGAGCGCTTTTGGATAGAAAAAAAAATTTGTTTCCGAGATAAATGAAATCCTTGATTCACAAAATAATAATAAAATTGAATGATTTAATATTATAGTACCAAGTCAGGAAGATATCAGTTGTTATCAAATAGTTCCGTTTCTATGTATGTTGGTGTTTGTTTTTGTTGCACTTCAGTGTTTCTGTTGTTCCTTCGTTTTCCTCTTATAGTTGATGTATTTCCCTCGGTTTTAGTTTGTAACCCGGATTTGTTTTCCCTCAATCGATTTATGACTTTTGAACATCGGTATACTACTGTTGCCTTTATTTAATTTGGTGAACAGTCTCATGAAATATATTACTGACAACATTTTATTTTTAACAGGTTATTTATCAAAAAGAAAAAAAATATATATTCACACACGAGAAACTCTGAAAATAGCAGCTATTTTGTTCAATACAAGTAAGAAATAAGATTCATGCTACAGAAATAATACTTTATAAATTCGGTTCGTCCAAAGACCTTCTTTGGTTTCACTTTCGCTAAAACCTAAACCTTTGAAGGTCAAAGATGTTCAAGTCCTCGAATACGTGAAGATCTGTATGACCAAATTGGGACACAAAAGGAATAGCTAAATTCGTCTAAAATTAACCTTACATGAAGGAGCTGGAACTTTAGTTTCTGAATATTTTCTAAATTTATTAAATCATGTTAGTTCTTAATTATTGAATACCGAGCTTACAAAGCTTGAATTATCTTTACTTTTAATAAAAAAAAAAAAAAAGGTAAAAACAATTTCACTAAAGAAAGAACAGCAATACTCAAATTATACAACAAAAACAATTGAACAGGGGGATAAATAAATTATTGTGTTATTTAAGACAGACTAGATCACATAGTAGAAGTCACAAAACAATTTAATGCACAGCATTATTTCTTATTAAATTCATTTAACATTGTACAATTTAAAACTGAGTAAGAACAAGGTGTCATCGATAAAATTACATTTAGATTTTTAACAAATTGTAAAAATATAAAATATGCTAGTTTAGGAAGAATGTATGTTCTTCCAAAAATTCACCATTATTCAACCTAATTACAATGTGGTTCCATAACTGAAATTATTGGTCATTATGTAGATTAATATCTTATACCAATAGTTAAGAACAAGTTTACATAAGTGTATGAAGTCTTTGAAAAACAATAGTATAACAAAAATACCGAACTCCAAGGAAAATTTAAAAAGGGTAAGTCCATTAAAACTGACAAAATCAAACGCTGTCAATCAACAGAACAAGTGAAAAACAAACTGCCATATTCCTGACTTGGTACAGGCATTTTCCGAAGAAAATGGTGGGTTAAACTTGGTTTTATAGCTAGCTAAACCTCCCACTTGTATGACAGTTGTTTATAGTTCCGTTATATTGACAAAATTAAGTGAGCAAACCAAACAGATATAATAAGTTAATGTGACCATAATTGGAATCCAAAAGCTAAAACTGTGTAAACATACATCTAAGACATCAAACACAATTGACTAAAAAATTCAAACAAACATACAAATTATTCTAACAAGGACGCCAACAAAAAAGGTGTAGATAGTAAATTTAACAATGTTGTTACCAAAAATGTTTTTGCCGTTGATAGTACATACCGTATATAGTATACAATTTCTCGATAATGTAAAAATGAATTAAATATAAATAGAAGGGTAAACAAAATAGAAACAACACTGTAAAAACCCTTTGTCCAAATCGCATATCAGGACCCACCTGCACGAGGAATGCACAAAGTCAAAAAGTCAAAAACCTGATGGCGGGATGCATAAATACAGAGTCACGTCAAAAATCATACGACCAAAAGAAACATAATAGCACGAAGACAAATAGCGGGGAAACTTAAGTAAAATAAAAAGATACACAACATCAGCACCTAGAATCTATAAGTCAAGACCAATTTGCGTTATCTGTGAAGAAGACACTGAATATTTATTTATTAGGTCTTGGTACTTTCCGATGAACCTTGTGAGAAAAAGGACGAGATGTTCTTTGACAAAAGCCAGGCTCATTATTTTTTACTCAGACACCGATCACGTTTTAAAAAGTCTGAGTAGCAGCTGCAAGCTCTTGAATATCGTATGAGTTGAAAAATGTAAATTCCATACGCGGGTGAAGTTGGTATATTGTTGCTAAGTCGAGGAAAATTTATAATTTCAAAATTGAAATCGTCTCGTTTGTCAGAGATTCTGGTTCTGAGGTGATTGCTGTGTCAAATTCAAAACGGATCATTGAGAAATAAATGAATCGAAAAACAGCCTGCTGGTTTCGTATAACACAGATGTTTACAATTTTCCTTTAATTGCTCTTTACAGTTTAGTAAAACGAGAAAAGCAAAATTTAGACGTATCAATTTTCAAAGTCAATCAGTTTCAATCAATGTACTAACACATTTGATAACACTCATTATATAAAATAATGTATTTTAATTAGATTGGAAAAAATTTAAACAAATACATTGTACGGCAATTGGAGCAGTACCTTCGCCGGAAATCAATGACATATTTATGTTTGAAAAATTAATTAAATATTTTCTTTTTTATATTTTTATAAATAATTTCGTTCTATTATGGGAGATATAGGGATGCTGGAACATCAGATGATATTCAGAATTTTTTCATCCTGCAAATAATTAAAACTCCTTACAGAAGTCCAGCTGTAAGATTTAACCCTACTTATTTGGACCCGGACAGAAAGAACAAGGAACATACCAAAAAGAAGTACATATTTAAAACAAATACTTCCTACTCATAGGCATATAACTTTAATCTTTTTTTCATAATATTTTGGTATCAAAAGAAAACTGTATGGTTTGTGATTATTGTAGAATACTTTTTGACAGATAAATTTAAATGATAAAAAATATTGCGCAAAATTTTAAAAAGAGGGTATATTTTGCTCTGAAGTGCTTGTTTTGCTACTTCCTATGTTCCAGGAACCAGTGAATTCTTATATGCAATTAAAGGTATGTTGATTTTTCATCCAAGACAAGTTAAGATGGTGCGTTGACATGAAATGTATTTCATTCTAAGTGAACTTAAGTCAAAAAAACTATGGATGCTTGAAATTGAAGAATTTAACATTGAAAACAATAGGCCCAAGAATTCATGGTGTGCCTCCTTAAAATTCAAACGATAAAATGTCTCCTTGAAACGTTTATGAAATGAAAGACATTAGATGTACAACCGATGACATTTTTGAAAAATATTTTAAAGAAACAACGTCTTTTCTGTAGGTGCATTGGAATAGCGGTTACTTTTCCAGAATGTGACCTACCGAATAAGACTTATCACCGGGTTTGTACTAACATGAGCAACACGACGGTTGTCACATGTGAAGCAGGACCTGCTTATCCTTCCGAAGCACCTGAGATCACCCCCAGTTTTTGGTGGGGTTCGTGTTGCTCAGTCTTTAGTTTTCTATGTTGTGTTTTGTGTACTATTGTTGTCTGTTTGTCTTTTTCTTTTTTAGCCATGGCGTTGTCAGTTTATTTTCGAGTTTGAATGTCCCTTTGGTATCTTTCGCCCCTCTTTTACTCCAAGCACATATTCCGAAGATTTCTAAAAGTTGTCGCAATACGATAGATAAAGTATTCAGGTAACCATAATAAATAGCTTCTAACTAAAGTAATCAAGTAGGGATCATGTTAACATCAAAATTCATGATTGAATAACAGATGATTAACAAATTAACCATGCTAAAAGAAAAAGGAAACATTCCTTTAGTCTTATAATCTAATATTACCCATATATTCGTATAATTCAAAAAGCGCATTATGAAACATTGGTATTTATTGTTAAAGAATGTGTTCAAGTCTTTTTACTATAACATAAATGTGACAATTGTCAGATCTAATTATATTAAAAAATGCATCTGATGATGACCATCCAAATTAACTGCCGAAACACTTAATATGTGGCTGGTCTTAGCAGGCAATATGGAATGAATGGTAACATTGGTATTTCACCAAAAAATATATCCCTCTGTCCTTAATATCCAATTCAGAGCGTATCAATGCTTAATTGGAGGCAGCAGTAGTTTACCGATAATCAATAAATCCATTCAGGGTTAAAACGAAAACTGAGAGGAACACATGAAATCCTAAAAAAAGCGAGATCGGATATATGGCAAGGTAAAGCGTCTCTAATTGCTATGAACGCACCACCCGTTCTAGATCTAAAACTGACACATTGGTACGGTCAATCAATTCGTCACCGTAGTTTTGATTTTGTCGTTTTTCTTCATTACTCAAACACCATAAATACATACATGTAATTAAAAAACTAATGCTTAGCAGAGAAAATCGAACTTTTTATTTTTTCCATGCAATGTAGAAGGGTAAATACAGCAAATGGAAAATAAGGAATATGTATTGGTTTATATTTATCATTGAGTCCGGTCTCTTCTTATATCAGACATATGCACCTGCGTGGACAATGACCAACGTTTAATAAATAATTTAATTCCTCAAATCCTTATTGCTTTCCTAACAGCTTACCTTTAATTGAATGTTAATAATTTTTTCACACTTGTTTTTCATCCAGATGTATTCATTATTGTTAAGTACAAGGAAAGGTATATATCAAGACTATAATTAGTCATCACAGAAAAGAAAATTAAATCATCCATAATGCCTAAGATGATACAATAATGCATGCAACATATATAAAGCACCTGTACTTCCATGTTTGTATATCAATTTGCCTTCTATTTTTTTTATATTTCTGCTGCTTTGTAAGATGATTTAAAAATTATAAAGACCATTAATCTAACCTTTTACTTAGATAAGTAGAAATGAAGCATATACAGTCGGATAACCAGTTGCTAATTAACAAAAGAAATAGAATTCTCTATTATTGAAGGTATAAAACGTTCAAATTGGCATTAACTTTTTTTTTTTTTTTTTTTTTTTTTAATTTAAAGTGTAGAACTAGAAATTAAAGAAACAACAGACACGGCTTCCTCCGTCTCATTTTTAGATTTATACCTCGAATTTGACGTACACAGTCATCTCAGTACCAGAATCTATGACAAACGAGACGATTTTAATTTTATCAATTTCCCCCACCTTAGTAGCAATATACCAACTTCACCTGCATATGGGATATACATTTCCCAACTTATTCGGTATGCAAAAGCTTGCATCTCCTACTCAGACTTTGTAAAACGTCACCAGTGTATGATCAGAAAGTTGATGAACCAGGGGTATGCCAAAGAACGTCTCGTCCTTTTTCAAAAAAAGTTCATCAGAAGGTACCAAGATCTTGTTGATAAATATTCCGTATCAACTTCACAAATAATACATGATGGTCTTGAAGTATAGGTTCTGCGTACTGACTCTGTTTATCATCTTAATAACGTGTTAGATATTTCTTATATTTGTCTTTATTAATATTACTTTTACTGTTTGATCTGTTTTCGGTAATATACATTTGACTTGGCTCTGTACTTATGCAACCCGTCATTGTGTTGTTTGTAATATTATTCATTATTACTTGTGTGCTTTGTCCTATTGACTTTTTTTTTGTATACATATGACGTGTCTCTGTACTTTAAACATCCCGCCATTGTGTTATTGTTCTATTTTAATTTTTGCATACTTTGAACGACATAATTATTTTATATCTCTACCTGTGTGACATTTACATTCTGACGTCAAACACGCGATTCTACGCCAGAGTTAATGCTAAAATTACGATTCGGTCCTAGTGTTTAAAATCCCTCGATCCTTTATGGGTTGATTTGGCATACTTAAATAAAATACAAAAATAAGTAAGCAATGAACGAGGTTGTTAAATTTGATATATGCTTTTTAACTATTTGTTTGTTTTTGTTAGATTAAGATTGTGACACGGTGTTGACTGCTGTACCCCTATTTTGGACATTTTTACCTATTATAGATATAGGAAGATGTGGTATGAGTGCCAATGAGACAACTCTCCATCCAAGTAACAATTTATAAAGTAATTATGTCTGTTTGTTTTATTCACGCATCGTTGTCAATATAATAGAATTTGTTGCGACTGTCATACAAGTGAGAGGTTTAGCGCTATAAAACCAGGTTTAATCCATCATTTTCTACATAAGAAAATGCCTGTACTAAGTCAGGAATATGACAGTTGTTGTCCATTCGTTTGATGTGTTTGTGCTTTTGATTTTCCAATTTGATTAGTGACTTTCCGTTTTGAATTTTCCTCGGAGTTCAGTTTTTTTGTGATTTATCTTTTTTTGTACATCCAGCTATCGGGTTTTTGGCTTTGCACCAACTGATGATCGTTTACAGTGTCCAACAACTAAAGACATATCTAACATGTAACTTACACACTATCACAAACAACTGAAAAATGCTTCCCTCCCCTCAAAACAGATGCTATCCCTCCCCAAAACATATGCTCTCCCGATTGTTATTGCTACTTTATGGCTGCAAGCAACTGACTAAATCAGTCCAAAAAAATAAAAAGTCAGCGCCGTAATAAATGTATTAATCGCCATACAATAAGTTGGGTCAGTTTTGTTCTCACCGTCAAAATGGTAAGAGCGTTGTTATACATTTGTAGTCGCGAAACGTCTGTTATGGCTTGTTTCTGAAATATCAGAATAACAGAAAGGGTTGTGACAATCTTCCTCGGTCTGTCACAACTGGGTGTTATTAAACAAATAAATGTTATGATATTGTAACTATTATATTTATTTAGTTGTCCTTATTTGTTTTGTGTGGCCTTTTATATGTTTTTTATATTGTGTACAAAATTATACATATAGTGTTACAACTATGCAGTTTAGAAATAACTGGAACAATCATTGATACTCATGGCATGATTAGAACTTTCTATTTCACTTACATAACGTTTCCAGAATGATCATAACAAAAGATGCGTAATTTAAACATCTAGCTTATCTAGAAGTTTCCGTTTGAGTATATATATATATAAGAATGCAGACCCTAAAGTTAGACACAGACATAGAGATAGCCATAGACATCGATAGACATTAATATTCTCAGCAGTTGGATTGACACTTTTATTTACAAACTACATCATACTAGATTGTGACCTATTGGACGTAATATTCTGCGTGGATTCCCGAGAAGATTTCCGGATCAGGAAAAGACAAAAGATCAGACATATATTTTGACAGTTAAGTTGACATTTCTTTTTGTGTAATACTTCTTGTAAACTTGTGTATAATAAATCTTGTTAAATTTTATTATTGATTTGTGTCTTTTGTTGGCTACAATTAAAAGGCAATTTTCTGGCGTAAAAGAAATTGGGGGCTCGTGTCCGGGGTAACGTAAATATCTTATTGAAAATTTTTTCAGTATTTTCATTAGAACTAGCCAACAAAATTCTACAAAATGGCGTTTGATGCCAGTAAATTTTTGAAAACGCCAGACCTGGAGGGGTTTGATAATTTAAAGAAAGAGGAATTAGTGTTGCTTGCTAAGGATCCGAAATTAGACTTCAGAGTATCTATGAGAAAACAAATTATAACAAAATTGGTAATAGGTTATTTAGTTTACTCAAAAATATTTGGTGAAGAGGCTCTTGAACTCAAGGTCGAAAATGTTGACGCTATCAAAATAAAACAGCTTGAATTAGAACATGAACTCAAAATAAAACAATTGGAAAAAGAAGAAAGACAGGTAGAACTCGAAATGAAGGAAAGGTTAGAGATGGAGAAAAAAGAAAAAGAAGAAAGGTTAGAGATGGAGAAGAAGAAAAAGAAGAAAGGTTAGAAAATAGAGAAAAAAGAAAAAGAAGATGAATTTAAATTAAAACAAGATGAATTGAAATTAAAACAGGCAGAACTTGAAATGAGGAAAAGGTTAGAGATTGAGAAAATGAAAATTGGAATGGCAAAAGAAGAAAGCAACACTAAATGCCAATCAAAATCAGATCATTTTAATTTTGATGCAGCAAAAAATATACGTTTGGTTTCCAAATTTTCTGAAAAAACAGTTGTTAAATTTTTTCCATAGTTTGAGAAAATTGCTCAAACTTTGAAATCGCCGAAGCCTTTTTGGACTACAATGCTGCAAAGTGTTTTTGAGGCAAGCTCTTTCATCAGAAAATAGTTCTGATTATCACACGGTTAAAAGGAAGTTTTGAAAGATTATGAGCTAGTGACAGAAGCATATAGACAGAAATTAAGGTCTTATAAAAAGTTTGATTCACAAACCTATGTTGACTTTGCTAGAGAAAAAGAAGATCTATTTGATAAATGGCTTACGTCAAGGAAAATAGATAAAAATTTTGATAATTTAAGATAATTGATGTTATTAGAAGAGTTCAAGCAGTGTGTTCATTTAGACTTAAAAACACATTTAGATGACAAAACTGTTGAGACATTACAAGATGCAGCTGTAATATCAGATAATTATACTCTTTCACATAAAAGAAGTTTCAAAGGTCAAAATTTTAATACTTCGAGTGGAAATTACAAGAATCAAAGGACTGACCGTACTGATAGTAAGTCTGTGGTACAGAATAAGAGTCAGTCTAGTTATAATATGTCTAGTCCAAAATTTGATAATTTTGAGAAGAAGTCACTGACTTGTGCTTATTGTAAGAAGAATGGTCACCTGATGGCTGATTGTTTTAGACTCCAGAAGAAAAATGAAAGAGATAATAAGCCCAAGATCAGTGCTTGTACGACACTCCGTGTTACCAATACGTTGGAATGTCCTGCGAGTCAGGCTTTTAAGTCCACTTTTTGTGATTACATGGAGGATTATAAACCCTTTATGTCTGATGGGTTTGTTTCTATTGTTGATAACTACTCTTCAGCCTATTAAGATTTTACGGGACACTGGAGCTTCTCAGTCTTTATTGTTAGAAGGTGTGTTGCCTTTGTCCGAGGAGACTTCTGTTGGTGCCTCCGTTTTGTTACAAGGTGTGGAGTTAGGTTGTTGATAGATGTTCCCCTCCATCGTGTTTATCTGAAGTCAGATTTGATAACTGGACCATTTGTTGTGGGTGTTCGTTCTAATCTCCCTGCTGATGGTGTTTCATTATTGCTAGGAAATGATCTGGCTAGGAACAAAGTGGTTGTTGAACCAATTGTTACCAGTGAACCGGTGGTGGATGTTAAATCAATTGAAAATGATGCTGAACTGTATCCAGCTTGTGTCGTTACTAGGGCGATGGCTAGAAAACAACAAAATGAGGATTTGCAAAAAGACCAGTTTGATTACATGAACCTTTCTGACACCTTTCTAGTCGACATTGAAGGTCCCGATAGCTCAGAGAAGGCCGTAATAAGACCACCTAGTATTAGCAAGAATGTTATTATGCCATAGCCAGACGTAAACAGCCATTCATTGGACCAAACGAAATTTGTCGAAGAACAAAATAAAGACCCCGAGGTTCTTCAGCTCTGCAAGAGGGCTCAACCACAGGAGGAAGCAGACAAAGGGGCCGAATGCTATTACCATCAAGACGGCATTTTAGTGAGAAAGTGGAGGCCCTCTGATGCTACCCCAGAGGAGAAATGGAGAGTGGTTTACCAAGTGGTGGTGCCTAAAGTCTATAGGCAAGACATTATTGGTCTTGCCCATGACACCCCCTTGGCTGGACACTTAGGTATAAAGATGACTTACCTAAAGATTTTGCAGCATTTCTACTGGCCCAGACTTAGAAATGATGTCGCAGAATACTGCAAATTATGCCATATATGCCAGGTTGTTGGTAAGCCTAACCAAAAAATACCACCAGCACCACTTCTGCCTATTCCAGCCTTTGAAGAACCTTTCAGCCGAGTACTCATTGATTGCATTTGACCTTTACCGAAGACCAAGACCGGAAATGCGTATTTATTGACAATCATGTGTACCTCCACTCGCTTTCCAGAGGCTATTCCGCTAAGGAATATCAAGTCACCAACTATTGTCAAAGCTCTTATCAAATTTTTCACGCTAGTAGGACTTCCAAAGCCTGCACAATCTTACCAGGGTTCAAATTTTATGTCAGGTTTATTTCTGCAAGTCGTGTACCAGTTAGGGATTGCTCAGTATAGATCAAGTGCTTACCATCCAGAATCATCTCAATGTGCCTTAGAACGTTTTCATCAAATATTGAAGAACATGATTAGAACTTTTTGTCTTTAATTTGATAGGGACTGGGATGATGGTGTTCACTTTTTACTTTTTGCAGTCCGAGAGGGTGTTCAAGAATCCCTTGGTTTTATTCCCTTTGAGTTGGTATTTGGTCATACTGTAAGGGGACCTTTAAAATTGTTTAAGGAAAAGTGGCTTACTAAACACACTGACTTGAATCTTTTAGACTATTTATCTAGATTTAAAGAAAAATTGTATACTGCTTGTCAAATTGCTCAGAACAATTTAAAAACTGTTCAGAATAAGATGAAAATATGGTATCATAAATATGCCAGGGACAGATTTTTTGAGCCTGGTGATAAGGTACTTGTATTTTTGCTAGTCCCTGGACATCCATTACAAGCTAAATATTGTGGTCCTTATACCATAGAGAGTAAAATCAATGATTTGAATTATATTGTAAAAACACCAGGTCGGCGTAAACAAAATAGAGTGTGTCACATTAATATGTTAAAACCATATTTTGAGCGTACTAATGAAGGTGAGACTAAACCAGTTGCCACTTTAGCCACGGTTAAATTGGAGAACAATAATGCCAAACCAGATATTATCGAACCACCTTTTAGTTCTAAAACTATGGAAGAGACGGTTAGATTGAAAAATTCATTCACAAACTTTGTCAGTTTAGATTCAAAACTTGCACATCTGTCTTTTGATCGTAGAGAAAAATTAAAAGCTTTGGTATTTTCTTTTAAAAATCTTTTTCCAGATGTGCCAAACAAAACCACTGCTGTCATGATGTCGATGTAGGTGATGCTTCTCCAATTAAGCAACATCCTTACCGGCTCAATCCACTTAAACTTGAATTTATGAGACAAGAAATTAAATATATGCTTGACAATGATATTATTGAGCCGAGTAACAGCGAATGGAGCTCTCCTTGTCTCCTTGTGCCCAAACCAGATAAAACCTTTCGTTTCGTAACTGATTTCAGAAAAGTATGTTCTGTTTTAAAATCTGATTCCTATCCGATTCCAAGGATAGACGACTGCATTGATAATATTGGAAAAGCAAAATTTGTGAGCAAATTTAATTTATTGAAAGGTTACTGGCAAGTTCCATTGACACAGAGAGCTCGTGAAATATCAGCTTTTGTAACACCAGACGGCTTATTTCAATATACTGTAATGCCGTTTGGCATGAAAAGTGCTCCAGCTACATTTCAAAGAATTATCAATAATGTTATAAAAGATTCAGACTGTTGTTATGCTTATATTGATGATCTTATTGTATGTAGTGATAGCTGGGAAGAACATTTAACACATTTATATGATACTTTTGATAGATTGTCACAGTCAAATTTGACTGTAAGGCATACAGTTGGCCAAGGTCAAGTGAAACCTTTTACGGCTAAAGTGGATGCAATTACCAAATTTCCTCCTCCTACAAATAAAAAACAACTTATGAGATATTTAGGCATGATTGGATTTTACAGGAAATTCTGTTCAAATTTTGCTACTGTTGTTCAACCATTGACTCATCTTTTACGGAAAGATTTTAAATTCATTTGGAGTGAAAATTGTCAAAAAGCTTTTGAAAATAGCAAATTACTTTTAATTAATAGTCCAGTTCTGATCACTCCAGACTTCGAAAAACAATTTAAACTTGCCGTTGATGCAAACGATGTAGAAGTTGGAGCTGTTTTATATCAAGAGACAGATGATAATTTTGAGAAACCTATATCATATTTTTCTAAGAAATTAGATAAACATCAGAAAAATTATTCAACTATTGAAAAAGAGTGTTTTGCACTGTTGTCTGCACTTCAGCATTTTGATGTATATGTAAATCTTACTGTGTGTCCTATTCTTGTTTATACTGATCATAATCCTCTCACCTTCATACATAAAATGAGAAACAAGAACCAGAGATTGACTAGGTGGGGTTTATTGTTACAGGAATATGATGTTATTGTAAAACATATTAAAGGTATACATAATGTAATAGCAGATGCTTTATCTAAAACACTGTGTATATACTATGTATTTTTGTACATATTATTCATGAAAAGGTTTTGTTACACTCAAACTTTAAGGAGGGAGGTGTTATGATATTGTAACTATCATATTTATTTAGATGTCCTTATTTGTTTTGTGTGGCCTATTTTATGTTTTTATATTGTGTACAAAATTATACACATTGTGTTACAACTATGCAGTTTAGAAATAACTGGAACAATCATTGATACTCATGGAATGATTAGAACTTTCTATTTCACTTACATAAAGTTTCCAGAATGATCATAACAAAAGATGCGTAATTTAAACATCTAGCGTTAACTAGAAGTTTTCGTTTGAGTATATATATAAGAATGTAGACCCTAAAGTTAGACACAGACATAGAGATAGCCATAGACATCAATAGACATTAATATTCTCAGCAGTTGGATTGACACTTTTATTTACAAACTACAACATACTAGATTTTCTGCGAGAAGATTTTCGGATAAAGAAAAGACAAAAGATTAGACATATATTTTGACAGTTAAGTTGATATTTCTTTTTGTGTAATACTTCTTGTAAACTTGTGTATAATAAATCTTGTTAAATTTTATTATTGATTTGTGTCTTTTGTTGGCTACAATTAAAAGGCGATTTTCTGGCGTAACATAAATAACATATATGAAGATGTCGAGTATACAGCAAAGAGGCTGCAATCAAACGGCTTTAATACATTTACTTACATTAACCAATAAACGCAATTTTTAAGTTCATATCATAACAAATAAAGAAAACAATAAAATATTAAGTTGACTAAATGTTTGATTTTATCAAATTTTTCATGTTTTATTTTCAAATGCTTGGTTAAATTCTTATACTTCTTTGTTTTATTTCTTTTACAACACTTTTCTCATTGCATCACTTTATTTCTTTTATTATAATATTTATTGAATTCTATTCAATAGGCTTTAAAGCGAAACAAACTTTTTAATCACTAGCTGGTATAAAACAAAATATACAAAAATAAGTGAGGTACGAGACTTGAAATGCTTTTATTTGGCACCAGACTTCATATGACATTAATATTTTTTTTATTGGTGTTTTTATAAGTCTGTTTGTGATATGATTAATTTCAAATGATAAAATTGATTTTAAATGCCATATCATACTAATGAATAAGTTCACATTTTTCGGAATGTGTCTTGAAAAAAAATATAACAAAAGTATCAAACTCCAAAGTACATTCTTTATACTAACTTGAATTGATAAATTTGTGTTTTAAGTTACTTCAAAAGCAGTGGAGTAGCTTTTGTAACCAAAATCATCTAGTTTAACACCTAAATCCGCTGGTCATTAACTTTGTGGCCTTTGATAATTAATATTTCAATGTTTTTTTTTTAGATCATTTTCAAGTTTTTCCATTGTATCATTTTCAATAATATCTATTTTATTATGCAGTGAAATACATTTAACTGAGATTTCACCGACAATACCCTATCATTCAACAACATTGGTATTAACTGTATACTGTACTGAACTTATGCAACAGTAATTTACCGATGTCCAAAATCTCGTAACTCGATTCAGATGAAAAATCAAGGTAACCAACAAAAAACTGAGGGTAATACATGAACTCCAAAAGATGCGAGACCAGGTGTATTGACAGGGTAAGCGTCTCCTGCATTGAATGCAATATTCAGTCAAAATGTCACAATCGATAATAGGACACATTTGGTACAATAACAGATCAGACGACTTTTGTCGTGTCTAAATATCTAAGACTGCGAAAACATGTCGCCAGTCAGTTGATGCACAGACTTATTGTACCGGTCAACCAATTTGTTATGATGATCGTGAAATTTATTTTTTATCGATTTCATTCGTTCTTCCTCATAGCACTGTTAAGGCAGTTTAAGCATCGTCTTATTTACATTTTATGTAAGGAGTACACCCCTGATAATATATTTAATATAGTGTGGACATGCACGAGTGTAACGGTTCAATCGAGTTATGTAAACGCTATACGATGAGACAAAGGGAATTTTACTGCTGACAAATCTGAAGTTGACCATTTGAAATTTAAACCATCACGTGTGTCATGGATTCTAATTTGTAATCGTTCGTCTCGGTCAATATCGAGAAAAAAATCAAGATATGAAGAAGACCTTCCAGTTTCGGTAGTAATTTATTCTTAAATCCACTGTTATATAAATGTGATGTAAGCACTCACTAAAAATATGGTTATTGAGTGACAGGACATCATCAGTTTACCTCAAAGTGAAATTAAGGGACATTGCAAGACTATTTTTTTGTACTTTGAAAATGTTATGTATGATTCTCCTTCATATGATTGTAAAATCAAGTCGGCCAAGAAACAATCAGTACCCATGGGAATACCGACTGTCTGTTGAAATATCGATCCACTAAAATCAATAATAAGTTGTCGATAAAAAAAAATAGCGTTTTGATGATATCATCTTCAGTGTATTTGTTTTTGGAATCAGTGCGGTTCTCTTCAAAGAAAATTTTTTCGTGACATAAAACAAGAAATTTGTTTCTACGATATCCAATTGTTTAGAGGGAAAAAACTCAGTTTGATGTGTTCAGCAATTAAGAGAAATAATCGTGTAAAGCATAGAATAATCAAAAGTGTTCGTATTACTGCACAATTGTAAAGATTATGATAGAAGATTTTGTAGTAGATAGCTGATAATGGAACTGTTCGAAAGTCAGTAGATTTTTTTCTTACTGAAAACAGATTATTTAAAAAAGGAAATACACTCATATCAAATCTTTAAAAAAAAACTCTAACACAGAACATGCTTATGATATAGTGAAATAAACAAGTACAAAAAAGTTGTAGTAGATTTTTATTAATAAAATTCACACTAGACTTTAAATTCATATATTTGACAAAAGACCCATTTGAATGTGGCATTAATAATTCTTTCTGGTATTTTGTTGTTTCTAAGTCTGTTTGTGACAAACTGATCTCATAGTGATAGATAAATTATTTTAAAATGTCATTTAAGACGTCAGAAATATTTTCACATGTTTCACAATGTGAGTTGGAATACGAGCTAACGAACGGTCTGGCTAAATTTATCATAAACTAAATAAGGAATTCTCTGTAACAAAATAAATGCAACAGTAGTATACCGCTGTTCAATAGTCATAAATCGAATAAGTTTAAAAGCAACACGTCTGTGTGCACACAAAATGCTTTTGGAGTAGAAGCCATCAGATAAGCTCGAGACAATGTTTGATATCATAAAAACAAAAGTAGCGTTACAATATAAAAAACCATTTATATGTAGAATTTTATAATCATTTTTTAATTGCGGTTTCTCGAAAATCCGGCGACAAAATTGTGTATGAAACGATATTCTATGGCATTAAACATTTTCATTCTAACGATATAAACATATCAGCGGGTCACCGAAATTGTTTTGTTGTGTAAATCATCTAAGAATGAGTGATGTATGAAAAAGTTTTTAAAATACGATTTTGCACCGTCACGTAGTTACGATTATTATGTAGTCGGCCCCATTTTGCACGCAACGTATCGACTGAGCAACACGAACCCCACAAAAATCTGAAGGTGATCTCAGGTGCTCCGGAAGGGTAAGCAGATCTTGCCCCACATGTGACGTATTACACCTATAAAATATGTTTATACGTTATATCCAGTGATGAGGCTTTACGCAATAGCGGATTGGTAATTGACTTTTATCTAACGTTAGACATCACTAAATTCATAAGCCATCGGCCATGTAAATTTTCTAACTCTGAAACTTAAAAGAATGTGACATTTTGAAATTGAAACAATTTTTTTAACGACAAAGGATACCGGTATAAACATCACATACATTCAAATAATGAAAACAAAAAACACAAAGAACAACACTAAAAACTAAAGCAAGAGCAACACGAACCCCTTTTAAACAAATCAGAAACCAGATCTCAGGTATTCCGGAAGGGTAAGCAGATCCTGTTCCACATGTGGCACACGTCTTGTTAATCATGTAAGTACAAACCTGGTGATTAGTATAATTTTCAAGATCACATTCGAGGAAAAGAGACGGGATTGTAGTTACGACAAATGGAACATATCCGTCGTCATCTGTGAAACAGATAATCCATAACGGTTAACCAGCTCGTGATTGCATCCGTAAAATTTTTCGAAGAGATGATTTCAACTTCACCATTTTGAACTTTTGATTTGATATCTGCCTTGTGAGCAACACTCCTTTATCAACAAAATCATGATAGGAAAACTATTCCTGGAATATCGAATCAACTGGGAGATATATATACTCCATTTGCAGGCGCTGCTTTAATGTTGCTACATAGAAATGGAAAGTTCACAATTGGAAGCTGAAATCATCTCTTTGTCGTAAAGCTTTTCTACCGATCCCTCATAGTCATTTTTTAGATGTTAATTAAAGATATGAGGCAGACTTAACTGTATCTGTTGTATCCTTTATTTTACGTTCGATGGGATAGATAACATAATAACCAAACTTTATATTATTTAGTGAGAGGACCTCATCTTTAAAACGGAATGTCAAGTTAAAGGATAATTCTAGCTTCTTTTATTTTTTTCCTAAGAAGCTCCTGTATGAAGTCAGCCTCATACGAATAAAGGAACAAGTTGGCAAGAAGGGGAGTAGAGTTGGTTCCCATGAGAATGCCGTTCTTTTTACGGAGGTTTTTATGTGTTTACTCTGCCTTATAGGAACTAAATTCCGTGTATGAGTGAATCAGTCAAGTTAACTACTTAACACACTGATAAATTCCTTCAAAATAACCCTTTTTAATATTTCAACTGTATAAGAGAGCAGAAAGATACCAATTTGATATTCAAACTCATAAGTCGAAAACAAACTGACAACGCCATGGCAAAAAACGAAAAACGACCAAAAACAAACAGCAGTAAACAAAACACAACATAGAAAACTAAAGACTGAGCAACACGAACCCTACCAAACACCAGTATACAAAACACAACATAGAAAACTATAGACTGAGTAACACGAACCCTACCAAAAACCAGTATACAAAACACAACATAGAAAACTATAGACTGAGTAACACGAACCCAACCAAACACCAGTATACAAAACACAACATAGAAAACTATAGACTGAGTAACACGAACCCAACCAAACACCAGTATACAAAACACAACATAGAAAACTATAGACTGAGTAACACGAACCTCACCAAAAACCGGGGGTGGTTATTATTCTAAATAGCAAGATTTAAACATTATTTTGGCAAATAAAGGATAAAACAAATCTATAAATTCTGATTATTCACCCAATCCACGTATACATTAACTACACCTATAAAATATGTTTATACGTTATATCCAGTGATGAGGCTTTACGCAATAGCGGATTGGTAATTGACTTTTATCTAACGTTAGACATCACTAAATTCATAAGCCATCGGCCATGTAAATTTTCTAACTCTGAAACTTAAAAGAATGTGACATTTTGAAATTGAAACAATTTTTTTAACGACAAAGGATACCGGTATAAACATCACATACATTCAAATAATGAAAACAAAAAACACAAAGAACAACACTAAAAACTAAAGCAAGAGCAACACGAACCCCTTTTAAACAAATCAGAAACCAGATCTCAGGTATTCCGGAAGGGTAAGCAGATCCTGTTCCACATGTGGCACACGTCTTGTTAATCATGTAAGTACAAACCTGGTGATTAGTATAATTTTCAAGATCACATTCGAGGAAAAGAGACGGGATTGTAGTTACGACAAATGGAACATATCCGTCGTCATCTGTGAAACAGATAATCCATAACGGTTAACCAGCTCGTGATTGCATCCGTAAAATTTTTCGAAGAGATGATTTCAACTTCACCATTTTGAACTTTTGATTTGATATCTGCCTTGTGAGCAACACTCCTTTATCAACAAAATCATGATAGGAAAACTATTCCTGGAATATCGTATCAACTGGGAGATATATATACTCCATTTGCAGGCGCTGCTTTAATGTTGCTACATAGAAATGGAAAGTTCACAATTGGAAGCTGAAATCATCTCTTTTGTCGTAAAGCTTTTTTCTACCGATCCCTCATAGTCATTTTTTTAGATGTTAATTAAAGATATGAGGCAGACTTAACTGTATCTGTTGTATCCTTTATTTTACGTTCGATGGGATAGATAACATAATAACCAAACTTTATATTATTTAGTGAGAGGACCTCATCTTTAAAACGGAATGTCAAGTTAAAGGATAATTCTAGCTTCTTTTATTTTTTTCCTAAGAAGCTCCTGTATGAAGTCAGCCTCATACGAATAAAGGAACAAGTTGGCAAGAAGGGGAGTAGAGTTGGTTCCCATGAGAATGCCGTTCTTTTTACAGAGGTTTTATGTGTTTACTCTGCCTTATAGGAACTAAATTCCGTGTATGAGTGAATCAGTCAAGTTAACTACTTAACACACTGATAAATTCCTTCAAAATAACCCTTTTTAATATTTCAACTGTATAAGAGAGCAGAAAGATACCAATTTGATATTCAAACTCATAAGTCGAAAACAAACTGACAACGCCATGGCAAAAAACGAAAAACGACCAAAAACAAACAGCAGTAAACAAAACACAACATAGAAAACTAAAGACTGAGCAACACGAACCCTACCAAACACCAGTATACAAAACACAACATAGAAAACTATAGACTGAGTAACACGAACCCTACCAAAACCAGTATACAAAACATAACATAGAAAACTATAGACTGAGTAACACGAACCCAACCAAACACCAGTATACAAAACACAACATAGAAAACTATAGACTGAGTAACACGAACCCAACCAAACACCAGTATACAAAACACAACATAGAAAACTATAGACTGAGTAACACGAACCTCACCAAAAACCGGGGGTGGTTATTATTCTAAATAGCAAGATTTAAACATTATTTTGGCAAATAAAGGATAAAACAAATCTATAAATTCTGATTATTCACCCAATCCACGTATACATTAACTGATGAGACATCATACTTTCAACATGAATTAAAATAGCTTACTAATTGTTTAAACTGCACTTGACAACCCATACCAGCTGGTCATTGCTTAGATGGTACACATCACTTTTATCATATTCTGCATTGCTCTGACGGCACATACCAACCTTTTCAGCTTGCTCATCGCTTAGACGACACACAGCAACATTTATTCTATATCTATTTGTCTTTTCTTTTTAGGTCCCTATTTGTCATTTAACTCTTCATATATTTATACATCCTTGGCTTTCAAACTTTTGTGTTTTAGCGTCCCTGATGAAGGTAAATCCAGAAAAGAGCTTTCGCCGCACCAAATTTATAAAGTGTTACTTTCTTTTATCTTTTGCTCAGGTGGCACAAGCCAACTCGTATCAACATGTTCATTGCTCAGACGGCACACGACAACCATTATCAGCTGTTCATTGCTAAGTCAGAATACGACAACTTTTATCAGATTGTTCATTACTCATACATATAAATCCTAAGCACCATTTTATGTTGCACTGTGATTGCTAATATATATAAGAAAGATATAGGAAATCAGATCAGATTTTTTTAGTAGATGATAAAATCTTCCTTCCAAAGGTCCTGTTGGATTTTGGTTATACCGGATAGATGCATACGCAGCCATGTCTTTACTGATTGATTACGTTCAAATGTTTTTTTTTTTTTGGGGAGTATTCAGTTTCTCCGATTTTCACATGACATGCTAAAATTTAGTCAAAATAGGAAAAAAGGTAAACGACTTTTTCTCATAAAACAAATATAAATCTCAAACGTGTGTTTATCCCGCACTGAGAAAAACGAATTGTCGTGTAGGGCTATAAAAATGATGATTTACACATGTCAATTCATTTTGATAATACATGTCCAAATTCAAAATGAACTATCGCACAGTTCTTTCAGGAGGTGTACTGATTGATATTTTAGTCTTAGATACATTATTTTTTTTATTAGTTGTTATTGGCTTTGAACTAGTTGTCAGTAACTGCGAGTACTCTCAGATCTGTAATTAGTGTCTTTTTGTTGTGGGGATGTATAAGTACCCTGCCACGTCCACTCTGTGTTTATGTTAGATGTATTTCTATCTGTATCCATCTGATCAGTTAAGCCTTTTTCTACTGATTTTTATAGTCTGTTCTGATGTTGTACTGTTACACCACTGTCCAAGGTTAGGGAGAGGGTTTGGCGCACGCTAACATGTTTAACCCCGCCACATTCTGTATGTGCCTGTACCAAGTCAGGAGGCTGTAATACAGTGGTTGTCGTTTGTTTTCTGTGTGTCACATTTGTTTTTCGTTCATTATTTTGTACATAAATTAGGCCGTTAGTTTTCTCGTTTGAATTGTTTTACATTTGTCATTATTGGCAGACACTATCTGACAAAATAAAAAACATGGTTGTATTAACTAGAATATTAAATACTAAATTGAACTAATTAATATTAAGTAAACTATCAGCACACCATTACTGGTTCTCAGAATATATAATTTTTAAAAGTTTGTATTCTTAAATAAGAGGCAATAGAGGTCTAACGATGTTTTAACGCGTAATTCTATTTTTGATATACAAATTACTAAATAAAATATGATCAATGTAAACTTATATTTCCGTTTAATACACTTATTCATAAAGGAAATCAATTTAAATAAAATAAGCGACAATCACTAATAGAGAAGGATCTGCATACCCTTGATGAGATCAGTCCTGGTTTTGGTAGGTGTTTTTGTTGCTTTTTCATAGTTCGATGTGGTGGTTTGTAGACTGTTTGTTCTTTCGTCGTTTATTTTTTTTTTTTTTTTTTTTTAGTCATGGTACTGTTTTTTTTTTTTTTTTTGTGTGTTATGATTTTATATTGGTCCAAATGTATATTCCGTCACATTTTTAAGACAATATTTTCTTCTAGTTTAATGCCATATTAAGCAATTCAAATTTAGCTTAAACATGCAAAAAGAATTGTATCTACAATCGCACAAAATGCAATAAAATTTTACTTTGCATGTTATGTCTAGGACCAATAATGACTTTGATGCATAACACAGAATTGAGCGCATGATAATTAAGATTATTAAATAATACTTGTTTAACGTCAATTTATACAAATTAAACAGATTTAAAAGGTGTTTAAGTATGATACTTAATCAGCATTAAATATCAATAATAGAAGGATGTAGAACCACTTCAATTTGAACCAAACATATGGTAGGATTCAAGAGTATGCTAATGTTTGTGTTTAAATTGAATTGTAAACAGTTAGTGGATGTCAATAATGCCTTTCAAACACTTTGCTACAACACAACAATTAAGATCAATTTATATGAAGGTATACAGAGTGAACGAAACATTCCACTCAGCATCATCGACTGATTAAGATTTTAAATAATCATTGCATCGACTTAAGGTAGTATGGGTGTCTTAAATGAACAAGTTTATAAGATTTTAACTTATAATTATTAATATATTTACAAACGTAGATTATTTTGCTTGATTTTCAATGCTTTTAAATTGGCGTATTAAGAGGAGGCAACTCTGAAATAGCACATTTTCTAAAGGAATCAACATGAAAGTTTGCTATTTTATGTTTTAGCAGGAAAAAACGTACGGTCATCCCATCTTTTCTTTTGATATTCTGAGATTGCATTTTCTAAAAGTTATCTTCTCGTATTTTATTTAAAATTCTATCATTTACTTAAGCTTCTATTCACATAATGATGTTTTTTCCTGTATAATCCATACACAATGTGTCATTTTTTCACAACCTGTAGCCTAAGAAAAAAAATTGTGACCTATCATTTTCATTATATTTTTTGAACGTTTTTGCAAAGAATGAACAAATTCTATCATTTTTAATTTATACTCCCAAACCACCTTAATAAACAGAAAACAAGACACGAAGCACCGACATAAGAGTACTCGCAATTTCTGAAAGCTAGTACAAAACCAATTACAACTTATGAATAAATCATGTTCTCCCAGACTAAAGTATTAATCAGTACACATCAAGAGATTTAGTGTAAAGACGTCATAAACCGTCTGAGAAACGCATGACTTTAAGCAATGCCAAAATATAAGCAAACAGTTTCGACATGATGTAGGATAATGAGTTCTCATAACTGTACATATATAGCGATGCATATTTAGTCATGTTTTGATTTTTCAATGTAAGTACCAATAAAAACAATATTTAAAGATTTTACTACTGTGTTAAATTGATAACCTTTAAGAAAAAGTTTATTCAAAGAAAACTTTTTTATTTTATTCTAAGACATATATACATATATCTAAGATTTTGATTAATAAAATTAACACAAGACTTTAAATTCATATACTTGACAAAAGACCCATTTGAATGTGGCATTAATAATTCTTTCTGGTATTTTGTTGTTTCTAAGTCTGTATGTGACAAACGGATCTCATAGTGATCAATAAATTATTTTAAAATGTCATTTAAGACGTCAAAAATATTTTCACATGTTTCACAATGTGAGTTGGAATACGAGCTAACGAACGGTCTTGCTATGTATATCATAAACTAAATAAGGAATTCTCTGTAACAAAATAAATGCAACAGTAGTATACCGCTGTTCAATAGTCATAAATCGAATAAGTTTAAAAACAATACGTCTGTGTACACACAAAATGGTTTTGGATTAGAAGCCATCAGATAAGTTGAGACAATGTTTGATATCATAAAAACAAAAGTAGCGTTACAATATCAAAAAACCATTTATATGTAGAATTTTATAATCATTTTTTAATTGCGGTTTCTCGAAAATCCGTCGACAAAATTGTGTTTGAAACGATATTCTATGGCATTAAACATTTTCATTCTAACGATATAAACATATCAGCGGGTCACCGAAATTGTTTGTTGTGTAAATCATCTAAGAATGAGTGATGTATGAAAAAGTTTTAAAAAAATACGATTTTGCACCGTCACGTAGTTACGATTATTATGTAGTCGGCCCCATTTTGCACGCAACGTATCGACTGAGCAACACGAACCCCACAAAAATCTGAAGGTGATCTCAGGTGCTTCGGAAGGGTAAGCAGATCTTGTCCCACATGTGACATGTTACACCTATAAAATATGTTTATACGTTATATCCAGTGATGAGGCTTTACGCAATAGCGGATTGGTAATTGACTTTTATCTAACGTTAGACATCACTAAATTCATAAGCCATCGGCCATGTAAATTTTCTAACTCTGAAACTTAACCGAATGTGACATTTTGAAATTGAAACAATTTTTTTAACGACAAAGGATACCGGTATAAACATCACATACATTCAAATAATGAAAAAAAAAACACAAAGAACAACACTTAAAACTAAAGCAAGAGCAACACGAACCCCTATTAAACAAATCAGAAACCAGATCTCAGGTACTCCGGAAGGGTAAGCAGATCCTGTTCCACATGTGGCACACGTCGTGTTAATCATGTAAGTACAAACCTGGTGATTAGTATAATTTTCAAGATCACATTCGAGGAAAAGAGACGGGATTGTAGTTACGACAACTGGAACATATCCGTCGTCATCTGTGAAACAGATAATCCATAACGGTTAACTAGCTCGTGATTGCATCCGTAAAATTTTTCGAAGAGATAATTTCAACTTCACCATTTTGAACTTTTGATTTGACATTTTCCTTGTGAGCAACACTCCTTTATCAACAAAATCATGATAGGAAAACTATTCCTGGAATATCGTATCAACTGGTAGATATATATACTCCATTTGCAGGCGCTGCTTTAATGCTGCTACATAGAAATGGAAAGTTCACAGTTGGAAACTGAAATCATTTCTTTTGTCGTAAAGCTTTTTTCTACCGATCCCTCATAGTCATTTTTTTAGATGTTAATTAAAGATATGAGGCAGACTTAACTGTATCTGTTGTATCTTTTATTTTAAGTTCGATGGGATAGATAGCATAATAACCAAACTTTATATTATTTAGTGAGAGGACCTCATCTTTATAACGGAATGTCAAGTTAAAGGATAATTCTAGCTTCTTTTATTTTTTTCCTAAGAAGCTCCTGTATGAAGTCAGCCTCATACGAATAAAGGAACAAGTCGGCAAGAAGAGGAATAGAGTGGGTTCCCATGAGAATGCCGTTCTTTTTACGGAGGTTTTTATGTGTTTACTCTGCCTTATAGGAACTAAATTCCGTGTATGAGTGAGTCAATCAAGTTAACTACTTAACACACTGATAAACTCCTTCAAAAAAACCCTTTTTACTATTTCAACTGTATAAGAGAGCAGAAAGATACCAATTTGATATTCAAACTCATAAGTCGAAAACAAACTGACAATGCCATGGCAAAAAAACGAAAAACGACCAAAAACAAACAGCAGTAAACAAAACACAACATAGAAAACTATAGACTGAGTAACACGAACCCCACCAAAAACCAGTATACAAAACACAACATAGAAAACTATAGACTGAGTAACACGAACCCCACCAAACACCAGTATACAAAACACAACATAGAAAACTATAGACTGAGTAACACGAACCCCACCAAACACCAGTATACAAAACACAACATAGAAAACTATAGACTGAGTAACACGAACCCCACCAAACACCAGTATACAAAACACAACATAGAAAACTATAGACTGAGTAACACGAACTCCACCAAACACCAGTATACAAAACACAACATAGAAAACTAAAGACTGAGTAACACGAACCCCACCAAAAACCAGTATACAAAACACAACATAGAAAACTATAGACTGAGTAACACGAACCCCACCAAACACCAGTATACAAAACACAACATAGAAAACTATAGACTGAGTAACACGAACCCCACCAAAAACCGGGGGTGGTTATTATTCTAAATAGCAAGATTTAAACATTATTTTGGCAAAATAAACGATAAAGCAAATCTATAAATTCTGATTATTTACCCATTCCACGTATACATTAACTGATGAGACATCATACTTTCAACATAAATTAAAATAGCTTACTAACTGTTTAAACTGCACTTGACCACCCATACCAGCTGGTCATTGCTTAGATGGTACACATCACTTTTATCATATTCTGCATTGCTCTGACGGCACATACCAACCTTTTCAGCTTGTTCATCGCTTAGACGACACACAGCAACACTTATTCTATATCTATTTGTCTTTTCTTTTTAGGTCCCTATTTGTCATTTAACTCTTCATATATTTATACATCCTTGGCTTTCAAACTTTTGTGTTTTAGCGTTCCTGATGGAGGTAAATCCAGAAAAGAGCTTTCGCAGCACCAAATTTATAAAGTGTTACTTTCTTTTATCTTTTGCTCAGGTGGCACAAGCCAACTCGTATCAACATGTTCATTGCTCAGACGGCACACGACAACCATTATCAGCTGTTCATTGCTAAGTCGGAATACGACAACTTTTATCAGATTGTTCATTGCTCAGACATATAAACCCTAAGCACCATTTTATGTTGCACTGTGATTGCTTATAAATATATAAGAAAGATATAGGAAATCAGATCAGATTTTTTTAGTAGATGATAAAATCTTCCTTCCAAAGGTCATGTTGGATTTTGGTTATACGGGATAGATGCATACGCAGCCATGTCTTTACTGATTGATTACGTTCAAATGGTTTTTTTTTTTGGGGGGGGGGAAGTATTCAGTTTCTCCGATTTTCACATGACATGCTAAAATTTAGTCAAAATAGGAAAAAAGGTAAACGACTTTTTCTCATAAAACAAATATAAATCTCAAACGTGTGTTTATCCCGCACTGAGAAAAACGAATTGTCGTGTAGGGCTATAAAAATGATGATTTACACATGTCAATTCATTTTGATAATACATGTCCAAATTCAAAATGAACTATCGCACAGTTCTTTCAGGAGGTGTACTGATTGATATTTTAGTCTTAGATACATGATTTTTTTATTAGTTGTTATTGGCTTTGAACTAGTTGTCAGTAACTGCGAGTACTCTCAGATCTGTACTTAGTGTCTTTTTGTTGTGGGGATGTATAAGTACCCTGCCACGTCCACTCTGTGTTTTTGTTAGATGTATTTCTATTTGTATCCATCTGATGAGTTAAGCCTTTTTCTACTGATTTTTATAGTCTGTTCTGATGTTGTACTGTTACACCACTGTCCAAGGTTAGGGAGAGGGTTTGGCGCACGCTAACATGTTTAACCCCGCCACATTCTGTATGTGCCTGTACCAAGTCAGGAGCCTGTAATTCAGTGGTTGTCGTTTGTTTCTGTGTGTCATATTTGTTTTTCGTTCATTATTTTGTACATAAATTAGGCCGTTAGTTTTCTCGTTTGAATTGTTTTACATTTGTCATTATTGGCAGACACTATCTGACAAAATAAAAAAAAACATGGTTGTATTAACTAGAATATGATATACTAAATTGAACTAATTAATATTAAGTAAATTATCAGCACACCATTACTGGTTCTCAGAATATATAATTTTTAAAAGTTTGTATTCCTAAATAAGAGGCAATAGAGGTCTAACGATGTTTTAACGCGTAATTCTATTTTTGATATACAAATTACTAAATAAAATATGATCAATGTAAACTTATATTTCCGTTTAATACACTCATTCATAAAGGAAATCAATTTAAATAAAAGAAGCGGCAATCCCTAATAGATAAAGATCTGCATACCCTTTTTTTTTTTTTTTTTTTTGTCATGGTACTGTTTTTTTCGTCTTATGATTTTAGATTGTTCCAAATGTATCTTCTGTCACTTTTTTAAGACAATTTTTTCTTCTAGTTTAATGCCATGTCAAGCAATTTCAATTTAGCTTAAACATGCAAAAAGAATTGTATCTTCAATCGCACAAAATGCAATAAAATTTTACTTTGTATGTTATGTCTATGACCAATAATTACTTTGATGCATAACACAGAATTGAGCGCATGATAATCTAAATTATGAAATAATACTTGTTTAGCGTCAATTTATACAAATTAAACAGAATTAAAAGGTGTTTAAGTATGATACTTAATCAGCATTAAATATCAATAATAGAAGGATGTAGAACCACTTAAATTTGAACGAAACATATGGTAGGATTCAAGAGTATGTTAATGTTTGTGTTTAAATTGAATTGTAGACAGTTAGTGGATGTCATTAATGCCTTTAAAACACTTTGCTACAACACAACAATTAAGATCAATTTATATGAAGGTATACAGAGTGAACGAATCATACGACTCAGCATCATCGGCTGATTAAGATTTTAAATAATAAGATTTTAAATAACCATTGCATCGACTTAAGGTAGTATGGGTGTCTTAAATGAACAAGTTTATAAGATTTTAACTTATAATTATTAATAGATTTACAAACGTAGATTATTTTGCTTGATTTTCAATGCTTTTAAATTGGCGTATTAAGGGGAGGTAACTCTGAAATAGCAAATTTTCTAAAGGAATCTACATGAAAGTTTGCTATTTTATGTTTTAGCATGAAAAAACGTACGGTCATCCCATCTTTTCTTTTGATATTCTGAAAGCATTTTCTAAAATCTATCTTCTCGTATTTTATTTTACAATTCTATCATTTACTAAAGCTTCTATTCACATAATGATGTTTTTTCCTGTATAATCCATACACAATGTGTCATTTTTTTACAACCTGTAGCCTGGGAAAAAGCTTTGTGACCTATCATTTTCATTATATTTTTGAACGTTTTTGCAAAGAATGAACAAATTCTATCATTTTTAATTTATACTCCCAAACCACCTTAATAAACGAAAAACAAGACACGAAGCACCGACATAAGAGTACTCGCAATTTTTGAAAGATAGTACAAAACCAACTACAACTTATGAATAAATCATGTTCTCCCAGACTAAAGTATTAATCAGTACACATCCAAGAGATTTAGTGTAAAGACGTCATAAACCGTCTGAGAATCGCATGACTTTAAGCAATGCCAAAATACAAGCAAACAGTTTCGACATGATGTACGATAATGAGTTCTCATAACTGTTCATATATAGCGATACATATTTAGTCATGTTTTGATTTTTCAATGTAAGTACCAATAAAAACAATATTTAAAGATTTTACTACTGTGTTAAATTGATAACCTTTGAGAAAAAGTTTATTCAAAGAAAACTTTTTTATTTTATTCTAAGACATATATATACATATTATGTGGAAAATCATTTTTTTTTTTTATTATCCTTTTTCGTGTACTAGAAGAGAGGGAGAATGTACCAGAGGGATAATCAAATTATTAAGTCAAGGAAAAACTGACAACGCCATGGCAAAAAAAAAACCGAAAAACTACTTAAATACACCCAAAATAGAAAACTAGCCACACCAAAAACCGGGGTGATCTCAGGTGATCAGTAACTGATATTTATTCGTTAATGAATACCTCATATTTCAACAACGTGGTAGTAGTGAGTTCAAACAATTAGAACTATAGGTTTAATCTATTTATTTATTTTTTTAAACATTCTCAACCCATTAAATTTTACCAGATATATAAAAAAAAACAATTTAAATATTCAAACTTTATTTAGTGTAATTGACTAAACATAAATACTGTTAGGTCCATTTAAAAAATATTGTAAATAAAGCTCATTCAAGACATTTCTGTATATACGTTACATATATATATATAATGATAATAAAAAAAAAATATATGTTGTTACGATTGTACTTCTGCAGTTGATCCGTACATTCTACTCTATCTGAACCTAAAGCTGTAGTTAAATTCCTTGTAGAAAACTAAGTTGTATCATGCACAATAAGATGTTACAGTTTCTAAATCCGAGAATGACGCAGGTTTGTTCTTTAACAACGACCGAAAAACGTTTTATTTTGTAGGGGATGATATTTAAATTCAAGGTGCCTTTGGAAATATAAGATAATGTTGCCAAGTACAATGACACGTCTTTTCAATCACCTCAATATCAAAGAGCCGTTCCCTTACTATTCTGTTCACAAATTTTACCACACTTGAAGATACCATGCGACATTTTTAGCTCACCTGGCCCGAAGGGCCAAGTGAGCTTTTCTCATCACTTGGCGTCCGTCGTCCGTCGTCGTCCGTCGTCGTCCGTCGTCGTTAACTTTTACAAAAATCTTCTCCTCTGAAACTACTGGGCCAAATTTAACCAAAATTGGCCACAATCATCATTAGGGTATCTAGTTTAAAAATTGTGTCCAGTGACCTGCCAACCAACCAAGATGGCCGCCATGGCTAAAAATAGAACATAGGGGTAAAATGTATATTTTGGCTTATAACTCTGAAACCAAAGCATTTAGAGCAAATCTGACATGGGATAAAATTGTTGATCAAGTCAAGATCTATCTGGCCTGAAATTTTCAGATGAATTGGACAATGGGTTGTTGGGTTGCTGCCCCTGAATTAGTAATTTTAAGGATTTTTTTCCGTTTTCGGTTATTATCTTGAAAATTATTATAGATAGAGATAAACTGTAAACAGCAATAATGTTCAGCAAAGTAAGATCTACAAATAAGTCAAACATGATCAAATTGGTCAGTTGACCCCTTAAGGAGTTATTGCCCTTTAAAGTAATTTTTTACCAATTTTTTGTAAATTTTTGTAATCTTTTACAAAAATCTTCTCCTCTGAAACTACTGGACCAAATTCAACCAAACTTAGCCACAATCATTATTAGGGTATTTAGTAAAAAAAATGTGTGCGATGACCCAGCCAACCAACCAAGATGGCTGTCATGGCTAAAAATAGAACATAGGGGTAAAATGTAGTTTTTGGCTTGTAACTCTGAAACCAAAGCATTAAAAGCAAATCTTACAGGGATTAACTTGTTTATCAAGTAAATATCTATCTGCCCTCAAATTTTCAGATGAATTGGACAACTGGTTGTTGGGTTGCTGCCCCTGAATTGGTAATTTTTAAGGAAATTTTGCCGTTTTTGGTTATTATCTTGAAAATTATTACAGATAGAGATAAACTGTAACAGCAATAATGTTCAGCAAAGTAAGATCTTCAAATAAGTCAACATGATCAAAATGGTCAGTTGACCCCTTAAGGAGTTATTGCCCTTTAAATTAATTTTTACCAATTTTTGTAAATTTTGTAATCTTTACAAAATCTTCTCCTCTGAAACTGCTGGACCAAATTCAACCAAACTTAGCCACAATCATTATTAGGGTATTTAGTAAAAAAAATGTGTGCGGTGACCCAGCCAACCAACCAAGATGGCTGCCATGGCTAAAAATAGAACATAGGGGTAAAATGTAGATTTTGGCTTGTAACTCTGAAACCAAAGCATTTAAAGCAAATCTTACAGGGATTAACTTGTTTATCAAGTAAATATCTATCTGCCCTCAAATTTTCAGATGAATTGGACAACTGGTTGTTGGGTTGCTGCCCTGAATTGGTAATTTTAAGGAAATTTTGCCGTTTTGGTTATTATCTTGAAAATTATTACAGATAGAGATAAACTGTAAACAGCAATAATGTTCAGCAAAGTAAGATCTTCAAATAAGTCAACATGACCAAAATGGTCAGTTGACCCCTTAAGGAGTTATTGCCCTTTATATTGAATTTTTAACAATTTTCATTAATTTGGTAAATTTTGGTAAGTTTTTACAAAATGTTTTCCTTTTGTAATCTTCTTTTCTGAAACTGCAGTAAAAAATCAATATAGAAAACAATCTACTAATGAACTGGCAATAAAAATAATTGATAATTCTATAACATGAAAAAAAAAACCACATTAATACCTGATGATGGTGTTTCTTTCTTTACATTGAAAATGATGTCACAACTATAATCCCGAACAATAGGTCGAATGTCAGATATGTTTCAGTACTTTGGCTTCATTTTCTTCAGATTCCGAAGTGCAAATGATGCTTGAATTCCTACACTAATTTATACAGACTTCATCCCCTTTCACAGGTAATGCCTGCCTCATATTATATTTAAAACTTTAATAGAATATCAGAAATTTTGAGAGAAAATTAATCAACCATGCAAGATCTAAAACTTAATTAGTATTGTTCAAATTATCAATTAACTATTAAAAAAAAAAATCTCATTAAAAAAATATAGTTCTTCATTTTATATTTTATCAGAAGTTTAGGGGAAAAAATTGAATTTAATTGTGTCCCTTGTTCTCATTTCCTGGGATAAATCCAATACAAATTAAAGTATTGGTATTGAATTAATATTTAAGAAATATTTCAAACCTTACCATTTTCTTCACAAGAATGAAGACCATATTTTCAGTGTCATGAGTATCAGTCATCATATTTGTTGTACTTAAAAGTTGAATACAAAAAAAGATCAACAAAGCAATTCAAAAACCACTTGAATTTTGCAACAACAAATAAGAGTTTTTAACGACCTCAGCTGGCTATACAACCCTTGCACAATCAACTGAATTTTGCAGAAATCATTAATAGGAAAGATTGCCCTTAAATGATAATTTTTTATTACCTTTTTGTTTTTTGTTTTTTTGGGGGGGGGTTGCGCAACAACAAAACTTCACAACAAACTTTCTCATCACTTCGCATTTCTCGTTAGATAAATTTTACAAAAAATCTCCCCTGAAACTACTGTCAAATTAAACCAAACTTGGTTTAAATCACCACTAGGATATCCAGGGACCACTGTGTATGATGACCCTGCCTGCCAACATGGCACACATGGCTGAAACAAAACATAGGTTTCAAACACACTTTTTAGTCTTATATCTCTGAAACTAAACGACAGTACAACAGTTGCATTTATCATGCATCAATTGTAAATAAAAATATCAGGTGAGCGACACAGGGTCCTTGGAGCCTCTAGTTACTTAAACGGCTTGTTCTGGTCGAGTATTCTTTCTTCATGTATATATTTGCGTTTATTCAAATGTTAGTAGAATTTTCACAAGTTTATATTGAAAAATAGGCTGGAAATAGTATATTCCACCAATTAATGAAAATATAATAACGTCTCAAACAAAATTTACCTTGAATATTTGCCAACATATATTGATGATACTTGAAATATTTCAGACAAGAAAGAATTTACAAAAATCTGAAATATATAATAAAATGTTATTTACTACGAAGCTTTAAACAGCTTGTTATTGCTCATTTGAGGATTCGTTGTTTACTTTTTGTGGAAAACTAACTATTTCGGATATTATTTGGGATGAATTGTTCATATAGCTATATTTCCTTGTTTACATAACACGGTGCTGTGTACTCGATATCTCCCCGTTGCAACTTTTCTAGTTGGATTTGGACATCATCAAGCTAATTCTGTAATACAAGGGAGACCCTCTTTATTTAAAAAAAAAAATATTCAAAACGTAAAAATTTTACAACCATTATATATTTATAATCTGTATCAACAAGTCTATTAATTTTTTTTAAATGATAGATTATTCTTACGTTTGGTCGTATTGCTACTAATATATCTATAAAGCTGGTTGACATTTTTTTTTTTTTTTTATTTTTTGAATATCTGAAATTTAAATCCGTAATTTTATAGAATTTCTTAACGCAAAATATGTACTGAACCCTCGTTTACAACTGACTGAACGGACACAAAGTAAACGCGCTTGTACTCGAGTAGACATTAACTATTACAATTTGACCGCGTTTACCTAATGATAATAAATGCACGTTTACTTGAAGACGCAGAAATTGGAGTAAAGAAACGAAATATGTACAACGCGATAGTAACATCTGTTAGTGTTATGCTTGGTCTACACCCAACTCTATATCAAACAAACTGACATATGTTTACTCTTTAATAAGGCTAATGCAAAAATGCTATCAAAGAACAGAATTTAAAAAAGAACAAATAGTCGTGCGAGTAAGTACGTGGAATACAAATCTCTTGACTGTGTGGATTATCATCAAAACTCATATATGTATTTAAGAAGCCGTCCTTGTATCAATAATACAATTTATTGAATTTCATATTTAATTAGTGTATTTATGACTGAAAGGTTATGCAACGAATTAAACTGATATATTCAAACCAGTTTTATCGAAAAATAATTTATAAAATAAGAATATTTGTGTTTGATAATGTGGAAGTATCATATACTGACGAGAGTAATTGTAATGGAATTTGCAGTCAACGGACACAAACTGTCGCTTAGAAGAACTCATAAAACCAACTACTGTCAATATAGAAAATAAGTTAAAAGACCCAACATGAAAGAACACAACGTTTTCGATTCAAAGGTAACCAAGTTTAGTTTAAACTCTTATACCTTGGACAACATCAATTCAGTCGTTCGCGAATTCGAGAAATAAAACATACTTAGACCGTTCAGCTCATATGAAATTCTGTAATCGTTCTTAAGAAGAACAATAAGTTGACTCGCTTAGTTAATAAATCGGAAAAAAGTTGAAAACCCGAATAGTGATAAATATCGAACGAAGTGGCGGGCACTTCCAGTGTCGAGATAAGAATCCCAGCTTCGGATGAGAGGGCTGCTTTGAAGCTCAAAATTGACAAACAGGCAAAAACGTCGAATGGAAAAAGTAAAATCACAAAAATACTGAACTCCGAAGAAAATTAAAAAAAAAGTCCCTAATCAAATGGCAAAATCAAAAGCTCAAACACATCAAACGAATGGATAACAACTGTCATATTCCTGAAGAGGCGAATGCGTCAGCACAAATTTAGAATAAGAAAAAAACAATGTTGTTTGTCACTACTGTATGCTGTAATTTCGCGAAACAGGAACTGTCGCTCCAGTCCAACAAAACTTTTTAAAAGTGAAGTACGACTGCAGGTAATTCAATTATTGGACCATAAATGTAAAAGAAAATGTCAGCGTAGAAGCTTCAAGAAGCTGCTGTAAGAAGAGCAGAAACTTTGATTATGTTTTAACTTAAAATAAAAGTTGCAACTTGGCTTTCCATACACCAGCTGTCCTGATTAGGGTAACTCCAATCTTCGCGTATTTGCACAAAAACTTATTATTTTGGTTTCTGAGTCCTAATCATGTAGCAATATAAAATCCATCTATAATTACGCGAAGAATGAGCACCAATGTGCGAGTGTTCAAAAGGATTTCTATTTTTTTAGTTACAACTGATGTTTCTAATTTATTCAGATGTAACAGATAACACATTCAATATTTCTGTTCTACATGAAACTAGATCTTATTTTACATTATGATACCACACTTGTGTGGTAGTTTGGTATGTGAGGTAACGAATCCATAGCTAGTGCAGAGCAATTTACTGTTTAAACGCACTTTATTTTCGCCTACAATGAAGCGCTTTGAATTCATTGTATGACCTGCAGGCCTACAATCCGGTGCTTTTGTTATATTGTTTTAGTTCAATGCATTTTGGATTACAATCTAGGGCTTTGATTCTTATTGTATTACATTTTGACTAACAACTTGTTTTTACTTTATTACTATTTGCCTACGATCTTGTGCTTTGTTTTTATTTCGTTATATTTTGGCCTTCAATGTAGTGCTTTGGTTTTTACAGTATTTTCGTTTGATCTAGAATTTTGTATTTTGTTAATATTGTATTACTTTTGGCTTCCAATATAGTTTATACTATATAACATAATGGCTTACAATATAGTGTTGTGTTACCTTTTGACCTACAATCTTAGTGATTTGTGTTGTACTATGTAATCTTTTAGACTAAAATCTAGTGTTTTGTATCTAACTGTGTTACTCTGTAGACTAAAGTCTAGTGTTTTGTGCCGTACTTTCTAACCTTTTAGATTAAAATCTAGTGTTTTGTGTCTTACTGTGTTACCTTTTGACCTACAATCTAGAGTTTTGTGTCTTACTGTGTTATCTTTTGACCTACAATTTAGTGTTTTGTGTCGTACTATGTTACCTTTTGACCTACAACCTAGTGTTTTGTGTCTTACTGTGTTATCTTTTGACCTACAATTTAGTGTTTTGTGTCTTACTGTGTTATCTTTTGACCTACAATTTAGTGTTTTGTGTCGTACTATGTTACCTTTTGACCTACAATCTAGTGTTTTGTGTCTTACTGTGTTATCTTTTGACCTACAATTTAGTGTTTTGTGTCGTACTATGTTACCTTTTGACCTACAATCTAGTGTTTTGTGTCTTACTGTGTTATCTTTTGACCTACAATTTAGTGTTTTGTGTCGTACTATGTTACCTTTTGACCTACAATCTAGTGTTTTGTGTCTTACTGTGTTACCTTTTGACCTACAATTTAGTGTTTTGTGTCGTACTATGTTACCTTTTGACCTACAATCTAGTGTTTTGTGTTTCACTATGTTACCTTTTGGCCTACAATCTAGTACTTTGTGTCTTACTGTTTTTCCTTTTGGCCTACAATCTAGTGTTATGTGTCTTACTGTGTTACCTTTTGACCTACTTTAGTGCTTCGTGTCTTATTGGGTTACTTTTTGCCTATAATCTAGTGTTTTGTGTCTTTCTGTGTTAACTTTTAGCCTCAAATCAAGTGCCTTGTGTTTTTACTGCTTTACCTTTTTCCTCAAATATAGTATTTGTTTCTTATTGTATTACGTTTTTTGCCTTCAATTTAGTCCTTTTTACTGTGTTACTTTTTTTTTGTCTTGTTACGCCAGAAAATTGCCTTTTAATTGTAGCCAACAAAAGACACAAATCAATAATAAAATTTAACAAGATTTATAATACACAAGTATTACACAAAAAGAAATGTCAACTTAACTATCAAAATATATGTCTGATCTTTTGTCTTTTCTTTATCCGGTAATCTTCTCGGGAATCCACGCAGAATATTACGTCCAATAGGTCACAATCTAGTATGTTGTAGTTTGTAAATAAAAGTGTCAATCCAATTGCTGAAAATGTTGATGTCCATCGATGTCTAATTCCATCTCTGCCTATGTCTAACTAACTTTAGGGTCTGCATTCAAATACTTGTAAAGGAAGGTTCTAGATAACTATAGATGTTTAAATTACGCATCTTTTGTTATGATCATTCTGGAAACGTTATGTAAGTGAAATAGAAATTTCTAATCATTCCATGCGTATCAATGATTGTTCCAGTGATTTCCTAACTGCATAGTTGTTACACAATGTGAATTATTTTGTACACAATGTATATAATAGGCCACACAAAACAAATTAGGCCAACTAAATAAATATGATAGTTACAATATCATAACAGTCTACAATCTGGTGCTTTGTTTTTCTTATTGTGTTGCCTTCTTCCCTGAAAGTCAGTTTTTTTATGTTACTGTGTTACTTTCTTGCCTACCTATTAGTGATTATTTGTTTTATCAGGTATTCGGGCCGGAAGTTGAAAACACAATTCTAAGATAGTTATATTAATTGAAGCCGGTTTGTAATTGTTCACACGGGATAAGGGCCGATACTCCATGTCTGGGTTACAACTCAAATTGCATGATAAGCCGATATATTTCACTAAAGTAAAATATTATAATACAACGTGGTCACTTCCTTTAGTTCTTTTGTAATACATTTTAATACTTTAGGAAAAGGCTTCATCGTAAAAAAACATTTTTTGCTATAGAATTATTTCCGGAGCACTAAATTGCATTTAGTTGTATATCGTGCTTTATCGTCCTTCCCTTCGCATATATCTCCCTGCTTAGTCGCTCACTTAATTTTGAATCACGCTTTGTGACCTGAGCAAAACTTATTAACGACGTCACAGTGTCTAAGAAGCAGTTCTCAAGGATTTCACAATATACGAGGAGACGTTTTCAAGCTTACTTTGGTCAAGCGTAAAACTTTTAAGAAGAGGGAAAAAAGACCAGATATAGAACGATAAACAGATCATTAGGATTTTCACACATTGATATCATAAATTATCAGCCGCGAGCCACAATGTAAACTCTTTTGGTGTGTGATCGTAGCGAACGATAAAAAATGTTTCACATTGTGTCGAGCGGCTTATAAGTTACGATATCTAAACGCAGAAAAGAAGGTTGATGTTAAAGGGGCATTAGCTACGAATTAGACAAAAACATTAAATATGATTTATTTTGTTTCAAACATTTATAAAAACAAAATATATATATTATATTACGCTATTAGCAGTTAGTTTGGTTCAATTTCATCAAAATGAAAAAGACATCACTGGTATATGATTGGCTTGCAAGTCAATAATTAGCTCAATTGAATCTGTAGTCATGCAACCATTAGTGGAGATCGTTGCGCATGCGTTCAGCATGTGGTGGTTAGCATGTTCTTTCATTCAAAAGGAAAATAATGTCAACATTGAAAAGTGAAACAAGGGAGACTCCAGGAATAACAACTTCGCTGACTGATCCGGCCCACAAAAAATCATTCATATACATGTAAAACGATGATTTCTATATATATTTTTTTTAATCTATAACATGAAATCAAACAGAACTAGAAAAATTCGATTGCACGTGCGGTTCTGTCTATTTATTTTTATACATGTATTTATGTTTATATCGGGTTTTTTGGCAGATCCACGTTTTGGAGAAGACGCTACTAAGTTGTAAAACTTGTGTCTAACCGTTTGTCATTTTTAACAATAAAATATGTTTAAACTATTGGGTTTTATTACCCTCGGCAGTCTCCGGAGGCCATCTGGATTGATAAGTAGATAGCGTCTAATCTAAAATACGCACACAATTCTTATAAATTATAGCGTGCCCATGCATTGTTAATTTTTTCTTTTGACCTTTTTGTAATTGTAATATACGTTTTAGTAATTTGGGTTAAATCGACGAACATGAATTTGACAGGTTATTCCCATTTAAAAGTGCGTTTGTACATTATAATTATCAAGTGTTGAGGGAAAACAATGTTTGCTCTCATGCAAAGACATCTCCCAGAATTGAATGACAGAAAAACAACTAAAAAATTAACACTTAATGTAAAAGTTACAGATCAACATCAGAAGCAGATAAAAGTAAGACTTTAAAAATATAATTCGTTCGAATGGTTTTTCTGAAAGACTTCAATTGTTTTAAGAAATAAAAGCGCTTATTTATAGCCCCATGTTTTGCTATTTTAAAATCTAAAATATCAGCAATCATAGCTTTTTGTCTTAAATTCAAATGAAATGTCATTTCATCTCAAAACTATACCTTATCCTGGCTAGTGCTAAAAATTGAACATACCTTCAATTGCATACAAGAGATCACTGGCAGAACAAAAACAGATAATTCTGATTTGAGCAAAAGGCATAATATGCCTTTTTTTTTAATTTCAAATATATTTGTTTTTTTTTAATTCATGAGCAACTTTCACCAAGAGAGGCAAAAGAAAACAAAGGGTCATTCAAATTCATAAGTCGAATATAAACTGACAACGCCATGATAAAAAGACCAAAAGACAAACAACAGTATACAAAGCACAACAAACAAAAGATTGAGTATCACGAACCCCACCAAAACCGGGGGAACCTTAGGTGCTCCGGAAGGATAAGCAGATCCTGCTCCAATGTGGAACTCGTCGTGTTGCTCATATAGGTACAAACCCGGTGATAAGTCTAATTCGGTAGGTCACATTCAAGGAAAAGGAGGGCGGGATTGTTGTAAGGACGATTGGAACATATCCGTCGTCATCTGTGAAACAGATATTCCATAACGGTCAACCAACTCGTGATGAAGTCCGTAGAATTTTCGAAGGGATGATTTCAACTTCACCACTTAGAACACTTGGTTTAATAGTTTTCTTGTGAGCAGCAACCCTATATCAACAAAATCTTTATAGTAAACGCAAGCCCTGGAATATTGTATCAACTGGGAGATATATACTCTATATGCAGGCGCTGCTGGAATGTTGCTCCAAAGAAACGTTAAATTCACAATTTTGGAAGCTGAAATCATCTCTTTTGTCGGAAAGTTTTGTTTTCAACCGTATTCTCAATTTCGAGATCTAAGTGTTCTACAGTGATCCAAAGTCATTAAACTTTTATTTGATACCAAATTGACCCAATATTTTTTCCTATTTACAAAGTTACAGTTATGTGTAGGAACTATTTGTTTTAAGATATGTACTTGTTACTTTCTTGTATGTTCTGTGTGTCTTCTTTTTTTTTGCACTATTAATAATTTCCATAATCAACAGAAAAAAGAAGATAGTTTAGCTTGAAAAACGAATGTTAAAATAAGTTACAAAAATATAATTAAAAAAAAACGTTTTCTGAACCTAACACCATCAAGATACTTGATTTTTATTGACATCATTGGTGGACGTGTTTGTTTAACAGGCAGTCATTATAAATGGGAATAGGAACTAAGTGCTTATGTTGTGCTGTTAGACCACTATCCCATGTTAGGGGAGGGTTGTCGTGTCCGCAAACATATTAAACTCTGCAACATTCCGTATGTGCCTGTCCAAAGTCAGTAACCTTTAATGCTGTGGTTGTTGTTTGTTTGCTGTATATCATCTTTGTTTTTCGTTTATTGTTTTGTACATACATCAGGTCGTTAATTTTCTCATTTGAATTGTTTTACATTCGTGGTCTGTTATAACTTGCTTTGTAGTTTGCAGTATGGGTTTTGCTCATTAATGAAGGCTGTACGGTGACATAGTTGCTAAACTTCTACGTAATTTGGTCTCTGGTGGAGGGTTATCTCATTGGAAATTATACCACATCTTCTTATTTTCATATTAGCAACGTTTTTTGTATCAGGCAAACTTAATAAACGATCCTCCAAATAAGAATGAATAGAAACTAGTATTTTTCTTTTACCTTCAGTTTCCGTTATTAAGAAAATATCCTCTCATAATAATAATTCAAGTTCGGTGCGAATGTTGATCGAATCTATCCCATAGAATTGAAATGGAGGATACGACTGATACATTTAACTACGTCATATCTATTTACTTACATCTAGTAATTGACAATGGGGATCGACTGAAAACTAAACGTTATGACAAAAGAGATGATTTAAATTTGTCCATTTTAAATTGTCCATTTTTGTGCAGCAGCATCTGTATATAGAGCTTGAATATGATATTCAATTATATTTTATAGACGGCTTTCAATCATGGTTTGCTTTATTAATGGATGGTTGCTACGTACAATTGCGGTAGTTATGCCAATTAAACAGCTCAAGGTGCCATAAAAAAATTGCTTGTTTCTGAATTCAAATTGTTGGTATGCGAATTTGTATTGTAGATATGTATTGTTTTTATTTCATAATAAAATATTGTTAGCACTAAAAATGTAATATAATCTTCTTAACTCTTTTATAAAATGTAAGCTATGATACAAGTATCAACTAACTACACTAAATACAGGATGTTTTGGAAAAAAATGTTTCCTATAATTCAAGTCTGTGCTCCCATATAAAAATTCTATTCAATCGACGCAGAAATCTTAATGTGTTAAATATATACCATTTTTTATAATCCTATCTCAAAAAAGGACTTAAATGACTTGCCCGGAAGGTTGCCTGAATTTCGTACACCTTCAATCAAATTGATAAATAGAACATGTGGTATAATTGTCAATGAGACAACTTTTCAAAATAACAATAATAAGACAAGGAACTTTTATCCTTTACCTTTCAAAAAATCACAGATTAAATTAAAAACCAATTGTACAGAGAACAATTGAAGGTCTTTCCACAGCAATTTTTAAATTTATTGAAAAGAAGCTAGTTCGTGTCTACTCAAAGTTGAAATTGGTATCTTATCAACAGTTTCTTCATACTGATGCGATAAATAAGTGGTTTCTATATACTTCTGAGTGAAATAAGGGAGATAATTAGCTACTTCCGGTGAAGTACATGTCACTTCCGGTCTCATATAATAGTTTCTTTCATACTGATTTCTAAAATATATAGTTTCTATATACTTTTGCTTGTAAACCAGGAGATAATTGACCACTTCCGGTTTATCGAAATTTTAAATTACAAAATATATGGATTTCGAGTACTTTTCCATGAAGAAATTGCAAAAATGGCTACTTCCGGTTTTCTCAAGGTCACTTCCGGTTGTCATTTTTCAAGATCATATGTCATCCAACCTTTTGTAAAAGGTCATATGACTTTATAATGAACAAAGTTGAAGTAATAATCAATTAACCTTATAAATGGACATTTCAGGGGCATTTACTCCTATAAGATGCCATTAGATTGTTTCAGACCAAATGTAACATATCTTTATTACAATAAAGCAAACATTTTGCACTTGTTATTCCATATATATCTTAAAAATTGTTTGAGAAAATGCAAAAACAAGGAAAAGTCAAAATTGAGAACTTGACCTTGACCTTTGAACTTGACCTCATTTTCTAAGTTAGGACCTAGGGACCTCAAATAAAAAGATTCCAGGGTTATACGGTTAACGGTTTATGAGTTAAAAAAACATACCGACAAATTTATTTGGTAAAGGTAGATAACTCCTTTAAAATTTCATCGAATCGCTTCGATCCAATTAGCCAAAAATTTCTGAGGATGTAACAAACAATTTAGAAAAAGAATTTTGTCGATATCTTTTTTTGTTACGAAGGAGATGCACACACTTGATAAACAGTGAGTAGGGAGATAACTCATACAAAGAAAATTGTTCGACTTAGAATGGGTGAAAATAAAAAGCGCATAAACTGTATGATATTATATAAGAAATATCTTAGTGACATATTGCGAAACAAAAATTTGACGCGAAAACAAAATTTGGCGGAAGAAAAAAATAATAATCAGAACAAATACAATAGGTCTTTCCACAGAATAGTGGAAAGACCTAATTAATATGATAATTCAAACTTCATTAGTAGGGATGTGCTCCTGACACAAAATAATTTAACATTCTATAAACTGAAAATTCCACCAATTGCACTCGTATCAAAACTTAATGACACATAAAACAAGAAGCATTGATAACCGAGAATACCGAAAATTGCGTCAAATATGGCTGTAACAATCTGAGGCTTGGATTAGAAAAATAACGCAATATCTTATAAACAGTACCTTTTTGAAAAAATAAACATATCATCTGATATTTCATGCCAACCCAGTGTTGACTATGAGCTTGGTGATATTTATAAGCGTCAGAGAAAGACATGACCAAAATATAATTATCAACATAGAGATAATTTTTAAATGTCGCATACTTTTTTCTTGAAAAGTCTTCGAAAAGTAGCAAAAAAAAAATAAAAAAAAAAAAAAAAAATGAGTACTAAGGTTAAGTTTCCTGTTATTATGAATTCAAATATGGAAATTATCATTTTGTTGCGTATGAGTTCGATATTCCTATTTCATTCAAAGTAGGAGATATAAACGTATTTTAAAATAGATTGTGTAAATTTAAAATTCTAAGACCTTTTATAACATTTTCTTTGATTTGCATTTGAAAATGTGCATACGGTCAATATATGATATTTAGACATTTCAAATTTACTTAGACTATATGTTTCTCCATGGCTTTCAAACACCTTTTGTATTTCTATACAAACATATTTAAGATTAAAAAAAAATAACTATGAGTTTCAATTAATATTTGGCAGATCATGTATGAACACATTCCATAATGTAATGTAATATGAATTAAAAAGGGGGAAATTTAGGTGCTTACTTCTATCAAAATGAAGATAAGAAGAAGTGGTATGATTGCCAATGAGACATTTATCCACCACAAAAAAAATGTAAATGACAGCAGCTGTTATAGTGCCGCCTCGATAAAGTACCCTTTAGTGATTCGAGATAGCCTTAAAGTGAAATACACACTATATGAAGTGGATACATGTAAAAAAAGATAGATGAAGATACCCAGGGACATTCAAAACAATTAAGTCGAGCTTTAACGACGAAAAAGCAAAAACGTTGATTATTATCTGATTTACGGGCATCTCAAGATGTAAGCCACTGGAGTGAAACATTGGGTAGTATTGACCGATTTCACTCACGCACACACACAAACAATAAATACAACATTATCATTAGGTTTGGGTTTTTTTTTTTCTTTACATGTCTTCCGAAGCTTGCCTGATCAAGCTGCTCATTTCACAATTTTCACAATTTTCTATCGGCAAGATTTGTTATTACAAATATCTTTACTGGATAACATCCTTATCAAAATTGAATCAAGAAGTTTATCAAATTTTCCCTGTTTACCACATTGGATCAAAGTCAGAAAGTTGTTAAAATCTTCTAATGATGTTAAAACCTCTAAAAATTTACACATATGCAGCTCTAATACACTTAATTTTAAGATGTTTTGAAAATTGCGTTGATGTGATATAAATTCACAGGACTGCAAATCAGGTTTTGAATCCGCCATGGAAACATCATATAATGTCTGGGAAGGAGGTAGATTAGGCACTTTTCCGGACAGTTAAGTATAGTTGTGTGGCACTTAATAATTTCATTTGTTGAAAAGATTGTTTAAATTATTGATTTCAATCAGTTCCATTTGCATTTAAAATAGATATGTTTTTTATCTAAAATACACAGCTTTTTTAAAGAAGCGAGAACATTAGAACTCATAGATCCTTAAACGTGGATTACAGGGGCGGTTATCTTTGAGGAATCATAAAGGAATATCTAGAAAAGAAAAAACTAAAATTGTGCTATTTGTGACGTTCATCAAAAGAACGCTGATTCGTGAATTGTCCACTAAGAAACCTTTTTCCTAGATTCAGATTGTTTATAGTAAATTTCCTTATTTCAGATTTTCGCTAGAGATAGATGCCATACTAGGGCCTTATCAAACCTACTCTTTCCAGTAACGAGCATCTAAGCATATTTACGAATTGAGTGTTTTGGTTGATATAACACAGTTTTTCTTTATGTTAGAAATTCGGCATTGTAAATATTGAAATTATGGCCCGGACACAAACACAAATATAATTTGTAAGTCTTTGTAACACGCAACTCGAGGAAATTGAATTCCTGGCTATCAAAGTGTCGTCAATCTTAAGACTTTCGTAACTTAAGTTACACATATCCCTTCTCCTCCAGTGTGTTTGAAATATACTCAGCAACAGCAAGGATTCTTTCTTGTGGTCATTTTTTTAATGGTTCATAACCAATGTGTGTGTTTTTGGTTTTGTGGCCCCAATTGTATCTGTTCATTATTGCGTGTTCTATTTTCAACGGTTAGTATTCCCGTGATCAAGATTTGTTCCTCAGTCTTTAGTTTTCTAAGTTGTGTTTTGTGTACTGAATGAGTTTTCAATGTCCTTTTGGTATCTTTCGCCTCTCTTTTAAAAGATGTTTGTATCCGTGTCAAATGTTCATTTGCCTGTCTTAAGTCAATTTATTGAGTTTTGTTAAGTTTGTTTTAGTACAAAAGAAGGTATGATTACGGCATAATGGGCCCTCAAATAAAATATGTTTCAAATTATTTTTTTTCAAATTAGATGTTAAATGTTTGTTCTTTAATAAAGCAAGGCTGTGTTGTACTAAAATACCTTTTTTTATGAGTTTTTAAACCATTAAATGACAATTTAAATCAGTAAATGCAAAATTCCTGGAATGAAGTGTGTTACTTATGTTGGAGACAAAACTTAAAGATGTTATATAAATTGCTCAAACGTACTTCCCTCATTAATTACTGGCAGGTGTCTTTGTTAAAATTTAAAAGTGTACTTTGATAGAACTAATTAGTGATAGTGACGATAAAGCATATGTAGTATTGATTTCAATCATTTTTCCTCGTGAACCTGTTGGAACAGTTTTCGTGTAAGCAGCACACCCCTACGAATGAAGTACGTATGGTGTGAAAGTGCACTTGCATAACATACATATCAATTGAGATATATAAACGCCTAATGATAGGGCAGATGGTATGTTACTGTCGAGAAAAGGAAAAATGATTTTTGTAAAGAGTCGTTCATATCTGTCAATATCTTAAAAAAGAAGATGACGTAAGTAAAGGCAACAGTAGTATACCGCTGTTCAGTAGTCATAATCCGATTAAGCAAAAACAAATCCGGGTAACAAACTAAAACCGAGGGGAACACATCAACAATAAGAGGACAACAACGGAACAACAGAAATACTGAACTACAACAAAAGCAAACGCCAAAATACATAGAAACAACTGCCATATTCCTGACTTGGTACAGGACATTTTAAGAAAAATGGTGGGTTGAACCTGGTTTTATGGCTAGCCAAACTTCCCGCTTATATGGCAATGTCAAAAATACCTCAATCAAAAAACACTACGTGACAGGAATACAGTACAAATAAACGCAAGAACATTCGGCACAGAGAACTACATAAATAAATAATAAAATAGTACATTACAACATGTAAACCACAGAATAACAACGGACACCTCCCATGAATTCACGACAGCACACAAGGACACCACAAACGAAATATAAACTAAGCGTCACATGAATGTAAAGCAGACCTTCTTTTTAATTTGGTATTCTTAATTTCACGTTTACTGGGTTATATGAGTTGCAAGCACTCACTTAAATGTGGGATTATAAATGACAAGACATCATCAATATATTAGTACCTGAAATAATATCAAGAAACTGTGTAATTATTTGTTACTGTATTTGTATCAATTCTGCTTCATGTGACGCCCAAAAGGGGTGCACATTTGATACCCATATGAACACTGACTGCCTGTTGAAATATCAATACTCAACAAAAATGTTGTCGATCAATATCCAATATGTTGATGATATTATTCTGTTCTTCCAAAAGTTTGATTTTGCATTACCTAAAACAAGACATGTGTATCTAGAACTTTACGTCGGTTCAATGAGACGATGTATTCGATCCTTCAATTAAGCATGCGGACTGATAGTGTAAAGCGTACAAAATGTCGATAACTGCATAAGTATAAAGATTGTGATTGATGATTTTACAGAAGATCTTTAGAATATTTTAGAATTCACATCTGATTGACACCGATAGACCAGGGCAGCATTAAAATTTTCCCCTTTCAATTAAATACCTCTTCACTATGTAATGTGTCCATACATGATCTGTCAAAGCTTAGATAAAATTCTGAATGTGACCAATAAGTTTAAGGGGTATCCATAATGCTAATTAAAAACAACTGAAGGCGAACAATGTGTTGGTTTTATTTTTATTTTTTTTTTTGCACATATTATTGATAGAAATAGATATGTGTCTAAAAGCATGAAGAACATATGGTCAATTTGATCTGAAATGTCATGACATTATATTTTGACGGTATGGACATTTTTCTGTAGCAAATTAATGAAAATGTTAAAGAGGTACAGCAAACTTTTATTTAGTTTTAAAAATTTAGATTTATACAATCTGCAAGTACGTATTCATCTCGACTTTAATTTGAATCCAAATACAACTTTGAAATGACTGAAATCAATACAACTTTTTATAACTGTTCTTTAAAAAAACATATTGACCTTTACAGTTATAAAGGTTATTCCGTTATCAACGGGAGGACAATATATTTTTTATTAGTTTTTTTTTATCATCATTACTTTTAATGAAATTGTCAATGGAAATGGGGAATGTGTCAAAGAGACAACAACCCAACCAAAGAGCAGAAAACAGCCGAAGGCCACCAGTGGGTCTTCAACACAACGAGAAAATCCCACACCCGGAGGCGGGCTTCAGCTGGCCCCTTAACAAAAATGTGTACTAGTTCAGTGAAAATGGACGTCACACTAAACTCCAAAACATATAAATGAACTAAAATTAAAAATCATACAAGACTAACAAAGGCCAGAGGCTCCTGACTTGGCACAGGCGCAAAAATGCGGCGGGGTTAAGTTTATTTAGTGAGATCCCAACCCTCCCCCTATACCTCTAGCCAATGTAGAAAAAACAAACACACAGCAATACATAAACTAATATGATTATTCTTTTCCGCTTTTTTTCGAAACCCTTTCAAGATTATAGTAGACGACTCATCAAATTGTCTTGATATTGATATTTTTAACACTGCTAAACGTCATGTTTTTCTATGACTATTATAGAAACCTTAGATATTACCTCAGGTAGACTTTGACTTAAAAAGAAATAACTTTTTTAGAAAGATACGTAGTATTCATACAACTCAATTCAACAGACATAATTGCATAACACATTATTATATCGTTATCGCAAAGACCTCTTTAAAAAAAAATATCTAAGAGAGAAGCGGGAGATACCAACGGTAAATTCGAACTCATACGTCGAAAACAGACAAACGAACAAAGCCATAACATAAAAAAAACACGACAAAAGATGACTTACAAAAAACGACTGGGGAACACGAACCTAACCAAAAACCGGATCGATAAGAAAAATCGTGTTCCTATGTTTCTGACTATATAAGCTTTATTGTACATTTAAGCATTACTTCCTTTGCAATTTTAAAAACGAAATTTCAGTTTTTGTACCATTTTACAGACAGAATCAAGAAGTACTGCTGAATATAACTTTGCAACTGAATTCTATTTTGAGAATTAACGAACAAATAATCCTCCGAAAGGTCATGGTAAAATTAAAAATTTTAACACAAATATTCAACTATGTTTCTTAATTATCCCTGTGAAGTTTTCAGTATAAATGCAGAAACTTGAATTTCATCCTAAAAAAAGGAAGGTCATTTTGTCAACCTCAATCGAGATCAAATTGCCTATTCTGTGTATATAAGGATGAAAACAATATAAAGTGACCTGTTTTATGCTTCAAATAGCAAGTAGGAAGACAACATAACAATTGTTTACAAACTGTTGTCATGAACTGTAATGTAAAGTAGTGATTTGGAGAAGTCGAAATTGTCATACAAGAGTGCGTTTGAAGCAGTCAAAATGATTTAAAAGACCTTCTTTACATATATTTGTCTTTATTTTGAGTTAAAAGCTGGGGAAAAGTTTCTGTCATTTTGTAAATATCCACAAAAGCAGTAAACTTCACTGTAAAAATCATATTAAGAAAAGGCTGTTTGGATTGTTTTACTGCAATTATCATGATAAACAAGATGCACTACAAAATAACTAAAGTATCGACACAATTATGAGTCAATTAACATATATAGATAATTATATATCCATCTTATCTTCTCCTGATTTCAGATTCCACACTTAGCACTGAATCGGGAAAAAAGTAGTATTACATGTTCCCGGATTTAGGTTGGCCTTTCGTGTACCCAAGGCTGGTGAATGAAGTAACTTATGAGTGCTGTGATTGGATGTTAGGTTATAATGTATTTTTTATTTATTTATGAATAACTGCAGTGTGTATATTTACAATATAAATTTTGAAACACATTGAAATATTTTCTTGAAAATTATTCGATAAGGCTTCCAAATTTTCATAAATTTAATGTAAAATGACGGTAGGTATGGATACCTTAAACAAGCTCCGTTTGACTTTAATTTCTTAAATAGAGTAATAAAGAACTAATATTAGCATAACTGTTTTTCAATGTTTTTATTATAAAAAGTAGTAAATTTTGAAAATGTTAGTATTGTCGCCGATGGAAGAATATTACATTTTCCCAGCATTAGGTTGAAGGCAGGTGAAGGTAGTCAACTTAGGAGCGCTGTGATTGGATGTAAGGGTACAATATATTTTTTTTTTTTTTTTTTATTTATCTATGAATAAATTTTAACCTATTGAAATATTTTCTAGAGAATTATTTGAAATGACTTCCAAAATTTCATAAATATGGTGTAGAATGACGGTGGGCCTGGATAACATAAACAAGCTCCGTTGGAAGTTGGTCATGATACTATTTTGCATCATTTTTTTTAAAAGAATCATAAAGTACTAACACCACACATAACTGTTTTATCCAGGTTTTTATTATAAAAAGTGGTAAATTTAGTAGTATTGTCGCCTATGGCAGAATAAATAGTACCGTTTTCCCTATACTGAAGATAACAAGGGAAATCAAAATCAATCAGACTTCAGTTATTCATACTATTTTGAAGCTTTTGGTTAGTACATTTAATTTTTATCACTAAGAATGGAAATTTTTCACTGAGACCAATACTGTGTCAAGAAAAGTGCTGAGTCATCATAATAAGTCAAATTGATGGGTACTGATATAAAACTTTATTCTAGGATTTCAATATTAACTATATTGTATAAAATGCACCAAACTATAGTTCTTTTGTATTTGACTTCACTTTTCGCATTGATTAATTCAATTGGAAACACCAGAATTCAAGTCGCGACAAATATTTTTGATTGAAATATTTGCCTTTTTTGCTGTGTAATTCCCTAAATTTATCACTTGGGTATTTCTCAAGACATAATCTATTGAAATGGGAAACTGTCTAGTTAAGTTTGTACTGTTTATGGAGTAAGGCAATATTTATTCATACTAAAAGCATTTTCAGTGTTAAAATTGTCTATCTAAGAAAAAAAGAGGCTAAATTTAGATAGAATTTATACTCTCCTGTGTAAAGAATTGTTCACATTTTTGGCAGTTCATGCGGCAAATATTTCAATAGTGCTTCATTTTGTAGTTTCTATCTTTTATTATATCAATCATATATAATTTTTCATTTTCTACTGTTTGAAAGGACTTTTGATGGAAATGAATACTCCCAAGGGACATAATTCAGCTTTTTCATATAATAATACAGGCAACAAAGGCAACTTTACAGCTGAGTATTTTGCATATTTAAAGTTTTAAGTGTCTAATATCTTTGTTTTTATCATCTAAAGACAGAATAATGGATTTTATTAAAAGCTCTGAAAATTTGAACCACAATATGGCATATACTAAAGCATGGAATGGAGATTAGTATAAAAATCTTGAATTTGTGCTTCTGTTGTAAATTTTGGATAAAATGAATACAAATTTAATGGAACTGTCATTTTTATCTGTTTGAATGGAACTGTTTATTTTTCTCTTTAAATAAGACGAGATATGATTGGATACAGGTTGTTTATAAAGCCTTATCTGAAAGAAGTACAGAAAGAGGTAAACCAGCAATGTAGGGGTAGGAATATAAAATGATCCATGTTTCTTTAAGTAATGGGGACATACAAGTATTTATTATAGCCAAGGTTTTCACAATAACCCAGTATTGCATTAATTGTGCCATGAGAATTCTTTATATCTCTATGTTACAGTATAGGGAAAACGGTAGTATTACATTTTCCCAGCATTAGGTTGGCCTTTTGTGTACCCAAGGCAGGTGAAGGAAGTCAACTTAGGAGCGCTGTGATTGGATGTAAGGGTACAATATATTTTTTTATCTATCTATGAATAACTGCAGTGTGTAAATATACAATATAAATTTTGAAACCTATTGAAATATTTTCTAGAGAATTATTCGAAGACTTCCAAAATTTCATAAATCTGGTGTAAAATGACGGTGGGCATGGATAACATAAACGAGCTCCGTTTGAAGTTAGTCATGATACTATTTGGCTTCATTTTTTTTTAAACAGAATAATAAAGTACTAACACCACACACAACTGTTTTATCCAGGTTTTTATTATAAAAAGTGGTAAATTAAGAAATGTTAGTATTGACGCCTATTGCAAAATAAGAGTACCGTTTACCCTGAAAAGATACTTAGTTATAGCTAGTGAAAAAGTAAGGGTCAAACCAAAAGGCGAACAAAATCCCGTGTTTTTGCGTTAGAATTTTTGCTTTCTAAGCCATAAATAGTAAAACAGTATATAGTTTTGTAGTAATACTTTGACAATGCAACAAACTCATACCTTAATAAGAAGTTTGCTATTTAAATTTTCAATTTGTAACATCATGTTTACAAAATTACGTAGAAACCAAATATCACTGAGATCAAGAAGGCATATGCTATTACAAAACGCTTTTGTCAACACGGTACTCATTCATATTTCCACTTTGAATGAAAATAGAATTAAATGAACCAGATGTGTTAAAGTTTTGTTTCAATATCTCCATCTTAATTCACAAAAACAGATTAGGCTTTACAGGAGATGCATTTGTTGTTGTCATTAATTACAACATACTAACGCTTTTTCATCAAATGGGAAACATTTTCCATTCTATATTTCATTGGGCGTAGTTTTTCCGTGTCATTTAAATTGATGGTTCACTCATAACTTCCGATAATGTTAAACGGACTGAACTAATTTTATAGAACAACGGTCATGTTTAAAGTTTGAAAACAAAATATATTTGATAGAACTTGCCCAAGCGTTAGATTTTTTCCGTTTTTATGAATTTCCCCTTTTTAAATTTGCCTTGAGTTTCGTATTTTTTGTTATACATTTTTTAACTAGTTTTCATAAATGCATATATTTTAAGAAGGTAACTTTGTGTCTTTTCTTAATTTTTTACATCTGGTCATGCCCACTCCTGTTCAAAGGATCTTTACAATTCGTTCTAAAATTGTGCTTTTACGCCACTTTTCCATGTTGGGTTAAACGCACACAATCAGGTTTAATACCACTTTATTCTGTTTATTTAATGTCAATGGGGCTATACAAAAAAGTAAAATTACAAAAATACCGAACTCGAAGGAGAATTCAAAACGGAAGTCCCTTTTCAAATGGCAAAATCAAAAGCCAAAACACATCAAACGAATGGAAAACAACTGTCATATTCCTGACTTGGTAGAGGCTTTTCCTCATATAGAAAATGGCGGATTAAACCTGGTTTTATAGCTAGCTAAACCTCTCACTTGTATGACAGTGGCATCGAATTCCATTAAATTGACAACTATGTGTGAGCAAAACAAACAGACATAATAGGTAAAATTGTCAAAAATTGGGGTCCAGCACTCACCATTGTGATATAATCTTAATCACTATAAAAAAAAAACAAATATGTCAACAAAGAAAACACAAAAAGTATCTCCGATCTATGAAGAGTTTATTTGCTACATTTTATTGGAATTTCAGTAGCTCACTTTTCGAACTGCTATCTAAAACATTATAGCAGTACAATAGAGTTGAAAGTAGTGTTAAACACCAATCAATCAATCAATCTAAAATATTATAGACATAATATGCTGAATACAACGTTGCAGTTAAATTTTATTTCTACTATGAAAAAATATCTGTAGTGATTAAGATTATATCACAATGTTGACTGCTGGACCCCAAGTTTTGACAATTTTACTTATTTTGTTTGTTTGTTTTGCTCACACATAGTTGCCAATATAATGGAATTCTATGCCACTGTCATACAAGTGAGAGGTTTAGCTAGCTATAAAACCAGGTTTAATCCGCCATTTTCTACACGAGGAAATGCCTCTACCAAGTCGGGAATATGACAGTTGTTTTCCATTCGTTTGATGTGTTTGAGCTTTTAATTTTGCCATTTGATAAAGAACTTACCGTTTTTGAATTTTCCTTGGAGTTCGGTATTTTTTGCTACTTTACTTGTTGTCATGAATTCTAGGTCAATGTGCCGATTTGGTTGAAAGAGGTAAAACAAGATTGCGCGTGAAGCTGTCAAAATGATTTGAAGACTTCCTTAATATATGTTTGTACTTCTTTTCAATTGAGTGATTGGAGATTATTTGGCATAATTTCGATTCCAAAATATCACAAAGAAGTACATTACACTCGAAAAATCACATTGAGAAAACGCATCTGAATATTGCAATTATTGTTATTAAAATATACACTTAAGAAATAATTATGGTCCAATCCAAATTATAAGTCGATCAACACAAATATTGATACTTTTATATTCCACTAATCTACGGATTTCAGATTTCATAGACTCATTTCTAAAAAAGATATAACTTTAATAAATACAATGGAACTTGCCTTTCCCGTCAAAACACCTTGCGCTGTTTGGCGTATTTAATTAATATTTCTTTCTTTCGACCGGATATCAAGGGAGAAAATAAAAATCAAACTGAAAGGCGGCAAAAATCCGTTTGTTTTCTTAGAATATTTGCTTTCTTTGATATATTATATAAAACGATCATACTTGTGTAAAACTACTTTGTCAAATGCTAGTAACTCATTCGCATGTCGGTTGATCCATGCATACAAAGAGATGCTCCTGTCGACCCAGTCTCGGTTTTGTTTAATACCTTGATTTGTCTCTTTATATTCGGTTTACGAGGCTTTCACATCAGTAAACGACTGTTTATTTAATTCATAATACGTATATACAAGTTTTAATTAAACTTCCTGGTTTAATTAGCTAATAAACACTACCGGGAGGAACTTTAGCATCCTTGTTATTTTTATTACCAATGATTTGTGCAATTAAATATTTGAAGTTGAAACTATCAAATTGTAAAATTTACTTCCAAACTCTTCAACTGTTTATCATAACTTCCTGTTTACAAAAAAAAAGTACATAGTAACAAAATATTGTTTTTTTCAACAAAGGTATATACTTTTACTAAAGTCTATTCTATAGACTGAATATTACTTTTTACAGTTTGAAATGTATACGTATATGTCAACTTTGAATGGAAATAGAATTTTATGAACTAGAGGTGATGTTTGTTTTTTTCACATGTACATTCACACAAACAGACTAACATTTGCAGTAATTGTTTTTGTTTTGGTCATTCATTACAACATACTAACACTTTCTCTGGACAATGACAATTTTCTTTTGTATATTTCATAGTGAGCAGCTTTCCATGCAATTGAATTTTCACACGACTGGATTTTCAATGTAGGAAAATAATATAAGTGAACTCCTTAAAATAATGATATAAAGAACGACCAAAACTTATTAAAATAGGGCAGCAGGAATTTGTTTAAATTATATGTTTATTAATCGAAATTATGATTTTCAATGATACATTGATCCCCTTCAGACCAAACGATAAAGATAAAAACAACAACAGGTCACCTAATACCTATACCAAAATGTAAAAGGTAAAATCACAAAATTCAAAAAGGAAAGTCCCTAATCAATTGGCAAAATCAAATGATAAAACACATCAAAGGAATGGACAACAACTGTCATATTCCTGACTTGGTACAGGTATTTTCAAATGTAGAAAATGGTGGATTAAACCTGGTTTTTAAGCGCTAAACCTCTCACTTGTATGACAGTCGCATCAAATTCCATTATATTGACAACGATGTATGAACAAAACAGACACAATAGGTAAAAATGTCACAAATAGGGATACAACAGCAACACGAACCCCACCGAAAACTGGGGGTGATCTCAGGTGCCCCTGAGGGGTAAGCAGATCCTGCTCAACACAAGGCACCCGTGGCGTTGCTCATGTTATTACAAAACCGGTAAATAGTCTTACTCGGTAAGTCATATTCGTGAAAACAATCTTAAAGAGAAATTAACTTTTGATTTTAACTTATCATATTAAACAAGAACAATCTTGACTTTAAAAATTAGGCGGATGTAAACATATTTTTGAGCTTTCAACTCCTCTCCCCTTTTCCATTGACTAAAACATCGAAAAAACTGGTGAACGTGATATAAAAGCTCATCAGTAGAAATTATATATATCCATTGAAAAGTGCTTGACTCATCATATCGGTCCTTAGCTTAAAAAGAAATGACAAATTATTAATATTAAAACAAACAAAGTACCGTTCGTAGAGTGTGCGCTTTTTCCTTATTTCTATATTTTGCAGTAAGGTCTTAAAACAAACACAACAAATATTTCGAAGTAGATACCTAAACGTTTCTACCTATACATGTACATTGCAACTCTTCAAAATGCATCAACATAAAACTTCAAATTAAAAAAAAAAACAAATAATGATAATTGTTAGCTGATTCTTAACAAACATATGGTAAGCAATTTAATAGAACAGATTTCTGTAATTTCAGAATATTACTGCCCATAAAACCAATCTCTAATTTTATTGTAAAGATTCGACGTGATTGGTTTAATAGTTATCTGACTTTCTTTGTTTACTTTTTAAATTAAGCTGATTGTCACAGTTTTGTTTCGTTAATGAATGAAAAAGAAGTTTTGTATATGTCAATCAGAGAGCAATATAAAACACATCTAGACGTCAACAAGCTGTTTTCAACAAGGAAAAGAGTCATAGCTATTACTCAGGTTCTAAATATGCTTAAAGCTTAACAAGTTGTCACTATATATAACCATAACTAATGAAAAATTTAAATAGAGATTTGATTAAAGATATGCATATTAACATGTGGCAGGGTTAACAAAATGTTGAAATTACCAAGAGAATAATCAAAGACCATAAGTCGAAGAAAAAAACAACGCCATGAAACCACCATACCACACGAAAATTTGATAACCCGTCTTGAAGAAATCATCCACAATACTTTCCTCCATAAAAATGGTACCATGCGCTACAAAATTATTGTTTTGGGATATAATTCGGCATATTTTGTTAAAAATGTGCCCAAAAAATAAAACATCCTACACGGAATAACAAGTGATCAGTATGCTGAAGTTTCTCATTGACAACATATTTGTTAAATTTTGAGGTAGAATTTTCAAGCAGGTAGTCGGCATTCCTATGGGAACCAACTATAAACCTCTCCTGGCCGAATTTTTCTTATTTTCATATGAATCGGATTTCCTTCACACTTGTAAAAACAAGATGATTAAAGAAGCTACATCATGTAATTTCACAAGAGGATTTTACAGTGTTGCTTACCCTTGTATTTATATTTTACTTTATTGGTACTCTATCGAAAAAGTGTATACTATATACTGTATGTAATATCAACAACAAAAAACATTTTGCTGGCGATTTTGTCAGATTTATAGTCGACTACAATAACTTTTTTGTTGGCATCTTTGTTTGATTTATTTGTATGTTTATATGAATGTGTTAGTCATTTGTGTTGTATGTCATTGAAAAAGAGAGCCGAAAGATACCAAAGGGACATTGAAACTCATAAGTTTGATGTATGTTTACTCAGTTTTGCCTGCTGGATCCCAATTATTGTCTCATTAACGTATTATGTCTGTTTTCGTTGCTTACCCAATTTTGTCAACATAACGGAACTACAAACAGCTGTCATACAGGTGGGAGGTTTAGCTAGCAATAAGAACGGGTTTAATCCACCATTTTCTTTGGAAATGCCTGTACCAATTAAGAAATATGAGAGCTCTTTTCCATTCATTCTTTTGGTTGATATAGTCTACCGTTTGATTTTGTCACATGTTTTATGGACTTCCCCCTTTTTTTTTATTTATCCAGTTCGGTATTTGTAATAATACTTTTTTACCGACTTCATAATCAAGAAAAACTCTTTCCTCATAAACTGTTCCAACAGAATCCTGGAGGGGGGGGACAACAATCGAATCTAAAGTTTAACGGTCACCATTATACGATATGCCTGTGTCTCACCCACTTCGTGGTATAAATAGTTGTTTAACCTAAATTATAGTAAATAGAAGGTTTAACGGACTTCAATAATTGTGATAGTAAGACTGTAAAGCCTTTGACATAAAACTTTTTAATAATTGTATGGATGCTTTCTAATTTTATCACATTGAGTTGAACATTTAGAAAATATAGTTAGATCAAACAGAACGGTGTATTTAAGACATTTATATGTTTAAACAATGAACACTTTCAGATCAGTTTCAACTAAATTTCGTCAACATAAGAAACTTTGTACAGTTGATAAAAAGAGACTTGAATTTCACTCATCACTTATCAAGTACAAAATAAGACTAGATTGAACTGCTAATTATTATGTTAACATTTCATCATTTATCGAACCTAGTGTTATTACTTTTTTTAAATTCATATTGTAGTACATATTACATTACCATTTCCTTTTGTTCGCATTTTATCTTTGCGAAATTACATGAAATAATACTAATATATTTCTCAAAATAATCGACTTTTCTGTATGTATTTGGTTTCAAAATTCTTCAAAATTCAATGGTCTATTGTGTAAGCATATTTATAAACGCATGTCAAATACCTTTATGAGCCAAAAGAAATTACGATAAGATATAACTTTTATTAAGAGTTTGATTATTTGGTGTTATTAGAAACAAACACAATTTTACTTTATTTTATGCGGCGCCTGTATGATACATGCCTAATTCTCACATTGAGAAGGTGTAAATAGATATTTTGATAACTTCTTTAGACTCATCATTACATCAAAAGAGAATCAAATTATTTTGGGTACATTACAGTTAATTATTAACCAACCGTCATCATTTAGCTTTTAGAATAGGATAACTTGCTTGCACATTTCAATATTGATAATTGAATTTAGATGATTTTAGAGTTTGAATAAACAGATTGATTGTTGTTGAAAACTATTCAAAAGTATAATTTGAGTTGATATATTTAATTTGTGTACTCATCTAAATAGCATTTTTAATAGCTTTAAAAATGGCTCATTGTGTTGTAACTATTTAAATGAACAAGCAAAGCTCTTTCATGAAACTAATACGATATGCACAACTGATATCCAATTTGTTAAATAAAGCTAGAACTGGGATAAATGGTAAGCGAGATAACTGTTAAAATATTTTTTTGTTGAACCGCCAATTCAATTAAATTATTTCATTGTTATCTGCTGAACTGAGTGAAGCTGTGAGGCAAGGAAATTTTCAAGGAAAGGCATTTGAAACTACATATTGTAGGGCACTGTAAATCAGCTGTGAATGACAAAAAAAATTAAAAAAGGTTCGAGTACTTGCAATCTAGTACCCTCTCCTCGTGCAATAGTAAAAATACGTTTAGTTCTGTACCATTTATACCAGTATTCCTCATTCTTACTTGTGACAGATTGAAAGAATAAGTTCAACTTTTTTGCATATATAAGCATACAAATATTTGTTTTAAGACTTAGTCATACTTAAAAAAACATATTGATTCAAACGAAAAGATCTCTTACGCTTATAACATCAATAATCATCAAGGAATTGCACCAAAATGGGTTCTATAGTTGTTAATTTTTTAGACATTTGGTCTCTTGTGGAGAGTTGTCTCACTGGCAATCATACCACATCTTCTTTTTATATCTAACACAACAAATTTTTTTATTGTTTTATTATTATTATTTGATCGGGTGTTACATATAAACACTTTTTCAAACATGTGGATCTATTCACCATTTTCTACATAAGGAAATGCCTGTGCCAAGTTAGGAATATGACAGTTGTTTTCCATTCGTTTGATGTGTTTGTGCTTTTGATTTTGCCATTTGATAAGGGACTTTACGTTTTGATTTTTTCTTGGAGTTCGGTATTTTTGTTATTTTACTTTTTCATAGTTTTGAACAACGGTATGCTACTGTTGTATATCAAGAACCGTTATGTCTTCTTCTGTAAGTATATATTCAAAAGTTTTGGCACACAGAGTTATTCTATGATCGCTGAGACTAACATTGAACAATGATAAACGGAAGTCAGCAGCATCACAGGATTGGTTACACACTCTAAATTGTTTAATCGATAATAGTTTACTTGATTTGAAATGGTTACAAAAGAAAAATCATCTACGTTTACAAAAGGTGACAAAATTCAAGTGTATATATATTTGTTTTCAGTTTTACAACTATTATAAAAATAAGGAGTTGTGGTACGATTTTCAATGAGACATGGGACAACTATCCACCAAAGTTAGTGGATGTAAGCAATTATAGGCAATCGTACGGCCTTTAACAATGAGAAAAACCTATACCGTGTAGTCGGCTATAAAAGGCCCCAACATGAAACATATGAACAGTTCAACTGAGAAAACTAACAGCTTAATTTATAACAAAACAATTTACGAAAAACACAAATATGACAAACATGAACCAACGACAGCCAATGAACTATAGGCTCCTGACTTGGGACAGGCACATAAAGAATGTGGCGGGGTTAAACATGTTTGTGAGCGCTCAACCAGCCCCTAACCTGTGACAGTGGTGTAATAGCACAACATAAGAACAAACTATAATAAGCAGATGAAAAAGGCTTCACTCGTCAGATCAATACAAAGAAAAACATCAAACATGTCTACCCAAGAAGTGAATATATTTAACATAGAATACAAAAGATCACATAACAATTCCTTACTATTTTTATTATTAATTAGGACACAATGCCCTTTTTTATGTCGATCAGTATAATATCAATAATGATACAAAGTTGAATGTACAATAAAAATAAAAAAGGAAAAAAAAATGCATACGGTACCAATTGGACAGGCAAAAACCATTAGTCGAAGAAAAACAGACATACCATGGTTTAAAAGAAAAGGACAAAAATGACATACAGTCTACAAAATAATGCCTAGAAAATTGAAGACTGTAAGTAACACGGGAAAACACCAGGGTGGTCTCAAGTGCTCTGCTAGGGTAACCAGGTTCTGCTTCGCTAGTGGCGCTAGTCGTGTTGCTAATGGCACGTACATTTTGGTTGATAAGTCGTATTCGTTGATATCACAAATGACGAAAGAAGGAGAGGATTGTATCGACGACAATTAGAACATGTCCGTGGTCATCTATGAAACGAACACGTGTGTAAAGCAGACAAAAAAACGATTCACCCGAGGTTTGTTAGTATGAGTCGTGTTGCGTTTAATTAGTTCTTTCAGATATTTATGAAAGTAATTAACTCTATAATGCAAGCAAAAACACAAATACAAAGGAAACAGTGGTTTGCCGAAATCTCATAAATCAATAAGATATAAATCAAGGTAACAAACCAAAACTAAGTACAAGTGAGACATGACTAAATATTGAGGAACAAGTGAGGCATGACTAAATATTGAGGAACAAGTGAGGCATGACTAAATATTGAGGAACAAGTGAGGCATGACTAGATATTGAGGAACAAGTAAGGCATGACTAAATATTGAGGAACAAGTGAGGCATGACTAGATATTGAGGAACAAGTGAGGCATGACTAAATATTGAGGAACAAGTGAGGCATGACTAGATATTGAGGAACAAGTGAGGCATGACTAAATATTGAGGAACAAGTGAGGCATGACTAGATATTGAGGAACAAGTGAGGCATGACTAAATATTGAGGAACAAGTGAGGCATGACTAGATATTGAGGAACAAGTGAGGCATGACTAGATATTGAGGAACAAGTGAGGCATGACTAAATATTGATGAACAAGTGAGGCATGACTAGATATTCAACGAAATTTCGTAGATACTGAACACAATATCAAAGTATTTATTCTGCTAATGTAGACGTCAAACATTATTTCACTTTAATATCATACCTGGCCTGGAAACTCATTTTTGTATCATTTATGGTCTCAATTTCCCGCCCTTCGAGTACTACACCCTAGATGCTATTATCAATTCGTTCTCAAAATTGTATGCAATGTTTTATTATTTACTTTTTTTTACAGTGTGTATGGTTTCTTTTCAACAAAGTACGCTCGGGATCAACAGATTAAGAAGACATATAAACTAACAAATTAATAGTTAAAAACCTACAAGCTTAACGTAATGTGAAAATTGTCTTCACTCAGGATACGCCAAGGGAGTTACAACTCTTGTTAAAATCACCATATTAACTATTTTTATGGTACAATCTAATAAAAAAGACCTGCATGAAAATTAAACATTCATGAAGTGATGCTGTCACAAAAATACATATATTAACGTAAAGAATGATGGTTTAAAGTCCGTTTAAGTTTAAAAAGTTTTAATTATATATTTTACTGTTTAGCAGTCTATAAAACCGTTCAACCAAAGCTTTTTAGTGGCAATCGTGTTGCGATTGCTTTAATTTTTTGGTGTGTCTTAATTATCGACACTGCACAAGATCAACGGTCACGATCACTAATTGTTTGGCGGATACTGTGTCTCTGTTTCAACTCATGAGGGACATGGTTTACCTCTATTAAACCTTAAAATACCAGAAAAGTAGTCTGGTCTGCAAATATACCGATTTATGTGTAATTCCCTATAGTGATATTTAGAATGAGTTTGGAATGATGTGACATCAATGCTTCTTATATAAAAGACCATTCGAAGCTTTTTCAAAATCTACTAAAAGTAAAAGTCCAGGAATGTCACCATCCTCCATCTTTTTGATCAGGTCATAATTACATCTAGTACATTCGCCTATATACCTTCCTTGACGAAAATCTGTTTGTGTTTGCTTATCATATTAACCAGCACTGTCTTTGCGTGATAGAGAACATTCCATTTTCCAGAGCCACATTTAGACATCTTACCAGTGGTATATTAATATCATTCCCAACAAATTTATAAAACTCAGGAATGAATCCATCTATACCAGGTGATTTGGAATTCTTCATAGGTTTAAAATAAGACAGACATTCCTGCATTGTTAAAGGTCCTTCGCTGAGACCCACTCCTCCTCATAAGGATTAGTAATAATAGGATTATCACGTTGAAGAAATGTGTCCTTGTGAAATTCTATTTTCGTTAATTTCTAATATTACTTCTATGACGATCTGTTATCTCCGACTCGTCCTCCAGAATAAGTTTGGGAATATTTTGTCTGTGTGATGTTTCTTTTCCAATTTGCAAAAATAGTAAATTTCCATTCCCCTTCTACTTGCCATCTTGCTTTTGCCCTTGCAATTATCCCTTTGACCTTTTTTCTCCTTAATATTTTAGTTCTAGTTCCACCCCTTCCATTTCTTTGTGTACTGATGGCAAGTTATTCTCGAGAAGTTTTTTATCCAATAATGCCAACTTATTTAGTAATTCTTTTTCTTTTTTATTTCCTTCGTTTTTTCTGAAATGAAGAAAATGAGATTGCAGCCCCGTGGACTTTCATCTTGATCATATACTATATAAGCTGATAGCTTATATCAAACTGTTTATCCTCTCTCTCAATATCCATAGATTGATCAGACTCATATTCTTCAATGACAGTTTCATGTCCCCTTTGACTTTTACAACTAATTCAGTTTCACTCAAAAGACAGTCATTAAATTTCCATGTACCCTTCCTTCTTATCTGGCTCGAAAATCTTAGATTGATAACTACCGGTGAGAGGTCCGATCTATATCTGATGAAATTATAAATGCTTTTATATCAGAGGTTATCATGAAGTAGTTTGTGATTTGGACAACGGGTACTGCAGGCGCCATATATCTCATTAATCAAGGTCCTGCATTACCTCATTTAATTTAGCTCTTGACTGAAGGTTATTTTCACTTCTGTAATTTAATGTGCCCATGTCATATTATAATCTTGAAAAACATTCCAATATCCCACCACTACAATAGATGAATAGCTATTGTGGTATATTTTGCTTTTTATGTTCTTAAATGCATCATTATTCGGTCAATATATTGCTGCAAAAGTTATACGGTAGTCCTGAATGGTGATTTCTAATATAATAAAATTACCAAACTGGTCTATAGTTTCTTCATGGATCTTACATTCAAAAGTCTTTTTGAAAAGAATAGAACAGCTACCTCCTTTACCAGAATAAGAACTAAATTTTCCAAACATATCCACATTCATGAAGCCATTGTTTTTCTTTTATAGATGTGTTATGAGTTACTTCTTATATAGCTGTATCAGAAATATCCTTATACTTTGTAAAAATGTAAATTCAAAAATACAGAACTCCAAGTAAAATTCAAAACGGAAAGTCCTTTATCAAATGGCAAAATCAAAAGCTCAAACACATCAAACAAAGGGAAACAACTGTCATATTGCTGACTTGGTACAGGCATTTCCTTTTGTAGAAAATGGTGGATTAAACCTGGTTTTATAGCTAGCTAAACCTCTCACTTGTATGACAGTCGCATAAAATTCCATTATATTGACAACAAATTGTGAACAAAACAAAAAGACATAATAGGTAAAAATGTCAAAAATAGGGGTACATCAGTCAACATTGTGTTATAATCTTAATCACTATACAACAAACAAATATGTCAACAAAGAAAAACAAAATGGCATATCGACAAAGCACACAAGCAAAAATGAAAGACAAGAATACAAAAAACGACGATAGCACAATAACACAATGGCGGGATGTATAAGTACCGAGCCACGCCAAGAGGACATTACCAAAAATGGACCAAACAGTAAAGTCAATAATTTACAAAGACAAATAAAAGAACACTATAACACGTAATTAAGATGATAAGCAACGTCAGTGACTAGAATCTATACTTCAAGACCATCGTGTATTGTTTGTGAAGTTAATACGGAATATTTATCAACAAGGTCTTGGTTTCTTCCGATGAACTTTTATAGAAAAAGGACGAGACGTTCTTTGACATAACCTTGGTTATCAATTTTCTGCTCAGACACTGGTGACGATTTATAAAGTGTGAGAAGCAGCTGCAAGCTCTTGAATACCGAATGCCGGTGAAGTTGGTATATTGCTACTAAGGTGGGGGAAATTAATAATTTCAAAATTAAAAATCGTCTCGTTTGTCACAGATTCTGGTACTGAGATTACCGCTAATGTCAAATTCGAGGTATAAGTCTAAAAATGAGGCGGAGGAAGCCGTGTCTGTTCTTTCTTCAATTTCTAGGTCTGGAGGAAATATTAATTGAACCCAATCAGAAAAATTTGGATAGTTAATGAAAAAACATCTGATCCGGCTTTTTTGATCTTCTTGTTTTTGACAAGTGTCTGAAGGAACTCCGACTTATATGAAAATAAGAAGAGGTCGGCAAGGAGTTTAACCGTATCTGTTAACCTCCTGCAGTGTAATATTCGATATAAAATAATAAAGGGGTTAAAAAAGAATATATATAAATATCTAAATATCAAAGCAGCATTAACATACACATGTGCATCTATATGTAAAAGTTGTTTCACAATGTTTCAATTTTTTACCTTATCAAAATATTTTGTCGAGAGCACCATAATATAAGATTATTAAATATTTTTGTGCTAAAGTAAAAGAAAAGTATATAAAAACGTTCTGTAAATCTCAAAATGTGTACGACAATTTGCATGTTTTAATTTTATAAATTTGTGTATCGTTTGTATAAGATAGAAGATAAAAAAAAGAGTTAATCATTTTAATAACAATAAAGAGAAATACGATTGACGGAAAAAAATTAACACCGAAGCATATTTACCATCACACATACATATGAATATATGCACATACTATATATATATATATATATATATATATATATATATATATACACACACATGCACCCCTCATACTACAATATTGGTGACCCCATCTTAACCGTACATGCAACCCATTTCAGTATTATTTGTTGGGTATGAAACTCGGACTTCAACATGGTTAAGCCAATAAAAAAAAATCGAGTTCGAAAGATATCAGGAAGCATATTTTTTCTGTAAGAATTTATAAGCAGTACAAATGTACTTCATGAACATATATATTCAAGACACATGTGTTGTGCACCTGGAAGTCATATGAAAACATTCGTCAATTTCATTATGAATAAACCCTGGTGATAATTAGAAACAAATTTGTGACTAACAATTCTTTTGATATGTGATAATTAACACTTCATCAAAACAAAAGTTTCAGACCCACCTGCGCTTATTTCAAATGGATTACATTAATTAAACAATCAAAATAACATAAAGTTAAAGCTTTGAAATGGGAATTTAAGGGTTAATGTGGTTACCGACACAAAATAGTTCCTAAATCTTAGAAAAGATGATATATGCCGTCATGCAGTTCTTAAATACAAATCATCACTTGAAATAACATTAACGGTACAACTTTTACTGCACCAGATGAGAATTTTGACAATTAAATAGTTATTCCGTGATATACATTAGGTATTAGTATTCAGTGACAGTTTTTTAAAGTGCTGTTTTATTATTATTATTTATTCATTTGATTGATCCTCTGATTAAACTTCTACAAAAGTTAAAATAAATGCAAATATCTGAGACTAAATGTGCATCATTGAATATACATATCGTGTCTTTTTCTCTCATACGGGTAACATATTTTTAATATAATCAGTAAATTATCAATTAATACAGTGGTGTCACATTGTATCCTTCGTTCCATAATATCGATCATTACCCAAAATCGGTCACCTTTTAGAATCTCGCTTTCACTGGATGTTTGTTGTTGATTACAGCGTTTCTTCCTATGTTCGAGTACCGATACAGAAAGTCTATTTGTCAACTGCTTGGTAAAAACTGTAAACGAGATTTTAGCAGACAAGTGTAAATACTTTAAAGTTTGTGTGTTAAATTGCAATTTTTGTTACAACCTTTTTAACTTTCTTTTGACAGCCAATTATTTTACGACCAACATACTACAGGTTGAATAGCTTTTTATAGTACGCTTGTTTCCACAGTCCTTTGCACGTTATAACGGGGTTTTTGCAATACAGTAGTCCAGGAAAATATATTTTTTTACACTTTGGAAGTGTTAAATACCGCACATTATTTTTTTGGCGAGAAAGTATACAAAATAAGCTTGCTTCTTACCTAAATGCAAAACAAATGCGTCAAACCACGCATGTTTAATTGCACTTGTGATTGCTTATAAGACTGATTTTCAAAGCGTTATATTTAACTATACATGCTAAAATTGAATAAAATGAATTTTAAAAAGGAAGACTCAGGTCAGCAAACTTCGTCAATGTTTTTTTTGCATCTTAGGCCGTGTTCACATTGAGCTTAACTCGATGTGGTGTAAGTGTACTCAACACTTTAACTAAATCATATAACGTTTCCATTGATAAAAATCAATGTTTACATGTAGTTTAAAACGGGTTTAGACTGCATGCAGTCGCTAGTCAATGTTGTCCTTGTGTGGATTAAGTGTACTTAAAACTAGATATTAAGAATGTGGATTTTATAATGATATTTAAAGTAGTTTATTCGTTTAAATAATATATGAATAACACATAGCTGAGAGGGTGATAGAGCAGATTGTTACCCCGAGAAAACATTGTCATCTGAGGCGAAGCCAAGGTTGACAATGTCTTTTCGAGGGGTACCAATCTGTTCTATCACCCTCTTAGATGTGTGTTATTTAATTTATTATATTGAATGTTCTGTAATTTCTGACTATAAAATTTCAAATTCAAAGTAATAAGCTATGACGTCTTGTACATAACAATAATCCGTATTTGTTAAAGCGCACACTTGATCAAGCGTCTGCGTTAAGGGCAATAGAGTATTTGCCATGGGATAGAGTAAATTGTCTCCCTCCTATTAACCAATCAAAATCTGGCATTTTGACATGAAGTATAATACAGACAAATGATATGTTACTAGTATTCGTATCGAGTAATGCATTTATTTTGTACCAATGGGACAATTTTGTAGTTGACTTTTAAATAAGATTATAACATGTTGGTGCCATTGTAAGTTCCATTTACGCTGTGTAAGGAAGGTGGCGGCCAACATAAGTATGGTTTTCAACATGAAACATGTGTCTGAATCTGCAAATTTACCGAGTTTGGATTCGCCTGACCTTGATGCATTATGGCAGATGACGCTTTCCCTGTCGTCAATAATTTATATGTTAAAAGATTAAAAAGTTTTTGAACATTGGTATAGTACTGTTGCCTATTATATTTCCTCTTTTGAATATGTCTCATTTTTTCATCTCAAACTTTAATATTAGGTCATTTAAATATTTAAAGAAATAGTATATACTAATACTGTATGAATTTGATAATGTCATAGGGTCAGAGAAAGAGATATCTACTAATCAACTATGATAGGAAGCCTAACTATTGACAGACAACTTAACTGATTTTTATATGAGCTATTCGACTGGTATAAATAGTGGAACAATCACATCTGTCTTTCCAGAGCAACTGATAGGATCCTCGGTTTTGGGCGAGATTTGTGTTCCTCAATCTTAGTTTTTTGTGTTGTTTATTTGATTTTGATTATTCTTTGTCTTTTCATCTTTTTCCCCTAAGACGTGGTTTTTTCCGTTTTCTTTCTACGACTGAAGGGTATTAATTGACCATAAGTATCTTCTTACTTTTTACAGTGCTGTAAGAGGTAATGATTTTCAATTAACTTAGGAAAAACGTCAAGTATCTTATTTAGAAAAAAACTTTGCTTATGATAAAATAAAAAGAACACTTAATCAATTGTATACGTCCGAAGCGCCTTTCTGGATTCCTCTGCATCAGGAACGCTAAAAGCCAAAATTTTGAAAGCCGGATGGATAAATACTGAACCACGCTAATGATAAGTTTACATAAAAGGGCATAATGTTGCATAAGGCAATTTAATGAGATGTAGTATGATAGCAAACGAAACTTAAGAGCTATAACCACAGGACAAGGACAAAAGCAACTACAGGTCATCGTGCGGCCTTCAATAGTAATCAAAAATCATACTAAATAATTAACTATAAAAACCCCGAAATGACAACATACGGGTGCTTTTTGTTCGGGTCTAAAATGTTGCAGCTTGCATGCATCCTTTGGCTAATTGAATTAATTAATAAGATTTGGTTTCGAGTTTATGATATAAATGATATTCGAGAAACATGTGATTTTGCACTAAAATCATGACATATGCTTTTGACTACAACTGGGTAGGTAGAGCTGCTTGTGAACTATCATACCATCCATTTACTTGTCGGTACTTCGTTTTTCTCGTGAATTAAATCATACATGTTGTCTGCAAATTTCCATTACATAAAATTATATTTTATTTTGAAAAGGCTAAAGTTACAACTCCCGACCGGTTTTTGCTGCTCGCTAATGTCTTTTTGGATTTTCTGCTTATCAAATATTTAATATTTTTGACCTATCAAACTTTGTTATGGAGCATTTGTGAGAGTTGTTATTCCAGGGACACGTATTGTGCACCTGGAAGTAATATCATTCTATTCATCAATTTCATTATTAAAACACGCTGGTGATAATAAGAAAAAACTTTGTGATTTACAATTTTTTTACTTTTAATATGTGCTAATAAACACATCACCAAAACTAAGTTTCAGGTCACCTGCGTCTATTTCATTTGAACGATATTAATTAAACAGGCAAAATAACAAAAGGTTGAATCTTTGATTTGGGAATTTAAGAAATAAACAGGTTAAAGACACAAAGGGTTAAAATAATTACTAAATCTTAGAATAGATGATCTTTGTCGTTTTGCTGTTTCCAAATATTATCTGAGACATTAGAAATAAACAGAATAAAATATGCAATAAACCAAAGATTATGAGGTTGACACAAAATGCAAGGTGCTGTCACTAAATGCAAATTATCATTTTGCAATAACATAACCGGTACTAATTAGTGCACCAGATGCGAATTTTCACAATTAAATAGTTGTTCCCTGAAATACATTAGGTACTAGTTTTCTCTGGCATTTGTTAAAGTGTCGTTTTTTTTTAATTGGTATTCTTTTGATTTAACCTCTGATTAATCTTTTACAAAGACAAAAATAAATACAAATATCTGAGACTGTATATGCATTGTTTAAAATACAATGTATCATTTTCTCTTATTGTATAACATTATTTGAAAGCAGTAAATTAACAATTAATACAGTGCTGTCACATTGTATGCTTCAAACCATAAATCTGATCATGACCCAAAATCGATCACCATTTTTAGAAGCACGCTTTCAATGGATATGTGTTGTTGATGACGTCATTTCTTCTTATTTTCGATAACAGAAGTAGAACGTCTAATAGTTTGCTTGTTGATTAACAATACATGAGATAGTAGCAGACAAGTATAAATACTTTGTGTGTAAAATCTTGACTTTTCTACCCTTTGTATAACAGTATTCCTCATTTTAACTTTCAAGATATACTGATGGAATAAGCCTTTGTTGCATACCAAAATGGTCAATGCAAGATAAAAATATTCTTTAAGGCTAAGTCATAGAAAAATATTGATTCAGACAAAAAGATCTCTTAAAATGACATCATCTTTATCTTCAAGGAATCAGGGCTACGTATTTGGTAGATACACTTAACCTTTAATGTTTAGTCCATTTTTGGTAATATTTTTTTGTCATTGCTCGGTATTTATACATCCCGCCATTGTGATATTGTGCTATGGTTATTTTTTGTATTCTTGTCTCTCATTTTTGCTCATGTGCTTTGTCTATAGAGTGTCTACATGCCATTTTGTTTTTCTTTGTTGACATAGTTGTTTGTTTTTATAGTGATTAAGATTATAACACAATGTTGAATGCTGTACCCCAATTTTTGACATTTTTACCTATTATGTCTGTTTTTTGGCTCACACATTGTTGTCGATACAATGGAATTTTATGCCACTGTCATAAAAGTAAGATGTTTAGCTAGCTATAAAACCAGGTTTAATCCACCATTTTCTACACAAGGAAATGCCTGTACCAAGTCAGGAATATGACGGTTGTTTTCCATTCGTTTGATGCGTTTGAGCTTTTGATTTTGCCATTTCTTAAGGGACTTTCCGTTTTGAATTTTCCTTGGAGTTCGGTATTTTTGTTATTTTACTTTTTCCTTATTTTCTCTAAAACGTTTTACAACACATATTTAATGAAATTAAAACTTTAATTAAATGAAAATCACCAATTATGAATGCTTTAAATTGTTGTATCTATATAAAAGGTTGCACCAAGACGGATCCTTAGCACAGAAAATGTTTTGTATTGTTGGGATCTTGTTCTTATGTCTATAATCGAAGGTTTCAGCAAACAGAGGTATTCTATGATCATTGAGCTATGATAAACGGAAGTCAGCTGCATCGCTGAATTGGTTAAACTCTCTTTATTGTTTATTCGATGATATTTTGCTTGATTTGAAAGGGCAAAAAAAAAGAAAACTTTACTACGTTTAAAAATGATCAACGTTCATGAAAGCTTTGTTCGTCACTGATTGTTCCTTATTTTCACTCATGTGAAATTTAATTATGCATGTGACAAAATTATATTAATATTCTTTTAAAACTTTACTATTGAGTTGTTCTCCGTCAAAGATATGGGTTCACATTTCATTTTTGACTCATTTTATATTATATTGTTTGTAAATTATGCAAAATTTCTCCCTAGCTATTTCTTTGTGTGCACGTTTTGAAAATTGCTCAACATAATTACTTTCAATAATGAATGAAAATTACATTTTGACACTTTGAATGATCACATATTTGTATAAGTCTAATAAGCCTGATTTTGTTTTTGTACCTTTAGGTTTTATTCATTGTTGAAGGTCGTACGGCGACCTGTAGTTGTTTACATCCTTGTCAACACTGAGCAAACCCGTACTAGAAAGTAAGCTATAAAGTCCCTATATGATAACATGCTACACAGTTCATAAAAGAAAACCAGCAAAATCAATCGTATGGGTAATGGTTGTTATGATGTTTGAAGGTTGTATCTTCCTTTGGCAAATTGAATTAGGCCAATTTGACTGCTCTGTAAATCCTATTGATTATTGTGTTGTCAAACCTTTTATATTTTTAACTTTACAAACATTTGGTCTCGGGCTTACGTGATGAATTATGTGTTTTTGCACTGAAATCATGGTATATACTTTTTACGACAACTAGGTCAGGATCGCTGCTCGTGGGCTTTCATACTTCTATGGTACACATACTTGTTTGTACTTCGGTGTTCTCATGAATTAAGTGATAATTTTCTGAAATTTCCATTGCATGAAAATGTATTACTTTTGGAAAGCTAAGGTTACCAGCCTTTTAATAAGTCTATTAAGTTTCTATGCGAGTTTGCACATCGTAGAAATAGGACAAACAACACCTCTCCGTAAACAAACTACTGGATTTGAGAATTGGGAACTGCGATACTATATGTTTGCAATTACAAAATTGATGGTATAGATATTCTATCTAGTCCTTCATATAGATCTGTGAATGTGATGAGTATTATCAACTCTGCTTCTCGACGTATCTCTATCTGTCATGTTTACCAACACCGTTTGGTATTCATCACATTCGCAAGAAGCTTTATTCACTAACCCTTTCAAAACTTCGTTCTCTGTATAACACATGTTTGGAAACCACTTTTACAAACCCCAATACAAACCAATACCAAGTTACAGCTATCATCTCGGACATTGCCAGTTACAGACTTTCCAGACCGGTTCGCATTGGAAAAGATGAAAAGGAGAAAAGATCCTTTCTACAACTTTCCGTTGCTAACAAAGGTCTCTATGTCATCATCCTTGGCAATATCCTTCATCATAAATCAGTTCACTCGACAATACCTACCTACTTAAAAGATCAGTCTGTAGCTATCATCTTTCATACCTATACCAAACCAATTGCAACTAAAATATTCAATTACAAACGCATGTTACATGATCACAACATTGTAATCTTCCAGTTTAAACCTCATGACGGCACCTGTGCTATTTCCCTTTTCATATATAATTTCGGCTGGCCACGTTATTACTGGTGACCTAAACATTGTCAATATTACTTCTTTGTGCAATATGTTATCCAAAGTCCAGAGAAATATCGTGAACCTAAATCCATCAAATTGAAATGCTATGGGTCTAGGAATAAACATACTACATCGATCTTTAAAGACCCAAATGCTGTTAAGCACCTGTCCTACCTCCAAGACGAAATATGTTATTATACCCGCAGATGAATCCTCAAACAACATCGTTTTTTGTGCTCTAATCATATTACATAAACTGCTTGATAAGTGAATAAGGTATCTACAATACACTTTGAAACTCAACATATACGCTCGAGACACTAACCAAGGAGGAAATCCTCAATAACCATTGGTCTGTGCTATGCTCCTTTGGAATTGCAACCAAAAATGAAGAAATTGATCTTCCTTCACTATATAAGAGAAGCGAAAGATACCAGAGGGACATTCAAACTCATAAGTCGAAAATAAACTGTCAACGCCATGGCTGAAAAAGAAAAAGACCAACAGGCAAACAATAGTATACAAAACACAACATAGAAAACTAAAGACTGAGCAACACGAACCCCACCAATAACTGGGGGTGATCTCAGGTGCTCCGGAAGGGTAAGTAGATCATGCTCCATATGTGGCGGCCGTCGTATTGCTCATGTTAGTAAAAACCCTGTAATACGTCTAATTCGGTAGGTCACAATCGGGAAAAGGGGATGGGATTGTAGTTACAACATATCCGCTATCATCTGTGAAACGGATATTCCCTAACGGTCAACCAACTCGTGATGGCGTCCATAAAACTAACGACGGGATGATTTCAACTTCACCACTTGGAACTCTTGGTTTAAAAACTTCCTTGTTATCAGCAATCCTCTATCAAGGAAATCATGATAGGAAATACAAGCCCTGGAATATCGTATCAACTGGGAGATATATACTCTGTATGCAGGCGCTGCTGGAATGTTGCTACATAGAAATGGAAAGTTCACAATTGGAAAGCTAAAATCATCTCTTTTTATCGTAAAGTTTTGTTTTCAACCGATCATCATTGTCAATTTCTAGATGTCAGTCAAGATATGAGACAGACTTAACTGTATCTGTTGTATCCTTTATCTAAAGATCGATCGGATAGATGCGTTCAACATAGTCACCAAATTTTGATTTATTTAGTGAGAGAACATCATCTATATAGCGGAAATTAAAGTTAAAAGATACTGCTAACTTCTTTTCTTTCATCCTAAGAAGTTCCTGTATGGAGTCAGCCTCATGTGAATGAAAGAACAAGTCGGCAAGATGAGGTGCACAGTTTGTTCCCATGGGAATGCCGATTTTTTGTTAAAAAACCCGTCCTCCAAACGTAACAAATATGTTGTCAATCAAGAAATTAAGCATCTTGATAATGTCAGTTTCAGAGAATTTTTTGTTTGAATCAGATTGATTTTTTACGAAGTAGGATTTATCCCTCCCTAAGACAAGATACATGTATCTACGTTGGCCATTCTTTTTTATGAAACAAAGCAGGACCAACTCTTTCAATTTGTATTTTAGTTTGGAATGGGGAATACTGGTGTAAAGTGTAGAAAAGTCAAATTTTTAATACTATTGCAAGATGAAAGATTCTTAGATTGTATGTACTCTAAAAGATCTTTGGAATTTTTTAGTATCCACATCTGATTCACGCCACCTCTAGAATAGGTAGTTTCACAATAACTTTGTATTGGATACCTAAATTGCACAATTATCCTAACAAACAACGTTATATTGTTGGATCTTCTAAACGCTCCAAGAAACCTATTTCTAAATTATTAACATCAATTTTATTAGCAATCAAAACCGGTCTTCAAATTTATTGTGAAACTACCTATCCTATAAGTAGCGTGCATCGGGTGTGGAATCTATAGATTCAAGTATCTTGTTTAAGGAAGAGATAATCGTGCTTTGTAAATAGTCCCTCCGATTCAAACAAAAAGTTCTCTGAAACTGAAATTAGCCAGATAGTTGATTTCTTGATTTACTACATATAAAAATGAGAAGACGTGGTATGATTGCCAATGAGACAACTCTCCACAAGAGACCAAATGACATAGAAATTAGCATGTTTTGTTACGTTTTTAGGATGTGTTTTTTTTAACAAACTATTGATATTTCCATTGGAACCAATTGTGCTCCTCTTCTTACCGACGTGTTTCTTTACTCATATTAGGCTGACTTCATATAGAAGTTTCTTAGGAAGGATGAAAAGTAGCTAGCATTATCCTTTAACTTCACGTTCCGCTATATAGATAATGTCCTGTCACTAAATAAATCACAGTTTAGTGACTATATTGAACGCATCTTTACCATAGAACTTGAAATAAAGGATACAAAATATACAGTTAAGTCTATCTCATATCTTGACTTACATCTAGAAATTGACAATGAGGATCGACTGAGAACAAAACTTTCCGACAAAAGATATGATTCAAGCTTCCCAATTGTGAACTTTCCATTTCTATGTAGCAACATTCCAGTAGTGCCTGCATATTGAGTAAATCTCCCTGGTGATACGATATTCCAGCTCTTGCATCTCTTATCATTATTTCTTTTATAGAGGGTTGCTGATAACAAGGAAGCTATTAAAACAAGAGTTCTTAGTAGTGAAGTTAAAATCATCCCTTCGAAACTTTTACGATGCCATCACGAGTTGGTTGACCACTATGGAATATCTGTTTCACAGATGACGACATTTAAGTTCCAATTGTCGTAACCGCTATATCGACCTCTTCTCCTGAAATGTGATCAACAGAATAAGACTTATCACCGGGTTCGTACTAACATGAGCAATACGATGGCTACCACATGTGGAGCAGGATCTGCTTACCCTTCTAGATCAGCTGAGATCACCCCTAATTTTGTTTTAATTGAGTTCATGTTGCTCTTGCTTAAATTTTAAGTGTTGTTGTTGTGCTTTTTAATTTTTCAGTGTCTGTGTTGTTTATACCGGTTACAATGTTGTCTATCCTTGGTCATGGAAAATGTTTACAGTTTGATTTCAAAATTTCACACTCGGTCAAGTTTCAGGGTTAGAAAATTTACTTGACCGATGGCTTACGAATTTGGTGATGTCTTAGGGTTAGATAAAAAGTCTATTAAAATCTGTTATTGTGTGAGGCCTTATCAGTTAAACAGCTTATCATCGAATTGTATAGGAGAAACACGACAGGTGTCACATTTGGAGCAGGATCTGTTAACCATTCAAGAACACGCTCCGAGATTATCCCCGGTTTTTTGTAGAGTTCGTGTTGCTCATACTTTAGTTTTGTATGTTTTGTTTGGTATACTGTCATTTGTCTTTTGATCGTTTTTCTTTTCTTGCCCTGTTATTGTCGGTCTGTTTTTCGAATTATGAGTTTGAATATCCTTTGGTATCTTTCGCCTCTCTTTTACAACTTTCCGTTTCCATTCTCAATTCTATTTTTACAGAGTTTGTCTTTGGTGCCGTGTGGAGACAGTGGATTGCCGTGCTTAAGGTTTATGCTCTTATAATATACAAGATAATGAAGTGTGTTAATAATTTAAGATGACATGATACTAAACCCCAAACGGGAGGGATTTTGCTTGATTTGCATATAATGATGACTTAATCTTTTGATCAGTTTAGTTGAGGTTTGGAGCTGGCATGTCAGTAACTGCTAGTAGTCCTTTGGTAATTTATGTTAATCATTGTCATTTTGCTTAGTTTCTTCTGTTACCTATTCTAACATCGGATTCGGACTTCTTTTAAACTGGGTTTTACTGTGCGTATTGCTGTGTATATAAATAAGAAGATGTGGTATGAGTGCCAATGAGACAACTATCCATCCAAGTCACAATGTGTAAAAAGAAGACAATTATAGGTCAAAGTACGGCCTTCAACACCGATCCTTTGTTTGCTTGTTCTACATTGGCTAGAGGTATATTGGGAGGGTTGAGATCTCACAAAACATGTTTAACCCCGCCACATTTATGCGCCTGTCCCAAGTCAGGAACCTCTAGCCTTTGTTTGTTTTGTGTCTTTTTTTTTTTTTTCATTTATATGTTTCGGAGTTTAGTGTTGTGTCCATTCCGCTGAACTATTATACAGTATTGTTTAGGGGCCAGCTGATCCCCGCCTCCGGGTGCGAGATTTTCTCGCTGCATTGAAGACCCATTGGTGGTCATGGGCTGTTTTCTGGTCTTTGGTCTGTCTCTTTGACTCATTCCGCGTTTCCATTTTCAATTCTATCTAACGGTTGTTGCTGCTCTTTTTATGTCTTTTTTGTGTATTGTTTTAATACATTTGGCTTCACAATTAATTGTTATCGAGCATGTCTGATGAAAGTTATCCCAGAGTCACATATCGTGCACCTGGAAGTGATATCATAACATTCATTCATTTCATTATTAATAAATGCTGGTGATAATTAGAAACAAATGTGTGACTAACAATGCTTTTTATATGTGATGATAAATACTTCATCAAAACAAAAGTTTCAGAACCATCTACGTTTATTTCATATATATGGATTATATTAATTAAAACAATCAAAATAACATAAGGTTAAAGCCTTGAAAATAAATTTATGAAATAAACAGGGTAACAACTCAAAGGGTTAAAATAGTTACTAAATCTTAGAATAAATAATCTTTGCTGTCTTGCCATTTCCAGATATTATCTGTAAATTACAAAATAAACAGATGAAAATATAATAAAACCTCATTACATCGAGTACAGAAATAGAACGTCTACTATTCAATTTGCTTGTTAAAAATGATAAAAGAGACTTTAGCTGTCAAGTATAAATACTTGAAAATTTGTATGTAAAATTGTGGTTTTTTTTTTACAACCTTTTTAACATTCTTTTGACATCCAATTATTTCCCTACATAAATACTACAGATGGAATATTCGATAGTACGTTTGTTAACATTCCTTTGCACGTTAAAACGGGATTTTGGCAATATACTATAAGTACATCAGGAAAACATAATGTTTACACTTTGAAAGCGGTACATACCACACATTACTTTTTTTTTGCATTTTTTCCTTGAAAAATATATGAAATAAACTTGCTTCTTTCCTAAATGCAGAACAAAATGTGTCAAGTTACGCTTAATTAAATGCAGTTTTTATGGCTATTTCGACTGATTTTTTACAACGTAACACTCTTAACAATGCCTGCTCAAATTCAATTTAATGAAGCTAAAAAGGAAGACACAAGTCGGCAAACTTCGTCAATCTGTTTTTGCACCTTAGTTATACATGATTATGTGGTAAAGACTGAAGTTGTTGGAAATATTCACATGCGTTATCATTTTTATTTGAACAACAATATAGATACAATTTCCAATCAAAACGTGATTGAAAAAATCATTATCTTGGCATCCAAGTCAGATGGTCATTTTCCGGACGATCGATTTTTAGTTACGTGTATCTGGTGACATTGAAAAGCATAAATTAATGAAACATGTCGATATTTCGCTGGGAAATTAATTTAGTTACCGTAGTTTATTCGTCTTTAGTGTCTTTAAAAATTATCTGCTAAGCTTGGTGAATGTGATCCTTATAAGCACAATAATTGTGAAAAAGCTTTGTGTGACCGATTCATGGTTACACATGGACAATATACCAGTATTGTACAGTTCTTATAAGCACAATAATTGTGATAAAGCTTTTTGTGACCGATTTATGGTTGCACATGGACAATATGCCAGTATTGTACAGTCCTTTTCTTAAAGACGATTTATTAATTAATATTAGAACGTTTATTGATTTTTAGCACAGACCGGACTGAATAAGTTAAAAAACAAATTTAGCATATAAAAAATCTTATGTGTAAAGCTATTAAGTACGAAAAATTGAAGTCGCAGCTACGAATTACTACCTAGAGCATTTATGGACAACGCATTTGTGCATTTGTTATTCACGGTCATGCTCTTTTTAGTTAAATACTGTTGTGTGTTTATTTTTGCAAATGCTCTAAAAATTAAGACAAACGATCCGTTATTCATTAAGGGTAATCCATTTATTTTTATAAATTATATTATAAAATGCTGGTGTTGTTGTAAGTTCCATTTACGCTGTGTAAGGAAGCTGGCGGCCAACATAATTATGGTCTTCAACATGAAACATGTGTGTACGTGTTTGCATAAGTGAGGTCGTTGATTTTTATCTTTTGAATGGATTCATATTTTGCCATGCCGTGGCCTATTAAAGATTACTATACGGTATGGGTTTTGCTCATTGTTGAAGGCCGCATGATGCCCTAAAATTCCTTACATTCATGTCACTTGGGCGCTGGTGTATAGTTGTCTCATTGTCAATCATACCACATCTTACATCTCCTTATTTGTATACACATATTAGATGCTTACACTGTCAATGCATCTAGTGTCAATCTATTCGGAGTTTACACAATTCTGATTTTGTTATACCTGTACTAATATGATTCACTGTTTAATTACTTTTCATGTTTTTCAAATATAAAGTACATATCGTGTTGCCAACATTTCACTGGTTACAATACGTAAGTACTTCATTTACCTGCTCTGCTTTAATTTGAATAGTGATAAATGTACAGTTACTAACTTAAAAGTTGCTTTTTCAATCTCAATTATTTGTCATTTCCGTTTTGATTTATTACTGCCGTACGTTATAATAAGATTTTTTCATTGTTAGAACTGGTATCAAATTATAGTATCCTGAAAAGCGTCTTACCGAGAAAGAACAAAACGTATTTGACTTGTCGGTTACAATTTAAATTAATCAAAGGTTCCTATGTCTACAAAGTCAGTGGCGTAGCTACCATTGACGCAACGACGCACTTGCGTGCACAAACGAAATGGCAAAAAAAAATAATCATATTGATAAAATATCATAACAGTCAATTTTTTTTAGACCATCTTCGAAACGAACTACGAGATCGTCTTGTCAATTCGTAAGAACGTTTTCTTGCCCAGATGATTCTTCCAAACAATCTGAAAAGTTTGAATCGGGACCATCAAATTCGCATATTTCGCGGCTACGAGTCCGATCTTCAATCAGAAGATCAGTTTCTTCTCGAAATTAAAAGGTGGGTTTCACGATGAGATTATTGATATTTATCCATCTAAGAAACCAGACCAACTCTGTGCAACATTGGAGATGATACCGAAAGAACTTTACTCAAATATATTCTGTATATTCTGCAAATACTTCTCACCATGCCACCCTCAACCGCTACTGCTGAACGTTCTTTCAGCGCTCTGAAACGCGTAAAAACGTATCTGAGATCGACCATGGGACAAGAAAGACTTTCTTCACTTGCACTGCTGCACGTTCATTCTGATTTTGACATTGACACTAAAAAAGTTGTTGACACGTTTAACAATGCTAGGCAAAGGAAAATGTTACTCTCCTAAAGGACCTCGCGGGTGTTAACTTCAGTCTTACCAACGAACGTCACATTCATATATCACCAAATTTAAAATTGATTGTTTGAATTGCTTTGTTTTCGTATGTTAACATATATATGTCATGAGATGATCCAGTTCTCTAGCCCTTTCTTCCTCTGAAGCATAATAAATTGGCGAGCATTGCAAAGATTTTAGATTTTTTTAGTCAGTTTTAGGTCTTTGATTTGATATATAGCAAAAAACTCAACTGTGCATACTTCAACTTCAAAATTACCATCTCTGTTTGTTAAATATTTGGGGTTTCAACCCAGAATTCCCCGGGTGCTGCCCTGGACCTGCTGGGGGCCATAAGTGGTCCTCGGATCCCTTATACCAGAGCTTAGTAACTTTAAACTCGAAGGCACAGTCAGGACAACGTCATTTTAACGGACCATTTAGCGATTTTTTTTCAGTAAATTCTGTCTCACAAAAATATGTTTCTGAATTATGCATTCAATTTACCATGATTTACCCTAATCAAAAGAGATCAAGGCGCTCACTAGTATATGGAATTGGAACAACAATCTTACCAAGATTATTGATTGATAGGCATAGTTATTTGTTTGTGTCCGATGGACCCGCAAGTACGAACGAGTCGACCGACAGTCCAACCATCATTGAACAGTTTTGCTTTTATGAATTGGTCATAAGACCTTTGAGGCACTTCTTTTTAACCATCTTAGATCGAAAAAAGATTCATTTTCTGCAAAAAAGGGTCCAAAATTTTTTCGCCTCGCTCCGCTCGGAGACATTTTTTTACCTCGCTACGCTCGGCAACTTCTGCGTGCACACCGTTATAAGTCTACCTACGCCACTGAAAGTATTCGTTCAGGTGGTAAGGGGGCAGAAGCAAAAAAAGTGTTCATACTTTTCAAGTTGGTGCTTTTTTCAATATTATTAAAAATATAATAAAAACTATAGGTCAACAAGGATGTTTCAAACTGCAGGTTGTGACAAATTGTACTCACTTCTTTCAAAAATAGACCGATCAAGTTTTGCTATTTTACGATGGTGGAAAACCATGTACAGCCTTAAGTTGTTGGGGTTTTTTCTACGCTTCTATCATGCTTTATTTGCAATATTCTGTCTACCACAGTGAACCTAGTATACTAAGGCATTTAGAATTAGTTTTAGAAATTTCCCCCTGAAAGTACAAGCAAATAATTTTTCGTCTCTTTTATAAATTCATAAATGATAAGAACAGAGTCCACTATTACATACGCAGTTACAGTAAATACTTACGGTTACTAATTGGTTTCCTATTACTTCTCGAGTAACTGTGGCTTCCTGGTTGTCATATTTCTGTACTTCTATCAGTTTGTTACCATCTAAATTATAGCGAACCTATTAGAAAGAAAATTACACACCTCTCTGTAGTTCAAAAATCAGAGGCAGAAGATACCAAAGGGATAATTAAAAGTCAAGAGGAAACGAACAATACCATAGCCAAAGACGAACTCGGCGAAAGAGTCTACAAAGCACTACACAGAAAATAAAAAACTCAAGTTTTAAAATGCATGGCATTTAAAATGCTGTAACGATTTTAGTTTTGTTTAAATGTGATCAACAATAGAATACAAAGGTAGTAAATGGTCACTCAATTAATATCTCAAATAGCAATGAGTGTACAAACACTTTAAATAAAGGCAACAGTAGTATATGTTCATTAATCATAATTCGATTAAGCAAAAACAAATCCGGGTAACAAACTAAAACCGAGGGAAACACATCAACAATAAGAGGAAACAACGGAACAACAGAAACACTAAACTACAACAAAAGCAAACGCCAACATACATAGAAACGGACTGTAGTTAACAAGTAAGGAATATGCCAACTGCCATATTTCTTACTTGATACAGGACATTTTAAGACAAAATGGTGGGTTGAACCTACTGGTTTAAATCGCACGAACTCAATGAACGTAGTAAGACCAGGCCTTGCGGTCATAAAACTTTCGAGCACGATTTTCGTACTCAGACTCAGAAATCAACCAATCAAAATCATGGATTTGGTGTTTCGAGCACAAATTTTGTACTCCGAGTACTGAGTAAAGTTTTATGACCGAGAGCCCAGAACTTCCCTGTTAACGCCGTCATGAATGTTTGAAAATTATTGGTTAATATATGAAGACTTATCTACTATTGGAAAGAATGTTAACGACATCATGAATACTTGGCTACTTATGGTCTGTCCGCCGTGAATGTTTAAAGGACTCATTGCTTTGTTGTGTTGTCGTGTTGAGTTTTCATTGGTGTTTATCTAATATACCTTTAATTCATTTTGACTACTTATATTCTGTCTACTAACGCCGCTCTTTTCGACTGCGAACGACGTTGTGAGTACTTGATATTAATACGAAATTATTATTATTATCAATATTAAAGTTATACGTGCTAGTGAAGTCCGTATAGCATGAACATGCATGAGAGTACCATAACAACTGATATATTCAAACGACATACGATGGAGTAGAGTGTATTATATTGCTGAGAAATGTGAGGTCGACAATAAGAAAGTTGATATCATCACGTGCTGTCATAGATTATAGTTTAAAATGGTCTAAGTGTATCAGTATCGAGGAAAGGATCAAGATATGAAGCAGATTTTTTAGTTAAGGTAGAATCCTTACTCTAAAGTGTACTGGGATATTTGAGATGCAAGCACTCACTGAAATGTGGATTATTGAGTGACAAGACATCATCAATATATCTGAAAGTGAAATTAAAATGCTTTGTAAGACTTTTTTTTTGTCGTTGAGAAGTTTTGTGTGAATTCTGCTCTATATAAATGTTCTTTAAAAGTCGGTCTGTAGATGTGTAAAGAAGATTTCCAGTCTAACCAGACTTATGAGATTATACCATAATCTTTTTGCCGTCCATTGATGAACTTGGAAATTCAACTCCTAACTTGAAAGTGACTTCTGTGCTTAAATGGCCTACTATCGTTTTAACCCTGTACTCGTCGTCATTCACAGTTATCTCTTGTGTTGGTTTGATAAGTCCTTCCTTTGTCTTTGATCTCATCTCACTATCAACACCTGTTTTCAATGAAAAGTAAACCTAATCATACCTCTCTAATAAAGGATGAAAATGACAAATGTTGAAGAACAATGTTATAAAATAGTGATTTCACAATGAGTTAAAATAAATATTTCAATCACAAATATCTGTTTTAAAAAGACTTTATCGTTCGAGGTTTATTAAAACTATTTTTCTATCTTTGACTGGAACTTATCTGTTTTGAAATATATGTTCATATTCATTAAAGTTACGAATTTTGTTTTAATTAAAATATCTAATATATACATTTCTTTTTTAAATATCAGCACAACAATGTTAAATCTGCAAATTTGCGGAAGCAAATTTTGTTCTTCACTCGCCGGGATCCGAACTCATGCTATTGGGATATCGTGACAACTCCGCCTTCGCTGTGTCCATCGCTCTAGCCACCTAGACTGAACTAAAAAATGCAGCTTTCGGTGGTCTAGTGTTACCTTTCTTCGTCAGTAGAATCTAGAGTTGTAACACAGTACATGATATATTAGACATGAACTGATTGCAGATTAGCTAAATCATCTATCGTAGAGGATCGTAAGATGCAGTCACAGAAATAATTATATGATCAATACGTCTAAACAAGTGACAACTCTACGACTGATACATCCATTGGATCACCAGTGAAGGTGATACGGCTGAAAACACATATTATATTATGTGTTTTCAGCCGTGTATCACCTTGTTTAGACGTACATTTCTTTTTTAATATACATAGACTCTTCCACCTTTTTTTTTTAATATGTAAAGATGTACTGTCGAGAGGAGAGAAATATCTTATCGCACGAGATAAGGTAGTGGGGTATTTTCTCCTTAGATTCTTTGACGATGCAGAGGCATAGTAGGTCGTTTTTTCGTGACTTTACAATAACAAAGTCTAAGGAAGCAAGACAATTTGATGTCATAACTTTATTTTACCAATGCAGAACTGAGATGAAGCAGACAACACATTGGTAATAAAAAACAAGAATCAACCGGTTAGGGAAAGTATAAAATGAATATGAATTAGAGAAATATATGTATAAGTGTCAAGATTTCTTTTGACCAGTTTACCTTAACCCTTTTATCTATTGCCAAATTTTTTGTCTGTCGATGTTGCGGATTCGAATCTGTTTTCGCTGAAAATCAATATTAAATACCATCGTTTATTATAAATTTTAAGCATCAATTTGATTTATATACAGACGTTTTCTTGCGACAGATACCAAAGGGACATTCGAACTCATAAGTCGAAAATAAACTGACAACACCATGGTTAAAAAGAAAAAGACCAACAGACAAACAATTGTACACAAAACACAACATAGAAAACTAAAGACTGAGCAACCCCACCAAACACAAAATGCAATGACAAAAACATTCATTCAATGACTAATTAGTATTTTGTTTCTAATTACATTTTAATGATGATTCTTATCTTTTATCTTATCTTATACAACTGCTAAAGGGCGTTTAACGACCCGCGTACCAACGAGGGTCTCTCACACGGTCGGTATTTAAGGATGATCTTATGTGTTAACCAAAACTGTACGATAGAAAGGTCATAGAATCTTTATCATTGATGGATTTTATGTATGATTTTTAAATGTAAATGCACTTTATCTTATTATACTTGGTTCCGTTAGGAACATAGGTTCTATTGTAATTCAAATGTGGACATAGAACGATCCTAATGACTAATGAGAATGACTGTTTTAGAGTGAATGAAAATAGCAGATCAACAGGTTTAACGGCGAGTAGAAACGCGCGCTTGTGTGTGATATATTGAGATAAAATGTATTCCGAGTTTGTTTTTTTTTTTCTTTCCAGGAATTGATAATAAAATCAAATTGTTTATTAAGATCAGAAATGATGTTTAGTACATATAATACAACATCCAACACAAACCCATCCCCTCCCTGCCTTTTAAAGACAACTGTGTACTCACCAAAAGCTTGAAATAATTCATCTAAGTTCTCTTCTGAAACAACTTTCCATTTTCCTTGAAATTGAGACATACTTTGATCCTATGGTTAATTGAAAATACGGTGTATTTCATAAAGTTTCCGTTGATATGATCAAAGACGTTTTATTTATTTCTACCGATAGTATTATGAAAGCACCTGCTTTTTATCAAATTTAGATTATAATATAGCGACTCACTTCGTTTGACCTGACAATAACTGTCAAAAAGAGAGGCGGAAGATACCAAAGGGATATTCAAACTCATAAGTCTGATGGGCTCTTTAAACGGCTATCACATAAAAATCAAGCAGTTTCATGCAATACAAAAACATAAAAAGGTCATGCAAATATAATTAGAACATATCATACTTTATTTCTAAACCTCCCCCATGTAGGTCATACATGTATATAATAATAGACGTCAGGAGTTAAGACATAAGAATGTATCATTGAACTATCTATGACGGTGAGGTTTTAATGTAAGAGACGTCCGGAGTAGAGGCATAAGAATGTATCATAGAAATATTTATAATGGGAAGGTTATAATGTAAGAGACGTCCGGAGTAGAGGCATAAGAATGTATCATAGAAATATCTATAATGGGAAGGTTTAAATGTAAGAGACGTCCGGAGTAGAGGCATTAGAATGTATCATAGAAATATTTATAATGGGAAGGTTATAATGTAAGAGACGTCCGGAGTAGAGGCATAAGAATGTATCATAGAAATATCTATAATGGGAAGGTTATAATGTAACAGACATCCGGAGTAGAGGCATAAGAATGTATCATAGAAATATTTATAATGGGAAGGTTATAATGTAAGAGACGTCCGGAGTAGAGGCATAAGAATGTATCATAGAAATATCTATAATGGGAAGGTTTTATGTAAGAGACGTCCAGAGTAGAGGCATAAGAATGTATCATAGAAATATCTGTAATGGGAAGGTTATTATGTAAGAGACGTCCAGAGTAGAGACATAAGAATGTATCATAAAAATATCTGTAATGGGAAGGTTTTAATGTAACAGACGTCCAGAGTAGAGGCATAAGAATGTATCATAGAAATATCTGTAATGGGAAGGTTTTAATGTAACAGACGTCCAGAGTAGAGGCATGGGAATGTATCATAGAAATATCTGTAATGGGAAGGTTATAATGTAAGCGACGTCCGGAGTAGAGGCATACGAATGTATCATAGAAATATTTATAATAGGAAGGTTATAATGTAACAGACGTCCAGAGTAGAGACATACGAATTTATCATAGAAATATCTGTATGGGAAGGTTTTACTGTAAGAGACGTCCGGAGTAGAGGCATAAGAATTTATCATAGAAATATCTGTAATGGGAAGGTTGTTATGTAATAAACGTCCAGAGTAGAGACATAAGAATGTATCATAGAAATATCTGTAATAGGAAGGTTATTATGTAAGAGACGTCCGGAGTAGAGGCATATGATTGTATCATAGAAATGTCTGTAATTGGAAGGTTATTATGTAAAAGACGTCCAGAGTAGAGGCATAATTCAAGAATGTATCATAGAAATATCTGTAATGGGAATGTTATTATGTAAGCGACGTCCAGAGTAGAGGCATAAGAATGTATCATAGAAATATCTGTAATGGGAAGGTTATAATGTAACAGACGTCCGGAGTAGAGACATAAACATGTATTATAGAAATATCTGTAATGGGAAGGTTATTACGTGAGAGACGTCGAGAGTAGAGGCATAATAATGTATCATAGAAATATCTGTAATAGGAAGGTTATTATGTAAGAGACGTCCCGAGTTGAGGAATAAGAATGTATCATGGAAATTTCTGTAATTGATATATAATGTAAGCGACGTCCGGAGTAGAGGAAGTTGACTTAAATATCGTACCTATCAGACATACATATAATGATTTTTTTTAATGTGCGATAGAATGAATTTTACATTTGGTTATTTTCTAGTTGAGATTTTTTTCTGGTAAAGGAGAGATAACTCTATTTGAAACATGTTCCATCGACCATAAAAAAATTATTACCAGTCAAGTATTCGCGTAAAGTATTATTTAGCTAAGCTGTAATTTGTGTCGTTTTCCGTATGTCTTTTTTTGGAATGAAATAAACTCTTGCACTTTATTCCTTCTTCCAGTTTGTTCTAGTTACTCAGACTTAACGAAGAATGGATTCTTGTCAGTTTGTAGTGGTATCAAGTGAATGGTCCTTTAATGAAGAGTTCATATTTGTGGACCTTTCAGTCTTTAAAATGTCTAGGTTTAATGATCCTTTTATGATAGCTTTTAACAAAAAAATCCTCAGGATATATAAATGAGATCACAGTTTTTACCCTCAACCCCCTCCCCTGTACATAAATACCAGCCGCTGTTATATAAGCAAAAACGTTTATAATTTTCTACACCCAAGAAGTAAAGAAGATAACTCCTATAAGGAGTTTAACCGATAATTAAGGTGGAAATGGATAGTAGGTAAATCCTGACATTTTAGAATTTTTGTCCTCGTCAGATTTTTCATTTAGGTGGAAATAGAAATAGAAATATGTAATTTTTGACATTTTGAAAATTTTGTCTGTCAGATTTTCTCTGTCTAATACGGTTTTTGCAATTACATGCATCTATCCTTATGTTGTATTTTACATGTGCCCATGTTTGTTAACTGCAGGAACGAAAAACACAAACTGTATACTGGATACCCTCAGGTTCAGCCCAAGACAATGACTGAGGCCAAGTGGTGGCAATAGCTTACATAGCCCATAATGCCAGGTAAGCTTAAAGGTGATATTACACAGGTTAAAATATCTATAAAGCAAACATGATTAGTAACTGTCCTTAAAATCTATCATTTTAGCTGAACAGACTTAGTAATAAATACAGTTGTTGTTAAATCATTGGGTGGAGTTGTACTGTTGTTGTTAAATCATTTGGTGAAGTTGTACTGTTGTTTTTAAATCATTTGGTGGAGTTTTACTGTTGTTGTTGAATCATTTGGTGGAGTTGTACTGTTGTTGTTAAATCATTGGGTGGAGTTACTGTTGTTGTTAAATCATTGGGTGGAGTTATACTGTTGTTGTTAAATTATCATTGGTTGGAGTTGTACTGTTGTAGTTAAATCATTGGTTGGAATTCTACTGTTGTTGTTAAATTTTTTGGTGGAATTCTACTGTTGTTGTTAAATCATTTGGCAGGAGTATTTTCAGGATTAATCAAAATTAGCTTAATAATTGGAAACATGACTTTTGAATGTTCACCATCTCATTAAACAGAGCTTTTTCTATAAAAATGGGAATCGTAGATATAAATTTCTTGTTTTGGGTTATAATAATTCTCATTTTGTGAAGAACCATACTGATTCTAACAGAAAATACAGTGAAGATTATATTATCAACATGCTGGACTTTTTAATCGACAATATGTTTGTTGAGTTTGGAGGATTGATATTTCAACAGACAGTCGGTATTCCAATGGGTACTAATTGTGCACCCCTTCTGGCCGACTTGTTTTTGTACTCGTATGAAGCAGAATTCATTCAGAACCTTCCAAAAGACAATAAGAATCAAACAGCTGAAGAGCTCTGAGGGGAAAGACGGCCATTGTTTCTTTTTTTTTTGGGGGGGGGGAGTGTTTATCTTTTGATAGTCTTCATATAAAGAATGAAAAAAAGAACACCTAGAATATGTAGAAAGGTTGACAATATTGAAATCAATTGTTGTGTAATGTAATTTCGTTTCCTTAGTTAAGGATTCAATTTGGACCAATGGAAGAGATCTGCATCTTCTAAATCAAAACATTCGATTAAAGTTGAAACTAAGTTGAAACTACAAAATGCAACATTTTTAATTATTTTTTTTTACCATTACAATGATTATGTTGGTACACAAAATTTAGTTTTAATGGAAGACTATTAATCATATACTAAATGTCACATTTTAAGTGTTCTGATACATTAACTTTTATTTTAGTGGATTATTACTCATCAATTGAGGTGCTCCTGTATTGGAGGAAGATTCTCAAAACAGAATTTTACAGAAAATGAAAACTGTCGTTTCTCTCCCAATCTCATGTATCCCACGGCCATTGTTTACTGTGAAAGTTACAAGTTGACCTACAAATTAAAGCATTGCATGTTGATGTTTGAATGTTCAAATTGAACAAATACCAATTTTAAATTAGTACACGAACTCTGAGAATGATTTAAATAATCAGTAAAGGATATCCCTGCTTCTACGTAGTGTGGCATTCCAACAATGACGTCATTATAATGTAGGTTGGATATATTTAGAATATCTCGTCATTCTGATTTTTCCGGATTGTAAAAGAAACGTAAATAGTGTAAGGGAGAGCTGAAGATACGATAATTTCGCGAGAAACAGAAGGGAAATGTGTTAAAATGTGCTTAAAGTCAATCTATTCATTTGTGTGTCTCCTTCTCATCAATCTCAGTAAGATTTTTTGGGGGTGTTTTCCACACTATAAAAACAAAATGAATGACGTGAGGGGGATGTCAGTCTGGTCAACTACATAGGGGATTGACGGCTTGAAGCCGTCTTTCCCCAAAAAGCACCTTGCAAAATTCTTTAATTTTACTTTCAGATATATTGATGATGTCCTATCACTGAATAACCAATATTTCAGTCAGTACTTGCATCCCATATATCCCAGTGAACTTGAAATTAAGGATACTACTGATAAAAGAAGGACTGCTTCATACCTTGATCTTTTCCTCAATATTGACACAGATGGACGACTTCACACTAAAATCTTTGACAAACTGTTGTTGTTAAATTATCATTGGTTGGAGTTGTACTGTTGTAGTTAAATCATTGGTTGGAATTCTACTGTTGTTGTTAAATTGTTTGGTGGAATTCTACTGTTGTTGTTAAATCATTTGGCAGGAGTATTTTTCAGGATTAATCAAAATTAGCTTAATAATTGGAAACATGACTTTTGAATGTTCACCATCTCATTAAACAGAGCTTTTTCTATGAAAATGGGAATCGTAGATATAAATTTCTTGTTTTGGGTTATAATAATTCTCATTTTGTGAAGAACCATACTGATTCTAACAGAAAATACAGTGAAGATTATATTATCAAAATGCTGGACTTTTTAATCGACAATATGTTTGTTGAGTTTGGAGGACTGATATTTCAACAGACAGTCGGTATTCCAATGGGTACTAATTGTGCACCCCTTCTGGCCGACTTGTTTTTGTACTCGTATGAAGCAGAATTCATTAAGAACCTTCCAAAAGACAAAAAGAAAAAGCACCTTGCAAAATTCTTTAATTTTACTTTCAGATATATTGATGATGTCCTATCACTGAATAACCAATATTTCAGTCAGTACTTGCATCTCATATATCCCAGTGAACTTGAAATTAAGGATACTACTGATAAAAGAAGGACGGCTTCATACCTTGATCTTTTCCTCAATATTGACACAGATGGACGACCTCACACTACAATCTATGACAAACGGGATGATTTCAACTTCCTGATTATCAATTTCCCATTGTTCAGCAGTAACATACCCTCTGCTCCGTCGTATGGTGTTTACATATCTCAATTGATACGTTATGCTCGTGCATGTTCACATTATACTGACTTCATATACAGGAGTGTGCTCCTTACACAGAAACTGCTCCAACAGAGTTACGAGGAGGAAAGATTAAAAATGACACTCCGTAAATTTAATGGACACCATCACGAATATGTTGATCTATACAATGAGTCTGTGTCTTAACTAACTAATGACATTTTTTACCACTTCTTAGATTGTGGTTTAACATCTATGTCGTCTGTCTGCTAAGTACCGAACGTGACCTATTCCCGAATATGACTGTTATACCAGTGTGAATTTGCATTGCTATACGATGTGTCTCGGTATTTTGTACATCAAACATTCATGTATTTATTTTTGATGTTTATGTTATGGTTTCGGTTGGATAATGTGTTTGTCTTATCGTTTGTAGTCCAAATAATTATAAAATAGCCTTTCAATACCATCATTGTCATGAAAATTGTTTGGACTGGTATTGTGAAAATATTTGTATAAAGTTCGAGATTGCATGTTCGTTATGTAAGTGCGTCACTGTTTGTGATGTCCTGTGGTGTCTGTTGTTAATGGAAGATGTTCGCTGTTGTTCTGTGGTTTGCATGTTTTGTCGACTATTATATTATTTGTTTGTGAGTTTCTCTGTGATGAGTGTTTGTGCTATATTTCTGTCACGTAGTGTTGTCATTTTAGCGATATATTTTTTAAACATTGCCATGTAAGTGGGAGGTTTGGCTAGCCATAAAACCAGGTTTAACCCACCGTTTTTTCTTAAAATGTCCTGTACCAAGTCAGGAATATGCAGTTGCTATCAAATAGTTCGTTTCTATGTATGTTTGGGTTTGTTTTTGTCGCTCTTCAGTGTTCCTATTGTTCCTTTGTTTTCCTCTTATAGTTGATGTGTTCCCCCCAGTTTTAGTTTGTAACCCGGATTTGTTTTCTCTCAATCGATTTATGACTTTTGAACACCAGTATACTACAGTTGCCTTTATTTCTTTTTTTTTTCTGTATTGAAATTCTGTACAAAATTTGCCCAAGATCTTACCATCCTGCATTGCTCAGAAATACAGCCCCTATGTTAGAGCAGGTACTTTGATCTTGCATCTAGTGGGTCTTCTTTAAAATATTCTATTTGGGTATTGTTGTGCTTGTGTTTTTCTTGTCTATAATACTGGTTATTCTAATGGAAGATTAAAAGGTTTATGTTTAGTGTTGAAAAAAAAACTTGAATAGACCAAGCAACATGCATAGGTGCCTGTCTCAAGTCAGTGGTTGTTCTTATTAGTTTATAATATTTTCATATTCACCGACCTGTGTTTTAAAAATTTATTCAGCCAGTACTTGTCTTTACTAGGGGTGACTTAGCGGTACATATTGTTTAGACACATGTCTATTGTTGAAAATCGAATATTGAGCTTTTTTCATTTTAAGGGAGGCAACTATCACACCTCCTCCTATAAAGGAAAAACACATCCCTGTTTCTGCAAGAGGAAAAAGTTGTTACATATTGAGCCAGTAGCCATTAGCCTATTCACTGACTAAACACAAAATTTACAGGTCAGTGGTAGCAGGCAGTCATTTTGAACCCTGAACATAACACTTAATGAGCAAATCTAAAGTCTGTTTATTGCTCTCAAAAGTATGTTTACTGTTTAACAATGTACAGAGTGAAAACAGCTTTTATCACATATTCATAAATCACCAATACAATTATAATACAGTTTAACTTCCACAAAATGTTCAGTAATCACAAATAATGTTATAATACAGTCTATCTATATACACAAAATGTTCATTGTAGTATAGTAAATATATAGTTTATCTTGCACAAAATATACATGTATGGTTTCCTGTGTAAAAATAGTTGATGGTTTTCTATGAAATGTACTACGTTTATTATGCATCTGATGCTAAAATTCATGCTTATCATTATGAAATGGAAAATATGCAACTCATAAACCTATTTGACTTTTGAGATTCAAAAATGGCAGATCACTTCTATAACAGATCAAAACAAATCATAATTACTGTTTGTTTCAAGAGACACAAATGTCAAGTAAGAAAGTTATATTCTCCTCATCACAATACTAGGTTACAGTAATCTGTAAAACATCAACTTCAAGTGAAAATATTAGATGAGACTGCAGTTACTTAAATGACTGCATCTTTGCCATTCCTAAATTGCCAGTCATAATTTCTCCCCAATACACTTACTATAGTGCTAATATTAAAAAAAATCCCTCAACTTATTATTGAGACATTTTATAGGAATTGAAACAAAAGTTTTTTCTTTGGTTTTCATAAAACAAAACATGAGACATTATGGTTTGAGACCATCATAAATCTGACAAGATCAAGCACTATTCTAACACATGTATCACAGAAAACTACAGGAATAAAATGTAAGACAGAGAAATCCTTGATATGGTTTCTACTTTTAACCCATCTAACTGAAAGGTAAAATGCAATGCTTTCTGAATATGTGCATGTTGGTACCTTTCAAGAACGATTGTATTTAACTAGCAAAAATTATTAATTTTCATTCAAATAAATAAATCCTTAAATGTGAGTATAAGAAGAAGAGGAATATTTTATTCCAATTAAGGGCCAGAAGGGCATAAACATTTGACATGAAGTTTAAGTGATAACCAAATATCAAAATAATGTTTAAAACAGACAATGAAAACTGTATTTTCACCCTGAGTAATGTAGCATGTACATGAAGAAGGTAAAAACAAAATTTAAACAAAACAAAAAGTTTGCTTTAAATACTCTGTTATTGAACTTTAAAGTATTAAATACTGAGTATTCCAGATTGCTGACACCAGTTTATTAGATTGTATGTCATGTTATCATTTGCATGTTTTTGTGTATGGAAATATTCAATTGCATGAAAAAAGGAAAGAATGCTGATTGGAAAGGGTGTTTCGATTTACAAATTAATAAACTATCAAACATTAAAACAGCTCAAAAGAAGGTTGGAAAAAGGTGAGCATGCACTTTTGTAATATCAGTAAATATCTCCAATTAAAATTTCCAAAACAATATAAATATACAAACATCACATTACTGCATTTTAGTGTTGCAATTAGGAAATAACAATCTATTTAGATAAGCCGTAGATAAAACATTAAAGTTATTATTATTAAACTGATTGAATATTAGAGATTGCTTTTCTCTGTGAAGATTGACTGTGAAGAAATCTTAGAAGTTCAATAAAGTGCCCAAGTGGCATGGAATACCAAGGAAATTAATGTTGAATTTTTCATCAGAAATTTGCCCTTTACTATTACAATCATGCTAGACTAACAATATGTTAATCATTGACAAAACTATCCTGAAAAGTAAGTATTAAAAGGATTGATACAAAAAGTAATAATAAACACATGCAATAATTTCTGAATTTACAGTTAAATGTAGTTAAAACTAAATCAGAGGGATATGAAAAAAATAAAAGAAAAATTACCTGTTTGAGGTAGATCAACATATATCACATGTAATATCAATAATCACATCAAGAACCATGTATACTCAATTAACAAATATCATATCATTCACCATTAATATGTCTTTTATAGCTGTGTGAAATAAGCTGAAGTAAATATGTAATATCACTTTAGTCCCTGATATGACAACATCAACTTTAATATTAATCACATATTAATCCTTGTATTTCTCTTTTTTGGCAAAGTTCCTTTGTCAGAAATTAATTTTGTTCCTTTAGTTTAGCAGAAAAAATATAGTTTTTGTTACAAGAAACTGTTAAAGCTAACTAAAATCGATTGGCATAACATCTAAAAAGCTTCCACCTCATTTTTTCCCCCTAAAATCCAAAGAAACTGAAAATTTAATCTTCAAGGTAAAAATTTATCTTGGTATTTGGTTAAAAAATCCTCTGACAGAGTCACAGAAATTTAGGGGAAATTTTCATATTTTTTTTAAATCAAATGGTTAAACTGAACACAACATGCCATGAATTTAACATGTTTATATGAACTCGTGTAGAAATTTTAAAATCGGTTTGATGCTTATCAAAATCTCTTTTCAAACTCAATCATTTCCAAATTGAAAGAAAACTTACATTGTTTAAAGTGTGATTTTCAGTCCCTTTTGATTAGAAACAATGAGAGCTTTGAAAAATCCATTGATATTTTAAATATTCTTGTCAAGGGGAGACAAATGAATAGATCACACCCAAACTGACTGCAAATTTAATGAACCATGTGAAATTATTCATGTCACCCTTATAGCTTGTAATCAAAAGAGCTGTCACAAATCTGATGGAAAATCCAGAAAGTGATAAAACTACAACATCCGTCGTTTTAAACTTATAAATGTAAATTAATTTTTTTTCGTCTACAGATGAAAAACAATCATCCATACCAGAAAATTTGCAGTACATTGTATAAAAATATTGGTTGAAATGACTATTTGAATATCAATGTACATGTTTGTATAAGTAACTATAAAGTAATCAATATATGTGTGTAAGTGGTGTGGTAGTGTGAATTAAGGTACATGTATGATGTAGTCATTGTCATGTTTTGATTTGGATGAGTTGAGTTGAGTTTTTGATTTTGAAGGTGACCTTAGGCCCATGAAGTAGGAAATGAAATACATTTGAATTTAAATTTAAACTACACACTGGTATTTAGTTTTAAACATTTTTTATATGCTTATCTATATTTTTAAACATAATAGGGTACAAGACCCATACATTCAACAATATCCACAGTTATACATGAACATATTGATTCTGAATATGATAAATTAAATCTTATCTGTTGGATAAAGACTCCCCTATTTAAGTTCACAATGGTGGTTTCTAACTACAAACAACTTCATATTGTTCTAATTACTACAAAATAAACACTGTCAAACAAAATTTAGCCAGATGAAACAATAGACAGAAAAATAATTGTTATAAAGTGACTTAAATATCACTGTAAATAATGAGACTGACAAACAAAAATATGTGTCCATAGGACACCATTCCCTGGTAGCACTATCATTTTCCACATTTTTAACACATTTTTCTTACAACAGCAAGGTAAAAACTGTAATTTGGCATATATTGTAAAAGGTTCACATCAAAATGAACATGTGTAAAAAGTTTCAGGTTGATTTGACCACAGCTTCACTACCTTAAACCAAAACTTAAGGATGTACTTAGGTCAGGTTTTGGAATTTTTTCAGATGTTCGGACTCCTTGGTTTTTTCCTACGAAACATGGGTAAAATATTTTGCCCCTAACACCCAATTTTCTTTTCATATAAGACTTCAATAGCTCATAAAAGGCAATTTAAGCAGAATGTAGATTTCTTTTCTTTCGACTTAAGACCCAAATAATACCAATACAAATATAAGGTAAAAGTCCGAGTCAGCCTTTTCCCGCCATTTTTTAAAAATTAAATATCTCGGAAAGGAGCTCCATAACCTATCAATATTTTTAGCTTATTTTGTTCCTTAACTAATGCTCTTCTGACTTGTAGTATCGAACTTAAATTCTAGATTTTTTTAATTTCACCTAAGTACATCCTTAAATCTATCTTAAAACTAAATTTAACCTGAAATGAGATGAAAAAATGAAAAAAGAGCATTGACACACAGACAGAAAAACCTCATGCCAGCTTACTATCATAAGCGCATAAAAAAACTAGAGGCTCCAAGGACCCTGTGTCGCTCACCTGATATTTTTATTTACAATTGATGCATGATAAATGCAACTGTTGTACTGTCGTTTAGTTTCAGAGATATAAGACTAAAAAGTGTGTTTTATTTCAGCCATGTGTGCCATGTTGGCAGGCAGGGTCATCATACACAGTGGTCCCTGGATATCCTAGTGGTGATTTAAACCAAGTTTGGTTTAATTTGACAGTAGTTTCAGGGGAGAATTTTTGTAAAATTTATCTAACGAGAAATGCTAAGTGATGAGAAAGTTTGTTGTGAAGTTTTGTTGTTGCGCAACACCCCCTCAAAAACAAAAGGTAATAAAAATTATCATTTAAGGGCAATCTTTCCTATTAATGATTTCTGCAAAATTCAGTTGATTGTGCAAGGGTTGTATAGCCAGCTGAGGTCGTTAAAACTCTCATTTGTTGTTGCAAAATTCAAGTGGTTTTGAATTGCTTTGTTGATCTTTTTGTATTCAACTTTTAAACAACAAAGTACAACAAATATGATGACTGATACTCATGACACTGAAAATATGGTCTTCATTCTTGTGAAGAAAATGGTAAGGTTTGAAATATTTCTTAAATATTAATTCAATACCAATACTTTAATTTGTATTGGATTTATCCCAGGAAATGAGAACCAGGGACACAATTAAATTCAATTTTTTCCTAAATTTCTGATAAAATATAAAATGAAGAACTATATTTTTTAATGAGAATTTTTTTTAATAGTTAATTGATAATTTGAACAATATTAATTAAGTTTTAGATCTTGCATGGTTGATTAATTTTCTCTCAAAATTTCTGATATTCTATTAAAGTTTTAAATATAATATGAGGCAGGCATTACCTGTGAAAGGGGATGAAGTCTGTATAAATTAGTGTAGGAATTCAAGCATCATTTGCACTTGAATCTGTAGAAAATGAAGCCAAAGTACTGAAACATATCTGACATTCGACCTATTGTTCTGGATTATAGTTGTGACATCATTTTCAATGTAAAGAAAGAAACACCATCATCAGGTATTAATGTGGTTTTTTTCATGTTATAGAATTATCAATTATTTTTATTGCCAGTACATTAGTAGATTGTTTTCTATATTGATTTTCTACTGCAGTTTCAGAAAAGAAGATTACAAAAGGAAAACATTTTGTAAAACTTACCAAAATTTACCAAATTAATGAAAATTGTTAAAATTGACTATAAAGGGCAATAACTCCTTAAGGGTCAACTGACCATTTTGGTCATGTTGACTTATTTGAAGATCTTACTTTGCTGAACATTATTGCTGTTTACAGTTTATCTCTATCTGTAATAATTTTCAAGATAATAACCAAAACGGCAAAATTTCCTTAAAATTACCAATTCAGGGCAGCAACCCAACAACCAGTTGTCCAATTCATCTGAAAATTTGAGGGCAGATAGATATTTACTTGATAAACAAGTTAATCCCTGTAACATTTGCTTTAAATGCTTTGGTTTCAGAGTTACAAGCCAAAATCTACATTTTACCCTATGTTCTATTTTTAGCCATGGCAGCTATCTTGGTTGGTTGGCTGGGTCACTGCACAAATTTTTAAACTAAATACCCTAATAATGATTGTGGCTAAGTTTGGTTGAATTTGGTCCAGTAGTTTCAGAGGAGAAGATTTTGTAAAAGATTACAAAATTTACAAAAATTGGTAAAAATTAATTTAAAGGGCAATAACTCCTTAAGGGTCAACTGACCATTTTGATCATGTTGACTTATTTGAAGATCTTACTTTGCTGAACATTATTGCTGTTTACAGTTTATCTCTATCTGTAATAATTTTCAAGATAATAACCAAAACAACAAAATTTCCTTAAAATTACCAATTCAGGGCAGCAACCCAACAACCAGTTGTCCAATTCATCTGAAAATTTGAGGGCAGATAGATATTTACTTGATAAACAAGTTAATCCCTGTAACATTTGCTTTAAATGCTTTGGTTTCAGAGTTACAAGCCAAAATCTACATTTTACCCCTATGTTCTATTTTTAGCCATGGCAGCCATCTTGGTTGGTTGGCTGGGTCACCGCACACATTTTTTAAACTAATTACCCTAATAATGATTGTGGCTAAGTTTGGCTGAATTTGGTCCAGTAGTTTCAGAGGAGAAGATTTTTGTAAAAGATTACAAAAATTTACAAAAAATTGGTAAAAAATTACTTTAAAGGGCAATAACTCCTTAAGGGGTCAACTGATCATTTTGGTCATGTTGACTTATTTGAAGATCTTACTTTGCTGAACATTATTGCTGTTTACAGTTTATCTCTATCTGTAATAATTTTCAAGATAATTACCCAAAATGGCAAAATTTCCTTAAAAATTACCAATTCAGGGGCAGCAACCCAACAACCAGTTGTCCAATTCATCTGAAAATGTGAGGGCAGATAGATATTTACTTGATAAACAAGTTAATCCCTGTAAGATTTGCTTTAAAAATGCTTTGGTTTCAGAGTTACAAGCCAAAATCTACATTTTACCCCTATGTTCTATTTTTAGCCATGGCAGCCATCTTGGTTGGTTGGCTGGGTCACCGCACACATTTTTTAAACTAAATACCCTAATAATGATTGTGGCTAAGTTTGGTTGAATTTGGTCCAGTAGTTTCAGAGGAGAAGATTTTTGTAAAAGATTACAAAAAATTTACAAAAAATTGGTAAAAAATTACTTTAAAGGGCAATAACTCCTTAAGGGGTCAACTGACCATTTTGATCATGTTGACTTATTTGTAGATCTTACTTTGCTGAACATTATTGCTGTTTACAGTTTATCTCTATCTATAATAATTTTCAAGATAATAACTGAAAACGGAAAAAAATCCTTAAAATTACTAATTCAGGGGCAGCAACCCAACAACCCATTGTCAGATTCATCTGAAAATTTCAGGGCAGATAGATCTTGACTTGATGAACAATTTTACCCCATGTCAGATTTGCTCTAAATGCTTTGGTTTCAGAGATATAAGCCAAAATCTACATTTTACCCTATGTTCTATTTTTAGCCATGGCGGCCATCTTGGTTGGTTGGCGGGTCACGGACACAATTTTAAACTAGATACCCCAATGATGATTGTGGCCAAGTTTGGTTAAATTTGGCCAAGTAGTTTCAGAGGAGAAGATTTTGTAAAGTTAACGGACGACGGACGACGACGGACGACGGACGTAAGTGATGAGAAAGCTCACTTGGCCCTTTGGGCCAGGTGAGCTAAAAATACACATGGTCACATTCTCTAAGTTTTTGTTACTTGTTATAAAAATTATACACATTTTATTGTATCACTGTGTGTATTTGGACATTTCTACATTTGATCCACATGTAAATCACATGTTAATAATATGATCCTTAAAAACTTGGATTATAAAAACATCAGTTTTCCTTTTGATCTTTCATGACAAATCTTAAATTCTGCACGTGTCACAAGCCAAGAATGTGTATACCACATGTATAATATCAAACAGATCTATTTGGCTATCTTTGACTTGCATTGATATTCTTGTGGGGTATGTCTTTAAGAAACATTTCTAATGCATTGTCTTAGAACAACATTCTCATTCTCTTGATGAAACTGCTGAAGCCTCTTCTGGCATTGTCTTAGCTCTTTTTTTTAGCATGGAAGGATCAAAACCTGGATGTCTCCGTGCATGTTTGTTGAGATGGTCACTCCTCATGAATCTTTTGTCACATAATGGACACAGAAATTTCTTTTCACCTGAAAATAAAAGAAGGTTATTAAATTAGTTAGCTACTGACATGACTTATATGACTTATGGACAAACAGGTGTTTCAAAAAAACTATATATCCCCACAACTTCATAGCATGGGGTATGAAATAAATTTGATAATTTGCAGGAACATTGCCTTTAATCTTTGTCATTTCACTGTCTGTAGTAAATCCCTTCATCCAAATTGACACAGAGATATGTCTTGCATTTTTGAAATTTTGATAGTATAATGCAAATATTTAATCCGATAGTATAATGCTATTTAATCCATTTGCAATATTTCAACATGTAAACAATGCAAAATATTCAAAGTCAATGAACCATGACTTATGGTGCAGGACCAAATACTGTAAACCAACTAATTTTTGTGAGATATTTATTTTCATGACTTTCGCAAGTAGAAATATAAAGCGAATATAAATCGTCGCATTTATGTAAAACTTGGATCTTTCATTCTTTAATTACATCAGATCAATTTGAAAATCGCTAAATCAAATTGCCACGAAGTGGGCTAGAAAGGGCTAAACGCGAAATAAAGTATAGGCGAAAATTAGTTGGTTTACAGTAACCCAATGGAAATGAGAAATGCCAATGCTTATGAAACTGCATACCAAATACCATTTACTTATAAGTGGTTCCCTTTACAATAACCTAAACACAAACTTTAATTTGTAAGCAATATAAAAGTTTCAAAGTCAATGAACCATGCTGAGGGAGTGGGCCAATTGTGAAAGGAAAAGAGACTTGCAAATGCTAATACAACTGTATACCAATCATTGACTTAACATTAGAGGTTCCTCTTAAACTGATCTAATCACAATGTTACTGCCTATGCTGATGCATCTAAATACCAAATATTATTGACCTACCACTAGTGATTCCCCTTTAACTGACCTAATCACAAACTAATACATGTAAAGTAAGCAAACGTTTCAATGTCAATAAACCATGACTTAGGGGGCGGGGTTGAATGATCTCTATGGAAATGAGATACACCAATGTTGATGCATCTACATACCAAATATCATTGACCTATCACTAGTGGTTCCCCTTTTACTAACTTAATCACAAACTAATACATGTTAAGTAAGCAAGAGTTTCAAAGTCAGTAGACCACGACTGAGGGGGCTGGGTTAAATAATCTCCATGGAAATAAGATATGCCAATGCTAATACAACTGCATACCAAATATCATTGATCTACCAATAGTGGTTCCCCATTCATTGACCTAATCACAAACTAATACACTATGGACACAGCAGCTGATGCGGCCAACGTCTGAAACAGCATACCTAAGTCACCCTTTTTGACTCTGTCAAGGTGAGACAAAAACTAGTAGCTGATTGATTGAATAATTAATAGAAAACAAAGAAAAAAAGATTAAAGACTTGAAAGAATGTACCAAATGTATTTTTGTCTTTTTTACAATTTTGTGTTGATGACTGATCTTTGGTAGTTTCTGTTCTTTTTCTTCACAACTTGTCTGCACTCAAGGCAATTTAGAACTTAACATGGCACGGACACAAATTTTGCGTGTTTTTTTGTTGTTGGGTTACTGTCTCTTGGTAATTTAACAAACTGTTTCTTTTCATTTATAAATAAACAATTTATTTTTGTTAAACTTTTTCTACTCTGATAGTATGGTTAGTCCATATGTGATATCTCCATAAATCTTGTTACCAAATAAAGGCACATTTCTAGTGTATGCATGTACATGTATCTTTAATTTGTAAATTACCACCTTTGTTTCTTAATAAACAATTTTTCAACATTTTAATTTCTGAATAAAAAGTGATGGTTTCTTATTTAGGATTATTTTTATTATTATACTTTGTTACTTTTTCCTCTGTGGTATATAATTACTGTAGGTCTTTCCACTTTTCTGTGGAAAGACCTATTGTATTTGTTCTGATTATTATTATTCTTTTTTTTTTTTTTTTTTTATTTCTTCCGCCAAACCCTTTTCTTGCGGTATAAAGTTTTTTCGTAAGATGTCGCTTAGATATTATATCGAACAGTTATTGTGCTTTTAAAACTCATCTTGTTAAGGCGAAGACTTGTTATTGTAAGAGTTATCTCCCCAAACACTGTTTTTCTTGTTAGTGTATCTCCTCCGTAACCAAAAAAGATAGCAACAAAATTCTTTTTCATATTTGTTCATTACATCCTAAGAAATTTTTGGCTGATTTGGATCGAAGCGATCCGGGAAATTTTATAGGCGTTATCTACCTTTATCAAAAAATTTGTAGTATAGCTTTTGTAACTCATAACCGTAAGCTGTATAAACCTAGTCTTTTTATTTGAGGTCCTTGGATCCTAACTTAGAAAATGAGGTCAAGGTCAAAGGTCAAGTTCATGTTCTGAATTTTGTCTTTTGCTTGTTTTTGCATTTCTTCGATATTTTTAACCTTATATATAAAAGAACTAGTGCAAAATGTTTGTTATATTGTGATGAAGATATGATACATTTAGTCTGAGACAATCCAGTGACATCCTATTGGAGTTATTGTCCCTGAAATGTTTTATTTTAAGGTAAATTGATTATTTCTTCAGATTGGTACATGATAAAGCTATAAGATCTTTTGCAACATGTTGAGTGACATGTGACCTTGAAAAATGTCAACCGGAAGTGACCTTGAGTGAACCGGAAGAAGTCATTTTTGCACTTATTTCATGTAAAAGTACATAGAAACCGTACATTTTTTGAATGGTCATACATTTACCAATCATTTGAGACAAGAAATGGTAACCAACCATGCAAGGGCTGTATAGCCAATCAAGGTCGTTAAAAACTTCCATTTGTTGTAGACAAGAAATTTTCAGCCGACCGTGCGAGGGCTGAACAGTCAGTCAAGGTCGTTAAACACTCCCAGTAGTAGTAGACAAGAAGTGACATTTAATAAACTGTAAGTAGCATATTATCTCCCTTACTACAGGCATAAGTATAAACAAACTATATATTTTTGGAATCAGTGTGAATAAAGCTATCATATGAGACCGGAAGTGACATTTTCTAAACCGGAAGTAGTCAATTATCTCTACTTTTACAAGCAAAAGTATATATAAACCATATTTTTTTTGGAATCGTGTAAATAAAACTATCATACGAGACCAGAAGTTGGCAATTATCTCCCTTATTTCAGGCAAAAGTCTACAGAAACCATATGTTTATTGAATCAGTATGAGGAAACCTATGATTGGATGCCAAGAGTAGCTTTGAGTAAACCAGAAGTAGCTTCTTATCAATTATTTAGAAAATTGATGTGGAGAGACCTTCAATTGTTCTTTGAACAATTGGTTTTTAATTATTATCATGATTATTGAATTTCTATTTAATTTGATTTGTACCTACCAGTGTGGGTTCTTGTATGTCTGGCTAGCTCATCAGATCTTGCAAATTTTTTACCACATCCAGCCCAGTTGCACAAAAATGGTTTCTCTCCTATGAATAAAAAAACAAATTGAATAATTTGGTACTTTGATATTTCCCCATCACTATATACCTTCAATTCAGAAGGCAAGGGGTATAATTTTCCTGCCTCATGCCATTATAAAATGGTTTTGGAAGGTCGGAATTGTTTTTGAACGTTTGTTTTTCGTTATATATCAATAAAATCAGGAAAAACCATGTTTTCTCCAAGCTGTATTCTGAATTACAAATAACACATCTCTAAATTCATACATGCACAAATGATCATTAGAAATTTTCAAAGTGAGGACAACTTTTTCACACAATTTTGGTCAATAGTAGTACAGATTTGACTAAATAAGCAGAAAAAGCATTCATAGTTGCTTGATGTATTGATTAATGATGCAGAATTAAATTATTTAAAGTCTGAAAAACCAGTGGTACTTCGATTGCAATTGATAACTCTCTGTCATGGTCTGAGAGAATAAATGCTATAGTTTCTATCAAAGTGCTTGTGAGGATAGCATTGAGACTTTTGTTGACGAAACGTGTGTCAGTCATACAAAAAAATTTAATAGTGGAGTCTATGAGTTTATTTGTAGTTGGAACTAAAAATCAAAGATTGCATTGTGTTAAGCATGTTAAGCAATACAATGTATTATGAATTGGGAAATATCTTCTTCTGTCCTTTCCTCTTAATGTGCATGGAATATTTGTCACTGGACGTTAAGCAACCAAGAATCAATCTTTTGTCCACAATTGTAGTTAAACTACAATTATGGACAAAGGAAGATAACTCTAATTTTAAATATTACTTTAACTATTGCATCAGTGACATGTATTTTTTTTTTTTACAAATACGGTTATACACATACACATCATTTTGTAACTTGAATATATATTTCATTGATAAATTTCTTAACATGTTCATGGATAGGATGCATATAATGTTGTACTCAATGGAATATGTTTTTTTTTTATCTAAAAGGTAGTGATAAAGTCTTGAAAATTGGTAATCAAGCTAGCCCGCATAAGGGTTTTGATTGCAGGAATGCAATCTTTACCCCCAAAAATTTCCTCCAAACGGGATTTTATGTGTTGTATGAGAAATCATATACAACTTGAGGGTCTTTTGCTATAAAAAGAATGGCTATATTTTGACTATTTTTAATTATTGTAGTACAATGTAGTACAAGATGGAGTGAAAAATACATTTCAAATATGGAAAAGACATCTTCAATTATACAAACAATAAAAAAAGAGCTACAAGCCTCATTATTTATTTATGCAAAATATGACATTATATATGATTTCTGTAGATGAACTACTTAGAACACAACAAGGCCCCCTATATATAATTGTGATATTTGTATATGTAAACAATGTATTGAACTCTACTTTAATTGGTCAGAGGGCCTAAGGGAAGATAAGCTGTAAGCTAGATGTTTTCTCTCTTACTTCCATTGCTTACTCAAACGACACAAAATGTTTTTATCTTTATGCCTTTCTTTTGGCAAGGCAATACATTTATTTTAGGCTCCACCAGGAGGTGGGAAAATAGGCAAGATTATTTTTAGCATTCTGCGAGAACTATCTTTGACATTTAGTGATAAAACGAAATACATAACAATTTTTTCATTTTATTAAATCTGAAATTATTCAGCTGGTAGGACCAGGATTTTTTAATTTGTCGGTTAACTCTGAAAGCTCTGGACGGGAAAAAACTAAAATCTTTTTGCTAGGTAATCCCTTTTTTGATATCCAAATGAATGATTATTTTTAGTTCAACTTATGTGACAGGTAGTCTCCAATATGTTGAAGAAAAAATTTTTTTTTTTACACATTTATGGTGAAACACCTGATCCACACTTTTTGGAAATAAAATCTTATGGAATGATAACAAAAGAGCAGAACAAACTTAAAATAAACTTCTTACACAAGTTTTGTTCAGTGTAAACTTGCATGTTCATCATGTTCATTAACTTCCCATTTCCAATCAGCTGCTTTTAGATATTTTATGGGGCCCGGCTCCCCTCTTTATTTGGAGCTTCATATATGATAAATGCATAGACTTTTTACAAGTATCACTATAAACATTAGCTTGCTAGGTCCCCCAAACCCCAACCCCTCTTTATTAAAATCCTGGATCCGCACCTGGGTGGTTTTACATATTTGAACAAATTTTAATAAATTGAAAATTATTTATTGAACATAGCAATGATAAATTAAATTAAGATGTGGTATGATTGCCAATGAGACCACTGATCAAATGACATAGAATTTACAACTATAGGTCACTGTACAGCCTTCAACAATGAGCAAAACCAATACCACATACCGCATAGTCAGCTATAAAACCCCAAAATGACAAATGTAAAACAATTCAAACGAGAAATCTAATGGCCTGATTTATGTACAAAACAATGAACGAAAAGCAAATATGATATACAGCAACAAACAACAACCACTGAATTACAGGCTCCTGACTTGGAACAGACACATACAGAATGTGGCGGAGTTAACCTAGTTTGTTGGCACCAAACCCTCCCCTAACCTGGGACAGTGGTGTAACAGTCCAACTATAAAAATCAGTTGAAAAGGGCTCAACTCATCAGATCAATACAAAGCAGTAAAACACCTAACAAAAACACAGACCGGATATGGCAGGGTTATTTATACATCCCCTTAACAAAAAAGACACTAAGTACAGATCTGAGAGTACTTGGACATTTATTCATATCTAGAATTCTTTTAGCCATTTATTTTTATGGCACTTCCTGCACATCCAGTATGTAGCCCTAGTTTGCATTTTGCGGTCAACAAATTTCAGGTGGTTCCAATCGAGACACCTGTTGCAAACTATGGATCCATATTTATGCACATTTATACCATGTATACTATGATTTTGAAAGGATATAAAGTTTCCACTGACCACAAATTGGACATCTTGCTCATTCTTATCCATACGAAAGAATCTTGCTCATTCGTATCAGTACTTAAGAATAGTTGTTTTAATCGACCCTCTATGGCAAAAGTGAACGTCATATTGGTCTATACATCTGGAAGTTTAATCATGACATGATTATGTTTTTACATCATAATTTAACTGTTTAAATTTATTTCACAGATTGCTTGCAAATCAGACATTTTTTTTAGATCAGTGCTTGTCTGAATATATTTTGTGGGCAACAAACATTAATTAATTACTGTAGATCACAATAAAAAGTTATATTATATTGTTGCCTGCAATTCCGTATGAAATCAGGTCTCTGTCCAGAAATACATTTTGGCAATTATTTCTCATTGTTACTTAAACATTTTGCTGGTAATCGTAGCCAGTGCCTTAAAACAAAATCACCTGGGAACACAAACAAAACATATCCCAGCTGTTCAACATATAAACTTTCTGACCATCCAACATATCAACTTTCAATATTGTGACTGACATATTTAATTTTTGCTTTTTTTTATCTGTAAATAGCAAAAGTGGGACAGTCGAGATGCCACAAAGCAATCAACAAGTAACAAAATAATTGATATGCAGGTACATTAAGTGAAACAGATACCCAATATTGGCAACAACACAAATTATTACAGTAGCTGAATATATTAGAGACCATGAATTTATAAAATTAAGATTGCACAGTAAGGAGATATCTCTGTTTTGTTTTGTTTTGTTTTTTTTTTTAAATAGATAGTTGTTATCTACTATTATCTACTACTATGGGTGTTTTTACGAACTTGACCAGATATTTGGAATATCTATTGCCCAAGAAAAATTGCAAGATCGTACTGCCACGCCCATTTTGTACAAACCTGTGTGTGTTCGCAGATGAGCTTTTAAATGAGAACTTTTCCCATAAACTTTATTGCACTCTTTGTAGATACATTTGTGTACTTTTCTTGAGGAAATACCAGTCGTTTCTAAATAATCTTCATCGTCACTGTTGTCATCTAAAGTGGGCGTGGTCATTTTAGCGCGCTTTCGATATCGTCTGTTTTCGTCATTTCGGACAAGAAAATTTTCGTCATGTCTCAATGATCGAAGGAGTTCTGGCTTCAAATCCGTTTTATAATAGTCATGATCTGTGTTTTTCTTTTTGTATCGTCCTAAATCTGTTAGTACTCTTGCTAGAGAAAACAAAGAATCTGTTTCTGTATTGGTTACCAAGTCAACCTCGTGTTCATCAATTTGTGAATCAGATGATTCTGCTCTGGAGTAAACTACTTTATTCGACATTTCCACTAAACATTCTGCAGCTAAATTGTCATCAAAACAATCGATACACTTTTCTTCCAATGTCATACTGAATAAGGCAAGCTATCGTCCATGTAAACAAATGTGTTTCAGTCTTTCAGAAGCCTTTGTTGTCTTTTTAACGACAATGAATTTCTCTCTTTCTTCGTTGAAGGTTTTGATCTGGTTTAAAGATTTAGTTAATCCATACTTTTTTCTTCATTATTCTATCAAATTTCTTCTATCTCATGTTCGAATGTGTGAAAATAAGTAGCTGAAACGCTCATAAATGTGCTACCGCGTGCAGTGGGCGTGTCACATAGCGGAACTGACGTCAAATTTACGACTTCATTCATTTTATTGGTGGTATCTGAAAAGCCGCGAAATTATTTTTAAACTGTTGTATTTACTATAAAATCCTTGCTAAGGGCGAACCACTGGAATACATTAAACATTAAACATATTGTATTTCCTATTCGGATCCCTTGTTGGGCATACAGATGATAATAACAGATCATAACAAGTTAGATTGACCCAAACAGATGGACCCAAACAGATAGCAAAATCAAGGATATAATAGAACTCTGAGATATAAAACGACAGATTTGTTATAGTCATCTCAGTTATATAGCATAAGCAGTGTATATAAAGTGCGAATTCAGTTAGTTCATTTTCACTGTTGTATGCGAGTACAAAATGTATGTCTATTGTGGATGATGGGAAAAACTGCGTTTGTTTACTTTTTGAAAATACAAAATAATTGATTTGAATGTATGTTTTAACACAATTTCATTAGAATATAACTTTTTAATGAATATTAACAGGATTAAAGTCCAAAAAAGTGTTATAAAGCAGCAGAATCCATAATATTAATTACTGAATGCGATTCATTTTAACTATAAATGCGATGAATTATCACTGTAAGTGCAATCATTTCTGATGTTGAATTTTTGAAGGTGCGATGAATTTTCATTGTTGATTTATATGTTAATTCGACATGCAACAACTGAAAATAGTTTTGAAATGATTTACAATTTAAAATGCAAGCTAGTCGTAGATGCCTACTTGAATATACACGGGTATAACCACGTTCATATCATGCATATTCAAATATTGTTGGTGAGTTTGCTATATATAGCTTGTCATGGATCCGAAAATTTACTGGAGCAAAACATCCATGAATATAAAGTATTTCTACGGCGAATTTTCCTTTAGAAGTTTGAGAACTCGCACAAAAAAGCTTTGAAAATTTGTCACGCCGTGTCATACATATTTCTATCATATTGATAGGCTTTTGCACAACGAACAGTACAAGAATGTACAACGAACGGTACTAAAGAAAGTAAACAAACTACAAAGAGAATGAATCGTACAGTGCCAAAATTCTGAGGTCAGTTTTTCAAGTAAATGTCTTCAAACTTGAATAATTAAAACAAGGGTTTCTCATTTGCATTATGGCGTACAATGGGAGGCAACTCTCATTGTACATAATTGATAACGCCTTGTACGAGATTGCCTCCCTTCGATACTTCATCCGGGTTTTAATTACCACGTGGTTTTAAGCAAAGAGCATGTTCCAGCCACTTTTCATTATGTAGTTGATATATATATGTATATGTTTTTTTTTTCTCTCCGTTTTTTTATTGTTAATTTTTTCTAATTACTTTTATTATTACCCACATTGGGGTTCAGGTGCTTCATATTGACACTTTGTTCATTGTAGCTTATTGATACCATGCTTGGTATAACCTGGGACTATTATACTAGTATAATAGTCCCAGGTATAACTATATTTGAATGCATTATTATAATAAAGCACCTATCGCCAAACACTAGTATTAGTTGTCAATTTGTTATTCACAACAACAAATCACAAAATACACAGTCGCACTGAGTGTAAGAGCCAACCAACTATGCTCTATTTGTAATTTAATCAAGTTTGAGTTACACAGATTGTTTGTTTCGCGATGTTAACAAGTAATTCACAGCTAGACCTGTCTATTTAAAATAGTCACATGGTGTTCAAGTAATATAGCTGCCAGAAGCAGTAAACTTTGTTTTCACAAACATTGAATAATTAACTGAACAGTGCGTCAATTAGTCTTTGGTGAAAATATAAGAACGGTCTATCTACCAACATCGTTTCGCGATGTAGCGATTAACGTTCGGAATCAAATATACGGCGGTTATACCCGTGGTATAGAACCATTTAAACATGTAATACTAAACTGTTTTCAATATTTCCTTGTATTCTTACAATTGCGTCTTTGCTTATTTTTAATACCGACTAATAAGAAATGAAAACATGAATTAAGGTGACTCGACTGTTGCTCGAACTTTCTTTACTGTGTTAGATGTATACACAATGGCATGATAAATATCAATTATCCAGTCGTCCAAGCGTCAATTGTGTGTGCAAGATGAAAACGTTTCCACTCATTCAATCGTGAAATGAAGATCGTTTTGTGAATGCTCTTTGTTATCTAAAATGCATCCATTAGAGCTATTTTCCTAATGCTTGTAGTTTAAAGGTTTGGTTGACTTGCTTGCTTTGTTTGTATAAATGTTTACTCAATCTTAATTACAATGCTTAAGGAAACATTTATACATACAAAGCAAGCAAGCCACCCACACCTTTAAACCACAAGCATTAGGAAAATAGCTCTAAATAACGTTTAATTTATTAGTATGCGATGTAGATTTAGACCGAAACAGAAACTCTGCTTTTTCGGTGACGTGGATTCGCTTAACTGTCCAAGATATGTGTATTCAATGATGACATGTCATAGGAAGGGATACATTTTATCCTATATTTAGATCTTGATCTGGACAAATTATCATAGAAAATAGAATTGACTATATTAGCAATAAATGCCATTGTTAAGGAATTTATTGGTATATTACCTCAGACTTTCACTCACAAAGTATGTATATATAATCTCTCCTTCTGAATTCATAAATTTTGTTAGAAAGTCGACTGAATTTGTCAACGTATATTTGTTCCGCCTAACAGAAGTTCCACTGGAAACTTTGTTATAAACAATGTCATAATACCTGTTCCTGTTGGAACAAATATTCTATACCATTTATTCCGTTAGGAACATTTACTGTAATATTTATTCCAGTGGAAATAATATTCCAGAATATTTTTTTCCATTTGGAACTTCTATTCCGTGACAAATTAAGACTTTATATAATGAAAATTAATTCATTTCCTTCTGTGAGAATGCATCGCATGTACAATAAAAATGAATCGCCCTACAGTGAAAATGAAAGTCTAGTATCATTATTCGACAGTAAACATGAATCGCATAACGAAAACAGCATAGTGGAATTTGATTCAATATCAACAAGCTGAATAACAAAACCGGTTTTAAGTTAAACAACATTAATAATTATGTTAAAAGGCACATTTTTCTGCAAATGAAACTTAACTGCTACTTTTAAATCTCTTGCACTCCCTGTTCGTGAACTATTCTTAATATTTATCTATTTGTGTATCAATTTTGCACCTGGATGGCTGTAGGCGCGATGAAAACCCGTCCGCATCTCATACCTATATCATGAAATTATAAAAACAGTACACATTATATATATATTTCTTATTTTATTCAAAAATCATGAATTTATCGTCTGTTTATTTATCATTCTACATCAGAAATTCATCACGGATACAGTAAAAATGACATTTCAGGATTCGCACATTATATACATTGATAAGACCATTTATATTCAAAGATTTATATTTTACTACCTAAATCCTTGATATAAGTATTGTTCAATCCCTTGGTATGATATCAATCAACAATGGTTTATAAACATAATATGTGAAGATATATTTAATAATGTCAGAGACATTATCATGTCATGTCTCTGATAATGTTTTTGTTACTAATTCAATAGTTAGTTAGCATAAAATTCATCAAAATCTGAAAGCATAATAAAATGGTTATGTCTTCATTATTCAAGACCAAATAAAACTGTCAAGTTCCCGATTTTTAAATGATAAACACTTTTGGCATAATTGACCAATTTCATTAGTTGTTTTTTCATGTTATCGTTCATTAGCAAAGAGTTGACCGTTCAAGCAGAAGTTGAAGATGAATATCGATCTAATTAAGATTAAATCTCCGCACTTGCTCATTTTTCAAGCTTGGTCGCTGCGTACCTATTCATCTTCAACTTATTTAGACAATGTACCTTTCTTTTGTTTCAGGAGCACGTTTAACTGCTCATTTATTTTCACTTTTTTCCACGAACGTATAGCGCCCAGTTTATAAGTGAAGTTGATGCACACTAAATCTGATTTTGGTTATAGAATTAAGTTGTTTTAAATCCAAGATAGGCCTACTTTTTGAAATTGTTTTTTCGTCGGAACCCGCTGGTTTTTCAATAATCTATTAAATTTGGTGAGTTTATCTGACTCCAAGCTCGACTCTAAATTTCTTTTCAACGTGGTTTTTCTTAAAATTGTAGAAAATTACATCTCAGACATTGCAGTTTACCGCAAAACTTCATATAAAAGACCGTGGATCACAAACACCTGGTTCTGTCCATGGGAAGGTCGACTATCCATATATATTAAGTGTGGATAGTCGACCTTCCCATGGATAGAAACAAGTGCCTGTGTGGATAGTCGACCTTCCCATGGATAGAAACAAGTGTCTGTGCCGTGGATATATACATGCAACGAATGGCAACATACAATAAGCTTTAGTTAGAGTAGGTACATCTTATAACAAACAAATATAAGCTTTTGTTAGAGTAGTTACATCTTATAACAAACAAACATAAGCTTTTGTTAGAGAAGGTACATCTTATAACAAACAAATATAAGCTCTTCAAAGCTTTAATAATTGGCAACGAATGACAATATACAATAAGCTTTAGTTAGAGTAGTTACATCTTATAACAAACAAATATAAGCTCTTCAAAGCTTTAATAATTGGCAACGAATGACAATATACAATAAGCTTTAGTTAGAGTAGTTACATCTTATAACAAACAAATATGAGCTCTTCAAAGCTTCAATAATTGACAATGAATGACAATATACAATAAGCTTTAGTTAGAGTAGGTTCAAAGCTTTAATAATTGACGACGAAACACCACTAGTGGAGCTGGAAATGTGTTTACCCTTCCGGAGCATATGAGATCAACCCTGGTTTTTGCGGGGTTCTTGTTGCTCGGGCTTTGGTTTTCTATGTTGTGTATTGCTTACTGGTGTTTGTCTTTTTGTTGTTTTTCGATTTTTGCAATGGCATTGTCAGTTTGTTTTCGACTTATGGATTTGAATATCCCTTTTGTATCTTTCGCCTCTCTTTTGTTAGATATTAATAACAATATCTGAAAATATTCTCTAAAGACAAACACTGGGAAACAATCAAGATATTTCTAGATAAACAATTGAAACAGATTCACCTACACCCGTATAGTCGATATATCCGCCTGTTTTGGTCACTGGTGGATAGTTATATCTCATTGGCCATGATCTGCATATTTTAATTATGAACCGTGACCGATCTCCTATCATAGTACTAGTAGACCAAGGCTATATGTGAGAATTTCGAGTTGTTGAAGAGACTTATGATATAATTAAATACCATAAATTATACATGAATATTTTCATTAATAAAAACAAAATTTACAATGGGGGATTTAGAAATCATAGATTTGTTAAAACTTACTAAATGTCGTAACAATTATAGAGATTTGTTTATTGAAGTATGCATAGTTCCGCCTGCAATATTTTTATAAACAGTGCCCATTTTGCATCCAGCTTTTATGGCTACATTAATTGTAAGGCCAAAAAGTTGTGAATTTGTTTGCCAAAATGGGTCGTTTTAGCTAAAAAGTCCTGTTGATTAAGATGTTGAGTATAATGTTGTTTTTCAATCACTGCGTCTATTATTTTTGTTGTTAAACATCTATTCGCTAATTGAAGCGCAATTGAAACACGACTTAAATTTAATATTCTGCATTGAAAATATGTACAGTTTGTTCTGTGAATTGTGGAAGATAGTGCCTTTCTGCACTATTTATTTGACTTTACTGTAAGAAAATTTCCCATGAAAAGTATAAAGTTTGTTTTCCATTTGTTGATAGTTTTGCTTAAATGTCAACAGAATTGTAAAAGCTACTACTAGGGGGTGTTTAACGACCTTGACTACCCATCAGGGTCTCGCACGGTCGGGACTCGGAAAAGATCGTTAACATTTTGAAGGTAAACATTTCAAAAAGTCAAATATTTTTAACTGTTCATGGGATCTAGTTTGATTACAAGCTCGAGTTGGAGTTCGAATTGTTTATTGTGTTAGTTCAAATTAAAGGTATGTACATGTAGGTAAAATTTTAAATGCATCTCGAAAAACAATTTGAGTTCGAATTGAAGTTTGAATCAATGTAGGGATTAAAAACATTTATGAACTAAAGTTAAGGACCTTGTTGGTGTAGTCGTAGCTCTAGTCTAAAATTGACTTCGAGCTGTAATTTCAGTCACATTTTGAGTTCATTTTGACTGAAACTTAGTATAATATTAGTATATATGAATAAAAAGATAATCATTTAGAAACACTGAAAAAGAAACAAGAGGCTCTCAAGAGCCTGAATCGCTCACCTGTAATTTTTTGCTTAAATCTTTCATCAATGATTATTTTTGCTTTTTAATATATATTAATGAGGGGCTTAAAAATGCCATTTAAATGTTCTTTGTATCTGTCATATTTTCTTCAAAAGCAAAAATGCATTTTATCCCCTATGTTCCATTTTAGCCATAGTGGCTATGTTTCTTGACGTACAAGGAAATAAAATAAAAAAATTTATACTAGATACTCTGAAACTCATTCAGCCCAAGTTTGGCTGAAATTGATTCAGCAGTTTCAAAGGAGAAGCTGTTTTAAAGTAGGCAAACTAGATGAACAAATTGTTAAAAATTATCTTTAAAGGGCAATAACTCCTTAAGGGTCAATTGACCATTTTGGTCATTAAACTTATTTGTAGATCTTACTTTGTTGAACATTTTTGCTGTTAACAGTTTTATCGTTATCTATAATAATATTCAAGATAATAACCAAAAACTGCAAAATTTCCTTAAAATTACCAATTTAGTGATAGCAACCAAACAATTGGTTGTTAGATTCATCTGAAAATTTCAGGGCTGATAGAACTTGACCTAATAAACATTTTACCAGTCAGATTTGCTCTAAATGCTTTTGTTTTTGAGATATAATTAAGCCTGCATTTTACCTCTATCTTCAATTTTAGCCATGGCGGCCATGTTTTTGACGAAATAGAAAATAAAACACAAACTTTATTCTAGATACCCTAAGGATCATTCAGCTAAAGTTTGGTTGGAATTGGTTTAATAGTTTCAGAGGAGAAGATGTTTGAAATAGTTTACACAAGACGGACGACGACAGACCACGACGGACGACGACGGACGCCAAGCGATGGCAAAAGCTCACATTTCCTTTGGAAAGGTGAGCTAAAAATAGTTACAGATAAACTCTAACTTTAGAATAATAATAATCTGTATTTACCCAAGTCATAACAACTATAGGCATACAACATATAAACTACTCACAGTATACATAGATAGATATAAAATAAGATCCAAGACCTTTATAAGTTGTAGTGCAAGAATGTCCTGTAATAACACGGACAGTAAGTTTACCAATTTCCCTGAATTTGTTTCACACCACAGCCTTTTTCAAAAAGTCTTTAAATCTTTACTTAAATTGACAATAATTACAGCCCAGCGTACGAAGGTTTTAACAATATCAAAGCTCATTTCTAAACAGATCATCGTTTAGACCAAAACCAAAATTTTGACAGATATTGGCAACTTCTGAGTGTTTATCCCAAAATTTTATAAGGAGGACATCGTTAACCAAAACCAAAATTATGTTGGGAGTAAAGCTATGTATTGTCTTTAGGATACAAATTAAAACTCGTTTTGGTTATAGCGATGTCATCTATGTGAAATTTGACAATAGCATGAACGATTAGCAATTGTATATCAACTGTAAATATGATATAGGTATTCTACAGAAGATTAGAATAAAAAAAAAATTTAAAAATCATATTCTCGGTCACAGTTCACAGTTAATATAAAAAAATGATATTATGTCGCGGAAAACAAAAATTCTGACAAGAACAAGTATATCGATGTGACGTTTGGTTAGCTCCTTCTCAGTGTGGAATGCATTCTATTCTCGGTTAATTGTATTTTTACGTCCGATGTTGCAGTAACAGCCTCGATTAATAGGAATGAAATGTTCTTATGAAGACTATCAAATCATTGATTTCGATATATGAGTTTTTAATAATATTACTACTACCATATAAGGTCTTACTATGAAGTATGTTGATCCAGTTGTATAAATAAACAAAAGAAATAATATTTCTTACCCAGTAATTTATGGTAATGTAGTGCAGATTTGCTAACAAGATTAAGAGTTTCATATATGGATCGTTTACATATGTCATATATACGGTTAAATAAAATTACTTGCTTATTGTACCATAATATTATCAACATTGTTATTTTTACATCACATATTATGGAGAAATTAATATTGATTTCTAAAATAACATTGTATACTATAATTAAATCATGTTAAGATGTGTGACCTTTTCCATTCAAAAATTATTAGCATCTTCTTTTCATATCGGATGACCATGACGGCATTCCGGTGTATTGTTGCCACAGACATTTCTACCCACGTGACTTTCGTTTCTGACTGATAACCGAAAGCAAAATAACATTCCTTATCGCTTGTTAGATATCAATTTAATCAATAAATATTCATGAAAATAATTTTTAAGAACATAGATCTATGTACCTTAACCTCACTTTCAGGTATAGAGATGTGATTTTGTTTTTCTGAGACAAGTGCTTGTGACCATCCACAAAAACCTGCGGTCATCCGATGGTCAGTACTTTGATTACACTAGCTATAATGTTGTTTCGAAAAACAGTGATCGGTATTATAGTATGGCAAGCCGTTAGCGTCAAAACTATGTTTAAACCATTTTTCGAAATATTTACTCACTGAGAATTAAAAAAAAAAAAACACACTGAGATTAAAAAACCTAAAAAAAAAAACACTGAGAATTAAAAATTACACACTGAGATTTCATAAAAACGCACTGAGATTACAAAAATGAAAAACACACACTGAGAATTGAAATTACACACTGAGAATTGAAAATTACACAATGAGATTTCAAAAAGACACACTGAGATGAAATCAAGTGAAAAACACACACTGAGAATTTAAAATTACACACTGAGATTTGTGCGCACTTTTTATGCGCACATATCTAATTAGCATACTTAATCTGAATCTATTACAAGCTTAAAACAGCTAGGGGACAGAACTTAGTTCTTCAATTTGGCGCTAAATGTTTTATAAAAAACATAAAAAATACAACGTATAGAAAAACTACGTTATCAAAGACCAATAGAACAAGAAAAACACCAGCTTACTCTCATTACAAAATATAACCGAATGGTGAAAACTTCATTAAAATTATAAGAAAACATTGGAACAATCTGCAAAAATACGAACAATGCAGTGAATTTTTTTCCCAAGTGCCTATTAGTATATATACGTAACAAAAATATAAAAGATTACCTTGCGAAATCAGGGTAACAGTTGAAAGACTTTTGAAAATAGACCATGCTTAAACAGTTTTAAGCAAAAAATCCCGATATACTGTTAGTAATAATCTGAATTATAGGCAACAAACTTATGAATATGAGTTACAAAAAAAAACGAATTGGTTGAAGAAGAGACATATAATACATATGTCTCTGGTTGAAGGAACCGCATTTCATTATAATGACAAGAGTTCGGGAGACCAAGATATTAATCTGTTGAATTATTCATCTCATGAATATTCATTAGTAATTTGCATATTAATCTCAGTGTGTATTTTTGAAATCTCATTTTGTAATTAACAATTCTCAGTGTGTGTTTTTCAATTTATTTCATCTCAGTGTGTCTTTTTAAAATCTCAGTGTGTAATTTTAAATTTTCAGTGTGTGTTTTTCATTTTTTTAAATCTCAGTGTGTAATTTTAAAATCTCAGTGTGTAATTTCGATTTCTCAGTGTGTAATTTCGATTTCTCAGTGTGTAATTTCGATTTCTCAGTGTGTTATTTTAGGTTCTTAAATCTCAGTGTGATTTTCTTAATTCTCAGTGTGTAATTTTTTCGAAAAAATGGTTTAATAGATATAAGAAGATGTGGTATGAGTGCCAATGAGACAACTCTCCATCCAAGTCAAAATTTATAAATGTAAACCATTATAGGTCAAAGTACGGTCTTCAACACGGAGCCTAGGCTCACACCGAACAGTAAGCTATAAAGGGCCCCAAAAATTACTAGTGTAAAACCATTCAAACGGGAAAACCAACGGTCTAATCTATATAAAAACGAGAAACGAGAAACACTTATGAACCACATCAACAAACGACAACTACTAAACATCAGATTCCTGACTTAGGACAGGTGCAAACAAATGCAGCGGGTTTAAACGTTTTAATGGTACCAAACCTTCACCCTTTTTCTGAAACAATAGTGTAACATCACAACATAGAAAGACACACTATAAAATATCAACGGAAATAGCTTAACTCAATCAAAGGACATAGTAACACCACTGAACATACACTGAACAAATAAATTTGACCTATGATACAATGCAAATTCAAAATAAATAAACTAAGGAAGAATAATAAAAGTGACATGTTATATCGGTATGAAATGTTAAACAATTTAAGAAAAACAATATGCTCGAACAAAATATCAGCCATTTGCAATAACTTTAAACACAGGTAAATAAAATAATTTTGTTGTTAGGTATACGTATACAGTTACAATAGAGAAAGGAAATATTTTAACAAAATAAATAATTTTGATGTTCATAGTACGAAGTGGAAATTTATATTAGTACCAAACACTTATCAAAGCTGGTATATAGACCAGAGAAACCCTGAATAACATTAAATAACAAAAAGCATTACAATTAGTATCAACAGGTCAAATAAACAAGAAAGTACGATTTGAGAGTACTCGCAGTTACTGACAGCTAGTTAAAAGCCAAAACAATTAATAATGAAAATCATGCATCAGAGACTAAAATCAACTAAAACACATCCCAGGGATTTAGTATTTTAACGTCATGGACAGTCAAAGAAGACATGACTAGTGCAATGCCAAAATAAATGTATCGACAGACAGTAGGATAGTTAGGAGTTTAACCTCTTTATAGATCAAAATGAACGTGGGTGTGTCTTTAAACATCCCGTTTGAAAAGAATACAAATTTAGTTATGTTTTAATTTGCTGATGACAAAATCGACATTAGTGCCAATGTAAACTATATTCAAAGATCTAATTACAACATTGGTAAGATAACCTGAACTAATAAGTTTATTTAAAGGTTCGATGAGTTTACACGGATCATATAGTGATTTCCGCGCTTTAAGTACAATATTACCGTAAAATTTAGGATGTGAAATACCGTTTTAATCAGTTTTCTACAGGTACAGCCAAATTTACTAATCAAATCTTTGTATCTATGAAAGAACTTAGCAAAAGTTTTACGTAATTTATGGTAACGAAATCCCTGACTTAATAATTTACTAGTGATGCATTGATTACGTTCGTTAAAATCTATGACATCACTACACACACGGGTATAACGAACGAGTTGGGATATATACACACCGTATGATGGAGCCAAAGGAACATCGCCGTCTAAAAAAAGAAAATTAACAATAGGGAATGAAAAATCGTCTCTTTTGTCGTAAATTTTCGTATGGAGTTTTCCTTTAGAGATTGAAATGTCCAAGTCCAGAAAAGGACAACTACTGCTGTTTATGTTAGATTTAGTTAAAGTAAGTTCTATTGGGTAAATTTCGGTAGTATATTTAGAGAACTCTGGATTATTTAACGAAAAATATCATCTAGATAACGGAAGGTATTGTTGAATGTATCAACCAAATGTAACAATGACGTGTCTTTACTGAGTTTGGTCATAAACTGAGATTCATAGCAATACAGGAATAAATCTGCTATTAAAGGGGCGCAGTTAGTGCCCATAGGAATACCTACTACTTGTCGATACACTTTATCGCCGAAACGTACATATATGTTGTCCAGGAGAAAATTTAAAGCTTCAATCATATCTTCACATTTCCAGTAAGTGTATCTAGCATACTTTCCTTTTTCGTTACAGAAAAAGGCTTTAAACGAGTTACAGCAAATAAATTTGTAATGAGATTTTTCAAAAGACCGTTTAATTAAATATGAAAACTTTTTCTTGATAAGATTGTGTGGAAGTGTAGTATAGAGAGTAGAAAAATCATAACTGTCAACAGAATTAAAAGGACCATCAAAAGCATGTATTTTATCTAAAATCTCTAAAGAATTTTTAACACTCCAAAAATAATTAATACCATTATTTTCATAAGCTTTATTACAAAAGTTAATAACAAGTTCTTTGATAGTAGTAAGGGAGGTAGTTAGAAGAACTGATAGATTGGTAGTAGAACACTTACTAGATGCGGAGATGAAACGGAATTTAAATGGTTTTTTGTGCAATTTAGGTAACCAGTACATAGTAGGGACTTTCAAATGTTCGGAAGAGGCTTTAAGCTGGGTAGTGGCAGTGATATGCTTGTTTACAATTTGACTCTCTGTGGAGCGTACGGACCTGAATGTAGATGAATTTGTAATTTCGTTTTGGAGAACTTCCGTGTAGTATATGCGTCACACCACCACTACATTATTTGCTGCTTTATCTGCCGGTACGAACACAAACCACTTTGCGAGTACTTGGAGTTTATTTTTTATTCTGGAAATGGGAATATCATGGACCCTATTACTAATTTCTGAATTGTTTTCAAAATGAGATATACGAATATTAACAGTATTCATAATTTTATTCAAATAACTGTCTAGAGATTTTTTATCAGATTTTTCACGTTTACACCAATTTTTACAGTAGACAGACAGAGCGTCTTTAATAACCTTACGACACTGTTTCCAATCTATTTTAGATGGAGGACGATATTTCGGTCCTTTCTTAAGAAAAGTTATGACCTCACGGTCTTCGACGATGTTGAGGTCTCCTGTAAGGACATGACCATAGGGAACATATCTAAAACTAGATGTTTCACAATCTCAAGCGGAAGGAACATTATTTACTATATTGACGTCTGATGTAACTGACGTATAATTAAAAATCAAACTTCTGCTGGTTTTTTTATAAGAATACGAAATAATAGGTGGTTCTATATCATCAAAATATGGAGGTATTTGGCTTTGGATGGTAGAGTCATTGAATATACTAGATAAGTTAATAAAATCAATACCTCTATTTATATATTTTAATTTAAGAAAATGCCGTTTATGATTTTCAGGTTTATCGATACTAGGAAATAGCCTATGATGACAAAAGGCTGTAATAATACGGGTGTATTCATACATCGGGCTGAAAAAAGAAATTGTATCACATTCCAGAAAAATAGCATATAATTTACTTATTGGTATCTGACCTAGTTTGCATAATACTTGATGTCTGCCATTATTTTTTATTATAGATAACAGATCAGCAAGTGTATAATTTATACGATGTTTAATACGTTGATTACGGTTTTTGCGTTTGCCATGAGACCTTTTATTTCTAAGTCGTGTATCGACAATATTAATGACATCGATTGAAGTTTTAGTTATGTTCCCCTGTCCTAATATTTTGTCATTAAGACCGAGAGGATAAGCAGTTTGAAGTCTTTTATCCAAAATAATTCGCGAATTTCACGTGATTTTTCAAATTGCTTGTGTGATTCTCCTGGTTGTTTCTGAACGGTTTCAAGTGGTTGGAATTTAATAAATTTTAGATTGTGATTATGCTTATCTAAATGTTGATATATCAAACTTTTGAATTTTAAGGTCTACGAAAGCGGTAAAGGTGTTCTTGATTTCTTTTGTAATACGCTCGTCCCGTCTGTCCCACATATTGAATACCACATTTAGGTTGGGTTCAAGTTACCACATATATAAGGTTTTGAGTTTTCAGGTAATGTCACAGGAAAGGAGAGCGAAAAGCTCTCCCGTTCACTGTTGACCGTACAGTATTTTGTGAAGTTAATCTAAAACAGGTTAGTCACTTTTTGGCATTGCACGGGAAAATTTGTGGATATCCACGCGCATTTTTGTTAAACAATCTGGCTGTAGAGGCATTACAAATACGTTTGTTTAAGCACGTGGATATCCTAGAAGTTGTGTTGTTTTGACGAGAACGGCTTGCCATATTATAGAGTGTACGTTGTCTTCATAATAAAAAAAAATAAAGTAGTCGTTTATTTAATGTACAAGGTAGTGATGCCATAAATAAAAGATCAAGTTGAAACTAGATGACCATATAGATGCATCTGTCTACTCGAGCTGTACAGTAAGACCATGTTAGTTTTATACTGTCTGTTAAACGTTTGATATTTTCGGCTTTACATTTTGGTCTCGTGCAATAACATATGTCGTGCACATTGTATCATTCGTCGCATACTATACCACTGTATCGGTACTCCTGCTGGTGGACTATCAGTCCGCGGGGATATTATACGTCGTTTACTATACCACTGTGTCGGTACTTTTGCTGGTGGATTATCGGTTCCCGGGGGGTATTATACGTCGTTTACTATACCACTGTGTCATTACTTTTGCTGGTGGACTATCGGTCCCCGGGGTATTATACGTCGTTTATTTTACCCGGGACTCTATCGTAACATATGCTGGTGGACTATCGGTAACCGAAGGTATTATACGTCGTTTACTATACCACTGTGTCGTTACTTCTGTTGGTGAACTATCGGTCCCCGGGGTTATTATACGTCGTTTACTATACCACTGTGTCGGTACTTCTGCTGGTGAACTATCGGTCTCCGGGGGTATCAAACGTCGGTTACTATATCCGGGACTGTATCGGTACTGCTGCTGGTGAACTATCGGTCCCTGTGGGTATTATACATCTTTTACTATACTAATGCATCTGTACTGTTGCTGATGAACTATCGATCCCCGTGTTATTATACATCTTTTACTACAACACTGTATCTGTACTGCTGATGGTGAACTGTCGGTCCCCGGGGGTATTATACATCTTTTACTACACCACTGTATCTGTACTGCTGATGGTGAACTATCGGTCCCCGGGTTATTATACATCTTTCACTACACCACTGTATCTGTACTGCTGATGGTGAACTATCGGTCCCCGGGTTATTATACATCTTTTACTACACCACTGTATCTGTACTGCTGATGGTGAACTATCGGTCCCCGGGTTATTATACATCTTTTACTATACCACTGTATCGGTACTTCTGATGGTGAACTATCGGTCCACGGGGTATTATAGATCTTTCACTACACCACTGTATCTGTACTGCTGATGGTGAACTATCGGTCCCCGGGGTATAATACATCTTTTACTATACCACTGTATCGGTACTGCTGCTGGTGAACTATCGGCCCCCGGGGGTATTATACATCTTTTACTATACCACTGTATCTGTACTGCTGATGGTGAACTATCGTTCCCCATGGTATTATACATCTTTTACTATACCACTGTATCGGTACTACTGCTGATGGTGAACTATCGGTCCCTGGGGGTATTATACATCTTTTACTATACCACTGTATCGGTACTACTGGTGATGGTGAACTATCGGTCCCTAGGGGTATTATACATCTTTACTACACCACTGTGTCGGTACTTCTGCTAGTGGACTATCGGTCCCCGAGGGTATTATACGTCGTTTGTTATACCCGGAACTGTATCGGTATTGCTGCTGGTGAACTATCGGTCCCCGGGGGTTTAAACGTCGGTTACTATATCTGGGACTGTATCGGTACTGCTGTTGGTGAACAATCGGTCCCTGTGGGTATTATACATCTTTTACTATACTAATGGATCTGTACTATTGCTGGTGAACTATCGGTCCCCGGGTTATTATACATCTTTTACTACAACACTGTATCTGTACTGCTGATGGTGAACTATCGGCCCCGGGGGTAATATACATCTTTTACTATACTAATGGATCTGTACTATTGCTGGTGAACTATCGGTCCCCGGGTTATTATACATCTTTTACTATACCACTGTATCGGTACTTCTGCGGGTGAACTATCGTTCCCTTAGGATATTATACATCTTTTACTACAACACTGTATCAGTACTGATGCTGATGAACTATTGGTCCCCGGGTATCATACATCTTTACTATACCACTGTATCTGTACTGCTGATGGTGAACTATCGGCCCCGGGGTATTATACATCTTTACTATACCACTGTGGCGGTACTTCGGCTGGTAAACTTTCGGTCCCCAGGGTATTATACGTCGTTTATTATAACCGGGACTGTATCAGTACTTCTGCTGGTGGACTGTCGGTCCCTGGGGTTATTATACGTCGTTTATTATAACCGGGACTATATCGGTATTGCTGCCAGTGAACTATTGGTCCGGGGGACTATACGTCGTTAACTATACCCGGTACTGTATCGGTATTTCTGCTGGTGAACTATCGTTCCCAAGGATATTATACATCTTTTACTATACAACTGTATCTGTACTGCTGATGGTGAACTGTCGGTCCCCGGGGTAATATACATCTTTTACTATACCACTGTATCGGTACTTCTGCTGGTGAACTATCGTTCCCCAGGATATTATACATCTTTAACTACACTGCTGTATCTGTACTGATGCTGATGAACTATCGGTCCCCGGGGTATTATACATCTTTTACTATACCACTGTATCTGTACTACTGCTAATGGTGAACTATCGGTCCCTGGGGTATTATACATCTTTTACTACAACACTGTATCTGTACTTCTGCTGGTGAACTATCGGTCCCCGGGGTATTATACAACTTTTACTACACCACTGTATCGGTACTGCTGCTGGTGAACTATCGGCCCCCGGGGGTATAATACATCTTTTACTATACCACTGTATCTGTACTGCTGATGGTGAACTATCGTTCCCCATGGTATTATACATCTTTTACTATACCACTGTATCGGTACTACTGGTGATGGTGAACTATCGGTCCCTGAGGGTATTATACATCTTTTACTATACCACTGTATCTGTACTACTGCTAATGGTGAACTATCGGTCCCTGGGGTATTATACATCTTTTACTATACCACTGTATCTGTACTACTGCTAATGGTGAACTATCGGTCCCTGGGGTATTATACATCTTTTACTATACCACTGTATCGGTTCTACTGCTGATGGTGAAGTATCGGTCCCTGGGGGTATTATACATCTTTTACTATACCACTGTATCTGTACTGCTGATGGAAAACTATCATTCCCCAGGGTATTATACATCTTTTACTATACCACTGTATCGGTTCTACTGCTGATGGTGAACTATCGGTCCCTGGGGGCATTATACATCTTTTACTATACCACTGTATCGGTACTACTGCTGATGGTAAACTATCGGTCCCTGGGGCATTATACATCTTTTACTATACCACTGTATCTGTACTGCTGATGGTGAACTATCGGATTTCCAACCGTTTAGTTTTCATCATTGCGGTTGAAAGTTTATCCAGAAATGAATCTTTGGCTTTTAAACGTTTGGTTTTGGGCATTGCTGATAAAAAGTTATCTAGACATATATCTTTGGCTTCTAATCGTTTTGTTTTGAGCATTGCTGAAGGAAATTTATTTATATATGTATCTTTAGTTGACACACGTTTAGTTCTGAGCATTGCTGGTGGAAGTTTGCCTAGCAATGTCTCTTTGGTTTCCAAAAGTTTGGTTCTGAACATTACTGACGGAGGTTTATCTAGACATGTATTGTTGGCTTCAAAACGTTTGGTTTTGAGCATTACTGACGGAGGTTTATCTAGACATGTATTGTTGGCTTCAAAACGTTTGGTTCTGAGCATTACTGACGGAGGTTTATTTAGACATGTATTGTTGGCTTCAAAACGTTTGGTTTTGAGCATTACTGATTGAGGTTTATTTAGACATGTATTGTTGGCTTCAAAACGTTTGGTTTTGAGCATTACTGACGGAGGTTTATTTAGACATGTATTGTTGGCTTCAAAACGTTTGGTTTTGAGCATTACTGACGGAGGTTTATCTAGACATGTATTGTTGGCTTCAAAACGTTTGGTTCTGAGCATTACTGACGGAGGTTTATTTAGACATGTATTGTTGGCTTCAAAACGTTTGGTTCTGAGCATTACTGACGGAGGTTTATCTAGACATGTATTGTTGGCTTCAAAACGTTTGGTTTTGAGTATAACTGACGGAGGTTTATTTAGACATGTATTGTTGGCTTCAAAACGTTTGGTTTTGAGCATTACTGATTGAGGTTTTTTTAGACATGTATTGTTGGCTTCAAAACGTTTGGTTCTGAGCATTACTGATTGAGGTTTATCTAGACATGTATTGTTGGCTTCAAAACGTTTGGTTTTGAGCATTACTGATTGAGGTTTATCTAGACATGTATTGTTGGCTTCAAAACGTTTGGTTTTGAGCATTACTAACGGAGGTTTATTTAGACATGTATTGTTGGCTTCAAAACGTTTGGTTTTGAGTATTACTGACGGAGGTTTATTTAGACATGTATTGTTGGCTTCAAAACGTTTGGTTTTGAGCATTACTGACGGAGGTTTATCTAGACATGTATTGTTGGCTTCAAAACGTTTGGTTTTGCGCATTACTGATTGAGGTTTATTTAGACATGTATTGTTGGCTTCAAAACGTTTGGTTTTGAGTATTACTGATTGAGGTTTATTTAGACATGTATTGTTGGCTTCAAAACGTTTGGTTTTGAGCATTACTGATTGAGGTTTATTTAGACATGTATTGTTGGCTTCAAAACGTTTGGTTTTGAGCATTACTGATTGAGGTTTATCTAGACATGTATTGTTGGCTTCAAAACGTTTGGTTTTGAGCATTACTGACGGAGGTTTATCTAGACATGTATTGTTGGCTTCAAAACGTTTGGTTCTGAGCATTACTGACGGAGGTTTATTTAGACATGTATTGTTGGCTTCAAAACGTTTGGTTTTGAGCATTACTGACGGAGGTTTATTTAGACATGTATTGTTGGCTTCAAAACGTTTGGTTCTGAGCATTACTGACGGAGGTTTATTTAGACATGTATTGTTGGCTTCAAAACGTTTGGTTCTGAGCATTACTGATTGAGGTTTATTTAGACATGTATTGTTGGCTTCAAAACGTTTGGTTCTGAGCATTACTGATTGAGGTTTATCTAGACATGTATTGTTGGCTTCAAAACGTTTGGTTCTGAGCATTACTGATTGAGGTTTATCTAGACATGTATTGTTGGCTTCAAAACGTTTGGTTTTGAGCATTACTGACGGAGGTTTATTTAGACATGTATTGTTGGCTTCAAAACGTTTGGTTCTGAGCATTACTGATTGAGGTTTATCTAGACATGTATTGTTGGCTTCAAAACGTTTGGTTTTGAGCATTACTGATTGAGGTTTATCTAGACATGTATTGTTGGCTTCAAAACGTTTGGTTTTGAGCATTACTGACGGAGGTTTATTTAGACATGTATTGTTGGCTTCAAAACGTTTGGTTTTGAGTATTACTGACGGAGGTTTATTTAGACATGTATTGTTGGCTTCAAAACGTTTGGTTTTGAGCATTACTGACGGAGGTTTATTTAGACATGTATTGTTGGCTTCAAAACGTTTGGTTTTGAGCATTACTGATTGAGGTTTATTTAGACATGTATTGTTGGCTTCAAAACGTTTGGTTTTGAGTATTACTGATTGAGGTTTATTTAGACATGTATTGTTGGCTTCAAAACGTTTGGTTTTGAGCATTACTGATTGAGGTTTATCTAGACATGTATTGTTGGCTTCAAAACGTTTGGTTTTGAGCATTACTGACGGAGGTTTATCTAGACATGTATTGTTGGCTTCAAAACGTTTGGTTCTGAGCATTACTGACGGAGGTTTATTTAGACATGTATTGTTGGCTTCAAAACGTTTGGTTTTGAGCATTACTGACGGAGGTTTATTTAGACATGTATTGTTGGCTTCAAAACGTTTGGTTCTTAGCATTACTGACGGAGGTTTATTTAGACATGTATTGTTGGCTTAAAAACGTTTGGTTCTGAGCATTACTGATTGAGGTTTATTTAGACATGTATTGTTGGCTTCAAAACGTTTGGTTCTGAGCATTACTGATTGAGGTTTATCTAGACATGTATTGTTGGCTTCAAAACGTTTGGTTTTGAGCATTACTGACGGAGGTTTATTTAGACATGTATTGTTGGCTTCAAAACGTTTGGTTTTGAGTATTACTGACGGAGGTTTATTTAGACATGTATTGTTGGCTTCAAAACGTTTGGTTTTGAGCATTACTGACGGAGGTTTATTTAGACATGTATTGTTGGCTTCAAAACGTTTGGTTTTGAGCATTACTGATTGAGGTTTATTTAGACATGTATTGTTGGCTTCAAAACGTTTGGTTTTGAGTATTACTGATTGAGGTTTATTTAGACATGTATTGTTGGCTTCAAAACGTTTGGTTTTGAGCATTACTGATTGAGGTTTATCTAGACATGTATTGTTGGCTTCAAAACGTTTGGTTCTGAGCATTACTGACGGAGGTTTATTTAGACATGTATTGTTGGCTTCAAAACGTTTGGTTTTGAGCATTACTGACGGAGGTTTATTTAGACATGTATTGTTGGCTTCAAAACGTTTGGTTCTGAGCATTACTGACGGAGGTTTATTTAGACATGTATTGTTGGCTTAAAAACGTTTGGTTCTGAGCATTACTGATTGAGGTTTATTTAGACATGTATTGTTGGCTTCAAAACGTTTGGTTCTGAGCATTACTGATTGAGGTTTATCTAGACATGTATTGTTGGCTTCAAAACGTTTGGTTCTGAGCATTACTGATTGAGGTTTATCTAGACATGTATTGTTGGCTTCAAAACGTTTGGTTTTGAGCATTACTGACGGAGGTTTATTAAGACATGTATTGTTGGCTTCAAAACGTTTGGTTCTGAGCATTACTGACGGAGGTTTATTTAGACATGTATTGTTGGCTTCAAAACGTTTGGTTTTGAGCATTACTGATTGAGGTTTATTTAGACATGTATTGTTGGCTTCAAAACGTTTGGTTCTGAGCATTACTGATTGAGGTTTATCTAGACATGTATTGTTGGCTTCAAAACGTTTGGTTCTGAGCATTACTGATTGAGGTTTATTTAGACATGTATTGTTGGCTTCAAAACGTTTGGTTCTGAGAATTACTGACGGAGGTTTATTTAGACATGTATTGTTGGCTTCAAAACGTTTGGTTCTGAGCATTACTGATTGAGGTTTATCTAGACATGTATTGTTGGCTTCAAAACGTTTGGTTTTGAGCATTACTGACGGAGGTTTATCTAGACATGTATTGTTGGCTTCAAAACGTTTGGTTCTGAGCATTACTGACGGAGGTTTATTTAGACATGTATTGTTGGCTTCAAAACGATTGGTTTTGAGTATTACTGATTGAGGTTTATCTAGACATGTATTGTTGGCTTCAAAACGTTTGGTTTTGAGCATTACTGACGGAGGTTTATCTAGACATGTATTGTTGGCTTCAAAACGTTTGGTTTTGAGCATTACTGACGGAGGTTTATCTAGACATGTATTGTTGGCTTCAAAACGTTTGGTTTTGAGCATTACTGATTGAGGTTTATTTAGACATGTATTGTTGGCTTCAAAACGTTTGGTTTTGAGCATTACTGATTGAGGTTTATCTAGACATATATTGTTGGCTTCCAGACGTTTGGTTTTGAGCATTAGTGATGGAAGTTTAAATAGATATTAATTGTTGGCTTCTAAAAGTTTGGTTTTGAGCATTGGTGATGGAAGTTTAAATAGACATATCTTTGTCTTCGAAACGTTTAATTTTGAGCACTGCTTGATGGAAGTTTATCTAGACATGTATCTTTGGTTGTCAAACGCAGCAATGTTCAAAAACTCCATCAGTAATGCTCACAACCTCTATCAGCAATGCTAAAAACCTAGTTTTGTCTTGTGAGGGGATATTATATTTATAGCAGAACATGAGGTTAAAGAATAATACCGGTACTAACTTTTTTTCATTTTTCCCTAGAAGCTTCTGTAGAAGTCTGCCTCGTATATATAAATGAAAATAAATTAAGGAACAAGTCGGCAAGAAATAGAGCACAGTTGATTCTAATTGGATTTTGATTGTCGTTGAAAAACACGTCCTGCAAACGTTAGAGATATGTTGTTATTTGTTTGTTTTTTTTTGTGTATTTGAAACAAAGATAGGCAAATTCTTTCAATCCGTCTTTACGTTGAGGAATTATTTATTGTCTTATGTGCCCTTTACATGGGTATTAGAATATCCGTCACTGTAAAGAGTACAGAAGTCAAAGTGTTATACATGTATATACTATTGCGCGAGGACAGACACTTAGATTGTAAGTACTCTAACAGTTCTTTGGATCGTTTTAGTATCCACACTTGAGAATGTAGTTTCACAATAAATCAGAAGCCCGGTTTTTATTGCTGATCAAATAGAGGTTAATAATTTGGAAAGAGTTTTCTTGGAACATTTGGTAGACCCACCAATGCAACGTTGTTTGTAATGACACTAATGTAATTTGGGCATTTAGTACAGTAAAGGAAGATTCAGTTCGTCGTCTTTGGTTGAAATTCCAAAGAACTTAATAATATGATTGTTCAGGATTTCCGCTTTTGTAAGTGTCGAGGGCGTATATGAATGGATTCAAAAAGAATTGTCAATACAAAATTCCTTTATCAAGCAGTTTAAGTTTTTCATTGAGTTTTTTAATACTTTTTAAATATTTTTGTATTCACAACCTCAGACCTCACAGCCTTAACCAAGGCGGAAAGAGTACAGGAGTAAAAGACCGATCTTTGAATAAAGAGATGTGTTCGATTGTACTGATCTATGATAAAGGATATTCACTAAGACCTTTATTGGCAAAAGAAAGATTTAGAAAGGATCGTTCCTAAGTTACATCTTTCCTATGCTAACTGGTCTGAAACGTCTGTGACGGGATTTATCCAATGATATCTGTAGGTTTCTTAAGTTAGAATGGGATATATTTTTCAGGAGTTAACACACACAAATTGATCAGAAATGAAGTATTGGTGTGGATGTGATGTATACCAAACGGCTTCTGTGTAAATGAATTAATAGAAACATCTTAAAAAGTAGTTGGTGTTTAATAATGATGACATGGCGGAACAGACGTAAAATATTCATCACATTAACCTAGCTGCATGAGGGACAAGATGAAATACCTGTACCATCATATTTTTCTTCATTAGTTGCTAACATAGGGCGTCGCAGTTCCCAGATCCTATTGTTTAACACAATATCACTTAAATAGAGATTATACTAAATATATAACCAAAAAGTGTGTCTTGGATATATTTGAATGTGTGTAGTGTTTTTATGTTTAAGCATTTAATTGAGCGTTGACTTTTGTCCCTATGTATGGTATTGTTAAAGATCTGTGCTCTTCGTCTATTGTTGTATATATGCAGACAACAGTTCCACTATAACAGTTTAAAGCTAACGGAAATTATAGAAAAGCCCATTTTAAACACACTGTAAAATATAGAAAAGTAAACGTTATCTAAAATCGGCATATATGTCTACACATGACAATAACATTCATAACATTAGCACTGGTGAGATCCTCAACAAATTACTATTATAATCACTGACATAAAAATCATGCAGTGTCATGCAAAACAAAAAATAAAAGTCCATGCAAATATATATCATACTTGATTTCTGAACCTACACAGTCAATGAATGCCCATGTGGCAAGCGACTCTATGCACCGACTGAGGGAACCAGCAATCACTGAAATATCAGTAAAACACTTACACAACTAAAAACATAAAATAAAAATATGCATTAAATAATTAATCTATGGCATTTACATAATAATGTAAAACAATGCACAGAAAAAGGCCAGAAAAAAAAAGGATTTCAGTTGCGAGACAGTACTGGATAGAAAGGCATATGAGTTGCAATTCAATTTTTTCCCACACTAGGGGCCTGGTTTTTGAAAGTATCTTATGGCTAAGATATGTCTTACGATGGTCTTCGGACATGTCATAGTCGTAAGATATGTTTTCGAAAGTGTCCAAAGTTACGATATGTCATAACTTTTATTGGAAACGGGAGACAAGTCGCGACATGACTTATGATGGTCTTATAATTATCATGAAAGTTACGACATCTTTTCTACTGTTCTAATATGATCAGTGTCATTTACTGCATTTATTTTTTGCACATGCAGCCTCTCTTTTTGGTACTGTTTGTTGGTGTGTTGCTGAATCTGCTAAATGGTAAAGATTTATTCTACTCCACTTCGTCAATTAAAATTTGAATATCATGTGACGTAAAAATTGGACTCCCTTTCTTTCTCATGGTTATGTATAATAAATATATATATATATTATTTCTTTCCTTATGTAGTAGTTTATTAACGTATTTGCACGGTCATTTCGTTAAGCGGGCACTCAATGTACCAAATCTTAAAAGTATCCACAATTTGATAACACTGCGTGAATAATAATACATGAACGCGAAGTTTTACTTGTGCTACCTTAAATCTGAAAAGAAGTCAGCACTGTCATATAAAGACTGTTTTATATAATAATACAAAAAACGTGAGATCAAAAGCCAGAAATCTGTAATTCCTCCAAGGTACATGTTCCTTTTAACACGGTGTATTTTTGTAAGACAAAGCGGCCGGTTGAGTTATAATTTGAATACTAGTATGCTGTAAGGATTTGCGTTCAACGTAATTTGGGACATTCTAGGTTTGGTTACCTTTTCTTTAAACCATTCTACCGGTCACAAGTGTTGTTTTAATCAAAGACCGGCTGAATATTAGTCGCAGTTTAAATGTTAGTTATGAAATCAGTTTAATGTTTTCAGATAAACGCCGGAAAGAGTTTCTGTGTTTTTCTTTAATAATCATTGCGAGTCGAAATTAAGTTTTATTTCATCTGTCCAAAATTTCACAGTTGTAATTTCCGATGATCCCACTAAACAAATTTCCCATAATGAGCCTCAAATTCCTTAAGCGTCAGTAGAACCAGAAACCAGTCACGCTTTTTTTAATAACCCCTCAGGTTTATTGTCTTTTTTTAATGTCGCTAAATTTTTTGGTTCTTATACATCACGACAGTTATTAATATTTATAAAATTTCAATCATTTTTATGTCAAAATTGTTGCTGGGTTCTTCACTCATTATTGTAAGGGGAAACAGATATTGAAAGTCTCAGCATGAAGGGGTACCAGATGATCCAAACGGTTACCATATTTGTAACAGGATATATACACGGGCACCTGTTAGACACAACATAGTCCGTTTGTCTTTTGTCTTCTCCTAATAAAATACTGATTGACACGTAAAACAAACTTCTAAAATTAATGATAAATGATTTCGTCTATTGATAAAAGTATTTGATGATCTTAAACTTTAATCTTTTAAAATTTCCTATAGTCATGTGATGCCAAAAATATTTCTTACGCGGAATAATCGCCATATTGGATACGCTATAAATACCATAGTGTTTTCCGTGCCTAAAATAGCACAGAAGTTGAAGATTTTATTCGACAAGATCCTACTGGATAGTAAAAATAGCAACTTAGTTATTTTTATAAGGTAAATATCTGTATTTTAATTGTTTTAAACCAATTAGTCTCCAATATTTTCATCAAGGATACATCCACCCAAAATGGCAGTGAACGGGCCGCGTAAATTTGGCACAATTTCAATTTAGGTTTGTGTGTTGTCTACATAGACAAATTCCATTACCCGCCCATTCAGTAGTATGCCCACAAAATGTAATGGCGTCTTATTTGAAGATTTAGACTATTTTATTTTAGTAATAACTACCAATTTCATATATACAAAACCAATTCTGTTCATGGTGATCGATTTTGAAATCGAAAGTGGGCGACACGATTACGAGTAGACATCGTAACGTCTTGTTTACCCAGATTTGATTATACCACGTGTTGTCTATTTATGAAAATTTATATTTAGCTAACTTTTATTTATGAAGATTTATTTAGAATATAATGAATCAAATGTAAGGCAGTGCATATTTGCTTCATTGCAGTATTACAACATCTTAGTGATCTAGCAATCCTGGTTTGTGGAAGTTTAAACTTGCAAAAAGGACAGATGCATGATCCCTTGTTTAATACTGCAAGCATTGATCTTGCATAAAAATAGATCATGAATTTAAGTTGAGAACCAAAAGATCTATTAAGCCAGATGGATAGAAAATATAAAAGTTTTGAGTGCAATAGGTGAAGTTAAAATTTATTTAATTTTTAAAATGTGAAAAAAAGGCCATGTAACACATTTTTCAGATAAAAAATGCATTGTATGACTTCATCCCATTCAAAGAGGAAAAGACTCCCATTTTTATTGTGACAGTTGTTTTTCTTGCATAATGCAGAAGATTTTCCATATTAGATATTTAGATATTAATAATTTGTTTATTCATTTAACATTGGATATACATGTACATGTATGGTTTGGGGGAGGGGGAATTTGTTATGTTGACTGGATGTTAATTGTCTATATAAAGCAACTGTGTTCAGATCTGAAAAATATATTAATTACGTTTTCAAATATTTTTTCTTTCTAAGTTGAGTTCATAAAATAATATCTTTTTATATGACCGCAAAATTTTTGCGGTCGTATATTGGTATGATGTTGTCGTCGTCCGAAGACATTTGGTTTTCGCACTATAAGTTTAGTAATAGAAATCTATGAAATTTAAACACAAGATTTATGACCACAAAAGGAAGGTTGGGATTGATTTTGGGAGTTTTGGTCCCAACTGTTTAAGAATTAGGGGCCAAAAAAGGTCCCAATACGCATTTTTCTTGGTTTTCGCACAATAACTTTAGTATAAGTAAATAGAAATCTATGAAATTTAAACACAAGGTTTATGACCACAAAAGGAAGGTTGGGATTGATTTTGGGAGTTTTGGTCCCAACAGTTAAGGAATTAGGGGCCAAAAGGGTCCAAAATTAAACTTTGTTTGATTTCATCAAAAATTGAACTATTGGGGTTCTTTGATATGCCAAATCTAACCGTGTATTTAGATTCTTAATTTTTGGTCCCGTTTTCAAATTGGTCTACATTAAGGTCCAAAGGGTCCAAAATTAAACTTGGTTTGATTTTAACAAAAATTGAATTCTTGGGGTTCTTTGATATGCTGAATCTAAACATGTAATTAGTTTTTTGATTATGGGCCCAGTTTTCAAGTTGGTCCAAATCAGGGTCCAAAATTAAACTTTGTTTAATTTCAACAAAAATTGAATATATGGGGTTCTTTGATATGCTGAATCTACATGTAACCATGTATTTAGATTTTTGATATTTGGGCCGGTTATCAAATTGGTCCACATTGAGGTTTAAAGGGTCCAAAATTGAACTTTAATATTGGGCCCCATTTTTAAATTGGTCTACATTGAGGTCAAAAGGGTCCAAAATTAAACTTTGTTTGATTTCATCAAAACTGAATTATTGCGGCTGTATGATTTGCTGAATCTTATTGTGCATTTAGATTTTTATTTTGGGCCTTGTTTTCAAATGAGTTCTTATTAAGGTTTGAAGGGTCCAAAATTAAACTTTGTTTGATTTCAACTAAAATTAAATTATTGGTGTTTTTTTTATGCTGAATCTAACCATGTTGTTAGATTTTGGATATCAGACCATTCTAGGTAAATTAAATGTCCCATTTCAAATTTTTAAGATCTTTGACCACATTTATTTTGTGTCAGAAACCTATATGATGTTAAAAATTTAATCACAATCCAAATTCAGACAGTATCAAGCTTGAATATTGTGTCCAAACTTGCCCGAAGTGTTCACGGTTCGACCTCTGCGGTCGTATCAGGCTGCGGTCAGCGAAGCATTTTATTACGCACTGTTATTCGCACATCTAGGCTAGCGACATTAAAAGTAATTCACTTGTTTGAACAATACAAGACAGAACTTTGAAGAGCCAAATATATAAAAGGATCATTTCAGATTATTCTGCAAGTGAAATTCAAAAACAAAACAATTTTTCAATCTTTTAGAGCAGTTTCATTTTTTTCTTTCCTACATCATGTACATGTAACATATATATATGAGAAATGTTTCCCTTTATTTAGTTGTTACTAAACCAACTGAATGTTCAGTTTGTTCTGCTAATTAATATAAAACAAGCTACCAGTATATATACAATGTATTTAACATTGATTTTCAAATTGAGGTTAATACACAATTTATGAATTACCCAAATTCTCAATCAGTATACATTGTAAATATGAAAATAAGAAAATGTGGTATGATTGCCAATGAGACAACTGTCCACCAGCTGCAGAGACCAATAAATGTAGATGTTAGCAACTATTAGTCACTGTACAACCTATTTAACTGTTACATTACATTGTACAATTCTGTTCATGGTGATCGATTTTGAAATCGAAAGTGGGCGACACGATTACGAGTAGACATCGTAACGTCTTGTTTACCCAGATTTGATTATACCACGTGTTGTCTATTTATGAAAATTTATATTTAGCTAACTTTTATTTATGAAGATTTATTTAGAATATAATGAATCAAATGTAAGGCAGTGCATATTTGCTTCATTGCAGTATTACAACATCTTAGTGATCTAGCAATCCTGGTTTGTGGAAGTTTAAACTTGCAAAAAGGACAGATGCATGATCCCTTGTTTAATACTGCAAGCATTGATCTTGCATAAAAATAGATCATGAATTTAAGTTGAGAACCAAAAGATCTATTAAGCCAGATGGATAGAAAATATAAAAGTTTTGAGTGCAATAGGTGAAGTTAAAATTTATTTAATTTTTAAAATGTGAAAAAGGCCATGTAACACATTTTCAGATAAAAATGCATTGTATGACTTCATCCCATTCAAAGAGGAAAGACTCCCATTTTATTGTGACAGTTGTTTTTCTTGCATAATGCAGAAGATTTTCCATATTAGATATTTAGATATTAATAATTTGTTTATTCATTTAACATTGGATATACATGTACATGTATGGTTTGGGGAGGAATTTGTTATGTTGACTGGATGTTAATTGTCTATATAAAGCAACTGTGTTCAGATCTGAAAATATATTAATTACGTTTTCAAATATTTTTCTTTCTAAGTTGAGTTCATAAAATAATATCTTTTATATGACCGCAAAATTTTGCGGTCGATATTGGTATGATGTTGTCGTCGTCCGAAGATATTTGGTTTTCGCACTATAAGTTTAGTAATAGAAATCTATGAAATTTAAACACAAGATTTATGACCACAAAAGGAAGGTTGGGATTGATTTTGGGAGTTTTGGTCCCAACTGTTTAAGAATTAGGGCCAAAAGGTCCCAACACGCATTTTTCTTGGTTTTCGCACAATAACTTTAGTATAAGTAAATAGAAATCTATGAAACTTAAACACAAGGTTTATGACCACAAAAGGAAGGTTGGGATTGATTTTGGGAGTTTTGGTCCCAACAGTTAAGGAATTAGGGGCCAAAAGGGTCCAAAATTAAACTTTGTTTGATTTCATCAAAAATTGAACTATTGGGGTTCTTTGATATGCCAAATCTAACCGTGTATTTAGATTCTTAATTTTTGGTCCCGTTTTCAAATTGGTCTACATTAAGGTCCAAAGGGTTTAAAATTAAACTTGGTTTGATTTTAACAAAAATTTAATTCTTGGGGTTCTTTGATATGCTGAATCTAAACATGTAATTAGTTTTTTGATTATGGGCCCAGTTTTCAAGTTGGTCCAAATCAGGGTCCAAAATTAAACTTTGTTTAATTTCAACAAAAATTGAATATATGGGGTTCTTTGATATGCTGAATCTACATGTAACCATGTATTTAGATTTTTGATATTTGGGCCCGGTTATCAAATTGGTCCACATTGAGGTTTAAAGGGTCCAAAATTGAACTTTACCGTAGAAAGGCTTGTATAGTTCGCATTGGTACATAGTCCGCACCCCTTCTCCACACGAAATTTTAGGTAAAAACTTTTGTAACTGTTAGAAAAGGTCTAATGAAACTCCGTAATTTCAAATCCTGTGCGGTCGTTATGGTATTTTCTTGGAAAACCTGTTTTCCATTATCAAACAGAAGCTGAAACTGCTTGTAAATGATTCTAGAACGCTTCATGATTGTTAAAATAAGTTTAATTCACTTAAAAACAATTTAGAAACTTGTGTATGTTTAAACAGGAAGTTTAATAACCACGTGTAAAGAAGAAATTAACGGTGAGAGTCGAAATCCGTACATAACAGATATCACTATAATACGACTTTGAAAGTAAAACAGTTCCATCCTTTTGTAAAACAGTCTTTAACATATCTATCACATTAATGTTTGAAGGGTCTTAAGCTAATACAAACCATATTATTCAGTATGAAACACCAAAACGGAACGAACAATAACCGATTACGTTTTGTAGTTTACAAATTCTAAGCTGGTTTACGGTTGTCTTTTTCACTATGTTTGTACCGTTTCAATCAATAAGATACCAGTTTATTTCAACCAATGCATTGAAAAGAAACGAGAAATTTGTAATGAAAGGTTTAGTTTTTATATTTATCAGTATTAATTTGATATTGAATAGAAATAACTTATTAATATGGATGAGTTAAAATTATAAGTTTGAAAAATTGAGAAGAGCGCCCTCTACAATATCAATAACAAAGATGGCGGAACGTAAACAAACCATCTCGCCCGCGAAATTGAATTTTTTCTCTTATTTCTTGCTTATTGTACTCTATAGTCCGCACCCCGTCTGGAAGGTCCAATTTTGGAGAATAAAACCATGGACTATACAAGCCTTTCTACGATATTTGATTTCATCAAAATTGAATTCTTGGGGTTCTTTGATATGCTGAATCTAACCATGTATTTAGATATTGGAATACCACAAAGGGATGGTAAGAATTGTCTTTGGGAGTTATGGCTCAAACCGTTAAGGAATAAGGTGCAAAAAAGAGGGGAAAAGGGTTTCCAGGTTAATTACTTAAGTACAAAACATAATTTAAAAGGCAGTGTAAGGTTGGTAATTGAAACTCATTTGAATACCTCACCTAAACTGCTTTTAAATTATGTATATTGGAAATTTGCCAATAACTTTAGTTTAATGAACTTCATTGGAAATTTGCCAATATAAAATGTTGCTGATGAAGCTTTTTTGTTTATTTTTAGTCATGATTATTATGTCATTTTCTATTTTAATAGGGTCCAAAATTAAACTTATTTTGATTCTAATAAAAATTGAACTCTTGGGGTTCTTTGATATGCTGAATCTAAACATGTATTTAGATTTTTGATTATGGGCCCAGTATTAAGTTGGTACAAATCAGGGTCCAAAATCACTCTTTGTTTGATTTCAACAAAAATTGAATATATGGGGTTCTTTGATATCCTGAATCTAACTGTGTATTTAGATTTTTGGATTTTGGGCCTTGTTTTAAATTTATCCACATTGAGGTCCTTAAGGTCCAAAATGAAACTTTGTTTGATTTCATTAAAATTGAATTATGGGGTTCTTTGATACGCTGTTATGGAGTTATGGTCTTCTAACAGTATTGTGCAATAGCAAGAAATCTTCAACTGCACAGTATTGCGCAATAGCAAGAAATCTTCTATTGCACAATAGCAACAAATCTTCAATTGAAAACAAATACAAATGTTTTAACCAATTTCAATGGGATTAATTAAGTCTTTAATTTTTGGGGGTCCTAACCTTGTATATTTTTTTTTGATATTGGGCCCCATTTTTAAATTGGTCTACATTGAGGTCAAAAGGGTCCAAAATTAAACTTTGTTTGATTTCATCAAAAACTGAATTATTGCGGCTGTATGATTTGCTGAATCTTATTGTGCATTTAGATTTTTATTTTGGGCCTTGTTTTCAAATGAGTTCTTATTAAGGTTTGAAGGGTCCAAAATTAAACTTTGTTTGATTTCAACTAAAATTAAATTATTGGTGTTTTTTTTATATGCTGAATCTAACCATGTTGTTAGATTTTGGATATCAGACCATTCTAGGTAAATTAAATGTCCCATTTCAAATTTTTAAGATCTTTGACCACATTTATTTTGTGTCAGAAACCTATATGATGTTAAAAATTTAATCACAATCCAAATTCAGACAGTATCAAGCTTGAATATTGTGTCCAAACTTGCCCGAAGTGTTCACGGTTCGACCTCTGCGGTCGTATCAGGCTGCGGTCAGCGAAGCATTTTATTACGCACTGTTATTCGCACATCTAGGCTAGCGACATTAAAAGTAATTCACTTGTTTGAACAATACAAGACAGAACTTTGAAGAGCCAAATATATAAAAAGGATCATTTCAGATTATTCTGCAAGTGAAATTCAAAAACAAAAACAATTTTTCAATCTTTTAGAGCAGTTTCATTTTTTTCTTTCCTACATCATGTACATGTAACATATATATATGAGAAATGTTTCCCTTTATTTAGTTGTTACTAAACCAACTGAATGTTCAGTTTGTTCTGCTAATTAATATAAAACAAGCTACCAGTATATATACAATGTATTTAACATTGATTTTCAAATTGAGGTTAATACACAATTTATGAATTACCCAAATTCTCAATCAGTATACATTGTAAATATGAAAATAAGAAAATGTGGTATGATTGCCAATGAGACAACTGTCCACCAGCTGCAGAGACCAATTAATGTAGATGTTAGCAACTATTAGTCACTGTACAACCTATTTAACTGTTACATTACATTGTATTTCCAGGACTCTGTCTTTTTAAGAATCATAAGGGGAAGTGCTCAATTGCTAGCTGCACTATATATATATAGTCATCTATGGATTGCTTGCTACAATATTGCTTTGCCGTTTAAATTTTACTGATCTGGATACCTTACTTTTACCCTTTGATGGAGTTGCGCTCCTCATGTAAAGACAGGGTCGGCAAAAAACTGATTTATATGAGTATTGGTCAGACAATTGGGTAATATTGGGGAACCATGCAGAGCAATATGAAATCCTAGAATTAATCCCCAAGAGGATCTAGTGATCAATTGGAAATGCAATACATAAGAGATGTACATTATATACATATACAAGAAGACTTATTTATTAATTAAGTTGTTTGAGACTCTCATCATATATAGTGCATTCATTTGACAAAGCCTTGGTCCACCAACTCTAAATCATACAAGAACATCAAATATAATGTATTTTGACAAAGCCTTGGTCCAACAACTCTAAATCATACATGAACATCATATCTAATGTATTAATTTGACAAAGCCTTGGTCCAGCAACTCTAAATCATACATGAACATCATATCTAATGTATTAATTTGACCATAGATGGGTATTACATCTATGATTTGACAAAGCCTTGGTCCAGCAACTCTAATTCATACATGAGCAAATTTGAATTTTTCTCAATAAGATTAAACTGTTAAAAATGAACTGTTAGAATTCAATTAACTTTTTTTGTACACATAATTCATCTAATAAATGAGTAAAGCATCAGTTATTTGTAAATGATTTGATTGATGTTTGCTTTACACCGTCTGAGCACAAAGAGTCTATATCATGGCGAATCTGTAAATGAAAATCACAACTTTTTTGTTCATTCCTATAAAGCCTAAGTGTCCACACAATTTTAGCATATTTAACTTTGAATTTATTCAAACAAATCTGGGAAAACACAGAGTATCAAAAATGTACAAAATTGTAGATGTAGTTGTCTTTATGGTCATTTTACTTTTATTATAATGCTAGAAGGATGGGTTGGTGTGGGGAGGTTGGTACGATACAATTCCAAATAGAATTTTCAGTAATTGCACTATTTTGGAATATAATTATATTGATTAAATTAAAATAATTTTAAATGTTTTCTGTAATGGCATACACATGCATGTGGAGTAAAATTATATTGTGAAAAGAATATTGAGTGAAACCACCTCTTTTCCCTTAGAACTATAACTTGGTTATTTATGGTTCCCCATCCTTAGAACTATAACCAAACGGTTATTTATGGTTCCTGATCCTTAGAACTATAACCAAACTTTGTTATTTATGGTTCCTGATCCTTAGAACTATAACCAAACTTTGTTATTTATGGTTCCTGATCCTTAGAACTATAACCAAACGGTTATTTATGGTTCCTGATCCTTAGAACTATAACCAGACTTGGTTATTTATGGTTCCTGATCCTTAGAACTATAACCAAACTTGGTTATTTATGGTTCCTGATCCTTAGAACTATAACCAAACTTGGTTATTTATGGTTCCCCATCCTTAGAACTATAACCAAACTTTGTTATTTATGGTTCCTGATCCTTAGAACTATAACCAAACTTGGTTATATATGGTTCCTGATCCTTCAGCACAGAGCATAAAGAATCCTTTAAATAAGTATCACCCAGCATTTTGTTTTCAAGATAATACTGAAAAATATTGTGTGAATACTATTCTTATCTTCTTTATATAGACCATCACATTTAGAAGTGGGTGGGACTAAAATGAAATCTATAGATAGAAAAGTTTGGATATTGGTGACCCAAGAATTGTAATTTTTATGTCAATATACAGTTTATAACATATAGAAGTATTCTTCTAGTATTCAAATCAATAATATTAGCTAGATAATCTATTCAAAATCAATAAAGTAACTTCTTAGATTCCTGATGTCACCCCTATAAATAGCTACAATGGAAATTCCCAGTTCACAAAAACTCACTGTGTCATGCCATGACATGTTAAGTAGATAGATATATTTCACATGATCTCAGGTATACACAGGTAAAATTAAAACAGGTAAATCTTTAAGTGTATTTTGGGTAAATTTAATATAGACTAAACATTGCAAGGTTTGTTATGTTATTAATGAAAAATAAATTTGTCAATAAGAATGTCTAAGAATAAACAATGGTGACAGATGTGTGGTTCATTTCTAAGTATGATTATAGATTTACAGTGTCCAAGGATAGACAATGACCTTCTTTGGGGATTAATGTTGGGTATTTACATTTTTGTCCTTTCAGTTTGTAAGAGTTTTTACTACATTATAATGTATTTACATATGTACAGGTAAAGTGTGAGAACTATATGAGAATTTTTTTATAAGTCTCAGAATAAGTACATGTTTATGTAAATATTGTGACTAATGATATGTTTGTTCTATTAATACTCTTATCAGGTAAAACCAAATGAGAATATTTATAGTTAATTAAACAATACATCAGAACATGGAAGGGTGTACATTGTACATTGTAGTTATCTGCCAACAGTACATTAAAAGTACTACATATTTGTACATTTATTATAACATGTATACTGCATGTCCCAAAATACCTCCATGTTTGTCAAATTAAGAAGAATTTCTTCATATTTGATATTCCTATTTCATCATTAGTGGTTTAATGTGTGCAAAGTTAAAAGGGATAAAAACAGGTATTGATTGAATGAAGGAAGTAATTTGTCAGGGGATTTTCAGTTTAAACAATTATCGGCTTTTAACGATAGAATTTAAAAAAAAATCATGTTTTAATTATAACAAATTTGTTGCAGGTGGTAACTTAAATATAAAAAAAGAAAATGGGTAGAAAGAAGATAAGTATAACCCGAATCAACGATGAAAGAAACAGACAGGTAAGAAAAACATGGAGGGGAAGATGACACTTACAACTTAAATTCATGAAGTAAGATCTAATTCAATCATATAATGTATACTTAAACCCTTCCTGTAGTAATTTCATCTAGCAACACACAAGAGTTACATGTAAAAGGAAAAAAGTCAAAACTAATGTACATGTTGTCAATACCATTAAAGGTCAGCTGTGCCTAATTAAGAAGCTTCAAAAGGTTTAAAAAATTAAAAACATTATATCTTGACTAGTGGAATAGCACATCAACTACTGAAACGAGGAAAAATATTGAAAATTAAATAATATAACATTTCATTTACATTGTAAATTGTGACATGGAAATGATCACTTCTTGATATTGTACTAATGTGTGGTTTCTATATTGTTTTTATCCTGAGGATGGTTAAGACACTGTAACATGTCAATCTCATTTAATTGCTGCAGCAATCCTTTAAGTGTTTTGTTGGTATAAGTGAAACAAGGATACAGTCTTTGTATACATGGTATATGTATACATGTACATTTTTGTACATGTATATATAGAACTTGACGTGTGTGTGTATATATATTTATGGTAAAACATTTTATTAAAATGTTTGTACATCAATTGCATGTGAATTTTCTTAACTAAAATAAAAGTTTTGCATATTTAAGTATCACATGACAATTGTATCTTTATATTTTTTATGTGTCGTAAACAAAGAATAGTTTGGTTTGATAAAGTAAGCTTATCAAATAAGTGAGTTTTTTGTCAGGTGACATTTTCCTAAGAAAAGGATGATACAAAGACAATTGTGTACTTGATAGGTAGTATTTGTTTTTCCAGGTTACATTTACCAAGAGAAAGTTTGGCTTGATGAAGAAAGCGTATGAATTAAGTGTCCTCTGTGACTGTGAGATAGCTCTGATTATTTTCACCAGTAATAACAAGCTGTACCAGTATGCTAGTTCTGACATGGACAGAGTATTACTGAAATACACTGAGTATAATGATACAGTTGTCAGTCAAACAAACAAGGATATTGTAGAGGTAAAGGATCAATACTTATGTCAGACTTCAACAGACCACAACAACACCTGACTCCTCGGAAAAAATAGATGTACAAACGAGGACTAACGAAAACAATCAACACATGGTCAAGATATAAAAATAAGTAGATGTGGTTTGATTTTCAATGAGACAACTCTCCACCAGAGACCAAATGACAACTATAGATCACCATATGGCCGTCAACAATGAGCAAAACCCATTCGCATAGTCAGCTATAAAAGGCCCCTAAATGACAAATGTAAAACAATTCAAAACAAGAAAACTAACAGCCTGATATATGTACAAAAAATGAACGAAAAATAAATATGATATACAGCAACAAACGACAACCAGATAACCTGACTTGGTACAGATTAAAAATGTGGTGGGGTCAACCAGTTTTGCATGTGGACAAAACTCCCCCTTTGCCTATCTACACCATATGTACTTAAAAGTAAAACACAAAAAAGAAGGTCATGATAGAATAGTATAAATATTAAATATTGTCATGCAGGAAGTTTTGTATGTTTTATCAGCATTAAGTTCACACACAAATATCTTGTATCTAGATTATACCCTGTGATATGTTTTAACATTATGCCAAGGTTAAGTTACTGTATCAAAGATCTACAAATTTTATATGACCACAAAAAATTTTGCGGTGGTATATTGGTATGTCGTCGTCGTCATCCGAAGACACATTGGTTTTTGCACAATAACTTTAATTTAAGTGAATGGATCTCTATGAAATTTTACCATAAGAATACCACAAAAGGAAGGTTGGGATTGATTTTGGGGGTTATGGTACCAACAGTTAAGGAATTAGGGGCCAAAAATAAGCATTTTTGTAACTTCCAGACAATAACTTGTGTGTTAGTGTATGGATCTCTCTGACATTGTACCACAAGGTTCCATATCACAAAGGGAATGCTGGGATTGATTTTGGGGTAATTGCCTCAAAATTTTAGGAATTAGGGGCAAAAAACAAGCATTTTTCTAGTTTCATGACAATAACTTGTATGTAAGTGTATGGATCTTTCTGAAGTTCCATATCACAAGGGAAAGCTGGAATTGAGTTTGGGGGTGATTGCCCAAATGTTTAGGAATAAGGGGCCAAAAAGAAGCATTTTTCTAGTTTCCAGACAATAACTTGAATTCAGTTGTATCGATCTCTCTTAAATTGTGTTGCAAAGTACCATACCATAAAGGGAAAGCTGGGATTGATTTTGGGGGTAATTGCCTCTAAACTTTAGGAATTAGGGGTCAAAAAGGGGCAAAAAACAAGCATTTTTCTAGTTTCAAGACAATAAATTGTGTGTAAATGTATGGATCTTTATGAAATTGTACTACAAGGTTCCATATCACAAAAGGAAAGCTGGGTTTGAAGTTGGGGGTAATTGCCATAAACGTTTAGGAAAAAGAGGCCAAAAAGGGGCCAAAAATAAGCATTTTTCTAGTTTCCAGACAATAACTTATGTTCAAGTGTATGGATCTCTCTGAAATTGTAATGCAAGGTACCATACCACAAAGGGAAGGCTGGGATTGATTTTGGGGGTAATTGCCTCAAAATTTTAGGAATTAGGGGCCAAAAAGGGGCAAAAAACAAGCATTTTTCAAGTTTCAGGACAATAACTTGTGTGTAAGTGTATGGATCTTTATGAAATTGTACTACAAGGTTCCATATCACAAAGGGAAAGCTGGGTTTGAGTTTGGGGGTAATTGCTCTAAACGTTTAGGAATTGGGGCCAAAAACAAGCATTTTACAGTTTCAGACAATAACTTGTGTTCAAGTGTATGGATCTCTCTGAAATTGTACTGCAAGGTACCATACCACAAAGGGAAGGCTGGGATTGAGTTTGGGGTAGATGAATCATAAGGGGGTTCAAAAAATTGGGGGAGGGATTTTTTTTTCCTTTTTTTTCTCAAAAATTTTCCATTATAAGTTGATTTATATATAAAAGCAAATAATATTGATATGGTTTGATTTCATCAAAAATTGAAATATTGGGGTTCTTTGATATGCTGAATCTAACCGTGTATTTAGATTCTTAATTTTTGGTCCCGTTTTCAAATTGGTCTACATTAAGGTCCAAAGGGTCCAAAATTAAGCTTATTTTGATTTTAACAAAAAAAGAATTCTTGGGTTTCTTTGATATGCTATCTAACTGTGTATGTATTTAGATTTTGGATATTGGACCATAATATGTAAATTTAAAAAATTTTAAGTTCTTAGACCACATTCATTCTGTGTCAGAAACCTATGCTGTGTCAAATATTTAATCACAATCCAAATTCAGAGCTGTATCAAGCTTGAATGTTGTGTCCATACTTGCCCCAACTGTTCAGGGTTCGACCTCTGCGGCTGTATCAAGCTGCGCCCAGCGGAGCATTTTATTTTGTCTGATCTTGATACATTTTCAAATACAATTTTTCAGAAATTTGGGTTTTTTTAAGTCACTTTTATGTAATATCACCTTACATATGATATAAATATCATGCTTGCCTCATGTGTAGGAGGTCATGGTTTGGATCTCTGGCTTGGTCAAACCAGAGACTTGCCTCTCTGCTAAGAAAGTCGTATTTTTAGTAAGAGCAAAAACTGTTTAGCTCAGATTCATATGTCCCGGTATTTAACTGGGGAGAATAATTATGATGGTCAATTATAAAGTTTGGTAATAACAGATTGGTGACCCATCCGATGGCGATAAGCGGATTAACTGTAATCACAACTTTATAACACCTGTTGTAAATGTTAATTAGCTGAGGGTCATAAACTTGCCAGAAACATGAAGACAGGTAGAATTGTTTTTCCATGTGAAAATATTTTTACACTTCAAAATCAAGTTTGTCATTTTGAAAACAGTTTTGTAAATGACAAAAGTGATGAGCACTAGCAAAATCACTGCCGGTATCCTATCTTTCTACTGATTGTGAACTAGCACATTTATAAATCAAAGGAGCCTGTCTGTCCAGTTCAAAGTGGGGTTCATATTTGTGTCTCATTAGCATGTTCTGGTCTTGAAATGAATGTTTTATTTGCCACTGGAGGTTAATCACCAATCCATCGTAATATTTGATTATCTTTCCTACACATACATATGATATGCATTAGTTTACACAGTTGTTGTTTTATATAGATTGAACATTTAATGTGTTTGTTTTTGATTAGATGTTGAACAAAAAAGACATCTCTGGTGATGGAAACGGAGATGATGATGACAACTATGTACTTACACCAAGGACTGAGGAAAAATACAAAAAAATAGATGACGACTTCAAAAAAGCCATGGAGCAGGGAGTGGTGAGTTAATCTTATCATCCAATCACTAATTTACTAGAAACAGTTAATCTGATCATCCAATCACTTATTTACAAGTAACAGTTAATCTTATCATCCAATCACTTATTTACAAGTAACAGTTAATCTTATCATCCAATCACTAATTTACAAGTAACAGTTAATCTTATCATCCAATCACTTATTTACAAGTAACAGTTAATCTTATCATCCAATCACTTATTTACAAGTAGCAGTTAATCTTAACATCCAATCACTTATTTACAAGTAACAGTTAATCATATACATCCAATCACTAGTTTACAAGTAACATACCGGTAACAGTTAATCTTATCATCCAATCACTTATTTACAAGTAACAGTTAATCATATCATCCAATCACTTATTTACAAGTAACAGTTAATCTTATCATCCAATCACTTATTTACAAGTAACAGTTAATCATATCATCCAATCACTAATTTACAAGTAACAGTTAATCTTATCATCCAATCACTTATTTACAAGTAACAGTTAATCATATCATCCAATCACTAATTTACAAGTAACAGTTAATCTTATCATCCAATCACTTATTTACAAGTAACAGTTAATCTTATCATCCAATCACTTATTTACAAGTAGCAGTTAATCTTAACATCCAATCACTTATTTACAAGTAACAGTTAATCATATCATCCAATCACTAGTTTACAAGTAACATACCGGTAACAGTTAATCTTATCATCCAATCACTTATTTACAAGTAACAGTTAATCTTATCATCCAATCACTTATTTACAAGTAGCAGTTAATCTTAACATCCAATCACTTATTTACAAGTAACAGTTAATCATATCATCCAATCACTAGTTTACAAGTAACATACCGGTAACAGTTAATCTTATCATCCAATCACTAATTTACAAGTAACATTTCGGTAACAGTTAACCTTATCATCCAATCACTAATTTACAAGTAACAGTTAATCTTATCATCCAATCACTAATTTACAAGTAACAGTTAATCTTATCGTCCAATCACTTATTTACAAGTAACAGTTAATTATATCATCCAATCACTAATTTACAAGTAACAGTTAATCTTATCATCCAATCACTAATTTACAAGTAACAGTTAATCTTATCATCCAATCACTTATTTACAAGTAGCAGTTAATCTTATCATCCAATCACTTATTTACAAGTAACATTTAATCATATCATCCAATCACTAGTTTACAAGTAACATACCGGTAACAGTTAATCTTATCATCCAATCACTTATTTACAAGTAACAGTTAATCATATCATCCAATCACTAATTTACAAGTAACAGTTAATCTTATCATCCAATCACTTATTTACAAGTAACAGTTAATCATATCATCCAATCACTAGTTTACAAGTAACATACCGGTAACAGTTAATCTTATCATCCAATCACTAATTTACAAGTAACATATCGGTAACAGATAATCTTATCATCCAATCACTAATTTACAAGTTACATATCAGTAACAGTTAATCTTATCATCCAATCACTAATTTACAAGTAACAGTTAATCTTATCTTCCAATCACTAATTTACAAGTAACATATCGGTAACAGTTAATCTTATCATCCAATCACTCACTAATTTACAAGTTACATATCAGTAACAGTTAATCTTATCATCCAATCACTAATTTACAAGTAACAGTTAATCTTATCTTCCAATCACTAATTTACAAGTAACATATCGGTAACAGTTAATCTTATCATCCAATCACTTATATACAAGTAACATATCGGTAACAGTTAATCTGATCATCCAATCACTAATTAACAAGTAACTGTTAATCTTATCATCCAATCACTAATTTATAAGTAACAGTTAATCTTATCATCCAATCACTAATTTACAAGTAACAGTTAATCTTATCATCCAATCACTAATTTACAAGTAACAGTTAATCTTATCATCCAATCACTAATTTACGAGGGTTTCACAACCAATTTATTATTTACATGTACTTTTTTAGGACCACATAATATGTATCAGTAATTTACATGTATCTTAGAAGGACCACATAATACTGATATTTTTATCCAGTCAGTAGTTTACATTTATCATATACTTAGTAGTAAATACAGTAGTTTTGAATATTTGATAAATAGCCTGGTGTTTAATCTGTATCGCTCAACTTTGATGCGCACCCTTTATCACACCAAAATCTGTATCACATACCGTATCACCCTGGATCAATATCATCCCTCGGGCCTAAAGGGATGATATGGCATGTATACGGATTTTGCCATGTATTATTCTCTATGTTATATTTGTTAATCAGTAAATATTGACCATTTTACAACCAGTTTCTCATTTACATGTATTATTGGCCATGGTGTACCACATTTTTCAGCCTGTCACTTGTCTACATTTCATCTAAAGAATTTTTTTAAAAGTCATGCAATTACAGATGTTTTTATTCCAAAAAATAAAAATTGAATTCTCATTTACAAAAACATAAAACATCTCCAATTATGCATGGTTTATATTAAACATGTACAAGCAGTGAAGGTAATTTTATATTCAGTACATGTATGTAATGTGAATAGTCACACCTTAAATTCATTTGATGCTTCCAGATTATACAATATATAGCTATCATGGATCTATTTTGGTCTTGTTTCTTGTAAACTTGTTGCTATTTCTGAATTTTCATTGATTTTATAAGGATTAAATATTTGTAGCTATGTATAGATAATTAAAAGCCATCAGATGAAATTACAGTGATTATTGGAATCTGTTTTGAGGAATATTTATAGTTCACTCAAGTTATAGTAAAATGTATACATCCAGTAATTAAGGTACATAAATCTTTATTTAATTTATTATTTTACATCCAGTAATTAAGATATCTGTTTTTTGGGTCTACATTAAGGTCCAAAGGGTCCAAAATTAAACTTAGTTTGATTTTAACAAAATTGAATTCTTAGGGTTCTTTGATATGCTGAATCTAATCATGTATTTAGATTTTGATTATGGGCCCAGTTTTCAAGTTGGTCCAAATTGGGGTCCAAAATTAAACTTTGTTTGATTTCAACAAAATTGAATATATGGGGTTCTTTGATATGCTGAATCTAACCATGTATTTAGATTCTTAATTTTTGGTCCTGTTTTCAAATTGGTCTACATTAAGGTCTAAAGGGTCCAAAATTAAACTTAATTTGATTTTAACAAAATTGAATTCTTAGGGTTCTTTGATATGCTGAGTCTAAACATGTCTTTAAATTTTTGATTATGGGCCCAGTTTTCAGGTTGGTCCAAATCGGGGTCCAAAATTAAACTTTGTTTGATTTCAACAAAATTGAATATATTGGGTTCTTTGATATGCTGAATCTAACCATGTATTTAGATTTTTGATTTTGGGCCCCATTATCAACTTTGTCCACATTGAGGTCAAAAGGGTCCAAAATTAAACTTTGTTTGATTTCAACAAAATTGAATATATGGGGTTCTTTGATATGCTGAATCTAACCGTGTATTTAGATTCTTAATTTTGGTCCCGTTTTCAAATTGGTATACATTAAGGTCCAAAGGGTCCAAAATTAAACTTAGTTTGATTTTAACAAAATTGAATTCTTAGGGTTCTTTGATATGCTGAATCTAATCATGTATTTAGATTTTTGATTATGGGCCCAGTTTTCAAGTTGGTCCAAATTGGGGTCCAAAATTAAACTTTGTTTGATTTCAACAAAATTGAATATATGGGGTTCTTTGATATGCTGAATCTAACCATGTATTTAGATTCTTAATTTTTGGTCCTGTTTTCAAATTGGTCTACATTAAGGTCTAAAGGGTCCAAAATTAAACTTAATTTGATTTTAACAAAATTGAATTCTTAGGGTTCTTTGATATGCTGAGTCTAAACATGTCTTTAAATTTTTGATTATGGGCCCAGTTTTCAAGTTGGTCCAAATCGGGGTCCAAAATTAAACTTTGTTTGATTTCAACAAAAATTGAATATATGGGGTTCTTTGATATGCTGAGTCTAAACATGTCTTTAAATTTTTGATTATGGGCCCAGTTTTCAAGTTGGTCCAAATCGGGTCCAAAATTAAACTTTGTTTGATTTCAACAAAATTGAATATATTGGGTTCTTTGATATGCTGAATCTAACCATGTATTTAGATTTTTGATTTTGGGCCCCATTATCAACTTTGTCCACATTGAGGTCAAAGGGTCCAAAATTAAACTTTGTTTGATTTCAACAAAAATTGAATATATGGGGTTCTTTGATATGCTGAATCTAACCGTGTATTTAGATTCTTAATTTTGGTCCGTTTTCAAATTGGTATACATTAAGGTCCAAAGGGTCCAAAATTAAACTTAGTTTGATTTTAACAAAATTGAATTCTTAGGGTTCTTTGATATGCTGAATCTAATCATGTATTTAGATTTTTGATTATGGGCCCAGTTTTCAAGTTGGTCCAAATTGGGGTCCAAAATTAAACTTTGTTTGATTTCAACAAAATTGAATATATGGGGTTCTTTGATATGCTGAATCTAACCATGTATTTAGATTCTTAATTTTTGGTCCTGTTTTCAAATTGGTCTACATTAAGGTCTAAAGGGTCCAAAATTAAACTTAATTTGATTTTAACAAAATTGAATTCTTAGGGTTCTTTGATATGCTGAGTCTAAACATGTCTTTAAATTTTTGATTATGGGCCCAGTTTTCAAGTTGGTCCAAATCGGGGTCCAAAATTAAACTTTGTTTGATTTCAACAAAATTGAATATATGGGGTTCTTTGATATGCTGAATCTAACCATGTATTTAGATTTTTGATTTTTGGGCCCGTTATCAACTTTGTCCACATTGAGGTCAAAAGGGTCCAAAATTAAACTTTGTTTGATTTCAACAAGCATGCTGTCCAGAAAATTTCAAAATGGAATTGATTTGGTCAGATCCCAACAATACTTTAAGGAAAATTATATATAATTAAATTTTTTATATCTGACACTACATGACCCATTTCTCTTTAGGCTTCATGATAGATTAAACAGATATAAAAAAAATTTTTCAAAAGTTATGAAATATGAAATGAGTTATTTTAAGCATTTGATTGTTGGTGTTTATGCCACTTTCAATAGAGAACCACAAACCTTCAGCAGGAAAACTTTCAATCCTCTATATTAAGATCTTAGTCAAACACACATTGGCGAAGCAGGCTTCAAACTCATAACCTCAGTGTTGACATGTTATTGTATATCACTGTAGATTTGACACTTGAATTATGGAACATAAACACAAATGTGATATAATTAGATAATAAATCAAAGTGAAACAATGATAACAGATAGAACAGGTATCATTCATAGTCTTGGCTGTTTTTTGTTATTTGGTCGGGTTGTTGTCTCTGACACATTCCCCATTGCCATTTTCAATTTTATTCCAATGTGGCACCTTGTATTTAATATATAACTGTTACTGATCACAGTTTCTTGTATCCATTTTGTCACATTTCATATTTATAACCTGATAAATAAAAATAAATCTTACGCTATTTATATTTTATAAAGTTTTATAAAAGATGCTCCCAAAAAAAATTTTGGGTGCATATAGTTGTCATTTTGTCTTCTGTCTGTGTGTCTCAAAACAAATGGTTTTCCAGATGGTAAATTTAGTTTCCATTGCTTGAATGGAACAAAACAATTATAGATGAAAGACATAGGGTAGGGAGCCTGTTGATTGATTGGGATCAAAGTTCAAAGTCACTGTTGCTGAAAATGGATTTTTTGGGAGAAAAAATTGTTTCAGGATTTCCTTTATAAAAAAAGATATATGGTATGATTGTCAATGATACTATGTGTATCCACCAAAATAAAACAATGAGGATATATAGAACAATAGGTCACTGTACAATCTTCAACAATGAGCAAGACTGATACTGCACATAAGATAGAAATGAGCAAGGCATGTCAAAATATGATACAATTAAAAAAGGAAACCAACGTCCTGATTTATGCTGCAAACAAAAAACAAATATGACGGACACCAACCAACAACAACCACTAAATAATCTAAATTACAGTCTCCTGACCTGGGACAGGCAAACAAAAAACAAATATGACAGACACCTACCAACAACAACCACTAAATTACAGTCTCCTGACTTTGGACAGGCAAAAAAAGAATGTAGCGGGGTTAACATGTTTGAGAGCACTCAACCCTCCCCTTACATGGGACAATGATGTCACAACACAATATAAGAACAAAATGTAAAACAAAATTTACCAATCCACCCTGGAATTTTGTAACCCCCATCTTATCTCAAACACTAAGTTTTGTTTTTGTTTTGTGTGCTTTAGAATCAAGGACAGTATCAACAGATGAATGTTACAGTCCCTGTTGGTCAACCTGTACAGAATGCAGCTTTCTCCATACAGCAACAGGCTGCTCTACAACAGTTACAAAATTTACAGCAACAGGCGGCACAAGCCAACCAAGCATCAACTTCTTCTGTTGTCATGTTACAACCTAACACTACACATACTGTGTCACCTTCATCTAGTACCCAGTCAGGTAAAAATAATGCAAAGACCTTGTTATCTATGCACCATGATTCAAAAGACCTAAGCCTAAATGTCCTAAAAGTCAAAAGTAAAAGAATAAAGACAGATCTTGAGTTACGTCTATCAGTACGGAGAAAAAGAATTAGATTTGAGTTATCTTTCTTGAAATGAAATTCTCATATTCAGAGGTGCTCCTACCAGTGTTGCAAATTATGATAATACAATTACTTTATTTAAATGGAAATGCTGACTGACTGATTGTATTTTACAAATTAATTAATTTTGATGATCATTATAACCCATCGCATAAGCAGATTACCTGTAACACCTGATGTGACCATTGATTAGCTTGGGGATGTAAACATGTCATAGATATGTTGCCAGGTTAAATTGTGTAGATTTACGTTCAAATATTTGTTTAACAAAATTTAGTGACGAAATTGATCAGAAAAACTTTTGTCATTTTGAAATTCTATTTGTAAATGACGAAAATGATGAACGCTTGCAAAATCACTGCTTATACTGTATCACTGTGATGCAGTACTCTGGCATGTAAGGTATAGCTAAATACCACATATACTGTGTTGCTGTTAGTTTGTATATATGGTACCATGGTGTGTTCTGAAATTTTGTGTATAATAAAATATAGAAATGGCTTTTTTAAATGCCATGGTGGTATTTGAAAATACTGGGGACAGCACTGTTTGAATATACTGTAATTGATATTTCAGTTTTCTGCTCAAATATGATAAAGTTTTATTATTGATTTCAGTTAAGGTTGTGCATACAGACCAAAGTACATCAGAGACTCCCAGTAGGGGATTTGTCCTGCCTTCAGGACTTAGTCTAAGCAAAGAAATGATTCAGATGTTAACAAACCCACAACCACAGACGCAAGCTGAAAAAGAAAAACCAAGACTTAGAGTTGTTATACCAAGTAAAGATCCCAATAAAGATTCCTCATCAGGACAGGTAAGAACAAGACAGACTCACATCGTCATCAGGACAGGTAAAAACAAGACAGACTCACATCATCATTAGGACAGGTAAGAACAAGACCAATAAAGAATCCTCATCAGGACAGGTAAGAACAAGACACACTCACATCGTAAACAGGACAGGTAAGACCAAGACCAATAAAGAATCCTCGTCAGGACAGGAAAAAAGACACTCACATCATAATCAGGACAGGTAAGAACAAGAGCAATAAAGATTCCTCATCAGGACAGGTAAGAACAAGACACACTCATATCGTAAACAGGACAGGTAAGAACAAGACTAATAAAGAATCCTCATCAGGACAGGAAAAAAGACACTCACATCATAATCAGGACAGGTAAGAACAAGAGCAATAAAGATTTCTCATCAGGACAGATAAGAACAAGACACACTCACATGGTAATCAGGACAGGTAAGAACAAGACACACTCACATCGTAATCAGGACAGGTAAGAACAAGACAGACTCACATCGTAATCAGGACAGGTAAGAACAAGACAAACTCACATTTGTCATCAGGACAGGTAAGAACAAGACACACTCACATCGTTATCAGGACAGGTAAGAACAAGACCAATAAAGATTCCTCGACAGGACAGGTAAGAACAGGACACACTCACAAACAGAAATAAAAAAGACGAATCAAAATTTAGATTGATTATATTTTATTTAAGTCTACATATGGTAAAGGTCTGTCATCAGCACTGGTAAAAACAAGAAAGAAACATCAACTCTAACTGAAAAGCAGCAACTAACACCAGGGTTGGCAAAAACCTGGGTTTTATGAGTATTGCCCAGCCCAGTGAGAAATACAGGGAAAACCTTGGTTTAACTGGGTTTTACTGGGTAATACTGGGCAATACTAGGTAATATGAAATACTGGACTGAATTTTAAAGAAGATTCAGTGATCAATCACAAATGCAATATGTTAAAGACATTTATAAAAATTAGACATAGTATTTTGATTTATAGTTAAGTTTACTTGTTTGAGACTCTTATAATACAAGTGTATAAATCTGAGAAAGTATGATTCTAGCAACTCTGAGACAAGTGTACATGAAGGGTGAAGGTTTGGTACCATTAAAACGTTTAAACCCGCTGCATTTGTTTGCACTTGTCCTAAGTCAGGAATCTGATGTTCAGTAGTTGTCGTTTGTTGATGTGGTTCATAAGTGTTTCTCGTTTTTTCGTTTTTATATAGATTAGACCGTTGGTTTTCCCGTTTGAATGGTTTTACACTAGTAATTTTTGGGGCCCTTTATAGCTTACTGTTCGGTGTGAGCCTAGGCTCCGTGTTGAAGACCGTACTTTGACCTATAATGGTTTACATTTATAAATTTTGACTTGGATGGAGAGTTGTCTCATTGGCACTCATACCACATCTTCATATATCTATCTATGAAGACACATCAGAAAAATTCAAATGGGAAAAGCTTTTCTCAATAATCCACCTAAAAATCTATTCTATCACCATTCTGTCTAGATTGGTCAAACTGGTAACATAAAGCCTAATAATTCAATTTGTATTTTTTTTTTTCAAATATATATAACTAATATTAATAATTAACAATTATATGTAAGGAAAATTTCTGTTCATTGCGTAAAATGTGAAGTTTCAGCATATTTATATGTACATCTCTAATTGATAAGTAATTATTTGGATTAGAACACTGATTTGTTTATATAGCAATTAACAGCCTTTCATTTCTGTAACTGTTCATGACCTGTCCCCTTGGGGTGTTTATTAATCAATATGATTGAATAACAATTAAAAATTTACAATTCACTTAAACACTGTAATACAATGCATTTATTCAAAGTTTGGATTATTGAAACATTAAGCTTGGAAATTAACAAGGTATCCTAAAATGTGCAAATCTTGTACTCTGCCTACATTGAATTAGTAAAGAAAAGGAAGAAATTGAATTTTCAATCTTCTAGAAATGACTCTCAATGGTTATCTGTATAAAATGTATCTATTTAGCTATAATACTATGAAACTACAACAAGTCTTTACTATTTTGTGTAAAAATAAGCTTAAAAAATCATATTGCCCAGTATTGTCCAGTATTATCCATTCCTGGGAGTATTGCCCAGCCCGGGAAAAACCGGGTTTTCCCGCCCGGGTAATACTTTGCCAACCCTGACTAACATTCAAGTGTAGTTGTACCTAAAAAGAACAAAAGAGCCATTGTCATTGTAAAGGTCTTTATTAATCATAGTCAATCAAAATAAATTGTGTTATCAGTACTTCCAACAGAATGTTTTGTTAAACCTTGAAGGTGTAAGGTCACAAAGTTAGTACAACCAATGTCTTCATTTTGAAATTGGCATAGATACAAAGTCGCTGTTGTCCTTATTCAATTCAATTATAAACCAATATTTGTATTCGGTCGATTCAAAAATGTTCAAACATGAAATTCAATAAAATGTTGGTCATTAAAATTTTGGTTTTGTTCAAAGGGAAATAACTCGAAATGGTCTTATTAAGAGATGAATTGCAGAACTGATCCTAAATTACGACAGGGAGTCAAGAAAACACAGCAGGGCGCCACATCCTCCCAAAACCTCCTGTAAGAAAACACTAGATCTTCAAAATTAATGGTCTTCAATCAAAATCATTGTTAGAAAAAAAAATTCTTTAAACAAGCACATGACAATAGTTGTAATAGTATGTTATCGAATGATTGGGGTTATTGAAAAACAAACTTGTGACAAAATAGAAAATTATACTATAAGTGAAATGTCATTTCTTAAAACAAAAACAGGGCAATATGACGAACCATTATGAAAGCTTACAGTAACTTTAAACAAAAACTGAGCAATATAAAGAAATATTAATTTAAATAAATATTATAAATGACAGCTTGCAGTTACTTAAAACAAAAACAGCTTATAGTATCAGATAACAGCCACGCAAAACTTGTATGATAGACTTACTTTGTTACACTCAAATATTAGTTAGTGTACCTCTCAAATGATATTATATGATGTTTATATCTCTTGCAGGGTTCAAGTAAATCAGGATCATTAGACACACCATTAGTTTCACAGGCCACGCCAAGTCAACAGATCAATACATCACTTCCTTCAGCATTACCATCTGGCCTACTACCTAGTAAGTAATGAAAATTGTACTAGGGGGGACAGGGTTAGGGTTTAGAGTTCAAGCAAAACAAATACAAATTTCCGGATGATCGTCATTTTTACTGGGCATACTGCTAAGTAGATCTGAACTGTTAATACTGGCTCTGTGACTTGTATTAATGAGGTCTGGCTTTTCATTAAACTTAACTCAGTACAATATGTAGGTTTACTGTATTTATTGATGAAGGGTTATCAAAGTTTTGATTTTTTTGGGTAGTATTAGAGGAGTGATAAAGCTTAAGTGTTTCACACTTAAAATTTGCACCATTTCAATGCATTTGACTGTATTTACAACCCTGTAAATCAAAGAAAAGAAGTATTAAACTTTTATTGAATTTTAATGTTTGTGCTTAAGGAGGCTCATGGTACAAAAATTTCTGCAAAAATAAACATTACAAATTTTATTTATTACATTATTAGTTATTACTTTATGATATGGTACAAAAATCAACCTAAAAATCGATTCAGTTTGGCCCAAGATAATTTTTAAAATGTTTATATCATTGGAAAAGCTCCAAATTATCTCCCTTTGGTGCAAAAATGCCATTTTTTGGCATTAAAATTGAAATATCTTTTTTAACTCATCGGTGACCTATATTTTTATTATTATTTTCAAATTAGCTGTAATTAAACTAAATCATTGTAAAATATAAGCGATTTCTGTAATTTAGTTCTTTTTTTATTTCGATATTACCTCTATTTCTCCTATTAGTTCAACAGAAAAAGGACATTAACAAAAATGTATGCTTCTTTCGGAGCCAGATTGTGAGCTTAAATGAACGGTGACCCCATTTTTTATTTAATTTTTCTATTAAGTATATAATAAAGTTCATTTATATAAAAATATAGCGATATCCTATATTAAAAAAAAAAAATGATTTATACCATGAGCCCCTTAAAGCAGGAAATTATGAATTTAATAAAAAAAATCCTATGATTTGATAAAAAATTTTCTATGTTGTTATGGAGAGCATATCAATGATGTTGCATTGTATTGGGAGAAGAGAAATTTATTGTGTTTGGTTAGTGTAAAAGCTGGTACATAACACCTTATTGAGATTAAACATTAGTGTAAAGAGGAGGTACATAACACCTCATTGAGATTAAACATTAGTGTAAAGAGGAGGTACATAACACCTCATTGAGATTAAACATTAGTGTAAAGAGGAGGTACATAACACCTCATTGAGATTAAACATTAGTGTAAAGAGGAGGTACATTATACCTCATTGAGATTAAATATTAGTTAATGATTACAGGTGATTTAAGGATAGATAGCACTGATTTGGCAAACTTACTGGCCCCTTGGAATCAAAACCCTGGACCACTGACAGCAGCCATACAGTCCTCTGGCCTTACATTGACACCAAGGTAAGTAAAGGTCCTTGGACCTCCTAATCAATAGTTGCATCATTAGAGGCTTTTACATTGGTCTGCTTATAAAACACAGACCAACAGAACATTTTAACAAAACATATGAAATATGAACATGAATAGAAAAAAAAAGATATTTATAATGACATGTTTTATACCTTAATCTTGCAATTTGCAAAATAAAATATTATAATCAATAATAATCTTGGGAATGGAAACTCAAGCTTGCTGTCTTAAACTAATAATGATAAAAAAAATATATAAAAGGGTTAATTTAACAAAAACAAAAATCCTCTAATTATCTACAGTGTTTAAAGAACTTTGAAAATGAAAATAAAGGGAATATTTTGCAGCTTGTAGAGAAAAATTGTGTTGGGACAAAATACTTCATGAGTTTCCAACTTGTTTATCAAATGTTTTAAGTGAATATTAAAGTGAAGTTATTGTGATTGATATTTTCTAGTGGACTGACTCCTACTACCACATTGAGTCTACAGAACTTGTTAATACCTGCCAGCCAGGCAGCTGCTTTACGAATGTTAGAACAACAGAAAAATGTTAAAACAGAACCCTCATCACCACGGAAGCGATCGTCTGCTGAAGATAGTGAGGACGACAGAGACGACGAAGGAGACCCACCAGAGAAAAAATCAAGATCAACATCAAATCGGTGATGAGGGCTAGATTTTAACCATGTACATATGTAAAAAGTTGTAGCAATAAGTGAGATTCTTATATCATGTTTATAAATAGAACTGTATGGAATGTATGATAACTTTAATAGTGCTATGAGGTATGAACAAAGAATGAGAGATTTCATATGAAATAAAATTAGTTTTTCCTCATAAAATGATCTGATCATTGAACCATGTAATGGTCTTGTTTATGAAACATATCATCCGTTAATTTGATCATCAATTAACATTGATCACTTTATATGCATCTCATATCCTCATATTATTGTATTGTGAATGTCAAAACTAAATAGAATACCTATGTTCAACTGATGAAAACAATGCTTTTTAATTCAACACTATTAACTGATGTGTAATGGATAATTCAAATTGGATTCTGTTGGTTATTGGGTTTTTTACTTCACATTTATAACTTCTATTGCCATAAGTAAACTTTACAGAACCAAGATCTGCGTTAAAACTGTTTTTTGTTTGTCAAATTTTATCCATAAGCATTTCCAAAACAAAAACAAAACCTAAAGATAACATTTTAATCTAAAAGTATTAATATGAATTACATATATTTTGTTAGTGATGATTATATGCAGTTATCAGGAACAATATTTCTCAACATTTCAGTACTGTATTAGAATGCAGATATTTGTATTGCTGACGTCAACTTTTTATACTGTCATAATTTTTGTTAAACTTTAATCCACTGTTTGTCATTATCTAGACTCATTTTAAAACAGTATATTGCAAGTTTTATGCTAGTAAAGCCTACATTTAAAATATAATTATCTAATAATTAGATATGTGGTGCATAGACAATCCCTTCCCTGCTCAGACTTAATCCAGATCTTATCATGACTTGTCCATTATATTGTGATGTAGATTAGGTTATCTCCCTTTGTACAGATTATTTGCTACAATAGTGTATAGTAACACATGAAGATGATCTGAACAATGAATTCTACAACCATTACTAATTAATTGTTATTAAAACATCCCATATGTTCATACTACATGAGATAAGTAACAAGATATATTAAATTGATACAGTAAAAGTTTTTTTGTTTGTTAATTCCAGTTGCCATGATTAATTGTTAGTTTATGGAATTCATTGGAAAGATGTATATTGTTAAGTGTTCAAATTTGTAAGAACACCTTCAAAAATGTTTGTACTACATTTATTTGAACAAGATAATGAATTTAATAATGTACATTCAGAACTGTATTTGTGATGTTCTGATATAATGATTTTTGTTAAGAATTCTTGATTGTGCCTTTCATTATTAAAGATACCAGTGAGTTCTCATATAAGTGATTCCTATAACAAAATTTGTTTATTCTCTTTTTTATACGACCACAAAAAATTTTTGGGTTCGTATAATGGTATGATGTCGTCATCTGCTTCGTCTGCGTCATCTGAAGACACATTTGGTTTCCGGATAATAACTTTAGTTTTAGCGAATGGATATCTATGAAATTTTACAAGAAGGTTCAATACCACAAAAGGAAGTTTGGGATTGATTTTGGGGGTTTTGGTACCAACAGTTTAGGAATTAGGGGCCAAAAACAAGCATTTTTGAAGTTTCCAGACAATACCTTGTGTGTAAGTGTATGGATCTCACTGACATTGTACCACAAGGTTCCATATCACAAAGGGAAGGCTGGGATTAAGTTTGGGGGTAATTGCCCCAAACATGTAAGAATAAGGTCAAAAAAAAAGCATTTTTCTTGTTTCGAGACAATAACTTGTGTTTAAGTGTATGGATCTCTCTAAAATTGTACTACAAGGTTCCATACTACAAAGGGAAAGCTGAGATAGAGTTTGGGGGTAATTGCTTCAAAAGGGGGAGGGGGATGGTTCAAAAAGATTGGGGGGATTTTTTTTTCTCAAAATTCTTCAAATTTCAAATTTTTTGAAAAGTTTCAAGAAGAAATCTTCAATTGCACAGTATTGCGCAATAGATTTTTAAGATCTATAACCACATTTAATTTGTGTCAGAAACCTTTATTATGTCAAAAATTTTATCACAATCCAAATTCAGACAGTATCGAATATTGTGTCGAAATTTGCCCCAACTTTCAGGGTTCAACCTCTGCGGTCGTATCAGGCTGCGCTCAGCGAAGCATTTTATTAATTAAAGTCGGAATAGATTTATTTTTTTAGTGCATGTATAAATACCATACGATATTAAGATATCATGAGCTATTAAAATTTTACTTTATAACTTTAAAAAAGTATTTTGACTTGTTTTAAATGAATATCATTAAATTATTTTATACTTGAATTAATGAAGTTATTGTCATGTCAATTGTTTATGCCCTTTATTAGAAAAAAAATCTTTATAATGCACAATATTAAAATAAGTTCACCAAAATTGAATTCGCTAGTATCAAATAGAATGCACGATAAAATGAGGTATAATATACATTGCAAGTTGGAATCATGGTATATAACACAGAAAAGTTGTGTATGTGTGTGTTGTTTACACCGGTGGTACATTTTTATGCACTGTGTCAAAACATTTTACATTTTTATTATTATATATCTGAAGAAACATCTAGTGTCAAAGTCTGGCATTAGATATATAAATAATAATTTATGGTCAATTATGAGGGCTTTTAGTCAGTTCAAGATGAAACTTACAAAAATGTTAAAAATATAAAAGGTCACAGAGTTTTTATAATAAGAATATTATGTTGTTGCAAGTTTAACACTATAATCACTGTTTTCACTTGCTGTAAATTAAGAAATTATTTCGAGGTTTTTATTAATGCAAATAATGCGACTAAGTGAGTATTGCAATACTAAGAACTCGTATTCTGATATCTGATTCATATATAGGTATGCAGCTTTTCCTTAAATGGCAATAATTAAACTCGCTTTTTTGTCCATTCTTAAAAAATCACAATAATAAATGCTCACAATAATTTCTGAATTTACCGTATATTGATTAAACAACAGATTTTTCTGATTTTTGCAGAAGCCTAGTTAAACATATTTTCAAAATTTGTTTCAAGAAATTTAGGTCATCATACTTAATTGCAAGAATTATGCAGTTCAAAATTGTCTCATAAGTTTAAGGCTGATAAAAGGAAGATGGAATTGTTTTATTTGAGCTCCAAAATAAGCATACAATGCAGATAGTTGGTTATTTTTTTTAAGACTTTCACTACTAGTATATATTAAGAGAGAACGACATGTTCAAAATACCCCACATCTTCTTTGATTCATAAATTAAATTTTGACTTTTAGACTGCTTTATGTAATATCTTGTGGCCATAAGGAATCACATATGTTCATCCTTAATTGTTGTAGTGTAAAAACTGTGGGGAAATGGAATATATTTATATGGTAATTTGAGAGAGATCAATAGTTCTGTTTCAGACAGAAAAGAGGATACAGTTTAATGATGACTAAAAGATAGTTTTATGCAGAACTATTTAAAAATTACATATTTTGAATAAAAAATTTGAAAAAGGTTAAGATGAAAACAAAATTTTTGATTTGATTGGTTTTGAAATTATTTTTTTACTTTATGCATCATTGAAATCCTAAATCCAAATGTTTTGTTTAGTTTCTGTCATGTTAAGAAATTGTTCATTAAATGATAATTCTGATATTTTTAATCAGAAGATTTGTACATAAATATGCATATTAAAAGATTGAAAAGTTTATTGGTTTTGTTTTAATACTTGATTTATCATTGGTCAGCTTTAATTTCATAGTTAGATCTTTTTCTCCGTTTCTTTAAGTAATAGAGGTTAACTATATTTGTTGTATTGAATGATTATTAGGTGTTCATGTACAAACTTTATTTGTTACTTATAGTAAAACCTATATCTCAAGTAAACCAGGCGAGACATTTCAGCATGTGAACTCTTGTTAGGTTTTTATGCCCCCGCCAAAGCAGAGGGGGCATTAAGTTTAACTCTTGTACTTCTCGTCTGTTTGTACGTCCTGAAATTGGTTTCTGTTCTCTAACTTAAGTTTGCCTCAACCAAATGTTATGAAACTTATACACAATGCTTATTACCACAAAACGCATATCAAGTTTGAATTTTGGTGGCGTCACTTTCTTTGTTATAAGTTAGAGAGTTATGTCCCTTTACAAATAAAAAAAATTGCTGAATTTTTGTCGTTTCCGTTCTCTTACTTAATTTTGCCTCAAGCAAATGTTATAAAACATATGCATAATGCTTATTACCACAAAACTCAGATCAAGTACGAATTTGGGTAGTTTCACTTTTACCGTTCTTGAGTTATGTCCCTTTATAACGTTATATGCAAGCGGGGGCATCATCTGTGTCCGATGGACATATTCCCAATTAATGGTAAGGTATGATGAAAGCAGATTTTGTATGATTAAAAGTAAATGTTGGGTATTTGTCAATCAGGCAGCAGCTCCATGATACAAATAACCAGAAGACATCTATAGGGAAACAATCTTCAACAAGGCCAAAAATAGTAACGGTGGTATTGGGCCAAAAATAAAATTTATATTGTCTGATGTTGCCTACCTACCCACCTAAAAAGCTGCCTACCTGAAAATTTTTAGGACAAATTGTTTCAAATTTTTATGCCCCCGCTGTAGCGGTTGAGATATTAAGTTTTACCCTTGTCCGTCTGTACATACGTACACCCCAGTTTGCCTCAACAAAATGTTATGAAACTTATACACAATTAATGAATGGCTATTATTTTTTGAATTTATTGAACCATAAATTAATTTTGACTCTTCACATTGAATAATCCATGAAGTGGATTATGTAAAATATGAAGAGTCAAAATTAATTTATGGGTCAATAAATTCAAAATAAATTATTGCCATTCATTATAAATAAATTTTCTATCAAAATAAGGCTCCATGAACTTTTATATTATTTATATTTACAATAACAACGTACACACATGTTGGCGTATGAATACACAACGTCAGAGTGGGCGTGTCGCCATAAAAATTGACAACATTGAAAATAAAAGTAATACTTTTAACCAATCAAAAGACAGTAAATACACCAAATTTATTTATTGCTTAATACCACAAAACACAGATCAAGTTTTTTTCGTCATGCTTGAAGATATTGACTTGATATTTGTTATATAGTTTACACCATGACAAGTTATAGATCAAGTTAGCATTTTGTTCCAGTACAATGAATTTTTAACCTGTAGGGGACTATGTATTGCCAGGCAATACTCACAGAATGCTTGTTTTTATACGACCGCAAACATTTTTTGGATTCGTATAATGCTATGATGGTGTTCTGCGTCGTCGTCGTCGTCCGAAGACACATTTGGTTTCGGACTTTAGTTGAAGTGAATTGATATCTATGAAATTTTACAAGAAGGTTCAATACCACAAAAGAAAGGTTGGGATTGATTTTGGGGTAATGGTACCAACAGTTTAGGAATTAGGGGCCAAAACAAGATTTTTGTAGTTTCCAGACAATAACTTGTGTGTAAGAGTATGGATCTCTCTGACATTGTACAAGGTTCCACATCACAAAGGAAGGCTGGGATTGAGTTTGGGGTAATTGCCCCAAACATTTAGGAATCGGGGCAAAATAGGGGCCAAAAACAAGCATATCCAGTTTCCAGACAATAACTTCTTGTAAGTGTATGGATCTCTCTAAAATTGTACTACAAGGTTCCATACTACAAAGGGAAGTCAGGGATTGATTTTGGGGGTAATTGCTCCAAAGTGGGGGTCAAAAAGTTTGGGGGGAATTTTTATTTCCAATTTTTTTAAGAGGTTCATATTTTTTTTTTCAAAATTTTTCGAATTTCAATAGATTTTTAAGATCTTTGACCTCATTTATTTTGTGTCAGAAACGTATGTTATGTCAAAATTTGATCACAATCCAAATTCAGACAGTATCAAGCTTGAATATTGTGTCTAAATTTGCCCCAACTGTTCAGGGTTCGACCTCTGTGGTCGTATCAGGCTGTGCTCAGCGAAGCATTTATTGTTGTGTGTGTTAATGATTAATTTTACATGACCCTGTTTGGGGTTCAGATTTGCAAATATCTCATTTTCATTTGTTATTAGATAATAACCTATTATAAATATTCAATCACAATCCAAATTCAGAGCTGTTTTAAGCTTAAATGTTGTGTCCATACTTGCTCAACTGTTCAGGGTTTGACCTCTGCAGGAAAATCTGGTTTGCTGTCACTCGACAGCCTCTTGTTAAAATTTGAGTTATCTTCCTTTGTCCATGATTATAGTTGAATCAACTACAATCAATGCAATGCTTAATTTTGACTTTTCCATTCTGTAACTTAAGTTTGCCCCAACCAAACATTATGAAACCTATACACAATATTCATTACCACAAAACTAAGATCAAGTACAAAATTTTTGTTTCTGTTTTTAACTTTAGTTTGCCTCAACCAAATGTTAAGAAACTTATATGCAATGCTTATTACTACATAATACAGATTAAGTACAAAATTTGGTGGCGACGCTTTTACCATTCTTGAGTTATGTCCTTTATAAACATAAAATTGCTGAATTTTTCGTTTCCGTTCTCTAACTAAACATGGTTTTGTCTCCTTCCCCTAATAGTAGAGTACCAAGTGGGGTTTCTTTGTAAAGAACTACCTTCAATTATTTAATGGAATTATCAATGAAACATTGAACTGCAAGTACCATACCTCATTGAAGGCTGGGATTGAGTTTGGGGTGATGAATCATAAGGGGTTCAAAAATTGGGGATTTTTTCCCCTTTTCTTCCTTTTTTCCTTTTTATTTTTCTTTAAAATTTTCCATTTTAAGTTGGTTATTTCTGATTTATATTTAAAAGCAAATAATAATGATATGGCAGGAGATATACACCAAACAGGATATGTAAATTATTATATAATAAGTATTGTGCAATAGCAAGAAATTTTCAATTGCACAGTATTGCTAATAGCAAGAAATCTTCAATTGCACAGTATTGCGCAATGGCAAGAAATATCCAATAGCACAATATTGCACAATAGGAAGAAATTGTCAGTTGTACAGTATTGCACAATAGCAAGAAATATTCAATTGCACAGTATTGCGCAATTGCAAGAAATATTAATTGCACAGTATTGTGCAAAAGAAGATTCTTTGTATAAATTGCTTATTTCTTGACCAATTTCAATGGGGTTTTATTCTTGAATTCTTGGGGTTCTTTAATATGCTGAATCTAACGTGTATTAAGTTTTTGGATTTTGGGCCCGTTTTTAAATTGGTCCACATTGAGGTCCAAAGGGTCCAAAATTAAACTTTGTTTGATTTCATCAAAATTGAATTATTGGGGTTCTTTGATATGCCGAATCTAACCGTGTATTTAGATTCTTAATTTTGGTCCCGTTTTCAAATTGGTCTACATTAAGGTCCAAAGGGTCCAAAATTAAACTTAGTTTGATTTTAACAAAAATTGAATTCTTAGGGTTCTTTGATATGCTGAATCTAATCATGTATTTAGATTTTTGATTATGGGCCCAGTTTTCAAGTTGGTCCAAATTGGGGTCCAAAATTAAACTTTGTTTGATTTCAACAAAATTGAATATATGGGGTTCTTTGATATGCTGAATCTAACCATGTATTTAGATTCTTAATTTTTGGTCCCGTTTTCAAATTGGTCTACATTAAGGTCCAAAGGGTCCAAAATTAAACTTAATTTGATTTTAACAAAATTGAATTCTTACGGTTCTTTGATATGCTGAATCTAAACATGTCTTTCAATTTTTGATTATGGGCCCAGTTTTCAAGTTGGTCAAAATCGGGGTCCAAAATTAAACTTTGTTTGATTTCAACAAAAATTGAATATATTGGGTTCTTTGATATGCTGAATCTAACCATGTATTTAGATTTTTGATTTTTGGGCCCCATTATCAACTTTGTCCACATTGAGGTCAAAGGGTCCAAAATTAAACTTTGTTTGATTTCAACAAAATTGAATATATGGGGTTCTTTGATATGCTGAATCTAACCGTGTATTTAGATTCTTAATTTTGGTCCCGTTTTCAAATTGGTATACATTAAGGTCCAAAGGGTCCAAAATTAAACTTAGTTTGATTTTAACAAAATTGAATTCTTAGGGTTCTTTGATATGCTGAATCTTATCATGTATTTAGATTTTTGATTATGGGCCCAGTTTTCAAGTTGGTCCAAATTGGGGTCCAAAATTAAACTTTGTTTGATTTCAACAAAATTGAATATATGGGGTTCTTTGATATGCTGAATCTAACCATGTATTTAGATTCTTAATTTTGGTCCTGTTTTCAAATTGGTCTACATTAAGGTCCAAAGGGTCCAAAATTAAACTTAATTTGATTTTAACAAAATTGAATTCTTAGGGTTCTTTGATATGCTGAGTCTAAACATGTCTTTAAATTTTTATTATGGGCCCAGTTTTCAAGTTGGTCCAAATCGGGGTCCAAAATTAAACTTTGTTTGATTTCAACAAAATTGAATATATGGGGTTCTTTGATATGCTGAATCTAACCATGTATTTAGATTTTTGATTTTTGGGCCCGTTATCAACTTTGTCCACATTGAGGTCAAAAGGGTCCAAAATTAAACTTTGTTTGATTTCAACAAAATTGAATATATGGGGTTCTTTGATATGCTGAATCTAACCATGTATTTAGATTTTTGATTTTTGGGCCCGTTATCAACTTTGTCCACATTGAGGTCAAAGGGTCCAAAATTAAACTTTGTTTGATTTCATCAAAATTGAACTCTTAGGGTTCTTTGATATGCTGAATCTAACCATGTATTTAGATTTTGGATATTGGACCATAATAGGTGAATGTCCAATTTAAAATTTTTAAGTTCTTAGACCACATTCATTCTGTGTCAGAAACCTATGCTCTGTCAAATAGTCAATCACAATCCAAATTCAGAGCTGTATCAAGCTTGAATGTTGTGTCCATACTTGCCCCAACTGTTCAGGGTTCGACCTCTGCGGTCGTATCAAGCTGCGCCCTGCGGAGCATTTTATTTTTGAATTTATTGAACCATAAAATTAATTTTTGACTCTTCACATTGAATAATCCGCGAAGTGGATTATGTAAAATATGAAGAGTCAAAAATTAATTTTATGGGTCAATAAATTCAAAATAAATTATTGCCATTCATTATAAATAAATTTTCTATCAAAAATAAGGCTCCATGAACTTTTTATATTATTTATATTTACAATAACAACGTACACACATGTTGGCGTATGAATACACAACGTCAGAGTGGGCGTGTCGCCATAAAAATTGACAACATTGAAAATAAAAGTAATACTTTTAACCAATCAAAAGACAGTAAATACACCAAATTTATTTATTGCTTAATACCACAAAACACAGATCAAGTTTTTTTCGTCATGCTTGAAGATATTGACTTGATATTTGTTATATAGTTTACACCATGACAAGTTATAGATCAAGTTAGCATTTTGTTCCAGTACAATGAATTTTTAACCTGTAGGGGACTATGTATTGCCAGGCAATACTCACAGAATGCTTGTTTTTATACGACCGCAAACATTTTTTTGGATTCGTATAATGCTATGATGGCGTCTGCGTCGTCGTCGTCCGAAGACACATTTGGTTTCGGACAATAACTTTAAGTGAATTGATATCTATGAAATTTTACAAGAAGGTTCAATACCACAAAAGAAAGGTTGGGATTGATTTTGGGGTAATGGTACCAACAGTTTAGGAATGAGGGGCCAAAAACAAGATTTTTTGTAGTTTCCAGACAATAACTTGTGTGTAAGAGTATGGATCTCTCTGACATTGTACAAAGTTCCACATCACAAAGGGAAGGCTGGGATTGAGTTTGGGGGTAATTGCCCCAAACATGCAGGAATCGGGGGCAAAAAAGGGGCCAAAAACAAGCATATCCAGTTTCCAGACAATAACTTCTTGTAAGTGTATGGATCTCTCTAAAATTGTACTACAAGGTTCCATACTACAAAGGGAAGTCAGGGATTGATTTTGGGGGTAATTGCTCCAAAGTGGGGGTCAAAAAGTTTGGGGGGATTTTTTATTTCCAATTTTTTTAAGGGGTTCATATTTTTTTTTTCAAAATTTTTCGAATTTCAATAGATTTTTAAGATCTTTGACCTCCTTTATTTTGTGTCAGAAACGTATGTTATGTCAAAAATTTGATCACAATCCAAATTCAGACAGTATCAAGCTTGAATATTGTGTCTAAATTTGCCCCAACTGTTCAGGGTTCGACCTCTGCGGTCGTATCAGGCTGTGCTCAGTGAAGCATTTTATTGTTGTGTGTGTTAATGATTAATTTTTACATGACCCTGTTTGGGGTTCAGATTTGCAAATATCTCATTTTCATTTGTTATTAGATAATAACCTATTATAAATATTCAATCACAATCCAAATTCAGAGCTGTTTTAAGCTTAAATGTTGTGTCCATACTTGCTCAACTGTTCAGGGTTTGACCTCTGCAGGAAAATCTGGTTTGCTGTCACTCGACAGCCTCTTGTTAAAATTTGAGTTATCTTCCTTTGTCCATGATTATAGTTGAATCAACTACAATCAATGCAATGCTTAATTTTGACTTTTCCATTCTGTAACTTAAGTTTGCCCCAACCAAACATTATGAAACCTATACACAATATTCATTACCACAAAACTAAGATCAAGTACAAAATTTTTGTTTCCGTTTTTTAACTTTAGTTTGCCTCAACCAAATGTTAAGAAACTTATATGCAATGCTTATTACTACATAATACAGATTAAGTACAAAATTTGGTGGCGACGCTTTTACCATTCTTGAGTTATGTCCCTTTATAAACATAAAAATTGCTGAATTTTTCGTTTCCGTTCTCTAACTAAACATGGTTTTGTCTCCTTCCCCCTAATAGTAGAGTACCAAGTGGGGTTTCTTTGTAAAGAACTACCTTCAATTATTTAATGGAATTATCAATGAAACATTGAAAAGACCAGACACAGATGGTCATTAAAAGCACATTAAAAGATAAGAAGATAGGAGATAGGAGGGGAAGGTAACCAAAGTCAGGAGTAAAAGGGACAGACAATACCATGACAACTACATGTATCAAAGTCCTTGTTATTATTGCTTTAATTTTGAAATGTGTACATTTAGAAATATTTGGAATTTGAGTTACCTTCCTTTGTCTATATGGCATTATTATATATCAGAAATTCTGCATACTTATTTGGAGCAAGCATTAAGTTATTACTTATGTAGTTTGTAATTGCCATCTTATCATTAATATGGTCAGAAGTTTTATTTCAAGATGTGGACATTGTTAGCAAATGCAGGCTCAAGCTTAAGGTTTTATTTCTTTTGAAGCATTTTTTCTATGTCCAAGGACAATAATTTCGCAAATATCACACAACTGGAGTAAAACTCCAAACTAATCTGAAACATCTTACGACAGGACTAGATACAAAATAAATCTAATCTGTGGGTTTAAGCACTACACAAAAAAAGCGTGGAAAACTAACATTTTTTAGCAGCTTTCTATATTCTAGGTTGCAACTTCTACAAATATCCCTCAACCAGAACAAAACTCAAACTGGATCTGTTACTTCTTAGGATATGACCAACATATATCTGTAATTTATTCACACATAACAGAAGGAAATGACATAATTTCATGCAATTTCTTATGTCCAAGGGCTTCAATTCCTCCAGAATTAGCTTTAAAGCAGAATGAAACTCAAACTTGATCCACAATTTCTTATGAAATGACCGTCTGCAAATATATTAATGACCTTCTACCAAATATCTTAATGACCTTCTACCAAATATCTTAATGACCGTCTACCAAATATCTTAATGACCGTCTACCAAATATCTTAATGACCTTCTACCAAATATCTGAATGACCTTCTACCAAATATCTTATCTATATTGATCAGTATAAACTTACCTGACGGACATACTAACAGATAGACAAGAGTTTAAACCTATACTTGCTTTAGTCCCCTTGGACTTTGATGCACAATGTAGTCACTTTTGAATTTCTTAAACAGCATTCATTAGATTCAACTGTGTTACTGTATATATACTGGTACAAATAACAGATTTTTCTGTGGCAATAACTTGTTATTTATAAGGATAATTTGTAGGACAGGGTTTCCAGAAATGATAATTTTAGTAAAAAATCAGGCAGTCTGTTTCATAGAGAAGAACTAGCCAAATTATATGATCATCTGTCTATGAAATGACCTTGTAGACAATGTCTAAAAATAAACGTCTAATGAACAAAAAGTAATAAATGCTGAAAAAAACATGTGGTAAATAGCACATGTCAAACTGAAATGGTTCATCTGACCTTGGTCTTATTTCATCATTCTATCGGTCACTGTTTCGCTTCCATTATAAGGTCAGTTTCCCAGATCCTACAAGCAACGGGTCAACTACATATGGTGTATTGAATAATTAAAGCTTACTTTTCTGTCTGAATTGATTCAACTGACCTTGACCTTATTTTATTGTTAAGTTTTTGTGATTACCACAGATTCCAAGATACTGTTACTGTTAGGTTAAATGTATAGAATCATTGTATGGTGTATATGTACATCTGACAGGGTTCAACTGACATTGACCTCTCTTTTACTATAAATGTTACTTAGTAACTTGCTGTAAATTCAGAAATTTTTACCTGCATTTATTATTGCGATTGGGGAAATACAAGATTTAATTACATTATGATTTCAGGAAATGCTTTATTCAAATAAAGCTATCAAAATTTCAGAACTCAAATGAGAGTTTTTATTTTTGCAATACCTATCCTGTTGTTATTTTTGCAGTAATAAAAAACATCGCAAAAATTTCTGAATTTACAGTATTTTACTTATCAACCATCTTCCCTGTATAACTTTGAAAAACTTCAAAAAGCAAAATCACTCACAAGGCATAAATAAAATGTTAAGGATGACAAATAATATAAGCTTTATTTTTTAATTTTTTTGTTATTATTTACATTGTGATGACATTTTGTGTATGCACCATTACATTTGTGTGAAATCTAAACAAAGCCTCCGATACACTGTTGTCTTGTTTTCCTCTTTCTGTGGAGCTCTACCCTTCAGTATAAGTATATAATTATGTGTATTTTTTTTTAATATTACAATAAATTACATAATAACAATACTTAGTTTTACAATGAAAAAGTATAAAAGGGGGAAGTGATCAAACATTAACACCGGAAATTTACATCTCTTATATTTCAAACTCCAGCAGAAATCCTTGTGGAAAAATATTTTGAACTCCATTACAAGCATAATTACAAGTCCTAATGGAAGATAAAATTGTGTATTTCAAACTCCACCTGATGCCCTTATACTCTATGGTTAAGTAATGCATATGTTGTTAAGAAGTATACTCAGACTTGGGAAAATAATTTTACATATATCTTTTATAATACTTGATAAAAAGTAAGACAACAATCATTTAATAAACTGAAAATTTGAAATTTTTGCAACTGTCACATCAAAACGAGACTGAAGTAATGTTTATATACAATACATTAAAGTAACTGTACAAGCCATCCAATCATTGAAATTCAATCAAATTTAAGTTAATATAACTCAGAGAAATTAAGCAACTGTATGAATGCACACTGCCTTGAGATTTGATTTAACAATAATAAAGTACACTGCCTCAATATGATATTCAATGACTATAATTTGCAACCTTTCCAGAACTCATTTAGGCACAATCAATATAATATTTGAATAACTCCTGCAGAAACCAAACATTTAGGCACATGAATTTATCAAAGTAACATTTTCCTGAGGTAATATTCTGTCAACATTTTCTACTTCATAATTTTGTGAATCAAATTTGAAGTCCCCCCACAAAAGAAATGTGGCAGTATTCACTGTTTACCAATAAATCATGAAAAGTGCTTTATCATAATTTATTCATGATAAGGGATTGCTAATCTGCCTTAAATAATGATTCAAAATCCACTTTTACCGAAATTTAAAATTTGTCAGGAGTTCTAAGATGAGTAACATATAATCAAACATTAAAGTAATGATGGTAAAGAGGACATCTCTACTAGACAGTACTAAATAGCACTTTAAAGTAATGATGGTAAAGAGGACATCTCTACTAGACAGTACTAAATAGCACTTTAAAGTAATGATGGTAAAGAGGACATCTCTACTAGACAGTACTAAATAGCACTTTAAAGTAATGATGGTAAAGAGGACATCTCTACTAGACAGTACTAAATAGCACTTTAAAGTAATGATGGTAAAGAGGACATCTCTACTAGACAGTACTAAATAGCACTTTAAAGTAATGATGGTAAAGAGGACATCTCTACTAGACACTACTAAATAGCACTTTAAAGTAATGATGGTAAAGAGGACATCTCTACTAGACACTACTAAATAGCACTTTAAAGTAATGATGGTAAAGAGGACATCTCTACTAGACAGTACTAAATAGCACTTTAAAGTAATGATGGTAAAGAGGACATCTCTACTAGACAGTACTAAATAGCACTTTAAAGTAATGATGGTAAAGAGGACATCTCTACTAGACAGTACTAAATAGCACTTTAAAGTAATGATGGCAAAGAGGACATCTCAACTAGCCAGTACTAAATAGCACTTTAAAGTAATGATGGGAAAGAGGACATCTCTACTAGACAGTACTAAATAGCACTTTAAAATAATGATGGTAAAGAGGACATCTCTACTAGACAGTACTAAATAGCACTTTAAAATAATGATGGTAAAGAGGACATCTCTACTAGACAGTCCTTAATAGCACTTTAAAATAATCAGTGGTAGAAGTGGTGCAAGTTTAAGAGGCACATAATGATAAAATCTATTTGGAAATGCAAACACAAGTCCATACATGTCTCACACATTCATTTTTTTTATGTCATTAACTAAAAAGCACAAAATAACTATAACAGTAGTTCTTCACTAATATAGAAATCTTGCTTCAATAAGAAGCAGAAATACAGATCTTGTTAATCACAAACATTTCATATGTAGAAAAAATTATAAAACACTTCAAGTTTAACATTTGAGAATACAAATAAATCTGAAGCACATATATTTTGTGTGCTAAAAAAGAATTCTTAAAGATATTCAACATGTATAGTGTTCCATGAAGCACCCCAAAAAAGAAAAAAATCATAATTTTGTATGTGTTTTTATTTTCAAAAGAACACAAGACATGGATTCGTGGAAGTGTTTTCATGGGATGCTGTACACGAGTCTGGAAAAGTTTGACAGTAAGACTGAAATTCGTATATTATTAAAAAGTGTTGCCTTTTCTAGGCTGTTTACTGCAATGTCTAAATGATTTGAAACTGGCAAGCTGTCAGTAACATAAAGATAATGTATTAGGTAATCTTAAATCATTAATAATACTCTAAAATTCATGCTTAATTATAAAATAACATGTATGAAAACATGATTGTTAGGATTTGAAAAATTAACAAATTCAGGTGAAATTTTTCAGACTCTTGGCGTCCTGTATGTTATGGAATTTCTAAAGTACAAAAGTCAACAATATAGAAATAAAAGTCAACATAAACAACACAGAGTAGAGACAATAAATAAACAACAAAATATATAATAACAACTTAGAATCAACAAAAGCACTATAAGGTATAGCATCAAGCAAATCTGATTCTTACCACATTTTTTTGGGACACAGTTTCAATTAATGTGCAAAAGAGAAAATTAAGGGCTATTATAGAAATAAATGTCGGTCAGAGTTCAAAAGTCATTTTTCCTTTTTTTTTTAATTTTTAATAAAAGATTACATCATTACCTGTTCAGGCATATTTATAAAAACAACCACCACACATAAAATGTCTACTGAATTGTCACACACAGAGAAACATTTCTGGAATAGCCTTAATAAGATTTGTTCAAACAAAACAAAAAAAAAACTTAATTAGATCTTACGAGTGCCCTATAAATGTATTCCATTATTTTTTAACACAATTTATTAAAAGAATTATCACCAGCATCATCGTTCACACAATTCAAAATATGAGAGCAACATCAAAATGTATAAATACTGTACATATTAACCAGTTTTAGTACATGATTTTCCTATTTTTTTTTTTTTATTCAACTAGGAATAGTTTCAATTTTTCATATAAAACTAAAATCAATATGATGCTTATATAGACTTTGTAAATTAAATTATAAGAATCTTGTAGAGAGTGATTATTGCCCTTATATCAAGTGCTGGAGATACTATCGCATATACAGGCTATCTACAGAATTCTTCACATCATTTTGTGTAAGTCTAACAGGAGGATAATTAAAAGAATCAAAAGATTTTTTCATTAAAAGTTATCTGTCCTTTTAAAATGCTTTTTTATTAAGTGAATTTATATATTATAAAAAAGTTTGTTTTGCATCACTGGAACAGGAAAATTCATATAAGGGGAGACAACTACTTGGTTCCAAATTGCTCAAAAAAAATTGTTAGCGTCCTTGTAAGTTCTTTCAGTGTAAGTTTTATGATATTCCTTTCAAATAATATGATAAATTCTCTGGCATAGACAGAGAATATGTAGAATCACATTGTCACTTTTATCTCATTCACACGTATGAACGAACATGTGATACATAAATAAACAATAACAAATATGACGTACAAACATGTGAATTGAGAGTAACAGTGATAAAATATATATATGTACAGCAAAATAGTTATCTCCATTTAAAAGGCACATACACAGTGTGAAAACCATGGTAACATTAAATAGCACAGCTGAGGTAAAAATCTCAATGTCACAGTGAAGCTTGGGGTCAAATTTAAAAAAGGTCAACACCATGGCAACAATTACATAATATTTAACAAAGAACAGTTTATATGACTACTTAATTTATATAACTCAGCTATAATACATGTTCTAGGTAGCCCACGGGCCTCCGTGATCAATACGAGGCCGTTTTAACATAGGTCCATCATAGTCTAACGAATGTGATATGCCCGTGGGCGATGAATTGTTACTATGTGAGTGGTTGATATGACCAGGAGAAAGATGATTTTGGCCTGTTGACGGAGGTCTTAACGTATGATGATTCGATGGAGTAGTCGAGTCTCGAGGTGGAGATAATGGTTCGCTTTTTATATTCATAGATATATTATGATGATTCATCGTATTAACATTTAGAGGCGATATACTGCCTCCTCCGTGTCCACTGGTCCTGCAAAAGAAAGGTTAAAAGGTCAAATAAAGGGTTGTAGTGAAATGTAAAACATTAAATTATAAATTTAATAGCAAAAGGTGGTAAAATGCCTATCAATGTCATCAAGGTGAAATTGTTGATGATAGTAGATGGAAAAAAATTGATGTATGAAAAATAAAGGTGCATTTCCAAAGTCAGGAGCATGCATTTTGGTGGTTATAATTGTTGCTGTGTTTCAGATTTGTTTTTTGATTATTGTTTTGTACATTAATCGACCGTTAGTTTCTTGTTAAGCATTTAAACATATATATCATATATAAACATGTCCCTATTTACACTCATTGTAAACTAATTTAACACCTTACTCTGATTCAATATCATGAATATGCTTGAAATATTTGCTGCTAGACATTAAGCAATTGAGAATCAATAAACCTCCACTAAATTTACAGCAAGAACTATATTTAGATAATTGACATCGGACTCGGACTTCTCTTTAACTGACTTTTAATGTGCGTATTGTTATGCGTTTACTTTTCTACATTGGCTAGAGGTATAGGGGGAGGGTTGAGATCTCATAAACATGTTTAACCCCGCCGCATTTTTGCGCCTGTCCCAAGTCAGGAGCCTCTGGCCTTTGTTAGTCTTGTATTATTTTTACTTTTAGTTTCTTGTGTATAATTTGGAGTTTAGTATGACGTCCATTATCACTGAACTAGTATATATATTTGTTGAGGGCCAGCTTAAGGACGCCTCCGGGCGCGGGAATTTCTCGCTGCATTGAAGACCTATTGGTGACCTTCTGTTGTTGTCTGTTCTGTGGTCGGGTTGTTGTCTCTTTGACACATTCCCCATTTCCATTCTCAATTTTATTGAGTATTTATAAGTGAAATGCTGGAAAAAAACTATTAATATTATGAGGGTTATGACCACCTAGAGCCTAGAGGTATAGAAAGAAAGAGGCTGAAGATGCCAAAGGAAGGTAAGAGTACTTATGAGTATAAAGCTGGATGAGAACCACTGATGTTACGAGGGTTCATACCACAAGAGGTAAGAATACTTACGAGAGTAAAGCTGGATGAGAACCACTGATGTTACGAGGGTTCATACCACAAGAGGCAAGAATACTTACGAAAGTAAAGCTGGATGAGAACCACTGATGTTACGAGGGTTCATACCACAAGAGGTATTGGTAAGAATACTTACGAGTGTAAAGCTGGATGAAAACCACTGATGCTTCCAGGCCCGTTACCTCCAGGAGGTATCCCTGAGGTGAGTGATCCACCGCTCCATTGTTGTGAGTAGTTCGGCATGTTACTATTCATATCTATAGTGTTGTTATTCAAGGCAAAATCATCTGAAATAGCATATACAATAAAATACAGTGCCATAAAATAACAGTGACATAAAGTAAACAAACTTTGCGTTGGTAAAGCTGTTTTTTGTTTAGTTTTATTACAGCAGGCATCATATTGAAGGACTAAATGGGTATAGGATCAAAGCATCAAAATACTTTCATGATAGTTTGCAAGTTACTATTTTACTTCTGCTGTTTTTATTCCCTTTTTTTAATATGCTTGTTTTGTTATTTACATTTTATATCCTGTATGTTATGTTTCATTAACACTTATAATGGGAGATTTTTCCAACATCATCACTGCAAAATACCCTTTAAAACAATTAAATTTTGCGAAATGTTTTCATCCCATCAAATACCATGACATTGGAATAAGAAACTTAAATCCCACTGTATACAAACTTTTAAACTTTTGGTTCATGAATGAGTGAAGATAAAACAAATGCAAACTTGCAAGTCTTAATTATAAGTGCAATTTGCTCAAGGACCTTGTAAAACAATAAATTAAGCCAAGCACTAAGTACAGAATGGTCACAGAATTTTCATTAAATACAGCAGAAAAGTGATAAAATTATGTAACTAACCTCTCATGTGGTTTATTATGGAGACAATTATTTACAATAATCTATGTTGTCATAAAACAAAAGTGATTAACACCATCATTATTTTGACATGTGACAATTGTTTGCAAATAGATATCTATGTCCATATGGCTCACTAATGTGATTTTCTGACTGACAATTGTGTAACGTAAATATGTCCATTGTAGCATTAACAACATGAGACATACCACAGAAATTCAAACTTGTATAGAATGAAAGTATGTTAATAATTCAGCACTTTTTGTGTAAAATTATTCCTGTTCTACACATAATGTAAACAATTAATAAAAAGACTTACTCTTGCATGAACAATTGTTATTCATATGTAATGATATGCTATTGATATCTGTTGTCATTGTCAGTGGTTATTGATGCATCAAGTTTTTGTTTAAACTTATACTATTATTTCAAGATAGTAATACAAACTTTATTATTACTTCCTCGTTTCAATTGTTACAATTCTAGGGCCCTTCATTTGGCAAATAATTAATGGCAAATTTTAAATGATCCAGTAGATACACTATATCTAGGTCTATAGACAATGTTTTTTATTTGGTGTATAGTTCTTTGAGGATTATTTGGTGTATTTGGTGTATAGTTCTTTGGGGATTATTTGGTGTATTGGTGTATAGTTCTTTGGGGATTATTTGGTGTATTTAGTGTATAGTTCTTTGGGGATTATTTGGTGTATTTGGTGTATAGTTCTTTGGGGATTATTTGGTGTATTTGGTGTATAGTGCTTTGGGGATTATTTGGTGTATTTGGTGTATAGTGCTTTGGGGATTATTTGGTGTATTTGGTGTATAGTTCTTTGGGGATAATTTGGTGTATTTGGTGTATAGTGCTTTGGGGATTATTTGGTGTATTTGGTGTATAGTGCTTTGGGGATTATTTGGTGTATTTGGTGTATAGTTCTTTGGGGATTATTTGGTGTATTTGGTGTATAGTTCTTTGGGGATTATTTGGTGTATTTGGTGTATAGTTCTTTGGGGATTATTTGGCGCATTGATATTTGAGGATTATTGGGTACATGTTTATCCCAGACAAAGTGACATATACTTATATTAATGCAACTTTATAGAAAATATCATTGATCTTTCACAAGTAGTTCCTATCAAACTGACTTAAGCAGAAAACTTAACATTGAAAATTGCTCATTAATTCAAAGTCACTGGTCCATGACTTAGGAAGCAGGGCCTCTAAATAGTTGTCAAACTGATATGAACTTATAGTAATGCAACTTAATAAAAAATATCAATGATCTATCACAAGTAGTTCCTATCAAACTGACTTCAGGAGAAAACTTGACAATTGTTGAATCATCATCCGCCATCGCGACAACCCCCAGAGCCGCAGGAAAAGCAACACCTATGTCTCACTATGCGTGACAAACAACTAAGCATGCTTATTCAAATTTACACTTGCCCTTAGTAAGAAATGGTAGGACTTTTGTCTTTCACATGCCTTTTACTTTAATAAATTGACTGTGTTATCTCCCCTTACTTAATGAATACTTACTTGAATGATATGAAGTAGGCAATGGGGACGGATAGTTGGTAATATGGTTACTAGGGCTTGTAAGTGACACTGCTGGAGTCAGGAGAGAAGAATTTGTAGACCTTGATTGTGTCTGAAAAGCAAAAAAAATCAAAACATGAGCTATTTACATTAATGGTAGTTTGTTATTCCAGTAAATGTTAGCAGATTCATTGGCCAAGTTATATTTTGAAAACTAAATTATTTAACACCTTGTTTCGTTGTTGCATCAGTAACTAATTTTTTCTTCATTTAGGCTGTTGGTGCCTATTTCATGGATGTACCATCATAATGACCTTGTCCCTGAAGGACATTTATTGCACAACAATCAATCATTTAATCAACAAAATATCAACCTTCAACAGAAAGAGAATTTAGAATTTCACCAATAGTATTTTTTTTAGTTATCTCATAACAGATGAAAAGTGATTATGTGCTCTTTTTAAAGTGCAGCTATCTTGATCAAGTTCAAAAACATACATTAAGTTAAAATATATGAACTTCCATTATCATCCACCGAAACTGATTACTTACTGGATCAGGACTCAACATGTTAGCTCTAGAGTTGGGCATCATTGGTCTCATATTATGCTGCCGTGATGGCGGAGATTGTCGTGAAAGTCCTTTGTTGACCATGGCACCGGGAGAAGGACATGGGGAAACCCTGTGAGAGTATCCATTGGGTTGGGAAGCTCCTGTTAAATCTACCATGTTACCTACAAAACAATTGTCAATGTTTATTCATTTCTCGGCAATACAAGAAGTAAAACACTTATTTTCACTACATATACCTTATACATTTAGTCTGTATCTATTTCTGAAGTTATAACGTTTGGTCTCATGTTGATCATTTTTATGCAACCTTAGCATTATCTACATACAAATAGCTTGTAAAACTTATTATTGGTCAGATCATGAAAATCACACAAAACAGTGGACACTGGATTATCAAGTTCCTTAAAAGTAAGTATTGTATTATATTGTATGCAGCAAAGGTTATTGTGTATATCATTGTGATTCTATATGAATAAGTTTCTAATTTGTTTATTTTTTTTTTTTTAAAGTAGACCTCATGGTAAAACAATTATTCAGTATAGAGTATCATGTCAATGTAGTGAAGAGGTTTTTTTTTGTATGTTTGTTTATATTTTAAGAAATTCAACTCATGGTAAAATAATCAGTATGGAGTTCCACAATTAATTATGTTAATTCATACAAGACAATGCCTAGATGTTATTTAAGAAATTGTTTAGTAAAGAGTAAATTGCCTTCATTTAGAGTTCTCTATAAGGTTGAGGAATCAAAGTACTGAAGTACTGAACATCGGACATCGGATGACCAAAATTTTTGTGGATGGCCGTCACAAGCACTTGTCTCAGAAAAAAAAATCACATCTCTATACCTGAAAGTGAGGTTAACAGGGGCGGATCCAGCCATTCTTATTTTTAAAGGGGTTCCTAACCCAGGATAAAGGGGGTTGAACTATATGTCCCCATTCAAATGCAGTTAGTCCAAAAATGGGGGTCCAACCCCGAAACAATACCCCTGGATCCGCCACTGGGTTAATGTACAGATATATATTTTTTCTGAGAAAATTCATGCGTGGATGATGAATAAATTCGACCTCACCGTAATAACTATTATATTCTAATATGATTTTCTGACTGACAATTGTGTAACGTAAATATGTCCATTGTAGCATTAACAACATGAGACATACCACAGAAATTCAAACTTGTATAGAATGAAAGTATGTTAATAATTCAGCACTTTTTGTGTAAAATTATTCCTGTTCTACACATAATGTAAACAATTAATAAAAAGACTTACTCTTGCATGAACAATTGTTATTCATATGTAATGATATGCTATTGATATCTGTTGTCATTGTCAGTGGTTATTGATGCATCAAGTTTTTGTTTAAACTTATACTATTATTTCAAGATAGTAATACAAACTTTATTATTACTTCCTCGTTTCAATTGTTACAATTCTAGGGCCCTTCATTTGGCAAATAATTAATGGCAAATTTTAAATGATCCAGTAGATACACTATATCTAGGTCTATAGACAATGTTTTTTATTTGGTGTATAGTTCTTTGAGGATTATTTGGTGTATTTGGTGTATAGTTCTTTGGGGATTATTTGGTGTATTTAGTGTATAGTTCTTTGGGGATTATTTGGTGTATTTGGTGTATAGTTCTTTGGGGATTATTTGGTGTATTTGGTGTATAGTTCTTTGGGGATTATTTGGTGTATTTGGTGTATAGTGCTTTGGGGATTATTTGGTGTATTTGGTGTATAGTGCTTTGGGGATTATTTGGTGTATTTGGTGTATAGTTCTTTGGGGATAATTTGGTGTATTTGGTGTATAGTGCTTTGGGGATTATTTGGTGTATTTGGTGTATAGTGCTTTGGGGATTATTTGGTGTATTTGGTGTATAGTTCTTTGGGGATTATTTGGTGTATTTGGTGTATAGTTCTTTGGGGATTATTTGGTGTATTTGGTGTATAGTTCTTTGGGGATTATTTGGCGCATTGATATTTGAGGATTATTGGGTACATGTTTATCCCAGACAAAGTGACATATACTTATATTAATGCAACTTTATAGAAAATATCATTGATCTTTCACAAGTAGTTCCTATCAAACTGACTTAAGCAGAAAACTTAACATTGAAAATTGCTCATTAATTCAAAGTCACTGGTCCATGACTTAGGAAGCAGGGCCTCTAAATAGTTGTCAAACTGATATGAACTTATAGTAATGCAACTTAATAAAAAATATCAATGATCTATCACAAGTAGTTCCTATCAAACTGACTTCAGGAGAAAACTTGACAATTGTTGAATCATCATCCGCCATCGCGACAACCCCAGAGCCGCAGGAAAAGCAACACCTATGTCTCACTATGCGTGACAAACAACTAAGCATGCTTATTCAAATTTACACTTGCCCTTAGTAAGAAATGGTAGGACTTTTGTCTTTCACATGCCTTTACTTTAATAAATTGACTGTGTTATCTCCTTACTTAATGAATACTTACTTGAATGATATGAAGTAGGCAATGGGGACGGATAGTTGGTAATATGGTTACTAGGGCTTGTAAGTGACACTGCTGGAGTCAGGAGAGAAGAATTTGTAGACCTTGATTGTGTCTGAAAAGCAAAAAATCAAAACATGAGCTATTTACATTAATGGTAGTTTGTTATTCCAGTAAATGTTAGCAGATTCATTGGCCAAGTTATATTTTGAAAACTAAATTATTTAACACCTTGTTTCGTTGTTGCATCAGTAACTAATTTTTTCTTCATTTAGGCTGTTGGTGCCTATTTCATGGATGTACCATCATAATGACCTTGTCCCTGAAGGACATTTATTGCACAACAATCAATCATTTAATCAACAAAATATCAACCTTCAACAGAAAGAGAATTTCGAATTTCACCAATAGTATTTTTTTTAGTTATCTCATAACAGATGAAAAGTGATTATGTGCTCTTTTTAAAGTGCAGCTATCTTGATCAAGTTCAAAAACATACATTAAGTTAAAATATATGAACTTCCATTATCATCCACCGAAACTGATTACTTACTGGATCAGGACTCAACATGTTAGCTCTAGAGTTGGGCATCATTGGTCTCATATTATGCTGCCGTGATGGCGGAGATTGTCGTGAAAGTCCTTTGTTGACCATGGCACCGGGAGAAGGACATGGGGAAACCCTGTGAGAGTATCCATTGGGTTGGGAAGCTCCTGTTAAATCTACCATGTTACCTACAAAACAATTGTCAATGTTAATTCATTTCTCTGCAATACAAGAAGTAAAACACTTATTTTCACTACATATACCTTATACATTGAGTCTGTATCTATTTCTGAAGTTATAACGTTTGGTCTCATGTTGATCATTTTTATGCAACCTTAGCATTATCTACATACAAATAGCTTGTAAAACTTATTATTGGTCAGATCATGAAAATCACACAAAAACAGTGGACACTGGATTATCAAGTTCCTTAAAAGTAAGTATTGTATTATATTGTATGCAGCAAAGGTTATTGTGTATATCATTGTGATTCTATATGAATAAGTTTCTAATTTGTTTATTTTTTTTTTTTTAAAGTAGACCTCATGGTAAAACAATCATTCAGTATAGAGTATCATGTCAATGTAGTGAGGAGGTTTTTTTTGTATGTTTGTTTATATTTTAAGAAATTCAACTCATGGTAAAATAATCAATATAGAGTTCCACAATTAATAATGTTAATTCATACAAGACAATGCCTAGATGTTATTTAAGAAATTGTTCAGTAAAGAGTAAATTGCCTTCATTTAGAGTTCTCTATAAGGTTGAGGAATCAAAGTACTGAAGTACTGAACATCGGATGACCAAAATTTTTGTGGATGGCGTCACAAGCACTTGTCTCAGAAAAAAATCACATCTCTATACCTGAAAGTGAGGTTAACAGGGCGGATCCAGCCATTTTATTTTTAAAGGGGTTCCTAACCCAGGATAAGGGGGTTCGAACTATATGTCCCCATTCAAATGCAGTTAGTCCAAAAATGGGGGTCCAACCCCCGGAACAACCCCTGGATCCGCCACTGGGTTAATGTACAGATATATATTTTTTTCTGAGAAAATTCGTGCGTGGATGATGAATAAATTCGACCTCACCGTAATAACTATTATATTGTAGTGATACAAATCAGTATACTCTTGTTTGTTGTTATATATTATATTAATATTTGTATAATTTATAACAGTTACAAGTATATATAATTATCATCCATTTTCATATCATTCTATTCTAATAATAGTACAGTGCAAGTGCATGGTGGACACTCTTCTGTAATAATATGATTTTTCTAATAGATTGGATTTGAGTAGGCATTCATATTTTCCCGCAAAACGTTCTTCAGATATTCTTCCGCATGCGTTAACACAATTTTTCTGTACATGCGCATAGATATTAATGATTTTTTTACTTATATATATATTTCTAACGACAAAAAATTTTCATATTATTAATTTATGTTCTAAAAAAAAATATTTTTATGAGTATTCATTGAAGAAATGAATTTATAACAAACCATAAGGAATTTTATTTTGTACTCGATAATGTCCACGTATTTATACGATCAGTTACCAGTCAAAAACGAATGTCAAATCTCTGTGGCGACAATACATCGGAATGCCCTCACGGTCATCGCGATGTAAAAATGAATTAGGATGAAATGGTGATGTCTGAAACAACCCTGGACTACTAATGTTTATTTAGAACTACTTACCTGTAGAATTTGGCCTAGGACTGACACTTGGATGAACCGGTGGCTGTAATAACCCTGGACTACTGATAGTTGGGTTTGGTGACATTCCATGATGTAAAGACTGGTTCATGTAAGGAGAGTTGTGCATTTGCATTCCAGGGGAGGGAACTCCAGGTGGAGGCAATTGATTAGGATATGGACTCAAATTGTGCTGAAAAATATATACTGATAATTAAAACAATTGAAAACACCTAAATACTGGATATCCACTCTATGAGCTTAGATAAAACAAATTGCTGTAGGTTAATTAAACATTTTAAACTGCCTCAATCATATTGAATATGTCATGAAAATAAAATGAAGTCTCATAATCAATACTTTTAAATTATAGATTACCTCCTATAAATTAAAATTTTTCATTTCTTTATTTCCCTATAACGTGCAAGATTGATGCAGCTACTGAGAAAGAAATCCTTAAGGTATTAAACCAAACTTATATCTTAATAAAGAGTGGGTGTTGTATTCTTCGCAACAGTAATCCATGTCAATTTGAAAGTGGAAAAAATCCATTAGTTTATAAATCCCTTCCTGAAAAATAAATCCAACAACTTATCAACAGCATGATTTTTGTTACAATCTGATGAAGATGATGTCAGAAATGGTTATCTTGGTCTAAATGTGTAAAACATTTTGGTTTTATTGTATTGTAGGATGTTGACTCAATGACATTAACCCAACACCTCCTTTTATTTATATTGTTTTGATCAAAAATAAGCCAATTAATAATAACAAACATTACGACAACCACAGGGCACATCAAGATAATTGTTAGATGTCTCAAGGTAAATTGTCCTGACCATGCCTGGAATATCTGCACATGGACATTAAGCAAACAACAATCAATCAATCAATCTTAATCTAAAATCACATTTGGCTTTGACCACCTCACTGCAAGTTCAAGATGTCCCCTAGCGTCAGTTTGATCAGAATTTTGTCATTTGTAAAAATGTGACTAAGACTTTAATTTCTGTAACGTAATGGATCTCCGCAATAACTTTACTAATTAAATGTCATATTGGCAATAATAAAATCTTATATATGAATTGTAACTGAACGTTCAAAGATGTTCAATAGACAAAATCTGTCATACCTCAAATAATTTAAATATTTGAGTTTTTAACAAGCCAAATTTAGACCATTTTACTGTTTGTTTGATGTGATATAAAACACTAGTTATAATGGTGAAAATGTGACTGAAAAAAGTGTTGTTGGGGTAGGCTTATAATACTAGTTTATAGTCGACCATCCCTAATGGTGAAATTGTATGAACATGGAAGAGGTGTTGTACTTTACTTGGATTAAAAGTTTATTTAATTTTCTACATCAAAATCAACATTGGCTGGGCTCAATTTGTCATCTTTAAGGACTTAGTCGTCTAAATAATGAATAGAAAATCAGCTGTCAAGATTACACCTAATCTATTATAATACTTAATTGATGCATTTTAACTTTTAATAATTTTAGGTGGCTTTAATGCAAAATTTGAATTGGTGTTTTCAATATACTATAATTAACTTAATAAACTGATAAGCTGAAAAATTAATCAATTTTACAAGCAAACAATTAGCTATAGAAAAGTTTGTCAAAGGCATAGTACCAGTAAATAGCTCAATGGTAGAGTAACCAAGATATATATGTATTTCTGTTGAAGTAATAAATATAACAGTACATAATAAATGCAACTTCTTAAGATATGTTTTAAAATTAAACCTGAATTAAACAGCTGCAAAAGTAGAAAAGTTTATACTACTGTACAGGAACTTTCAACAGAGGCAGACTTAGGGGGCAGGAGGCCTGGCTCCCTTATGGAGCTACATATATGACAAATGCATAGACTTTTTACAAGTATCCCTCCAAATGTTGGCTTTAAATCAGTCTTTAATTAACAATTAGTGTCAGTTTAATTTATAAAGCTTCCAAGTTAGAATAATGGGCAGTTTAGCTTTCCTAGTTAGAATAATAGGCAGTCTAGCTTTCCTTGTTAGAATAATGGGCAGTTTAGCTTTCCTAGTTAGAATAATAGGCAGTCTAGCTTTCCTAGTTGGAATAATGGGCAGTTTAGCTTTCATAGTTAGAATAATGAGCAGTAAATTTAGCTTTCCTAGTTAGAATAATGGGCAGTTTAGCTTTCCTAGTTAGAATAATAGGCAGTTTAGCTTTCCTAGTTAGAATAATGGGCAGTTAAGCTTTCCTTGTTAGAATAATGGGCAGTTTAGCTTTTCAAGTTGTTTTTTTGAAGGCTTACTTCTGATTTTTGATAACCTGGTATTGTTAGGTTGTTGTCTCACTGACATTTACCCTGTATCAACTTTTACTTGACTATCAGATATTCACATAAATTGGACAACGTTTACTTTTATCAATTAATGAAATAATCACAATAATACAGAACTCCTCCACAACATAAATAATCAATTCATTCTTCGATTATACAACAAAATTCCCATTATTAATTAAATAATGGAAGACCACACAGGAATTTGCGGTGCCAACATTTAAAAAAATTTTGTATCCATAGCAGAGCGCTGATCAGGAAGCATTTAGTCTCGTTTCTGCAGTACTGACGTCAATCGACAACATTAATATCGATGACAAGGTAGTAATAGGATTTATATCTAATTAATGGCACCTTTTATATATACACTTACTCTCATAGAATTTTGATGCTGGATTGCTCTCTGATATTCCTCATTTAATCTGGAATATTTCTCATCCGGTGTTAATGAATTTCCGTATGGATCCATATCTGGTTCCGGACTTTCACACCCTTTATTTTCTTTTTTTGTTAAGGTCTGAAATAATAAAAGTATAAAGTTAATTTAGCGCAATGTCAAAAATAGCTAGCTAAGTCTGTTAAAGGAAGAGAGATGATTTATTTCAGAAATAAATTACTTGTGAAGTGTATATAGATGTTAAATTGCATCATAAATCTGCTTAGGACTGAAATTTCTCTGGCTTGCAGGTGATTTCTTGCAGGACATATTAGCTCCACTGTGTTTAATATAAAATCTAGACAAAAACAGACAGTTATTAAGTATACAGCAGCTGACAATGTATATATCTGTACTAAGAAGTGCTCAGTCATATGACTGTTTGGACTTGTGACTAAATTATATATGTACTAAGATGTGCTCAGTCTAATTATATACTGTAAAATGGTTTATCTTTGCAGAGATTAAATTTTGCAATTTAAAAGTTCAAACCTATTTGGAGGGTTTTATTTTCATGTGTTTCTTGTCCATGGCTCTTATCTACCTTAAAGATGAAATCTATGAAAGCGTATATTTTCGTGATTTTATCTGATTCACGAAATTAGTGAAAACAAACCCCTTGCGAAAATTACATCTGATTATTCTCAATACCTTGCAAGTTTTATTGAAATTCCTGACTTGCTTTAAGCATGTAAATGATCTGATATATTTTTGCAGCAATTGCCAATTAGGTCACCTGTTATCAGCAAAAAATATTTATTTCAAGATTTCTGATCAACATTTATGTAGACAGATAGGTTTCTTTTTCTTTCAGTTGTATAGTATTCAATGTTAATATATTAATTCTGTTTCTATGATGGCAAAAGACATTGAATAAGTACCATTTTAAATTATTTGTTTATTTCCTTCTCCTTTGGGAGACACTTAAAATATCAGTTGTGTACTATTGTATTCATAATTGTTGAAAATATTGGGAATTTAGAGAAGAAAAAAAAATTTTGTATGGTGTGCTTATAAAGTCATAATTTATCGATTTTTCATCATTTTATTTTTATACCTTGACTTAATGTCAATAGATATTGTCACCTTAGAGGGTTTATTTGGACTTACATTCACCTAAACAGTCCCAGATAATCCAATTGGTCAAACTGTACAGTATTTTACAACCCTTACAAATTTTATCAACAATAACTCAGCCGTTATACAAAGGAATATATTTGTTCTGTATTCTTAGTTAATATTGGTTTAAAAACCAAAGATAAACATCATTCTGATCGACTTGTATGAAACGGATGTTTAGTATCATACTTTTAACTGGGAAATTCCATTATCTCAATATTATACTTAATAAGCAAAATTCTTAACTAAAAGTTTAAATAAAATCTAAGTGCAAGTCTTTTGTGTTTCATTGTCAATGAACTTAAACAAGCATCAAAAGTACTTATCATTCAATCTAAAGATTTTTCATTTCAAGGGTGAACAAACATTTTTTAATTTTATAATGAAAGCCAAGTTCCTAGGTCCTCTACCAGATGTCCTCGGTCAGGATATTGTTGATCTGTAACTAAGTCACCATAGCATGTGTCATCATGAACAGCTTCCTTTTCTGCACCGAGATCAATTTATGGGACATGAAGTAATCAAGCGTTATTCAATAAAATATATATAAACCTATATATATATGAAAAGGGTTTTATGTGTTGACATCCTATTATAAAGCTTTGACCTAAAAATCAACTATAAAATTGCATTGATCAAAACCAACAACCAAATCTTCATGTCTCCAAAAATCTTAATCAATTTGATACAAACACAGAATCACTTGGTCCTTAGATTTTAAACTTGAAAGCTACAATTTAAATGAATTTCATTTTCATGAACCAGAAAGCTTTAAAAAGTATGTTCAAAATAAAAATGTTATTCAAATTTTGTGGTAGAGGTAAATGTACTTTTAAAAACTTTGGTTCATAAAGACATTTATAGGTTCATCTTCACTCTTAATAAAGTTAGCAAAAGACTATCACTAACAGCTGGTATTAATTACAAATCAATGTATACTGTATAAACTATCATCCTAAAACTAGTTTTTAATTTTTGTACCAAACTGACAAGAAAACTATTGCTTCCTTCTATCAACAAATAAACTGTTACCTCAAACTGACACCAAAAAGGCAATAAATCAATATAAGTATAAGATTAATTATAAATTTTAATGTATGCAATGAGGAGAAATATTGTCTATACATAAATCAAATGTAATTGACAAAAGTAATCCTTGATATTTGATCATGTAAATGTAAAAGTCTGATTGCTAAAGAGTCCAAATTTTTAGGGGACAAATTTTAATCTTAGAGAAGTTTGTAAGGTATAAAATCATTAGAAATTAGACAGGTTTACTGAGGTAGACCATTGAAGTAAAATGAATATGATACTTTCATGGATAGACAAGACTCATTTAGTAAAGGGGCATAACCAATGCACAGACATATTGAAAAATGAAAAATGAATACACAGAAACATTAATCACAGATATGACATCATTCTTGTCTGTCAATCAGGCATCAAAACTGTCAATTTATCCATAAAGTTTGACAGTTAAACATTAAATTTACACCTTGACATAGACTATAATAAAATCTGTAAAATATTTTTTTATAGTTCACACTTGAGTCATTTATAAAAGCCTATATAGTATTGATCCCTGACCCTGAGTAATAAATAATTCTACAGTCCTTTTGCACTTTTATACAAAGTACAAGCATTGCTGCCATTCCATAAGTTACAGTACCAAAACTTAAAACTTCTTGTGATGACTACATTCAGACACATTCTTCTTTTATCTAAAATGAATTCATCCAATTGTCCAGTCTGTTTGACAATCTGGTTGTAACATGAAACTCAAAGATTTTTTCATGCAATTAACTACAGCGGGGGCATAGAAATGAAATGTTTGGCATTTATGAAGGAGAGACAAATATTCCCAAAAATTGAGAAAAGGAAATAGAAAACTGAACTATTTTGACATCTATTACCTTTTCTGGTGAAGTCATGTATCAATCTTTTTTACAAATAAAAGTTAACAACAGCAATTGCCGATTGGTACATTTTCTTATTTAAGGCTTGTTACACAATCATTCCCCTGGTTGCTGATAGACATCAGCTTTTATTTCTCTAGAACGTCTGATTTTACCTGAAAGTTTATCAGCCAAGACTGTGAGAACTGGGAGAAAAGTCAATATTTACACTGATTACAGAGATAATTTGACTAAGCTGCCAGATATTTCTGTACTTCAAGGTACTCTTGTGGTCTGTCTATTTTTGGTTGAGATCAATACAGAAACAGCTCTTCTCATGTCTCACAATGGGGGACTGTCTCAAACAATCCTTTATCATGTGAAAATGGAATCTATCCTGTAAGAGGCTGATAAGTGAATTTTATAAATCTTTTAAGAATGGATCTATTCATACTTATTTCTGATTACATTTTTTAATCCAAACAATCAAAACAATTTTTACCACAATATGATTTATTTGCTGTTTTATTCATTTATCAAGTAAACATGTTTTTCAACATTTGGCAAAACTTCAAGTCAAACTGACATAAGAGATACACATACCTTTGAAATGTTCCCCAGGTTATGTAGACACAAAGTTGTTTTATTTTAAGATTAATATATGGTTATATTAAGGTATCTATTTCTGGTCTTTCCTAAAATTCTTTTTACTATGTAATTTTCATTCATGAAGGTTTTTGTTTACAAACATTCAATGACTGTGTTTCTCATTGCCAGATATCTGTTATATCCTATATCACTTTATATATTGGAATGCAGATTTTTGCCAGCATAAAATTTGACAAGCATTTGTTACATTGTTTAATGAGTGCTAATATTCCCTAGCAGAAAAGATAATTATGTGATGAGACATAGAGTATACCAAGACAATTAAATCACCAGGTGTACTGACTATTTCAGTTATTGCAAAATGAGCAATCATATGTTTTATATTCATGTAATCATGTAGTGGTGTTAACCATAGCCTTCCACCATTGGCTGTCACAGCGTTTTTTTTCTATTAGTTTACAATTTGGTATACTAGTGGCTTAAATTAAAGCCGAATGATTTTGGTCCAACGTAACTGGTAATTTCGAAAGAAAAATAATGATCAGATTGAAGGAGTGTGCTTTTTCTTTTCAAAGCATTAATGAAGTCAAACATTGTTTCAGAGAAGATTATCACTGCCATTATTTTACTTAACATGAACAGGGAATGAATATTATATATTTACTCCCTTAGTTAAAGACCATTTCAATCCATATAAATGCCAAATAAAAGAAACCTCACTCAATAAACCTTAGTTTGAACAGGCTCATTAACTCATAAAATAAAAAAATAAAACACTTGAGGAAATGTGCTTGAAATGCATGTGCTTGTATTTAAGGAAGTAACTTGAAGTCATATCTATCATTCTTTGATACTTATCAATCAGTCCTTTATAAAGTAAATGACATTAAAATAACAAGAGTGATGATGTAAAAAAATTTAAATAAAGACAAGAAATTACTAAATCCCAAATCCCAATAAAACCCTGCAGGCAAGCTGAAAAATAAATAATTGTCGCTGCATACACAAATAATTTGTGATACCTTTACAAGAGTATGTTCATAATTCAAATGAGGAAAAAGTATCTTCCATCCATACATTTTGACAAGCAGATTATTACTTTTAGACAATGTTGTAATAATTCCCATGGCCTGTAAATTGCTATGACAAATCATTTGATTTCTATTTACAAAACATGACAGAATTCCCAGAACTTGATTAAACAAATTTACTGATAACATCAAGTCATTCAGTTTGTTTCTGGGACTATAAGTACTTTAGAGCCGCCTGGATGTCTAGGCTGACAGCAACACACTGATGTTTAGCTTGGCAACAAGTGCCATGATGTCAAGGTTGGCAAAAGTGCCCTGATGTCAAGTTTGGCAACAAGTGCCATGATGTCAAGGTTGGCAATAAGTGCCCTGATGTCAAGGTTGGCAACAAGTGCCCTGATGTCAAGGTTGTCAACAAGTGCCATGATGCAAGGATTGTGTAAAGTAACCTGATGTCAAGGTTGGCAACAAGTGCCCTGATGTCAAGGTTGGCAACAAGTGCCATGATGTCAAGGTTTTGCGGAAAGTGCCCTGATGTCAAGCTTGGCAACAAGTGCCCTGATGTCAAGGTTGGCAACAAGTGCCGTGATGTCAAGGTTTTGCAGAAAGTGCCCTGATGTCAAAGCTGTTGGTAAGAATACTGATGTCAAGGTTAGTGGGATGAACACTGATGTCAAGGTTGGTAAGAAGTGACCTGGTATTTAGGTGGGAGGTAAGTGCCTGGAGTGAATATATGTGTGATATGTCAAGGCAGTAGTGTTTCTGATAGGCACAAGCAGCACTGTTTATAAAATATACATGCAGAAGTGTTTATAGTTGTTCTGATAGAGGCATGACATAGTATTTCTGTTAGGGGCATGCCATAGTATTTGTAATAGGGGCATACCATAGTATTTCTGAAAAACAAGAAGAAGTGTTTTTGATAGATGGATCCTATTTCTCTTCTGGGACCTCATATAAGGATAGGGAGAAGACAAGATGTAACATCAAAGTAAATGGAACATAGTTCCCTTCTGGAACCTCATGCCAATGGATAGGGAGAAAACAAGCTGTAGAATCGAGGAGATGGATCCTAGTTCCCCTTCTGGAACTTCATTCCAAAATGATAGAAAGGAGACGAGATATAGTGTGAGAGGAGGTGGATCCTAGTTCCCCTTCTGGAACCTCATCCCAAAGGGGTAGGGAGGAGACAAGATGTAGCATCCATTATGACAAAGAATATAGAATGTACTTTTAACTAATGAAATGAAGCAGATTTTCAGGACTAATTACTGAATATCAGATAATAGGTGAACTATTGGACATGGTAAATGCCAGAATCTATTACTTATACCTATAAACAGGCTGTAATTGGCTCATTACCAGGTTTTCTGCAGGAGGTAATATGAGGAAACATAGAGCCTATATAAACTGACAGAATTTTGTTTTAATTTCAAGATATATTACTATATAGCAACATGTTTTGAAATTAACATTTAAATCAGTTATCCATGTTCAGTACAGAACAAACACATCAAAGATTGTAACAATTCAAATGATGAATTGGCTATTTTTTTCATTTATTTCTTTTCAAATGGGTCCTTGAATATTCTTACTTGCCATAAAATATAGTCAGATAAACATTATATTTTCCATACATGCATTTTTAATAGAGCATACTATCTGTTTTTTTAATTATCAATCATTTGAAATGTTTGTCTTCTTTCTCAATTTCTAGGAACATTAAATCTGAAATAGTACATTCATCATATACTACAAGTAAAAAGTGACTAGTGATATTTAATTTTCAGTATGGTCTTTGGTGTAGTGTTTTTTTGGAAATTAAATTGATGCATGTAAATGTACAAAAGAAATTTTGAAACATACTGAAATTTGGTTTTAGGAATATTAAATAAAAAGCATTTTGATACTTCCTTAAATGAAGTAACATGACAGATAATGTAGAAACTAGAAAATCATAAACTTAGAGTATCTTGCCAGCAGTACTTAAAGCTATAGAGTGTGGCCTCTGAGGGTATTTATATCCCAACTGAAGACCTCCCTATTGTAAATGCTGGTGAACACTTGTATTAATAACATGCCAGACAGATATAATAGGTAATCATTACAATCTTCTGACCACATGTACCTTCATCCTATCAGATGATATTCAGGTAAAACATCTCTGTTTAATCCAATGCAAGTAGGAAGGGAAAGATAATATTCTGATTCATAAACATGTTCTCTTATCACTGGTAAATCATGCCCAGTCTGCTCTCAATACAAGACATCATTATACCTCTATATCATAAGGAAAAAACAGATAGATGTTTAAATATTTGTCTATGAATTTTCTATCCCTTGTTCCAGAGTTTTCAATATTGGACTGATAGTCTTAATTAGGTTAACCTTATTACACTTAAACTGTATAATCCTATATCATTTCTGAATCTAGCAGTATATCTAAAAACACTTGGACCAAATACTTAAAAGCTTAGACCACAAAGATTTAGATAGATTTACAAGTGTTATGACATCCTGTAATTTTATTTTTTACAATGTATTCATATATGTAGACGTACTAAGTGTATTTACTTGTACACACTGTTTTTAATATGTTAAATATCAAGGACTCAATCAACACACATACAAAAATATCAAATAAAACCTGTTACATGTATTCTTCTTTTCAATAATACAAATTTCTTTGAAATATTTTTTTTAATTGGTATTTCATTTTCTGCTTTTGTAGTTTTTTTACTTAAACATGTCAAGCTGACAATCTTCAGATAATATGACCATCCAGCAGATGTTACATATTTTGACACCTTTTTCCTCATGAATAGTATGTGTTACATAAGACAAAATCTAAAAGGCTGTTTCTCATATGTTTTATTACAAAAAAAACTATCAAATTGAAGATGATAACTAGTATTACTAATATTGGTAAAGACAATAATACATTCTTCATGTTAAAACAGATATTTCTAAAACTGAATTTGGAAGTGAAATATTTGCCACTGATTATTAAACAAACATAAATTAGTCATTCCAGAAATTATTGCGAGCATTTATTATTGCGATTTTGACATGAACAACCAAAATTTGAGATTAATTATTGCGATTTCAGAAAAAGGTGTATACGATATCAGAATGTGAGTTCTTATTATTGCGATACTCACCCAGTCGCATAATTCACAAATACATGTAATAGGGAATTTTAAAACAGTTGAATGATTTTTATTGGAAGTATTGATTTTTACAATAAAGTATGGTTATTTTACTATTTCTTAAACATTTGTTGAAACTACTACATTTGGTTAAATGAGGGGGAATGTTTTGGATATCTTACATGACGATTAACTTAAAACTTTGGTTAAAATAACATTAAACATTTGACGCTAACACTAGCACACACATACTATGTGACAAATGATGATAAAAGTAGACTCAATCGAGACTAACAGTAACAAAAAAGAGGCCCAACTCAATTGAGACTAACAGTAACAAAAAAGAGGCCCAACTCAATCGAGACTAACAGTAACAAAAAAGAGGCCCAACTCAATCGAGACTAACAGTAACAAAAAAGAGGCCCAACTCAATTGAGACTAACAGTAACAAAAAAAGGGCCCAACTCAATTGAGACTAACAGTAACAAAAAAGAGGCCCAACTCAATTGAGACTAACAGTAACAAAAAAAAGGCCCTTTATGCTTAATGGTAAAAGCCATTATTACAATCTTAAATCCTACCTCTACAATGTCTTTGTTTGTACGACTTTCATGAGGTTCGTTATACTCTGTGTACTTGAGGAGGACTTTATCCATATCAGTACTGGCATACTGAAACAACTTGTTAGCACTATTAAATATAATCAAGGCTATCTCACAGTCACACAGGACACTTAATTCATATGCTTTCTTCATTAGACCAAACTTTCTTTTGGTAAATGTCACCTGAAAGTAGAAATAATCTTCATAAAATCTAACTCTAATGTAATTTTCTAAATCAGACCTAACATGAAGGTCAACTTCAGTTAATGCTGCTGAGCACATTTTGTGTGTGTGTGTGTGGGGGGGATTCAAATTGATACCAAACACAACAAATTTCTGGTTCTTTTAACCTGGGTAGGATTAGACTCAGGACTATTTAGAGCTTAACATATTGTATAGAGGCCTTCTTTTGTTTAAGACAGTATGCCGTGTATGCCATGTAGATATCTTTTGTTTAAGACAGTATGCCGTGTATGCCATGTAGATATCTTTTGTTTAAGACAGTATGCCATGTAGATATCTTTTGTTTAAGACAGTATGCCGTGTAGATATCTTTTGTTTAAGACAGTATGCCGTGTATGCCATGTAAATATCTTTTGTTTAAGACAGTATGCCGTGTAGATATCTTTTGTTTAAGACAGTATGCCGTGTAGATAGCTTTTGTTTAAGACAGTATGCCATGTAGATATCTTTTGTTTAAGACAGTATGCAATGTAGATATCGTTTGTTTAAGACAGTATGCCATGTAGATATCTTTTGGTTCTTTGTGTCAATGGGTTGCTGTCTCATCTAAAAATTGAATCCCATAGATAGATGCATATTCTCCTGCAAACATACATAAACTGGATCAACAAAATTCATGTATGGTGTTAATGTTTATTTCAGATGATACCTAGGCTTGAAAATGACTCTTTATCCTAAATTTCAGATGGAGAGAATACAAATCACTTTTGTCAGGGATGCCATTTACAGAAAATGAAAAGAATGGCATAAATCAATATTTAATTATTATAATAATTATGTCAGTTAACAGTAGAAATTAGCAACCAAGCAGATGTTAATTGTGGTCATGCAGTTCTATATATAGGTAGGGACTTGCTGGAATTCTGATGGACATGTCAAATTAAAGACTGACATCTGTTGGTTTCCTTCCCTTAATAATTATTGTATTTACTTGACTGACTGAGGGGAGAAAGGCTCAGGAAACTTTTATGTAATTTAATTCTACCTTTACTAGTATAATACTTATATAAACCTTTTAAAAGTGTTTCTGGTGAGATGTCTCCCCTTAAAACTAATCATTGGGGGTTAATCTGCAGAAGAACCTTTTGTATGCAATCCTCTTATTGCTTTTACTCTTATTATATCAAATTTATTAAACAAGTAATTGATACCCAACTGCTTAAAATAAACAAATCTTGATAACATTGGACTTAGGGTCACTTATATTGCACTAACAAGAGCAGCTTTCATCAATAAACCTATAAAATAACAAGTTAGGTAAAAGTAAATCAATTATAGCTAAAACTGAAACTTTAGAGACTATATTTGGAAGAATATTTGTATCTCCCTTGAAGGATACATCTTAAAGGAAGTGGTTGATTAAATGTAAATAGGGTGGCTGTATCTCCCTTGAAGGATACATCTTAAAGGAAGTGGTTGATTAAATGTAAATAGGGTGGCTGTATCTCCCTTGAAGGATACATCTTAAAGGAAGTGGTTGATTAAATGTAAATAGGGGTGGCTGTATCTCCCTTGAAGGATACATCTTAAAGGAAGTGGTTGATTAAATGTAAATAGGGATGGCTGTATCTCCCTTGAAGGATACATCTTAAAAGAAGTGGTTGATTAAATGTAAATAGGGTGGCTGTATCTCCTTGAAGGATACATCTTAAAGGGAGTGGTTGATTAAATGTAAATAGGGATGGCTGTATCTCCCTTGAAGGATACATCTTAAAGGAAGTGGTTGATTAAATGTAAATAGGGATGGCTGTATCTCCTTGAAGGATACATCTTAAAGGAAGTGGTTGATTAAATGTAAATAGGGTGGCTGTATCTCCTTGAAGGATACATCTTAAAGGGAGTGGTTGATTAAATGTAAATAGGGATGGCTGTATCTCCTTGAAGGATACATCTTAAAGGAAGTGGTTGATTAAATGTAAATAGGGTGGCTGTATCTCCTTGAAGGATACATCTTAAAGGAAGTGGTTGATTAAATGTAAATAGGGATGGCTGTATCTCCTTGAAGGATACATCTTAAAAGAAGTGGTTGATTAAATGTAAATAGGGGTGGCTGTATCTCCCTTGAAGGATACATCTTAAAGGGAGTGGTTGATTAAATGTAAATAGGGATGGCTGTATCTCCCTTGAAGGATACATCTTAAAGGAAGTGGTTGATTAAATGTAAATAGGGATGGCTGTATCTCCCTTGAAGGATACATCTTAAAGGAAGTGGTTGATTAAATATAAATAGGGGTGACTGTATCTCCCTTGAATGATACATCTTAAAGGAAGTGGTTGATTAAATGTAAATAGGGGTGGCTGTATCTCCCTTGAAGGATACATCTTAAAGGAAGTGGTTGATTAAATGCAAATAGGGTGGCTGTATCTCCCTTGAAGGATACATCTTAAAGGAAGTGGTTGATTAAATGTAAATAGGGGTGGCTGTATCTCCCTTGAAGGATACATCTTAAAGGAAGTGGTTGATTAAATGTAAATAGGGATGGCTGTATCTCCCTTGAAGGATACATCTTAAAGGAAGTGGTTGATTAAATGTAAATAGGGGTGGCTGTATCTCCCTTGAAGGATACATCTTAAAGGAAGTGGTTGATTAAATGTAAATAGGGGTGGCTGTATCTCCCTTGAAGGATACATCTTAAAGGAAGTGGTTGATTAAATGTAAATAGGGGTGGCTGTATCTCCCTTGAAGGATACATCTTAAAGGAAGTGGTTGATTAAATGTAAATAGGGTGGCTGAATCTCCTTGAAGGATACATCTTAAAGGAAGTGGTTGATTAAATGTAAATAGGGGTGACTGTATCTCCTTGAGGATACATCTTAAAGGAAGTGGTTGATTAAATGTAAATAGGGTGGCTGTATCTCCTTGAAGGATACATCTTAAAGGAAGTGGTTGATTAAATGTAAATAGGGTGGCTGTATCTCCTTGAAGGATACATCTTAAAGGAAGTGGTTGATTAAATGTAAATAGGGTGACTGTATCTCCTTGAAGGATACATCTTAAAGGAAGTGGTTGATTAAATGTAAATAGGGTGGCTGTATCTCCTTGAAGGATACATCTTAAAGGAAGTGGTTGATTAAATGTAAATAGGGATGGCTGTATCTCCTTGAAGGATACATCTTAAAGGAAGTGGTTGATTAAATGTAAATAGGGGTGGCTGTATCTCCCTTGAAGGATACATCTTAAAGGAAGTGGTTGATTAAATGTAAATAGGGATGGCTGTATCTCCCTTGAAGGATACATCTTAAAGGAAGTGGTTGGTTAAATGTAATAAAATTCTCCGCAGGGCGCAGCTTGATATGCCGCAGAGGTCGAACCCTGAATAGTTGGGGCAAGTATGGACACAACATTCAAGCTTGATACAGCTCTGAATTTCGATTGTGATTAAATATTTGACACAGCATAGGTTTCTGACACAGAATGAATGTGGTCTAAGAACTTAAAAATTTTAAATTGGACATTCACCTATTATGGTCCAATATCCAAAATCTAAATACATGGTTAGATTCAGCATATCAAAGAACCCCAAGAGTTCAATTTTTGATGAAATCAAACAAAGTTTAATTTTGGACCCTTTTGACCTCAATGTGGACAAAGTTGATAACGGGGCCCAAAAATCAAAAATCTAAATACATGGTTAGATTCAGCATATCGAAGAACCCCAATAATTCAATTTTTAATGAAATCAAACAAAGTTTAATTTTGGACCCTTTGGACCTCCATGTGGACCAACTTAAAAACGGGGCCCAAAATCCAAAAACTTAATACACAGTTAGATTCAGCATATTAAAGAACCTCAAGAGTTCAAGAATAAAACCCCATTGAAATTGGTTAAGAAATAAGCAATTTATACAAAGTATCTTCTTTTGCACAATACTGTGCAATTGAATATTTCTTGCAATTGCGCAATACTGTGCAATTGAACATTTCTTGCTATTGCGCAATACTGTACAATTGACAATTTCTTGCTATTGCGCAATATTGTGCTATTGGATATTTCTTGCTATTGCGCAATACTGTGCAATTGAAGATTTCTTGCTATTGCGCAATACTGTGCAATTGAAAATTTCTTGCTATTGCACAATACTTATTATATAATAATTTATACATCCTGTTTGGTGTGTATCTCCTGCCATATCATTATTATTTGCTTTTAAATATAAATCAGAAATAACCAACTTAAAATGGAAAATTTTAAAGAAAAAAAGGAAAAAGGAAAACCCCCAATTTTTGAACCCCTTATGATTCATCACCCCAAACTCAATGCCAGCCTTCCTTCGAGGTATGGTACCTTGCAGTACAATTTCAGAGATCCATACTCTTGAACACAAGTTATTGTCTGGAAACTAGAAAATGCTTATTTTGGCCCTTTTGGCCCCTAATTCCTAAACGTTTCAGGCAATTACCCCAAACTCAATTCCAGCTTTCCTTTGTGATATGGAACCTTGTAGTACAATTTCAGAAAGATCCATACACTTACACACAAGTTAATGTCATGAAACTAGAAAATGCTTGTTTTTGCCTTTTTGGCTCCTAATTCCTAAAATTTTGAGGCAATTACCCCAAAAATCAATCCCAGCATTCCCTTTGTGATATGAAACCTTGTGGTACAAAGTCAGAGAGATCCATACACTAACACACAAGTTATGTCTGGAAGTTACAAAATGCTTATTTTTGGCCCTTTCTGGCCCCTAATTCCTTAACTGTTGGTACCATAACCCCCAAAATCAATCCCAACCTTCCTTTTGTGATATTGAACCTTATGGTAAAATTTCATAGAGATCCATTCACTTAAACTAAAGTTAGAGTGCGAAAACCAATGCGTCTTCGGACGACGACGATGACGACGCCAACGTCATACCAATATACGACCATAAAATTTTTTTGCGGTCATATAAAAAGGGGTGGCTGTATCTCCCTTGAAGGATACATCTTAAAGGAAGTGGTTGATCAAATGTAAATAGGGGTGGCTGTATCTCCCTTGAAGGATACATCTTAAAGGAAGTGGTTGATTAAATGCAAATAGGGGTGGCTGTATCTCCCTTGAAGGATACATCTTAAAGGAAGTGGTTGATTAAATGTAAATAGGGATGGCTCCTATCTGTTCTTGTCTTTACGATTCTTCTTATTAATTAAATGTCACTAAGAATATAATGTAAATGCTGGTTCACCAAATGAGAGTTATCTCCCTCTTTCATAAGATTTGTGGTTCTTCATGGTATTTTTCTATACATCAACTGCCTACTTTCTACCAAAAAAACATGAGTTTTTGAAGGAAAATTGTTCACTCAATGTTAACAATAAAAAGTATGGAATATGGCAAAATGATATATAAAATTTTGAAACATAAATTGTTAATTATTGCTGTACAAACTACTTGAAAATTTCTATCTGTGTTGATTAAAAACTATAACAAAATTTCCTGCATGAAATGAGGAATTAAGGAGGTTAAAATGATTATTATTATTTACAGGAAAATAAACCATAGCGATGGTAATTCCCTTTTTATGTTTTACATAATCTACACTTAGCAACACATCCTTACAAATTCAAACTACTGTAGCCAGTAAAAAGTCACTTCAGGTAAAGGCATACTACTGAACAAATTAGGTCTCATTACCCTGCACAATCAAACCCTTTAAAGATATGCTTAGGATTGTGTAAAAGGTCACTTTACCTACAGGCAAACCACTTTATAAATGCCACTCAAGTCATTAAACAGTCACTTTACCAAAAGCTAAATAAATTATTTCAATTGCCACCAAAATCTGCTAATTGTCACTTTACCGAAAGGCAAACTTCTTAATGAATGCTGCTTTATACTTTTTAGGATGAAATATTATGAGGAAATGCTCCGATATTGACCAATGAGACATAGGTCTTACATGATAAATAAGAGTTTGGAAGGGAAAACACCTTGTTATGTAATTTAACTACTAGTACAACCTAGTTACATCTCAACAGAAAAACCATGGCAGTTGTTTTTTATTGTTTACTTACTATGAAGTCAATATAACTTTCAAACATATTTTCGTTTCAGTCACGATTTAACAAAACGTCACAGGGTTCGATTGTCTTAAGTTACACTTGTAAGGATACCAGTGCAATTATACAGTGGACCCATATGGTCTCAAACTACGGTACAATTCTATGTAATAATTTAAATGGTCCACCCACGATATAAAACCTACAATTACGGAGAAACCGTAAGATACTATCACATAATTATGACGACCGGATAAATCTACTTTCTTTTATACAGTGTATGTCTAGGTTGAAGGAGATTTAACACCTCTATAAAATTACTGTTAAATAACCTTGTAAAAACACATGTAGACCTTTTGCTTATATAGTTACAGTGGAAATGATAATAAGAGATGGTGTAAAAAATCAGTTGAAGATGCTATGAAGTGGCAGCATGATTCTAGATCTCATCATCTTAGAGACTTTAAAACAGAAATACCTATGTAAATTTTGTGAGAATTTAAAGTTTGTTAATCCATTTTTGACCCAAAATTATTACAAATCATATGGTCAACAAAGTAAATCTATTATACATGCTTATGTTTGAGCTGGACAGGGGAACACCCTGTTCTATATTTTCACTTCTCTGATTAGTCAAATGGACATTACCTCTTTTGACTTCTACAGACTTTAAGCTGATTTAACTACATAATTCTTACTAGTGTAATCCTTTGTTATTTAAGAACAACACCAGCCTTGGGTCTCTTGTGATTAGGATTATCTGATCATTTTCCAAAACAAAAGCTATCATAACTCATTTTGTGTTTTCATTGATTATATTTACAAATCTGACTACTGATTCAAATGATGCAGTTATTTTTTATACTGAGAGAATCCCAAAAATGTTTATTTCAACAGTTGTTTATATATATTGACACATATAACTTCTACATTCTAAATATACATTAAACTTTAGTTCAATAAGGAAACAAACAATTCTTCTCATTATTTATGCATTTTTTAGATGATATGAACGACCTCTTCAATGTCACTAAACACTTTGAAAGAAGGACACAGAAATTGGTCAAACCTTTACCAAATTTTATCAGAAACATTAGAATTTATGGTAGCAGTATGATTTAACTTGCAGAAATTTAATAAAGTGGTATTTCACACCCATCTTGTAATAGAAAGTAATATTGTTAATAAAGCAAACAAGTAGAAAAATCATCCTTCAAATCTCTCTTAGGCTTGATGACTTATTGATAACATTGTTGTTGTGAATCCAAAAGCCATGAACAGTCTATTAAGGTATTATATAGTTACTGGATATTTTTTTAACTTTACCTCTGCCGTGTTCTCTACCATTAAATATTGGACTGAATTGAATTGTTTTTCCCCCATTATGATACCAATTTTATAGACTTAAGAACTTTTTGTAATCTAATTTTTACCAAATATTATTATGCACCTTTTGTTAAGACATGCTATTTAACACTCATAGGTAGAGATTCTGGAAACTGAGTTGGTGAAAGTTTCCCACTTTTTTTAACACAGAATATACAAGAAATAATAAATTTTTCCTGTAAATTTCTGATGGTAGATTTAGATGTCATGTCAAAAACATGGCCAGACAATACCTAACATGATATACAATAATGAAAGAGTGTGGTTCATTAATTTTGCATGTTTATTATGAAACAGTACTTAACTAAGCTATTACTAACCCTATCTAACTTGGTGTCAAATTTCTGTATATCAATACACCTAAATTACTAAACCTGATTGTGTTAATTGGAAAGTACATTAAAACTAATCAATATCCTGATCAAGTAATTACTTTAACCTTTTAATTATGATTATAAACAGAAGAGACCAATATACATCATGTTAACGACTAGATGGACCACTACCTCTCCAGTAATACCACCACAAACATCTTCATCACAACACATCCATTTTCTTTTTTTTTTATTTGCAATGTTTTCCTGGTAGTCCATATGCATTCCAATTTGTTGAAAAACTGAGCTAACTATTTGTGGAAACTGCACTGCAGCTTAAAGTTAACCAACCAACAATCAATCATCTAATTGACATCCCCATTTTCTTCTGAGTGACATTTCTACTTAACATCTAACTAACCTATCTGAGCCTATCATCCTCTTTTCTATAAATCTACATCCCCCTTTTTTGTATTACTGTTAACTAACCTGTCTATTCCTCTCATCCCCTATTCTAGAGATCTGTATTTTTTTTCTCCCCATCCTTGCTTTTTCTTCTGGCTGTGGGGTTTCCTGTACTGAAGCCACTATTGAAGATTTATCACCAGAACTAGAAATCCTAGAAAAAAATTAAGTGTTCATATGAAAACCAAATAAACATAGACAACATGATGCAAAAAATATGGTGCAAAGTCCAAACTCATAAGCTGTTAGTGTTATAATATTGTTCAAAATCTGCATTTATACAGCAAATAGCTTGCAAGAATAAATTCCTTTCATCAACCTTCAAACAAACATCAAACTGTACAGGAATGTCTTCTATCAGCTTAACCTAATTGATGCCCTTGAAGGAATGATTTCTTTTAGTTAAACCTTCTAAGGCACAGCAATGAGCTTGTAAGAACAAGTTCCTTTATAAGTTAAACCTTCCAGTGCATAGCAATGAGCTTGTAGGAAAGAGTTCCTTTAGTTAAACCTTCTAGCACATAGCAATGAGCTTGTAGGAACGAGTTCCTGTACTTAAATCTTTCAGCACACAGCAATAAAGCTTGTAGGAATGGGTTCCTTTAGGTGAACCTTCTAGCACACAGCAACGAGCTTATACAAATAAATTCCTTTAATAAAACCTTCTTGCACATGGCATAGACCTTGTTACAAGAATCAACAATACCAGATATACAACACAAGCTTGTAGCAATGAAACTTCAAACTCTTTCATTCACATGCCTGAATGTACCCTATTCAATTTTAACAGACAATTTTTTTTTTGTGGGTGGTAAATGAAGACAATGCTGTACTAAATTTTCATCCTCTAACACTTTCTGATTATGATCTAATATCTTATAGCAACTATATTTAGTGTTTGTATTTTTAAAATAAAATCCATTGACTGAAATGAATGAAATCATTATTTCTCACAATAGCAATGCCTCAAACTGTACAAATATTATATAACAGAAATACTATTCTGAAAAATCATTTCCAAATTTCAGTTGTTCTATCTTCAATATTTTTCTCTCCTTTCATTAAAAAAACATCCAGCTTGACGTAAATATATTGGAAATTCTCAAACAAAAACTAATATAAATGACAAGTGGGTGGAATACAACTGGAAATAGGGTACAATACAGTTATAAATGTTTAAACAGTTCCACATAATCTCTTTACAAAGCAAACAAATAGTTAATATTTAATCTGCCTTTTTTTACTAAATAAATCAAAGTATCATTATATTTAAGTATTTATTTTCTATTAATTATTGCAATAATGCTCTTCATGACTTTTGCAACCACCGTCAACAGAAGACCCTGCATGTACTATCCTTATTCTATAGTTCTAAGTGTGTCTTCACAGCATACAACATACACTTATCATTGTATTCAAAGCTGGACGAATGTTCCCACATTACCACATAGAAAAGTAAAACTAATTTTGCAATTTTCTTTTTATTTCTTTACTTCTTAAATGAAATAAATTATTTCAGTTTACTAAATATTATCAACATAATTATTGATAAAGTACATTTTCCCATGTTTTATATTGTTTATTTTGGATTTTGAATATTGTGTCTATTGAATTTCCCTTTTGCTATCCTCAATGATGTTTTAATATGACAAGAACAACTCAGGTTGCCAAAATGACAGCAATCCTGGTTTTTATTACCTTTATTAATGTTTTTATTTAAGCAATGATGGGTCAAAGTAAAAATCGTCAGTATCAAACTTTACTTCAACCGGGGTAGTGAGTTTTGTCACCAGTAACAACATATTGAAATTTGAAAAGCATTGGAAGAACAGTTCTTAAACTAATTGCACAGAAACAACTTAAAATTCCATTTTCCAATCAATAAAGGACCATAACTCCAGAACGGCAAAAGTGAAAATCATCATTAGTGAACTTGTGGTTGAACAGTTTTCAAGTTATTGCATGAAAGACGCAAAAGTAAAAATCAACTGTATAAAACATGAACTCCATTTTGTCATCAGTAACAATTAACTTATCAAAATCTGAGCATTGGTTGATCTGTTCAAAAAATTATTGCACAACTACTGGAGTCATGCAGTGGGACACCAGTCCACCCACTGTACGAACTCCTTACCCTGATTTCTGTCAGAAAAAAAAACGTTAATGAAATCCATGAATATGACTGTGCATGATGTATCTTATGTCTCAGTATGCTTACAGACATGGAAGTACAAAGATTTTGGTCGAGTAAATAAAAAACATTCATTTATAAAATACTTGTTAACTAATACATCTTAACTTGTTACTGAAATATAGGACATTTATTAAAAAAAACATGATAGAAATAACTTATACAAAAGATCATGTCATTTTTGACAATATAAACAAGAAAAAACTAAATATGAAAAAGAATCATTGGCTATGAATTTGGGAATATGATTAAAATAATATATATTATACGTACTCTGCTTCGATTTCTGTATTCATTATCTTACTGTGAAATCCAAGATAATTCCCAGTAAGAGTCACAGTAAAGCAATGACATTTTTAAATGTTACCCCTGCCATGCCTTACTGTAATGGTGTAAATTAGGGAAAAGTCACTTGTCAAATGTTTTCATCATACCTTATAAAAACACCTGCTCAATAATTTAGTTTAAGAGAGAAAATTTTTATAGTATGATCAACATACACTTTTAAAGAGAGATCTTTGTACATGTTATGTAAATCTGGTTTGAATAACTAAAAAAAAAATTTGTATATCCATTAAAGTGTGTGTGTGTGTGTGTGTGTGTGTGTGTGTGTGTGGGGGTGCTAACAAACAACTGCAATATTTTTAAACATGCCATTATCTTTTATGTGTCTGACCCAAGCCAGCAGCCTGTACCAGTGGTTGTCAATGATAGCTGTCTGCCATAGTAGTTTTCTGGTGTTCAATTATTGTTGCGGCATTAGTATAAATCAGGCCATTCAGGTTTCTCTTTTGATTTGTTTCATATTATGTCATCCAGAGTCCTTTTAAAGATGACTATATAGTATGGGTTTTGCTCATTGTTGAAGGCCATCAGTGACCTGTAATTGTTCACATCTATGTCCCTTGGTATTAAGGGATAGTTGTCTTATTGCAATCATACCACATCTCTTTACTTTTTAAACATAGTAAATGTACTTCTAAACATAGTTAATGATGGTTATTTTAATTTGATTAAAATTATTGAAGTAATAGACATTGAAAATTTATAAAACTAATAAATTTTCTTTTTGTAAATGACTATAAAACAGCAATCTAAATTATGACGTAAAATGCTACACCACAAAGTATCCAAAATAGATCACTGTCTATTTATAAGCAAAAACTGAAATTGTTTTATCTAAATCAAACTGCACAAATCATTAGGTAAAATAGTTCTTGGTAAATCAATAGAAGAGACAATTTGTTTAAAATAACATTGTCTATACAAAACAAGAAATATCTTATTGTGTAGTAGACAATAGAAAATTAATATCATTTACAATAAAAACAGGAAGATAGATACTAACCCTAATAAAAGAAAAATCAAAGAAAAATTAACTGCTTCAAACATTATATTAATAAACATTAATTTTGAAATAAAATCTTACTTTTCTGAAAGTTCCATAAATTATATTTTTATAACAAAAGGATGTCCTGTATGATAAAATTAATTCCATAAAATGCATCCTTCTGCATCTTAATTACAAAGAAGAATCAGATTAATTTACGTCATTTCTTAAATATATAATCTTCATTTTTTCAATTATCACTGTCTGATTTTATACATTACAAATTTAAAGTTTTCTCTCCAGTAAATCTTTATCAAGAACCACACTTCCAATAACATAGAAATTTTCTGACTAATATTTTTGTCTGTAAATTAAAAGGGATTATTCAATATTTAAATAAATTTGAACATTTCTATGAGACATATCAATTATGCATATTAACTGCACTAAATTAAGATGTTTTATATTACAGGATTTATCAGATCTGTAGGATGTAAATATTAAATAATAAATGCATTTATTTTTAAACAATACAGTTCTTCTAATAGTAAGCTTGCATGTTCAAAATTACAAAGTTCAAATAAAATAAATTAAAGCGGCCTGAATTGTTTTACATCAAGAAAAGAGGATGATATTATCTACTTAATGTTATTAGTTTTTATTTACAGGAAAGGGGAAGATTAAAATCAAAAGTTGACAAGAATTTCAAATACTTAGTTTTATACCTTCATCAGCATAAGTCCACAATATTGTCAATTATATCAAAATAACTTTTTATTTACAGTAGATTAATTTCAAATACTCCATTTGCCACTAGTTAAAGTGGACAAAAATTCGAAATACTGAGTTTTTTCTTGTATCAGTCAAAATTGACAAAAATTAGAAATACTGAGTTTTTACTCACATTTATTACAGTAATGTTATCCTTTTGTATTAAGCAGAATTTTAAACTTCCATCTCCATAGGACCAAAAAGTTTCGTTGAATGTCAATACATGTATAGAACAAGCCAAATACTGAGTGGTTTAAAACATGACCTGCTTACTCCAGTTGTCAAACCAATACTAGAACTGTGATAGCAAATTATACCTAGATATGGTTCAGCCTGTTATCAAATTTGCTTACAAAATATGTACTTCATGACCAACTGATGCTCCAATTTATTATAAACAATTTGCTGATAAGACCAAGAGACTTTTAGGACCTTGTCAAGTGATTGATCACTTAAAATCAAAATAAATTGGTAAATAATAACTTGGAATAAAAGTGCATCCTGGTAAACACTTCTTATAAAAATACTGCACTTTCATAAAAGTCACTCTGTTATCCATTGAAAAGAAGATGGCAAAACTTAATTGAAAAGTTCCAACCTATACATGCATTACCAATGCTTTTTTTACGATGTTTATATTTACAACAGAGTTTTCCCAAATACTGTAATTTCACCAAATGTGAAATGTTGAAACCCTAAGTATTGAATCTGTATTTTCACACATATTATTCCTTGCTAGCTTAATTATTTAAGACTGTTTCGTAAGTTTCCATTACACAAAATTTAGTCCATTATCAAAGTAAATATCAACAGTTTACACCATTTGTTTGAAGACCAATGAAAATCATTTAAAATATCTTAAACTTTACACCTTTCAACAGTTTACACCATTTGTTTGAACCCAATGAAAATCGTTTGAAATACCTCAAACTTCACACCTTTTAAAAAATGCGATCATAAAGAATAAAGTGAAGATTTGGTCTACCATAAAAGGTTTCAGTTGATAGCATATTTCATGATGTTACTATTATCAGAAAATATGGTTAAGTTAATATTCTGATTTCCATGTACATTATAATTTGGCACCATGTATAAATCATAATAATCATACGAAGAGAAAATTTGAAATCAGCATATTCAAATGTACCTAATAAAAACATTGGTAATGTAGTTAATGTCAAAATTCAGCTTTAATGAACTGACTTAAGTATATATTTGGATGTTTTACATGTACAGGCTGTTACTAAATATAGTAACTTGTGGTCACATAAATCTGACTGGTATGAAATAATAGGTTTTGATGATCTATAGATGGGCCTTATAACCTTGAAATAAACATGTGACTCCCTGCCAAACATTACATACACTGCCAACATTAATATATTACCCTTTTTGTACACACAGCCATATGTAACCATTAATTCAGAGAATAAGTAATTAAAATAAGTCCAGGAAATTTAAAAGGAGGAATTAAATGAGCAGAGATTGTCTAATTCAAATTGTTCTGAGTGTTCAATATTTCCACTTTTCCAAGCTTCCATGCCGTTATAATTCTGGTATAAGTTCACATGTTTCACAGAATAAAGGCATGCTTAGTCTTTCTCAAAGTCAAGATGAGTATCATGCCTAAGTAAACTTAAACACATAGGACCAGCAGGAGTCAGCTTCCTTTGAAACAAAAACATAGTGAAATTTATAGTGAAATTAAATAGTGAACAACACTGCAGCATTGAATGTACAATAAACTATTTGGCTAAATGTGGGTGAATCTGATGCTTATGTGAAATTTGAACATAAAATAAAAGACAATCTATAAAAACCTTTGAAAGTGTTAACATATGGTTAATACAAATTCAAAAATACAAAGGTAAATGTTCCAAAAAATCTCTATTAAAAAACGTTATAATTAAAGTTATCAATTTCAGTGAAAATCAGGTATTTTCAATTTAAATCCAAGTTCTATTTCTTACCTCAAGAAAATATTTTTTTTTGTCTGTTATAAATAATTTGGGTCAAAACTGCATCATAAAACTACACAAAAGAGAGACTAATTTACCCAATAAATATGTAATATAAAACTATCAATGATTGATAAGTGGGGGTGGTTGTTATATCAACATGAACATTTCTAAGGAGGACTCAAGTTTCCAACACCCCACCCAGTTAATTCTGCATTAAAATGCACAAAAATCACTACATTTTTCATCCCGTTGTACCATTGATCATTGTAATTGTCATATTTTTACATGGTTTTTGCACTAGGTGGTTTTATCAGACTGCATATGATATTTCATGCCCAATAAGATAAATTCTGTATGACAGGAAGTTTGTGACAACTCACCTTGAAACACAGGTAAACAAAGTCATACCTTAACATTCAAATGAGAACTACATTTATTTTGACAGGAATCTTGTCACTCCATTTGTGTCATATCAACTGACCAAAAACATAAACAACTCATAAAAACAAAAGACATGAAATCTTTTAAGGGCCGTCATCAACCATAAATCTTGAGCCTTATATCCATATAAAAAACTTCATATTACATTTCACAGCAAACAATGGAAGACAAATGTGACATTACCACCTCATTAAATGCCACCTACTATAACATCCTGTTCAATGTCACTTATGAATAAGTCTCCGGCAATGCCACATTCACAAATATGAATAAGACTCTTATGCCATGTAACTTTCAAAGTAAAAAAAGTCATGCCAATTGGCACCTATGAGTATGTCTCTGATGCCATGCCACCTACAAGTTAATTCCATGCAATGCCATCTATAAAGGGATGACATACACACATGTATCAACATAACAGCAAGGCAATGTGGCCTAAAACATATATATGGCTACACTCTGATTTTTATTAGTTAAAGCATCAAACAGCCATTGGGACAACAAAAACTGACAAAATCTTTATTGGTAACTAAGCATCAAATTGCCATTGGGACAATAAGTTGTTAGTACTGACAAAATCTTTATTCTTAAGTCATACTTAAATGTCAACTTAAGACGAATTACAATATTATAGTACAATACTATGGTATGTGACTACAAAAGGATGATAGCTTGACAGTCCGGACTATTCCCTACTACAAGTAGAACACATATAATTATTAGGCAGTTTTAGGGGCAAATGCAGCCAGTATGTCTGATGGACCATATAAATTTATACTAGATTTTAAATTCATGTTTAGTAAAAAGAAAATAGTTCTGAATGAATTAAAGAAGGGTCTCCATTGGAACTGGTTAATTTGGGAAATCAACAGATATATAGGAATCAAAATCAAAGGCTAAATGGGAATCAAATCATAACCAAAACATTATATGGGAATCCAAATAAAGAGGCCATGTGGGAATCCAAATAAAAAGTCATATGGGAATCTAAATAAAAAAGTGATATGGGAATCAAAGTAAACAGGTCATATTGGAATCCAAATAAAGAGGTCATGTAGGAATCCAAATAAAAAGGTCATGGGAATCACAATAAAAAGGTCATATGGGAATCACAATAAAAAGGTCACATGGGAATCAAAGTCAATTATGATAAGGTTTATATGGAAATCTCAGTCAAGGCTTACATGGGAATCAAAATCACAGTCAAAATATTCTATGGGAATCAGAATTAAAAGGTAGTATGGGAATCAAAGTCAAAGATTATAAGAAATTAAGAGTCAAGGGTTATAAGGAAATCAAATACAATGGCTGTATTGGAATCAAAATCAGTCAAAATGTTCTATGGGAATCAAAATGTCATATATTGGGAATTAAATTCAAAGGTTATACAATAATCAGTCAAGGGTTATGGGAGTCAATGTTACAATAATTACTGGGATATGAAGACATAGCAAAATTAGTTCAAAATGTTGACAATTTGTACCTTAACCTATCATGAAACAAACCAGTTACCACAGTGTACTATACAAATTAGCGTTTTACCAATGAAACTAAGAAAGACAGCCAAAATATTCTAGATAAAAACTTTCTAGAGCAGCAAATAAATCATCATATGAAAAGAATGGTATATACTGGATACACCTTGTAAATATTTAGGAACATTGTTAATGTATATAAAAAGATTTCTTACCACTATCAACAAAAGAAGACAAATATAGTTTCCATCAATCATTATAAATCCTATAATTATGGCAATGGAGGAAAACAAAACAGACTAAATTGCAAACAAACGGAAATCTTCCATTTGTATGACTTTTAACCTCTGTAGATAAGTATAAGTACTTATCATTAGTAGATGTGAATGTTAACCTATTGATTTTCCCAGTACTTAACTATTAAGTTACACTGCAATAAAGTACTGCAATGTACTATCATGGTAAATAAACTGTACAATGTATTTAAACAAGAATGTGTCCATAGTACACGGATGCCCCACTCGCACTATCATTTTCTATGTTCAGTGGACCGTGAAAATGGGGGAAAATCTCAAATTTGGCATTAAAATTAGAAAGATCATATCATAAGGAACATGTATTCTAAGTTTCAAGTTGATTGGACTTCAACTTCATCAAAAACTACCTCTACCAAAAACTTTAACCTGAAGCAGGACGAACGGACGGACGGACGAACAGACGAACGAACGAACGGACGGACGGACGGACGGACAAACAGACGGACGGACGCACAGACCAGAAAACATAATGCCCCTCTACTATCGTAGGTGGGGCATAAAAACATTGCCAGGTTTAACTTATACTACAATAGCTGTGGAAGCTCTTATAGTCCTTATGTTCCCAAATTGTCAAAAAATATCATAAGCCTTGAGGACAATATGAGCTACGGTTCCACAGCTAATACTCCACTCAAACCTGTTAGTCCTGTATGCTTTATATTCATGTACTAATATTACTGATCAGAATAGACATCAGCTTGCTAGGGTTTAGCATATGATCCACAAGGAAGATTTTTCACAATCAGGATTCCTTAAATGCATGAACATCATCAATACTTCAGGTGATAAAGAAATTCTCATAACAATGAACTGGGGAGAGGGGAGGGGGGGGTGGGGTACACTGATCTAAATGAAGAAACAACCATATAGCCATTACAGTTATGATTTAATAAAACTGAGACAACCTTGATCGGACCAGGTTAAAATCCATTGTTCACAAATATGTTTAATTTTCTTTTCTTGATTCTTACTTAAATCTTCAGGAACTTCCAAATTATTCTAGGAGCATTATCCGTAGTACAGAGAAAAAGATAAATAGTTTTAAATTGAATCAAAAGACTCCTACACTCTGAGGAATCTGATTTAAAAACTTATCAAGAAAAATATTGATTTAAAATGGATGGTAGGCTGTAATTTCCTACCAAGACCTTGATATAAACATGTTAATATCTTATTTAAGATTTCAAAACAAAACATATTTCAAAGTTAATGACATCTGGTATTTCAGTAAAATTACATTAATCATTTATGATCATTTACAGGTGAGAATCAGTGTCAGTGTTCCGTATTGATAGAAAATCTAACATTCTGAGACCCTTCAGCCTGAACGATTCCACACAGTGTCAGTGTCCCAAATGATAGAAAACCTAACATTCTGAGACCCTGCAGCCTGAATGATTCCACACTGTGAGTGAGTGTCCAGTGTTATAGATAAAACATGTGCATGTTCTCAGAATTATTTTACAAATAACTTTTTTTTCTTATTCCAATATTTAGGTAAAAAGTCAGCAGCCATAAAAGAGAGTGAAAGATACCAAAGGGCATTCAAACTCATAAGTAGTAAACATACTGACATGGTAAAAAACGAAAAAGGACCAAATGGCAGTATACAAAACAAAACATAGATTGAGCAACAGGAACCCCACCAAAATCTTAGGTGTCATAATCTCAGGTGCTCTGGAAGGGTAATAAAGGACAAAGATTTGTATTCACTCATCATACAGTTTGACCTCTATAGTGGTAACACTGTACTAAAACAAAAATGGTAACGAAGATTTAGACTGTAATAATTTCTGTATTTCAATCCTAATGTTAGTTACTGCTTTCATATACACCTTAATGCTATGTGTCAACCATTAACAGGTATTACAGATGAAAAATGTTGATATCATAAGAGAAAATGTCTGATGCCACATAGCAAAAGTGATTGTTGTATGATATCAATAAGTCAAGTGTCACAAAATCCCAAATAATGACGAGGTCTAACTTTCATTTTTAAACTGCTTCTTTTTTTTTAAATACTGATCTTGCCATTTGAACAAAAAGGTCCATATACAGACCCAAAGCACTAGAGGACTTGAGGGGAATGTTCTATTTAGTTTACTGTTTTATATTCTATTTTCTTTCTTACTGTCTCTAATATCATGAACAATTTCTTTATAATATCATTTCTAACTTATACTTAGTCTCTTTACCTTAGCTGAGAATGACCTGATTCTAGGATAGTAAACACAGGACTCTTGTTCTACTGTTGTACAGCATTCATTGTTTTATCAGTAGCACTATATTTAATCTCCAAGTAGCATTTCCGGTATTTATTTGTTATTTGATAATCATCAAGTGTCCATCGGTCACTAACATTTATCTTATTTTATTAATCAACAAGTTTTAGTGACAAATATTTGTCAAGTTCTCAGAGATTAGGCAATAGTTGTGCAGCCTTGAAACATTTGAAATATGAAACATTTATGTTGAATAATAGTTAGAATTATGTCCATACCAATCAGAGTCTAACATATGTTCGAAATGCATAAGTTTAGGTAAAGCTTTTTTCTCCATATTGCTGTCATACTAGCTTCACTTGATTAATAGTTAATTTCAAAAGGATTTAACTATTGAATTATAGGGGATTTTGAAATATAATTACTCATACTTGTAGAAAGTACTGCATTCAACCCCTGGCCCCCTTTCCTTTCTAAACACACAAAAAACTAAAGGTGAAATCAGTTTAAATAAATCTCAGTTCATATATTTATTGATCAATATCGTCAAATGTACTTTTATATTTTCCAAGACACCAGGTGACTGAGAATCTGTGTAAGATAGGAGAGATTCCAATACAGATTCCCTGGTTAACCAATGATACTTCAACACAAATTGTCTCATTTACTTTCTGATTTTTAATCTACTTTACCCTGATCAGCTCTTCATTCTATGGAACATAAAAGTGCTGTTTTTGACAATCTTTTAATTTTCATTGATGATTTAGTAAGTCTCTGTTGATGAGAGAATAATTCTCCTAAACTGTCATTTACAATAACTAATAATGTCAATCAGTTGTTGAGAACACAGGAGACACTGATCCCAACATCCTGGTTATTTACATGGAGTAATATTGTTTATGATGAAGACACCACCCACACGTTAAAGAAAAAGCTTTACCATATTGCATTTTGCACTTAAAATTTCCTTACACTGACTTTCTTGGTCAAGTTAAAATCCCTTTATAGATGCTCTAAACAGATCTTTGATAACAGCTTAATGTCATCAGTGCTGTAACTTTTTCTGAATAATATGATATATTTTTTTGAATTTTCATGTAAAGTTGGTGATTTGCCTTAAAGACATGGAATGTTAACTAATTATCAAATATCGATTCGAAATGGCCAAAAAAGTAGTTGAAAAGAGGTGTATTACACAAGAGGATGTATTAGTGAAATGATAATTTACAATAGACCTAAATGTATAACTAAATAAAAGTCATTGGCCTCAGGGGTCCCCACGGCTGAGGACATTGACTTTAGTCATTAATAATGTTCACCAAAAATGAAGGCATTTACAACAGAATGGTTTTACAGTTTAAAAAAGTGCATTATAGATCCTGGTTGGTGATGTAGTAATTATTGATGAGGATAATCATGTTAGCCATCAACAAATCAATAGTTAATTAGAGACAGGTGCTTGTTACTAATTTGTGGTAGATCAGTCTAATTATGGAGACCATACATTAAATAATAGGCTCATTATAGGTATATCATGCCAATCTATATACTTTGTGGAAACAGGGAAATAGCTTACTTACATATTACAATAGGTATAATGTTAAATGAAGTAAAACACTGCAATATTTAACATCAATTTTCTGCATTTTAGATATCTATGTCTCACAAAATGGTTATAACTCAAAACTGAGATATATTAACAAGATTTTTGTTAGCTCAAATGAATATTACATAATTCTCTTTTGACCTTATAATTTATCTATTATCATGAATTAATCTCATTAAAGTTTATACTGCATGAGATAAAGTGGTGCAATCTTTTTTTCTGTAATAATTTTTAGACCATACAATAGTAAATTTTATATTTGTTTTTCAATAATCTGCAAAAAGACTTTCAAAGTAATGTCATAAGGAATCGATGGTGGCATTTTTTCATGGTGTCGCAATAGTGAAAACAGAGGAAAGCAATAAAATTTACTGTCATATAAATTGAATGTTGACCAAAAGAACTGAGATCTGCAAATAACACATTGATTACAAAAAAATACTCAACCTTTCCGGAAAATAAAAATCGATCAATAATTAGAGAGAAAAATATGGCCATCAACTAATGCAGGGAAAAAAATAGCTCACATAAATGAAGGTTTTTGGGGGTTTTTTTTATGCACAAATAACAGAAAAAAACACTAAATCATTATTCCAATCATGGACGAAATTAGTAAAGTTTTTTCTTCCTTTAAGATAGTATTCTTTTTATGCATTTAACATATCCATTATGTCTCAGGTCAAATGTGTCATTATGTAGGCTGTCTAATATGTGTACCTTTCTTGAATTTACATCAGTGAACATTTACATATTACTTAGCCATGTTTGCTAAAATCGAAATGTAATGAACTTCCAACATATAATTTATAATGTAACCTGCAGTTGTTGTTGCAATCTGTTACATAATAATGTAAAAGTATTCTAGTTCAACTGTGTTAGGATAAAACACCAGTCAACCATTTCCACTTTCTGTGTGTGGTCACACACAAAAAAACCAGTTGTTATGATGACCTAAAGGAGGGGGTGGACAGGGGTAAGGGAACATTGGAATGACGGGGTGGGAAGTGGGAGTCATGGATGAGGGAAGTGGGAGTCAGGGGGCAGAAACCAAGGAAAGAGGGGGAGTAAAAATAGGGTTATTCTGGGCAAAAAAATTTGACAGATTTTCATCTGAGAGTAAGGGGCAAGGGAACTGGGAGTTGGGAAAGGGAAGTTGGAGTAGATGAAAGGGATGTGGGAGTTGGAGGGTAGGGAAGTGGGTATCAGGAAGCCCTTGTCAACCCCCTCCTACAGGGCACTTCTACATATCCAATCATTGAACCTTAGAGCAATCAAAGGTGTTGTGCCTTTTATGACTTGGAGTATTGTCTAAATTACTAAGCAATGAAAGGTTAATGACACTATTCCATTACTATTTCTTATTACAATTGTACAATTTAATTACTTTTAGTACAACAGTATGGCTTAATTACTTTAACACACACAAGACCTTATGAGATGGGAGGATAAAAATATGAAGTCAATTTCAACTTTTCAATAAAAAAATCCTGATGTTAAAGGATATCATTGATTTTTATAATAATGAAAAAAATTTCTGGTGAATATCAATGGGTCTATTTTAGGCCATCAATCCTGCGGCTTGTGCTTAGTAAATGTTGGTTTGGGCTACGAGAAGACAATTTACACAATATTTTGTTTGAACAAATAGAAAATGTTTTAAGGTTAATTTTTTGTCATGTAAACCCCTGCAATTGATGATGGTCATCAAAAAGGTTTTCATGGGGTATTTTGTGAAAAGCTCTGGAGTGTGGTAATTGGGAAGGTTTTAATGGTAGTGTATTGTGATAAGTCCTGCCTGATGTTTTTATGGTAGTGTTTTTTGATAAAGTCTGTTTAATGTTTTTATGGATGTGTTTTGTGATAAAATCTGCTTGATGTTTTTATGATAGTGTTTTGTGATAAAGTCTGCTTAATGATTTTATGATAGTGTTTTGTGATAAAGTCTGCTTGATGTTTTTATGGCAATGTATTGTGATAAAGTCTGCTTGATCTTTTTATGGTAATGTTTTGTGATAAAGTCTGCTTGATGTTTATATGGCAATGTATTGTGATAAAATCTGCTTGATTTTTTTATGGTAATGTTTTGTGATAAAGTCTGCTTGATTTTTATATGGTAGTGTTTTGTGATAAAGCCTGGTTGATGTTTTTATAGTAATGTTTTGTGATAAAGCCTGGTTGATGTTTTTATGGCAATGTTTTGTGATAAAGTCTGTTTGATGTTTGTATGGCAATGTATTGTGATAAAGTCTGCTTGATTTTTTATGGTAATGTTTTGTGATAAAGCCTGGTTGATGTTTTTATGGCAATGTTTTGTGATAAAGTCTGTTTGATGTTTGTATGGCAATGTATTGTGATAAAGTCTGCTTGATTTTTTATGGTAATGTTTTGTGATAAAGCCTGGTTGATGTTTTTTGTTGAAGTGTTTTCTGATAAAGTCTGCTTGATATTTTTATGGTAATGTATTGTTATAAAGTCTGCTTGATGTTTTTATGGTAGTGTTTTGTGATAAAGTCTTCTTGATAATTTTATGGTAATGTATTGTGATAAATTCTGTTTGATGTTTTTATGGTACTGATTTGTGATAAAGTCTGGTTGATGTTTTTATGGTGATGTTTTGTGATAAAGTCTGCTTGATGTTTTTATGGTAATGTGTTGTGATAAATTCTGCTTTATCTATTTATGAGAGTGTTTCGTGATAAAGTCTGCTTGATGTTTTTTGTGGAAGTGTTTTGTGATAAAGTGTGCTTGATGTTTTTCTTTTTGGAATTGTTTGGTGAAAAAGTCTGGCTGATGTCTTTTGAGAAAGTTTCGTGATAAATTCTAGTTGGTGGTAATCAAGAAGATTTTTTATAGTATTGTTTTACTGGTCAGATGCAGTAATATTTATTATATTGTTATAAAAATAAGGAGATGTGGTATGATTGCCAATGAGACAACTATCCACCGAGTTCAAATGATAGACAACTTCAAAGTAAGAACAATTATCAACTGTAAATACACAAAATTTCTGACCTTCACTTACCATTATAATATCATTTGTTTCATGTGCTTACAACATAAAAATAGACCATGCAATTTTCTGAGGGTGAATTTTTTGTCTAGGTAAAAAGATGAGTATATACAAATAGCCTGGTGAAATACATTTTAAAGGACAAGAGGACTTTGGAAAGGACACTGGGTTAAAAATGTGTTAAATGTAATATCATTCATAATGATGATGATGATGATGATATATATATAATAGAAATTAAATTCTCACCTGCATAGGGATTATAACTCAAACATGATAAGTATATGTCCAAAGCATAATATCATTTTAATACTTTCATAAATATAAATGAAAAGAGACAGTTTAACAATTTATACTATATTAGTTTAAATACTGGTTTTATTTTGATCTGATCAAAGACATAGACATTGAGTTGGACAAGAATGTAAAGCCTAACAGATCAATGACAAATATAATATAACTTGGCAATGATCAACAAAATACTTACTAAAATAGACCAAGTGTTACTATAAATAGATCATATCAACCCCTTATCTTAAAGGTCATAATTATTAAATCAGTTAATGAATTAACAATTTGAGCTAAGTACATTAAATTTCCTCAAGTAGATTAAAACTACATGGTCATGTGTGATGATTAACAAAGGCTGTTTAACTGCACTTATATACTGAGAATACTATAGCTGCAAAGTTAAATCAATATAGAGCCCCACCTAATGATCAAAAACTATAAGCCTAATCATACATTAGAGGAAAAGGTTAGAAGAATCCAACCCATACTTCACACTAACTACAGTGTCACAGTGACAAGTCATTATAAAATACACTAGGTTACAAGTCTAATAACAGCCATCAAACTTTAAAAAAAGAAACCACAATAAATAAATGTAGACTTTTTTGATAAGAAATTGTTAAGGCCAGTTGGATAATACACAATAAGACTTGAATTACTCTAATAAGTAGTTGACAGTTGGCTTATTTGTAGATCCTATCATGCTGATCTTTTTTTTCTGTTTCTATCTATCTATTATAGTTTTTAAGATATTAGGCAATAACGCAAAAAATTGATAAAAAAAACTCATTAAAGGGCAATAACTCTAAAAAGGATTTGTGTGACAATTTTGGTGAGGTTAACTTATCTGTAGATCTTGTCTTGCTGATCATTTTTGCTTTTTAAGGTTTCTGTTTATCAATTATAATTTTCGAGATAATAGGCAAAAATGTTTGAAAAATTGTAAAATTCGTCATCAAAGGGCAATAACTCCTATAAGAAGTCATCTGACAGTTTTGAAGTTAATGGACAATAGGTAAAGCTCAACATTCTAAACATTTATACCCAAGTCAGATTTTCTGTATACATAGCAGTTTTCAAATAAAAGGCAATACTTGCATTTTACCCTATTTTCTATTCTTAGCCATGTCGGCCATCTTGGTTGACAAGTGAGGTCAGCGGACATATTTCCTAAACTAGATACCTTTATAATGATTATGGCCAAGTTTGGTTAAGTTTGGCCTTGTAGTTTCAGGAGAGAAGATTTTGTAAAAGTTAACGACGACGGACGCAAAGTGATGAGAAAAGCTCACTTGGCTTTTCGCCAGGCGAGTCAAAAATGGTTGACTTCACAAATAAAAATGTTGAAAAACTTAATTTTATGATAGTGTTTTGTGATAAAGTCTGCTTGATGTTTTTATGGCAATGTATTGTGATAAAGTCTGCTTGATCTTTTTATGGTAATGTTTTGTGATAAAGTCTGCTTGATGTTTATATGGCAATGTATTGTGATAAAATCTGCTTGATTTTTTTATGGTAATGTTTTGTGATAAAGTCTGCTTGATTTTTATATGGTAGTGTTTTGTGATAAAGCCTGGTTGATGTTTTTATAGTAATGTTTTGTGATAAAGCCTGGTTGATGTTTTTATGGCAATGTTTTGTGATAAAGTCTGTTTGATGTTTGTATGGCAATGTATTGTGATAAAGTCTGCTTGATTTTTTATGGTAATGTTTTGTGATAAAGCCTGGTTGATGTTTTTATGGCAATGTTTTGTGATAAAGTCTGTTTGATGTTTGTATGGCAATGTATTGTGATAAAGTCTGCTTGATTTTTTATGGTAATGTTTTGTGATAAAGCCTGGTTGATGTTTTTTGTTGAAGTGTTTTCTGATAAAGTCTGCTTGATATTTTATGGTAATGTATTGTTATAAAGTCTGCTTGATGTTTTATGGTAGTGTTTTGTGATAAAGTCTTCTTGATAATTTTATGGTAATGTATTGTGATAAATTCTGTTTGATGTTTTATGGTACTGATTTGTGATAAAGTCTGGTTGATGTTTTATGGTGATGTTTTGTGATAAAGTCTGCTTGATGTTTTATGGTAATGTGTTGTGATAAATTCTGCTTTATCTATTTATGAGAGTGTTTCGTGATAAAGTCTGCTTGATGTTTTTGTGGAAGTGTTTTGTGATAAAGTGTGCTTGATGTTTTCTTTTTGGAATTGTTTGGTGAAAAGTCTGGCTGATGTCTTTTGAGAAAGTTTCGTGATAAATTCTAGTTGGTGGTAATCAAGAAGATTTTTTATAGTATTGTTTTACTGGTCAGATGCAGTAATATTTATTATATTGTTATAAAAATAAGGAGATGTGGTATGATTGCCAATGAGACAACTATCCACCGAGTTCAAATGATAGACAACTTCAAAGTAAGAACAATTATCAACTGTAAATACACAAAATTTCTGACCTTCACTTACCATTATAATATCATTTGTTTCATGTGCTTACAACATAAAAATAGACCATGCAATTTTCTGAGGGTGAATTTTTGTCTAGGTAAAAGATGAGTATATACAAATAGCCTGGTGAAATACATTTTAAAGGACAAGAGGACTTTGGAAAGGACACTGGGTTAAAAAATGTGTTAAATGTAATATCATTCATAATGATGATGATGATGATGATATATATATAATAGAAATTAAATTCTCACCTGCATAGGGATTATAACTCAAACATGATAAGTATATGTCCAAAGCATAATATCATTTTAATACTTTCATAAATATAAATGAAAAGAGACAGTTTAACAATTTATACTATATTAGTTTAAATACTGGTTTTATTTTTGATCTGATCAAAGACATAGACATTGAGTTGGACAAGAATGTAAAGCCTAACAGATCAATGACAAATATAATATAACTTGGCAATGATCAACAAAAATACTTACTAAAAATAGACCAAGTGTTACTATAAATAGATCATATCAACCCCTTATCTTAAAGGTCATAATTATTAAATCAGTTAATGAATTAACAATTTGAGCTAAGTACATTAAATTTCCTCAAGTAGATTAAAACTACATGGTCATGTGTGATGATTAACAAAGGCTGTTTAACTGCACTTATATACTGAGAATACTATAGCTGCAAAGTTAAATCAATATAGAGCCCCACCTAATGATCAAAAACTATAAGCCTAATCATACATTAGAGGAAAAGGTTAGAAGAATCCAACCCATACTTCACTCTAACTACAGTGTCACAGTGACAAGTCATTATAAAATACACTAGGTTACAAGTCTAATAACAGCCATCAAACTTTAAAAAGAAACCACAATAAATAAATGTAGACTTTTTGATAAGAAATTGTTAAGGCCAGTTGGATAATACACAATAAGACTTGAATTACTCTAATAAGTAGTTGACAGTTGGCTTATTTGTAGATCCTATCATGCTGATCTTTTTTTTCTGTTTCTATCTATCTATTATAGTTTTTAAGATATTAGGCAATAACGCAAAAAATTGATAAAAAAAACTCATTAAAGGGCAATAACTCTAAAAAGGATTTGTGTGACAATTTTGGTGAGGTTAACTTATCTGTAGATCTTGTCTTGCTGATCATTTTTGCTTTTTAAGGTTTCTGTTTATCAATTATAATTTTCGAGATAATAGGCAAAAATGTTTGAAAAATTGTAAAATTCGTCATCAAAGGGCAATAACTCCTATAAGAAGTCATCTGACAGTTTTGAAGTTAATGGACAATAGGTAAAGCTCAACATTCTAAACATTTATACCCAAGTCAGATTTTCTGTATACATAGCAGTTTTCGAAATAAAAGGCAATACTTGCATTTTACCCCTATTTTCTATTCTTAGCCATGTCGGCCATCTTGGTTGACAAGTGAGGTCAGCGGACATATTTCCTAAACTAGATACCTTTATAATGATTATGGCCAAGTTTGGTTAAGTTTGGCCTTGTAGTTTCAGGAGAGAAGATTTTTGTAAAAGTTAACGACGACGGACGCAAAGTGATGAGAAAAGCTCACTTGGCTTTTCGGCCAGGCGAGTCAAAAAATGGTTGACTTCACAAATAAAAATGTTGAAAAACTTAGTTATTTCGATTGACCCTTTCTAATGATATGATACACACGTTTTGTAAAAGAAATACCAAACAATATCAAAAATTCATTATCAGTATCAGTTAATACAACTATAACTATACCCAACTTTTTTTAATATGTATATCTCACAAATTATTTTATTGTACATGTATATCCCACACTTCATTTGATTGTACATGTATATCCCACACTTCATTTGATTGTACATGTATATTCCACATTTCCTTTTACTGTACAAGTATATCCCACATTTCCTTTTATTGTACAAGTATATCCCAAATTTTATTTAATTTTTCATGTATATCCCACATTTCCTTTTATTGTATATGGATATCCCACAATTCTGTTTATTGTACATGTTTACACCACAATTCCTTTTATTGTTAATGTATACATCAAATTTCTTTTTAATGTACATGTATACCCCCTTGTTTCCTTTTTTTATATACATATTCAACATTTATTTTTTATTGTACATCAATATATCCCACATTTCTTTATTGTTTTCCCCTCCTTTATTGTATACATCCAACAACTCCTTTGATCCCCCACGTCTTCATTTATTTATAAAATAATTCTTACGATAACCAAATGTACAAATAACATTTTATAAAAATGAAGTAAAAAAATCGTTCAAACCAATTGATAATTTAGAAAACATTAACTCTTCAACATCATAAACAATATATAACAGTAATAACAGATATATAGATTAATACATGCAGGTTGAAAGCCAAAACCTACTATACTTCTTTGAATATCATCAGTAAAAAACCTTTTAATAACCATGGTGCCTATTTAATGGATTAGATATTCATAAATTAAACAAAGTGCACTTCATTTTATCCACTCTTTCAAGAAATCAATTTCATGCTTATTTATTACTTAAGCAATTCAATTTTGTTATGTAAATTTCCATGCAGAAATTTCCTCTATTATCAATATTTATAAAGCGAAGCCAAATAGCAAGTCCTTGCCTGTTAACGTCACTCGATCAATCTCATTGAAAACTGGTTTTACACTTCTCTATAATATTTACACAATATAAATATCTTTTGCTTGTCTACTGTTTATAGATGATCCCAATTTAGCAACTCAGCCGACTGTGCAAGGTGCCTAAATAGACAGTCTATATATACCTCAGCTATTATAGTAAAACCAAAATAGATACTACCAAGATAAATATAACATTTGTAGTAAATCTATTTCTGTTTAATCTTTTTACTTTTTATAAACCCATAAAAAGAATATGATTTGTACAGGTTTCTGTTTACATGTAAAAGGTGTGGAATTGTTACAGTATTACAGATGTTTACAGTAGCTTGGAATTACTGCATTACAGCTACCAACATTTTCTCCTTCAGCCTTGTTGGAAAGAAGGCTATTTTTCATGGAAGGCTTACCATTTCAAAATGTAAAGATTATTTGGTTTTTCAATGTTCTTTTTCATGAGCAATTAAAATCAATTACAATTCTTTTTATACATAAATTGTAATGGTTTATGAAAAAAAGATGTTGTTGATAAGGATTAGCTGAAAACACAGAAATTGGTGTGTTTCCTTTACAGATAAATGTTTGAAATCACAGATATTGGTGAGTTTTCTTTAATTTAGTATAGATAAATGGTGAGTTCATATGAAATCATGAAAATTTTCAACCAAAACTGATATTTCCTGGACAATATTTTTTATCATCTGATTGAGAAAGATGTGACATGACAATTTCTAAGTAGGATTTATACAACATTTAATGAAGTAAAGACAAAATGAAAACTGGAAAACTGGCTTACTGAGAAATGAAAAAAAAAAGTACTTCGAAGTATTGAATTTGAATAGGGAAAATGATGGAAATTGGGTCATGAAAGATTAAATTTTTAACTCACACCAAGGAATTAACGTTACACTTATTTGAATATGGAAAAATAAACTCAAATGTCAATATAATTTGACGAAAACTTACTTAACTGCTTACAAACATAGAACATTCGCCTTACCTCTATTGTATTATTATTTCCTTATTTAGGAAAAAATCCCTCGAAGTGTAGAATTCTCAAAAAATCTAAATATAGACTGATAGTAAACACCCAACATACAGGATACATATAGTGTATCTTCCTGTTTGTAATTAAGGGAATTTACATGCTCATGTCCATACAAGTGTGCAAGGTATTGATTTACTTATTGTCTCTCTTCACACCTTTACTGTGAAAATAGGGGTATTGATATAAAAATCTATAAATGATGTTAAACTACAAGAGACTCAGATATAAAAAGTTCTAAATTCAATTAGCATAGTTTCAATTCAAAATGCAAATCGTTTCATGAAACTGAGTTCGTGAAAATATTACAATTTTAGACTTTAACCCTCAATTGGCATTCACTAAAGCTCTGAATAAGCATTTAGAATGAAAATTGACAATGATAGTGTACAATAAAAATTGATTAGATTGTTTGGTGACAATTTCTATATGATGCATTGGAATATGATTCCAAATGCGTAAATCATAGCTTTCTGTGGTCTCCATCATTGTCTTACAGTTTTATTATCTTAAATCTCTAAAACAAGAGAATTGGAGTGAGGTCTTAGTATGTGGGTTACACAGAACTTGTATCCATTACTAATATTTACTCCACATATGTTTACAGCAAAGACACCCAATTTTATATTGGAACATACTGGTATATAACCATCAAGAAACTGCGTCAGCAAAAAAGCCCATTATAAAACCCTAATGTGCCCTCTACTCTCTTCTCATTTTTTTCATTTCTTACTTTTTTGGCATTTGAAATTAAATAAATATCAACCTGGAAACTGTTAATAGAAATGGTAAACATTAAAAAGGAAATTTTCAAGATGACCCTAAATTTTCCAATTGGAATTTGGCATTAAACTTCAACAAACAAGCAAACAAACAAACAAACATACATATTCAACTAAGGATAAAACTCAGGTAGCCATGGCCTATCATTTAAAAAATACAACTAACTTTTTCTTTTGATCTTGATAATAGGACTTAGTGAATGGTTATAAACACAGCTTTTTCTCTATAAATCTGTTGGATGTTAGTTATTATATATATACAGCAACATAAAGATGAAGATTGTGTATTGAAAACATAATTATTCTTATGGGGAATATTAAATAAGAATAAACTATGGCAATAAAACATAAACATACCTGAAGTGATAATCCTTGTCGGTAATTAGTATAGAGTAAAAATATCCAGAGAATGGAAGGGATAAAACATACGCAATAACTTCTGCCAAATCTTAACTTGATTGCAAAGTTGCTGAAAATGACTCATCTCAAATGCATCTTTACCTACACAAGACACATGGATAAGAATTGTTACCTTCTCCAAAGGTGTACTGGGGTTCCCCACAGGGGATTTATCTGCCCTAACCCCTGTTAAGACTGAGTTTCTCCATAAAGGAAAATGTACTATTATAATAACAAAGGAATGCAGATACCTAATAGAGGAGACTGGAGAAACTTTGATGCCAGACAGATGTTGAGAGGCATGAAACAATTGGATTTCAGAAAAGAATACACAGGAGAGAGCAGCATCATGCTCAAAGATCTTCTGTGTCAAAAGATAATCATGTAAAAAAGCCATTCAAATTCCTAAATATAAATATGAAAATAATGAATAAAACAAAGACAATATTGTTTCTCCAAAACATAAAGCAATGAGTTCTGCACACACATAAATACAGACATGCCACTGACTATTGCTTGTAAATTAGGAAACATAACATTAATTGTATAACATTATTGCAAAAGTGAAGTGTATTAAATTGCCGACTGTAACAATGGAAACATAATTTAAATCAGATTCGCAGGAAAACGGAATACAGAATGTGTATGAAAAGAAATGCAAAGTAAAAGGAACAGCAACCCATCAATATAAAATAGACAAAACAGAATGACTAAATGCTAATGATAAAAACAATTCTTGAATTTGAGTGGCAGGCTTGCCAGATAATAGTCATGTGGCAAATATTTCAAGCATTTATGTTAAAAATGTGCAATCATTATCTCAGATTTTGCTAGAATCTTCCTAGGTAATGTTTTAGAATACATGTATGTTATTACCAATCATTAATTCTCAACAACTAATGCACTATTTAATAAAAACAATTAACATCGATCTGATCAATCAGGAAAAGTATTGACTATACCATAAAACAGTCTACAGTTAAAAGTCAAGATCAATTCTCATAGCTTTGTATATCAACATTTATCTAATGAAACTTTCAAAGCTTTTTCAAATGAATTTGTGAATTTCCAATCAATAACAGTGTCAATATTCATAAACTGAAAACCCAACAACACTGTTTATACATAAATTTTAAATCGACTTTCATGTTCTAATCTTTATGGGACAGTAGAGATCAATTTATTGAGAGTAAATGCTGCCAAAGGAATATGAAACAGATACAAATCTTCTTAAAATATGACAAAGCTAATGAACATAGAATTTTTTCACATCATATTCATTCCAAAAACCTCTTACTTTAAAATTACTACATTATTTCAGGTCTTTACTAGAACATTAGATTTTTACTTAAAATTATATTTTACTTAAAATCATGTTTTACTATGTTAGGTTTTTAATAGATTAAGTTTTTACTACATTTTGTTATTAATGCAACATGTTTTCTTTACACTGATTTTTACTACAACATCAGGGTTTAATTCTACCAAAAAATTAGTACCTTTTAACTGCACCATCTTTTAGGTTCTTAGTAAATTTTTACTACAATATGAGGACTATAATACTACAATACGTTTTTATATTATAGTTATTACAACATTTGGATTTCAATGCAGCAACAAGTTTTTACTACAAATTCAGGTTTATAAATTTCTAAGTAAGCAACATAGGGAACATGCAAATGTCTTCTTTTTAACTTGAAGTACTGAGTCCTAATTTTTTAAACACAGTACCCAAGACCAATATTCCTAGAGGACACTTTAAACAGTGTATTTATGGAGGTATAAACTCTTTTTCCACCATTTTCTACATTAGGAAATGCCTGTACCAAGTCAGGAATATGACATTTATTTTCCATTCGTTTGATGTGTTTGAACTTTTGATTTTGCTATTTTATAAGGGACTTTCTGTTTTGAATTTCCCTTGGAGTTCGGTATTTTTGTTATTTTACTTTTTTCTTATATGATACCCTGTTCTGAAATGTAACTTTGTACTGAAAATTAGTGAGAATCTGTTTTACCTAGCAGACAGTTATACCACAAGCAGTCAATTATATATGAAACATTATCCATAGTAAAGATACATCAGATCTGACAAGTGCCTCAGGTTAACCAACTTGTACACATCAAAATGTTTCATCAACATCCCTCTTGGCAAGCAGTTACTATCTGTTACATGGTACCATTGTGCACACTCATTTTTCTTACCTATCTACCCATTTTCAACCTTTAATCACTGTGCAATGATATATATTTCTATAATTTGTTGCCAATTTATTCTACTTTCTTCGGCTGTAACAAGTTTGAATATTTTTATTACTGAAAATACACTTTCTTCAACCTAGATTGAATATTTTTTAGGTCTGAAAATTTATTCTGATATATACTTAATCATAATTAAATTTGTCACATCAAATTTCTTGCCTTCCCTTATTTTGCTATTGTGATGTGTTTCACTAAACAAAGGTTATCTCCCTTTCTAATAGACCAACTGATATTAAAATTAAGCATAATAACATCAAGCAAATATTCCCCCTACATACCAGCACCTTAAACTACTTTAAAATTCAGATATCTGGTTAAATTGAATATAATGATCATTACAAGATCATGAAAAAGTAAGATGAGTATAAATCTTTGATGAAAAAATTAAATTCAATTGAAATCCTAAAAATTTGAGACCTTTGTTGACACTTTAATGGAGTTATTGTAAATTTAAAATATTTCAAATGACAATAATACAGTACTCACATGACAAGATATAATGGATAGATCTACTAAATATCTATTTATTATGTCACCATTGTATCCCCACAATGTTCTGAGCAATATATCTTAATCCAAATTGTCAGTCTTACCAAGTCTTAGTGTGGACATTCTGGGAAGAAATCAATAAATGACCCAAGTAAAGTATACATCACCTCTTTCCCACTCCCAATTCTCCTAACCCACTGTTTTGTACTGATTACTGACTCTAATTGGATGTATATGTCCTAACCAAATTCCGATTCTTCATTCACCGAGGCTTTTCTTAGAACAAAAATCAATGGAAATCTGATGTTCTCCTCATTAAAATCAACGTGAAAGAAATAAAGCATGGTTGGTGTTAACACTCTTATTTCCGAGATTAACACCTACACAGTTTACAGAGTCTTGTAAATTCATTTTGTCCCTGTAGTGTTTTACGTGGTTTTAGACTGTTAAACCACAAAACTAAACACCAAATTATCCCTCATACTGAAACATTTTGTTTAATTTAGCATCATTTCACCAATCAAATTATGGGATTTTTATCAATGGTTCAATGTCACATGTATTTTCAAATAATTTTCCATTTACAGAACAATGCAATCAACTCGTTCCTACAGATAAAAACAAACTTAAAATCCAGGACAGCAACCTAACAGAATAAAAGCCGGAGAATAGACATCTGACATTATATTTTAATGTTTTTTTTTCACTGAGAAATAAGAGTCTGTGATAAATTTCAAATAAGAATGACTCTCTGTCTACTAATCAGACAAAGGCATCAATGGAACATAATAAAATCTATTCTAGAAAAGTTCTATGCTATAAAAAGTTAAGGGCACACAATACAGTAGGGGCAGATAACCCACCCAAATTTCCTGTGTTGTTTTCTCAATGTTGCTAATAACTGAGCCATCAAATAAGACAGACATGCTGTGTAATTCTATTCTATCATCAGTGAGTAACAATAAATGACTCTGATTTGTGACACTATGATGTATGGTAGGAATGCCTGCATGGCAATGTTGCATCAAGAATTAATGCAAAGTTGTTTACTACCAAAAAGCTAAATGGGATCTAAATTTGTTTTTCTGATTTTTTTTTATAAAACAAGTAGATTATTATATCAAAATTGGAAGGAAAAAATCCAGTCGATATTTTTCTGTCTACACAACTACAGTCTGAGCATTCTCTAACCAATAACTATAATTTTACCAAAAATATATCACAACTTACAACTTGGTGACTTAGGTAAAAGTATTATAAACTTATGAACAATGAACACTTTCCAAAAACAAGCTAAAAATATCTCTTTTCTTTTGAAAGTTGTGTTAATTTGTTCCAAAAGTACTGAAATGTCAAATTTTGTGTTACTAATCCAACTTGCTAATATCAGACTTAATACTTTGTAAAGTAAATTTAATAATGTTTTTTTTTTTTCATATTTCTTTATTACATATCAAAATTGACTTAATTTCACTCTTTGTGATATAATTTCCCCAAAAAAATCAGCATGAGATCTATTTTACATTTAAGAGGTATATTGGGCTTGCATGCAGTTTCACAGTTATAGAGATCTGTAATACAATTCCATCACCTTCAATTTTAAAGTTTCAAGTGAGTGTCTGCAATTTGGAATAAAAACATTAAGGTGGTACCCAACACCTTGACTAATATTAATTTGGCTCGTTTAATTTTCATAAAATTTTGACAAAATGTTTACTTTGACCCTTTGACAAAAATATAAAAATTTCAAAAAATTTGAACCAACCACTTTATCAGTAAAATTTCGTTGGTTATATAGCATTTTGACAAACACTAATTTTGATCATTGAGAAGCTTAATATTTCCTTAACAAAACAACGTGATTAAAACGTTTAGCTGATTTTTACAGAGTTATCTCCCTGTAGTGTTAGGTACCACCTTAACACATATACTAATGACAGTCACAGATGCCATCAGTCCATTCCTGAAGCTAAATCAACCTACGTCACTGGGTCTCTGGTGGAGAGTTGTCTCATTTGCAATCATTACACATCTTCTTATTTTTATAATGACTATGGTACTTAATTATAGAGGGTCCTGATGGGTTATTTTTCGTTCTTGTGATCGGCGCATTTTCGCTATCGTGATCCATTTTTCTAAAGATTTATTTTTTTTTATATTTTCGTGATCCATGATCATTGAAATTTATTTTCTGTGAATCGTGATTGACAAAAAAATCAACTGGTGAATCGTGATGAGACCCCCCCATCAGGCCCCTCATTATAAGGTTTTGGAGCAATGTCATTTGTATTTGTACTCAATGAAATGTTTTAACAAAGAAAGATTTGAACCATTGGGAATGGTAATATAGAATTTCTGATCCTATGAATAAAAGCAGATGTGGGGAATGTATGTCAATGAGACAGCAACCCAGCAATAAAAATAACCAATGATATATCTTAAGGGCAACATACAGTCTTTAACAATAGACAGGTGTCTATACGATATCTTAAGTTCAAAAATCCTCTCCAATCTAAAAAAGCTGAGAATAAATTTAACAGAAACCTAAGTACTTTAGTGCTATAGAACAAAAACACTATAACAGGTTTCCATAGGTGTCAGTTTGTTGGTTTTTACAAGTATTCAAAAGTGAAAAATGTTGTTCACCTTTCAGACAGATAATTAGTCTTGTGTTTTACATACAACAGGTACAATATGTACTTGTGTTTTCATTTAGAGCAGCGTTCCAAACAACTGTTGTGTCACTGATTCTCAAGTCACAATTGATAGTATGTAGTGTATACATCAAGGTGACAACTCAACACATGATTTCCGAAGATCACCAATATAAATAAGAGAATAAAAGGAGGGTAAAGTCACCATTGAGATTACAACTGGAACACAGGTTTAAAATATAAGTATATTAGTTTAAAAATAACACCATTTTGAATTCTTCCACAATAATAATCTCAAACATTAGAGTAGGCACATAAATAGGAAGATCTTGTCAGCTTAACTGTTGCTTATATACTATTTCTAAGGCGAAATAAAGTCAAAATAAGGAAAGACCTAAAAAACGATTGCAAAAATAAAACTCCACTTTAAACCACTAGACATTATATCCAATCTATATATTATGTTCAGCTAGAGTAATCATGACTTATATATAAACAAATATAAACAAAACAAATACATTAGTTAATCATTACTTACCTCAACACATAAATAGCTTGTTAGTGTTTTAAATCCTTCCAAATATACAAATTGTCACAATCTTCTTATAGATAATGATTTTACAACTTATACCTATATGACATAAAAACACCTGTAATTTATTCTGATCTTACAAGACTTAATATGACACTTCACTGTGCTTTGACGTCACCAGGAAAAATGAAGGTCACAAACCAATGAAGCAGCAATGACGAGATTTTAATCCATCTAAGTTTTTTAAAAAAAGGTTTGAGGTATAATATTACAGGTAACTGTAACTGTACAATGATCTCTTAAGAGCAAGGTAACACAGATGTCACACGCCTTACTGACCTGGGAAGAATTCATACATCTTACTGACCCGAGAAGAATGCAGACAGCTTATTACACAAGGAATAATACCACAGTCCTGCTGAGGTTAATTCAAAACTAAGATCCTTATGCAAAGCAATTTATATCCGTAAAGTTTGTCATAAATTGAATGCTTCATTGAATGATGAAATTGAAGATTAATAAAAAAAAACATTCCATTTATTTTTTAGGTTTGACAATGTCATTTAAAAATATGTTTCCTGAATAAATTTTTATTTGGTTGACAGAAATTTACATGAAATAAAAGCATAAATGCATCATTTAGCAAAACTTGAATGATGTGAAGCATTAAAAATTGTCATCCAGTTTAAATTCTAGCCCACTGAAATAATTCTGCATGTATCAAGATCAGGGATGTTAAGATGGCCCAAAGTGAAGTGTATGCACAACATTTAAAGAAAATAGAAAAGGGAAAAGTGACTCTTCCAAGCTCATAATGAGGGACAAGGGAATTTTCATTTAAAATTACTGTAATTTGATAAGATTTATGAAATATATGTCTTTACAAAATTTTTGTTGGTCTAGAATTCATAAATTCCTATCCTTTTTTTATAAAACCATAAAGGATGTACTGATTTCAAAGGTTTTTTCTATTTCCATTACTTTAATAACTGAATTTTTAGGTAAAACCAGATGTGTTTGGTAGAACAGGAATGCCCCTGTCAGTGCAGCCTTATTTGGGGAAAACCAATCAATCAGAACCAAATACATAACTAGACATGTAAGTCATAATTGTACCCTAATGCACCAAAAATCAGCTGCAAATCTACTGGTATTACACAAGAAATGCACCAAAAAATCAGCTGCTGATCTCCAGGTATTACACAAGAAATGCACCAAAAATCAGCTGCAGATCTACTGGTATTACAAAAGAAATGCACCAAAAATCAGCTGCAGATCTACTGGTATTACACAAGAAATGCACCAAAATCAGCTGCAAATCTACTGGTATTACACAAGAAATGCACCAAAAAATCAGCTGCTGATCTCCAGGTATTACACAAGAAATGCACCAAAAATCAGCTGCAGATCTACTGGTATTACAAAAGAAATGCACCAAAAATCAGCTGCAGATCTACTGGTATTACACAAGAAATGCACCAAAAATCAGCTGCAGATCTACAGGTATTACACAGGAAATGCACCAAAAATCAGTTGCAGATCTACAGGTATAACACAAGAAATGCACCAAAAATCAGTTGCAGATCTACAGGTATAACACAAGAAATGCACCAAAAATCAGCTGCAGATCTACAGACATTACACAAAAAATACACCAAAAATCAGCTGCAGATTTTGCAGGTATTACACAAGAAATACACCAAAATCAGCTGCAGATCTACAGGTATTACACGAGAAAAAGACCAGATCAGTACATTTGTTTCATTTTTAAAGTCTTAGAGTTGTAATTCCATGAAAAGTTGGCCAACAGGAAGTTCAAACACAGATTTGGTAAATTCAATTGCACCAAAAGTTTGAACAATATCTGCAGGCATAACATAAAAGAAGGATAAGGTTTGATGTTAGAATGACAGAATGATTTATGAATGGAAGTAAGAACATTGAGGGGTATAAAAATAGACTTTCTTTAATTGCATTAGATTGTAAAATGTTTACACTGGACCAAATAAATTACTGAAGCACAAATTTGAAACAATCTGAAAAAATAACGAAAAAGTAAAGGCTGAGCAACACAAACCCCACCAAAAACCCCTTAATGATATAAGGTGCTACAGTGGTAAGCAGCTTAAGCTAAACTAGTGGCAACCATCATTGCAGTGTTCCTCATAAAGCATGCACTCTGGTATCTGTGGTAAACAAACTCACAGTAGCAGTGATAGACATAAACCACAATACCGGGAGTAAACAACTTTGGCATTCCTTTAAGCATAAATATATACGTTTCTGCTACTGTAAACAACTGGTGGCATTCCTGGCATAAACCTCAGTATCTGGGGCAGTCAGGTTGGCATGAATATCTGAACCAGAAGTTAAATTTCTGCAGTTAACAGAACATGAAGTAATCATTGCAACTTCAGTGCCTAGAGTCAACAACATATTTGGCATTCATCTCATTTCAGGTTTAATCAAACTGTGAAGTTTTAGATATAAATCTCAGTCCTGGTGTCAACATCTAGTGGCATCCTAATTTTAAAATCTTAACAGTTTTGCATTAAATAGCCAAATTTTCTCCATTACAGACTGATTGATGCCAAATGGACCAACACAAACAGAAATGTACAAATATTCACTAGTGGTAAGGATAGTATTAACCCTGGTACAGGTAAACCATTTACAAAGTATTCACTAGTGGTAAGGATAGTATTAACCCTGGTACAGGTAAACCATTTACAAAGTATTCACTAGTGGTAAGGATAGTATTAACCCTGGTACAGGTAAACCATTTATAAATATTCACTAGTGGTAAGGATAGTATTAACACTGGTACAGGTAAACCATTTACAAATATTCACTAGTGGTAAGGATAGTATTAACCCTGGTACAGGTAAACCATTTATAAATATTCACTAGTGGTAAGGATAGTATTAACCCTGGTACAGGTAAACCATTTACAAAGTATTCACTAGTGGTAAGGATAGTATTAACCCTGGTACAGGTAAACCATTTATAAATATTCACTAGTGGTAAGGATAGTATTAACCCTGGTACAGGTAAACCATTTACAAAGTATTTGATGGATAAAGATACTGCACCATGCGTCAGTCCACGACATATAATTTTGAACTGCCATGTGGATTATATAAAGTTTAACACTATTGTATGATATAAATTTGACAAAATCTGGTCTTTTTAAACATGTTGTCTTATATGTAGTTCAATCTGGCATATCTTAATTTATGAATGTTAATGTTGACCTGTTGTATGACACACAATAAGTAATCCTAACAATTACAATGTCTTTTCCATTAATTTTGTCTAAATAACATAAATGCTGCAGCTGTTTCAAATATGCCCATACATTTTGTATACGTCCTTACCTCATTTATATGCGCTTAATTCATAAAAGCAATGTTGTTTTCAAACACATATTTTAAAAGGGTATTCTAGTACATGCAGTTCAACCATTAATTCAACATTTAGAAGAACCACCAAATTAAAGACATTAAAAACTCCTTTTGCAGCCACATAACTAAAATGATCAACAATGTAACACAATTCCCTCCACTGCAGACATTCATCTTCATAAGGTATAGAATAGATTTGTCAAGTTAGAAATAATTTGGAATCTACCAAACAATCTCAATGGAGTTGCACTTAGGCTTTATTGGAGATGAAATAGTAAATAAAATATGAAGAGAATTTCTTCAGGAACTCACCATCTTTAGATAACATAACATTTAGACACTTCAAAATCACTGTAGTATAACTAGAGCAGAGCATAAACAGAGTATACCATATTCTTCATTAACATCATTCACTGTAGTATAACTAGAGCAGAGCATAAACAGAGTATACCATATTCTTCATTAACATCATTCACAGTAGTATAACTAGAGCAGAGCATAAACAGAGTACATATTCTTCATTAACATCATTCACTGTAGTATAACTAGAGCAGAGCATAAACAGAGTATACCATATTCTTCATTAACATCATTCACTGTAGTATAACTAGAGCAGAGCATAAACAGAGTATACCATATTCTTCATTAACATCATTCACAGTAGTATAACTAGAGCAGAGCATAAACAGAGTACACCATATTCTTCATTAACATCATTCACTGTAGTATAACTAGAGCAGAGCATAAACAGAGTATACCATATTCTTCATTAACATCATTCACAGTAGTATAACTAGAGCAGAGCATAAACAGAGTATACCATATTCTTCATTAACATCAGAAAACTTATCATTTGATCAATTCAAGACTTTTACAGTGCTAAATCATGACTAAAGGAGCAGACAGTCAAGACATTTGGATCTGCTTACCCTTCCAGAGCACCTGAGATCACCCCCAGTTTATGGTGGGGTTCGTGTTGCTTAGTCTTTAATTTTCTCTGTTGTGTTTTGTATACTGTTGTTTGTCTGTTTGTCTTTTTCTTTTTTAACCATGGTGGTGTCAGTTTATTTTTAACTTATGAGTTTGAATGTCCTTTTGGTATCTTTCGCCCCTCTCTTTGACCAGAGTCAGAAAAAGTATATAGATGAGGTTACTAAAGATCGTTTTAATAATAGTAAGCTGTATACTTCCTATGATTCATCAATAATACATAAAAACTTGAAACAGGAATTAGCAAAAATACAGGCCACCTACTCCTCTGGAAAAGTAGACGAAGTGATGTGAGGGTTTTTTAGCTCTGTGTTGAAGGCCTCACTGTGACTTTGAGATGAAAAAAGCAATAAAAGCACTGTTCCTTTGTTTTTTGTGTGTTTTTTGCTGTGCACATACTGATTTTGTGTCATGGATGGACACTCCATATCCTTTGTTTTTTGTGTGTTTTTTTGCTGTGCATGTACTTGTTTTGTGTCATGGATGGATACTCCATATCCTTTGTTTTTTGTGTGTTTTTTTGCTGTGCATGTACTGGTTTTGTGTCATGGATGGATACTCTATATCCTTTGTTTTTTGTGTGTTTTTTGCTGTGCATGTACTGGTTGTGTGTTATGGATGGATACTCCATATCCTTTGTTTTTTGTGTGTTTTTTGCTGTGCATGTACTTGTTTTGTGTCATGGATGGATACTCCATATCCTTTGTTTTTTGTGTGTTTTTTGCTGTGCATGTACTGGTTGTGTGTTATGGATGGATACTCCATATCCTTTGTTTTTTGCTGTGCATGTACTGGTTTTGTGTCATGGATGGATACTCCATATCCTTTGTTTTTTGCATGTTTTTTTGCTGTGCATGTACTGGTTTTGTGTCATGGATGGATACTCCATATCCTTTGTTTTTTGTGTGTTTTTTGCTGTGCATGTACTGGTTTTGTGTCATGGATGGATACTCCATATCCTTTGTTTTTGTGTGTTTTTTGCTGTGCATGTACTGGTTTTGTGTCATGGATGGATACTCCATATCCTTTGTTTTTTGTGTGTTTTTTGCTGTGCATGTACTGGTTTTGTGTCATGGATGGATACTCCATATCCTTTGTTTTTTTTGTGTTGTTTTTGCTGTGCATGTACTGGTTTTGTGTCATGAATGGATACTCTATATCCTTTGTTTTTTGTGTGTTTTTTTGCTGTGCATGTACTTGTTTTGTGCCATGGATGGATACTCCATATCCTTTGTTTTTTGTGTGTTTTTTGCTGTGCATGTACTGGTTGTGTGTTATGGATGGATACTCCATATCCTTTGTTTTTTGCTGTGCATGTACTGGTTTTGTGTCATGGATGGATACTCCATATCCTTTGTTTTTTGCGTGTTTTTTTGCTGTGCATGTACTGGTTTTGTGTCATGGATGGATACTCCATATCCTTTGTTTTTGTGTGTTTTTTGCTGTGCATGTACTGGTTTTGTGTCATGGATGGATACTCCATATCCTTTGTTTTTGTGTGTTTTTTGCTGTGCATGTACTGGTTTTGTGTCATGGATGGATACTCCATATCCTTTGTTTTTGTGTGTTTTTGCTGTGCATGTACTGGTTTTGTGTCATGGATGGATACTCCATATCCTTTGTTTTTGTGTGTTTTTGCTGTGCATGTACTGGTTTTGTGTCATGGATGGATACTCCATATCCTTTGTTTTTGTGTGTTTTTTTGCTGTGCATCTACTGGTTTTGTGCCATGAATGGATACTCCATATCCTTTGTTTTTGTGTGTTTTTGCTGTGCATGTACTGGTTTTGTGTCATGGATGGATACTCCATATCCTTTGTTTTTTGTGTGTTTTTTGCTGTGCATGTACTGGTTTTGTGTCATGGATGGATACTCCATATCCTTTGTTTTTTGCGTGTTTTTTTGCTGTGCATGTACTGGTTTTGTGTCATGGATGGATACTCCATATCCTTTGTTTTTTGTGTATTTTTTGCTGTGCATGTACTGGTTTTGTGTCATGGATGGATACTCCATATCCTTTGTTTTTGTGTGTTTTTTGCTGTGCATGTACTGGTTTTGTGTCATGGATGGATACTCCATATCCTTTGTTTTTTGTGTGGTTTTTTTTGCTGTGCATGTACTGGTTTTTTGTCATGGATGGATACTCAAATCCTTTGTTTTTTGTGTGTTTTTTTGCTGTGCATGTACTGGTTTTGTGTCATGGATGGATTCTCCATAACCTTTGTTTTTTGCGTGTTTTTTTTTCTGTGCATGTACTGGTTTTGTGTCATGGATGGATACTCCATATCCTTTGTTTTTTGTGTGTTTTTTGCTGTGCATGTACTGGTTTTGTGTCATGGATGGATACTCCATATCCTTTGTTTTTTGTGTGTTTTGCTGTGCATGTACTGGTTTTGTGTCATGAATGGATACTCTATATCCTTTGTTTTTTGTGTGTTTTTTTGCTGTGCATGTACTTGTTTTGTGCCATGGATGGATACTCCATATCCTTTGTTTTTTGTGTGTTTTTTGCTGTGCATGTACTGGTTTTGTGTCATGGATGGATACTCCATAGCCTTTGTTTTTTGTGTGTTTTTTGCTGTGCATGTACTGGTTTTGTGCCATGAATGGATACTCCATATCCTTTGTTTTTGTGTGTGTTTTGCTGTGCATGTACTGGTTTTGTGTCATGGATGGATATTCCATATCCTTTGTTTTTGTGTGTTTTTTGCTGTGCATGTACTGGTTTTGTGTCATGGATGGATACTCCATATCCTTTGTTTTTATGTGTGTTTTTTGCTGTGCATGTACTGGTTTTGTGTCATGGATGGATACTCCATATCCTTTGTTTTTTGTGTGTTTTTTGCTGTGCATGTACTTGTTTTGTGTCATGGATGGATACTCCATATCCTTTGTTTTTGTGTGTTTTTTGCTGTGCATGTACTGGTTTTGTGTCATGGATGGATACTCCATATCCTTTGTTTTTGTGTGTTTTTGCTGTGCATGTACTGGTTTTGTGTCATGGATGGATACTCCATATCCTTTGTTTTTGTGTGTTTTTGCTGTGCATGTACTTGTTTTGTGTCATGGATGGATACTCCATATCCTTTGTTTTTGTGTGTTTTTTGCTGTGCATGTACTGGTTTTGTGTCATGGATGGATACTCCATATCCTTTGTTTTTGTGTGTTTTTTGCTGTGCATGTACTGGTTTTGTGTCATGGATGGATACTCCATATCCTTTGTTTTTGTGTGTTTTTACTGTGCATGTACTGGTTTTGTGTCATGGAAGGATACTCTATATCCTTTGTATTTGTGTGTTTTTGCTGTGCATGTACTGGTTTTGTGTCATGGATGGATACTCCATATCCTTTGTTTTTGTGTGTTTTTTGCTGTGCATGTACTGGTTTTGTGTCATGGATGGATACTCCATATCCTTTTGTTTCTGTGTGTTTTTTGCTGTACATGTACTGGTTTTGTGTCATGAATGGATACTCCATATCCTTTGTTTTTTGCGTGTTTTTTTGCTGTGCATGTACTGGTTTTGTGTCATGGATGGATACTCCATATCCTTTGTTTTTGTGTGTTTTTTGCTGTACATGTACTGGTTTTGTGTCATGGATGGATACTCCATATCCTGTGTTTTTCTATAAAACAAAGTCAAACAACAACCAGCCTTAAAAAATGAAAACAACACGTTATAATTGTTAATTGTTGATACCAAGAGCATTCAATGCAAAATATAAGTCTAGATTAAGAAATAAAAAATATAAAATGCTGTTTTATGTAAGTGAGAATCATGACATAGGTGAAAAATTGTAATTTTTAGCCTAAACAGAAGTGTTAAAAGTATGATGTGAACACCTGTGCTATTTCTGGTAGCTATGAGAATTGGAGTTGATATGTTGTCACCTTGTCACATGGAAATCATTACATATTAACTATTTTGAATAGGATACATTTCAACAACATGTACAACATGCACATTATGACATTTGTGATGATCAGCTACCTGCAGAGATGATGATCCAAAATCATAATGAATGAGACACTGTCCATCCCCCTGCTTACTAGATTCACGTCCCATTTTTCAGGGTTCCCAAAAATTGTTTGGTTTAAAAGTCTGACAACATTGTCCAGCACTCTATTCATTATGCTTTATAGATGGCTATATACAGTTTCACATCCTTTTCTTCATATAGGATTACTGCTGTCTAACAATTAATGTCAGCTGTTCTGAGATTTAAGTTTGAACATAAATGAGATATTGTACTAAAATTCACAGATTAAAAACATTTTTTTGTCAAATAAAAGAGTTAAAGCAAGCAAAGGAAATCTCCCTCAGTTATTTCCTTCCTTTAAAGTGGAAAGAATGCAAACAGTCAAAATTTTAAACTAAAATCTATTAACACTTTCTAAAAGAGCAATCAATACCAATTATATCCATTAACTAGCTTTATAAGACCCCTTTTCTAGGATTTCCACAATATTAAATAATTTACTTCATTAAACAAGACATTCACTGGAAGCATATCAAGGCCTGATCAAGTAAAGGTAAAAATTAAGTAGTTTAAAAAGTAATGTAACCTTTTCTTTCTAATTTTAAACAATCTGTAGAAGTAGTTTTATACATTTTTATATCTACTTCAATCAAATGGTACAATTTAACAAAATAATATGTACAACAATCATGCCTGTAGCAATGTCCATAACAAAAGTTAGTCAAGGTCATCTGATTTAACTTAACATTACTAAACTGACCATTGTAATCATCAGTTTCTGTTAAATATTTCTGTATATACATGTAAAGGCTTTTATTTTTTAAAATTATAAATTTCAATGATATTGATCTCTTATCATTCAATACAAATATATATTTTTATCCTGCAATTGAACATTTTACAAATACAGGTGTACAGATAAACCAAAGCGATTTCCATGAAAAATGAATTGTTGTTGTGATACTGTCTCAATGACACTATACATACTTCTTGTATCCTGCTTCAGTTCCAAGCAACAGTTACCGTCAATCAAATTACTATTACGACATAGTTCATTTTGGTGTCCTCTTTGTAGTCACAAGGTAAGCAATATCTTTAAAAACTGGGAATTTCAAAAACTGAACATTTTTAAAGCCTCAATGTTATTTCTTAGCGGGATGAAAACATTGTGCTTTTTTTTTAATTGTTCTTGCTACAATATAGTAGAAAAGTTTGGTGTGTCTCCTTTTCTTCTTGTTTCTTAAAGCTTGTACAATACAATATAGGAATTGTGTATATTTTCACAATTTGATGCATAAGATTAAATTTAAGAAAACATTATTAAAAATTTGAGAATTTGAGATTTGGTTTATTGCATAGTATTTTCTTTGCAATATTGTCCATCCTCAAATGAATTTTTTCTTGGTCCTGAGAATTAAAACTATAATTGTACAATCATAATAGTCCAATAACACTTTGTTTGAATTATAATCATAAAAAAGCAACCAAGCTAACGTGTAAATAATACCTTAACTGATAGTTTGAAATTAATTAAACAAATCAACCACATCATTAAATCTCAGACTATGATATCACTAGGAACAATTTACAATCTCTTATGATAGACTATACTGCATGGTGCCAGACTGGAGACTTAACTATATATATATCTATATTTGTTATCCATCTGTCAGACTAATAAATCCAGTTCTATTTCTACCCATCCTTTCCTTAGTAGTTTTGTTCTATCATCCCTGATAACCCAGTGATAATTAGGATTCTTTTTAAATTAGTTCTATCATCCCTGATAACCCAGTGATATTTAGGATTCTTCATAAATTAGTTCTATTATCCCTGATAACCCAGTGATATTTAGGATTCTTCATAAATTAGTTCTATTATCCCTGATAACTCAGTGATATTTAGGATATGTTCTAAAATGTACCATTTCAATTATCACATTTTTATTTTTATTTTTTTTAAAGTTTAATGGCCCAGAGGAATATACAAATTTGCATTATACAGAAGTTCAATATGTTGTGTATAAAAAGACAATAATTAGATTTTTTCACAGAAAATCTGTTTTGAATTTTTTTTTTTAACAGACCACGGGTTCCAAATACTCAGACTTTGAATCAACTTATTAACCAAGATAAACAGGGAGCCCAAATTAGTATAACAAAAATTAGATGTGATCTGTGTAAAATTAGGAGAGAGTCCCAGATTTACTGAAAGAAAGGGCTGATAGATATGATCTGTGTGAAATTCAGGAGAGAGTCTCAGATGATTTGGAAGAAAGGGCTGATAGATACGATCTGTAAATTAAGGGGGGAGTCATTAAGATTAATGCAGGAAAGGGCTAATAGATGTGATCTGTATGAAATAAGGAGAAAGTCTCAGATTTATTGGAGAAAGGACTGATAGATTATGATCTATGTAAAATCAGTAGGGAGCCTCAGATTTATTGGGAGAAAGGGCTGATAGATGTGATCTGTGTAAAATCAGTGTGGAGCCTCAGCTTTATTGGGAGAAAGGGCTGATAGATGTGATCTGTGTAAAATCAGTAGGGAGTCTTTGATTTATTGGGAGAAAGGGCTGATAGATGTGATCTGTGTAAAATCAGTAGGGAGTCTTTGATTTATTGGGAGAAAGGGCTGATAGATGTGATCTGTGTAAAATCAGTAGGGAGTCTTTGATTTATTGGGAGAAAGGGCTGATAGATGTGATCTGTGTAAAATCAGTAGGGAGTCTTTGATTTATTGGGAGAAAGGGCTGATAGATGTGATCTATGTAAAATTAGTAGGGAGTCTTTGATTTATTGGGAGAAAGGGCTGATAGATGTGATCTGTGTAAAATCAGTTGGGAGTCTCAGATTTATTGGGAGAAAGGGCTGATAGATGTGATCTGTGTAAAATCAGTAGAGAGTCTTTGATTTATTGGGAGAAAGGGCTGATAGATGTGATCTCTGTAAAATCAGTAGGGAGTCTCAGATTTATTGGGAGAAAGGGCTGATAGATGTGATCTGTGTAAAATCAGTAGAGAGTCTCAGATTTATTGGAAGAAAGGGCTGACAGATGTGATCTGTGTAAAATCAGTAGGGAGCCTCAGATTTATTGGGAGAAAGGGCTGATAGATGTGATCTGTGTAAAATCAGTAGGGAGTCTTTGATTTATTGGAAGAAAGGGCTAATAGATGTGATCTGTGTAAAATCAGTAGGGAGACTCAGATTTATTGGAAGAAAGGGCTGATAGATGTGATCTGTGTAAAATCAGTAGGGAGTCTCAGATTTATTGGAAGAAAGGGCTGACAGATGTGATCTGTGTAAATTAATGGTGATTCATTACAAGATTAATACAGGAAAGGCCCAATAGATATTATCTGTGTAAAATTAGAAGGGAGCCTTAGATAAACGGAGGAAAGGATTTGATGAAAATCTGCCTTTTGAACAGATTGATTCCTTAAAAGTAAACTATGATATATATGACAGATAGAAATAATTTAATATCAATTTACACTTTGGTATTAATGTAACACTATTTTCTTCACACTTTAGAAATACATCAAATCAATTGCAGTGCTTCACACCTAAGGTACATATATGCTTATAACTACCATGGCAACAAAATAAAAGGACCTTTTATTGTAAGATCTAAAATTCTATAAAATAGAGTAATTACATAAATACATAAATGCAGATTTGTGAGTAACCTTGTGATAAATTAATGCATCTGAAAACATGATACATATTCTTTCAATTTATGTCAATATGTTGCACAAGGTTGATATATATTTACAAATTATGTAAAAAACTTAGATTGCTGTGAAAATACCAATATTATACATATCATTTAAATATATTTTCTTCTGACATATTCAATATTGTATTTTTTTTTGGTTTCTTTTAAACAGTTCTTTAAACTGAAAATAATTTAACTTACTTAGTGTATATTATTTAACATACACTAAGGTAAAAAAATTCATTTAAACAACTTTTTGTAATTAAATGACAAATGCTGACCATATTGGTGTTGTGTTCTGTGTATTTAAAACTGTTATTAAAGTTGGGTAAACATAACAGCAGTGAAAATCAAAACTAGAAAACTTGTGCTTATTAAAACTAGAGGCTCCAAGGACCCTGTGTCGCTCACCTGATATTTTTATTTACAATTGATGCATGATAAATGCAACTGTTGTACTGTCGTTTAGTTTCAGAGATATAAGACTAAAAGTGCATTTTATTTCAGCCATGTGTGCCATGTTGGCAGGAGGGTCATCATACACAGTGGTCCCTGGATATCCTAGTGGTGATTTAAACCAAGTTTGGTTTAATTTGACAGTAGTTTCAGGGAGAATTTTGTAAAATTTATCTAACGAGAAATGCAGTGATGAGAAAGTTTGTTGTGAAGTTTTGTTGTTGCACAACCCCCAAAAAAAACAAAAAGGTAATAAAAAATTATCATTTAAGGGCAATCTTTCCTATTAATAATTTCTGCAAAATTCAGTTGATTGTGCAAGGGTTGTATAGCCACCTGAGGTCGTTAAAAACTCTCATTTGTTGTTGCAAAATTCAAGTGGTTTTTGAATTGCTTTGTTGATCTTTTTTTGTATTCAACTTTTAAACAACAAAGTACAACAAATATGATGACTGATACTCATGACACTGAAAATATGGTCTTCATTCTTGTGAAGAAAATGGTAAGGTTTGAAATATTTCTTAATTATTAATTCAATACCAATACTTTAATTTGTATTGGATTTATCCCAGGAAATGAGAACAAGGGACACAATTAAATTCAATTTTTTCCTAAATTTCTGATAAAATATAAAATGAAGAACTATATTTTTTAATGAGAATTTTTTTAATAGTTAATTGATAATTTGAACAATATTAATTAAGTTTTAGATCTTGCATGGTTGATTAATTTTCTCTCAAAATTTCTGATATTCTATTAAAGTTTTAAATATAATATGAGGCAGGCATTACCTGTGAAAGGGGATGAAGTCTGTATAAATTAGTGTAGGAATTCAAGCATCATTTGCACTTGAATCTGTAGAAAATGAAGCCAAAGTACTGAAACATATCTGACATTCGACCTATTGTTCGGGATTATAGTTGTGACATCATTTTCAATGTAAAGAAAGAAACACCATCATCAGGTATTAATGTGGTTTTTTTTTCATGTTATAGAATTATCAATTATTTTTATTGCCAGTACATTAGTAGATTGTTTTCTATATTAATTTTCTACTGCAGTTTCAGAAAAGAAGATTACAAAAGGAAAACATTTTGTAAAAAATTTACGAAATTAATGAAAATTGTTAAAATTGATTATAAAGGGCAATAACTCCTTAAGGGTCAACTGACCATTTTGGTCTTGTTGACTTATTTGAAGATCTTACTTTGCTGAACATTATTGCTGTTTACAGTTTATCTCTATCTGTAATAATTTTCAAGATAATAACTATAAACGCAAAATTTCCTTAAAATTACCAATTCAGGGCAGCAACCCAACAACCAGTTGTCCAATTCATCTGAAAATTTGAGGGCAGATAGATATTTACTTGATAAACAAGTTAATCCCTGTAAGATTTGCTTTAAATGCTTTGGTTTCAGAGTTACAAGCCAAAATCTACATTTTACCCTATGTTCTATTTTTAGCCATGGCAGCCATCTTGGTTGGTTGGCTGGGTCACCGCACACATTTTTAAACTAAATACCCTAATAATGATTGTGGCTAAGTTTGGTTGAATTTGGTCCAGTAGTTTCAGAGGAGAAGATTTTTGTAAAGATTACAAAATTTACAAAAATTGGTAAAAATTACTTTAAAGGGCAATAACTCCTTAAGGGTCAACTGACCATTTTGATCATGTTGACTTATTTGAAGATCTTACTTTGCTGAACATTATTGCTGTTTACAGTTTATCTCTATCTGTAATAATTTTCAAGATAATAACCAAAAACGGCAAAATTTCCTTAAAATTACCAATTCAGGGCAGCAACCCAACAACCAGTTGTCCAATTCATCTGAAAATTTGAGGGCAGATAGATATTTACTTGATAAACAAGTTAATCCCTGTAAGATTTGCTTTAAATGCTTTGGTTTCAGAGTTACAAGCCAAAATCTACATTTTACCCTATGTTCTATTTTTAGCCATGGCAGCCATCTTGGTTGGTTGGCTGGGTCACCGCACACATTTTTAAACTAAATACCCTAATAATGATTGTGGCTAAGTTTGGTTGAATTTGGTCCAGTAGTTTCAGAGGAGAAGATTTTGTAAAGATTACAAAATTTACAAAAATTGGTAAAAATTACTTTAAAGGGCAATAACTCCTTAAGGGGTCAACTGACCATTTTGATCATGTTGACTTATTTGTAGATCTTACTTTGCTGAACATTATTGCTGTTTACAGTTTATCTCTATCTATAATAATTTTCAAGATAATAACCGAAAACGGAAAAAATCCTTAAAATTACTAATTCAGGGCAGCAACCCAACAACCCATTGTCCGATTCATCTGAAAATTTCAGGGCAGATAGATCTTGACTTGATCAACAATTTTACCCCATGTCAGATTTGCTCTAAATGCTTTGGTTTCAGAGATATAAGCCAAAATCTACATTTTACCCCTATGTTCTATTTTTAGCCATGGCGGCCATCTTGGTTGGTTGACCGGTCACCGCACACAATTTTAAACTAGATACCCCAATGATGATTGTGGCCAAGTTTGGTTAAATTTGGCCAAGTAGTTTCAGAGGAGAAGATTTTTGTAAAAGTTAACGGACGACGGACGACGACGGACGACAAGTGATGAGAAAAGCTCACTTGGCCCTTTGGGCCAGGTGAGCTAAAAAAAAATGACTATTGTTTGAACCAGTCTTAATACCCGTCAAAGTCTGTTTGAAAGTTCTGAGTTTGCCTATTCAATTCATAATTCTTTCATGTCATGCTATATGCTTATTTCAACATGGATATACTTGTCAATATTAACACTATATATTTGCTATTTCCTCACTCTGTGGTGAAAATGAAAAATCACATGAACTTTTATATAAAGATTGCCACGAGACAACTATCTGTAGAACAAAAGGACAAAGACAGTTTTATGTAGTTTTTCAGTGACAATTATATGCAAAATAAATCAAGACCACAGAATGATGTTAAAATGGTTAAAACACTACAACTGTAAACTGTAAATTTTAAAATTAATGTATGCATTTAACACTGTGAATCCTTGACGACTGGCAAAATGCAAAATCTAATTAATGCGATTACAAAAATTTTGATGAAGGAAAATCACTACTGAAATTATGAATGGGAGTTTTTATTACTGTTAAAGCTGATAATGTCGTTTTTTTCGCATTAATAAAAACATCTCAATAATTTCTGAATTTACAGTAATCCCTTCCTTTTCACTGGATATAAGTATTTTAATATTTTACAAAGAAAAAAATGCATGAGTGCAATAATGGACTCAAATATGACTTTATAAGGGAAGTTTTATCTCTTCAACTTCGTCAGTTTTTCTGTCGCTTTGGTTATCATCTGCCTCGTTTTTTTAATTTTGTTGCTTTATAAAGTACATACCTGCTGCCAAGTTTCCTTGGATCTTGTAGATGGTCTTCAATGTTTGCTTTTAATATTTCTCTTTTGATATGAAGTTTATGCTTCTAATGTTATTTGCTGGCTTTCAACTGTAACATTTCTAAAATTAAAAAAATAATTCCTCAAGTTACTATTATTACAATAACTTTGACCAGAATTAGATGGAAAATATGTAAAAATCCATTGAAAGTGTTCTCAAACTTTGTGTCTATCTGATCTTTTGGTTGCCTCTCTGGCAAATATAACACACTTCCTCAACTTTATATTATAAAACCACTTCATCAACCCATGTATTTATCCATTTATCAATTCATCCCTCCATCCATCCATTTAATTCTACTTATATTAGTACTATGATGTCCTCTACCTTTATTTTCATGAGTTGTGTTTTTAAATTCATTGCTTTTTTTCAGATGCAGTTTAGAATGTAAAATGTGCTTTCATCACTGACTTACAAAATATAATTGTAATATATAATAATTCTCTTTTAACTTAAAATTTCTGCAGTAAAATTTGTATTGTGACATACATTTGACTAAATTTGCTATAGGCCTAGAAAAGTAGGTCTGTATTCAGAGTTAACCCTTATACATGTTTGGCATTCCTTAAACCTGTGTATTGAGATTTTTAGGTATAATTAAAAGTAAGATTGTTTCTAATACAATACATTTGAAATAAATATTTTTAAAAAATAAACATATTTTACCTAATAACCTAATTAAGTTATCTATAAATGTAACCCAAAACAAAACCCATATCTTCATGGCCATGTATAAACAGCATCAAAGTATGATATTTCTATCATGTAAAATTTGTAAATTTCAGGAAAATACTATAGGGCAAAAATGTACATGAGAGAATATATCCCCAGGAAAAAATCTGATACTTTTATAATCATACTTATGATGAATGTTGACAGATAGTCTCCACCATGAATTATAATACTCAAATCTTACAGGATTCACTTAGCAATACTCTTCTATCACAGAATTTTACAATTTTTCATTCATTTTAAGTGTGGAAACTTTAAGTCTCTGGAAGGATGATTTGTATGATGATTGTATAAGATACAATAATTTTGGGACTTTTTGTTCCATAAATTTTTCATTCATTTTAAGTGTGGAAACTAGTCTCTGGAAGTATCATTTGTAAGATGATTGTATAAGGTACAATAAGTTTTGGACTATTTGTTCTGTAAACAGGGAAGCCCAGCTATTACTGTTTGTATTACAAATTTCAATAAAATGCTTTTATTGATTGTGATGATTGTTAATCTAATAAAAAGACCTAAAAATGAATATTTTCAAATAAAAAGAAATTGTGATGAAACAGCAATTCTAAATTATAAATATCTTGGCTAAATTAACTAAGTGTGGAGGATAAATTTTCTTTAAATACATTCTTAGATGTTTGTATGAACAAAATGATTTTTAGAGTATCCATCAATTATACAGCAACTCAAAAACTCTAAAAACCAAAAGAGGCCAACATACATTTTTCAACATTAGTATGCAATTTCTCAACAGAATTCACGGTTAAATACCAGTTAGCCAATTCAACTTTTCTGCTACTAATATTGAACAGTTCTTATGAGATTGAGTCAAATAAAAAACATTAAGATGCAAATAAAAGTATAACTCAAATGTATATTGACTGTTACAATTGAGAATTTCAAAAATAGGGAAACTATTTCAAAACACCATTTTCACTCAAAAAAACATCTCTTTCTAAATGTACCATTTTTTACTAGGCCAGGAAAAAACTATTCTCACCAAAAATTTCTTACCTTAATCAGTATTACCTAACCTATCCCTATCTCACTTACAAAAAACTTTTAAATTTTCAACAAGTTGAAAAGTGACGGAAATTTAACTGTAACTGCAGATGTTGATCATAATGGGAGGGGCTACTTGGAGAACATCAAAGGTCTAGGATAATGCCAGTGGTCAATCTAACTAGACAGATGGACAGTTATAATCCACTCAACTTCAAATCTGGTCAAGATGTTCATTTAGCACATAGGGCGGAAAGGTAATGTTTGGCCATCATTGTCCATTTAACATATTTTTTTAACAATATATTTGAAAAGATACTGTAAATAATAAAAAGACTAACACCTTTCCTGCATTAGAAAAAGTGTTTTCTCTTTATCCATCGACCTGTAGCAACTCTAAGCTTTCTAACCTTAAATGACATTTCATATTGACCTCCATGATATGACCTATTTATTTTCCATTAAAACCCACCATACAAATTTTAAACAGTTTTTTATATGACCGATCAGTTATGGCTAATATTTATATAATATAATATGGTTTCTGTATAAACATCCTTTATGATGACTCCCTGTGAATTCCTTTATGTGTCAGCTGGGACCATTCATGTATTAGTCCCAGGTCTCAGAGTATTATAAAGGATCTATACAATAGAAAACAGAATGACATACATATGAATAAAAGGAGATGAGTGAAGAATATGTCAATGAGACATTAACCCAACAACTTATCTAAGTCAAAATGTACTAAGGTCTTCACTTATAAACACATTTTTTTACAATAATGTCAATGACCCAGAGTACAGAAAAAATTTGAATAAATATTAAACAAAGTCACAAATATTCCATGTACCAAATTCTCCAATGACAATATACAATCACTTTGGACTTTGGACATGCACATGAATATGTGGCATGGTGGTTAAACTAGTTTTTTAAAATATCATAATCCTTCCCCCCAACCAGTCTATGAATTGCACTGATGTCTACTGGTTTTTTTTGGACTTGTTGGTGCCTCACCAAGTTTAAAAGTACAAAAAAGACAGTCAAAACTCAGAACAATTCCATGTTCATTGAACTGCAAAATCTGAGACAAAACTCTAGTAATTTGACATATATTTTTTAAAGTTCAATGTTAAATGAATGCATGTGTACTAAGTATCAAGTTTATATGAACCAACCTTATTATAACCTACAAAAACTACCTGAAATCAAAACTTAAACCTAAATGATATGGGAAGGATGCAGAGACCAAAACATATCTCCTACTGCCAAGGGCTGGACATTAAATATGTTTATTTACCTACCCAGAAAATATCTTCAAAATAATATTAAGTGTTTTTCTGTCTAATCAGCAGAAAATATCTAGGTCAAAATAAAATCATATTAACTGTTTTTCCCTTTATTGAAACATCCTGAAAATGTCTTTGCCAAAATTATAAATTAATTGTTTCCTCCTTTAACCTATTTATCTTATAGACAGGGAATTTTCTTATCAATCATTTCAACTTTGAACCAAGCAGCTTATCAAATTGGAATAGGGATTTCTGGATTTCATTTTAAACTGTCAGAGAAGAAGCAACTACCTCCCAATAGCTATTTTGATAGCAAGTGTGGATGCAGGATTTTACGTTTAGGGAGTGCACTCCTGAGAATTAGGAGTTAGAGCAGCCTATTTTGCCCTACAAATTGGGTTGAACTTTACCTAAAGTCACATATTTTTTTACGGGGTTGCATGCTGGGAGTGCCCCCTTCTTAATCAGTGCCTGGATAGAATGGCAAAAATTAAAACAAACTATTTTTATCCTTGCCCTACAATTTATATATTATATTTCAGGACGGAATAAACTTCCAGAGATTTGTTGTAATACAAGAATGATCTGAAGGCTGTAAAACATTTCATAATTAAATGTATAATATTATAAAGGTAATGAGTTGTAACAGGATGAGTAAAACCAAGGATTACAAAGCATAACAAAGTAATAAATATATCATTATATGATAATTATAAGTTCAAGGAGCTAATTTTATTAAACATAAGAAAGTACAACATAATTGTTACTAAATATTGTAGAAAACAAAAAAAATAAATTTAGTAATAAATACTACTACATCTGTTTGTGTTTACTATACATGTACTCAGATTATTTTGAAAATAGCATAATAGTAGGTTCGTCAGTAATTTACTTTTATTACTATATATATATATGCACTGTGGTTAGTTCAAAGGGAAACTGTATAAAAGTTGGACAAGTGATATGGTATACTAATGCTAATAATACTGCTAAATATGAGTATAAAAAATACTCGGAGTATCTTATGTTTTGATAAAATTTTACTAGAATGTATAGATACTGGGGTAAGATCAAAAGAAGATTATATAAATAATTAGTTTTCTTTTGTTCTTATAAAATACAACAATTTCAAATTTATTTATAACCTTCTCTCATTACAGAGTAGATTGATAGGTGAATGCTAAATGCTGCATATTAATAAAGAAAAAGACCAAATATTTATGTAAAATAACTGAATTTGACTACATATCTTCCGTAACCATCATAATTTGAAGATGACTGAAAAATTGCAAAAAAAAAAGTTATAAAATAGAAATAAATTTAGTGTGCTTACTGATATAAGACTAGAATTTCACAGAATATATAATATACTTTAATCCACATCACCGACAGAAGATGTACATAAAAATTCAAGATAAGCCTGCCCTTAGCAGTAATTAAAACGTTAGTTAGAATTTCTCCTTATAACATTGATTATCTTCAACAGTAAAATGTCCAAAACTCTGCATGAAAATTGTCCAAAAGTAAACAGACATTCTGACATAAATGACTAGTTATAAAGCTGGATGAAAGATTGGTAAATGCAACATTAAGTCCTACATCTCTGCAGCAAAAAATGAAATCATCCTAAAACAATGACCATCTTTCCTAATAATTTGATAGTTTTATGGAAAGCTGATCAAAGCAAACTTGTTACGAGATGAAATTTTAAAAAATGTAATTTTTTTTTAAATAAAATTTATCCTGTAATTCTAAAAATAAAGTTAAAATTGTCCAAGCATATAAATACTCTGAAGAGTTTAAATGATCAATGTGTCTGGCATTGGTATATCAGTTCTGCATCTGATGGGTCAGTACAAAAATATTTGTATTTCAAAGTATTGTTACTATAATTATATCCATTATATTTCCTTTTCTGGCAAAGTTGGAATATAAGACATTTTTTTCATTTTTCTGAAATTGCTGTAACATCAGAAAACCAATCTCAAGTATCAATAATAAGAAACCATAAAAATATTTCACATGACAGGACATAATATTTAATCAGATAGAAAGTTTTTCAGGAAAAGAGGATACATTAAAGTGTTGAGATCAATAATTATTTACTACAGGTTTACTATCAAAGTAATAATAAATAGAGATTTTATACAGAGTAATTGCATGGAAAACAAGTGTTTAAAGACATATACATATCAGATCTTTTTTTTAAATTTGCAAGAACATGTGTTACTGGAATAAAAAACACAGCTATGAGTAATGTTTATGTCTGTTCCAAAAGAAATACTGTAAATTTAGAAATTTTAACGATGCTTTTATAATTGAAAATATTGGGAGGGATAATTGTCAAAATTTAAGAAAATAAATGAAGAATGATTCCGTGGGACAGATGCCCCCGCTTGTAAATATACGGCAAATTCTGCATTTTTTCAATTTATAAAGGGGCATAATTCGAAAAAGGTGAAAGTGACACCACCCAAATTCAAACTTGATCTGAGTTTGCTGGCAATAAACATCGTGCATTAGTTTCATAACATTTGGTCGAGGCAAAAAAAGTTAAATTGCGAAAACTGCAAGTTTGCCATTAGTTAAAGTTATCTCCAAAATACAAATATCAACTTTGACAATCCATAAACATTGTTGCTCGAGTTATTGTAACCATTTATGCAAGCTCAAAGAGAGCCTTATTTATTACATAGATAGATAATTCAAGAGATGAATATTTAAATAAAAATAGTTTTAAAAACAAATGACTTCATACAAAATGTTAAACCTGCATTTCTTCTAGTTTTAACAAGAACCTAGCAAGTGATCTCCAAGACCCTCGTTTTACTAAGCATTAAATATTGGGACACCTTTAACTTAAATACAAAAACAAGAAGATAATTCTTGAGATGATTTATTAAAACACCAATAAACTGTTATCAGACCAAATGGTCGCCAATAACAATCCTTTTGGCAGTATTTGGTCATGCATGTTAAATTTTATGAAAAATGACCACAGTTTCTGCCAAAAACATATCTTAACTGACACTGGGCTTTTTCAACGAAAATAATGAAAATGTCTAAATGATTAATTGGTTCATCATGTGCTAACTGGTTTCTCTGTTGCCAATTTTTTTCAAAATTTATTCGGAAATGACATGTCTTGTTGATATTTACTTTCAGTCATTAAATTCACATTATTTTAGGGATAAGACATGCAATTTTGATATGAAAATTCTGAAATATGGACAGATGCATGCAACAACACTTTCTCCTTTGATGCAGCTAAGAATTATTAAAATCATACCAAATGTTGTGATGCAGTTACTGCACCTGTCCTCAGACTGTGGATCAAGGGTGATGACCAAAGGTCAGCCTATTGCGAAAATTCTAATCACCATTATTCAAACAGCACTTTCTTTAATTTCTATGTCCTCATGATCATCCATAATTTTAATGGAGCAATTGAAAAGAACCGCTAATGTCTAGTGATCCATGAAACAACAGTGGATAAAGGTGAAGCGGCTAATTAATGGTTTAAGGGCACACTTCTTTATTAAAAGTTATTGTCAAAAGCTATTATAAAGGCGTTAAGGAGCAACAACTGGTACTCAAATCATGACAATAAAATTAAATGGGGAAAATGTAACAATAAAACATGACCAGTGGTCAGGTGTAGATCAACAACTTATAAAAGGTAAAATAGACATAGACGGTTATAATGTAGGTAATAACTTATGATTAATACAAATTTAATAAACTTTTCATTGAAATTATCATAGTGCTTTCTGTTTTTACCTGCAAAATGCTCAGACCCAAAAATTTAAAAGCCTTGAATATAAAAATATATAAATACGTGAGGATCTAGTATGACCAAAACAGACCTAAAAAGTTAAACAAGAGACCAATTCACAAACGTTTTCTTTTGTAATGGAAAATTAAACAGGAAATTTTATATATAGTGCAAATGTGGATTCTATGTAAGAAACTGTGGGAATTCAGGATAAAATAAAACATTATTTTACTACAAATGGAACTCTACTTAAATTTTTCTCTGCAAAGACTCTTTTAATAAAAATTTCACAAGACTAGTTATAATGAATACAAAATAACTCAATAATTACATGTTATCATTTTCCTCTTGAGTACATCACTTTCTGCTGGCTGTATATATTCCACAGGAACATACTAATACCCTGTATATGTGTTGGTTAGAGAAGTTTCAGAAAAAATATCAACCAAATCAACAATATAAGGCAAAGATTAACCTTTTTGAAATTAGGTTACCTAGGTGAATTGAAAGTACCATCATTCAGGCATACATATTTAATGTCATTAAAGGAAGACTACAATTATGTGCAGATAAATAAAAAAAAAAATTTTCTCAGCTAGAGTCAAGTCCAAAATTGTTTCATTTGCTTACATCTTTACCTAATATATGTCAATCCATGTTGAATGAAATCAACAGATTATTCTTTAACTTTATATGGGATGGAAAAACAGAAAAAATCAAACGTGATACACTGATTGGAGATAAAAAGGAGGGAGGATTGAAAATGGTTCATTTGCAATCTTTCAACTTTTATCTAAAAATCGGTTGGGTGAGACGATTTTTTGCAAATTTGAATGGGGACTGGCAAAATATTCTTAAGTTGATATTGAAAACTTTTGGAGGTGCAAGATCTTTTTCTTCACAAAACTTAAAACTTTTGGAGATTGGAAATCAACTCAGCAATCCTTTTTGGAAGGATGTCTTTCATGCTTTACACACATCTAAACCACACGTTAAAACTGATGTCAAGGAATGCCTCTTGCTTGATATCTTGAATTTTGTACAAACTGAAGATTTCCCATTATATAACAGATGGGGAGTTGCTGGTGTGCAAAACCTCTGTCACATTTTTGACCATCAAAGGAGAGATTTTTTCACATTTGATCAGATAAAACATAAAATTCAGTCAAATAATTTTATGCGCTATTACAGTTTGATATCAAATATCCCTAAGGAGGTAAAACAGTGTATTAGGGAAAACACTGATACTGATTTAGAAAATTTTACTCCACATGATAATTTTTGGAGCAAATTACCAGCAGCAAAAATATTAAATTCATATATAATAATCTTATTGTAAAACGTGCACATCCTCCAGTTGTAAAATTTTCAAAATGGGAGGATGAGCTGCATTCTAACATTGAAGACTGGAAGAAATACTTTTGTATACTTCAGAAAGGTTGTAGAGATACATATTTGTATAATTTCCAATATGAGTTTTTACATAGGATTATTCCTACAAATACATTTTTATTTAAGATTAAAATCAAAGACACAAAGTTATGTTCTTTTTGTAGATGTGAAGATGAAACTATTGGACATTTATTTTATGATTGTCAAGTGACATCAAATTTTTTATATTTGTTCAGTGCTTGTCTGAAAAATTTCTATGTAAACATTGAATTTAACAAAAAGAACTTTTTTCTAGGTTTTGTAGAAGAAAGCTTATTTTTTAATTTTCTTGTAATTTTTGCCAAAAAATACATCTATAAATGCAAGCTAGAAGAAAAGCTGCCTAATGCTATTGAATTAAAAAAAAGACCGAAAAACTTTTATAACTTAGAATTATATACAGCAAGAAAATACAACAAAGTTTTTGAACTTGAAAAACTTTGGGCCCCTATGCTTATTATTTATCCTGAATGGTAGTCAAACAAGCATATTTGTATCAATATATATCTTTTTGACTTATTTACGGAACAGAGCAAACAACATGCAATATATGCACAGCACATGTAAACCTTTTTTTTCTATTAAATTATTTATAGATATTTCTATAGAAAGAGATTGTGAAAAGGAGAGAGAGAGAGAGAGAGAGAGAGAGAGAGAGAGAGAGAATCAGAGAGATAAAAAGAGATTTTCAAAAAATTGATATTTTAGTTTTGTTTATATCTTGGTAAAACAATAGTGTTTTGTTGTTATATTCTTGAAACCCTGTAACACCTTAGTCAGGTGGTGCTGTAAAACCCTGTAACACCTTAGTCAGGTGGTGCTGTAAAACCCTGTAACACCTTAGTCAGGTGGTGCTGTAAAACCCTGTAACACCTTAGTCAGGTGGTGCTGTAAAACCCTGTAACACCTTAGTCAGGTGGTGCTGTAAAACCCTGTAACATCTTAGTCAGGTGGTGCTGTAAGGGTGATGTAAAACCCTGTAACACCTTAGTCAGGTGGTGCTGTAAAACCCTGTAACACCTTAGTCAGGTGGTGATGTAAGGGTGATGTAAAACCCTGTAACACCATAGTCAGGTGGTGCTGTAAGGGTGATGTAAAACCCTGTAACACCTTAGTCAGGTGGTGCTGTAGTCAGGTGGTGCTGTAAAACCCTGTAACACCTTAGTCAGGTAAGGGTGCTGTAAAACCCTGTAACACCTTAGTCACGTGGTGGTGGTGATGTAAACCCTGTAACACCTTAGTCAGGTGGTGCTGTAGTCAGGTGGTGATGTAAAACCCTGTAACACCTTAGTCAGGTGGTGCTGTCAGGTTGATGTAAAACCCTGTAACACCTTAGTCAGGTGGTGCTGTAAGGGTGATGTAAAACCCTGTAACACCTTAGTCAGGTGGTGCTGAAAGTGCTGAGGGTGTAAAACCCTGTAACACCTTAGTCAGGTGGTGCTGTAAGTGCTGATGTAAAACCCTGTAACACCTTAGTCAGGTGGTGCTGTAAGGGTGATGTAAAACCCTGTAACACCATAGTCAGGTGGTGCTGTAAGGGTGATGTAAAACCCTGTAACACCATAGTCAGGTGGTGCTGTAAGGGTGATGTAAAACCCTGTAACACCATAGTCAGGTGGTGCTGTCAGGGTGATGTAAAACCCTGTAACACCTTAGTCAGGTGGTGCTGTCAGGGTGATGTAAAACCCTGTAACACCATAGTCAGGTGGTGCTGTCAGGGTGATGTAAAACCCTGTAACACCATAGTCAGGTGGTGCTGTAAGGGTGATGTAAAACCCTGTAACACCTTAGTCAGGTGGTGCTGTAAAACCCTGTAACACCTTAGTCAGGTGGTGCTGTAAGGGTGATGTGAAAACCCTGTAACACCTTAGTCAGGTGGTGCTGTAAGGGTGATGTAAAACCCTGTAACACCATTAGTCAGGTGGTGCTGTCAGGGTGATGTAAAACCCTGTAACACCCTGTAACACCATAGTCAGGTGGTGCTGTCAGGGTGATGTAAAACCCTGTAACACCATAGTCAGGTGGTGCTGTCAGGGTGATGTAAAACCCTGTAACACCTGTCAGGGTGATGTAAAACCCTGTAACACCTTAGTCAGGTGGTGCTGTCAGGGTGATGTAAAACCCTGTAACACCTTAGTCAGGTGGTGCTGTAAGGGTGATGTAAAACCCTGTAACACCTTAGTCAGGTGGTGCTGTAAGGGTGATGTAAAACCCTGTAACACCTTAGTCAGGTGGTGCTGTCAGGGTGATGTAAAACCCTGTAACACCTAGTAGTCAGTGTGTAAAACCCTGTAACACCTTAGTGCTGGTGCTGTAAGGGTGATGTAAAACCCTGTAACACCTGTAACACCTTAGTCAGGTGGTGCTGTAAGGGTGATGTAAAACCCTGTAACACCATAGTCAGGTGGTGCTGTAAGGGTGATGTAAAACCCTGTAACACCATAGTCAGGTGGTGCTGTAACACCATAGTCAGGGTGATGTAAAACCCTGTAACACCTTAGTCAGGTGGTGCTGTCAGGGTGATGTAAAACCCTGTAACACCTTAGTCAGGTGGTGCTGTCAGGGTGATGTAAAACCCTGTAACACCTTAGTCAGGTGGTGCTGTCAGGGTGATGTAAAACCCTGTAACACCATAGTCAGGTGGTGCTGTCAGGGTGATGTAAAACCCTGTAACACCATAGTCAGGTGGTGCTGTAAGGGTGATGTAAACCCTGTAACACCTTAGTCAGGTGGTGCTGTAAACCCTGTAACACCTTAGTCAGGTGGTGCTGTAAGGGTGATGTAAACCCTGTAACACCTTAGTCAGGTGGTGCTGTCAGGGTGATGTAAAACCCTGTAACACCTTAGTCAGGTGGTGCTGTCATGTGATGTAAAACCCTGTAACACCTTAGTCAGGTGGTGCTGTCAGGGTGATGTAAAACCCTGTAACACCTTAGTCAGGTGGTGCAGGATGTAAACCCTGTAACACCTTAGTCAGGTGGTGCTGTCAGGGTGATGTAAAACCCTGTAACACCATAGTCAGGTGGTGCTGTAAGGGTGATGTAAAACCCTGTAACACCTTAGTCAGGTGGGCTGAAAGGGTGATGTAAAACCCTGTAACACCTTAGTCAGGTGGTGCTGTAAGGGTGATGTAAAACCCTGTAACACCATAGTCAGGTGGTGCTGTAAGGGTGATGTAAAACCCTGTAACACCTTAGTCAGGTGGTGCTGAAAGGGTGATGTAAAACCCTGTAACACCTTAGTCAGGTGGTGCTGTAAGGGTGATGTAAAACCCTGTAACACCATAGTCAGGTGGTGCTGTCAGGTTGATGTAAAACCCTGTAACACCTTAGTCAAACACCTTAGTCAGGTGGTGCTGTAAGGGTGATGTAAAACCCTGTAACACCACAGTCAGGTGGTGCTGTAAGGGTGATGTAAAACCCTGTAACACCATAGTCAGGTGGTGCTGTCAGGTTGATGTAAAACCCTGTAACACCTTAGTCAGGTGGTGCTGTAAGGGTGATGTAAAACCCTGTAACACCATAGTCAGGTGGTGCTGTCAGGGTGATGTAAAACCCTGTAACACCTTAGTCAGGTGGTGCTGTAAGGGTGATGTAAAACCCTGTAACACCATAGTCAGGTGGTGCTGTAAGGGTGATGTAAAACCCTGTAACACCATAGTCAGGTGGTGCTGTCAGGTTGATGTAAAACCCTGTAACACCTTAGTCAGGTGGTGCTGTCAGGGTGATGTAAAACCCTGTAACACCATAGTCAGGTGTTGCTGTCAGGGTGATGTAAAACCCTGTAACACCTTTGTAAGGTGGTGCTGAAAGGGTGATGTAAAATCCTGACTATTGTTAAATATGTTATATTCTTGAAACCCTGTAACACCTTAGTCAGGTGGTGCTGAAAGGGTGATGTAAAATCCTGACTATTGAAAAAATAAAAAAAAAAAAAAAAAGAAGTTTTGGGAAAATTAGGCCTGTGATTATGTTTCTCTCAACACACCACTGATTGATAGGTTTCAGGCCTATAAGCCAATTCTTATACAACAAATAACAGTTCTCAACCTTTTAAGATGAATAAAGTTTATTGATAATAAACCGAAAATGAATCTGTCTTAATTCAAACTACATGATAGAACTGTAGAACTTATTAAACATAGGATTTCTTATAACCTCTGATTTATGATGTGTGAAAACAAACTCAAACTTTGTGATATTTCATTAATAATTCAGATTTTAAAACATTTCAATCTATATCATTACAATAACAGCAAAAATCACTCAAAAGTATGTCCGAGTATGTATGAGTGTTTTCACCATCAACTTCAGGATCAAATTCTTAGAACAAAAGGAAGACCTTATGTCTAACAACTTGTCAATATATCATGCTGATCAATGCCTGAATTTGGACCATGAGAAATTCTGACACCTTCTAGATAACTATTACAAATCAATAGGATCTAAAATATTATTGGAAACAACATATTTTAATAAAATATATATGACATTGACCTTCGTAAAGTACACCTTTTAACAAATTAACCTGAAATCAGCCATTGGCACTGTGACATTATAGATGGAAATATAAGAAAAGAAAGTAATCACGCCACATCAGGAAGAAGCTAACATAATGCTACATTTGAGCTCATTTAAACCATACCGTTCCTTTAAAAAATACTTGAACACCATTGACAATTTGATAAAGAGAAATACAATACGTAAGACACTCACATGTTCTGGCTTCCTTTAACAGCTCCAGGCATAACATGACTATAATCAATACAGTCTATATGCTTGCAAAACCTACACTTAACGCCAAACACATAATTAGATGTCAAACATTCCGTTACATGTCTAATATGGAACCTCGATTGTCGTCTTAAAAACCTATATAAACAAACTGACAAGACATATATTTAATCAATCTTTTTTCCATTGAGGCATGAAGGTATCAAAAATCTAAGTATTAGTTTAAATATTTTTTTTATTCGGTCAATGACCAGTTAAGGTACATTACAATGAATAATTTGATGTTAACAATTTTTCTTTGCGGTCATTATGCCATTTTACTGAGATTTAAGTGTTAGTTATACATCTACAGTATTTTGCTATATACTGTTTGACACACCCTCTAGGTATAGGGTTAGTAATATGAGGCCAATGATCTCCAAATCAAAGTGAATACCCTAAATATTTTTTTTTATTTCAAACCAAAAGAGATTATAATATATATACAAATATTAACTCACAATAGTTTAAAGTAAATATCCTTCATAGTGTTCTCTGAATTGTAAAAGTTCATTTAGAAAATGGCTATCATTTAAATGAAAACAAAATAATATATAAACTGTTATCACAGAGATATGTCTCACTTTTTGGTTATTTCAATAATGCAAATGTTGAAATTAAAATAGCAACACTTTAAAAGTCTTTTACATGTAAGTTTTGCAAATATTCAAAGTCAATGAATCATGACTGAAAGTACATGGCCAAACAATCTCCATGGAAATGAGATGTGCCAATGCTAATACAACTGCATACCAAATACCATTGACTTATCGTTAGTAGTTCCTTTTAAACAGACCTAAACAGAAACTAATACATGTAAACTAAGCAAAATTTCAAATTCAATAAACCATAACTGAGGGGGCCGGGTCAAATAATCTCCATTGTAATGAGATGTACCAATGCTAATACAACTGCATACCAAATATCATTGACCTACCACTAATGGTTCCCCATAAACCGACCTAATCACAAACTAATACATGAAAACTAAGCAAAAGTTTCAAAGTCAATAGACCATGACTGAGGGGGCGTGGCCAAATAATCGCCATGGAAATGAGATATGCCAATGCTTATACAACTGCATACCAATTATCATTAGCTTACCAATAGTGGTTCCCCATAAACTGACCTAATCACAAACTAATACATGAAAACTACGCAAAAATTTCAAAGTCAATAGACCATGACTGAGGGGGCGGGGCCAAATAATCTCCATGGAAATGAGATATTCCAATGCTTATACAACTGCATACCAATTATCATTAACTTACCACTAGTGGTTCCCCATTAACTGACCTAATCACAAACTAATACATGAAAACTAAGCAAAAATTTCAAAGTCAATAGACCATAACTGAGGGGGCGGGGCCAAATAATCTCCATGGTAATGAGATATGCCAATACTAATACAACTGCATACCAAATATCTTTAACTTACCACTTATGGTTCACCATAAACTAGACCTAATCACAAACTAATACATTGTTGATCCCGCCGCTGCTGCCGATACTGGAAACACCATACCTATGTCTTGCTTTTTGACTCCGTCAAGTGAGAAAAAAATAAAGAAATGTGGTATGATTGCCGATGAGACAACTATCCACCATGAGATAAATTGCTTCGCCGAACACAGCTGGATACATCCGCAGAGGTCCAACCCTGAACAGTTGGGGCAAAAATGGACACAATATTCACGCTTGATACAGGTCTGAATTTGGATTGTAATTAAATATTTGACACATAATAGGTTTAGAATAACTGTAGTCAAAGAACTTAGAATTGGTTAAATGATTTGAATATACATTCCATTTTTTGCTTTTGTGCAATACACCATGCTGTTGCGGATTGACCCCAAAAAAAAAATTTACTCCCTTTTTTGCTTTTGTGCAATACACTATGCTGTTGAATTAACCCACCACCCATAAAAAATTTTTCCCAAAAAAATTTTTTACCCCACAGGGCAAAAAACCCCAATATTTGAAGTTTTCTTTTAATTTCTGAAATCTTGAGAAAAATTGTCCTCCCCTCCCCTCAATTTATTTTACCCCTTATTCCCCAAAAATTTATTTCCCTCAAGATATGGTCATAATCTCAATTCAAATTTCCGATGGAGTTTGCAACCATAATTACCCATTTAAATACATCATAAAAGTCTTAAAATAGAAAATGACATACATAATTATGGCTAAAATTAATATACCTTAATCAGCATTTTTAAAACAGTAAGTTCTAAAAATAAATTGACAGCTAATCACCTCAAGACAATATAACATTTCTTTATACATAATTTAAAAGCAGTGTAAGGGAGGTAATTCAAACACAACATTGTGTAAGGGAGGTAATTCAAACAACATTGTACTTATTATAAGTAATTGTCCATTAACCAGGAAACCCTTGTTTTTCCCCTTTTTTGCCACTAATTCCTAAACAGTTTGAGCCATAACCCCCCCAAAGCATATCCTACCCATCCCTTTGTGGTATGGAAACTTGTGGTATAATTTCAGAGAGATCAATACAACGTTCCACAAGTTATTGTCAGGAAACTAGAAAAACGCTTATTTGGGCCCCTTTTTGGCCCCTAATTCCTAAACTATTGGGACCATAACCCCCAAAATCAACCCCAACCTTCTTTTTGTGGTTATAAACTTTGTGTTTAAATTTCATAGATTTCTATTCACTTATACTAAAGTTATTGTCCGGAAACCAAATGTCTTCGGACGACGCTGACGACGACGACATGATACCAATATACAAATGTCATATAATGACTTGTATGTAAGCAACTATAGGTCAAAGTAAGGATTCAACAATGATCAAAAACCATACTGTATAGTCAGTTATAAAAGGCAACAAAATGTAAAAGAGAACCAACTACCTGCATAAATTATGACAAAACAGTAAATAAAAAAGCATTCTCAGAGTATTGCATGGCAATATAGTCCCCTACCGGGTAAAAATTCATTATACTGGAACAAAATGCTAACTTGTTATATAACTTGCCATGGTGTAAACAAAAAGTAAATATCATGTCAATATCTTCAAGCATGACTAAAAACAGTGTGGAAAACTGATTATATGAGTGAATTTTTCAAGTCCAAGGACCATAACTCTGCACAAAATTATTAGACCGAAACAAAAATTTGAACTTGATCTGTAACTTGTCATGATAATACTATATACCAATTATCAATCAATATCCTACAAGCATGATGAAAAAAACATTAGATATGATTAACAGTTCTCTAAAATTAGATATGATGTAATACAGTGTATATCTATTTTCAAATTATAATCAAATATAATTAATAGTTGCAAATATTTTTCTTTCATTTGTCACTAACTAATATAGATTTGTAACTTATCTATAAAATGTCAACAACTTTTATCTACACAATGTAATGTATTGAAATATATACATAATAAAACTAGATTATTATCTAATTAAAGGATTTCTCTTCATAATTTTTTTTATATATATAGCATTCAGAAAATTAGTTTATACTAAATAACTAACAAACCTGCCAAAAAATTATTCAAATAATTGAACAAAGAATGTCTTTTAAAAAATTAGTTATCTCCCTTTGTACAGAAATATGGTTTAACATAGTACTCTAACATTAGATATGATCCAGAGTTATGGTCCATAACTCTGGATTAAATCATCAGACCGGAACAAAATTTGAACTTGATCTATAACTTGTCATGATAAAACTATATACCAAATATCAAATCGATATCTTCAAGAACGAAGAAAAAAAGCGTGGAAAGCTGATTTGCCGGACTGACAGGACAGACAGACGGACAGACAGACAGACGGACGGAGTGCAAACCTAAAGTCCCCTTTGACTTCGTCGTAGGGGACTAATAACAAATATGACAGACTGCAACCAACAATAAAATGCTCCGCAGGGCGCAGCTTGATACGACCGCAGAGGTCGAACCCTGAATAGTTGGGGCAAGTATGGACACAACATTCAAGCTTGATACAGCTCTGAATTTGGATTGTGATTAAATATTTGACACAGCATGAATGTGGTCTAAGAACTTAAAAATTTTAAATTGGACATTCACCTATTATGGTCCAATATCCAAAATCTAAATACACGGTTAAATTCGGCATATCAAAGAACCCCAATAATTCAATTTTTGATGAAATCAAACAAAGTTTAATTTTGGACCCTTTTGACCTCAATGTGGACAAAGTTGATAATGGGGCCCAAAATCAAAAATCTAAATACATGATTAGATTCAGCATATCAAACAACCCCATATATTCAATTTTTGTTGAAATCAAACAAAGTTTAATTTTGGACCCCGATTTGGACCAACTTGAAAACTGGGCCCATAATCAAAAATCTAAATACATGTTTAGATTCAGCATATCAAAGAACCCTAAGAATTCAATTTTTGTTAAAATCAAACTAAGTTTAATTTTGGACCCTTTGGACCTTAATGTAGACCAATTTGAAACCGGACCAAAAATTAAGAATCTAAATACACGGTTAGATTCGGCATATCAAAGAACCCCAATAATTCAATTTTTGATGAAATCAAACAAAGTTTAATTTTGGACCCTTTTGACCTCAATGTGGACAAAGTTGATAATGGGGCCCAAAAATCAAAAATCTAAATACATGGTTAGATTCAGCATATCAAAGAACCCAATATATTCAACTTTTGTTGAAATCAAACAAAGTTTAATTTTGGACCCCGATTTGGACCAACTTGAAAACTGGGCCCATTATCAAAAATCTAAATACATGTTTAGATTCAGCATATCAAAGAACCCTAAGAATTCAATTTTTGTTAAAATCAAACTAAGTTTAATTTTGGACCCTTTGGACCTTAATGTAGACCAATTTGAAAACGGGACCAAAATTAAAATCTAAATACACAGTTAGATTCGGCATATCAAAGAACCCCAATAATTCAATTTTGATGAAATCAAACAAAGTTTAATTTTGGACCCTTTGGACCTCAATGTGGACCAATTTAAAAACGGGCCCAAAATCCAAAAACTTAATACACGGTTAGATTCAGCATATTAAAGAACCCCAAGAGTTCAAGAATAAAACCCCATTGAAATTGGTCAAGAAATAAGCAATTTATACAAAGTATCTTCTTTTGCACAATACTGAACAATTGAATATTGCGCAATACTGTGCAATTGAATATTTCTTGCTATTGCGCAATACTGTACAATTGACAATTTCTTGCTATTGCGCAATATTGTGCTATTGGATATTTCTTGCTATTGCACAATACTGTGCAATTGAAGATTTCTTGCTATTGCGCAATACTGTGCAATTGAAAATTTCTTGCTATTGCACAATACTTATTATATAATAATTTACACATCCTGTTTGGTGTGTATCTCCTGCCATATCATTATTATTTGCTTTTAAATATAAATCAGAAATAACCAACTTAAAATGGAAAATTTTAAAGAAAAAAAAAGGAAAAAAAGGAAAAAAAAAAATCCCCCAATTTTTTGAACCCCTTATGATTCATCACCCCAAACTCAATCCCAGCCTTCCCTTTGAGGTATGGTACCTTGCAGTACAATTTCAGAGAGATCCATACACTTGAACACAAGTTATTGTCTGGAAACTAGAAAAATGCTTATTTTGGCCCCTTTTTGGCCCCTAATTCCTAAACGTTTCAGGCAATTACCCCCAAACTCAATTCCAGCTTTCCTTTGAGATATGGAACCTTGTAGTACAATTTCAGAAAGATCCATACACTTACACACAAGTTATTGTCATGAAACTAGAAAAATGCTTGTTTTTTGCCCCTTTTTTGGCCCCTAATTCCTAAAATTTTGAGGCAATTACCCCCAAAAATCAATCCCAGCATTCCCTTTGTGATATGGAACCTTGTGGTACAAAGTCAGAGAGATCCATACACTAACACACAAGTTATGTCTGGAAGTTACAAAATGCTTATTTTGGCCCCTTTTGGCCCCTAATTCCTTAACTGTTGGTACCATAACCCCCAAAATCAATCCCAACCTTCCTTTTGTGATATTGAACCTGATGGTAAAATTTCATAGAGATCCATTCACTTAAACTAAAGTTAGAGTGCGAAAACCAATGTGTCTTCGGACGACGACGACGACGACGCCAACGTCATACCAATATACGACCACAAAATTTTTTTGCGGTCGTATAAAAACCACTAAATTATAGGCTCCTGATTTGGCACTGTACAAAACTACAAGATAATATAAATAAAGAAGAGCAGACGACACCAATTCCACTTCCACTAGCCATTGGATAAAACTACAAGATAATATAAAAAAGCATTCTGAGAGTACTGCATGGCAATACATAGTCCTCTACTGGTTAGAAATTCATTGTACTGGAACAAAATGCTAACTTGATCTATAACTTTTCATGGTGTAAACTATATAACAAATATCAAGTCAATATCTTAAAGCATGATGAAAAAAAATGTGGAAAACTGATTATTTAAGTGAATTTACTAAGTCCAAGGATCATAACTCTGCACAAAATAATCGGACCAGAACAAAATTCAAACTTGATCTGAAACTTGTCATGATAAAACTATAAACCAATTATCAAAAAATATCTTCAAGCATGACTAAAAAATGAGGAAAACTGATTATTAGAGTGAATTTTTTAAGTCCAAAGACCATAACTCTGCACAAAATCATCAGACTGCAATAAAATTCGAACATGATCTGTAGCTTGTCAAGATAAAACTATATACCAATCATCAAATCAATATCCTCAAGCATGACGAAAAAAAAAGTGTGGAAAACTGATTATTTGAGTGAATTTTGGGAAGTCCAAGGACCATAACTCTGCACAAAATCATTAAACAGAACAAAATTCGACCTTGATCTGTAACTAAAACTAAATACCAAATATCAAATCAATATCTTCAAGCACGAAGAAAAAAAGTGTGGCAAAATGATTTGCCAGACTGACGGACGGATGGACGGACGGACGGACCGACAGACAGACAGACAGACAGACAGACAGACAGACAGACAGACACAGACAGACAGAGTGCAAACCTAAAGTCCCCTTTGACTTCTGACTTCTTGGTAGGGGACTAATAAAGAAGAGCAGACGACACCAATTCCATTTCCACTAGCCATTGAACAAAACTACAAGACAATATAAATAAAGAAGAGCAGACGACACCAATTCCACTTCCACTAGCCAATGAACAAAACTACAAGACAATATAAATAAAGAAGAGCAGATGACACCAATTCCATTTCCACTAGCCAATGGACAAAACTACAAGATAATATAAATAAAGAAGAGCAGATGACACAAATTCCATATCCACTAGCCAATGGACAAAACTACAAGATAATATAAATAAAGAAGAGCAGACGACACCAATTCCATTTCCACTAGCCATTGGACAAAACTACAAGATAATATAAATAAAGAAGAGCAGACGACACCAATTCCATTTCCACTAGCCATTGAACAAAACTACAAGACAATATAAATAAAGAAGAGCAGACGACACCAATTCCATTTCCACTAGCCAATGAACAAAACTACAAGATAATATAAATAAAGAAGAGCAGATGACACCAATTCCATTTCCACTAGCCATTGGACAAAACTAAAAGATAATATAAATAAAGAAGAGCAGACGACACCAATTCCACTTCCACTAGCCATTGGACAAAACTAAAAGATAATATAAATAAAGAAGAGCAGACGACACCAATTCCACTTCCACTAGCCAATGGACAAAACTACAAGATAAAATAAATAAAGAAGAGCAGATGACACCAATTCCACTAGCCAATGGACACATGAAATAAACTTTTATAGCTGCAGGTGAAAGTATGACAAATAGCAACAATAAGATAGATACAAGTAGTTTACATTAATATTCTGCACATTGTGGATTTTATCACAAAAGTTTAATGTCCGAAACTTATTAGAAATTAACATAAAAAACTGGTAAAAGTTTTGTTCCATTAAGATGATTTATGAAAATGTGCAGCATAAGACTAATGGCTCTTCACGTTTTTTTACATTAAATCATTTCAGAGGTGTGTCACAATAATCCAAAATGCATTGTTAGTGAAAAGTCAAAACAAAGTATGCATCTACACTACATACTTAGAAATCATTATTATTGGTGTAATACCAATTTTGGTGGATTGTTTTGTATAGATAAAGCATGAATTTATGTTCAACAAAGTACAAATTTTATATATGCTAGTATAGGCTTGTATGCAAACTTAGGCAAAACGACTACATCAAATTCTACGAAAATACAATCTTTCCTTATTCAATGAAAATTGGTATTCACAAAAATAAATGAAATCCACAGTCATAGAAGTTGTACATGATACTTAAAAGAAGCATTGAACTTAAAATTATTTAAGCAATCATTTGTACTTCAGTCTTTATAGCCATGATGTCTCTGAGGAGGGCTATTTGGGGCCATGAAGTTCTGTCTTAAATAGTCAAACTATTATTTGAATATTGGCCTTAATAGTCTTAATAACAGTGTTTTTGTTGATCTAATCCCCAAACCTCCTGGCTATAGGCATGTACTTGTGAAGCATCTTCATTTGTTTCCACAAAAAAAACCTCTTAAATGACGTACACAAAATACATCATACTTGAAAATCTTTTGTGGTCAGTTAAATGCTATGTAAGTGGGTAAAAATTAAAGTATTACAAATGTAAAAGGAATAGTACAATTCTAACACCTGTTTGTTATCAGTGCAATTAATTCTATAAAACAAAGCAGGAGTTTTAAAAGTCAGGGTCCCTTTCACAAAAGGCTATTAAGAGTTATGACAAACAGGTAAAAAAAAGCTAAAAAATTTTGCTCCTCAAAACCAGTCATTTACATAAATATTGTTTCTACAATTCTGATGCAAACACAGGCTCCATATCAACCAATCTGTAAATCATTCTTCAGTACCATGAAATCTCATTGACCCTGATAAATATGTATATTTCTACAATATTTAGAGCAATATTTGCCAGAAAACAATTTCCTTTAATAAGAATTTGAGTTAACTGAAGAGTAAGTGGAATGAAACCTTAATATCCTGTTATTGACAGATGCCTGTGACAAGTCCCAGCTAGAGGTCCTTACCATCATAATTAAATATTCATCTCATACTTAATCAAGGCGTCAACATAATATCTTATTAAATCATACAAATTAATTTTCATTTTTCTTTGTACGAACTTGTATAGTCTGTCAAAACAATTGCCTAATCTTAGAGCATGTCTTAGACGCATATTATTCCTAAATTATAAGGCTGGATAGAAATATTGAGTTCTTAAAGTATAAATATCTTTTATTCAAAGAGACTGATGCTTCAGAGAGAGAAAATGAAGCTTATTGGAAAGAGACAAAACACCAGGACTTGTAAGAGGTGTATTTAGGGGAGGGCAGGGACCCCCCCTCCCCTCATGGAGCTACATATATGGTCAATGCAAAGACTTTTTTACATGTTCTACTCCTTACTTTTATACCTAGTTTGGGCACCCTTTCAAAATCCTAGATCCCCATCAACTTGTCCTCAATATATTGGACCAAATCTAGAAAACATATCAGATAAAACTTCTAGCTATAGAAATATTACTTTCTCTCTATCAAATGATATATAAAATGTTTCAGCAACTGTAAAGATTTGGTGAGTAGTCTACCAGTGAGATTCAGAAGCTAATGATTCTATTTACTGAGGTGTTAATCCCAAAGCAGTCCTATAACCCAAGTTATGTTGTATCAATAAGCTATTAAAGAATAATGTCATACATTCTTGGACTTATAAGTTGGATTATGTAACAATCTAATAAATATTTTAACTTATAGAAATAGCAGCAGCATTCACATATTAATATTCGTTATTCATCCGTGATAACATTACTTCTACCTAATAAAGATGATTTGCACTTCTACATTTCAAAATCCTTTCATCCTTGTCACAAACTTAAGCTGCTAGTGAAATAAATTGAATCATTCATCATAAAATTGAAACTTTAGCTTTGATATTTATGTGGCTTTTCTGCCTGCTGAGATTTCCTGATCTAGAATTGCAAATATAACTGTGAGGTGCAATTTGGTCACATAAATTATAAATGATTTTATTACATTGATTTTTGTTTACTTTGTTGACTTTCAAGGAAGAAGATAAGAAGGTGATTAACAGGTAATCAGAAAACATATCTAACTTTGATCAATAATGACTAGTCTGAAATATTGATAGAAACTGACTTTTATCCTTCCTCTACAAGCTGTTCATTTCTAAACTACCAAACATTTGAAACCAAGTCACTTAATCAGGTCAATCAAAGTCAAATTAACAAGAACAAGATGAATTGCTTTAAATATTACAAAACTATATGCTATAATTTACTACCTTATGTAACTGCATTACATAACCTAAGTACATGGCTGAAATTGTTTCGTTACAACTCTGCTAAACAAATAATCTTTCCATTTTTCTTTTTTCATTTACAAAAAAAAATGTTTTATAGTACATTAAAACCAAGCAATTGTTTAAAGTCAATAGAGCATAACTGAGGGAGCGGGACCAAATAATCTCCATGTGAATTTGATGTGCCAATACCAATCAAGTGATTTACCATTAGTGGTTCCCCATAAAATGACCTTATCACAATCTTTAACAAATTGTTGCTGCTGCCGGAAACAGCCGCCAAAGTCTCTCTTTTTGACTCCATCAAAGGGGTGACCAAAAAAAGCTAAGCTCATTTATCACTAAAATTCTAAAAATGAAAAAATAATTTTTCAAAATTTTGCTCTAATAAAAAAAATTCCTTCTGTCCTAGTTTCAAACAAAAGGGGGAGGGTTGGCCTTCAAACTAGGTAAACCCGCAACATTCTATATGTGCCTGTCCCAAGTCAGGAGCCTGTAATTGAGTGATTGTCGTTTATTGCTGTTTCTCATATTTGTTTTTCATTCATAGTTTTGTATAGTTTGTTCTTGTATTGTGCTGTTGCACCACTGTCCCAGGTTAGGGGGAGGGTTTGGTGTCAACCAACTAGTTTAACCCTGCCACATTCTGTATGTGCCAGTCCCAAGTCTGGAGCCTGTAATTCAGTGGTTGTCGTTTGTTGCTGTATATCATATTTGTTTTTTGTTCATTATTTTGTACATAAATCAGGCTATTAGTTTTCTCATTTGAATTGTTTTACATTTGCATACCTGCAAATTTTTCAAAATCTCCATGGGGGATTTTAAGCGAAAGAGGAACTTTTCATCCTCTGTTATTACCATAAGTGTTTTTAATCTACTTCTAAATTGTTTGAATGAGTATGTATGTGCTTAAATACCCTTTTAACTCATTTTAATGTTTTGAGGTGTTCAAGTTATAAAATAAAGAATTTCAAAATTCAGGTTGAGACCTCTTGTGGGGGATATCACCCATAAATCGAGATAGTTGGCAGGCCTGCATTTGTAATTTCTAGGCCTTTTAAAGCTGACTATGAGGTATGGGTTTTACTCATTGTTGAAGGCCATACAGTGACCTATAGTTGTTAATTTCTGTGTCATTTGGTCTCTTGTGGAGAGTTGGCAATCATACCACATCTTTTATTTTTATACATACAGAAATGTTCCGCATGTTACTTACCATGATTCATGTATACTTATAGTCCTAAAGATAAAGTTTACTACAAGTATCTCAAAAGTTAACATTATCAATGATCCATGAACATATCAGATAAAACTTCTAGCTATAGAAATATTACTTTCTCTATCAAATGATATATAAAATGTTTCAGCAACTGTAAAGATTTGGTGAGTAGTCTACCAGTGAGATTCAGAAGCTAATGATTCTATTTACTGAGGTGTTAATCCCAAAGCAGTCCTATAACCCAAGTTATGTTGTATCAATAAGCTATTAAAGAATAATGTCATACATTCTTGGACTTATAAGTTGGATTATGTAACAATCTAATAAATATTTTAACTTATAGAAATAGCAGCAGCATTCACATATTAATATTCGTTATTCATCCGTGATAACATTACTTCTACCTAATAAAGATGATTTGCACTTCTACATTTCAAAATCCTTTCATCCTTGTCACAAACTTAAGCTGCTAGTGAAATAAATTGAATCATTCATCATAAAATTGAAACTTTAGCTTTGATATTTATGTGGCTTTTCTGCCTGCTGAGATTTCCTGATCTAGAATTGCAAATATAACTGTGAGGTGCAATTTGGTCACATAAATTATAAATGATTTTATTACATTGATTTTTGTTTACTTTGTTGACTTTCAAGGAAGAAGATAAGAAGGTGATTAACAGGTAATCAGAAAACATATCTAACTTTGATCAATAATGACTAGTCTGAAATATTGATAGAAACTGACTTTTATCCTTCCTCTACAAGCTGTTCATTTCTAAACTACCAAACATTTGAAACCAAGTCACTTAATCAGGTCAATCAAAGTCAAATTAACAAGAACAAGATGAATTGCTTTAAATATTACAAAACTATATGCTATAATTTACTACCTTATGTAACTGCATTACATAACCTAAGTACATGGCTGAAATTGTTTCGTTACAACTCTGCTAAACAAATAATCTTTCCATTTTTCTTTTTTCATTTACAAAAAAAAATGTTTTATAGTACATTAAAACCAAGCAATTGTTTAAAGTCAATAGAGCATAACTGAGGGAGCGGGACCAAATAATCTCCATGTGAATTTGATGTGCCAATACCAATCAAGTGATTTACCATTAGTGGTTCCCATAAAATGACCTTATCACAATCTTTAACAAATTGTTGCTGCTGCGGAAACAGCCCAAAGTCTCTTTTGACTCCATCAAAGGTGACCAAAAAGCTAAGCTCATTTATCACTAAAATTCTAAAATGAAAAATAATTTTTCAAAATTTTGCTCTAATAAAAAAAATTCCTTCTGTCCTAGTTTCAAACAAAAGGGGGAAGGTTGGCCTTCAAACTAGGTAAACCCGCAACATTCTATATGTGCCTGTCCCAAGTCAGGAGCCTGTAATTGAGTGATTGTCGTTTATTGCTGTTTCTCATATTTGTTTTTCATTCATAGTTTTGTATAGTTTGTTCTTGTATTGTGCTGTTGCACCACTGTCCCAGGTTAGGGGGAGGGTTTGGTGTCAACCAACTAGTTTAACCCTGCCACATTCTGTATGTGCCAGTCCCAAGTCTGGAGCCTGTAATTCAGTGGTTGTCGTTTGTTGCTGTATATCATATTTGTTTTTTGTTCATTATTTTGTACATAAATCAGGCTATTAGTTTTCTCATTTGAATTGTTTTACATTTGCATACCTGCAAATTTTCAAAATCTCCATGGGGATTTTAAGCTAAAGAGGAACTTTTCATCCTCTGTTATTACCATAAGTGTTTTAATCTACTTCTAAATTGTTTGAATGAGTATGTATGTGCTTGAATACCCTTTAACTCATTTTAATGTTTTGAGGTGTTCAAGTTATAAAATAAAGAATTTCAAAATTCAGGTTGAGACCTCTTGTGGGGGATATCACCCATAAATCGAGATAGTTGGCAGGCCTGCATTTGTAATTTCTAGGCCTTTTAAAGCTGACTATGAGGTATGGGTTTTACTCATTGTTGAAGGCCATACAGTGACCTATAGTTGTTAATTTCTGTGTCATTTGGTCTCTTGTGGAGAGTTGGCAATCATACCACATCTTTTATTTTTATACATACAGAAATGTTCCGCATGTTACTTACCATGATTCATGTATACTTATAGTCCTAAAGATAAAGTTTACTACAAGTATCTCAAAAAGTTAACATTATCAATGATCCATGAAAATGAGGTCAAGGTCAGATAAACGAAGCCAGACAGACATGTACACCTTACAGAAATGTTCCATACACCAAATATAGTTGAACTATTACTTATAGTATCTTAGAAGAGGAAAAAACTACTGAAACTTAATATCGACCAATGAACCATGCAAATGAGATCAATGTCAGATGAAACCTGCCTGACTGACATGTACACCTTACAATCCTTCCATACACCAAATAAAGTTGACCTACTGCTTACAGTATAAGAGAAACAGACCTATTAATGTAACTTTAACCTTGATCACTAATCCATAAAATGAGGTCGAAGTCAGGTGAACCCTGTCTGATGGACATGTAGACCTTGCAAGCAACCCATATAGCAAATATAGTTATCCTATTACTTATAATAAGTGAGAAATTCACATGGCAAAAAACTAAGGTTTTTTTTCAAGCAGCTGCTAAACCATGAAAATGAAGTCAAGGACAATGGACATATGACAGACAGAAACTTTGTAACATACAAAGTTATCTGTATACAGCCTCCAGGTCTTCTACCGTCTGATATATAAGCTTAATACAAAAAGTTTAAGCCACTGCTGCCAGACTGTAATCCATATGTCTCGCATTCTGCAACTTTGGTCCAAGGCAAGACAAAAATAGTCCATAAATGATTGACAAAGTTATTGATGTTAAAAACTTTAACAGACTAACTGGTTAACCTGCTGACAACAGAATGTAGGATGGCTATATATTGCACTTATGCGAAAAAAAATTGCAGGCTGGACAACAAAAATGAGATGTTGGGTATACATTGATCAGACACACCTATATGGCACAAAAATAAAATAGAACTTAACATTTATAAAATGGTTTGAAATATCTTACTCTTCCAACTCTAACCCATGCTTTTACCTTGACTTAAATATATTTTTTTTTTCAATTTTTCAATTCGCAAGGTTTACACAGAACCAAACCCTAATTTTAAATCTTATCTTTCCTCTAGCCCAAGCCCAATCTTAAACCTTACACTTAAATTTAAGTATGAAACTCACTGTAACACTTAATAAACAAAAGTGCTACCTTTATTTAGCTAACCCATCTCAAGCACATCGCTATTCAGAAAGTACAGGCTCTCCAATGTAAACATTTAATATTTTTATTTGCATTAAATAAATCATGAATAAGAGGAAAGTCAGAATAAAGCATGTAAAACAAAGGTTAAGAAGTCACATTTACATATATATACTTAAGGTGGACACACATGACAAGTTAATATGACTGGACTAACATAAAAACATCAAGTAAGAATATATGTGTAAATCTCAATATCATCTGATGTGTAAATTGTACATTGACATATACTATGGTAGTTTGTTTTCTGTGAGGAATGGATAAAATACAATATTTTCCCAATCCGCAACAAAATGGTTTCCACAAAAATAAATGAACCCAAATTCATATAAAAATTCATAAGGGTTCCGCGGAACCCAGTGTCTCGCCTACTTTTGCTGTTAATCGCAGGCTCAACAAAAATGAGGAAAAAAATTAATAAAAATATTCCTCTCTGTACTATCTTTTGAAGGTAGGTAGCTTCTGTCCAAGTTTGGTAAAAATCCAGGATAATTTATGAATCTAATAAATGTTTTAAAAACTTGAACTGCAGACTGTATGTAATGTTGACTGGAAGAAAAAATAAGTCCATTTATAAGTAAAATACGTAAAAAATGGAACAAAATTTTATCAAAATTTCCTTCTAGATACTAGCTTTTGATCATGAACAAGCTTCTGTCCAAGTGTGGTACAAATCCAGGATAGTTAAAGAAAGTTGTTAAAATTTTGAAAACTTTAACCACAGAGTGAATGTAATGTTAACTGGCAGAAAAACTAAGTCCATTTATAAGTAAAATATAGAAAAAATGGAATTTTTTTTTACAAAATTTACTTCTGAATACTATCTTATGATCATAAACAAGCTTCTTTCCAAGTTTATTAGAAATCCAGGATAGTTTAAGAAAGTTATTAAAATTTCAAAAACTTTAACCACAGAGTGAATGTAATGTTTCCTGGCAGAAAAACTAAGTCCATTTATAAGTAAAATACGGAAAAACTGGAATTTTTTTTTTACAAAATTTACTTTTGAATATAATCTTATGATCATAAACAAGCTTCTGTCCAAGTTTGGTAGAAATCCAGGATAGTTTAAGAAAGTTATTAAATTTTAAAAAACTTTAACCACAGAGTGAATATTTGTGGACGCCGCCGCCGACGACGCCGACGGAATGTAGGATCGCTATGTCTCGCTTTTTCGACAAAAGTCGAAGGCTCGACAAAAATATGACTCCTTTTTCTGTGCATGTCATATTTGAGAAAAATATTCATCAAGTTAAAAAAGTGAACATCTCCCAAAACCTCTTTTCAATTCTTACTTACATTGCCCTAAACTCCTTTCCAATTCATACAAATATAACCCTAAAACTTTTTCCAATTCCTACTCTCATTGTCTGAAACCTTTTTCCAACTCTTACAATCATAACCCTAAAACTCTTTTCTAATTCTTACTCTCATTGCCTGAAACCTCTTTCCAATTATTACTAACATTGCCCTAAAACTCTTTTCAAGTCTTACTCTCATTGCCCAAAACCTCTTTCCAATTACAGTGTAACCTGTGTAATCCGACACACTTGGGGACCAGAAAAAAATGTTGGATTAAGCAGGGTGTCGGAATACTCAGGTTTTTTCTGCAAGGATAGGCATATTTTGGGACCATGAAAATGTGTCGGTTAAAGCAGGATGTTGCAATACTCAGGTGTCGGATTAGGCAGGTTACACTGTATCACTAACATTGCCCTAAAACTCTTTCCCATTCCTACTCTAATTGCCCTAAACTCCTTTCCAATTCTTACAATCATAACCCTGAACTTCTTTCCAATTCTTACTCTCATTGCCCAAAACCTCTTTCCCATTCTTACAAACATAACCCTAAAACTCTTTCCAATTGTCACCCTCATTGCCCGAAACCGCTTTCCAATTCTTACCTTCATTGCCCGAAACCTCTTTCCAATTATTACTTAACATTGCCCTAAAACTCTTTCCAATTCTTACTATCATTGCCCGAAGCCTCTTTCCAATTACATGTATTACTAACATTGTCCTAAAACTCTTTCCAATTCTTACCCTCATTGCCTGAAACCTCTTTCCAATTCTTAGATATCCCTAAAACTCTTTCCAATTCTTACTCTCATTGCCCGAAACCTCTTTCCAATTCCTACTCTAATTACCCCAAACTCCTTTCCAATTCATACAATAATAACCCAAAACTTCTTTCCAATTATAACTCACATTGCCCTCAAGCACTTTCCAATTCTTACTCTCATTGCCCGAAACCTCTTTCCAATTATAACTCACATTGCCCTCAAGCACTTTCCAATTCTTACTCTCATTGCCCGAAACCTCTTTCCAATTATCACCAACACTGCCCTAAAGCTCTTTCCAATTCTTCATCTAATTGCCAGAAACCTCTTTCCAATTCAAAAATAATCATAAACTTCTTTCCAATTCTTACTCTCATTGCCCAAAACCTCTTTCCAATTCTTACAAACATACCCCTAAAACTCATTCGAATTCATACTCTCTTCACCAGAAACCTCTTTCCAATTCTTACAATCATAACCCTAAACTTTTTTCCAATTCTTATTCTCATTGCCCAAGCCTATTTCCACTTTTTACTAACATTATCCTAAACCTACTTGGTCCCTCAATTTTAACCTTACTTCAACCTTATGGCTTAATCCTTCAAGCAAATCCTTACTCCAGTCTAATGATCTTGTCCACTGAGAAAAAATTTACAGCAGTCTAATAACTGTGTCCCTTCAAACTTATGACCTTATCACCCATGTAAATCCTTACTGCAGTCTAATGACTTTATCCCTCATATGAAACCTAACTCCAGTCTTAAGACTTTATCCCTCATATGAAACCTAACTCCAGTCTTAAGACTTTATCCCTCATATGAAACCTAACTCCAGTCTTAAGACTTTATCCCTCATATGAAACCTTACTCCAGTCTTAAGACTTATCCCTCATATGAAACCTTACTCCAGTCTTAAGACTTATCCCTCATATGAAACCTTACTCCAGTCTTAAGACTTTATCCCTCATATGAAACCTAACTCCAGTCTTAAGACTTTATCCCTCATATGAAACCTAACTCCAGTCTTAAGACTTTATCCCTCATATGAAACCTAACTCCAGTCTTAAGACTTTATCCCTCATATGAAACCTTACTCCAGTCTTAAGATTTTATCCCTCATATTTTACTCCAGTCTTAAGACTTTATCCCTCATATGAAACCTTACTCCAGTCTTAAGACTTTATCCCTCATATGAAACCTTACTCCAGTCTTAAGACTTTATCCCTCATATGAAACTTTACTCCAGTCTTAAGACTTTATCCCTCATATGAAACCTAACTCCAGTCTTAAGACTTATCCCTCATATGAAACCTTACTCCATTCTTAAAACTTTATCCCTCATATGAAACCTTACTCCAGTCTTAAGACTTTATTCCTCATATGAAACTTTACTCCAGTCTTAAGACTTTATCCTCATATGAAACCTTACTCCTGTCTTAAAACTTTATCCTCATATGAAACCTTACTGCAGTCTTAAAACTTTATCCCTCATATGAAACCTTACTGCAGTCTTAAGACTTTATCCCTCATATGAAACCTTACTCCAGTCTTAAGACTTTATCCCTCATATGAAACTTTACTCCAGTCTTAAGACTTTATCCCTCATATGAAACCTAACTCCAGTCTTAAGACTTTATCCCTCATATGAAACCTTACTCCAGTCTTAAGACTTATCCCTCATATGAAACTTTACTCCAGTCTTAAGACTTTATCCCTCATATGAAACCTAACTCAAGTCTTAAGACTTTATCCCTCATATGAAACCTTACTCCAGTCTTAAGACTTATCCCTCATATGAAACCTTACTCCAGTCTTAAGACTTATCCCTCATATGAAACCTTACTCCAGTCTTAAGACTTTATCCCTCATATGAAACCTAACTCCAGTCTTAAGATTTTATCCCTCATATTTTACTCCAGTCTTAAGACTTTATCCCTCATATGAAACCTTACTCCAGTCTTAAGACTTTATCCCTCATATGAAACCTTACTCCAGTCTTAAGACTTTATCCCTCATATGAAACTTTACTCCAGTCTTAAGACTTTATCCCTCATATGAAACCTAACTCCAGTCTTAAGACTTATCCCTCATATGAAACCTTACTCCATTCTTAAAACGTTATCCCTCATATGAAACCTTACTCCAGTCTTAAAACTTTATCCCTCATATGAAACCTTACTCCAGTCTTAAGACTTTATCCCTCATATGAAACCTTACTCCAGTCTTAAGACTTTATCCCTCATATGAAACCTTACTCCAGTCTTAAGACTTTATCCCTCATATGAAACTTTACTCCAGTCTTAAGACTTTATCCCTCATATGAAACCTAACTCCTGTCTTAAAACTTTATCCCTCATATGAAACCTTACTGCAGTCTTAAAACTTTATCCCTCATATGAAACCTTACTGCAGTCTTAAAACTTTATCCCTCATATGAAACCTTACTCCAGTCTTAATTGGATATAGGAAGATGTGGTGTGAGTGCCATTAAGACTTTATCCCTCATATGAAACCTTACTCCAGTCTTAAGACTTTATCCCTCATATGAAACTTTACTCCAGTCTTAAGACTTTATCCCTCATATGAAACCTTACTCCAGTCTTAAGACTTTATTCCTTATATGAAACTTTACTCCAGTCTTAAGACTTTATCCCTCATATGAAACCTTACTCCTGTCTTAAAACTTTATCCCTCATATGAAACTTTACTCCAGTCTTAAGACTTTATTCCTCATATGAAACTTTACTCCAGTCTTAAGACTTTATCCCTCATATGAAACCTTACTCCTGTCTTAAAACTTTATCCCTCATATGAAACCTTACTCCAGTCTTAAGACTTTATCCCTCATATGAAACCTTACTCCTGTCTTAAAACTTTATCCCTCATATGAAACCTTACTCCAGTCTTAAGACTTTATCCCTCATATGAAACCTTACTCCAGTCTTAAGACTTTATCCCTCATATGAAACCTTACTCCAGTCTTAAGACTTTATCCCTCATATGAAACTTTACTCCAGTCTTAAGACTTTATCCCTCATATGAAACCTAACTCCAGTCTTAAGACTTATCCCTCATATGAAACCTTACTCCATTCTTAAAACTTTATCCCTCATATGAAACCTTACTCCAGTCTTAAGACTTTATTCCTCATATGAAACTTTACTCCAGTCTTAAGACTTTATCCCTCATATGAAACCTTACTCCTGTCTTAAAACTTTATCCCTCATATGAAACCTTACTGCAGTCTTAAAACTTTATCCCTCATATGAAACCTTACTGCAGTCTTAAAACTTTATCCCTCATATGAAACCTTACTGCAGTCTTAAGACTTTATCCCTCATATGAAACCTTACTCCAGTCTTAAGACTTTATCCCTCATATGAAACTTTACTCCAGTCTTAAGATTTTATCCTCATATGAAACCTTACTCCAGTCTTAAGACTTTATTCCTCATATGAAACTTTACTCCAGTCTTAAGACTTTATCCCTCATATGAAACCTTACTCCTGTCTTAAAACTTTATCCCTCATATGAAACTTTACTCCAGTCTTAAGACTTTATTCCTCATATGAAACTTTACTCCAGTCTTAAGACTTTATCCCTCATATGAAACCTTACTCCTGTCTTAAAACTTTATCCCTCATATGAAACCTTACTCCAGTCTTAAGACTTTATCCCTCATATGAAACCTTACTCCTGTCTTAAAACTTTATCCCTCATATGAAACCTTACTCCAGTCTTAAGACTTTATCCCTCATATGAAACCTTACTCCAGTCTTAAGACTTTATCCCTCATATGAAACCTTACTCCAGTCTTAAGACTTTATTCCTCATATGAAACTTTACTCCAGTCTTAAGACTTTATCCCTCATATGAAACCTTACTCCTGTCTTAAAACTTTATCCTCATATGAAACCTTACTCCAGTCTTAAGACTTTATCCCTCATATGAAACCTTACTCCAGTCTTAAGACTTTATTCCTCATATGAAACTTTACTCCAGTCTTAAGACTTTATCCCTCATATGAAACCTAACTCCAGTCTTACTTTGTTACCATAAACAAATATTTATTTAAAATTGTATCTTATATGATATTATAATGGATTCCAATAGCCAAATTATTGATACACAATAAATATTTTACAGTTACGGTTCATGACATTTTTCTTCTGTAGAAGTAGTTTCCCACAGTATGTTTATTGTTAACATAAGTTTTCAAAAATCTTTTTTAGAAATTGAATGGGTATCTTTAACTATTATTCCTGAGTGATTTTGATATATTTCAGTGTTTTGGAGTAAATCTATGGACTAGTCTTACTATCAGCTGATTTAATTTTACTCTCAGTTCATCAAAAAATCCACATGTTTGAATTTGATAATCGCTTCCCCAAGGATGGCAACACTTCTGACTACTTGTTCTGAGTCAACTATATCACTTCCCTCCAAGATGGTACTACTTCCAACACCTGATCACATGTTTTGGGTCAACAATCATTTCCCTCTAAGATGACAACACTTCTGATTACTTGTTCTGAGTCAAAAACCATTTTCTCCAAGATGGCAACACTTCTAAGATCTGATCACATGTTCTGAGTCAAATATCACTTCCCTCCAAGATGGCAACACTTTCTGACTTCTTGTTCTCAGTCAACTATCATTTTCTCCAAGGTGGCAACACTTCTAAGTTCTGATCACATGTTCTGAGTTAACTATCACTTCCCTCCTAGATGGTACCACTTCTAAGATATAGTCACAAGTTCTTAGTCAATTACCACTTCCCACCAAGATGACAAAACCTCTAAGTTCTGATCACATGTTCTGAGTCAACTATCACTTTCCTCCAAAATGACAACACCTCTAAGTTCTGGTCACATGTTCTGAGTCAACTGTAACTTCCCTCTAAGATTGTACCACTTCTAAGATCTGGTCAAATGTTCTGAGTCAACTATCACTTCCCTCCTAGATGACAACACCTCTAAGTTCTGATCACATGTTCTGGGTAAACTATCACTTTCCTCCAAGATGGTACCACAGATCTCATCACATGTTCTTAGTCAACTATCACTTCCCTCCATGATGGCAACACTTCTGATCATATGTTTTGAATCAACTATCACTTCCCCCAAGATGACAACACTTCTGATCACATGTTTTGAATCAACTATCACTCCCTTCAAAGATGGCAACACTCCTGACTACTTGTTCTGAGTGAACTTAGTCAAAATAATCACTTCCCTCCAAGATGGCAACACTTCTGATCACATGTTTTGAATCAACTATCACTTCCCCCCAAGATGACAACACTTCTGATCGCATGTTTTGAACCAATTATCACTCCCCTCAAAGATGGCAACACTCCTGACTACTTGTTCTGAGTGATCTTAAGTCAAAATAATCACTTCCCTCCAAGATGGCATTATGTTTTTAGTCTCCTGTCACTTACTCCAAAGATGCTACATTTGTACCAGTTACTTACTATTACTCATTAGTCATCACTACCAATTCCTTCCAAAATAGCACCCTTACCCTACCTCCCTCAGTATAGTACCACTCCTCATCCCTCTCTCAGTATGCCACCACTGACCCTGCCACCCTCAGTATGCCATCACTTACCCTTCCTCCCTCACTGCTACAACTAACTAACCCTCCTTCCCTCAGTATGATACCATTAACTTCTCTCCCTCAGTATGCCACCACTTACCCACCCTCCCTCAGCATGCAACCATTTACCCTCCCTTTTTTAGAATGCCTCTATTAACCCTGCCTCCCTCAGTATGCCACCACTTACCCTCCCTCCCTCAGAATGCCACCACTTACCCTCCCTTGTTTAGAATGCCACTATGAATCCTCCCTCCCCCAGTATGCCACCACTAACCCTCCCTTGTTTAGAATGCCACTATTAACCATCCCTCCCTCATAATGCCACTAATAACCCTGCCTCCCTCAGTATGCCACCACTATACCTCGCTCCCTCAGAATGCCAGCACTTGCTCTCCCTTGTTTAGAATGCCACCATTAACCCTCCCTCCCTCAGTATGCCACCACTATCCCTCCCTCCCTCAGTATGGTACTGCTAACTCTGCTGAGTTCAGTATTCCACAAACTAGCCCTCCCTATATTAGTATGGTACACATAGGCCTCAGTTAGTGGCCAATTAATACCCAAGTATGCCACCTCTGTAAGTCTAAACCAAGTGATTGTAAGTACTTAAGGTTACACACCAATAATGTCACCACTAACAATCCCTCCCTCGGTATTCCACAAACAAATATATCCCTCCTTCAGTATGGCATCTAACCTCATATTTACCACTGTGTGTAAGCACTTTCACAATATATTATTTTGTGTACAACTTTTCTCCTTTTTTCTTTAAACAATTATTACATAGTCATACAATTTGGCTACACTGTCATCATTGTGGAACAATATGGCAATGTTATCCCTTTAAGCAATGTCATTTACAATTAATAAAACGTCCTTATAAAAAAAAAACATGTAAAAACAGTCCAGTGTACATGTATAGGCAATTATTTTCTTTAACTGAAAAGAATTTATCTGGGTTTACTGTGAACTTTCTGCTTTTACGAAGTATTTTTACATTTTTGACTGTGTCTTTTTATGTTAAATTAGATTCTTCCCTTGTTAAGTCATATATTTACCCCCATGTGCCCTCTTTTCATATAAGAGTAATAATTGTACTTGTATCACGTTCGCTTATCAGGAAATAACTATCGTAGATTACATTAATAGTGGATAGCAGTCTTGTAAATCTTGAGACTGTGTTCTAAAACTTGTAAACGTTTCATTTCTTTGTGCACGTTATTCCGGTATACGTGATTGCAGTAAACTGCACCGCTCATATTTATACCATTTTGCTTAATTTTCAGAGTACATTTAGTCAAGTGCATCTATTTAAAACAATTCAATTACTAAGTTCCAAAGGCACCTGTTAGATTTATTACTAAGAATACACACACATATACATATATATATATATTCAATGCCGTCAATCAGAAGTAAAATCAATGTATGCCACAGATCACATTTTGAGCAGGAAGGCTCTCATTAAGAGATGTCAACGATTTTTCTACTACCAGAGTCAATTTTCATGCTGATCTTCCGATACAAGGTGCACCAATTACCTTGGTAATTTGTTGCTAGTGACAACCCATTCTTTTTGACGTGTTGATGACGCAAATTCTATCCAATTTCATTAAGTTGACTAACATCAATTATCTCGCAGACTATTCTGACCCGGTTTTTGTCTAGAAGCCATTAGGGTTTAATTATCAAAGTTAGATACTTACAATTATACTAAATTTTCCTAAAATCCAGCACATACTTATCATAAAATAAAAATAAAGCAGTAGTTACCTTTATTCTGTGTGGATTCCACGTTTCTAGCAGACGACAATATCTGCAAAACGTCTCTTTCTGATGTGAGAATTCCTGTAAAATATCATCAAATCCTTCTAAACACGAAATGACTTTAAGGTGCATCACTGGAAAGTTATTATCGTGTCAAAGAAAATTTATCTTTGCTCAGAAATATTTTTCTTCCGAAAACTTTTAAAAGTTGTTTGAAAATGGTAAAATTTTGTTTCTTGAACTTTTGCCCAAATATTTTCAAGAGTAGCGTAATTTAAACATTGTATTAAAAATGTTATGTTCTTACCTTTAGTCTTATATAATCAAAACCAAAATAGCCTCACTGTTTCTATTTTTGCTTGCGACTGTCACTAAATTCGCCGAGATGTGCTATTTTAGGAAAGAGAAAACACATTTATATCGTATATATAGGTTGAACATTAACGGTATATTATTACGCACACTAATTACGCTTTAGGGTTGAATCTGCTGTCGAACCTTAATGGAGTGAATTCTTAAAGTAATGTTTATCCGGATGTTGCGTAAAAACTATTTTTCTTCAAGGATCAACAACGCATCATGTCGTTTTTGAGAAACTATTTTCTCTTGAGTAACAACACATTCTTGATTGGCGGTGCTTGTTTGTGTATTTGCGTCATCAATGACCTGATTTCACCTTAACCACTAGATATATAAATTTTTCTGGATCAATATAAATCCATTTTAAAGTTGCAGTTAATATCGGACTTCCTCCTGGAGCAATTTACAGAACAAATTACCGATATTTATAAACATTTGTGGACAGGAAAAGTAATGCATTGGATTTCGCACATCTCGTGACAAAGCGATTTATATTTCATGACGGAAGGCATAGGTATATCTCGGTTAATAAAATTTGTTGACATTTTAGTGCGTTACATACGTTTGCAATTCTCCGTCAGAATTCTGTATTCACATTTTATTTTATTTTTTTTTTTTTTTTTTTTGGCAATAAAACAAATGACTGGAATTTAAGTATAGGCTACCGAAAAAATGAAATCATTTATATGTATAAAAAAAATTATAAAAAGGGTTCCGCGGAACCGTGTGTCTCGCTGTGTTTAATGCTGTCGGTGTAACAGTGCAATGTTGTCTGTAAAATGTCGGTCCTATTATCAGTAAAATACAGAATTTAAATTAAAATCAAACTTTCTTTCAATGCTATTTCATAATCTTGACGATAAGCTTCTGTCCAAAGTTTATATCAATCCATGGAGGTTGGCAAATTCATCATGTCAAACAAAAAAATTAATCCCAGAATGTTTTTAATATGTTAACTGCAAAATAAAACTGTCTGTAAAATACTGAAAAAAAAAATTAAAATTTTGCTTCAGACATTATCTCATGAATAATCATAAAAAAGTGTCTGCCAAAGTTTCATAAAATTCTATTAAAGCTTGACAAATTAATTGACGTGTAACAATTAAACTGTAACCCCAGACTGTATCTACTTGTTAACTGCAAAAACTAAGTCCTTTTATCAGTAAAATACAGAAAAATGAAGAAAAAAATATTGTTATTACTTTGCTATGGATACTGTCTTTTAAAAGCTTCTGTCCAAATTTCATAAAATTCCATGAAGATTTGACAAAGTTATTAATGACTGAAAAGCTTTAACCATATAGCACTCCGGCTTCCTCCACCAAAACTGACCGCCACGAAAAAGCACAATAGTGCTGAAGGTGGCGTTAAACCCCAATTAATCAATCAATCTAACCTTATACTGTATTTCAATATTAAGTGTACAAAAAAAACTTAAGTCCATCTAATAGTAGAATACGGAATAATTAAAATAAATAAATTTATTTTCAAAATTTTGCTCTGGATACTTTCTTTTGGTCGTAAAAAAGCTTCTGTTCAAATTTCATTAAATTCAATTAAAGTTTGAAAACTTTATCGATGTTAAAAAGCAAACTTTAACCACAGATTGAACCTAAATGTTTACGCCGCCGAAGACGACTCCGACGACTCCGACGGACTCGAGGATCGCAATGTCTCGCTTTCGCGACATAAATGTCGCAGGCTCGACAAAAATTACACACGACCATTTCTTGACATCAAATTTTCCTAAAATAGTATTTCAGCTTGCCATATCGAACTTATGATTGATATTACCGTATCTATGATGACAGGGATGTTACACAAACATTGTGTGGCGGGTGAAGTTGAACTACTGTGATGATTAAATTGTTGCCACCATTTAAGCATGAAAAAGACACCTTTGCGTGAGTAACAACATTAAAACAAGTGAAAGTGAATCGGTGGCTTCCTTCATTTCTTATCACACATCTTTCAATTCAAAAAATATATACAATATATGTACATTGTCAGAAAATATAAAATTCATTTGTACGAGCTTTAGAAACAGGACGAAAAGTGAGGCTCGTCGAGCTTTTTCTCCTGACAAATAAAAATTATATTTCCGACAATATACATATATTGTTTTTATCCTTTTATATTTACAAACGGCACTTTAAAGGTTCAATTGTTTAAATACGAATATTTGTCTCTGATTTTTCAAAGAAATCGACATAGTTGAAAAGCGGACTGCGTACAGGACCCAAAAATGAACTGTTACGCAAAAAGAAATATTCACATTACCGTCTACTCAACATGGTAGTGGAGTAACAAGGAGACTTTATTTGTACAAAGCAAAACATTATTTGTGTACAATAGTTGGCTGATTGCGGGATAAATATGATTTCGAAAACTAACTTGAAACAAAAAGGGATAATCTCATTTCCTCTTTCATACATAACGATGCTAGTAAAACTGCCCCCCCCCCTGAATAATTACACCAGCTAACAGTTGAATAAGCTGTTTGTATAGTTAAGACCATCATACAGTTGAATAACAATGTCTGTATCGTTAAGATGATCCTACAGTTAAATTAATCATATCTGCATCGTTAAGATCATGCTCCAGTTGAATCATTCCTGTCTGTATAGTTAAGATCAATCAACAGTTGAATTAATGTCTGTGTTATTGAGATTATGCGTAAGTTGAACTATTCCTGTCTGTATCATTAAGATCATGCTAAATGGGGAACCATTCCTGTCTGTATCGTAAAGATCATGCTAAATGGGGAACCATTCCTGTCTGTATCGTAAAGATCATGCTAAATGGGGAACCATTCCTGTCTGTATCGTAAAGATCATGCTAAATGGGAACCATTCCTGTCTGTATCGTAAAGATCATGCTAAATGGGGAACCATTCCTGTCTGTATCGTAAAGATCATGCTAAATGGGAACCATTCCTGTCTGTATCGTAAAGATCATGCTAAATGGGGAACCATTCCTGTCTGTATCGTAAAGATCATGCTAAATGGGGAACCATTCCTGTCTGTATCGTAAAGATCATGCTAAATGGGGAACCATTCCTGTCTGTATCGTAAAGATCATGCTAAATGGGAACCATTCCTGTCTGTATCGTAAAGATCATGCTAAATGGGAACCATTCCTGTCTGTGTCATTAAGATCATGCTAAATGAGGAACCATTCCTGTCTGTATCGTAAAGATCATGCTAAATGAGGAACCATTCCTGTCTGTGTCATTAAGATCATGCTAAATGAGGAACCATTCCTGTCTGTGTCATTAAGATCATGCTAAATGGGGAACCATTCCTGTCTGTATCGTAAAGATCATGCTAAATGGGGAACCATTCCTGTCTGTATCGTAAAGATCATGCTAAATGGGGAACCATTCCTGTCTGTATCGTAAAGATCATGCTAAATGGGGAACCATTCCTGTCTGTATCGTAAAGATCATGCTAAATGGGGAACCATTCCTGTCTGTATCGTAAAGATCATGCTAAATGGGGAACCATTCCTGTCTGTATCGTAAAGATCATGCTAAATGGGGAACCATTCCTGTCTGTATCGTAAAGATCATGCTAAATGGGGAACCATTCCTGTCTGTGTCATTAAGATCATGCTAAATGAGGAACCATTCCTGTCTGTGTCATTAAGATCATGCTAAATGAGGAACCATTCCTGTCTGTATCGTAAAGATCATGCTAAATGAGGAACCATTCCTGTCTGTGTCATTAAGATCATGCTAAATGAGGAACCATTCCTGTCTGTATCGTAAAGATCATGCTAAATGGTGTCTGTATCGTAAAGATCATGCTAAATGGGGAACCATTCCTGTCTGTATCGTAAAGATCATGCTAAATGGGGAACCATTCCTGTCTGTATCGTAAAGATCATGCTAAATGGGGAACCATTCCTGTCTGTATCGTAAAGATCATGCTAAATGGGGAACCATTCCTGTCTGTATCGTAAAGATCAACCTACAATTGAATTACAATGTCTGTATCGTTAAGATCATGCTAAAGTTGAATTACAATGTCTGTTTCGTTAAGAGCATGCTAAAGTTGAACTATTCCTGTCTGTATTGTTAAGATCAACCTACAGTTGAATTACAATGTCTGTATCGTTAAGATCATGCTAAAGTTGAATTACAATGTCTGTATCGTCAAGATCAACGTACAGTTGAATTACAATGTCTATATCATTAAGATCATGCTAAAGTTGAACTATTCCTGTCGGTATCGTTAAATTCATGCTAGAGATGAACTATCCCTGTATGTATCGTTAAGATCAACCTTCAGTTGAATTACAATGTCTGTATCGTTAAGATCATGCTAACGTTAAACTATTCCTGTCTGTATCGTTAGGATCAAATCAGCAGTTGAAATGCCCTATCTATATCGTTAAGATGATCCTAGACTTGAATTACTCTAACGTTACGATCAACCTACCTCAGAATAAGCATGTCTCTATCCTTAAAATGATCATACAGTTAAATAAGCCTGTCTGTATCGTTAAGATCATCTTACAGTTGAATTTATCCTGTCTATATCGTTAAGACCATCATGCAGTTAAACGCCCTATATCTATCGTTAAGATGATACTAGAGTTGAATTAACCAGCCTGTATCATTAAGATCAACCTACAGTTGAATTAACCTGTATGTATCGTTACGATTAACAAACAGTTGAATTACAATGTCTGTATCGTTTAGATCAACCTTCAGTTGAATTAACCTGTATATATCGTTCCGATCAACCTATAGTTGAAATATCCTATCTACCTACAGTTAAATGTTCCTATCTGTATCGTTAAGATCAACCTACAGTTGAATAACAATGTCTATATCGTTAAGATCAACCTACAGTTGAATTAACCTGCATGTATCGTTACGATAAACCTAAATTTGAAATATCCTATCTGTATCTTTAAGACTTAAGTTGAACTATTCCTGTCTTTATCGTAAAGATTAACATAGAGTTGAATTACAATGTCAGTATCGTTCAGATCATCTTAAAGTTGAATTACCCTGTCTGTTTCGTTAAGACCAACCTACAGTTGAATTTTCCTGTCTGTTTCGTTAAGACCAAAGTACAGTTGAATTAATCCCGTCTGTATTTTAAGATCTACGTACAATTGAATTTTCCTGTCTGTATCGTTAAGATCTACCTACAGTTGAATTTTCCTGTCAGTATCTGAAGATCAACCTACAGTTGAATTTTTCTATCTGTATCGTAAAGATCAACCACAGTTGAATCACAATGTCTGTATCGTTAAGAGCATGCTAAAGTTGAACTATTCCTGTCTGTATTGTTAAGATCAACCTACAGTTGAATTACAATGTCTGTATCGTTAAGATCATGCTAAAGTTGAATTACAATGTCTGTTTCGTTAAGACCAACCTACAGTTGAATTTTCCTGTCTGTTTCGTTAAGACCAAAGTACAGTTGAATTAATCCCGTCTGTGTCGTTAAGATCTACGTGCAGTTGAATTTTCCTGTCTGTATCGTTAAGATCTACCTACAGTTGATTTTTCCTGTCAGTATCGTGAAGATCAACCTACAGTTGAATTTTCCTATCTGTGACGTTAAGATCAACCACAGTTGAATCACAATGTCTGTATCGTTAAGAGCATGCTAAAGTTGAACTATTCCTGTCTGTATTGTTAAGATCAACCTACAGTTGAATTACAATGTCTGTATCGTTAAGATCATTCTTAAATTGGACCATTCCTGTCTGTATCTTTAAGATCAACCTACAGTTGAATTACAATGTCTGTATCATTAAGATCATGCTAAAGTTGAACTATTCCTGTCTGTATCGTTCAGATCAACCTTCAGTTGATTTACAATGTCAGTATCGTTGAGATCATCTAACAGTTGAATTACCATTTCTGTATCGTTCAGATTATCTTACAATTGAATTACTCTGTCCGTATTGTAAAGATCATTCTACAATTGAAATACCATATCTGTGTCATCAAAAATAACCCTAGAGCTAATTTACCCGTTCTATATCGCTAAAATCAACGTACAGTTGCATTACCCTGTCTGTAACATTGATATCAACCTACAGTTGAATCACAATATCTGAATCGTCAAGATCAACCTACAGTTGAATTACCATGTATGTATCGTTCAGATCATCTTACAGTTGAATTACCATTTATGTATCGTTCAGATTATCTTACAGTTGAATTACTCTGTCCGTATTGTAAAGATCATTCTACAATTGAAATACCATATCTGTGTCATTAAAATGTTCCTAGGGTTAATTTACCCGTTCTGTATCGTTAAAATCAACGTACAGATGCATTAACCTGTCTGTATCATTGATATCAACCTACAGTTGAATTACAATATCTGTATCGTCAAGATTAACCTACAGTTGAATTACCATGTCTGTATCTTTAAGATCAACCTACAGTTGAATTACAATGTATGTATCGTCAAGATCAACCTACAATTGCATTACCCTGTCAGTATCGTTAAGATCAACCTAAAGTTGATTTTTTCTGTGTGTATCGTTAGATGATCCTACAGTTGATTATTCCAGTCTGTATCGTTGCGATTAACCTACAGTTGATTTTCTTGTCTGTATCGTTAAGATGATCTTAGAGTTGAATTACCCTATCGTTACGATCAACCTACCTTAGAATAACCATGTCTCTATCGTTAAAATGATCATACAGTTGAATTAGCCTGTGTGTATCGTAAAGATCAACCCACAGTTGATTTTTCCTGTGTGTATCGTTAAGATCAACAAACAGTTGAACTCTTCCTGTCTGTATTGTTAAGATCAACCTTCATATGAGTTTTCGTGTCTGTATTGTTAAGATCAACCTACAGTTGAACTCTTCCTGTCTGTATCGTTAAGATCAACCTACAGTTGATTATTCATGTCTCTGTTGTTCAGATTAACCTACAGTTGAAATATCCTTTCAGTATCGTTAAGATCTTCTTACAGTTGAATTGCCATTTCTCTATCGTTAAGATTATCCTAGCTACAGTTAAATTATCCTTTCTGCCTGGCTAAGATGATCCGACAGTTGAGTTATCCTTTCTGCCTGGCTAAGATGATCCGACAGTTGAATTATCCTTTCTGCCTGGCAAAGATGATCCGACAGTTGAATTATCCTTTCTGCCTGGCTAAGATGATCCGACAGTTGAATTATCCTTTCTGCCTGGCAAAGATGATCCGACAGTTGAATTATCCTTTCTGCCTGGCAAAGATGATCCGACAGTTGAATTATCCTTTCTGCCTGGCTAAGATGATCCGACAGTTGAATTATCCTTTCTGCCTGGAAAAGATGATCCGACAGTTGAATTATCCTTTCTGCCTGGCTAAGATGATCCGACAGTTGAATTATCCTTTCTGCAGTTGAATTATCCTTTCTGCCTGGTTAAGATGATCCAACAGTAGAATTACCTTGACTTTATTGATTGAACTATGAACCTATTGTTAAATTACCTGCTTGTCCAGCTAAGATGACCTACATGCAAATTGCATTGTCTGTAACATTATATAAACATCCAGTTAAACTACCCTAGCTGTACAACTGAATTGCCTTTCCCGTATATAGTTCATATGATCAATAATTGAATTGCCTTGTCAGTATAATTCATATGACCGACAATTGGAATGCCTTGCCTTTATAGTTCATCGGATCTACAATTGAACGGCCTTACATGTATAGTTAATATAATCTACAATTGAATTGCATATCCTATTGGGTTCATAGGTTCTACAGTTTAATTCCCCTGCCTAATACTTTACATCTGATGCACGAATATAATATAACGAATAAAAGATGATGATGTGGGTATATGTGAATGATACGCAACCTAACAATACAAATACACACAGAAGAGACACGGAGGTCTTCAACAATAAAAATAATAAGTAGATGTGATATGATTGTGTCAATGAAATAGTAAGCTCAAAACTGCTCACCCACCCTTCCATCACCTTCTAGAGCTAGACGGCTGAAGACAACATTAAAGAGTTGCATTAACATGTGGCAAGGTTAAACTAAATGTTGCATCAAACTCAACACTATCCAACTTTTTTTTATAATTTATGGCAATTCGTCAAAATGTGCGACTGAAAAGTAGAATATTTTAAGAACAATCATCCAAAGGGCAGTAACTCTAGGAAATAAATCAGAATCAACATTTTATAATATACAAACATGTTATCAACTTTCCAAACAGATTATACAGACAGCCCATATGTTACAACTTAATATATCATAATAAAGTCAATTACAACACATGGTTACATATAGTAAGGTCAAGTACAACACATGGTTACATGGTAAGGTCAAGGACATCGTCAAACTCATCCGTTATGTCGATTTCCTGGAGGACTATTTCCATCGGAGACATCTCTAACTCCTGAAATTAAACGACTTTCGGTGAATGAATGTAATGAGAATGGATGAAAGGAGAGTTGTAATTCATGTAAAATATACACCATCTAAAACTACTGTAACTGCTTATAGTTTCTCTTTGGACTTCGAAAATATGCTCGTATCAACTGGCCAGGGCTCATCACTTTATTAATAACCCAATTCAAAAAATAAATATTGCGTGAATGAAACGTCAGTGTTTTCTCCGTTCTGATTGGTGAAAACGCAATTTACGAGGACGATGAGACAGCACGCGCAATGTAATTTACGGAAGTTGAATTTCTGAATTGTATGAAGAATATTGGTCCATTGTACACGTTTGTGAATCCATCGAAATCAAAATTGGAATGTCATTATAAATCAAGTCAGACAATTAAGATTTTCGAAAAACATACTATTTTACAATAGTATCATTGATTGTAATGTGTTGATAAACATATGGACCATTTGATCCTACCAGAAGTTCAATTTTAGGAATGTCCTATAGTAATAGACCTCTAATCCTACAGTAAATATCACTTATTGCAGGCTTGAATCAGAGAATTATAATATACTATTATCCTTAGCATTATATGTATCTGACTGAATGGTCGCGGCAAGGTATGAAACGGGACTAACACATGTAAACGATTAATGTCCATATACAATCATATCAAATCAAATCAAAACAATAATTTGTTCAATATCCAAATACATGATAATCACCAAGACTTGGCAAGACATGCAAAATTCAATACAATTATACAAAAAAAAAAAAGATAAAACACTCAAATGGACAGGTTGTGCAGAATGTTTCTTTAAAAGATCTTAAAAGTTAGAGAATGGTCACTAAACTAAACATTTAAATATATGTAAATAAATGTAACTAGAATCCACACATTGAAATGTCTCGCCTGCTTTAATTATCATGATTGAATTGCATACCATACACAGCATATATTAGGCCTATTGCTTAAAGTATCTGAGAAAGAGACCTTATAAAGAAAATTGAACATTTACCAATGAACCATAAAATGAGGTCAAGATCAGATAAACCCTGCCAGACAACATGAACACCATGCAATTATTCCAAACACCGAACATAGTTGACCTATTGCTTATTGTATCAGATAAAGGACAAAACCATGAAAACTTAAGATTGACCTATAATTCCTAAAAATGAGATCAAGGTCAGATGAAACCTGCCAGTCGGACATGCACACCTTATTATCAATCCACACATCAAATATAGTTGACCTATTGATTATAGTATATGATACACGGACTTGACCACAAAAACTTAACCTTGAACACTGATCCATGAAATGAAGTCGAGGTCAAGTGAACCCTGTATGAAAGACATGTAGTCCTTGCAAGGATCCCATGTACAAAATATAGTGATACTATTTTTACCTTATTTCAAAGATCAACCTCAAGGTTATGTTTTTATTTGTCAAGTCCTTATCTCCGATACTATAGCCGATAAATAGGTCAACTATATTTGGTGTATAAAATGATTGTAAGGTGTACATGTGCGTATGATTGGGTTTACCTCGTTTTCATGGTTCATTGGTTAAATTTTCATGGTAAGGTCTTTTCTCAGGTACTGTAAGCCACTGGTTAACTATACTTTGGTACATGGAATGCTTATTAGGTGTACATGTCCGTCTGGCAGAGTTCATCTGACCTTGACCTAATTTATATGGATCGTTGATAATGTTTGTAGTCTAAATTTTATCTAATGAAAGACTTTCAACATAAAATTCTATCATTAATAGTAAAGCAGACAAGACATTTCAGTGTGTGTACATAATGTACTCTCCAGATATCTAGTTTTGAACATGTATAACGTGTTCATAAGTTTTTCCATCAAATAACCAATTAGCCATGACTCATCTTGCATATAGTTGCAGTATTGATGTACACTATGTTTGATAATTATATCAGTTCCATACACTTCAGTGAGTCTGTGATTCAAATGCCTACTTAAATGTATTTGTTTTCTGGTTGATATGAAGCTTTGAAATCTTTTAAACCCATTGGGAATTGTGGTATGACAAAACCCCACTTGAATTTTGAACTGAGTGTCAAAGAACATCAAATACTTCAATCAGTATATTTCCTAGGTGCTCACTTTTCAATTCTTTTGGATAATAGTTCATCATGTAAAGGGTTACAGTTTTCAAATAGAAAGAAGCAAAATTACTTTCAGAACCCAAGATGCAATTATCCTAGATAACTGAATGTAAAAATAGTCTTATCGTGTACGCAGCTTCCATTTAAACAAATTTATGTGTTTCTTGCCCTTCAAAATATGTTGTTTCTGTCGATAATAAACCACGTACTAAAGGGTTCTTACTAATGTAGACCTTGCAAGGATCCCATATACAAAATATAATTATCCTATTACTCATAATAAGTATTTCACATGACAAAAAAAAAGCAGTGGCTGGACCATGAAATTGAGGTCAAGGACAAGGAACATATGACAGACGGTCGCCTTCAACAATGTTCAAAACCCATACAGTCTAGTCAACTATTAAAGGCCCCAACATGACAATACCCATACCGTATAGTCAGCTATGAAAGGCCACAACATGACAAAACCCATACCGCATAGTCAGCTATAAAAGGCCCCAACATGACAAAACCCATACCGTATAGTAAACTATTAAAGGATCCAACATGACAACACCCATACCGCATAGTCAGGCCCCAACATGACAAAATATGAAAATTTAAACGAGAATATTAACGGCCTGTTTTATAACGGAAAAAAGGACATGAATCAACGATAACCATGGAATTACAGGCCGCTGACAAGTCTGGAAAAGGGGAATCATCAACCAAATACATAATACGTTTTATTACTTCATCATCATACCAACCTTTCTGCCAAGTTTAAGGGATCTGGGTTGAATACTGTAGGAGTTACTTGCACAAAATCGTACTCACTTTTTTCCGCTAAACTTTGCTAGACCAACAACACCAAACCATCCAACCCGTCAAATTATGCATATGTACTAGATACTTTTGACAGTTATTGTCCCAACTCGTTACAGGCACTTCCAAAGGTAAATGGTGAGCTAAGAATTTACAGTGCGACAAACTGTATAAAATCTGTACAAAAATCTGTGCATATTCAGCAGAATTCAACTACACACAAAACAGATATGTAATTTGTAACCATCACCTGTCTGACAATACTTGGTGTAAAAAAAGATATTTGGATTTCATTTGATTTGAAATCGTTTTCCTTTCCAGTAGGCAGGACATCGGCGATGAAAAGATGACAGACGGACAGGTCTATGACCTTCATAGAACAGAATAGAATTCAGATCTTATTAATTTAAGCTGGTAATCGTGTTATTAATGAGAGAAAATGTAGAAAAAATACCAAAACTTCCAGACAGTGCCTTTTTGTAAACCGGCATTACCACAAATAGTAAAGGAAAATTTCTAAATCAGACCACAAGGGTCATGGGAACACTACTGTAGTAAAATTATTAATAAAAACCCAGCAAAACAGTAGCATATGGAAAGAATCAATTTAAAAATATATATATATATATATATATATATATAATGTATATAGCATGTATGAGAGACAAGAACTTGGAGGTTTAATCATAATCAAAACAATAATTTGTTCAATATCCAAATACATGATAATCATCAAGACTTGGCAAGACATGCAAAATCCAATACAATTATACAAAAAAAAAAGATAAAACACTCAAATGGACAGGTTGTGCAGAATGTTTCTTTAAAAGATCTTAAAAGTTAGAGAATGGTCACTGAACTAAACATTTAAATATATGTAAATAAATGTAACTAGAATCCACACATTGAAATGTCTCGCCTGCTTTAATTATCATGATTGAACTGCATACCATACACAGCATATAGTAGGCCTATTGCTTAAAGTATCTGAGAAAGAGACCTTATAAAGAAAATTGAACATTTACCAATGAACCATAAAAATGAGGTCAAGATCAGATAAACCCTGCCAGACAACATGAACACCATGCAATTATTCCAAACACCGAACATAGTTGACCTATTGCTTATAGTATCAGATAAAGGACAAAACCATGAAAACTTAAGATTGACCTATAATTTCTAAAAATGAGATCAAGGTCAGATGAAACCTGCCAGTCGGACATGCACACCTTATTATCAATCCACACATCAAATATAGTTGACCTATTGATTATAGTATATGATACACGGACTTGACCACAAAAACTTAACCTTGAACACTGATCCATGAAATGAAGTCGAGGTCAAGTGAACCCTGTATGAAAGACATGTAGTCCTTGCAAGGATCCCATGTACAAAATATAGTGATACTATTTTTACCTTATTTCAAAGATCAACCTCAAGGTTATGTTTTATTTGTCAAGTCCTTATCTCCGATACTATAGCCGATAAATAGGTCAACTATATTTGGTGTATAAAATGATTGTAAGGTGTACATGTGCGTATGATTGGGTTTACCTCGTTTTCATGGTTCATTGGTTAAATTTTCATGGTAAGGTCTTTTTCTCAGGTACTGTAAGCCACTGGTTAACTATACTTTGGTACATGGAATGCTTATTAGGTGTACATGTCCGTCTGGCAGAGTTCATCTGACCTTGACCTAATTTATATGGATCGTTGATAATGTTTGTAGTCTAAATTTTATCTAATGAAAGACTTTCAACATAAAATTCTATCATTAATAGTAAAGCAGGCAAGACATTTCAGTGTGTGTACATAATGTACTCTCCAGATATCTAGTTTTGAACATGTATAACGTATTCATAAGTTTTTTCCATCAAATAACCAATTATCCATGGCTCATCTTGCATATAGTTGCAGTATTGATGTACACTATGTTTGATAATTATATCAGTTCCATACACTTCAGTGAGTCTGTGATTCAAATGCCTACTTAAATGTATTTGTTTTCTGGTTGATATGAAGCTTTGAAATCTTTTAAACCCATTGGGAATTGTGGTATGACAAAACCCCACTTGAATTTTGAACTGAGTGTCAAAGAACATCAAATACTTCAATCAGTATATTTCCTAGGTGCTCACTTTTCAATTCTTTTGGATAATAGTTCATCATGTAAAGGGTTACAGTTTTCAAATAGAAAGAAGCAAAATTACTTTCAGAACCCAAGATGCAATTATCCTAGATAACTGAATGTAAAAATAGTCTTATCGTGTACGCAGCTTCCATTTAAACAAATTTATGTGTTTCTTGCCCTTCAAAATATGTTGTTTCTGTCGATAATAAACCACGTACTAAAGGGTTCTTACTAATGTAGACCTTGCAAGGATCCCATATACAAAATATAATTATCCTATTACTCATAATAAGTATTTCACATGACAAAAAAAAGCAGTGGCTGAACCATGAAATTGAGGTCAAGGACAAGGAACATATGACAGACGGTCGCCTTCAACAATGTTCAAAACCCATACAGTCTAGTCAACTATTAAAGGCCCCAACATGACAATACCCATACCGTATAGTCAACTATTAAAGGATCCAACATGACAACACCCATACCGCATAGTCAGCTATGAAAGGACACCAACATGACAAAACCCATACCGTATAGTCAACTATTAAAGGCTCCAACATGACAAAACCCATACCGCATAGTCAGGCCCCAACATGACAAAATATGAAAAATTTAAACGAGAATATTAACGGCCTGGTTTATAACGGAAAAAAAGGACATGAATCAACGATAACCATGGAATTACAGGCCGCTGACAAGTCTGGAAAAGGGGGGAATCATCAACCAAATACATAATACGTTTTATTACTTCATCATCATACCAACCTTTCTGCCAAGTTTAAGGGATCTGGGTTGAAAACTGTAGGAGTTACTTGCACATAATCGTACTCACTTTTTTCCGCTAAACTTTGCTAGACCGACAACACCAAACCATCCAACCCGTCAAATTATGCATATGTACTAGATACTTTTGACAGTTATTGTCCCAACTCGTTACAGGCACTTCCAAAGGTAAATGGTGAGCTAAGAATTTACAGTGCGACAAACTGTACAAAAATCTGTGCATATTCAGCAGAATTCAACTACACACAAAACAGATATGTAATTTGTAACCATCACCTGTCTGACAATACTTGGTGTAAAAAAAGATATTTGGATTTCATTTGATTTGAAATCGTTTTCCTTTCCAGTAGGCAGGACATCGGCGATGAAAAGATGACAGACGGACAGGTCTATGACCTTCATAGAACAGAATAGAATTCAGATCTTATTAATTTAAGCTGGTAATCGTGTTATTAATGAGAGAAAATGTAGAAAAAATACCAAAACTTCCAGACAGTGCCTTTTTGTAAACCGGCATTACCACAAATAGTAAAGGAAAATTTCTAAATCAGACCACAAGGGTCATGGGAACACTACTGTAGTAAAATTATTAATAAAAAAAAAAAAAAAAAAAACAACAGCAAAAACAGTAGCATATGGAAAGAATCAATTTAAAAAATATATATATATAATGTATATAGCATGTATGAGAGACAAGAACTTGGAGGTTTAATCATGTGATGATCTAGCAACATCACCAACAACAGATCACGCTGACAGTAAACTATCTTCTTATCAGCTCCTGCATCAAACGTAGTAGTTATATTTCAGAAGATAGAAGTGAGACATTATACTAATATAGTGATTGTACGTCAGTTGAAGATATACAACAACAGTTTTGGGAATTTAGTTTGAAATTTTAGCAAATTTGCAGATTAAATGCAGAATGACAGGCTTCAACTTGGAGCAGATGTGAGCATGGCGTTAACAGATCTATGATAAAACAATTAATAATACACAAATCAGTTTTAACCTAAAGATTTTAAAATGAGCTTGGTGTAGACTTAAGAACATTCAGAGAGTCGATGATCAAGAAGGTCAACAAGTAGTAGCAGAAAGTGACAAAACATTGCAGATCTGCACGTCGATAAGTGTCAAGGTGTTACGGACTGTTCAACATTTACTGAGAGATTTCAGAAGTATACTTATGATACAAATAACCCATTACAAACACTTATTCTAATTGAAACTTGACTGATAGGTCTTACAAACTTGACAGCGATATTAATGATTATAATATGATACAAAAGAAAAAGTATTTCCCAAACATTGGAACAGAGACCTAAACTCGACATGCCAAGAAGAATGTATGTTAAAGAATTTGATTGATAACTGGATTTCCACACAAAGCTACAATTAAGGTAAAATGCGGGTAATATGCATTACTGAAACTGTTAAAATGTCCTTATTGATACAGTTGATGAACAGAAAAGGGACCAAATTATAAGCCTAGTGAAATTAAACAAAGTGAAAGTAAGGTAGAATTCACATGTTTAACTACCAGATGGATTTGATTTCACAGTTACTCTTCCAGAATCAGCTAAAAAAAGACCAAGTAAAACTAGTGTATGACAACGGAGAAGTTATGGCATATTCAAGCACACCTTTAATAAATCTGATATCATTTCTTAAACAGTATCCATCTTTCAACTGTACAAGATCCATTACTAATACATATTCACTTGGGATCTTTCAGTCTACATAAGTGAAAGATTTGACACCATTTTACCTGATGCAAATATCAAAAGATGTGCGTGTTCTTGAAGAATCAAACACAAACAATGATGTCCTTAAACTGATGTGTTTAAGCTTTTGGTTTTGCCATTTGATAAGGGACTTTCCGTTTTGAATTTTCCTTGGAGTTCGGTATTTTTGTTCTTATTTCTTAAACTGAAGTAATGGTGTGATTACAGAATTTCATGGAGGAATGTTGGAAATCATTCAGAGCATATGTCAGACATAGAACTCAGGTTGTTATCAGTAAGAACCCTTTAGAACGTGGTAGATTGTTTTATTATCGACAGAAACAACAAGAAATAACTAGGCATTTGAATCAGAGACTCACTGAACTGATATAATTATAAAAGATAGCGTACATCAATACTGGAACTATATGCAAGATGAGCCATTGATAAATTGGTTATTTGCTGGAAAAAAAACTTGTGGACACGTTATGCATGTTCAAAACTAGATATCTGGCGAGTAATATTGTACACACTTTGAAATGTCTTGCCTGCTTTACTATTAATGATCGAATGTTGTTGAAAGTCTTTCATTAGATAAAATTTATACTTCAGGTATCACTTTAACAACATTATCAACGATCCATATAAATTAGGTCAAGGTCAGATGAACTCTGACAGACGGACATGTACACCTAAGCATTCTAGCACCAAAATATAGTTAACCAGTTGCTGACAGTATGTGAGAAAAGACCTTGCTATGAACATTTAACCAATGAACCATGAAAACGAGGTCAACCCTATCGGTCGCACATGTATACCTTACAATCATTTCATACATCAAATATAGATGATCTATTGCTTATAGTATCGGAGATAAGGACTTGACAAATAAAAACTTAACCTTGATCACAGATCTTTGAAATAAGGTAAAAGCATACCTTGCAATGAATCTTTATACCAAATATAGTTGTCATATCACTCATTATAAATGAGAAAATTTAGTGATATAAATATTTTATTATTTAAAAATATGCATTTTCTTAAGCAGTTGCTGAACTATTAAAATGAGGTCAAGAACAAAGGAAATATGCCTAGACAGAAGCTTCCTTACATAAGGTGTCTAGATACATAATAAAGGATATCAAGGTTTTCTACCTTCTGAAATACAAAGCTTTATACAAATAATTTCGCAATCTTTTCCGCAACCTATCCATATGTCTTACAATCTGCTAAAATTATATTCTGTTATATGTCTAACAATTCCATGATATACTTTCGTCATTCATATACTCCTTACAACCAATGAATAGAAAACATATCATTGTTAAATCATGTATATTTACTTTAAATAGGCCACATATCATTGTTAAATCATGTATATTTACTTAGACCACATATCATTGTTAAATCGTGTATATTTACTTAGACCACATATCATGGTTAAATCGTGTATATTTACTTAGACCACATATCATGGTTAAATCGTGTATATTTACTTAGACCACATATCATGGTTAAATCGTGTATATTTACTTAGACCACATATCATGGTTAAATCGTGTATATTTACTTAGACCACATACCATTGTTAAATCGTGTATATTTACTTAGACCACATATCATTGTTAAATCGTGTATATTTACTTAGACCACATATCATTGTTGAATCTTAGACCACATATCATTGTTGAATCGTGTATATTTACTTAGACCACATATCATTGTTAAATCGTGTATATTTACTAAGGAAAAGACCTCATCCTGAAAACTTTTAAGATTGTATGAGATTAAAGTTGTGAACAGCCTTTCTTACAAACACACCATGGACTTAAGTTATGGTCAGTATCTTAATGCTTTCGTCGTAAGCAAAAGTATCTTACCTCCTACAAATGTTGCGAAAGAGAAACAACTCAAATTTTGAATCATACTACTGAATGTTAGAAATTAAGATTTTTCAAGGATTTTTGCCATATTCACAAATTTCAAGGGCATATCCACACTTGAAACTGCTTAAATAACATTCCAGGCTTTTTTTCAGTTTTCAACTAAACTCTAAATCGTCCCAAGTCTGTTTAAGTATTGAAATTTAATTTCCATAACCCAAAAATTTAGCTTTTTCCACTTTATCAAGTGCTTGACTCTAGTGAAATCAGTCGAACTGAATATATATCTCATGGTCTCTAACCTCATTTACAAATTTCAAATGATATGGCAGAGGAGCAGTGGCGGTCGGGTGGGGGGGTCCGGGGGTTGGACAATCAATGCTTTTGAATGGGGACATATGGTTGGATATCTGTGTTAAAACAAATAAACATATTAGTAATAAACAAATCAGTGCTTGTCTGCTCTAATGTTAACTTCTTTGACGCAGTTTCAACATCATATATATGTACTGGTAATGTATTGAGGGTTAGGAGATGTCACTTTGGTGCATTCAGATTATAACAGTTCAACTGGATTTTCTGGAGTATCTGAGCTTCCTTTCCATAAAATAATTTCTAATCTCACCTAACCAGCATAGTTTTAAAAAGTAGTTGAGCTTGAATCTATGAATGTTTAACTATTGTGGTAGGATTTTACTATTAAAGGGAGAAAACAAACAAATAGCTAGCTTCAACAATTTAATTACCATGACTCTGAACAACTTTTATGTACAATATATACAAATTAACATTCACATAAAATCTATCATTCTTAGAACAATCTTTCTCACGTTTTGTGACAAGTTCAATGAGAAATAAATAAATAAATTTAGATTATGATTTAAATGTTCTTGTCACATAAAAGATGAAGTTATATAACATTACATAACCATAAATTATCCACATTTAGAAAACAATACAAAACTTGGATTGCTGCATGTATGATTTTATAGAAATTGAAAGGAAAATACTGAACATAAATATGGATAATTTTAATGAGATGTACATGAATTTTACAGTGATGAAAATAGAACTGATGTGAATAAAGAACTGGATTCACTGCATTGAATTGTTAGTAATTACACAATTATTATGTAAGTCATGAATATCAGTAGCTATTTATGAATTATTGTAGATTCAGTTCATGTTCGGCTTCTACAATACAGGTTATATTAATTTGTTTTTGGTTAAATATATGTTGTTAATGTTATATTGGACATTAATACTGCAAATAAAAAACCCTCCTTAATGTGAAAATGTACAATCAAAATTATGTGCCGAATGTAAATGAGACGTGTACCAAATGGATATGATCAATACATGAATAGCTGATAAATCTGACATCATGAGCTTGGCTTTACTTGCACAATTTAGGTTATAGTAAATATATTTCTAGATCTTATCCCACCAGTTGAAATCTTTTTACCATGCAAGAGAGAAAATGGTCATTTTCAGCTTAGAGAGAAAAATTTATTTCTGGAAAGAATTGATTTTATATACTACAAACAAATATGATACGACCGCAGAGGTCGAACCCTGAACAGTTGGGGCAAGTATGGACACAACATTCAAGCTTGATACAGCTCTGAATTTGGATTGTGATTAAATATTTGACACAGCATAGGTTTCTGACACAGAATGAATGTGGTCTAAGAACTTAAAATTTTAAATTGGACATTCACCTATTATGGTCCAATATCCAAAATCTTAATACATGGTTAGATTCAGCATATCAAAGAACCCCAAGAATTCAATTTTGATGAAATCAAACAAAGTTTAATTTTGGACCCTTTTGACCTCAATGTGGACAAAGTTGATAACGGGCTCAAAATCAAAAATCTAAATACATGGTTAGATTCAGCATATCAAAGAACCCCATATATTCATTTTTGTTGAAATCAAACAAAGTTTAATTTTGGACCCCGATTTGGACCAACTTGAAAACTGGGCCCATAATCAAAATCTAAACACATGTTTAGATTCAGCATATCAAAGAACCCTAAAATTCAATTTTGTTAAAATCAATATTCAATTTTGTTGAAATCAAACAAAGTTTGGACCCCGATTTGGACCAACTTGAAAACTGGGCCCATAATCAAAATCTAAACACATGTTTAGATTCAGCATATCAAAGAACCCTAAAATTCAATTTTTGTTAAAATCAAACTAAGTTTAATTTTGGACCCTTTGGACCTTAATGTAGACCAATTTGAAAAGGGACCAAAAATTAAGAATCTAAATACACGGTTAGATTCGGCATATCAAAGAACCCCAAGAGTTCAATTTTTGATGAAATCAAACAAAGTTTAATTTTGGACCCTTTTGACCTAAATGTGGACAAAGTGGATAACGGGGTCCAAAAATCAAAAATCTAAATATATGGTTAGATTCAGCATATCAAAGAACCCCAAATATTCAATTTTTGTTGAAATCAAACAAAGTTTAATTTTGGACCCCGATTTGGACCAACTTGAAAACTGGGCCCATAATCAAAAATCTAAATACATGTTTAGATTCAGCATATCAAAGAACCCTAAGAATTCAATTTTTGTTAAAATCAAACTAAGTTTAATTTTGAACCCTTTGGACCTTAATGTAGACCAATTTGAAAATGGGACCTAAAATTAAGAATCTAAATACACGGTTAGAATCGGCATATCAAAGAACCCCAAGAGTTCAATTTGTGATGAAATCAAACAAAGTTTAATTTTGGACCCTTTTGACCTCAATGTGGACAAAGTTGATAACGGGTCCAAAGATCAAAAATCTAAATACATGGTTAGATTCAGCATATCATAGAACCCCAAATATTCAATTTTGTTGAAATCAAACAAAGTTTAATTTTGGACCCCGATTTGGACCAACTTGAAAACTGGGCCCATAATCAAAATCTAAATACATGTTTAGATTCAGCATATCAAAGAACCCTAAGAATTCAATTTTGTTAAAATCAAACTAAGTTTAATTTTGGACCCTTTGGACCTTAATGTAGACCAATTTGAAAACGGGACCAAAAATTAAGAATCTAAATACACGGTTAGATTCGCATATTAAAGAACCCCAATAATTCAATTTTGATAAAATCAAACAAAGTTTAATTTTGGACCATTTGGACCTCAATGTGGACCAATTTAAAAACGGGCCCAAAATCCAAAACTTAATACACGGTTAGATTCAGCATATTAAAGAACCCCAAGAGTTCAAGAATAAAACCCCATTGAAATTGGTCAAGAAATAAGCAATTTATACAAAGTATCTTCTTTTGCACAATACTGTGCAATTGAATATTTCTTGCAATGCGCAATACTGTGCAATTGAATATTTCTTGCTATTGTGCAATACTGTACAATTGACAATTTCTTGCTATTGCGCAATATTGTGCTATTGGATATTTCTTGCTATTGCGCAATACTGTGCAATTGAAGATTTTTGCTATTGCGCAATACTGTGCAATTGAAAATTTCTTGCTACTGCACAATACTTATTATATAATAATTACACATCCTGTTTGGTGTGTATCTCTTGCCATATCATTATTATTTGCTTTTAAATATAAATCAGAAATAACCAACTTAAAATGGAAAATTTTAAAGAAAAAAGAAAAAAAAATCCCCCAAATTTTTGAACCCCTTATGATTCATCACCCCAAACTCAATCCCAGCCTTCCTTTGAGGTATGGTACCTTGCAGTACAATTTCAGAGAGAACCATACACTTGAACACAAGAAAAACTTTATAAACAATATTCATTGCGTAATTTTAAAAAAAATTGTAGGGGATCTACGCTTTCCTTTATATTTTAGCCTAATGGATGATTGATGGACATGATGTTACTAGAGACTACTATATGATTTTACATAAGAGCAAATATGCACTGTTTAACAAAGCATGCTGTGAAATAACTGAACTGTGACATGCATCTTTATTACCTTGGAATTATTAGTCCTGTTTTGTCTTGGTAACCAGTTTTATCCGAGGAAATCAGGAATGTCAATAAACCATCCATTAGATTATTAAGTCAATTTGTAACAATAACAGAAATATAACAGACAGAAGCACAAAAAGTGCTTTTACAGAGCTGTCACACCAATATTTGAAGAAAATATCTTGTTTATAAAAATATATGAATCAGTTAGGCTGTAAATTTTTAAAAATATTTGAAAACCAATAAAAAATCTCCAAATATGTCTTCTTCAGGTCAATTCCAGTTGAAGGTCAAACAGTGCAAACATCCTTACAGTGATGTATCTACTGGATAAATAGGAAATGGCTATATGAAAATGTTTGAACGATTAGTTTTATGAACTTTGTTTGAAAGATTGCTGAAATATCGTGTTTCTGTGTTCCTCTTTTGTATTTTCCAATAAAAATCAAATATGCAAATTTGTTCCCAACAATTCAATCCTTAATTTTACATTGTAATACAAAAAATTGCTCAATCGACAAAATCCCATGTATTCAATAAAACAAGAGTGCACACGCTGAAATGTCTCGCCTACTATACTGACCATTGATTTTATGTTGATAGTCCCAAATATAAAGTTTTACTACAAGTATCACAATTTCATTTATGATCCAAGAAAATGAGGTCAAGGTCAGATAGTTGACCTATTGCTTATAGTATCTAAGAAACAAAGTTAGCCCGGAAAACTGAACATTGACTAATGAACCACGAAAATGAGGTCAAGGTCAGATGATACCTGCCAGACAGACATATACACCTTACAATCATTCCATACACCAAATACAGTTGACCTATTGCTTAAAGTTTAAGAAAAACAGACCAAAACACAAAAACTTAACATTCAGCAATGAACCACGAAAATGAGGTCAAGGTCAAATAAAACCTTTCTGACTGACATGTACATCGTAAAATATTTCCATACTACAAATACAGTTGACCTATTGCATACAGTATTAGAAAAACAGACCAAAACACAAAAACTTAACTTTAACCACTAGACCATGAAAATGAGGTCAAGGTCAGATGACACCTGCCAGTTGGACATGTACACCTTACAATCATTACATACACCAAATATAGAATACCTATTGCTTATAGTATCTGAGATATGGACTTGACCACGAAAACTTAATCTTGTTCACTGATCCATGAAATGAGATCGAGGTCAAGTGAAAACTGTCTGACAGGTATGTAGGACCTTGCAAGGTACGCACATACCAAATATAGTTATCCTTTTACTCATAATAAGAGAGAAATTAACATTACAAAAATCTTAACTTTTTTTCAGGTAATCACTGAACCATGATAATGAGGTCAAGGACAATGGACATATGACAGATGGAAACTTCATATCATAAGGCATCTATATACAAAGTATGAAGCTTCTATGTCATCTACCTTCTGAAATATTAAGCTTTTAAGAAGTTAGTTAACGCCGCCACCTCCGGATCACTATCCCTATGTCGAGCTTTCTGCGACAGATGTCGCAGGCTCAATAATTAGTCTGTGTAAGGCATCCATTTGAAACCGTAGAGCATAGCTCTTTATTGCTTATAATTACTGAATAAGAAACCGAAAGCTTTAAGGTGGTGATAATGGACATTTGGTCCAGGAAACAATATCATATATTGATCTAAACAAAATTTACTGGACAATCAATAATTAAATAACTAACCATTTCCTAAATTTTTGATTGGACATTTGGTCCAGTAATAATCTTAATTCTAATGGTATGACAAGCGTTTTTAATGTTTTCACTGTCACACCAGTGTTCTTCATGAACTCAGAACATCTCTTTTTGTGATGACATTACCATTTGTTTTTAATTCTACAGTAAATATTAACATGAACAATCTATTGGTCCCAAATCAGATAAAAAATAATAAATATTTACTTATTACTTAATTTAAAAAAAAATAAATTTTAAATTATCTTATTTTAAGATTGCTTCTTTCATATTTAGATGAGTATTATAGGGAAAAAAACATACACATTACAATGGTATAAGTATCTTCATCCAATTCCTGTCATCAATACACAGAAATATGTTTACATCTAGAGGAGCAATAAAAAAAAGTGTCCCAAAATAAGCTGGAGTAAAACTGGTCTTCTTTCACTTTATGAAGTAACAGATGCACCAACCTTTTTTTCAAATTTTAATTCAAGAATATTAGAGAACATGCATCTTTGAATGAAATTGGATGTATAAAGTGAGAATTGTACATGCTTTCTGAATGAAATTAGTTTCAAAGGAGCACCTGTTTGGTCAGGTTGTTGTCTCTTTGAGATATTCCCCATTTCCATTCTCAATTTTATGATAAGAGCCATTATGTTGGCACCTTCAATTGTAAAAATAGCGAACTTAGTTTGAAGCCCTAATACCAATATGTAAGACAAAATTCAAAAATATATAAATATGGATGTCCAACATGCTAATAATGTCTTATAAACATCTGAAGGATGTTATTTGGTAGATTTATAATACTTTTTGATTTTCTATTTCAAGGGGCAAAAAAAAAGTTGACCTTACTATACCTTCTCCTTAGATATTAAAAATATTTCAATTAACATGTCAACTAATTAAAATGTCAGATTCAATTTTCAAAATTAAAAGAATTATTAGTCTAGAATACTTTTACAAAATGAGAGAAATGAATTCTACCTTTCCATCATGAAGTATTCTATTTCTCCGTTGGCAACAGTTCAATTTTCAAATACTGAAAATTAAACACAAGCCTCCGTTTTTAAAATTAGAAAATGTAACTATCTTGAGTTGAGAAATGTGATATCTTACTAAATGGTTTGGTAGAATATATATTGAACAGAAAACTTCCAATGCCATGTTCGCTTTAAAAAAATATTAAAATAAGTGAGATTTGTGTTATTAAGACTTTTCTAGATAATAATTACATACGGAGTAGCAAAGCAATTCATAAGTTCTTGTTTTATTCATAACTACTATAATAGTGTAAAAACACTGGATAATATCATGACAGGTTTCCCTACTGCAACAAGAAAAAAATGAATATCTATCAATTTGAAAAAAAAAAAATTCAATAAAATAAATTGTTGGATAATAGCCCAACAATTGGCTTTAAAACAGGTGAAATTTTATTAGTAAATTATCTGATATACAAATGACAAAATACCCTCTCATATAAATCATTTCTAGAAAAGCATAAACAAAAATTTGTTGCACCACATAAGTCTGCTTTAGCTTATATTGTTATAAAAAGCCTACAGTAAAATTTTTGTTCTAAAAAAAGGCCATTCTAAATGAATGTTAAAACATAAAAAAATTTTGAATTTCTAATATTGTTTGATAAAATTTATAGTCTTGTGTTAAAAAATGATTCAATGGCATATATATATGTAAAATAATGATATATCCCTGAAGTTCTTATATAATGTAAAACAGTGATGTAAAACATGTTAAATGTATTGTGTGACTGTAGTATTGTGTAGTAAATCAATCTTTCAAAACATATATTTAGATGCTAATATTTTTACATAAACAAAATACATAACAAAGTTTACAAATAATAATTTAAAGAGTTTAACTATGTACAGCCTTGAATACAAATGAAAAACGTTTTTAAACAGCACTAGTTTGTTGTAAATTGACTTTTTCCCATTTGATTAAAACTTTGTCCCCGACAGAACAGAAAATTAATTGTAAAATTTAAAACTTTTTATAAAATTATTTCTCAGATTCAGTTTCTCTTGTAAAACAATACCTACACAATACTTTTTGGAATGGAAAGCCCACCATTGTTCAACACTTACAAGTTGATGACTAGTGACACCAATCGTTGTGGTCCATTATAACATTATATTACCGATAGCTAGAATTATCCCACACAATTCCACGAATAAAGTCTTCAATTTCTCTGTCTAACTCTGGAGCATAATTGTTCATACTTGAAGAATGGTTGTATGGTGGTGGCTGATGTGGGATGGGTGTCGGAAGAGAGTAGGGGGGAAACATAGGAACAGGAAAAGATGGAGGTGTGATTGGAGATATCCTGGATCCAAGTGGTGATTGTAAGGGTGCATTTGTCTGTGCAGGAAAATCTGTTGGGAAACTGAGTGATGGTGGTCGCTGTGATGTTGTTAGAGGTGGTGGTACAATTGGTATGGATGGTGATGGAGGATTAGGGATAGTTCCATCTGACGACACAGGAGAAAGTGAGTGGGCCACAGATGAAGGTCTGTACGGAGACTTTGCTGGAGATAGTCCCTTGTTTGACATAGGTGATCCCAATCCAGAACTTGACGCGGATGACGGAGATCCAATATTTGACCCCGGTGACGACAACATGGGTGAATCGGATGAGATCATTGAATGCACTGGAGTAGGAGAATCAAGGCTGATTACCCGAGGACTGCTAGAACTGGTGTTTGATGGAGCTGGCTGTGGTGTTCTGGGTTCTTCATCATCTTCATCACTGCTGCAGGTCAGATCAATCACATCCATCTTAGGCTTCTTTTCAGGGGAGGCACCTGAAGTTATATATAAATAGTTCAATGTTTACTTTTCAGAGGAGGCACCTGAAGTTATATATAAATAGTTCAATGTTTACTATTCAGGGGAGGCACCTGAAGTTATATATAAATAGTTCAATGTTTACTATTCAGGGGAGGCACCTGAAGTTATATATAAATAGTTCAATGTTTACTTTTCAGGGGAGGTCAGGGAGGCACCTGAAGTTATATATAAATAGTTCAATGTTTACTATTCAGGGGAGGCACCTGAAGTTATATATAAATAGTTCAATGTTTACTTTTCAGGGAGGCACCTGAAGTTATATATAAATAGTTCAATGTTTACTATTCAGGGAGGCACCTGAAGTTATATATAAATAGTTCAACGTTTACTATTCAGGGAGGCACCTGAAGTTATATATAAATAGTTCAATGTTTACTTTTCAGGGAGGTCAGGGAGGCACCTGAAGTTATATATAAATAGTTCAATGTTTACTATTCAGGGGAGGCACCTGAAGTTATATATAAATAGTTCAATGTTTACTTTTCAGGGGAGGCACCTGAAGTTATATATAAATAGTTCAATGTTTACTATTCAGGGGAGGCACCTGAAGTTATATATAAATAGTTCAATGTTTACTATTCAGGGGAGGCACCTGAAGTTATATATAAATAGTTCAATGTTTACTTTTCAGGGGAGGCACCTGAAGTTACATATAAATAGTTAAATGTTTACTTTCCAAACAAAAACATAGAATGCAATTGAGGAAATTTCTTTCAATATGTATTTGATATCTTTAGTTCTTAAAAAGTGGCCACTATATACAGACTTTTTTATATACCTATGAGTATATTGTACATTTGGTATTCCCTACATTTTTGTTGGGAACTCAAGTTAAGCCGCCATCAACTTTTCTTGTGTTCATCTTTCTCATTGATCTGTTGGTAAAATGTTATTCTAATGTGCAAGTTTATACCTGATGGAAGTACACTTATGTAAAGATAAGTCATGTTGCACCAATTTCCATCTACTTACCACTTGGTTCTGAAGTCGCAGGTCGTGTATTTTTTATGACAGGACTAGATATCACATGTGTTTCTTTCTTCTGGTTAAGTCTACACCAATTACCATCTTGATTGAACTGTATCTCATCAACATCAGGTGCTTGTTTCAAAATTTCTACAAATAACCTGAAAAGATATATCAATACATGCCAAGTTAGTAGTAAGTTAATTTACACCTCTGCAGTATTTTACAATTTAAAGCTGTCTTTTTTTTCAATAGAAATCATACTATCATGGTCAGAACTATAACTTTCTCCTCAGATTGTTCTAAGATGGATGTAAAACAGTAGAAGTCATCTTGAGAAGAAGAAAGATTTTAAAATTTATTGATTCTTTCTAAGCAGTGTTTTATGTATTGCAACCATGCCTGAAAATCGCAATCAGAAAGATGTACAAAATTGACCAAACAACATTGGCCATTGGAATCCTGGGAGCAATGGATCAAGGGTTGTAATAGTACTGAGACCTACTTATGGCACACCTTTAAAAAATAAACTCTAAAATTAGTTTTAAAGGCTACAGTATTCAACTTAACAGACATGTAAAGGACACTTACACTAGTATTATCAATTCACTATCAGTCACTTACACAGTAATTTAGACATCAGTATATAAACAAAACTGGTACTTTATTAAAATAAGACAGGTATCTGCTGTTTAACTCTGGTTAGCAGAAAAAGTTATCTGACTAATCAGCTTTTCCCAGTTTTTGCCATTCATTCTCAAATAAATATGCTTTCTTAAATTTTATTATTTAAAATTGCAGGAATTATAATATGTACAAAAAAATATATATATATATATGGTATTTCTTAATCATAAGAAATCCGATAGACAAGGTATAATTTGCAGTTGTCACTACACATAGGCAGACATATAAATATATTAATTTAGAGTGATTGTATGCTTCTAAAAATAGATTAGCATCCTGTAATTATACTGAAGAGATGAGTAGATGATAATTTCTGTACACTATAAGAATAATTCGTGTATTGTATCAGATATGCTTGTTTAATTCCTACGAGAAGGTAACACCTCCCGAAACGAAAGCTGATTTTTATCAGCTATAGTTAGAGGAGGGGATAAGGTGTCTATGCAATGCTAGGCAGTGTTGTCGTAGAAATTAGAAATAAAAAGTACAGGTTACAGCACCGCTCAGGGAGGAAGTAAAGAAACAGATTTACTCTAATATCGTTAGGTTGATTTATATATATACATATATTATATATATATATATATATATTAGGTGTTTCAGAAAAGAAGGCTTGTGAGGCTAAAACCTGTTAAAAACTGTTCCTTAAATAATGAATATTTTAAGGATGGTAATTCAGCATTTTTTTCATGACATAAATTTACAAATTTTTTTCATGACATAAATTTACAAATGCAAGCTACTGCATGACAGAGATAGGAAGTTTGATATAGTTGCCCTTCTTTGCAAAACTGTTTTTAACCATGTCTTTAGAATCCCTTAGTGAAATTTCAATTCAAATGACCCAACTTTCAAAATTACAAAATGACTGAAACGACACAAAAGTATTTCTGCAACTTTGATCCTGTAATTTGATTATGGAGGCCAACAGGATACAGACCACAATCAACTTAAGATTTAAAGAATTAACTTAAATGAGTAATATTTTTAACTACCTCTGGAGTTAAGTTTTTTTTTCAAATTTTATATAACTATTCTTTATATCATAAGTTGAATAAATTTTTTATCAGACTATTTATAGCTAATCATATCTTCAAGTCCTTTAACTGTCAAATTTACTGATAATAACCTACCCATCAATGACTAATTTATGGAATGGGGCAGGTCTATCACAAACTGGACACATCCATGTAGGTTTCTTCTCGTTCATCATAAGATACAGCATGGCATCACAACACTGTAAATGTGTACATGAACTAGCTCGTATTGGAATACTCATCCGACTTTTACCAAGCTGAAGTACAAACAAAATTATATATAAATGAAAATAAGAATGACACCAAAACTGTTGTAAAAGACTGAAAAATAATTGTTTCTTTACTTATTCACTCTGACCCTAAATGTTTTTACAGTACCATTGATTCTTAATCTGAAATAGACATTACATCATCTATATTTCAAAACGGAAAGGAATACTCTCCACCTTCAATACATGTCACAATAAATCCGTGTGTAATTTGTGTTATGTTCCTGCCTATCTGGTTAAACTGATGTGTTGTTTGAGCATTTACTATGTAATGAAATATCTGTATCAACAATCAAAAACAATCAAGCATACACATATATAAAGTATGATTATTTGATTTGCAGTTCATACGGCATCAATTTCTATCTTTCTTCATTTAACTGCTGAGTGTATCTTAATATTGGTTTTGTGTTACCTAAAACCTTGGTGATTATATGAATTTCAATCGTTTTTTAATATACTTTATTTCAATAATAACTTCAATCCTTTGGTCTGGTGGATAGTTGTCTTATTGGCCATCATACCACATATCCTTATTTTTAATTCTATCAATTTCTTACAACTGACTTCATTAAGGACATCTCTAGTACAAGTTAGTGCAAGGCTTCAGTGATATTCTTTAGAACACTTACAACAAGTCGTATACATCCCATTAGAGGTAATTATGTTACAGTTACCTCCTTATTGCACCCCTTCAATAGATTAGTTGCAATGCCTACTTACCGGACACATTAAGGACCTTCAATAGATTAGTTGCAATGCCTACTTACTGGACACATTAAGGACCTTCAATAGATTAGTTGCAATGCATACTTACCGGACACATTAAGGACCTTCAACAGATTAGTTGCAATGCCTACTTACCGGACACATTAAGGATACTCAAAGACTAGCTGTATCTATCTCGCTCTACTTACCGGACACATTAAGGATACTCTAAGACTAGTTGTATCTATCTCGCTCTACTTACCGGACACATTAAGGATACTCTTAAGACTAGTTGTATCTATCTTGCTCTACTTACCAACACATTAAGGTTACTCTAAGACTAGTTGTATCTATCTCGCTCTACTTACGGACACATTAAGGTTACTCTAAGACTAGTTGTATCTATCTCGCCTACTTACGGACACATTAAGGATACTCTAAGACTAGTTGTATCTATCTCGCTCTACTTACCGGACACATTAAGGATACTCTTAAGACTAGTTGTATCTATCTTGCTCTACTTACCAACACATTAAGGTTACTCTAAGACTAGTTGTATCTATCTCGCTCTACTTACCGGACACATTAAGGTTACTCTAAGACTAGTTGTATCTATCTCGCTCTACTTACCGGACACATTAAAGATGCTCTAAGACTAGTCGTATCTATCTCGCTCTACTTACCGGACACATTAAGGATACTGTAAGACTAGTCGTATCTATCTCGCTCTACTTACCGGACACATTAAGGATACTCTGAGACTAGCTGTATCTATCTCGCTCTACTTACCGGACACATTAAGGATACTCTAAGACTAGTCGTATCTATCTCGCTCTACTTACCGGACACATTAAGGATACTGTAAGACTAGTTGTATCTATCTCGCTCTACTTACCGGACACATTAAGGATACTCTGAGACTAGCTGTATCTATCTCGCTCTACTTACGGACACATTAAGGATACTGTAAGACTAGTTGTATCTATCTCGCTCTACTTACGGACACATTAAGGATACTCTGAGACTAGTCGTATCTATCTCGCTCTACTTACCGGACACATTAAGGATACTGTAAGACTAGTCGTATCTATCTCGCTCTACTTACCGGACACATTAAGGATACTCTGAGACTAGCTGTATCTATCTCGCTCTACTTACCGGACACATTAAGGATACTCTAAGACTAGTCGTATCTATCTCGCTCTACTTACCGGACACATTAAGGATACTGTAAGACTAGTCGTATCTATCTCGCTCTACTTACGGACACATTTAGGATACTCTGAGACTAGCTGTATCTATCTCGCTCTACTTACCGGACACATTAAGGATACTGTAAGACTAGTTGTATCTATCTCGCTCTACTTACCGGACACATTAAGGATACTCTGAGACTAGCTGTATCTATCTCGCTCTACTTACCGGACACATTAAGGATACTCTAAGACTAGTTGTATCTATCTCACTATCTGGATCACTTTGTAATTTTTCTTTGACTGAAATAACAATAATTTATTGACTGTTGTTCTCAATAAAAATACTTATTTAAAATCATCATTGATTGGTGTCTGCTTAATGTACAGCGGCAAATATAACATGCATATCAGAACAAGAGCATGTTAATGCAAAATGAATATGAACCTAATTTTTACTAGACCAACAAGAAGAGTAAGATTTTTTTTTTTACATGCTTTCTCGCAAGGTGAGACCACAGGAGGAGATATCACTCTACTCAGACACATTTTTCTGACTCCAAGCAGACTTTTCTTTTCTCCATGCTTTGGGGAGAAGCTGAAAATACCAATTCTTAGTTCTCAATGTTCAGTTTGAGCAAGCAGGGGATAGAACCCACAAACAGCCCTCACTTAGGGTGAGCATTGTTTCAGTAATCTAAGGTGCTGATTGTTTAACTTAGAATATGGTCTTTTTAGATTTTAAGTATTGTTTGTATACTTTAATAACTTCAGAAAGGAGGCTTCTTAATACCTATGCATGGTTAACACTTATTAAAGAAGAATGTTGCTTTATTCCTCATAACAGTTACTATCTTTTCTAAAGAACATATATCTTTCACCTTTGTGGAAGAGAAAGTTAGTTGTGTACCAGAAAATATATATCACAAACAGATAAAATATATTAAATATGCCATTCAATAATCCCTGAAAAGAGATACATTGTGGCTTGAATATATACAAACTGAGAAACATGTTGTAATGGTAGACTACTTACTAGTTAGAAATTACATTTGATATTGAAAGTGACAAAAGAAGCTTTTTTTCTTTTTCTTATTAAGGACATGTGATTGGGATGTTAAGCATTTAAATGATAACAAACTTACTTAAAGCTCTAGTATGATCAGGATGTCTGTTTCCAAACTGTTTTAATCTCATCATTAAAATATCTGATGATAGTTTCTTTACTAAGTATATAGCCACACAGTATCCCTGAAATTATATAAACAGAATTTTCATATACATGATGATAATTGAAATAATAGTAAAACCATAAGAACAGATCATTGTATCAACTTAGTTTATACTGAATGTTCAAATTAACATGACTATTTAATATATATAGACACAACTACCTATTTTTTTTCCAATTTCATACATGTGTTTCTCTTAAGTTAAAAGTAAAAGCACATAAAGCATTATTACATTATATAGATAAATAAATCAATCATCCTATCCATGCAAACAAAAACTTATTATTAAAAAACAAACAGATTTGTATAACGTTGAATAAATCAATTACCAGCAAGACATAAATGAGAAGCTTCTGATCACAAAAACTTTGAAACATATCCAAATAATCCTGAATTTTCTCATTGTATTACATGTGTGTGAAGTTTCACTGATATTTATCTGATGTTAAGGGTAAGTAGCCACTCCAATTATCTCCCTTTCATTAGAGTAAAACTGGAATTATATAACTTTGTGTGGTGTGCATGCTTTGTGTGAGATTAATTGCAATCCATTGAGGATTTAAGATTGGCACTTTTAAGGTCAATATCATACAATTAACCAAATAAAGTCTTTATTCCAATCTTATCATGTGAACTTTCCACTTTAAAGTAGCAATGTTCAAACTGCCCCTGCACATGGAATACATATCTCCAATGACATGTCAATCTGAATAGGCATAGAAGGTGAAAAATAACAGAATGATGTGATATCTATACATACCCGACCAAAGTCAGTGGCCCATGACACATCTATCTGATTAGGCATTGTAGGTGAAAGACGACAAAATGATGTGATATCTACTGGACGACCTGGACGTTTAGGTTCTACTCCTGGCTTTGTTGTTGGAATAGGATTCTGTAAAACAATGCATACATCATTCAGGTTAACTAAAAATTAGCATTTCATTAACATACTCAGGTCATTTGCAAACATTGTATATAAATCAAGGCTTCCAAAAAATATTTGAGCCAGCCGGACATTTAAGACTAAGTAACAAAAGGAAATTATGGTAATCAGTTGGCCATCCCAATGATGGACATTAAAAAAACGATATTAAACTTTACTTTGATATAAATTTGATGTTCTGACGTAAACTGTTGAATTGGCAGTGCATCATTCGAAGTGTACAACATTAGCGTACTAATATCTGCCTTAGACTCTTTATTTGTGCAAAATAACATTGTCAAAAACTTTACTTTCGTTTTTAAAAGCACATTTTCCTAATACCGGATGTTGACTTGACAATGGTAAAACATGGACCAGAGACAAATACATAAAATCTGTGTATGTTTACAAAGCACGACTGAGTGTAAGAAGCTCTTTCCACATTATTTCTTCAAGAAAATACTTGAAATGAACGTTAGATACAGGTATCAATGATAATTTTAGCATTTTTGAAGAAATTAGGATGCATAATTAAATTTCCCACCTGCGCACATGTGTACTAGTTCAAACAACATGGTTCTGACGATTTTTCATTTAAAACCTTTTAAAAATTTTCATCAAATCATATTTATAAAACGTATTTGTTATAATTTTAATCTTTTTGACTAAATTAATTAGATGCAAACCGCTGAAATGTAAGAAAATAACTTTGAATAGACCAATCAATGTCCGGTTCAAAATAGTTTACCTTTCAACTGAACAGGTAGATTTCAGCTGCCCGACAACTAATTAGCCTTGATTAAAATGAGAAGGTATTAAAGTAGGGGTTGTTTTGATAGTACTTAATCATCATGTCACTTTTATGACCGGACATGTGTGGCTGTTTAAAAGGCAAAAGGTTGGGTCAAAAACATCGCGAATTATGTTAAAATGACAGCCTTGAAAACTAAAAAGTAGATGTCTGTTTCATGCTTTTCCCAGGCGAACAATGTCCGGTTAATTTATAAATGTCTGGAATACATGACCGTTTTGGAAGCCATGATATAAATATGTATGCAATCTTATGGCATGTAGAAATAGAATATATCAGTCATTTCCCAAAGGTCTAAGGTTAATCATTTGATACTCTTTTTCATCTCCACAAAAAAAGGCAACAAAATTGTAAAAGTATTTATCATCAAACAAGAGATACCCTTTTAATGTGAGCAGTGTATGTATTATATATTTAATAATAGTGTTTGATGTCTAAAGCTGTTTGTATCATATTTTGAATCAGTTAATTTACTTAAGAGAATTATTAACATAACAATAGTTTGACCCCTATGTTCTATGTCTAGGTTAGTCTATGAAAAGGTATATACTATGAAATCTAGAGCGAGGGACTTGCCCCAAGCTCTTCATTTCATAGTATATACCTTTTCATAGACTATCCAATTTAGCACATATTTACAACTCGAGTAATCTTTTAATTGGTCTATTGATAGTTTATTTTAGCTGACTACTTGTATCACAGGTGTTTGTAAAACAGAGCTCATTAACAAAGTTTTGTAAATTACTTTGCAGTGGAAGTTTTACATGTCATGAAAACATTTTTCAATTTCACAGTAAAACTACAGCTATAATAAATTTGAAACATATAGATAGTATGCTGTGGCGGATCCAGGGAGGGTTGGGTTTCCGGGGGTTGGAAACCCCCTTTTTTGGATGATCAATGCTTTTGAATGGGGACATATGGTTGGAACCCCCCTTTATCCTGGGTTGGAACCCTTTTAAAAATGGCCGGATCCGCCCCTGGTATGTCCCCATAGATAGTCTAGCGGATAGTCATTAAAAAGCAACTACTAATAGATCAAAGATACTAGGGTTTATTTATTTTTTTTTATTTCAAAGTTAAAACTAAAAGATTTATCAGAATATGTATATATAGACCCCTCTACCAAGAAATTTGTTTTACATGCACACTTATAAAAATTGCTGTTTTTATCCAACGCAATCATAGGTTTGAACGTTGTTTTCAATTTAGACTTGTTTATATTTTTTCGTTTGGGCTTGTATTATATTTGCCTTCAGGTTAATATGATCCATTCATCCTATTTCGACTCTTTCAAAATTCAAGAGTCTATCCTAAATTGAGGTAAATTATATGGCCTTCCAAATACCGTTTCGATCCCTAACATCACTGAAGAGACATTGTCGAAATCCGGATATGGTGTACAAAATTTATGCACCTCATGTTTGTGGTATACCATCTTATCCGCAAGTTTATTGTTTTCTGTTTGGTATTAAATTAATATTAAGATCCATTTTACATCTGGTGATCAATTTATTTGGCAATCGCCAATGGCAATCAGCAGGGTTTAAGAACATCCGTTGTTCGACCTGTTAGTCAAATGCGTTTTGTTAAAATATACTTTTTCACTTTTTTGGTCTTTTTGAAAATGTTGTTTGTGCTGTATTTAGACCTCTACCAAGAAATTTGTTTTACATGCACACGTATTAAAAATTTTATCCAACGCAATCATAGGTTTGAACGTTGTTTTCAATATAGACTTGTATATATATATATATATATTGTATATTTAGAGTAACTATATATATTGGCATATTCTCTTTAGACATTATCACGGTTTTTCAATTCATGACATCAGCCTGAACATGCATGAAATATTTGCCACTGGACATTAAACAACCAATAATCAATCAATCAATCAATTCATGACGAAATAGATCAAGTTGCCTTAATTTCCCTTCACAAGGTTTCATAGTACACACTTTTTTGTGTACAAAGTAATTGCATTGATGATAAATATCACAATTTTAAGATGGCGTTGTACTCTAATCAAGGTATAAAGAACAATATTTGTTACTCTTTATTCAAATGAAAGAAACTCGCAACCATCAAAAACATTTTTTTAGATCCAAAGATTTTAATAGCAGGATATTTAAAATCAATGTGAAAACTAATCACAAACTATTTAATTTAATTTGAAACACAGCATTTTCTTTCAAAATAGCCAGTGGTAATTTTTGTTTTAATATCTTGATTAAAATACAATGAAATCTAACCTTTGTGGTCATTCATGCGTAGTTACTTAGTACACGGAAAAAGTATGTACTATGAAAATTAGAAGGCAAATTCAAGCAATTTGATTGGACGAGAAGTTGTATGTATGTGCTAATTCTAGACATGGTATCAATGTTGGTTGATTAATCTGGACAAAAAGGACAAACTTCATAGCTGACATCCTACAGATATAGCAGACAAACTTTGGTTTCAATCCATTGAGCAGTTTCAGGGGAGAAGATTATTAAAGAAAAGTTTACAGATGACCGACAAAGGACATAAAGTGATGGCAAAAGCTCACATGGCCCTTTGGGCCAGGTGAGCCAAAAACTATTTAGCAACTATAATGACAATTATTCTATACAGTGCCAAGTTACAGTACTGTGGACAAACAAATATTACCACTTTTTAGTTTACTTACTGGCAATGGGGCTAGTTTACCATTAACCCTGACACATATACTGGGAGGAAAATTATCATCTTGTTCACAGCTTGTTTCTAATAAACAAAACCTGAAAAATAAAGAAGATGGAAATACTATTCTGGCCACAGCTCATCTGTAGGAAGCAAAATATGAAAAATAAATATAAACTAAAATATCCCCATATCTCATAGCTTGTCTCTAAAAGACAAAACCTTAAAATTATTGTGAATGTTTCTGTCTACATGGTCCTTTGAACTACTGTTCTGAAAAAAAGAAGAAATATACACCACATACTGAACTTAAAAATGGAAGAGCTTTAAATCACATATCTAAAATTACAATAGTGAAATGCTGAAATCAGTACACTGTGACTGAAAAAATTAACAAAGTTAACAAAATAAATCACTTTGGAGTTTCATTCTTAATCTAACACTATCATTGACTTTAGGACCAGAAAATGGTGATGCTTTATTCTTATACTCTTATCATTTGTTAAAAAAAAAAAAAAAAAGAATGTGTCTGAGGACAAGAATGCCCCCACTCAAGCTTGTTTATAATATGTGAAAATACTTTTTGTGAGTATTTGATGTGACTGCTAGTTTTTAATATGGCAAACTTTTCTTTTTTTTTTAACAACATAATTAAATATTTATTTAGATTTCTGGCTCATTACAATATCCTTCAGGAGTCCAAGCTCCTCCTGATGTTCCCTGTTAAAATTCCAATAATTACTCAGGGCAGTAATTAATTGTAAAATTCATATTACATCAAATATATATTCAATAATATCACTCATAATGATTGTTCAAATATTTTCTAATGGTTACTACAATATTATTTTGAATTGTCACACTTACTCTTCTATTGAAATTCATTACTAAAAATTGCCATTTTTTGTCTTTTGATTGGATATGTATTACGCCTTGTAAATTGAAAAACTAACAATTGTTAAAAAGTAGTTAAAGCCAAAATATTCTTCGTCAGAAGTTTTATATCCAAATACTAAATGTTTTAATTTTATCTTGAAAGTTATTTTACTCCACTTTTAAACTTCATTTATTTTGTTCCAAAAATGTTCTAAATGCGGACATAGTATAAAGAAGTGATCGTAATCTTCTTCTTGCACAAAAGTTACAAAAATTATTGTTTACAACTTTCCACCAGAATAAAAATTTCTTTGTAGGTAGAATATGTTGCAGTTATTTCCATCTAAAAATTTTAAGTTTATTTTCTTTTAAATATTTGAATAAAAATTCATATAAATTGTTTTGATATAACACATCATCTATATTAAGTATATGCAGCCATTTTTTGGTCCAATAGCTGGTTCAAATTTTTTATACAAAAGTTTGTTTGATAGTGAAATATGGCAAACTTAAGTTTGAGTATAAAAAAAAAAAATGCAATTTTTCAAGTTATAAAGGGGCATAGCTCTAGAACAGTAAGGGACTCACTGCCCAAATTCGAACTCTGTCTGCCAGTTTTGGTTCTTAGCATTGTGTTCGAGTTTCATAAATTGCACGAGTTAAACTTAAGTTAGAGTGTTGAAACAAAAAATGGGATGGATGGTCAAGTGTAACACTAAATGCCCCCTTTGCTTAGCAGCGGGGAGGCATAAAAACATTAAACCAGAGTTACCAGAACTATATGTACATAAAGCATTATTATATTTAATATGTTATCCTGAATCAGAAAACCTATATAAGTTAACTGTTAACCTTTGAACTTGAAAAGGATTCTCACCTGAGCCAATTTTCACATGTTCAAAGAGGCAATAAAAATGACTGCCCTTTGACACATACAAATTCTTGTGAACTTATGATCATGTATATGGTCACAAATATAAGATGGCACACTTTATAATTTAGCAAGATGAATAAGCCCAATTGTATCTAATGTAGAAATTACAAATCTGTAAATCTTATACCGGCAGGATTTCAACTTCCCAAGTACATTTCTTCCTTAAACCTATGCAGAATGGAAATAAAAGAGGGAATACAACTTATGACCAACATAAACTTTAGTGTCACTTCGTCTGAATTGCCACTGTTCTTTATGTAAGCTCAGAAAACTGCGGTTTCATCCAGAACAACAAGTAACAAATCCACCACATGTAGATGTGTCTAATGTTGTCATGGATACAGTCAACATATTATGACTGAGTTCATGACCCCTGCAATTTCATCACTGCTATACAAACATTTTAAGTGGGTAGACTTTTGTTGCTATTTCTAATATTTTCAATATCACCAAGCATAGAGGTCATATTGTGACTGTTAATTTAAAGTATCTGAAAACAGGAAATTGGTATATAACAGATAAGAAAAGAGCACACACATTATAATCCATCACTGTTGAGCTACTGACCAAATATGAAGTCATTCTGTTCAGTAGTATTTGAGAAATATGTGACGAAATATTTCAAAGTATTGGCAAAAAGGAAGTAGTCATCAGACAGACTTGAAAAGAGCTCACACATTACAGTTCATATCTATAATGCTGCTGATTAAATATGAGGTCATTCTGTTCAGTAGTATCTGAAGAAAACGGTGACAAAAACAAGTTAGACAAATGGACAGATATACTGACAAGGTGATCGAAATAAACTCCTAGGGTGAGGATATAATATCACTTTTATTCATATAAGCTCAGAATACTGCAGTTTCACCCACAACAACAAGTAACAAATCCACCACATGTAGATATGTATAATGTTGTCATGGATACAGTCAACATATAATGACTGAGTTCATGACCCCTGCACTTTCATCACAGCCATACACACATTTTAACTGAGTAGACTTTTGTGACTTTCTTTTAAAAGAAAAAATCATTGTCACCAATTATAAAGGTCATATTGTGACTGTTTAATGTCTTTTTTGATGAGTTTATGTTGTTTGGTTGCTGTCTTATTGCTTAACTCGTAGCTCCTTTCTTCAATTTAGAAAGACACAATGGTATGTTTTATTCATAGTAAGTCTTATAATGCAAGTCTACTGTAAATTTAGAACATTTTATAATATTTTTATGCAAATATATGAATGGATGAATATTACATGAATATGGACTTTCATTAAAATCTGATACCTTTGTTTGTATACAGCAATTCCTGAAGTCAACATCCATCATTTTCTCTTATTTATAATTCATTAATAAACACTATCTCAGGAACCCTGACTATTATTAAGGTTGTAAGGGAGGGGGGGGTTATTTTGGATTGTAAAGTGTCAAGATTTTGAATGAAATCAATTTTTGGGAACTTGAGATCATTTATTTGGTAACCCATAAAAGGAAGCATACTTTATAATTTAGTAAGGAGAATTTGAATTTACCCACTTGCATCTATTAACCTGAAGGGTTCCAACTAGCCAAGTACATTCCTATTAATTATTCTATTAAGAATGAAAAAAAATGATGGAATAAAAGAACTGATGTCATTCATAATTATCAGAGGTCTTTTCACCAAAAACAAGAGTAAATTCTTCTGAATGTCGCTATTCTTCATGTTAGCTCAGAATACTGCGGTTTCACCTACCACAACAAATAACAAATCCACCACATGTAGATATGTCTAATGTTGTCATGGATACAGTCAACATATTATAACTGAGTTCATCACCCCTGCAATTTCATCACAGCTATACAGGGTGGACCTTAGAAACCGTTTCTAAATTGTTTTCAAGGTCATCAAACCTAAAGGTCATATTGTGACTGCTGAACGTGTTAATGAGTTCATGTTGTTTAGTTGTTGTCTCATTGGTTAACCCATGACTCCTTTTAGTCAATTTAGAAAGACATATTGGTATGTGTTATTCATATTTAGACTTATTATACAAGTCTACTGTAAATTCAGATTTTTTTAATCTTTTTATGCATTGATGAATATAAAAAGAATATGGAGTTGCATTGAATTTTGATAGCTATTGTTTTACAGCATTTCCTGAAGCTAACATCTGTCGTCTTGGAATGTACAGTATCAGAAAATGATCAGTCTAGATTTTTAATCAAATCAATTGCTGGAAACTTAAGATCATGTATTTGGTCATGAATACAAGAGGATACTTAATAATCTGGCATGGTGAATCTGCCCACTAGGATATAATGACTAAAGCCCCCATTAGGAAAATAAAATGCTTCGCTGAGCGCAGCCTGATACGACCGCAGAGGTCGAACCCTGAACAGTTGGGGCAAGTTTGGACACAATATTCAAGCTTGATACTGTCTGAATTTGGACTGTGATTAAATCTTTAACATAATATAGGTTTCTGACACAAAATAAATGTGGTCAAAGATTCCAAAGACAATTCTTACCATCCCTTTGTGGTATAATTTCAGAGATCCATACACCATTCCACAATTTATTGTCTGAAAACTAGAAAAATTCTTATTTGGGCCCTTTTTTGACCCCTAATTCCTAAACTGTTAGGACTATAACTCTCAGCGTATCAAAGAACACCCATAATTCAATTTTTAATGAAATCAAACAAAGTTTCATTTTGGACCTTAAGGACCTCAATGTGGATAAATTTAAAACAAGGCCCAAAATCCAATAAAATGCTCCATGAGGGCGCAGCTTGATACGACCGCAAAGGTCAAACCCTGAACAGTTGGGGCAAGTATGGACACAACATTCAAGCTTGATACAGCTCTGAATTTGGATTGTGATTGACTATTTGACACAGCATAGGTTTCTGACACAGAATGAATGTGGTCTAAGAACTTAAAATTTTAAATTGGACATTCACCTATTATGGTCCAATATCCAAAATCTAAATACATGGTTAGATTCAGCATATCAAAGAACCCTAAGAGTTCAATTTTGATGAAATCAAACAAAGTTTAATTTTGGACCCTTTTGACCTCAATGTGGACAAAGTTGATAACAGGGCCAAAATCAAAAATCTAAATACATGGTTAGATTCAGCATATCAAAGAACCCCATATATTCAATTTTGTTGAAATCAAACAAAGTTTAATTTTGGACCCTTTTGACCTAAATGTGGACAAAGTTGATAACGGGCCCAAAAATCAAAAATCTAAATACATGGTTAGATTCAGCATATCAAAGAACCCCATATATTCAATTTTGTTGAAATCAAACAAAGTTTAATTTTGGACCCTTTTGACCTCAATGTGGACAAAGTTGATAACGGGCCCAAAAATCAAAAATCTAAATACATGGTTAGATTCAGCATATCAAAGAACCCCATATATTCAATTTTTGTTGAAATCAAACAAAGTTTAATTTTGGACCCCGATTTGGACCAACTTGAAAACTGGGCCCATAATCAAAAATTTAAAGACATGTTTAGACTCAGCATATCAAAGAACCCTAAGAATTCAATTTTTGTTAAAATCAAATTAAGTTTAATTTTGGACCCTTTGGACCTTAATGTAGATCAATTTGAAAACAGGACCAAAATTAAGAATCTAAATACATGGTTAGATTCAGCATATCAAAGAACCCCATATATTCAATTTTTGTTGAAATCAAACAAAGTTTAATTTTGGACCCCAATTTGGACCAACTTGAAAACTGGGCCCATAATCAAAAATCTAAATACATGATTAGATTCAGCATATCAAAGAACCCTAAGAATTCAATTTTTGTTAAAATCAAACTAAGTTTAATTTTGGACCCTTTGGACCTTAATGTAGACCAATTTGAAAACGGGACCAAAATTAAGAATCTAAATACACGGTTAGATTCGGCATATCAAAGAACCCAAATAATTCAATTTTGATGAAATCAAACAAAGTTTAATTTTGGACCCTTTGGACCTCAATGTGGACCAATTTAAAACGGGCCCAAAATCCAAAAACTTAATACACGGTTAGATTCAGCATATTAAAGAACCCCAAGAATTCAAGAATAAAACCCCATTGAAATTGGTCAAGAAATAAGCAATTTATACAAAGAATCTTCTTTGCACAATACTGTGCAATTAAATATTTCTTGCAATTGCCAAATACTGTGCAATTGAATATTTCTTGCTATTGTGCAATACTGTACAATTGACAATTTCTTCCTATTGTGCAATATTGTGCTATTGGATATTTCTTGCTATTGCGCAATACTGTGCAATTGAAGATTTCTTGCTATTGCGCAATACTGTGCAATTGAAAATTTCTTGCTATTGCACAATACTTATTATATAATAATTTACATATCCTGTTTGGTGTGTATCTCCTGCCATATCATTATTATTTGCTTTTAAATATAAATCAGAAATAACCAACTTAAAATGGAAAATTTTAAAGAAAAAAAAAAAAAGAAAAAAGGAAGAAAAAGCCCCCAATTTTTGAACCCCTTATGATTCATCACCCCAAACTCAATCCCAGCCTTCAATGAGGTATGGTACCTTGCAGTACAATTTCAGAGATCCATACACTTAAACACAAGTTATTGTCTGAAACTAGAAAATGCTTATTTTTGACCCTTTTGGCCCCTAATTCCTAAACGTTTAGGGCAATTACCCCAAACTCAATTCCAGCTTTCCTTTGTGATATGGAACCTTGTAGTACAATTTCAGAAAGATTCATACACTTACACACAAGTTATTGTCCTGAAACTAGAAAAATGCTTATTTTTGCCCTTTTTGGCCCCTAATTCCTAAAATTTTGAGGCAATTACCCCAAAATCAATCCCAGCATTCCCTTTGTGATATGGAACCTTGTGGTACAATGTCAGAGAGATCCATACACTTACACACAAGTTATTGTCTGGAAGTTACAAAATGCTTATTTTGGCCTTTTGGCCCCTAATTCCTTAACTGTTGGTACCATAACCCCAAAATCAATCCCAACCTTCCTTTTGTGGTATTGAACCCTATGGTAAAATTTCCTAGAGATCCATTTACTTAAACTAAAGTTAGAGTGCGAAAACCAATGTGTCTTCGGACGATTTACGACGCCAACGTCATACCAATATACGACCACAAAAATTTTTGCGGTCGATAATAAAATAAAATGCTCCAGGGCGCAGCTTGATATGACCGCAGAGGTCGAACCCTGAAGAGTTGGGGCAAGTATGGACACAACATTCAAGCTTGATACAGCTCTGAATTTGGATTGTGATTAAATATTTGACACAGCATAGGTTTCTGACACAGAATGAATGTGGTCTAAGAACTTAAAATTTTAAATTGGACATTCACCTATTACGGTCCAATATCCAAAATCTAAATACATGGTTAGATTCAGCATATCAAAGAACCCCAAGAGTTCAATTTTGATGAAATCAAACAAAGTTTAATTTTGGACCTTTTGACCTCAATGTGGACAAAGTTGATAACGGGCCCAAAATCAAAAATCTAAATACATGGTTAGATTCAGCATATCAAAGAACCCCATATATTCAATTTTGTTGAAATCAAACAAAGTTTAATTTTGGACCCGATTTGGACCAACTTGAAAACTGGGCCCATAATCAAAAATCTGAATACATGTTTAGATTCAGCATATCAAAGAACCCTAAGAATTCAATTTTGTTAAAATCAAACTAAGTTTAATTTTGGACCCTTTGGACCTTAATGTAGACCAATTTGAAAACGGGACCAAAAATTAAGAATCCAAATACACGGTTAAATTCGTCATATCAAAGAACCCCAATAATTCAATTTTGATGAAATCAAACAAAGTTTATTTTGGACCCTTTTGACCTCAATGTGGAAAAATTGATAACGGGCCAAAAATCAAAAATCTAAATACATAATTAGATTCAGCATATCAAAGAACCCCATATATTCAATTTTGTTGAAATCAAACAAAGTTTAATTTTGGACCCCAATTTAGACCAACTTGAAAACTGGGCCCATAATCAAAATCTAAATACATGTTTAGATTCAGCATACCAAAGAACCCTAAGAATTCAATTTTGTTAAAATCAAACTAAGTTTAATTTTGGACCCTTTGGACCTTAATGTAGACCAATTTGAAAATGGGACCAAAATTAAGAATCTAAATACACGGTTAGATTCGCATATCAAAGAACCCCAATAATTCAATTTTTGATGAAATCAAACAAAGTTTAATTTTGGACCCTTTGGACCTCAATGTGGACCAATTTAAAACGGGCCCAAAATCCAAAAACTTAATACACGATTAGATTCAGCATATTAAAGAACTGCAAGAGTTCAAGAATAAAACCCCATTGAAATTAGTCAAGAAATAAGCAATTTATACAAAGTATCTTCTTTGCACAATACTGTGCAATTGAATATTTCTTGCAATTGCGCAATACTGTGCAATTGAATATTTCTTCCTATTGCGCAATACTGTACAATTGACAATTTCTTGCTATTGCACAATATTGTGCTATTGGATATTTCTTGCTATTATGCAATACTGTGCAATTGAAGATTTCTTGCTATTGCAATACTGTGCAATTGAAAATTTCTTGCTATTGCACAATACTTATTATATAATAATATACACATCCTGTTAGGTGTGTATCTCCTGCCATATCATTATTATTTGCTATTAAATATAAATCAGAAATAACCAACTTAAAATGGAAAATTTTAAAGAAAAATAAAGGAAAAAAAAACCCCCCAATTTTTGAACCCCTTATGATTCATCACCCCAAACTCAATTCCAGCCTTCCTTTGAGGTATGGTACCTTGCAGCTGGAAGTTACAAAATGCTTATTTTTGGCCCCTTTGGCCCCTAATTCCTTAACTGTTGGTACCATAACCCCAAAATCAATCCCAACCTTCCTTTTGTGATATTGAACCTTATGGTAAAATTTCATAGAGATCCATTCACTTAAACTAAAGTTAGACGACGACGACGACGCTAACGTCAATATACGACCACAATATACTGCCCGACCACAAAAATTTTTGACACATACAAATTCTTGTGGTCGTATACTGTTCTTTATGTAAGCTCAGAAAACTGCGGTTTCATCCAGAACAACAAGTAACAAATCCACCACATGTAGATGTGTCTAATGTTGTCATGGATACAGTCAACATATTATGACTGAGTTCATGACCCCTGCAATTTCATCACTGCTATACAAACATTTTAAGTGGGTAGACTTTTGTTGCTATTTCTAATATTTTCAATATCACCAAGCATAGAGGTCATATTGTGACTGTTAATTTAAAGTATCTGAAAACAGGAAATTGGTATATAACAGATAAGAAAAGAGCACACACATTATAATCCATCACTGTTGAGCTACTGACCAAATATGAAGTCATTCTGTTCAGTAGTATTTGAGAAATATGTGACGAAATATTTCAAAGTATTGGCAAAAAGGAAGTAGTCATCAGACAGACTTGAAAAGAGCTCACACATTACAGTTCATATCTATAATGCTGCTGATTAAATATGAGGTCATTCTGTTCAGTAGTATCTGAAGAAAACGGTGACAAAAACAAGTTAGACAAATGGACAGATATACTGACAAGGTGATCGAAATAAACTCCTAGGGTGAGGATATAATATCACTTTTATTCATATAAGCTCAGAATACTGCAGTTTCACCCACAACAACAAGTAACAAATCCACCACATGTAGATATGTATAATGTTGTCATGGATACAGTCAACATATAATGACTGAGTTCATGACCCTGCACTTTCATCACAGCCATACACACATTTTAACTGAGTAGACTTTGTGACTTTCTTTTAAAAGAAAAATCATTGTCACCAATTATAAAGGTCATATTGTGACTGTTTAATGTCTTTTGATGAGTTTATGTTGTTTGGTTGCTGTCTTATTGCTTAACTCGTAGCTCCTTTCTTCAATTTAGAAAGACACAATGGTATGTTTTATTCATAGTAAGTCTTATAATGCAAGTCTACTGTAAATTTAGAACATTTTATAATATTTTTATGCAAATATATGAATGGATGAATATTACATGAATATGGACTTTCATTAAAATCTGATACCTTTGTTTGTATACAGCAATTCCTGAAGTCAACATCCATCATTTCTCTTATTTATAATTCATTAATAAACACTATCTCAGGAACCCTGACTATTATTAAGGTTGTAAGGAGGGGGTTATTTTGGATTGTAAAGTGTCAAGATTTTGAATGAAATCAATTTTTGGGAACTTGAGATCATTTATTTGGTAACCCATAAAAGGAAGCATACTTTATAATTTAGTAAGGAGAATTTGAATTTACCCACTTGCATCTATTAACCTGAAGGGTTCCAACTAGCCAAGTACATTCCTATTAATTATTCTATTAAGAATGAAAAAAAATGATGGAATAAAAGAACTGATGTCATTCATAATTATCAGAGGTCTTTTCACCAAAAACAAGAGTAAATTCTTCTGAATGTCGCTATTCTTCATGTTAGCTCAGAATACTGCGGTTTCACCCACCACAACATGTAACAAATCCACCACATGCAGATATGTCTAATGTTGTCATGGATACAGTCAACATATTATAACTGAGTTCATCACCCCTGCAATTTCATCACAGCTATACAGGGTAGACCTTAGAAACCGTTTCTAAATTGTTTTCAAGGTCACCAAACCTAAAGGTCATATTGTGACTGTTTAACGTGTTGATGAGTTCATGTTGTTTAGTTGTTGTCTCATTGGTTAACCCATGACTCCTTTTAGTCAATTTAGAAAGACATATTGGTATGTGTTATTCATATTTAGACTTATTATACAAGTCTACTGTAAATTCAGATTTTTTTTAATCTTTTATGCATTGATGAATATAAAAGAATATGGAGTTGCATTGAATTTTGATAGCTATTGTTTTACAGCATTTCCTGAAGCTAACATCTGTCGTCTTGGAATGTACAGTATCAGAAAATGATCAGTCTAGATTTTTAATCAAATCAATTGCTGGAAACTTAAGATCATGTATTTGGTCATGAATACAAGAGGATACTTAAATGAAATCAAACAAAGTTTCATTTTGGACCTTAAGGACCTCAATGTGGAAAATCTAAATACACAGTTAGATTCAGGATATCAAAGAACCCCATATATTCAATTTTGTTGAAATCAAACAAAGAGTGATTTTGGACCCTGATTTGTACCAACTTAATACTGGGCCCATAATCAAAATCTAAATACATGTTTAGATTCAGCATATCAAAGAACCCCAAGAGTTTAATTTTTATTAGAATCAAAATAAGTTTAATTTCGGACCCTATTAAAATAGAAAATGACATAATAATCATGGCTAAAAATAAACAAAAAAGCTTCATCAGCAACATTTTATATTGGCAAATTTCCGATGAAGTTTATTAAACTAAAGTTATTGGCAAATTTCCAATGGAATTTATTAATAAAGTTTTTGGCAAATTTCCAATATACATAATTTAAAAGCAGTTTAGGTGAGATAAACAAAAAAGCTTCATCAGCAACATTTTATATTGGCAAATTTCTAATGAAGTTCATTAAACTAAAGTTACTGGCAAATTTCCAATGGAATTTATTAATAATAAAGTTTTTGGCTAATTTCCAATATACATAATTTAAAAGCAGTTTAGGTGAGATATTTAAATGAGTTTCAATTACCAACCTTACACTGCCTTTTAAATTATGTTTTGTACTTAATTGTCCATTAACTTGGAAACCCTTTTCCCCCCTTTTTTGCACCTTATTCCTTAACGGTTTGAGCCATAACTCCCAAAGACAATTCTTACCATCCCTTTGTGGTATTCCAATATCTAAAATCTAAATACATGGTTAGATTCAGCATATCAAAGAACCCTAAGAATTCAATTTTTGATGAAATCAAATAAAGTTCAATTTTGGACCCTTTAAACCTCAAATGTGGACCAATTTGATAACAGGGCCCAAATATCAAAAATCTAAATACATGGTTAGATTCAGCATATCAAAGAACCCCATATATTCAATTTTTGTTGAAATCAAACAAAGTTTAATTTTGGACCCTGATTTGGACCAACTTGAAAACTGGGCCCATAATAAAAAAACTAAGTACATGTTTAGATTCAGCATATCAAAGAACCCCAAGAATTCAATTTTTGTTAAAATCAAACTAAGTTTTATTTTGGACCCTTTGGACCTTAATGTAGACCAAATTGAAAACGGGACCAAAAATTAAAAATCTAAATACACGGTTAGATTCAGCATATCAAAGAACCCCAATAGTTCAAATTTTGATGAAATCAAACAAAGTATAATTTTTGACCCTTTTGGCCCCTAATTTCTAAACTGTCGGGACCAAAACTCCCAAAATCAATCCCAACTTTCCCTTTGTGGTCATAAACCTTGTGTTTAAATTTCATAGATTTCTATTTACTTATACTAAAGTTATTGTGCAAAAACCAAGAAAAATGCTTATTTGGGCCCTTTTTTAGCCCCCAATTCCTAAACTGTTGGCACCAAAACTCCCAAAATCAATCCCAACCTTCCTTTTGTGGTCATAAACCTTGTGTTAAAATTTCATAGATTTCTATTTACTTATACTAGAGTTATTGTGCGAAAACCAAGAAAAATGCTTATTGGGCCCTTTTTTGGCCCCTAATTCTTAAACTGTTGGGACCAAAACTCCCAAAATCAATCCCAACCTTCCTTTTGTGGTCATAAACCTTGTGTTTAAATTTCATAGATTTCTATTAACTTATACTAAAGTTATAGTGCAAAAATTTTGCGGTCGTATAAAAATCTTTCTTTTGTTTATACCTTAATAACATATTACCTACCGTAACTGTATCTGTGTCATGTATTCACATCTAGCACCTGGTCTGAAATCCCTAAAATATCAAATGTACAATAAATAACTTCACAGTGATATTGGTGTCAGACAATTCATTAAACTATACCATATATTACAAAATATTTTATATAACCATGTTTGATATTCAACAATGTACATATAATACAAAAATCTTTTTGTGACTATTACCACATTTTAACTAGTTTTTAAGAAAGAGATTCTAGATGCTGAACCATTGATATACATTAAAACCAATATTCATATTTTCATCATGCCTCATTTGTTGTTTCTTTACCTTGACATAGCTATATCCTGAGCTTGCTGTGGAGTTAGATGAAAATTAAAATGGGTTTCCTGAAATTTCGATGTTCCTCTAGGAGCTGCAATATAAAACCACAATGTTATTTGAGGGAAAATATTGTATGATAAATTCTATAAATAAAAGCCCAAACCACACTGTATTATAATGAAGCAAAGAAAATTATGTGTGCTAAGGAATTCCTGAAAAGCCTAAATTTTCAATTCTAATTCTAATTCAAGTTTCTTCAACATAAACTTTTCAGTTGCTGTAAATTCAGAAATTATTGCATGCATTTATTATTGCGATTTTGTCATTTTAGACTAAAATGCGATTTTAATTTTTGCGATATTGAATAAAGTCCTGTTTAATTCATATAAAAAATGCAAGTTTAAATTATTGCGATTATAACCCTGTCACATTTTTTGCAATACTAAAAACATCGCAATAATTTCTGAATTTACAGTAGATACATGCAATTGCCTATATTTACTTATTCTATCAAAATACAACAAGAATGTGTCCATAGTACACAGATGCCTCACTCGCACTATCATTTTCTATGTTTAGTGGACCATGAAATTGGGGCCAAAACTCTAATTTGGCAATAAAATTAGAAAGATCATATCATAGGGAACATGTGTACTAAGTTTCAAGTTGATCAGACTTCAACTTCATCAAAAACTTCCTTGACCAAAAACTTTAACATGAAGCGTGACAGACAGACGAACGGACGGACGGACAAACGAACGGAGGCATAGACCAAAAAACATAATACCCCTCTACTATCGTAGGTGAGGCATAAAAAAGAATTAATCAGAACTAAGTAAATGATTGCCACTGTATTCATTGACAGATTATAAATGGGAACAATATGTATACTGGAACTGTACCCTGACCTACTGACCCTATAACTCTCTAGCAACACAATGCTTTTTGTATTAAGGATTTTTTTTTTTATCTCATATACATAGAATATATTAAAATGGGTAAAAGTGTAATGTTGATTGCTAAAAACTAAGTCCATTTACAGTAAAATATGGAGAATTTTAACCGTTTCATTCAGATGCTATTTCTTGATATTGAAGAAACTAATTTCAATGTTTCAAAACATTCCATGAAGGTTTAACAAAGTTATTGATGTCTAAATAAATGGAGAATGTGTCTATGGGCCACAGATGCCCCGCTTGAAAATATGCATGAGTCAATGTACTAATTATTGACATTTTCTTTTCTTTTAAAGTAAATGACATATATTTCTACATTTGGTTGAGGCAAACTAAAGTCAGAGAATGGAAACGACAGATTTAGCAATTTTTCCATTTATAAAGGGGCATAGCTTATGAACGGTAAAGTGAAGCCACCCAATTTCGAACTTGATCTCCGTTTTGTGGTAATAAGCAATGTGTATAAGTTTCATAATATTTGGTTGAGGCAAACTAAAGTTAGAGAACAGAAACCAATTTTGGGATGTACAGATGTACGGACATACAAGAGTGAAACTTAATGCCCCCTCCGCTATTGCGGGGGCATAAAAATGTAATACCAGACTGTTTGTAAATGTTTTAATAATTGTATTTTGAAGGTAACCATTGTTGAACTTAAAAAGGACAGCTAGTACGAACAAAATTGATGTGTTCTAATGTATGGCACTTTCAGGCTTGTTTGACCTCCCACATTCTGTGCCTATTTTCCAATCTATCAAGGATCGTATGTCCTGAACATTAAAGTGAAAACAGTCAACATCAAACTTGAATTCAATTTTGTCATCAGTAGCAACATACATGTATTGAAATTTGAAAAGCATTGGTTAAACAGTTCATAAATTATTGCACAGATACTATTTTCCCAATCTATCAATGACCATAACTCCGGATCAGTTAGAGTGCAAATTGTCAAATCGAACTAGACCTCCATTTTGTCATGAAAAAAAAAAACAAAATTTGAAAAGCACTGTTGAACGATTAATTAGCTGCCCGCCGTTCTTCGCCATTTTAACATAAGAAAAACCTGGTTAAAATGGAACAAGAGGCTGTCAGAGAGACAGCAAACCAGATTTTCCTGCAGAGGTCAAACCCTGAACAGTTGAGCAAGTATGGACACAACATTTAAACTTAAAACAGGTCTGAATTTGAATTGTGATTGAATATTTTATACAGCATAGGTTTGTGACACAAAATAAATGTGATCAAAGAACTGATTAAACTGCTTCGCCAAGCGCAGCTGGATATGACTGCAGAGGTCCAACCCTGAACAGTTGGGGCAAAAATGGACACAATATTCAAGCTTGATACAGGTCTGAATTTGGATTGTAATTAAATATTTGACACGTTATAGGTCTCTGACACAGAATAAATGTAGTCAAAGAACTCGAAGTTGGTTATATAATTTGAATTTATATTCAATTGAAGATTTCTTGCTTTCTGAAATACACTGTGCTGTTGCTTAATACTTAGTTAATCTGTTTTCAGACTATATACATGTACAAAGAATTAGCCAAATAAATTGTGAAATTATTTTTTACCCCAAAATCCCTCCCCTTCCCCTTTCCAAAAAAAAAAAAAAAAAAAACATTTGACAAAAATTTCCTTTTGTATTTATATATCTTATAATTTGTTACTAATATGTCATGTATCTATTTATTACATCCAGTTCAGTATATAATTAACTGTATCATATATTAGTCACGAAGATTGAATGTAATTTTATCAATCAGTAAGTAATGATTAGTGTGTATCGAAGATCTAATGTAACTTTATCAATCAGTAAGTAATGATTAGTGTGGATCGAAGATTTAATGTAACTTTATCAATCAGTAAGTAATGATTAGTGTGGATCGAAGATTTAATGTAACTGTATCATTCAGTAAGTAATGTCAGATTAGTGTGTATCGAAGATTTAATGTAACTTTATCAATCAGTAAGTAATGATTAGTGTGTATCAAAGATTTAATGTAACTTTATCAATCAGTAAGTAATGATTAGTGTGTATCGAAGATTTAATGTAACTTTATCAATCAGTAAATAATAAATGAAGAACGGTAAAAGTGACGCTACCCAAATTTGAACTTGATCTGAATTTTGTGGTAATAAGCATTGTGTGTAAGTCTCATAACATTTGGTTGAGGCTAACTTAAGTAGAGAACAGAAACTAAAAATTCAGCAATTTTTTTATTTGTAAACAGGCATAACTCTAGAACGGTTGTGTATAAGTTTTATAACATTTGGTTGAGACAAACTAAAGTTAGAGAACGGAAACGATAAATACAGCAATTTTTATGTTTATAAAGGGACATAACTCAAGAATGGTGAAAGTGTTCTCACCAAATTTCGTACTTAATCTGTATTATGTAGTAATAAGCATTGTGTATAAGTTTCATAACATTTGGTTGAGGCAAACTAAAGTTAGAAAACGGAAACAATATATTTGTACTTGATCTTAGTTTTGTGGTAATGAATATTGTGTATAGGTTTCATAATGTTTGGTTGGGGCAAACTTAAGTTACAGAATGGAAACTAAAAATTTTGCAATCTTTCGATTTATAAAGGGGCATAACTCAATAATGGTTAAAGTGACACTACCCAAATTCAACTTGATCTGTGTTTTATCAGTGAAGTTTTTGCATTGTATAAAGCATTGATTGTAGCTGATTCAACTATAATCATGGACAAAGGAAGATAACTCCAATTTTAAAAATAACTTGATATTTAGAAGAAAATAAAAATTTTGCAATTTTTCCATTTTTAAAGGGGCATAACTCTAGAACGGTTTAAGTGACGCCACCAAAATTCAAACTTGATCTGTGTTTTGTGGTAATAAGCACTGTGTATAAGTTTCGTAACATTTAGTTGAGGCAAACTCAAGTTAGAGAACGGAAACAAATTTTGGGACGTATGTACGTACGTACTAGAGTAAAACTTAATGCCCCCACCGTTACAGTGGGAGCATAATGATTAGTGTGTATCGTAAGTAACTAGATTTCAGTAAAATTGATATTGAAAGAGAAATAAAATATTACAATGATGCCATAACTCATATGTTTATCAAGACTGGTACTTAATAAGAATCAATATAAAGGAAAAGGATGACAGGCCAGAACATTGACCTTTTAATTATAATATATATATACCAAGACTTGTAGGTTTCATAAGCTCTGCTACTACATCATAAAATGGGAGATGTTTCAGTCTTACGTCTGGATGGACAGGGAACATAGACGATTGTGCTGATGAAACAAGACTGGCTCCCGAAGAGTAGTCCAAGCCACCTGAAGTGAAATAAATATACACTTTAAATATCAAATATTCAAACACAACTAATTTTATTTAACTTTATGTTAACGATTTCCTAAAAAGAGTGCTCAGTAGAAAGACAATTTCATGCCTGGCAACAGATTAACTCCTAATGCAAAGATAATAGCTTTGGTCTTAAGTGGATATTTGTTTTATTAGCAATCATACCATTCCTTATTTATATATTATTCATGTTTTATGCAAATGTCTAGAAACAAATCATCAAAATGCACTCCTTTCTTACTGTTAAACACAGGATATGAATATTTACATAAAAACTTCTTATGGTTGTTGATATGTAATAGAATTTTGTCCGTGGTTCTGGATTTATCTCCCTTACTGAGCACAATCTTATTACAGTATTACCATACACAAAATAAGTTACTGTAAATTCAGAAATTATTGCGTGCATTTATTATTGCCATTTTGTCATTTTAGGTCAAAATGTGATTTTAACGTTTGCGATATTGAGAAAAACACTGTTTAATTCATATTAAAAGTTTCAAAATGCGAGTTTAAATTATTGCGATTATAACCCTGTCACATTTTTTGCAATAATAAAAACATCCCAATAATTTCTGAATTTACAGTATATGAATAACCCTGTTAAGGTATTTTATGGGTTATCTCCCTTACTCTGCACCATCTTATTACAGTATTACCACACACAAAAGAAGTTGTATGTATAACCCTGTTAAGGTATTTTGTGGGTTAGCTCAGTATATTGCAGTTTCATCCATAGAAACATTTAGCAAATCTACCACATGTAGAAATGTTTGTGTCACTATGGATACAGTCAACATTTATGACTGAGTTCATGACCCCTGCAATTTCATCACAGCATCAGAATTTATTACAACAACATTGTGTTCTTTCATGAACAGCCTCAACAGGTCAGGTTAAAGGTATACCCATGAAATTTGAACCCCACTAATAATAATGAACACACACAAACAAAAACTGTTATATAATTTAAGGCAGCAGATGACAAAGTCAAATTATAGCAGATTTAATATATCTGTTACTAGCATCAAATCTGATAAATAGTGGAAACAACCTGATATCATGTCATACATATAACACATAACCAATATCATAACTTGACTTTATACCAAACATTGTTCTGTGAAACTGGAAATATTGGTGAAACATGTAATGGTGAAACTGGAAATACTGGTGAAACATTTAATGAACCAACAATGTAACCTGTCACATAGAAATAACATGCAATGACTACAATGCAAGCTAAAGCTAGTTTAATCTCCATATCAATGAAAAAAGAACCATCAGAGTAATAATCTGTCAGATTTGTATATCCTGAAATGTTACCTTACATATACTTATTATATATGGCACAATTATTGAAAAATCATTTAATTTTTTGTCATCTGCATATTAAGCATGTGAAACCAAAAACACAATAGGCTCAACAACAATTGAACAATGGTTTCCATTACAAATATATATATATATAATATACATTTCGATATTGAAATTATTTGCAAACAAAATAAAAATATTATAAAATCAAGCAGAAAGTTTATGGAAATAGATATTTAATGATGACTTATAACTTATAGACATTTTTACTTCTTCTGATTGGTGTTACTAAAACAGATGGAACAGATGCTAAGCCTGCCAGATATCTATATACTAGCATGGTGGTATACTACATGCATATCAAAATAACAGAAACAATCAAACTATTTTTAAATATCTTATTTGTAATGCAGAATGCATTTCATTTTATATACTAATTGTAAATATGTGTTAAGTGCTGCATATTGGGTGAATGACTCAAGTGGCTCAAAGTGAAATTTAAGTCTCAGTTTAATATACTATTTACTATAGTTGTGCTTCTGTTGAAATTTCAAAAAGAATACATCTTTCGTAAATATAGCTCAACATGCAGACTTCTTATACGTTCAGGTATTTCACATCCAATCTTTTATGGTAATATTCTTTATAAAGCACAAAAATGTCAGTATTCACCTCAGAAGCTAACAAAACCTTTAAACAGACTTATTAAGAAGGGATATAGTTATTTTAATATATAGAGAATTAAAATAGTCAATGTATCTGGAGTCAAAAACCAATTTGACATGTGCCTTTATAATAAATGAATTTGAACCAGCATTGAAGAGTGACTTATGCTGCTGTTGGGAGGTCTGGTCGTGACTTCACGATAAAGAACAACAATAAAAGCATTTGGGTTTTTTGAAGTGCATATAATTTTTTTTATATATAAAGTATATATATCCCTTTTTTGCCTAGTACTTTCAGCCTATAAGGTCAAATCCAAAGCTTATTTCTAAATACTAGAGCCTGAAAATAATATCAAGATAATTTCACATATAGCAATTCAAACACTTTATAGTGTTGTCACAATGTGTAACATCCCAGGGGTTTATATGACATTTTTATTTTGGGGCCTGTGCCAATTAAATTGAGACAAAATATACAATTAAGCATGAATTGGGAAAGAAAATTTATGAAGCAAAATTTGATATAGATAGGATTTCTACAAGATTTCTGAATAATTTTCATTAAATTGTATTGTAGGTTAATGCCTGCATCCCTATATAAATGTATGCTTAATATTGAACTTTCTAGGATAATAAAGTAACAATGTACTTATGTCAACTACACAGCAGGCATTGTTCGGTTGGTATCTTAAATATGTATGGTACTCCGTTCTCTTACCATGCGCCCTCATAAAAATTTGTTCCTTAGAGAAAAATAATCACTAATTTTTTTTTTCACTTATGACATCAACTAGCTCTTTCATAAATTGAAAAAACATGATTCAGGATTCAAACTTTTTTTTTAGGGGAAAGCAAGTAATGTGGTAAACTATTGTTAAATTAATGGGGAAAAATCCAATCATTACAGCTGAAAAGAAGAAACAACATTAACTAGTTACAGTGTTGATATCTACAGAAAACATATAAAACTGAAAGATAACTAAATCATGCAGTTTCTATGTGACAGTACAAAGTTAGGCAATAATCACCTCTGTAATGCAGTCCAGTTTCCAGTTTCACTGCAAAAGTCAAAAGTTTTTTTTATAGCATCCCATTTGAACAAACAAAATGTTACATTTTTAAATACATGAGGCCTGGCAGCTTGTTTTGACTGTAAACAAAAATGTATACAAATGGAATAGAACTAAAAAATTCCATATGATAAAATTGTCAAATTCAGTGTATTCAAATGGACTACTTTGAAATCCAACTTAAAATAACACAAATGTTCATGCTATGTCAGTCCTAGTGTCCTGTAAATAAGAACTTGAACAGATGTTAACAACAACCCAGTACCAAGTTTACCGTTTTTATCCATATCACTTCCATCCTTAGCTGTAAATTAAAACTGTGTAATGATATCATTTACATTTAGACAAAAACTCATGTGTATTAGTGTTCACAAAATCCACTTACTATTGGTCTTAAAAATTTAGCTTCAGCAAAGTAATTGAGAATTTCACAGATACATGTATATTCTACTTTGCAGTTGATTTGCTTAATTAAAAATTTTTCAAAAACCTGGGTGTATCATATGCATTTAATGAATGGCTATTATTTATTTTGAATTTATTGAACCATCAAATTAATTTTTGACTCTTCCCATTGAATAATCCGCGAAGCGGATTATGTAAAATGTGAAGAGTCAAAAATTAATTTTATGGTTCAATAAATTCAAAATAAATTATTGCCATTCATTATAAATAAATTTCTATCAAAAATAAGGCTCAATGAACTTTTTATATTATTTATATTTACAATAACAACGTACACACATGTTGGCGTATGAATACACAACGTCAGAGTGGGCATGTCGCCATAAAAATTGACAACATTGAAAATAAAAGTAATACTTTTAACCAATCAAAAGACAGTAAATACACCAAATTTATTTATTTAAAATTATTACACGAACTATGTAATAGAAATGAGAATATGTATTTCCTTCTGTCATATGTACCAATAACATAACTGATACATTTGGAAGTTTACCGGAAGAAGATAAACCTAGAATGTGTATTGTACCTTTCATTTTTATACAACAATTAATAGAAAAACATGAAAAGAAACCTACAAATACCATATCCTATTGTAAAAGAAACAGACATGCTTGTTTATGTTGCGAGTTTTAGAAATAAAAGATGACTTGCTCTTCCACAGAGGTCACAATTTGTAAGTTTAAGTACTGAAAACAAAGGCAACTTACCGAACCAGTTTGGTGTATAAGTTGTATTACTGCCTATAACAGAATATAAAACTTTTATGTCTACCTTATACTGTGATATCTACTCATCCAGTAATAGATCAGGACAATATCCATCATAGACAGGTGCCCATAAGGTAAAAGTAAAGGACAATACCATCCATTAACAGGAAAATACCCCTCCAGTAAAAAACAAGGCCATTCCCATCAAGTAAAAGTCAAGGACAATACCATCCATTAACTGGAAAATACCCCTCAAGTAAAAAACAAGGCCATTCCCATCAAGTAAAAGTCAAGGACAATACCCCTCTAGTAAAAAAAACAAGGGCCATCCCCATCAAGTAAAAGGCAAGGACAATACCATCCATTAACAGGTAAGGACAATCCCCCTCCAGTAAAAAACAAGGGCCATTCCCATCAAGTAAAAGGCAAGGACAATACCATCCATTAACAGGTAAGGACAATACCCTGCCAGTAAAAATCAAGGGCCATTCCCATCAAGTAAAAGGCAAGGGCAATACAAATTCAGTAAAAAGCTAGGACAATACCCATCCAGTACATGGCAAGGACAATACCCATCAAGTAAAGGGCAAGGACAATATCAATCCAGTAAAAGGCATCTATTCAAAGAAAATGCCATACCTATCTCATAATTAGGCAAGGACAATACCTATAAAGTAAAAGGCAAGGACAGCAATACAGTAAAAGGTATGATAATCTCCACCCAGTAAAAGTTAATATTAATACTGACTGAGCAAAATATAATCCAATCACATGTGACCATTATTGAAGCCAAATGCATAATTTAAATTAGGAACAGCAATTCAGGAATAATTTTTGGATAATTAATTTATCAAGAAAAAAAATTCTGGTCTAAAAAAAAATGTCTAGTTTCTTAGGCCTCCTTTCCCTACTATAAAAATCAGCAAAGCAGTGCTTTGTTAGTGTTATGCTTTTAATGTTCACTGAAAATGAACACATAGACTATCTACAATCACAATGAACAGAATTGGCTTCACTCCAAAATTGGCTGCATCAATCTTACATATTGTTGAGTGAAAATTTTCATAATTCATAACACAATACTTGACAGTCATTTCAAATATTTGCGAGAGGAAAAATATCTTATTTCACAAAATACAGTGACAGAAACTGTTTCTGTATTTAATTGATTTTACACTGCAAATTTGATGACCATGCAATCTGTGCAGTGATTTTAAAACATCCCTGTAAAATATAGTCTGACACTTACTGTATAAAGTCTTGTTTGGAACAATATCTTATAATTTTTTTAAAATATGATACATGTATTACTTAGGAATACAGGTTTAACTAGTTTTCTTAAATCTCAACCCCCTTTTAATCAGTGCATTATAAGTGTACAATGAAATAAGTACAGAAAAAGCACTGAATATAGATATAAGAAGATGTGGTATGAGTGCCAATGAGACAACTCTCCATCCAAGTCAAAATTTATAAAAGTAAACCATTATAGGTCAAAGTACGGTCTTCAACGCGGAGTCTTGGCTCACACCAGACAGTAAGCTATAAATGGCCCCAAAAATTACTAGTGTAAAATAAATTCTGTATAAAAGAATGGTCAGAGTTACTTAATCTGATGATATGAAATAATGTTAAATTACACAATAAAATTTTTTTTCTTTATTAGACAAGAAATTTAAAGTATCTTTCTGGATAAAAAAAAGTTCCATTATATTGGCTGTATATTAAATTTTTCAGTTATAGAGAAATAGCTATAAAAAATTCCTACATGGAAGTCATTTCTAAAAAATTTCTGAGGGTTTAACAGTTATTATAGATTATTGTTGGTCATCTCAACGAGTTTGATTTTCTCGCTTGAGCCGGTACGGCGAAAGTGAGAAAAGCAGTTGAGTTGAGATGACCAATGATAATCTGTTTATCGCTATTTTACCTGTGACGATGTTTTAATTTCATTGACAACGGGCATGTGCTCCCTTAGTTTCTAGCGATAATTTTTCATATCACTCTACTGTACTGAGAAAGGAAATTATCAGTCAGTAAGATCAAAGGAAAATTTCGTAAAATAGCAATAATATCTATTATAATTAATATATGTACATGTATCATATCATAACACCCACAGAAAGGCTCGATAATGATTATCAATCTGTTATCAGTTTTAATATGGGGAAAATTCTCCTTCAAAAAGTCAATACAGGAATTTTTTTTTCAATTGTTAAAAAAACATTTTTTTCTATAAAATTTACTTTATCCCAAATTGAAAAGAAGAAATTATACCATTTCGAAATAAGGTCAACCAAAAAATTGGACTTTTTCAATTATTGTACACTTGTTATGATTTGGTTTAAATTATAAGACAACAACATGCTTCTTCCATCACCAATTGTACATAGACATAAAACTTACTGCTACTAAACATAGGACCTTCATCAGACTTCCCAGGTGGCTTCCTCCTGTTAGATGAAAAAATTTGACTGCAAAGATAACAAATGATTCTGCTCAAGGATCAGTTTATGTTCTTCTAAATACATATTGCAATTGAACAAATAAGACAGCAATCTTACATTACATATTTGGTTTCTCTAAAATAGTGAGAAATGGAACATTGCCAGTAGTTGTCAAGGTTCTCACTAGGGATTTTTGAAGGCGAGGAGTCCAGGGACTTGTCATTTTTGGTTATGGCGAGCCCAACAGTGAGAAGATGAAATTGTATCGCTATGTAATCTATCATTTCAGTCCTCATGACATAATAAAGCAAGGAAATGACATCAAATTTAGATTATTTTTTTAACTGTTGTTATAAATGATGACATAAGTGCTCAGTTGATAAAATATTTTACAATCTTGTTGCAACTTTGGACTCACCAGTTTTGAAAATGATGAGTCCAGGACTCATGGACTCGCCCTAGTGAGAACCATTGTCATATATTTCGTTGATATTTTTCGTTATTTGCAGAGTTTGGTGTTAATGGCAGATGTTTGATTGTTTCTGTTAACTTTATTCACAACTATTTTTAATCTCAGGAGGATTTAGCTTGGACATATTGTATCACAAGCACCTAGATCTATTGTTAAAGATTATGTTGCCCCCTAGAAGTCTTTTGGTTATTTGCTTTTGTGAATGCTGTTGGGTTGCTGTCTCACTGCCATATACCCCACACCTTTCATTGAATCCATATATACATATAATTCATTGTCATCAGATTATATATAAAGACTTAAGAAACTCTTGAGGCAGTGAAAATGGAAGATTTCTACATGAATCTTTTCATCACAACCAAACATTGCCTTGTATAATAGAGATCTGAGTAAACTGGATTGGTTTATAAACCATTTGTTTAAAATATTTTTATATTTTTCTCTGCTCTACAACACACTTGTTTTGAATTTATATTATAGACTTGTTTACAAATCCTTGTTCTATTGTAAGAACAATTTGCCCATCTGCCCTTCTAATGAGGAGATCATAAAAAGACACTATGAAGTACAAAGTGAGCAAATACACAAAGTAGTGTGGTCTGTTTCAAGTAAAAGTCTATCAAGCACCTTAAAACTTTACCTGTTGGTAATTTAGAAGACTAACTTTGACTGAATGTTATTTTTTGCTTTGCAAAACATGCGATTTGATTATGAATTTCATTGAATTCATTTTTCTGCAAATTACCTTAAACTGATCAGTAAATTTTTGGAATTTCAGTCAATATTTGCTGATAAAGTTATACGATACACATGGCAAGTTACATGTAACATGGATAAGACATTTCATGAATATTTTACAATATATCTAAATATAGAAAATGCCTGAAACATACCTACAGACTACCACATGTTAACACCAACAATGGTATAATTTTTTGGCCTATATTTGATTGTAAACTGTATTTCAGACAGAGAATTAACAAAACATTCACTTACTTGTATAATTCTCTGATTTTTATCTGTATGGGTACCGAGGCACCTTTCTGAACAAGTTGTAAAGCTCTTTGCATGAGCTCTGTTTTTCTCCCTGTTTTATTTCGACCTGCATATCCCAATAAAACTTGTAGTTCAGACACCCTGAAGCTCATAACCATTTGCTAAAAAAAGAAACATTAAAGAGATATAGGAAGATGTGGTGTGAGTGCCAATGAGACAACTCTCCATCCAAATAACAATTTATAAAAGTAAACCATTATAGGTCAATGTACGGCCTTCAACACGGAGCCTTGGCTCACACCGAACAACAAGCTATAAAGGGCCCCAAAAGTACTAGTGTAAAACCATTCAAACGGTAAAACCAACGGTCTAGTATATATAAAAAACGAGAAGATATGTTACAAAGGATACGCAGAGATTTATTTTGGTGATTAATCCTGGACTCATTCCTTTTCAGAATTATGGGTCCGGGGAACCAAGTTTCAAGGCATTAATGATGAGTCCTGTACTCATTCTGGTTCTAGTGGCACTACACCATCTTGAGATACCAGAGTGAATCATCAACAATCAACAGTATTCACTTAATAATTCACCACTTGAGTCATTTGGGATCTGGTGGACAGTTGTCTCTTTGGCAATCATACCACATCTTCTTATTTTTATATCAACCTATACCAGTTGAGAACTTGCTACTTTTACCAAATGAAGTATAATTAAGGTTAGGCTTACACATGTATGATAAAGTTATCATTGATAACAGCTTCTACAATTTTGTTTTCTTATTTACTTTGACATAAACTATTTTGGTCAAATGGCTTGGATTGACTGATATATCAATGTCCAGTAGCAAACATTCAATGCATATATATTCAGGACAACATGCTAAATTTGTTAATAAAATATAATTACTGGTATACCAAGCTTTGTACTAGACCGACACATTAGAGAGAAACTCAACATGCTGACTCACAAGGTAACAGTAATGTTTGAATGTCTTTAAGAAGATATCCTAGTAGTTTCAATGACAATTCAATGTACGCTAGTTTCTAGCTTCCTGGCAGAAAAAGATTGGGTAGGTACATGTAGGTAAAATGATTTTATTTTTTTAAATATTTTACACCTATAGATATAGCTACAATTTAGGGAAATGTTCTGGACGTAAACAGTCATTACAGTACTAGTGCTTAACCAAAAATTACTGTGATCAATTTCAGAAATAAATTTACAAGAAATAATATCAGTATAACTTCTCTGTAACAAATTTAAGTCACAAGATTTTTTGTAAATAGAGCTACATTTAACATTAAGGATGTTTGCTAGTTTTTGAACTTTTGTCAGATATTCAGAATCCTCTGGTTTTATCCATTTAAAATTGCCAGCTAAGTTAACCCCTATTTTCCTTTTCATAATTTTATAACATATAGTTTAAAAAGTCATTTTTGAAAATATTATATATTCCTTGTTATTTTTTTATAGTTTTGATTAAAAAAGGTGTAAGTAAATTCTATGAAAAGTCTAGAGAGAATCATTTCCTGCCAAATTTTCAATGGCTTATATCTCAAAAACAAAGACACGGACCTTGCATTTTTTCTGCTTTTTTAGTTCCGTTATATGCATACTATTAATTTATAACAGTCTTTTAAAAAGCTTCTTATTTTCAAACAGAGTAGCGAACATCCATAAATTCAACTCTGAATAATTTGAACTTCCCTCTGCTCTTCATTGAGATTTGACATTTATGCTCCTCGAAACAAAAGCTGTATAGGCCAATAATGTAGGACTTTAGTAACATACTTTTCCTAATGATCAGGAAAATATGTTATACTTGTGCATGCCACATATAGTATTGAAGTAGAATTACCCAAACATACATCATGTACATGAAATACAGATACATATTTATACAATGATTACAGTGCACTACATGTATACACTAAACAATGACTACAAATGTACATTGTATGTACAAAAATTACAAAATGAAACAATTATCATATCACATGTATAAGTGGAGTATTATAAACTTAAATTAAGACAGAAATTTACAGCCTAATACAAAATATACAATTATATGAGTTATTGTTTTTCTAAACTTGAATAAAGATTAAAGGAAAGACATATATAATGTTAACTTTTTTATTCAGTTATTATTTGTTTTTATCATTATCATTTTTTAATCTGACAACAAATACAACTTATTATAAATAATGACATGCCATTCTTTGACTTTGTATCACTTTCCTTTTAACACATGTTTAAGCAAGATAAACAAACACAAAGATTCATACATAGGGTGTGAAAATAAAAAAATTTCCTGTCATTATCTTTTTAGATATTATAGAAATAAATCTTAACAGGAAATATATGAGATATATAGGATGAAGTAATTAGAATAGTTGACCTGTAATGACATGTCACTGTCAAACTATAGTCATGCTTTGTTTATTTTTATTACTATTACATGCAATCAATGGGAGTAAGTTCTGGGATAAATCTGTGTTTCACAGTGTGACACTCATTTGGAAAACTATTCCCAATCAATGATAAGGAAATATACATGTATGTCAATTTGTAAAATCAAAATCCCTGAAATATTCAGGAATTTTGTAAAAACACTAAAAGTTTTGGTAATTTTGTAAAATGAGTAAAATAGTAAGGAATTTTATAAAATCACTGAAAATAATGTAAAATGCCTAATTACATGTAGCTATTTAAACCATAAAATGTCAGGAATGTATTGAAAAATTGTTTTTTTCTTATATCGGTAGAATAGCATGTGGGAACTATCTTTTTTAAAAGACATTACTGGTTAAAACTTTTTTTGAATACTGTATGGCCAATTAAAATTAATTGATAGATTTTCATCCCTGCCCAACCCTTCTGAAATAGTCCCGCCCTGATTTTGTTTATTTCTTAAAGTTTACGATTTTCGTTTTTTTCTCAATTCAGTTACTGTAAATTCAGAAATTATTGCGATGTTTTTATTATTGCGAAAAATGTGACAGGGTTATAATCGCAATAATTTAAACTCGCATTTTGAAATTTTTATATGAATTAAACAGGATTTTTCTCAATATCGCAAAAATTAAAATCGCAATTTTAGTCTAAAATGAGAAAATCGCAATAATAAATGCACGCAATAATTTCTGAATTTACAGTACCGGTAACTGCAGCCAACTTTGTTTCATTCAAAACTTCCTGTTGAAAGTTTCGGCTTTCATATTTCTTCCAGTAATTTTACTAAAATAACTAAGTCGACATGTTCTGCTACTCTATGATGCAAACATTATATATATCCTCCCAGAATAGAAATTGATTACGGGAAGGGCATGGAAAATTTGGGTTATGAGTAATAGGCGGTGTCCAAGAACGCAAATCGTGGCATGTCACAAATTTCAGCAATTACGGAAAACCATGGATTTTTCTAGCTATACAATGACTTTGTTAGGAAATTTGGACTGTGAAAGATATTCAAAGCGCAAGACTCATGGAACACATTGGTACAAAAAGATGACTGGAATAAAGAAATTGACACAAGCACGAACTTGTGCGATTTATGACCCAAAAAAGTCAGCAAATGTACACAATGTATTATAGCAAGCACTTAGATTTACCACAAGGTTTGTCGTTTTTTATCGACAAACAGCAAACACCCATTGTCCCCAGCCCCTCAATGGAGTCATTAAACAACTTCTTCTTTTTGGTTAAGTTCAGGGTTCTCAATAGGGATTTTTGAAGGCAAGTCCAGGGACTCATCATTTTTGCCCATGACGAGTCCAAGAATGAGAACTAGAAATTTTATTGCTTTATAATTTCAGTCTTCATGACAAAATAAAGCAAGAAAAGGACATCAAAATTATATTATTTTTAAACTTTTGCCCTAAAATGATGATATGTGTGCTTAGTTGATAGATCATTTTACAATCTTCATGCATCTATGGACTCACCGGTTTTGAAAATGATGAGTCCAGACAGATTTTCATGAGTCCAGGACTCATGTACTCGCCTTAGTGAGAATCCTATAAGTTCATTGTTTTACATTGTAATTATATTTGCATCTTGCATAAGAATCTTAAAAGCATCAAACTTAGTTTTTACAACGTTTAACACAGTTTGAGTTTTCACTTCATCTGTAATCATAATACTTGTGTTGCATACCAATGCATATCCTTCATTTTATGGGCACTACAAAGCATAGCTTAGAAAGCAAAATAAGTTTGATGTACTGCGGGTAGTCTAAAAGAGAGCATTTCTCCATGTTCCTGGTATTAAATGAAAATAGGCTTCTAAAGCTGCAATTACATGTAGAACAGTGGTTGCCAATCAGAAATATTTATTTAGAAGAATTTAAAAATTTTGTAGAATTCCTTATACATGTATATATACATGATATAAGCTTACTATTACCCTTGCATACAAAGAACATATTACAAAAGGGTTTCGGAGGAAATAAGAATTGAAAAATAAAATCCTCCCACCCGCCCCATTTTTTTTTCAAAAATCTTGATGATAATCTACTATTTAATTTTAGTTGGCCTAACAATGATTAGGAAATACTGAATTCAGGCTTGTATTATCCGCATTTTTATACTACACAGGGTTCAACATTAACATTTATACCAACTTGTCCAGTTGGGCAAGTGCCCTATTACTTTTACTTGTCCAAAAGTGAAATCTACATGCCCAAACTTTTACATGCTATTTTTGTGGTTGTAATGTAGTACATGCAGATAAAATATAGGAATCATGTATAATGGGGTGTAAATTGATTATGGATATATGAGCCAAGGAGGGAGGGAAAAGATCGACGAATATACGGGAATTGGATCATTTACATAGAGATACTTATTTCATATAATTTATCTAAGAAATGTCATTTCAAAAAACCCTTCTTGATAAACTGACAACAACTGACAAATTTGTTAAAGTTTAATTTCATTTTCTCTTTCAAGCTTTTACATTTTTCCATCTAAGGGAAATACACTTCCGATGTCAAATTCTAAAGTTAGAACAACGAAAATAGACCTCCGCTTTCCACTGGTCGGTGGGAATAACACGTGCGTCGACAACACCCGTCTCGTGTCCCGATTGATAACGATAATGACGAAGCAACGCTGCGGCCGCCTGATTGGCCAATATTTTTAAACGTGATCTATTTTTGGTAAAATGGGGAATTCAGTGCGAACAAATGACGAAATATACGAATTGAATGGGGTTAAGACTACTTTACTCGGCCGTGCAGTGTTATCACTGAGTAATCTATGGACAAAACAACAGACCCTATTGATTTTGTGAAATTTTAATCATATAACACTTTTTTTTTCACTTGCCCGATCGGACAACCAAGATGATGTTTTTACTTGTCCGAATACGGCATTAACTTGCCCCGGGCAATCGGACAACCGTAAGTGTCGGACCCTGCTACAAAATCAAAATTGCATGGCAGGGGTGCGAATTATAAAGTACCTTAAGCAAGAAATAAGAGAAAAACTTGATATGCAATTTTTATTTTACGTTCCACCATGTTTGTTATTGAAATAGTAGAAGGCGCCCTTATTTCTTTTCAAAACTAATAATTTCCATAATCCATATTAATATGCAATTTTAATCTAGATATCCATTATTAACTGATAAATATCAAAATTAAATGCTTCAATACAGATTGCTCGTTTCTTTTCATAGCACTATTTGACGATATTAAAAAAGTGTACAAGTCAGTAAGAAACCAGCTTTATGCATAACGATGTATAACTACAAAACATTATCTGTTACAAGTTCCGTTTTTTGGGGTTTGATATTGCTGCATGTGTTTTTTTTTAAATAAAGGTGCTTCAAACATTAATAGATCATGCCAAAACAATGTGATGAATATATATTTAATAGTATTTTACTAAAGGAAAGAACTGTTTAATATTCAAAGTCTTAGTCTTTTCTCTTCAGTATGGATTACAGTGAAATGCAGTCAAGTTTAGCGATTGATAGTTCATTGATAACATTCTGGCGTATCACAAACAAACAACTTGTAACGTCTCATTTCATTGGCCGAAAGATTCAAATACAACAACAATCGTAGTGTGCACGTGAATTGACACAGGTGACTAACAATGGAATGTACTATGTTACTACGAACGTAAAAACAAGGACTTGTATAGTTTACAAATCTTTGGTCAAAAGAATTAAATAAATGTTTTGTGAATTTCAAATAGTTGTGTCGAAATATTATACTGCAGCAACACAATTATCTTGTACCGCATTTTGAAAAATATAAGGATAAAATAAAATACATGAGCCGCTTTTATACAGATGATTAAGGAACTACTTTTAATTTCTTTCAATGTCGTAGTTACTTATAATAAGGATCTCATAATATTATACTGATCCATTACAATAATTACAATAATTTATGATGGGTTGCACATTCCTAGCTCTTTTAGTGTTTTCATGCTATAAAACGAACACACAGAACGTTACAAAGTAGTTAAGCGTTTGGTCATTCAGAAATTACGTATCATAAACGGAGCAAATTTTCCCCGAAATATAGAAACAAAACAACAATAATCGTATCATTCGTGCACGTGAATGAAGACGTAGTATGCAATGTACTATCATGGTCACCACAAAATTCAAATGAATTCAGTGAAGGCATGTTGGTGTAACGGGTCTTTATTCTGTGTTTATTTTGGGACTATGTCTCCGGGATCTAATCCATCTTGCCCGTTAATATAGGGAACTAGCTATTACCACATCTTCCTATATCTACTGCATATTTCACCACAAGCTCACTACTGTCTATACACTAGTAACGAAGTCCGTTTAATGTTCACATGTTTAATCGTATAGACATTCATATAGTAGTACATGTAGGATATAAATATATAGGTTCACAATATAATTTTCAATTTAACTTGTTACTTAATTCTCATCTATATTACAAACTTGTTTCTCCAAGCTACTACTCCAAAATAACTGACCAATACATAAAGTTTCTCACAAAATCGTGCTATAAACAGCTGTTCTTAATTTAGATTAAACATTGCTTTATGGTCTTACAGTATTTTGATCAACTTCTAAATGTTATTGCAATTCTACAGTGCAACCCATGTATCGTATAAACTGTCACAGCAATAAAGATGAAAGATCATTAAACTGATTAAGTATTGACCATCAAATCTTTGATGTAATTGACCAAGCCACATTGGTGTAAAAAGGATCGAAATGTTACATCGGCAAAGATTTTTCTTTTGCATGTGTGGAACTAAAAATAAATAAGTACTTGTGAGAAATATCGTAGTTTATAAGGAACAATTTAAATATACTGTTTTCGATTTTAATTTGCTGAAAACTTATCTTTTAATTTTATACCGTAAGAGTATAGTGATTTGCATAACATTGTTGACCTATCCGCCAAAGTGACATGTAGTATGTACATTGTGTATGCGTATTTAAAATGAAATACAAAATCATACATGTATGATAAACTGATAAACGAAATATTAAATAAAATGCGCAGGCGCAGCTTGATACGACCGCAGAGGTCGAACCCTGAATAGTTGGGGCAAGTATGGACACAACATTCAAGCTTGATACAGCTCTGAATTTGGATTGTGATTAAATATTTGACACAGCATAGGTTTCTGACACAGAATGAATGTGGTCTAAGAACTTAAAATTTTAAATTGGACATTCACCTATTATGGTCCAATATCCAAAATCTAAATACATGGTTAGATTCAGCATATCAAAGAACCCCAAGAGTTCAATTTTGATGAAATCAAACAAAGTTTAATTTTGGACCCTTTTGACCTCAATGTGGACAAAGTTGATAACGGGCCCAAAAATCAAAAATCTAAATACATGGTTAGATTCAGCATATCAAAGAACCCCATATATTCAATTTTGTTGAAATCAAACAAAGTTTAATTTTGGACCCGATTTGGACCAACTTGAAAACTGGGCCCATAATCAAAATCTAAATACATGTTTAGATTCAGCATATCAAAGAACCCTATGAATTCAATTTTGTTAAAATCAAACTAAATTTAATTTTGGACCCTTTGGACCTTAATGTAGACCAATTTGAAAATGGGACCAAAATTAAGAATCTAAATACACGGTTAGATTCAGCATATCAAAGAACCCCAATAATTCAATTTTGATGAAATCAAACAAAGTTTAATTTTGGACCCTTTGACCTCAATGTGGAAAAAATTGATAACGGGCCCAAAAATCAAAAATCTAAATACATGGTTAGATTCAGCATATCAAAGAACCCCATATATTCAATTTTTGTTGAAATCAAACAAAGTTTAATTTTGGACCCGATTTGGACCAACTTGAAAACTGGGCCCATAATCAAAAATCTAAATACATGTTTAGATTCAGCATATCAAAGAACCCTAAGAATTCAATTTTTGTTAAAATCAAACTAAGTTTAATTTTGGACCCTTTGGACCTTAATGTAGACCAATTTGAAAACGGGACCATAAATTAAGAATCTAAATACACGGTTAGATTCGGCATATCAAAGAACCCCAATAATTCAATTTTTGATGAAATCAAACAAAGTTTAATTTTGGACCCTTTGGACCTCAATGTGGACCAATTTAAAACGGGCCCAAAATCCAAAAACTTAATACACGATTAGATTCAGCATATTAAAGAACCCCAAGAGTTCAAGAATAAAACCCCATTGAAATTGGTCAAGAAATAAGCAATTTATACAAAGTATCTTCTTCTGCACAATACTGTGCAATTGAATATTTCTTGCAATTGCGCAATACTGTGCAATTGAATATTTCTTGCTATTGCGCAATACTGTACAATTGACAATTTCTTGCTATTGCGCAATATTGTGCTATTGGATATTTCTTGCTATTGCGCAATACTGTGCAATTGAAGATTTCTTGCTATTGCGCAATACTGTGCAATTGAAAATTTCTTGCTATTGCACAATACTTATTATATAATAATTTACACATCCTGTTAGGTGTGTATCTCCTGCCATATCATTATTATTTGCTTTTAAATATAAATCAGAAATAACCAACTTAAAATGGAAAATTTTAAAGAAAAAAAAGGAAAAAAGAAACCCCCAAATTTTTGAACCCCCTTATGATTCATCACCCCCAAACTCAATCCCAGCCTTCCCTTTGAGGTATGGTACCATGCAGTACAATTTCAGAGAGATCCATACACTTGAACACAAGTTATTGTCTGGAAACTAGAAAAATGCTTATTTTTGGCCCCTAATTCCTAAACGTTTCAGGCAATTACCCCCAAACTCAATTCCAGCTTTCCCTTTGTGATATGGAACCTTGTAGTACAATTTCAGAAAGATCCATTCACTTACAAACAAGTTATTGTCATGAAACTAGAAAAATGCTTGTTTTTTGCCCCTTTTTTGGCCCCTAATTCCTAAACGTTTCAGGCAATTACCCCCAAACTCAATTCCAGCTTTCCCTTTGTGATATGGAACCTTGTAGTACAATTTCAGAAAGATCCATACACTTACACACAAGTTATTGTCATGAAACTAGAAAACGCTTGTTTTTGCCCTTTTTGGCCCCTAATTCCTAAAATTTTGAGGCAATTACCCCAAAATCAATCCCAGCATTCCCTTTGTGATATGGAACCTTGTGGTACAATGTCAGAGAGATCCATACACTAACACACAAGTTATGTCTGGAAGTTACAAAATGCTTATTTTGGCCCCTTTTGGCCCCTAATTCCTTAACTGTTGGTACCATAACCCCAAAATCAATCCCAACCTTCCTTTTGTGATATTGAACCTTATGGTAAAATTTCATAGAGATCCATTCACTTAAACTAAAGTTAGAGTGCGAAAACCAATGCGTCTTCGGACGACGGCACGACGACGCCGGACGACGACGACGGCGGCGGCGACGACGCCAACGTCATACCAATATACGACCACAAAAATTTTTTGCGGTCGTATAAAAATTAAGGATGACTGAATGCATGTACAAGAAGGACTCACCTTTTATCAATACATTTAATGAATAAACACGCTTTTAAAACCTGATTGTTTTCTATGTAACTATTTAAATATTTACAATATATAATTTACGTTCGTTTTTCAACAGAGAATAGCAAAACAGTTAACTATAAAATTCATGAATTATATCGCTGGAGTTTATAAAGTACATTTCCTTCCACTGTGCCATCAGGTTTGCCATCTCCATTTTCTCTAAACAAAGCATGGTTACATGTTCTGAATTTACTTAGAATTTCGGATTTTTTCAAAATCAAGTAAACTGAATCAGAAAAATCACACTTCCTTAGTCGAATACCTAAAACTTGCGAAAGATATTGTAAGGCAGGATGAGCAACTTGGCAAAAAAGGCAGGATGACGATTTATGTAAAAAATCCGGACAAACTAATAAATAAAGGCAGGACCGAATAGACTGAAAAATAAGAAGACAGGACAGAGATTACAACTAAAAAAAGAACAAAATGTTTCATCCAAGTCCCCCACCAAAATCAAAATAAAATGGTAGATTTCTTAATCCAGAACCAACTAAGAGGAGACAGTTGAATTAAATATTTCGACGTGAAAACTGTTAAGATTTTATTTAAATTTTACTATTGCACAAAATTATAAAATCAATGAATTTTACATGCACATGTATAAAAATTAGAATTGCTATGGGATAATCAAGAACACAATCATGTATGTGAATACAGCGATGGAAGGTTTTAACAACCTTGACCGGCTACATGAATACTGATCAGTCCATTCAACTTTATAGTACGCGTGTTCTATTTTCGCAGGTGTGAGGTCGAAGGTTTGAATTGACCAATGAAAACGATCGTTCCTTTACGAGTTAATCTAATAAAGTTTGTTTGACTGATAACATCGCACTACCTTTCGCTAAGCTTGGCCGCATTTTAGTGTATATCATTTCCAGACACTCTCACAATATTTGTTTGCAATTAACAAGTTCTATTCCTGTTTCCTGTTAACATGGTTAATGTAAAACACAACTTTTAAAATTAATTTTTTGAGATTTTGACTCATTCTAACACTCATGAAGTTTGTTCTAGAATCATTTTCAACTTCAAGCATTGTCAACTTCTACTTAATGATGGAAAGAGTTTTCCATGAAAATAAGGCAGACTATCACACACGATTCAAAACCAATGGAGTTTCACTAGATGTTTTAAACAAGGGACAATTTTTTCCCCTGAACTCCTGTATTTACAGTAACAAACAAAGATAAGAGTAATTATTTGTTCATACTAGTTGATGACATCTACTGTTACACAATTATACTGCCTACATTTGTATGTTAGGCCCATCCTTATTTAATACACAGTTTTTGTTTCAATACCAACTGCATTTTAAATAAACCTTGTCAAACACATTGACTAATAGCTAATTAGTTTAACATATAGATATGAATTATATAAATCACCTACCCCAGAATTTGTTTTTTTCATCCACACATTTTGATACATGATTACATACATGTACATGTACAAAATGTATATACACCTCTACAAATTCACTGTATACACAATCTAAACATGTACAGTATATACCAGTTTTTTTTTTTTTCATTTTCATCTGGGGAACTTTTGGCTTCATTTATTTAATTTGTCAGAATAGCTTTTCTGAATTTACTTTAACCCTTTCATCGATAGCCGCCCTGACAGAAGCTACTCTGAGACGATGGCTTCCCTAGCTACATGTATTGTGACACAAGTGGGAGATCTTGATGTTAAATATCAGTAAAAAATTGGCTGTATTTATGTCTTTATTTTATTCACTTACATCATGGACACACAGTTGTTGATGTTTTGATAAATTTTTTGTCAGAAAAAATCTTTAATTTGCAAATTTTCGACATTTAAATAGATGAAATACACGAAATTCAACTTTTTGACCCAAAATCGAAATTTTGTAACCCAAACAGCAAAAGTTTGAAAATTTTAACGAGGTTGAACAAATTCCTTACACTGAACGATGTCCATTCCAAGTGTTTTTGTACATAAAACGGCATTTAATGTCAAATAAATTGCTTCGCTGAGCGCAGCTGGATACGACCGCAGATGTCCAACCCTGAAAAGTTGTGGCCAAAATGGACACATCATTCGCGCTTGATACAGGTCTGAATTTGAATTGTAATTAAATATTTGACACATAATAGGTTTCTGACACAATAAGTGTAGTCAAAGAACTTAAAATTGATTTTATGATTTGAATTTATATTCAGTTTTTTGCTTTTGTGCAATACACTATGCTGTTGCAAATTGCCCCACCTCCCCACCCCCAAAAAATGAGAAAAATTGTAGCCCCCCACAAATTCTTATTTACCCCCACCCCCCAAATTTTGTTCAATTTCCCTTTTCCCTTATTCCAAAAATAATCTCAATTCAAATTTCTAATGGAGTTTGCAACCATAACTACTCATTTAAATACATCATAAAAAATTAAAATATAAAATGACATACAGTCTTGGTTAAACATTAATATAATTAATTAATAGTAACTTCTAAAAATAAATTTACAGCTAATCATCTCAAGACAATCATCATTTCTTAATACATAATTTACAAGCAGTGTAAGGGAGGTAATCAAACATATATACAACGGTTTTCTTTAAATGGATTGTATTACCTCCCTTACACTGCTTTTAAATTGTCTAAATTGTCCTTTAACCATAAAAACCCTTGTTTTTCCCCTTTCTTGCCCCTTATTGCTAAATGATTTGAGCCATAACCCACCATAACCATCCCTTTGTTGTATGGAAACTTGTGGTATAATTTCAGAGAGATTCATACACTTAAACACAAGTTATTGTCTGGAAACTGCAAAAATGCTTATTTGGGCCCCTTTTTTGGCCCCTAATTCCTAAACCTTTTGGACCATAACCCCCAAAATCAATCCCAACCTTTCTTTAGTGGTTATAAACCTTGTGTTAAAATTTTATTGATTTCTATTTACTTATACTAGGCCATCATTAAAAATTTCTTTGTTTCCCTTCCCGACTGAGGTTTTCAGGGTATGGGTACATGTAGGTAGCTAGGGAAATTATTTTATTTTATTCCTTGATATGGTTTTCTATATTGAATTTGTACAAAATTCAAAGTAGACAGATTTTAAAGCATGATTCAGACCATTTTTACTCAAAGATTTTATCCTTTAAACAGGAACAGTGGTTAAAGACCAAGCAAATCAAGATGCACTCAGTGCCAGGGTTGAAAGATGCTTCAGTTTTTTTTTTTTTTTTTATTAAAAAATTGTTTTGCTGTAGATTAATTGGATTGTACTGTTCAGGTTCAGAGAATTTTTATCTAATGACAAGGCATATTTTCTATCACAGATTTATATACATATATATCATTCAATATTTTCTAAACCATGTTTTTCTTAATTCTAAATAAAGTTTGGGGCTTATCTTCAAAATTTTCTTACTAACGATATTCTTTATTGGATTTTGACATGAAAAGTTGTGAACTAAAAATAATTTTGAGTTTCTGTATAAAATATTTCCTTTTTCTTCTTTCTTTTTCATATATCTTTTGGTTTTCAATTCTAGTGTTTATATTTCATAGCTGTATTTTGTAACCTGCTTGGAATTTTTTTTTTTTTTTTCATTTCATTGTAGTTGATCGCCAAACCCGGAATTAGTCTTATCCGTTCCCGGAATCTGATCCGATATTGTAATTGTCTACATTTCCGGTTTATCGATGTTGTTTTTGTCAATCAGATATGTTTTTCCTCGGATTTACACATTACTTGTTAGCAATGTTCGGCATAAAGCTAGTTACAATGTAGTGAACAAAATAAATATCGCTGTCATGAGTATTAAAGATGAAAATGACTTTTGAGATCGTTTGGGAATTTTGCTACCAAAACTGGGAAAAATGTAGGGTTTTGTCATTGGTAATGGGTCCGGACCCTGTGGAATGCTAGAAAAATCCATGCCGAATCATTTAGACGCTTCAATGCAAAAATGCTTTGAATTAAAACGCACATGGATAACAGCATCGGAAAGGTATCACCAAAAACCAAAATAGCAAAAAAAATCCAGGTATTAAACAAAGAAAGATAACTTGTGTTTGCAATGATTTTCAGCAGGAAATAAAAAAAAGACGTAAACCGGGACTCGTCGTCAGCTGTCTGAAGCGTAAATCCCGGTAAACCGGGATTTGTGGGCGAAAGGGTTAATCAGAAAGTTCGAACCCAAATATTTGAAAACCACGGATACATGTACATGTAATTAAGAAACAAAACCAGTTAAGAGCTAGATCTAGGTAAATTGTAAATTGTATGTGACCAAAAAAAGGACCTTAAAATAATAGCCACATTTATCTAAGGTCAACTTTGCCTGAGGGAACTGGAATAATAGTTTCTTAATAATTTCTAAAATCTTTTTGTCTTTGGCACTTGTGCAGAAATCTGGTTTTCCCTTTTTTCAGGAAATTTCAAAAAAAACATCACAGGAGTAATACAATTTCCTGCAATTTCAATCTGATTACACCATAATGGAGTATACAATTTTCCACAATGAAGTAGATACAGTGTATATTTGATTGCCGAAAAGGTACATGCATGATGATGACACAGTAACTATGAGAATTCTAAGATCTGTGCTTTGTGTTGTTGGGGTTTTACGTGCTTTGTATGGATTTGATGAGTTAATCCCATTTCAACTGATTTATATAGTTTGTTCTTACTGTATGTCGTACTGTTACACCACTGTCCCAGGTTAGGGGGAGGGTTTAAAAATTTGGAGCCAGCAAACATGTTCAACCCTGCCACATTGTGTATGTGCCTGTCACAAGTCAGGGGCCTGTTATTCAGTGCTGATCGTTTGTTTCTGTATATCATATTTGTTTTTTGTTTATTGTTATGTACATGTTCATAAATCAGGCCTGGCCATTAGTTTTCTCGTTTGAATTGTTGAATTGTTTTACATTTGTCATTCCAGGGCCTTTTATGGTTTACTATATATGTGTAATGTGTTTTGCTCATTGTTGTACGGTGACTTATAGTTGTTAACTTCTGTATCATTTGATCTCTTGTGTCAAGTTGTCTCATTGGCAATAATACCACCTTCTTATTTTTATATTAATAAAGTCAACCAAAAATAATATTACTACCACTTCCCGCTACACTTTTCGTCCCCCCAAAAATACATAAATTAATTTTAAATTGATAGACTTTATTCATTGAATTGTTTCTGTCAATACTTCAGAGACGTTTACTTTGGCATCTCCAGTCTGTGATCACTTTTCAAAACAGAACACGACTGAATTATTGCACATGTGCATGTTATACAAACAATCAATAATATCAATTGGATTGTAAAGAAACAGTTGATTCAATACATAAATCAGTAAGGTCTGTATTCAAATTGCTATATTAATACTGAAAATTGCATTTTTAATGAATTTGAAAGTAATTTTCAACATTATTAATGAGTACACATAGTTTCTGCCATGTGACAAGAATGTGATTTGATGCTATCCTACAAATTACATTCAATGGAATACATGTTGTGATACACTACCTGGTTCTATTGTCAAGCTGTTAGCAAGGATCTGAGGCAAAAATTTGTATTTGAGTAACATACGATGTATATTTCCCACAAATGTGTATCTTAGGAGCATAGGATTCAACAGTATGATCAGAAAAACAAACAACATGCACAAATAAACTTCAGTAGTTTAGCACTTAATATTATCTCATATTAACTATTTTATAAATTTAAAATTCAAATGTTAATTTACTAATTTACATGTAGATACTACTACATGTATGTCCTTTTTCGAAGGTAACATTTGCCTCATAATCAAATTGTTTAAATAACGAACAAGATCAGTTTCACTACACATGTAGTAAGTTGCTTTGAATAAAAAGAAGGAAGGCTAAAATCCTATACTTTGAAATTTCCCTTTAAAATTTTAGACTGTGCATATGTATTTTCGTTTTTCTAATAAACTTCCAACATAGTTTATAAATAGAACGACCTTGACACTCCTTGGATCTATTAGCCGTGACGATAAAATGTTCCCGCTTCGTGATTTTAAACATTCAATGTGAATAAAGTTGTTCGAAAATTTAAAATCTGTTCAATGTACATCATCATTGTAAACCGTTCTGGTCAAACTAACTCCATAATACGCCCGTATTCCATGGGATATTAAATTATCGACCAAAAAACACATTGTTTTCAAATCTAGGTCACTGCTAGTTGACGAGGATGTCAAAAATATTGAAATAAAAGCTTCTTTTTGTTGATCTAGAAGAGGAAATATATACAAATTAAGGTTTACAGGAAAAACCACACATATATGTATTCGGTACAATCCTTAAAATACACTTACTTCTGATAAAAATTATGAATCGATAGAAAAATTGAACGACACTTACCTTGAGCTCTCCAGCGTCCGCCATTTTGTTTAATCGAATGCGCAAGCGCCAAAAAATGTTGACCTCATTTCCGCCAAAAACACAGCAATGGCTGGGAAAAATTGTAGGTTATGAAACATTAAAGGACAAAGTGCTTTTAACAGACAACCAGAATCATAACAGTGTCGCCATTCGGTGCAGAAAAAATATTTACTGTCACACTTTAAGGACACGCATAGATCATCCTAATTCATGCCTTTATTTTATTACAGTCGAACGTTTTCACGTAAATTAATAAAAAGGGGGAGATATATTTGTTTTATGTTAATGGGTATTAATCACTAAAAGACCAGATTAACTTATTAGCAATATTCTTTAATCTTTGTTTTTTATATGTTAATAATTTGAGGCTGTTGTCTGTGTATAAAGAGGAGAAAGTTGGTAGTAAAAAAATGAAAATAAAGTCGTTACTAACTTGCGAATTAAGTTTCTTGCCATACCATTACTTGTTACTCGAGAGCGATATATAAAACATTTTGATTTTAAGTAAAATAAGTTTTACACTTCATTAGAATGTGAAGAAATTGCCTTTAGTTAATGTTTCATCTCTTTATTACATTAAAATCGTGATATTCATTCCAATTCGCTTGTCAAACGTGTATTTTCGTTAATTTTTCCTCGACCGCCATATTTGTAAAAACTATGGATCGGATGCGATCAAGCTATGACCAAAATCTGCATTTTTTATGGTAATATCTACAGACGCACAAATGGCACAGCTGACAGAATAATAATGATCCCAAAAGGGAAATCTACTCATTCCACACAAATTTACAGACAATTTGTTAGATCTCCTTGCTAAATGTATTTATTTCTATGTAAATGCATTGATTCAATTTACTGATTAAAGTAGCTTAACTTTGTTAAAAACTTATATCTAAGCAACTGGGACTAATACATTGAGTCACAGGAAACAATGAATTTCATAAACTTGATAAACAGAATAGTTTTTAATTGAAATGTTATTACTATATGATACTTTCTTTTCCTTTTGATATAAAAAAGTTCTCTTTTATACTAGATAAATAGTTGGTAGTTTCTGACTAGAAGAAAAATATAATTCTGAATATTGAAGACATAAACTGAAACAACTGTTATATTTTAATTGTATTCTCAGTTATGAATTGAGCGAAATCAACATTACTTAAAAGAAATAGAGTTTCGCTGTGACACAACAAATGAAATTGAAAAAAAATACAATTTATTTTTTTTACGCCAAATGTGATGCTATCCAAAATTTCTGGGGAGAACACTGTATTTTGATTTTGACATTTATGTCATGCTCTATCTTCATTATAACGTGGGAAGGCAATATATTTGTTACTTTTTTTATACTGAACCTACATGTAAGCGAGGTGTTAAATGTTGACAAATATAATGCCTATCCATTTAAAAATGAGCATAGAGCATGTCTAGTCCAAATAATTATGTCGTCTTATACAGCTAATTGTATTATTTTGCTATGACACCTTTCTATGAAGTCATAAAGCTGAAGCCAATTTTTATTATTTTGGACTTTGAGAGCAAATTTTGCTGTCAACTTTGAAACATAATTTTGCTAGAAATGTTGGTAGATATACAAACTCTTACCTTTTCAGTGCTTATTGATGCAAAATATTTCGCAAAATATCCAAAAGTAATGATGAAATAAGTTACAATCCCAGCAGGGAACCCACTGGACTGTAAGCAACCAACAATCAATCAATCAGCAGGGAACCTACAACAATATTGTGTATCTTTCATTTTAATGATAATGTGTAAATAAATATAAAGTGCTTTCTTGTGGTGTTTTACAAAAAAGCTTGATAAAAATATCTTTTTCTAGTAACTTTTTCAGGTTCTGGAAAGTTGTTGACCTTAAGTTGCTTTTATGATGTTAACAAATGCAGTTTTGAAATTGTTTGATGAAAACCCCATTTTAGGTTTTGTGCAATGTAGATTTTAAAGTGTTCCCAAGACAACTTTTTGAAATCCTTTTTTTTAAACAGAATATTCTAATGGGATTAAGTGGATATTTAAAAAAAAGACAAAACAGACTCTAAATAGCTCTAAAATAGACAACTAAGTTTATCCTTTTCTAGATTTAGTTATTTCAGTTTCACATGGAAAATCTAGACAAAATTTATGACGAGACAGAATGTTTGATTTTTGATTTGCTGTTTTTGGACTGGGATTTCCTTTGTCCCCTTCTTATATTGTGTATATTTCCAACTCATTCGAACCGCCTCAGTGATCTTGTGGTAGAGTAGTCGCCTTTCTGCTTCTCCCCTTATCATGCAGCATTCAGGAGTAAAAGCAAAGGCTGATCAGTTTAGTAAGATTGATGCGTCCAGGTAAGGTGACATATCTTCCTGTGTAACTGTTTGCTACCTTTTGAACTAGCACATTAAAATCTGGCTCAGTTTGACAGTCTACAACACTGGCTTCATATTGCCTTAACATGTTCTCCTCCTAAATTTAATTTGCTGTTGGACATTAAACAGCCATCCATCATCATCCAACTCATTTGATTTTGACTACTATGTCTGTAGTGATGCTGGACATTAAACAGCCATCCATCATCATCCAACTCATTTGATTTAGACTACTATGTCTGTAGTGATGTCTACTATGTCTGTAGTGATGTCTACTATGTCTGTAGTGATGACTACTATGTCTGTAGTGATGACTACTATGTCTGTAGTGATGTCTACTATGTCTGTAGTGATGACTACTATGTCTGTAGTGATGACTACTATGTCTGTAGTGATGTTTACTATGTCTGTAGTGATGACTACTATGTCTGAAGTGATGTCTACTATGTCTGTAGTGATGTTACCTTTTTTCAATGAACATAATCTATGTATAAATCGTAAATTATTAAGAGGGTGGTAAAGGGTTATTTTCTTGCAAGGTTTTCGGCCTTTTTATTTCACGTGTTTTCATGTTTTGAGGTTTTATTTCTTGTTTTCTTGTGTTTGGTTCGATGTGCGTGCTTAGTGTTTCCCCTTATTTATTTTCCGTGTTTCGTGTCAGTACTCTTAATTACTCGTGCTTGTCCCGCATTTGATTAAAAAGTAAACCGGGACTAATTCAAAGTCAACCCAGATATTTTTTAAATTATGCAATTCTATTGTATATGTATGATATGTAATAAAGTCCATCAAATTACTATGAATAATATTTTTTTCAAATTTGATGCAACTAGCGGACGCTAAAAGGTGACCGCAGGGTCTTCATGTCCATTAATAATGACTGCATGATCTCCAAGAACGGCTGAGTAATAACTTCTAGTATTTTTTAGTTAATATTTACGATTTTATTTCTCGTGCTTTGTTTTTCCCAATTTTTATTTTCCGTGCAACGTTTTTGCTATTTTTATTTCACGTGTTTCCGTGTTCATACCCCCCTTTACCACCCTCTATTAAGTCAGGGCTTTGTTTCCACAAATTACTTAAAACCTTTTAAACTTAATTCTTTCATAGATCATAATCCAATTTGCCAACCTCTAAAATGTATATTGAATACTTTGTTTTTTATTTTCAGTGTTGCTGTTGAAGAGCGGTTTCAACCCAGCACTAAGTCTGTTATTAAGAAGACCCACTGCATTAACAACAGTATGTAGGACAGCAGGCTCACAGAAACAGGCTGTTCAAGAAACAAACAGGTATACAAAAAGTTATCTTATGCCAATTACTGAAATGTTTAGAGTGGTAAATTTGATAAAGTTACTCTGAGAGTGTAGTTTCTAAGATATTTACAAAATATGTAATCCGAAATTTCAATGTTAAAAATGTCTTGGTCATGTTCAAAGCAAAAAGTGTGTGATTCTTTTATTACTGACATCAATATTAATGCTATCAAGAGAAATGGTTATGTATTTCTGTAAACATTGTTTAGGCTCACAGAAACAATAAAAATAATTATTTAGAGAAGATAAAAGCTCTTAAAGAAACAAAAATCTAGTAGTCTTTGAATGATAAAAACATGTACAAGGAGAGTTAAAAGGAGTTCTTGGGTATACAGTAATAAGACGGAAACTCATTGACAAAATATATTCTTATAATATGGATAATTATTATTAGTTTTTCAAATATGCAAGAAAAGCTTTTGTCTGGCAACGTGATTGAATTCTTTGCAATCCTGCTAATTTTTCATATCTTGCCAATATTAAATGCATAAACTGTTAATTTTAATGGACTCTTAGATATTATGATTTTTATAGTTGAATTTCATACATATAGATTGCTCCTCTCTAGTTTTATATAAAGTTAAAAAACTGATAAACAAATCATGTAAATTACAATATTAAATTGTAGTTTAAAACAACCTTTAACAGGGCCAGGGATAACAGGTCCTATTCCTTACTCATGATTCACTATTTTATATGTAGTTCAAAACAACCTTTAACAGGGCCAGGGATAACAGGTCCTATTCCTTACTCACGATTCACTATTTTATATGTAGTTCAAAACAACCTTTAACAGGGCCAGGAATAACAGGTCCTATTCCTTACTCACGATTCACTATTTTATTTGTAGTTAAAAACGACCTTTAACAGGGCCAGGAATAACAGGTCCTATTCCTTACTCACGATTCACTATTTTTTTTGTAGTTCAGAACAACCTTTAACAGGGCCAGGAATAACAGAGCCCATTCCTTACTCACCATTTACACCTGGTTTACAAGATGCTTCAAAAGCACAGTGGGTAACAGCACGAATTGATGATGCAGTAGCATGGTGCAGGAAGGTATATTAGCAAATCAATTTTTGACCAGAAATATTTGCAAAATTTTTTTTTTTTAAACCTTCTGTATTATTTTATTGGCTAAAATATATGCCACATTGTGTTGTTTCAAGGTTTTCGATGAATAAAGGCAACCATTTTGAATCAATTCATCATGCCAATATTGATACACTGTAAACATCAGATACATCTGTTCCAGTTAAATCAATACTAATGAGTATAATTTCCCTTATTTAAATCCATCATATTTACTTAATTCTTCTATTATTCAAAAGGAACAGAGGTATACAAGATTCTGTTTGTGTTTCTGTTAGTCCATCCCATAATATTTTTGTCACAATTTTCTCAGGAAAACAAATTGGAGCTTCCTAAATCTTGGTATCTAGCTTATATGAGCATGCTATATGGTGTGATGCAATTTTACATCCATCACTCTTCAACATTCTGTTAACAGAATAATTATATTATTAGTGAGTAATAGCTCACAGTTTAAATGTGTTTTTCTGTGAATATAGACATAAATGTATAGTTTCTAAGTTTTAAGCAAAAAAGAAATCAAGTTATATTTTAAGGAAGAAGTGCAGTGCTTCACTTTCATTTATATTACTTAAAACTTACATAGCTTGTCTTCATTTCATATTGCAATTTCTTTATAGAAAATGTTCAAAAGATTTTTATACAACCGCAAAAAAAATTTGCGGTCGTATATTGGTATGACGTTGGCGTCGTCATTGTCCGGCGGCGGCGTTGTCGTCGTCCAAAGACACATTGGTTTTCGCACTCTAACTTTAGTTTAAGTGAATGGATCTCTATGAAATTTTACCATAAGGTTCAATACCACAAAAGGAAGGTTGGGATTGGTTTTGGAGGTTATGGTACCAACAGTTAAGCAAAAAGGGGCCAAAAATAAGCATTTTGTAACTTTCAGACATAACTTGTGTGTTAGTGTATGGATCTCACTGACATTGTACCACAAGGTTCCATATCACAAAGGGAATGCTGGGATTGATTTTGGGGGTAATTGCCTTCAAATTTTAGGAATTAGGGGCAAAAAACAAGCATTTTTCTAGTTTCATGACAATAACTTGTGTGTATGTGTATGAATCTTTCTGAAATTGTACTACAAGGTTCCATATCACAAAGGGAAAGCTGAAATTGAGTTTGGGGGTAATTGCCCAAAACGTTTAGGAATAAGGGGCCAAAAATAAGCATTTTTCTAGTTTCCAGACAATAACTTGTGTTCAAGTGTATGGATCTCTCTGAAATTGTACTGCAAGGTACCATACCACAAAGGGAAGGCTGGGAGAGATTTTGGGGGTAATTGCCTCAAAATTTTAGGAATTAGGGGCCAAAAAGGGGGAAAAACAAGCATTTTTCTAGTTTCATGACAATAACTTGTGTGTAAGTGTATGGATCTTTATGAAATTGTACTAAAAGGTTCCATATCACAAAGGGAAAGCTGGGTTTGAGTTTGGGGGTAATTGCCTTAAACGTTTAGAAATTTGGGGCCAAAAAGGGGCCAAAAAACAAGCATTTTTCTAGTTTCCAGACAATAACTTGTGTTCAAGTGTACAGATCTCTCTGAAATTGTACTGTAAGGTACCATACCACAAAGGGAAGGCTAGGATTGAGTTTAGGGGTGATGAATCATAAGGGGGTTCAAAAAATTTGAGGGGGGATTTTTTTTTCATTTTTTTTCTTTAAAATTTTCCATTTTAAATTGGTTATTTCTGATTTATATATAAAAGCAAATAATAATGATATGGTTTGAATAGGTTAATTCAAAATTTTTAAGTTTTTAGACCACATTCATTCTGTGTCAGAAACCTATGCTGTGTCAAATATTTAATCACAATCCAAATTCAGTGCTGTATCAAGCTTGAATGTTGTGTCCATACTTGCCCCAACTGTTCAGCGGAGCATTTTATTTATCATTTCATGCAGTTATACAAGTAGTTAAAATAAGATAAAGGAAAAATTATCTCCTTTTGAACATTATTCAAGAAAAATTACACAAATTAAATATACAAAAATAAATAGACAAAGTTAATATTCTAAAGAATGTTTAAATCTAATTAAAATAATAATGGAGTACTCTTGATTTTTATATTTAATAGCTCCTATCAGTATTTCCAAAATAAAATTGCTTTTTGATGCACACACTAAAAAACAGTGTGTTGTTGTCAAATATATCTTATTTTGGTTTATGAAGTATTTCATACTTTTGTTCTTTCATACAAATTCAGTTTGTTTTTTTGTATGATAATAATAAGTAAACTTAGGGACTACAATTGTATATACCTAATGAGGTGACTGCAGCTTGTAAAGCTTTTACTTATTCAGCACTTATTAGTTATACTGTAGAGGCAGATTTAGAAGGGGGAAAAATTTGGTTGATTATATAGGGAATCACTGGAGTGAACCGGAGTGGGCCCCCACTTATAAAAAACTCTGCATCCGCCACTGTACTGGTGTAAAGCATGAAATGCTTAGACTGTACTTACTTACTTTTTATACTTTATTTCGCTTGTTGTAATTATTTGTATTAGCATGTATAATTCTACCTACCTCTGTAATAGTTATACTTTTACATTTTGTCTTTTTATTCAAATTTTTGAATGCTGTCTTAAGATTTTTATACCAAACATTCCATATTCTTTTAATTTTGTCTTTTTAAAGTCCCCCAAAAAAGAAATAAAAAAAGACAGCAACCAACAGTATATGGTTTAGATGGAATAGAAAGTAAAATATGTAATAGGCCAATCAATATGTCTTTGTTCAAGTTAACATTGATCCTAAAATATGATAGATGGTTAAGATTTTCACAATATTTCATAACACCTTTATATTGTCTGTCTACACAAAAGCATGAATATGTAATAGATTCAGGGGTTGATAATGGCACAAGTCTATGGTCCCCAGACCTTGATTTTGTGATGTTAGAAAAGTACTAAAAATGATAGATCATTACATTTTCAGTCAGAAATGAAAAACAGCTTTTGCTAATATCAACTTCTGATGATTATGACAGCTTTTATCTGCATTTAAGCATGATAATTATAACTATTGTAATGCTTTCATTATGCTTACTATTGCTTCTATGTCTTTAATTGCTTTCAGAATTCTTTATGGCCTATGACTTTTGGTTTAGCCTGCTGTGCTGTAGAAATGATGCATTTTGCCGCCCCTCGATATGATATGGACAGATTTGGTATCGTCTTTCGTGCTAGCCCTCGACAGTCTGATGTAATGATTGTAGCTGGAACACTGACAAATAAAATGGCACCAGCTTTACGAAAAGTAAGATAATAGTATTAGTAGGGAGAAATGGTGAGATCAGAATCATTAATGACTTTCTCTTTCAGAGTTCAATTTGGCCAATGACTTTTGGTCTGGCCTGTTGTGCTATAGAGATGATGCATTTTGCTGCACCAAGATATGATATGGACAGGTTTGGTATAGTTTTTCGTGCTAGTCCTAGGCAAGCAGATTGCATGATTGTAGCAGGGACACTCACGAACAAAATGGCACCAGCTTTCAGAAGAGTAAGGTTCATTTATCAGTTTGATATACTTTTTTTAAAATTAGAGGGGCCTCGGTGGCCAAGTGGTCTAAGTAGTTACTACTGTAATCACTAGCCAGTCAACACTGATTTTGTGAGTTCGAACCCCGCTCGTGCGGGTGCACTCGACTCCAATCTTAATTGACTAGGATTGTCAGTTTTCCTATCGAAGGTCGGTGGTTTTCTCCGGGCACTCCGGCTTCCTTCACCAATAAAAACTGACCGCCACGAAATAGCCCAAAAGCGGTGCTTAAAAGTGGCGTTAAAACACCAAAAATCAAAAATCAAAATTAAAATTAGAATTTGCAATCAGTGTTGAAGTTAGGTTGAGAATGAACTGAAGGTTACCATGATTTCAAAACTAGCCTGTATGAAAGTTTGAATTACTAATGCAGAGAAAGCGATTCTGTAGGTCTCCAGAGAATTTCACACACTGAATACAATAGTTACCCCCATTACAAGTTAAATTGCTAACATTTTATCTGTGATTCATTGTTGTTTGCTAATTAATGTCCAGTGGCAAATATGAGTATAGAGTTAAAAGAAAATATTGTACAGAAAATATGCAATTTAGAGTCTGATCTGATATTTGTCGGGAATATGTGAAGAAATGAAGAAGACGTTCTACATATAAATTGTTTTTGATTTAGAATGCCCAAGTATACAAGTGTAACATAACAAAGTCTTTATGATATAATATTTGAAATACATAACGTTCCCTCGTTGTATTTGCACCATATTTGTAATAATATTGTTGATAAAGGCACACTTAATCACAAGCTGAACACAAAATTGAAAATTGGAAAACTTTCGAGTGAAGTTTTGCTAAAATGTTTTATTTTTTTTGTAGGTTTATGATCAGATGCCTAATCCACGTTGGGTGATTTCGATGGGAAGTTGTGCGAACGGGGGAGGATATTACCATTACTCTTATGCTGTTGTCAGAGGCTGTGATAGAATTGTACCTGTTGATATATATGTTCCAGGTTTGTAGTCTTATGTCAGAAGATGTGACAGAATTGTACCTGTTTCAAGAACCAGCATATTTTAAGCAATTATCTTTAGAAATTGATTCCAGATCTCCTTAAAAAAGGGTGAGAATGAAATCAAATTGCACCAGGGGAAAATAATGCATATGAGATAAAGTTACCTAATTAAGCAGTTTTACTTTCAACATTTTGATTTCATTCTTAGAGTTTTTTTAAATCTTCATTAACAAAGTATAGAAGTGAATGCTTACAGGGAAATTGGTTAACAATTGAATGCTTCATGCCAGAGCTTGACTATGTAAAAGAAGTTACTTTTGCCTTTTAATACACTTAGTCATCTTTTAACTTACTGCATATAGTTTTATAGCTTCTCTTATTATATATAAATCAGGGAGAAAGTATAATAGTTAATACACCTAGTCATCTTTTAACTTACTGCATATAGTTTTATAGCTTCTCTTATTATATATAAATCAGGAGAAAGTATAATAGTTAATACACCTAGTCATCTTTTAACTTACTTCATATAGTTTTATAGCTTCTCTTATTATATATAAATCAGGAGAAAGTATAATAGTTAATACACCTAGTCATCTTTTAACTTACTTCATATAGTTTTATAGCTTCTCTTATTATATATAAACCATGGAGAAGGTATAATAGGTAATACACCTAGTCATCTTTTAACTTACTGCATATAGTTTTATAGCTTCTCTTATTATATGTAAACCAGGGAGAAGGTATACAAAATTTTCTAGCCCATTTAACTTGAAAACCATATAGGTTGATCAACAAACATAGCCACCATGTCTTAAATAGAACATAACGGTCAAACTACAGTTTTTGCTTATATCTTGAAGAGATAAAAATGGTCAGTACAACAAGTTCTATCTACTCTGATAATTTTGCAAAAAAGTTTACCTGTTTAGGAGTTATTGCCTCTGAAAAGTTGATTTTTAACTTTTTTTCCATTTTATCATTTCACTGCCATTGTTTCAAAAACTATAGAAGCTAGGTTTAAAGAGTAAATCACAAAAATGATCAGTATGACAATATATATACACCCTGAAAATTTGAGAAAAATTTAACTACTTGTTTTGAAGTAATTGCCTCTGAAATATCAATTTTTTTTGTCTCCCAATTTTTAGCAATTGTTGACTTTGATATCTTGTATATAAGTGGGGTCCCTTTGGCTGTGTCTAATGTATAAATAACAGCTACTTCCAGTCATAATGGGGATACTAAATCCTGTTCCTCATATAGGGTGAGTTCATAAAATTAAAAGAACTCTTTTAAAAAATCTCTGAGGGGTCCGTATTCAGGTATTGGCCTGTTGCATAACAAAATACTCTCCTTTTCTAGTGGCAGGTCCTTCTTCAAAGTCGACATACATTTGAAAAAACTACCTATTGTATTTTAAAAATAGTTATTTGTTCTCGTCCCAAACAAATAAGCATGAAATAATTTGCATTAACAATAAATCTTTTTATCTTTATTCAGGGTGTCCACCAACAGCTGAGGCATTACTGTATGGATTTTTACAACTGCAAAAGAAAATTAAGAGAATGTCACGAGTACAGAGTTATTTTTACAGACAGTAGAGCGGGAATCTTGTGTAAATAAACTTTTGAACTGTTTATATACAGATAAACTTGTGCTTTGATACATTTGAAGTTAATTAAATTATTCTGTTTTAATGATTTGTTGGTTCGTGATCAACAAATATCATCTAAAGTGAAGCATTTGTATGCAATTTGGGCAATGGTATAAAATTTTGATAGGTTTTATGTATTGAAAAGGTAAGACAATCAGTATTTTGCAGTGCATTTAATTATTGTTTGGTTGATTCATTACATTGAAGTAGTATGTCTGGATACATAAAAAGAATCAAAAATATTGGACAGGAAACAACAGACCCTACCAACCACCCTAATTTGAATCCTCCTAAAAAATGTAATAGACATACAGACTATTTATAACAAACAACACATGGTCCAGATAGCCCGTCTTCGTACAGACACAAAATGTGGTGGGGTCAAACCAGTTTAATGTGTGCACACAAACAACACATGGTCCAGATAGCCTGTCTTCGTACAGACACAAAATGTGGTGGGGTCAAACCAGTTTAATGTGTGCACACAAACAACACATGGTCCAAATAGCCTATCTTCGTACAGACACAAAATGTGGTGGGTCAAACCAGTTTAATGTGTGCACACAAACAACACATGGTCCAGATAGCCTGTCTTCGTACAGACACAAAATGTGGTGGGGTCAAACCAGTTTAATGTGTGCACACAAACAACACATGGTCCAGATAGCCTGTCTTCGTACAGACACAAAATGTGGTGGGGTCAAACCAGTTTAATGTGTGCACACAAACAACACATGGTCCAGATAGCCTATCTTCGTACAGACACAAAATGTGGTGGGGTCAAACCAGTTTAATGTGTGCACACAAACAACACATGGTCCAGATAGCCTATCTTCGTACAGACACAAAATGTGGTGGGGTCAAACCAGTTTAATGTGTGCACACAAACAACACATGGTCCAGATAGCCTGTCTTCGTACAGACACAAAATGTGGTGGGTCAAACCAGTTTAATGTGTGCACACAAACAACACATGGTCCAGATAGCCTGTCTTCGTACAGACACAAAATGTGGTGGGGTCAAACCAGTTTAATGTGTGCACACAAACAACACATGGTCCAGATAGCCTGTCTTCGTACAGACACAAAATGTGGTGGGGTCAAACCAGTTTAATGTGTGCACACAAACAACACATGGTCCAGATAGCCTGTCTTCGTACAGACACAAAATGTGGTGGGTCAAACCAGTTTAATGTGTGCACACAAACAACACATGGTCCAGATAGCCTGTCTTCGTACAGACACAAAATGTGGTGGGTCAAACCAGTTTAATGTGTGCACACAAACAACACATGGTCCAGATAGCCTGTCTTCGTACAGACACAAAAGCCTGTCTTGTGTGGTGGGTCAAACCAGTTTAATGTGTGCACACAAACAACACATGGTCCAGATAGCCTGTCTTCGTACAGACACAAAATGTGGTGGGGTCAAACCAGTTTAATGTGTGCACACAAACAACACATGGTCCAGATAGCCTGTCTTCGTACAGACACAAAATGTGGTGGGGTCAAACCAGTTTAATGTGTGCACACAAACAACACATGGTCCAGATAGCCTGTCTTCGTACAGACACAAAATGTGGTGGGGTCAAACCAGCACAAACAACACATGGTCCAGATATACAGACACAAAATGTGGTGGGGTCAAACCAGTTTAATGTGTGCACACAAACAACACATGGTCCAGATAGCCTGTCTTCGTACAGACACAAAATGTGGTGGGTCAAACCAGTTTAATGTGTGCACACAAACAACACATGGTCCAGATAGCCTGTCTTCGTACAGACACAAAATGTGGTGGGGTCAAACCAGTTTAATGTGTGCACACAAACAACACATGGTCCAGATAGCCTGTCTTCGTACAGACACAAAATGTGGTGGGGTCAAACCAGTTTAATGTGTGCACACAAACAACACATGGTCCAGATAGCCTGTCTTCGTACAGACACAAAATGTGGTGGGTCAAACCAGTTTATTGTGTGCACACAAACAACACATGGTCCAGATAGCCTGTCTTCGTACAGACACAAAATGTGGTGGGGTCAAACCAGTTTAATGTGTGCACACAAACAACACATGGTCCAGATAGCCTGTCTTCGTACAGACACAAAATGTGGTGGGGTCAAACCAGTTTAACACAAACAACACATGGTCCAGATAGCCTGTCTTCGTACAGACACAAAATGTGGTGGGGTCAAACCAGTTTAATGTGTGCACACAAACAACACATGGTCCAGATAGCCTGTCTTCGTACAGACACAAAATGTGGTGGGTCAAACCAGTTTAATGTGTGCACACAAACAACACATGGTCCAGATAGCCTGTCTTCGTACAGACACAAAATGTGGTGGGGTCAAACCAGTTTAATGTGTGCACAAACAACACATGGTCCAGATAGCCTGTCTTCGTACAGACACAAAATGTGGTGGGTCAAACCAGTTTAATGTGTGCACACAAACAACACATGGTCCAGATAGCCTGTCTTCGTACAGACACAAAATGTGGGTGGGTCAAACCAGTTTAATGTGTGCACACAAACAACACATGGTCCAGATAGCCTGTCTTCGTACAGACACAAAATGTGGTGGGGTCAAACCAGTTTAATGTGTGCACACAAACAACACATGGTCCAGATAGCCTGTCTTCGTACAGACACAAAATGTGGTGGGGTCAAACCACAAACAACACATGGTCCAGATAGCCTGTCTTCGTACAGACACAAAATGTGGTGGGGTCAAACCAGTTTAATGTGTGCACACAAACAACACATGGTCCAGATAGCCTGTCTTCGTACAGACACAAAATGTGGTGGGGTCAAACCAGTTTAATGGTCAAACCAGTTTAATGTGTGCACACAAACAACACATGGTCCAGATAGCCTGTCTTCGTACAGACACAAAATGTGGTGGGTCAAACCAGTTTAATGTGTGCACACAAACAACACATGGTCCAGATAGCCTGTCTTCGTACAGACACAAAATGTGGTGGGGTCAAACCAGTTTAATGTGTGCACACAAACAACACATGGTCCAGATAGCCTGTCTTCGTACAGACACAAAATGTGGTGGGGTCAAACCAGTTTAATGTGTGCACACAAACAACACATGGTCCAGATAGCCTGTACAGACACAAAATGTGGTGGGGTCAAACCAGTTTAATGTGTGCACACAAACAACACATGGTCCAGATAGCCTGTCTTCGTACAGACACAAAATGTGGTGGGGTCAAACCAGTTTAATGTGTGCACACAAACAACACATGGTCCAGATAGCCTGTCTTCGTACAGACACAAAATGTGGTAAGGGTCAAACCAGTTTAATGTGTGCACACAAACAACACATGGTCCAGATAGCCTGTCTTCGTACAGACACAAAATGTGGTGGGGTCAAACCAGTTTAATGTGTGCACACAAACAACACATGGTCCAGATAGCCTGTCTTCGTACAGACACAAAATGTGGTGGGGTCAAACCAGTTTAATGTGTGCACACAAACAACACATGGTCCAGATAGCCTGTCTTGGTACTGACACAAAATGTGGTGGGGTCAAACCAGTTTAATGTGTGCACACAAACAACACATGGTCCAGATAGCCTGTCTTCGTACAGACACAAAATGTGGTGGGGTCAAACCAGTTTAATGTGTGCACACAAACAACACATGGTCCAGATAGCCTGTCTTCGTACAGACACAAAATGTGGTGGGTCAAACCAGTTTAATGTGTGCACACAAACAACACATGGTCCAGATAGCCTGTCTTCGTACAGACACAAAATGTGGTGGGTCAAACCAGTTTAATGTGTGCACACAAACAACACATGGTCCAGATAGCCTGTCTTCGTACAGACACAAAATGTGGTGGGGTCAAACCAGTTTAATGTGCACACAAACAACACATGGTCCAGATAGCCTGTCTTCGTACAGACACAAAATGTGGTGGGGTCAAACCAGTTTAATGTGTGCACACAAACAACACATGGTCCAGATAGCCTGTCTTCGTACAGACACAAAATGTGGTGGGTCAAACCAGTTTAATGTGTGCACACAAACAACACATGGTCCAGATAGCCTGTCTTCGTACAGACACAAAATGTGGTGGGTCAAACCAGTTTAATGTGTGCACACAAACAACACATGGTCCAGATAGCCTGTCTTCGTACAGACACAAAATGTGGTGGGGTCAAACCAGTTTAATGTGTGCACACAAACAACACATGGTCCAGATAGCCTGTCTTCGTACAGACACAAAATGTGGTGGGGTCAAACCAGTTTAATGTGTGCACACAAACAACACATGGTCCAGATAGCCTGTCTTGGTACAGACACAAAATGTGGTGGGTCAAACCAGTTTAATGTGCACACAAACAACACATGGTCCAGATAGCCTGTCTTGGTACTGACACAAAATGTGGTGGGGTCAAACCAGTTTAATGTGTGCACACAAACAACACATGGTCCAGATAGCCTGTCTTCGTACAGACACAAAATGTGGTGGGGTCAAACCAGTTTAATGTGTGCACACAAACAACACATGGTCCAGATAGCCTGTCTTCGTACAGACACAAAATGTGGTGGGGTCAAACCAGTTTAATGTGTGCACACAAACAACACATGGTCCAGATAGCCTGTCTTGGTACAGACACAAAATGTGGTGGGTCAAACCAGTTTAATGTGTGCACACAAACAACACATGGTCCAGATAGCCTGTCTTGGTAGACACAAAATGTGGTGAGGTCAAACCAGTTTAATGTGTGCACACAAACAACACATGGTCCAGATAGCCTGTCTTGGTACAGACACAAAATGTGGTGGGTCAAACCAGTTTATTGTGTGCACACAAACAACACATGGTCCAGATAGCCTGATCTTCTTCGTACAGACACAAAATGTGGTGGGGTCAAACCAGTTTAATGTGCACACAAACAACACATGGTCCAGATAGCCTGTCTTCGTACAGACACAAAATGTGGTGGGGTCAAACCAGTTTAATGTGTGCACACAAACAACACATGGTCCAGATAGCCTATCTTGGTACTGACACAAAATGTGGTGGGGTCAAACCAGTTTAATGTGTGCACACAAACAACACATGGTCCAGATAGCCTGTCTTGGTACGGACACAAAATGTGGTGGGGTCAAACCAGTTTAATGTGCACACAAACAACACATGGTCCAGATAGCCTGTCTTCGTACAGACACAAAATGTGGTGGGGTCAAACCAGTTTAATGTGTGCACACAAACAACACATGGTCCAGATAGCCTGTCTTCGTACAGACACAAAATGTGGTGGGGTCAAACCAGTTTAATGTGTGCACAAACAACACATGGTCCAGATAGCCTGTCTTCGTACAGACACAAAATGTGGTGGGGTCAAACCAGTTTAATGTGTGCACAAACAACACATGGTCCAGATAGCCTGTCTTCGTACAGACACAAAATGTGGTGGGGTCAAACCAGTTTAATGTGTGCACACAAACAACACATGGTCCAAATAGCCTGTCTTCGTACAGACACAAAATGTGGTGGGTCAAACCAGTTTAATGTGTGCACACAAACAACACATGGTCCAGATAGCCTGTCTTCGTACAGACACAAAATGTGGTGGGTCAAACCAGTTTAATGTGTGCACACAAACAACACATGGTCCAAATAGCCTGTCTTCGTACAGACACAAAATGTGGTGGGGTCAAACCAGTTTAATGTGTGCACACAAACAACACATGGTCCAGATAGCCTGTCTTCGTACAGACACAAAATGTGGTGGGGTCAAACCAGTTTAATGTGTGCACACAAACAACACATGGTCCAGATAGCCTATCTTGGTACGGACACAAAATGTGGTGGGTCAAACCAGTTTAATGTGTGCACACAAACAACACATAGTCCAGATAGCCTGTCTTGGTACGGACACAAAATGTGGTGGGTCAAACCAGTTTAATGTGTGCACACAAACAACACATGGTCCAGATAGCCTGTCTTCGTACAGACACAAAATGTGGTGGGGTCAAACCAGTTTATTGTGCACACAAACAACACATGGTCCAGATAGCCTGTCTTCGTACAGACACAAAATGTGGTGGGTCAAACCAGTTTAATGTGTGCACACAAACAACACATGGTCCAGATAGCCTATCTTGGTACAGACACAAAATGTGGTGGGGTCAAACCAGTTTAATGTGCACACAAACAACACATAGTCCAGATAGCCTGTCTTGGTACGGACACAAAATGTGGTGGGGTCAAACCAGTTTAATGTGTGCACACAAACAACACATGGTCCAGATAGCCTGTCTTCGTACAGACACAAAATGTGGTGGGGTCAAACCAGTTTATGTGTGCACACAAACAACACATGGTCCAGATAGCCTGTCTTCGTACAGACACAAAATGTGGTGGGGTCAAACCAGTTTAATGTGTGCACACAAACAACACATGGTCCAGATAGCCTGTCTTCGTACAGACACAAAATGTGGTGGGGTCAAACCAGTTTAATGTGTGCACACAAACAACACATGGTCCAGATAGCCTGTCTTCGTACAGACACAAAATGTGGTGGGTCAAACCAGTTTAATGTGTGCACACAAACAACACATGGTCCAGATAGCCTGTCTTCGTACAGACACAAAATGTGGTGGGTCAAACCAGTTTAATGTGTGCACACAAACAACACATGGTCCAGATAGCCTGTCTTGGTACTGACATAAAATGTGGTGGGGTCAAACCAGTTTAATGTGTGCACACAAACAACACATGGTCCAGATAGCCTATCTTGGTACTGACACAAAATGTGGTGGGGTCAAACCAGTTTATTGTGTGCACACAAACAACACATGGTCCAGATAGCCTATCTTGGTACGGACACAAAATTTGGTGGGGTCAAACCAGTTTAATGTGTGCACACAAACAACACATGGTCCAAATAGCCTGTCTTGGTACAGACACAAAATGTGGTGGGGTCAAACCAGTTTAATGTGTGCGCACAAACAACACATGGTCCAGATAGCCTATCTTGATACGGACACAAAATGTGGTGGGGTCAAACCAGTTTAATGTGTGCACACAAACAACACATGGTCCAGATAGCCTATCTTGATAAGAACACAAAATGTGGTGGGGTTAAAACAGTTTATTGTGTGCACACAAACAACACATGGTCCAGATAGCCTGTCTTGGTACGGACACAAAAAGTGGTGGGGTCAAACCAGTTTAATGTGTGCACACAAACAACACATGGTCCAGATAGCCTGTCTTGGTACGGACACAAAATTTGGTGGGGTCAAACCAGTTTAATGTGTGCACACAAACAACACATAGTCCAAATAGCCTGTCTTGGTACGGACACAAAATGTGGTAAGGGTCAAACTAGTTTAACATGTGCAGAAAAAAATACATTAAATTCCAGTGTTAAACCAAAGTAGGCCGTACTTGGCCTATAAATGATTGCTACCACTTTATTTGAACTCTGGTGGTTAGTCGTCTCATTTGAAATCATATCACACCTCCTCATTTTTATATTCCAGATATATTGTATATATATATATATAATGTAAATCTCTGAAGTCTATTCATGAAACAATCAGTTAATGTTTCCAACTCGAAAGTGAGTCTGACTTTAAAGTAGTACAATGTAATATGTTTATTTAACTTTCTATAAATTTATTTGAATAAAAGGAGACGTGGGATAAACAATCAATCACACAATGACCAAAGTTAACATAAAAAACAAGAGAAAAAGTCGCATTCAGAGATCAAAATATGTTTATATAAGAAAATAACTTGTATTTGACATTGGTAATATGGTAAGTAAGATACTTATTCTACCTGATAAAATGCTAAGTTCCCAAGATGCCTGAAAAGTGGGGTTTCACAAAAAATCTGGCACTAACTACAAATAGGATTCAAATTATGCCCCCGCGACAAAATGTTGAGGGGCATATTAATTTACCCCTGTTCGTCCGTTTGTCTGTCCCGATTAGGATACATTGTTTGTCCGGCTATCTCCTCCTACAGTTTTGCAGATACAGCTTTAATATTTTGTAGGATGTTCGTACACATAATGGAGGTGTGATGGCCACAGGATTTTGATTTCTTTTTAAAATTCTGAAAATGACAGGTAGTTGGACATTTTTTAGCTCACCTGGCCCGAAGGGCCAAGTAAGCTTTTCTAATCACTTGGCGTTCGTCGTCCATCGTTGTAAATCTTCTCCTCTGAAACTACTGGGCCAAATTTAACCAAACTTGGCCACAATCATCATTAGGGTATTTAGTTTAAAAAATATGTCCAATGACCCCTCCTGCCAACCACGATGGCAGACATGGCTAAAAATATAACATAGGGGTAAAATGCAGTTTTTATATGACCGCAAAAAATTTTTTGGTCGTTGGTGTCGTCATCATCCAAAGACACATTGGTTTTCGCACAATAACTTTAGTTTAAGTGAATGGATCTCTTATGAAATTTTACCATAAGGTTCAATAATTTTAGGAATTAGGGGGCCAAAAACAAGCATTTTTCTAGTTTCATGACAATAACTTGTGTGTAAGTATATGGATCTTTCTGAAATTGTACTACAAGGTTCCATATCACAAAGGAAAATCTGGAATAGAGTTTGGGGGTATTTGCCCAAAACCTTTAGGAATAAGGGGCCAAAAATAAGCATTTTTCTAGTTTCCAGACAATAACTTGTGTTCAAGTGTATGGATCTCTCTGAAATTGTACTGCAAGGTACCATACCACAAAGGGAAGGCTGGGATTGAGTTCGGGGGTGATGAATCTTAAGGGGGTTCAAAAAATTTTGGGGGGGGGGGGTTCCTTTTTTTCCTTTTTTTTTGCTTTAAAATTTTCCATTTTAAGTTGGTTATTTCTGATTTATATATAGATTTCATCAAAAATTTAATTCTTTGGATTCTTTGATATGCTGAATCTAACCATGTATTTAGATTTTGGATATTGGACCATAATAGGTAAATTAAAAATTTTTAAGTTTTTAGACCACATTCATTCTGTGTCAGAAACCTATGCTGTGTCAAATATTTAATCACAATCCAAATTCAGAGCTGTATCAAGCTTGAATGTTGTGTCCATACTTGCCCCAACTGTTCAGGGTTCGATCTCTGCGGTCGTATCAAGCTGCGCCCCAGCAGAGTATTTTATTGGCTTATATCTCTGAAACTAAAGCATTTACAGCGAATCTGATATGGGGTAAAAATGTTCATCAGGTTCAGATCTATCTGCCCTGAAATTTTTACACGAATCAGACAACCCGTTGTTGGGTTGCTGCCCCTGAATTGGTAATTTTAAGAAAATTTTGCAGTTTTTGGTTATTATCTTGAATATTATTGTAGATAGAGATAAACTGTAAACAGCAATAATGTTCAGCAAAGAAAGATCTACAAATAAGTCAGGCATGACCAAAATTGTCAATTGACCCCTTAAAGAGTTATTGTCCTTTATAGTCAAATTTTAACAATTTTTCTTAAATTTTTGTAATCTTTTACAAAAATCTACTCCTCTGAAGCTATTGGGCCAAATTTAACCAAACTTGGCCACAATCATCATTAGGGTATCTTGTTTAAAAAATGTGTCCAATGACCCTGCCTACCAACCAAGATGGCCAACATGGCTAAAATTAGAACAAAGGGGTAAAATGCAGTCTTGGCTTATATCTCTGAAACTAAAGCATTTAGAGCAAATCTTACATGGGTAAAAATGTTCAGCAGGTTAAGATCTATCTGCCCTGAAATTTTTAGATGAATCAGACAACCCGTTGGGTTGCTGCCTCTGAATATTGGTAATTTTAAGGAAATTTTGCAGTTTTTGGTTATTATCTTAAATATTATTATAGATAGAGATAAACTGAAAACAGTTAAATGTTCAGCAAAGTACGATCTACAAATAAGTCAATAAGACCAAAATTTTCAATTGACCCCTTAAGGAGTTATTGCCCTTTATAGTCAAATTTTTAACAATTTTTTTCGTAAATTTTTTTAATCTTTTACAAAAATCTTCTCCACTGAATTTACTGGGACAAATAGAATTAAACTTAGCCACAATTTTCAATAAGGTATCTTGATTGAAAAATGTATCCGATGACCCTGTCTTCCAACCAACATGGCCACCATGGCTAAAAATAGAACATAGGGATTTTCTATAGAAGTCTAAGGGAAAATTGTAAAAAAACCAATTTCAAATGGTCACAACTTGAAAACTACTTTAAAAAATGATAAGGGGTCTTCAGTAACTATTGTAAGTCTAGTTACTAGTGGGATGACCTGTTTTAAATTTAGCGACTGGGCCAAATTAAACCAAACTTGGCCTCAATCATTATTAGGGTATCTAATACTATTTATTATGATTTGAACCTTATTTTACATGATTTCCAAAACCACAGAAGATACAGGTGAGTGACACAGGCTCTGGAGAGCCTCTAGTTTGGTCAGGCGTGGGCATCATTTGTGTCTTACAGACAGCATAACAATTTCAAGTTGTATGCCAACATCACTGTTTGTCAAATCTAAAATATTTTGAACTATACTCATGCATATGGCAGAGCAGAAAAGGGGAGGGGTATTGTCCAGCTGGACAAAATGTATCCTAATCTGGACAGACGTTACGACGGATGAATGAACAGACGGACTATACCCTTCTTCATTTTGTCGCAGCGGCATAAAAAGGGGGGATGTAAAACAATGTCAAAAAGACAACTATGACCTTGGACAAAATGGTATTAAATAAAATAACGTACACAGGTAAATTTAAATATAATAATTTTGTTGTTGGGAGTACGGAAATATTTTTTACAAAATTAATAAATTTGTTGTTCATTGTACGAGAACAGAAATGAAAATTTCTAATTATACTGAATATTTATCAAAGGTGGTACATATTAAAAATAGTGAGACGAGATATAACACAAAATAAGTAAACATTGAATAACAAAAATGCATTACAAATGTGTCAACAGGTCAAATTGACACGAAAGTACGATTTTAGAGTATTCGCAGTTACTGAAAGCTAGTTAAAAGCCAAAAACAATAATAAAAAATCATGCATCAGAGACTAAAATCAACTAAAACACATCCCAGGGAATTTGTTTTAATGCCATGGACAGTCAAAAAAGACATGACTTGTGCAATGCCGAAATAAAAGTATCGACAGGCAGTAAGATAGTTTGGATTGAACCTTATAATAAATATGTATAATGTTATATATAGATAAAGCAATCTATATATAGAAAATGAACGTGGATATGTATTTATACATCCCAAAAAAACTCTCAAAAGAATACAAATTTAGTTATGTTTTAATTTGTTGATGACAAAAACGATAATTGTGCCAATGTAAACAATATTCAAAGATCTTATTACAACATTAATAAGATAACCTTTACTAATAAGTTTGTTTAAAGGTTCGATGAGTTTACACGGATCCATAGTGATTTCCGTGCTTTTAGTACAATGTTACCGTAAAATTTAGGATGTGAAATACCGTAATCGATATAAAAAACGAGAACACTTATGAACCACACCAACAAACGACAACCACTGAACAAAAGGCTCCTCTCTTAGGACAGGTGCATACAAATGCAGCGGGTTTTAACATTTTAACAGGGGCAAACCTTCAACCAAACCTGAGTTAGTAGTGTAACATAAAAACATAAAAAGACACACTATAAAATTTGGATTGTGATTAAATATTTGACACAGCATAGGTTTCTGACACAGAATGAATGTGGTCTAAGAACTTAAAAATTTTAAATTGGACATTCACCTATTATGGTCCAATATCCAAAATCTAAATACATGGTTAGATTCAGCATATCAAAGAACCCCAAGAGTTCAATTTTGATGAAATCAAACAAAGTTTAATTTTGGACCCTTTTGACCTCAATGTGGACAAAGTTGATAATGGGGCCCAAAATCAGAAATCTAAATACATGGTTAGATTCAGCATATCAAAGAACCCCATATATTCAATTTTGTTGAAATCAAATAAAGTTTAATTTTGGACCCCGATTTGGACCAACTTGAAAACTGGGCCCATAATCAAAAATCTAAATACATGTTTAGATTCAGCATATCAAAGAACCCTAAGAATTCAATTTTTGTTAAAATCAAACTAAGTTTAATTTTGGACCCTTTGGACCTTAATGTAGACCAATTTGAAAACAGGACCAAAATTAAGAATCTAAATACACGGTTAGATTTGGCATATCAAAGAACCCCAATAATTCAATTTTTGATGAAATCAAACAAAGTTTAATTTTGGACCCTTTTGACCTCAATGTGGACAAAGTTGATAACGGGGCCCAAAAATCAAAAATCTAAATACATGGTTAGATTCAGCATATCAAAGAACCCCATATATTCAATTTTTGTTGAAATCAAACAAAGTTTAATTTTGGACACCGATTTGGACCGACTTGAAAACTGGGCCCATAATCAAAAATCTAAATACATGTTTAGATTCAGCATATCAAAGAACCCTAAGAATTCAATTTTTGTTAAAATCAAACTTAGTTTAATTTTGGACCCCGATTTGGACCAACTTGAAAACTGGGCCCATAATCAAAAATCTAAATACATGTTTAGATTCAGCATATCAAAGAACCCTAAGAATTCAAAATTTGTTAAAATCAAACTAAGTTCAATTTTGGACCCTTTGGACCTTAATGTAGACCAATTTGAAAACGGGACCAAAAATTAAGAATCTAAATACACGGTTAGATTCGGCATATCAAAGAACCCCAATAATTCAATTTTTGATGAAATCAAACGAAGTTTAATTTTGGACCCTTTTGACCTCAATGTGGACAAAGTTGATAACGGGGCCCAAAATCAAAATCTAAATACATGGTTAGATTCAGCATATCAAAGAACCCCATATATTCAATTTTGTTGAAATCAAACAAAGTTTAATTTTGGACCCCGATTTGGACCGACTTGAAAACTGGGCCCATAATCAAAATCTAAATACATGTTTAGATTCAGCATATCAAAGAACCCTAAGAATTCAATTTTTGTTAAAATCAAACTAAGTTTAATTTTGGACCCTTTGGACCTTAATGTAGACCAATTTGAAAACAGGACCAAAATTAAGAATCTAAATACATGGTTACATTCGGCATATCAAAGAACCCCAATAATTCAATTTTGATGAAATCAAACAAAGTTTAATTTTGGACCTTTTGGACCTCAATGTGGACCAATTTGAAAACGGGGCCCAAAATCCAAAACTTAATACACGGTTAGATTCAGCATATTAAAGAACCCCAAGAGTTCAAGAATAAACCCCATTGAAATTGGTCAAGAAATAAGCAATTTATACAAAGTATCTTCTTTTGCACAATACTGTGTAATTGAATATTTCTTGCAATTGCGCAATACTGTGCAATTGAATATTTCTTGCTATTGCGCAATACTGTACAATTGACAATTTCTTGCTATTGCGCAATATTGTGCTATTGGATATTTCTTGCTATTGCGCAATACTGTGCAATTGAAGATTTCTTGCTATTGCGCAATACTGTGCAATTGAAAATTTCTTGCTATTGCACAATACTTATTATATAATAATTTACACATCCTGTTTGGTGTGTATCTCCTGCCATATCATTATTATTTGCTTTTAAATATAAATCAGAAATAACCAATTTAAAATGCAAAATTTTAAAGAAAAAAAAAGGAAAAAAAAAAAATATCCCCCAAATTTTTTGAACCCCCTTTATGATTCATCACCCCCAAACTCAATCCCAACCTTCCCTTTGAGGTATGGTACCTTGCAGTACAATTTCAGAGAGATCCATACACTTGAACACAAGTTATTGTCTGGAAACTAGAAAAATGCTTATTTTGGCCCTTTTGGCCCCTAATTCCTAAACGTTTCAGGCAATTACCCCAAACTCAATTCCAGCTTTCCTTTGTGATATGGAACCTTGTAGTACAATTTCAGAAAGATCCATACACTTGCACACAAGTTATTGTCCTGAAACTAGAAAATGCTTGTTTTTGCCCTTTTTGGCCCCTAATTCCTAAAATTTTGTGGCAATTACCCCAAAATCAATCCCAGCATTCCCTTTGTGATATGGAACCTTGTGGTACAAAGTCAGAGAGATCCATACACTAACACACAAGTTATGTCTGGAAGTTACAAAATGCTTATTTTGGCCCTTTTGGCCCCTAATTCCTTAACTGTTGGTACCATAACCCCCAAAATCAATCCCAACCTTCCTTTTGTGATATTGAACCTTATGGTAAAATTTCCTAGAGATCCATTCACTTAAACTAAAGTTAGAGTGCGAAAACCAATGCGTCTTCGGACGACGACGACGACGCCGGACGACGACGACGGACGACGACGACGACGACGCCAACGTCATACCAATATACGACCACAAAAATTTTTTGCGGTCGTATAAAAAGATGTAGCAACAGTGTCAAAAAGACAACTCTAATCTGGGACAAAATGGCGTTAAATAAAAAAACGTACACAGGTAAATTTAAATATAATAATTTTGTTGCTAGGAGTACGGAAACATTCTTTACAAAGTCCATTGGAAATATAAAGAACATTGTGTATGGAAAATTGTGTAGTAATACCTCTTGAGCCTATATTTCTTATAAGATTGTTATGCAATTTATATGTCTTTGACAAGTTTAAAAAAATAGCATTGATCAATTATTTTTGCACGCAAGTTGTGTCCCATGGAAATGGAAATTCTATAGGCAGTTGCAGGAAATATATTTTATTGTAAGCACTCTCATACTAACTTTTTGAAACTCTAAAAATAAGATGATGTGATATTGATTTCATGGTTAAGATTCTGGTGAAGCAATGTGCAGTGATATAATCTACTGTATGCCAAGCTCTCCATAGGTTAAAGAATCCTTTCAACTGTGGGTGCTTAGATTTGACCCTAACTTACATGCCCTTTTTATACGCCCATTTACGGGACGTATTATGGTATACCTTTTTCCGTCGGTCGGTCCGTCTGTCGTCAACATGTCGGACATTTATTCAGAAACGCTTTAACCAATATGCATGAAACTTTGGTGAATTGTTTATATCTATTGATGTGAGCTGCCTTTCGTTTTTTATAAATTTCGGATTTACCGTTTCCGAGTTTTGGGGTTTTATTCATTAAAAAAGGGGGGATTTTCTAGTTTTCGGACAATAACTCAAAAACAATTCCACCAATTTGCATGAAACTTTTGTGAATTGTTTATATCTATTGACGTGAGCTCCCTTTCGTTTTTTATAAATTTTGGATTAACCGTTTCCGAGTTTTGAGGTTTTATTCATTAAAAAAGGTGGGATTTTCCAGTTTTCGGACAATAACTCAAAAACAATTTATCCAATTTGCAAGAAACTTTGGTGAATTGTTTATTTCTATCGACATGAGCTCCAATTTGATTTTTATAAATTTTAGACTATACGTTTCTGATTTATGGGGTTTTATTCATTACAAAAAGGGGGATTTTCCAGTTTTCGGACAATAACTCAAAAATGCATTCAGCATTTTTTATGAAACTTTGGTAAATTGTTTATATCTATTTTTGTAAGCTCCCTTTTGTAAATTTTCGATTTTACGTTTCCGAGTTATAAGATTTTATTTGTTTATAGTCTGACAACAGATTTACTAAGTATTGCGCAATAGCACAGTGTATTGCACAACAGCAAGAAATCTTTAATTGAATATAAATTCAATTCATATAACCAATTTCAAGTTCTTTGACTACATTTATTCAGAAACCTATAATATTTCAAATATTTACACACAATCCAAATTCAGACCTGTATCAAGCTTGAACTTTGTGTCCATTTTTGCCCCAACTGTTCAGGGTTGGACCTCTGCGGGCGTATCCAGCTGCGCTCAGCGAAGCAGTTTATTTCCAGTGGGAGTCCTGACTGAGTTGGTCTGGCTTATAACCTATCTAGTTGATTTTTTGTAAGGTTCGGTCTTCACTCTTGCCCAGAACATGCCCTGAATAATATTAAAGAATTCAAGGAAAAGGTCATGATAAGGTCAATTATTTGACCTTTGAAATTGAAAATTAAAAAATTATTATGAAATAACATCCTTGAAATGTTAACAAGACATTAGTCGTCAGATATCAGTATTCATATTGTTATACGTCTTATACCCACAAGGGGGGTCTCTTCCTATATGAAGGTATATACATATGTGCCGCTGGAATGGGTCCCTTTTTTGGTACGTCAAATATATCAATGGGGTGTAATTTTACCGAGGAAATATATCAATAGGTAGTAATTGACCAATTGTGATAAATCAATGGGTCATAATTTTTCATTTTGTTGTGCAACGATCTTCACTGAATTTCCCAAACTCTTTGTCATTAAAATTTCCACATCCGCTGAAACTTATTTGACACAAGTTTTGTTATTGATCAAATTTTATTACACTGTCAAAATTAATAATCTTTACCCACTAGATTATAGTAAAAAAAAGGTCTCATATCGAACACTTTGCACTTATTGCGTAACACATTGATCTATTTGCACTAATTTTGTTGCTTTTATTCTCATTGTGTGTCTTGCTTAATTTTAAATTTGCTGAAAGAATTTGATTGCCAAAAGATTGTATATGCATGTTAGGTACTATTTGAGCTGATAAATATATGAATGGGTTATGATTTCGCTGTGAAATGTATGTGTATAGGTAGGGATTTCACAATTATTCAGTATATGAATGGGGGTGTTTTTTAAATCCCAGCTGCACAACTGTACCCAAACTCCCACGTTGAGTCCCCCCACCCCCTTTTCCGTGGTTATACCCCTACCTCAAAGAGGGGGTAAATAGTAATGCAAATGTCTGTCATTCACAAGTTAGGTTTCCAGATGATAATTAAAGTACTGCTTGACCAAATCTTTTGAAACTTGAACACAATGTCATTACAGTAACCTTTAAAATACAGCTCAGTTTCTTTTGGAGGTTTTGACTAACTGTGCAAGAGTTCTAGATGGTGATAATACAGCTCAAATAAATCTTTTGGGACTTTAAAACGATGTCATAGACAATAAATTCCAGATAACATTTGGTTTTGGTGGTTTAGATATATACAGTTTTTAAGAGATGTTCCCCTTAGTCACCTTAAATTTTTTGTTTGTTCCCATCTTAGAATTTAACAATGTAATGAGACATATTAGAGTACAGTCACATTTAATTTGAATTTTGGTCTTAGCATTTACTCTTAGAGAGTTTTTCTGCAATCTGTGACAACTAGATCACCTAATTCTAGTTTAGTTTTTTAAAAGGCAGTGCCTTAATGTCTTTAATGGTATCAGGCAATAGCCATTTTGTTTCTATGTGGGAGGTAAATGTGTCACCATTGAAATCCCGAAAAGTGGATTTCTTTCTCCTTCCATTTGTGAAGGAGGATTTGTTTTGGATCGGTTATTTATTTTTGTAAACTAAGAGGACAGATTATCTATTTTCTGCACTATTGAAGCTAGATTTTTCATTTTCATTAAAGCAAGGGACTGATTATTTATTTTCACAACTATATTTATAATATTCGAAAACATACAATTTTTAAATTATTTGTTTATTATAAATAATACATGTATAGTCAAGTCATTATGTACCGTTTAATTAGAATTAATTATTATCCTCTGCAGAAATGAATCTTCTATATTCCCCAATGCATATACATGTATTGCATACATACACAGTATTAAAGTTTGGTTGTAACTAAGGCTCTTTTAAAAGTATTGGCAAACATGTTTCGCTGAGCGGAGCGAGGCAAAAATTTTTTTGAAGGGTTTTTGAACCGCTGAAGGCCCAAGAAGCTATAGAACAAATGATGCAAAATCATTCTTTCTGGGTGTTCCCCAGACCCTCGGGGCCTCGGTGGCCGTGTGGTCTAAGTAGTTACTACTGTAATCACAAGCCAGTCAACACTGAGGTTGTGAGTTCGAACCCCTCTCGTGCGGGTGCACTCGACTCCAATCTTAATTGACTAGGATTGTCAGTTTTCCTATCGAAGGTCGTGGTTTTCTCCGGGCACTCCGGCTTCCTCCACCAATAAAAACTGGCCGCCACGAAATAGCCCAAAAGCGGTGCTTAAAAGTCACGTTAAAACAACAAAAATCAAAATCAAAATCCCCAGACCCTTTCTTACACTGAAAATGCAAGTTCTGTTTTAATAATTTTTTGACAATATTTTGGTCTCAAAGCAAAATCACGTTATAGATTCAGTGTAAGACTTAAGTTTCTAGGGACAACATCAAAAGACAAATATGCATGACAAAGCAAAAATGTAATTCACATAGTTAAGTCTGTGGCTGCTGTTTTTTTTTTTTTTAAACTCATGATCAAGTTAATAATAAAATTACTAAATTACAAAATGAATGCAACACTAACAGAATGCAGAAGGGCAATCAATGAACAAAAGACAAATAAATAAGAAACATTGATCCCCAAAAATCAGGGGCTACGTCTGAGGGAGAACAGAACTTGCTTCTTGCAAGGCACTCACGGTGAACACAATTTGATATGGAGACAAGCGTTTGGTTTTGAAATTTTCTACATGAGGCATTTGTCTCAATGTAGTTACGGCCCTGATTTAATTAAAGTGAGGTAAGTGTTCCTGAGACAATTAACCTCAAGTTAAATGAAACCAATTTTCTGACATTTCATGTATATTTAAATAATATTTATACTTTTATTATTAAAAGATATGGGAAGTGTTTCCCGATTTATTTTTTTTTGGAAAAAAGATGAATTTATGAAGAATCTGGTGCCATCTCATACTTTCGATTAGACCTGCTGAGTTATTTATTTTCAATACATTGCAAGTCAGGTTATTTATTTTCAAACTACCGCACAACAAACCATTTATTTTTGTGATTATCTAGGCTGAGTTATTTATTTTCAAAATCCTCCTGCCCCCCCCCTCAGAATATCAAATGGTCGTCCCCTTATGAGCAGTCAACCGATTGACATCCTGATATTACTTAAAAATCCGTGTGAAAGAGTTCGGGTTTATTTCGGGTGGTATTTTAATCTTCAGTTGCTTTTAAGATCGTTTCAGTCGTTGATATAACAATGAAAAGTCGACTGATCTATGCTTTAATTTATAAAAGTAAACCATTATATGTCACCATTGAAATCCCGAAAAATGGAATTCTTTCTCGTTCCATTTGTGATATTCTGTGTTTTTTTTTTTTTGTATTGTAACTCATTGACATTGTGAAGTAAAGAATCGAAGGGTGTTTTTGTAAGTTTTCAAAATTTACGATAGAGTTGCATTTTTGCATTATGAGCAGTCAACCGATTGACATCCTTATATAAATGTTGACTTTGATGGAGAGTTGTCTCTTTGGCACTCATACCACATCTTCTTATGTCTAATTAGTCGCCACATGTCAATAATAACTCAGTTTTGAAAAATGTCTTAATATCTTGATATTGTTAGCCTTTCCTGAAAAGTAATCCAGAAGTTATTGCTTGCATTTATTATTGCCATTTTTGAAGAAGTATTGCAAATTTAGGAAAAGCTACATACAGATATATGTATTTGATATCAGAATGCGAGCTCTTAATATCGCGATACTCCAGTAGTCGTTTTATTCGCATTAATAAAAACCTCGCACAAATTTTTGAATTTACAATATGTTTGATTATAAAATCACATACTAAGTAAACTGTTAACACAGAGATATGTCTCGCCTATTTGTTATTTTGATAATGCAAATGCTGAAATTAAAATAGCAATACTTTAACATGTAAGTTATTCAAATATTCAAAGTCAATGAACCATGACTGAAGGTACAAGGCTAAACAATCTCCATGGAAAAGAGATGTGCCAATGCTAATACAACTGCAAATCAAATACCATTGACTTTTCATAAGTCGTTCCCTCAAAACAAACCTAAACACAAACATTAACTTGTAAACTATGTAAAAGTTTCAAAGTCAATGAACCATAATGAGGGGGTGGGGTTATATAATCTCCATGGAAATGAAATTTGCAAATGGCAATACATTTGTATACCGAATATCATTGACTTAACATTAGCGGTTCATCTTAAACTTACCTAATCACAAACTAATACATGTAAACTAAGCAAAAGTTTCAAAGTCAATAGACCATGACTGAGGGGTAAGGACCAAATATTCTCCATGGAAATGAGATATGCCAATGCTTATACAACTGCATACCAAATATCATTGACCTCCCGCTAGTGGTTTCCCATAAATTGACCTAATCACAAACTAATACATGTAAACTAAGCAAAGTTTCAAAGTCAATAGACCTTGACTGAGGGGGCGGGGCCAAATAATCTCCATGGTAATGAGATGTGCCAATGCTAATACAACTGCATACCAAATATCATTGACCTACCACTAGTGGTTCACCATGAACTAGACCTAATCACAAACTAATACATTGTTGACGCCGCCGCCGTCGCCGCCGCCGGAAACAGCATACCTATGTCTCGCTTTTTGACTCCGTCAAGGCGAGACAAAAACCTGTAGGTAACTGCCTTTACAACGCATTCGTGCTTTAATTCTATTACTTTATCCTTTAAGGCTTGAAACTATTTGCATTAAATGCAAAACATCACAAACTGCTCAAAATAGCCCCATTTTGAAATCTTTGTCATACATTTTAAGATGTCAATTTTTACATTTTAATGATCTCAAAGTGACATTAAAAAAGATATAATCACATTCATTTATCAATGCAACTAATTTATTCTTAAATACCTTAAAAGTTTTAGGATTTTAGTATTTTTTGCAATTTCAGAAGCCAAATAATGGCTCTAAACATACCTTCTCCTTACGAAGCCCAAAATTGAAGAGAAAGTGATGGACTGGCTTAGTAAATGACTTCATTCCCTGAAAATGAGAGATAAAAAAAAAAATACCAGACCAACAAGGGTGTAGAAAATATTACATAATCATATGAGGACGAGGGAAAAAGCTTCACTAGATAAAATGGTTTGGCCCAGTCACGGATCAAAACAATGACCTCACAAACTTGAGGTCAGTAAAGTTCCAAGGGACCACAGTTGCTGTTCATTCAAATGGAATGTTCATAATTGGAAAATTATCAATTTTGTCGTAAGGACCATTACTGTAAAATTGTAGATACAAGTTAATATTTGAGTCTGAGCTAACCATATTTGTGGTATTCTTTATTTTTAATCCAATGTGATAGCTGATGATTCATTGATAGGTGCTTAACTTTCAGTGGCAAATATTATATGTATATCAGAACGAGAACATGTGAACTTATTTTGAATATGAATATGCTTTGTACAAGACCGACAAGCTGAGCCAGATTTTAAACGTGCTTGTTCACAGGGTAACTGTCGACAGGAAGGTGTATCGCCTTTTTACCCAGATATATTTTTCTTTTTCTCAGCTGACCACTCTACTCTCACTCATAAATGCTGCGTGCTGACCTGACAGGCAGCAAATACCAATTTTCAAGTCTTAGGTTGATCTGACCGGGGATTGAACCCCAAGACCCCTATACTTGAGACGAGCACAAAAACAATGAGGCAGTACTAGCCCCAGTAGGATAGTCGTGGTCAATGTGGTCAACAAAGTTTAATTAACTAGTGAGATAGTATCATCTATATAGCTATTGTTGAAGTTTGAATTTAACCCATGTTGTTGCGTTATTGGTCAACGTTGTTGAGTTATTAATATTGGTCAATGTGGATGCGTTATTGATATTGGTCAAAGTGGATGCGTTATTGACATTGGTCAATGTTGTTGCGTTATTGATATTGGTCAATGTGGATGCGTTATTGATATTGGTCTGTGTTGATGCGTTATTAATATTGGTCAAAGTGGATGCGTTATTGACATTGGTCAATGTTGCGTTATTGATATTGGTCAATGTCGATGCGTTATTGACATTGGCCAATGTTGTTGTGTTATTGGCATTGGTCAATGTGTTGAGCTATTGATATTGGTCAGTGTTGTTGCGTTATTGACATTGATCAATGTTGTTGCGTTATTGATATTAGTCAATGTTTATGCGTTATGGATATTGGTCAATGTTGTTGCGTTGTTGACATTGGTCAATGTTGATGCGTTATAGAAATTGGTCAATGTTGATGCGTTATTGACATTGGTCAATGTTGATGCGTTATGGACATTGGTCAGTGTTGTTGTGTTATGGGCATTGGTCAATGTTGTTACATTGTTGACATTGGTCAATGTTGATGCGTTATTGACATTGGTCAATGATGATGCGTTGTTGACATTAGCCTATTGATATTGTTCAATGCTGATGCGTAATTGACATTGGTAAATGTTGATGCATTATTGGCATTGTTCAATGTTGTTGCGTTATTGGCATTGTTCAATGTTGATGCGTTATTGCCATTGGTCAATGTTGATGCGTTATTGATATTGGTCAATGTTGATGCGTTATTGACATTGGTCAAAGTTGTTGTGTTATTGGCATTGTTCAATTTTGTTGCGTTATCGACATTGGTCAATGTTGATGCGTTGTTGACATTGGTCAATAGTGTTGCGTATTTGACATTGGCCAATGGTGTTGCGTTGTTGACATTGGTCAATGTTGATGCGTTATTGATATTGGTTGATGTGTCACTGATTTGAGCCCATGATTATGTATTACTGACTTATTAGTGTAGAAGAGTTAATGACTTTGGGCAATGTAAAAGTTTTACCGACTTCCATCCGTACCAAGATGTTTATAACTTTGGTCCATGTAAAGGTGTCATGTACTTTGGTTCATGTTAAAGTGTTAATGACTTTGGTCCATGTAAAAGTGTTAATGACTTTGGTCAATGTAAAAGTGTGAATGACTTTGGTTTATGTAAAAGTGTGAATGACATTGATTTATGTAAAAGTGTTTATGACTTTGGTCCATGTTGTCTAATGATGTGAACTACTTCATCACGTTGATATGTTACCGACATTGGACCATGTTTATGTGTTATCGAAATTGACCCATGTAAATGGGTAACTGTTTTATATATCATTTTGATATGTTTAAAAGTGACTTTGGTCCGTATTATACAGACTTTGGTCCATGTCGACATGCAGCCTTCTTACTCTGGTTTACGTTGATGTATTACTGATTTTGGTCCATCTTGGTGTCATACGGATTTGGCCCATGTCGACATGCTACATGCTTACTTTCGTCCACGTTCATGTATTTATGACTTTCATTTGTTTCATTTGTTTTTTTTTTGTCCTACATATTTTCCCCATGTTGGAGTGTTACTAACTCTGACCCATGCCAATGTTTGAATTGGCCTTGAATTTATGATCATTTTTCACAAATGAGTAGAATTCACATCAAAATCTAGATGTTCTTGAGATGTGTTACAATGTATTTTAAAACAGTAATAGGTATACACCTTCTTCATTAAAGGTGATTGCGTGAGAATGCAATTTGCTATGTAAATATTACTTTAGTATATACATCGCAATACCTTAAAATACAAGTTAAAATGGTATGAATATAGTGTATATTGATATTGTTCAATGCTGATGCGTAATTGACATTGGTAAATGTTGTTGCGTTATTGGCATTGTTCAATGTTGTTGCGTTATTGCCATTGGTCAATGATGATGCGTTGTTGACATTGGTAAATGTTGATGCATTATTGGCATTGTTCAATGTTGTTGCGTTATTGGCATTGTTCAATGTTGTTGCGTTATTGCCATTGGTCAATGTTGATGCGTTATTGACATTGGTAAATGTTGATGCATTATTGGCATTGTTCAATGTTGTTGCGTTATTGGCATTGTTCAATGTTGTTGCGTTATTGACATTGTTCAATGTTGTTGCGTTATTGCCATTGGTCAATGTTGATGCATTATTGGCATTGGTAAATGTTGATGCATTATTGGCATTGTTCAATGTTGTTGCGTTATTGGCATTGTTCAATGTTGTTGCGTTATTGGCATTGTTCAATGTTGTTGCGTTATTGCCATTGGTCAATGTTGATGCGTTATTGACATTGGTAAATGTTGATGCATTATTGGCATTGTTCAATGTTGTTGCGTTATTGGCATTGTTCAATGTTGTTGCGTTATTGCCATTGGTCAATGTTGATGCGTTATTGACATTGGTAAATGTTGATGCATTATTGGCATTGTTCAATGTTGTTGCGTTATTGGCATTGTTCAATGTTGTTGCGTTATTGACATTGTTCAATGTTGTTGCGTTATTGCCATTGGTCGATGTTGATGCGTTATTGATATTGGTCAATGTTGTTGCGTTATTGGCATTGTTCAATGTTGTTGCGTTATTGCCATTGGTCAATGTTGATGCGTTATTGATATTGGTCAATGTTGATGCGTTATTGATATTGGTTGATGTGTCACTGATTTGAGCCCATGATTATGTATTACTGACTTATTAGTGTAGAAGAGTTAATGACTTTGGGCAATGTAAAAGTTTTACCGACTTCCATCCGTACCAAGATGTTTATAACTTTGGTCCATGTAAAGGTGTCATGTACTTTGGTTCATGTTAAAGTGTTAATGACTTTGGTCCATGTAAAAGTGTTAATGACTTTGGTCAATGTAAAAGTGTGAATGACTTTGGTTTATGTAAAAGTGTGAATGACATTGATTTATGTAAAAGTGTTCATGACTTTGGTCCATGTTGTCTAATGATGTGAACTACTTCATCACGTTGATATGTTACCGACATTGGACCATGTTTATGTGTTATCGAAATTGACCCATGTAAATGGGTAACTGTTTTATATATCATTTTGATATGTTTAAAAGTGACTTTGGTCCGTATTATACAGACTTTGGTCCATGTCGACATGCAGCCTACTTACTCTGGTTTACGTTGATGTATTACTGATTTTGGTCCATCTTGGTGTCATACGGATTTGGCCCATGTCGACATGCTACATGCTTACTTTCGTCCACGTTCATGTATTTATGACTTTCATTTGTTTCATTTGTTTTTTTTTTGTCCTACAGATTTTCCCCATGTTGGAGTGTTACTAACTCTGACCCATGCCAATGTTTGAATTGGCCTTGAATTTATGATCATTTTTCACAAATGAGTAGAATTCACATCAAAATCTAGATGTTCTTGAGATGTGTTACAATGTATTATAAAACAGTAATAGGTATACACCTTCTTCATTAAAGGTGATTGCGTGAGAATGCAATTTGCTATGTAAATATTACTTTAGTATATACATCGCAATACCTTAAAATACAAGTTAAAATGGTATGAATATAGTGTAATTTTTAGGTCAGTATGTCAAAACACCACTGTGGCCAAACTGGTAAATATTTGATTGCAAAAATTAGTTTGATTTTCTGACAACCAAGTTTAAAAAAAAAAGGTTGACCATTCTCATATGTACCTGCAAATATATGAATCAGCCATTTTTCTAAATGATTTGCTATACCTAAACAAATGCGTGTATAAGATATGCGTATAAAGTACACACGTACTAGCAAAGTCAGCCTTGCATAAACACTTGCGTCAGTAATATGTGGATATGTTTCGTCATTTATAACATGCCAACAACAGCAAAAAAAAAAATGGTATCTTAATATATGCATACAGTGTATGGAGTGGCGTAGGAGTAGACTGAAAAGTGTGGATATAAACTTCTGAAAAAAAAAGAAACCCTTTTCTATAAACTAATAGACTAGAATTTAGTGTCCTCTTTAATATTCATTTTTGTGTACTTTCAATAAATTTTGTTTGTCATAAAGTTGGGGGGGTGGGGGTAAAACATAGTTTACCCCCTACATTTGAATGTTGACCCCCTTCCTGTCAGTGGTACTGCACAGAACAATTGTCTGGTGTACATCCATCTCACATTATTTCTTCTCTTAGGACATAGAAACGTACATCCATTGCTCTTGTATTTGCTTCACTCACAAGGTAAAAATATAAACATTGATAAATCTTACTGTAAATTGTATATACAAGAGTTTAAAGTACAATTATAAATATTACCATAAAATCAAAATGCTGTTCAGTGCTGTTGAAGGCATATTGATATAAAGTTGCCGAATTTTGTCAAATTTTGCACTGAAGGAAGTCAATTTTGTATGCGAAAGACAAAAAAAAACATAGCATTAATTCCAACATAATTTGGGTTTTGTTCAACAATGTCCTTCTCATAAATTATTATGATAAATACCTAAGGTTTGTCAAAATATTTCAAAATTGCAGTTTTTGCTATTTTTGAAGATCTGTACGGAAATACTATAGTATAAAAATGAGAAGATGTGGTATGATTGCTACTGAGACAACTCTCACCAAGAGATCAAATGACACAGAAATTAAAGCAACTACAGGTCGCTGTACGGCCTTCAACAATGAGTAAAACCCATACCGCATAAGCCATAATAATGTTACAACCTTGAAGTACAGATATTGGGCAAAGATTCTATAAAACTCAGGGAAATTGAGATCATTTTAAAAAGTGGACGTCGTGGAAAATAAATTCAGGGTCCTCGGTCATAATACTGTACTCAGTACACGGAGTACAAAATTTGTGCTCGAAACACCAAATCCAGTATTTTGATTGGTTGATTTCTGAGTCTGAGTACCAAAATCGTGCTCGAAAGTTTTATGACCGCAAGGCCAGGGCTCTACCTCATTTTTAGCTCACCTGGCCCTTAGGGCCATTTGATCTTTTGCCATCACGTTGCGTCCGACGTACGAAAAATAAATCTTTTAAAATCTTCTTCTCTGAAACTAAAAAATGGATTGAAACCAAATTTAAATGATATACATTTTGTGATTTTATTCAAGGGTAACCAACCATTGGGTAAATTACAGTTTTGGCTAATATCTCTCATAACAAGTTCTAGATGCATCATGAAAATTATGTAAAACAAATGTAAGACCTAAGTAAAAAAGTGCTAACTGTAAAAATGATCAGGAGTCAGTTTCACAAAAAAATTTACGACTAAGATTGATCGTAAGTCATGAACAATTCAGTATACCTATGATCAATCTTAGTCGTAAGTTTTTTTTGTTAAACCGACTCCTGCATGACAAGATCTATTAACCCTTAAAATTTCTGTCAACCAGTTTTTGAGTTATTGCCGCCTGAAATATACATTTTTTGTTGTTATTTTCAAATTGATTTGATCTATCTACTCTGAAAATTTGACTACCCGTTTTAGAGTTATTTGCCATAATATGTTGATTTTTATCGGTTTTTTTTTTTTTTTTGCGGTTTTGGGTGTTATCTCAAAAAAGAGCTAGGTTGAATATGTAAATTGCAAAAATGGTTAACAACACAAATCGTAACTATTGTATGTTCATAGAAAAGTCCTAATTAGCAAACTGGCGATTTTTTTCACCATGTTAGTGACACAGGAACATTTGTGCCTCTTGTTTTAGTAAAGTTTAATATGGCATCCTTTTTTTTTTTTTGCAAGAAATTAAGAAAAATGACATACATTTATACGACTCTTTTGTGGTACAAAGGTGCAAGAAAACAACTACAGACATTTTAGTTCCTATTATATCTTAATTTTACCTAATACTTGTCATTTCACACATTCCAATAAGAACGATAATACTGCTTTATTCTGTAATCGACCTTTCTTTTATACAAATACAAATTAACAGATAACATAAAGTGATAAACGTATACTAAACGTTTGTAGCCTCCTCGTATCCTGCTTCTGTTGCGAGCGTACGGTTAAGTTCAAGTGACTATCTGTCCGTCTGTAATGAGTCCAACATACAATTGTGGACCCTATAAAGGTTTTGTTTCTCCACAGATCTTGACTACACTTGTTGTACATATTCAATAGAATTGTCCGTAATAAGTTTTCTATGTCCCGAATGACATCAGACCGTGTTCGTCTGTTTTTGATTTGTCTCCGTTCCGAGCTAGAAGCTAGAACTGCTTACCCTGTCGGAGCACTTGCGTGGATCCCAGTTTTACAGGGTGACGGAGTCTGTGTTTTCTCAAATAAATTTGGTTTTCTATGAGAAATTCCCATTTTTTTCTTTTCCCCGGATATATTTTTGTTTCTTGATTTTCCGTTCTGTTAATCTGCGTTTCGGTTACTATTCTTATATAGTTTTACTATGCGTCCGTATTCTCTTTTTTATTTCACTTCTGACCAAACATAGGGGGAGGGGGGTTGGTATCCAATAAATGTGATGCACCTGTCCCAACCCCGGAACATGGTCAATGGAATATATCCTTTTATCGATAGAATTTTTTAGTTTACAATAATATACTGTAGATATAAATAAGAAGATGTGGTATGAGTGCCAATGAGACAACTATCCATCCAAGTCACAATGTGTAAAAAGTTAACAATTATAGGTCAAAGTACGGCCTTCAACACGGAGCCTTGGCTCACACCGAACAGCAAGCTATAAAGGGCCCCAAAATGACTAGTGTGAAAAAAAATCAAACAGGAAAACAAACGGTCTAATTTTTATAAAAAACGAGAAACGAGAAACACTTATGAACCACACCAACAAACGACAACCACTGAACAACAGGCTCCTGAATTAGGACAGGTGCATAAAAATGCAGCGGGTTTAAACGTTTGAACAGGCGCCAACCTTCACCCTAACCTGAAACAGTGGTGTAACATTACAACATAAAAAGACACACAATAAAATATCAATTGAAATGGCTTAACTCGATCAAAAAGACATACACAAAAACAAGTAAATATACACTGAACGAATAAGTGTGATTGGATTTGATCTCTTTTCTTTAGAACTCGTTGGTTGTTGATGGTTCCCCGTCAGTATTGAAGACCACACAGTAACTCTGAATGTCAGTTCTATGTGATTCATTGTGGGATTTTATGCTTTATTCGTGCCGTATCCAAAAGCCCTTACGTTTATCATTATTGTCGAAATCTATTTTGTGCTATTGGAACTAGATAAATAACTATAATATGATATAGGACATTCACAATATGTTAATGTTCTGTAAAAAAAAGTGACACTGAATACAGAATTAAATTGAACATAACACTCGTGATTAAAACAGTATGAAGTACATTATGTAGGTATCCGAGGCCATCAATAACTTTGTATCAATCTAATTAAAATATAGATCTCTGATTTCGTTATACTCATACGAGCAAGTTACGATATAACTATATTTTAATTAGATTGACTTTGTATAGACATGTTCCGCTCTTGTCGAAAGACATAAAATAAACTGTTGGCACAGATATATGTCTCGCCTGTCGGCAGATTATTTTATAAAAAAAAATCTGATGGACAACAACATTGCTTATTTTAAAATTCAAAATCGGGCCTCGAAATAGTCGTCAAACTGATATGTACTGATAGTAAAGCAACTTTATAGAAAATATCATAAGTAGGTTAAGCAGAAAACTTAATTGTTGACGCATCCTGCGATGCCGCCGGCGCGCTAACGCCGAAAAAGCAACACCTATGTCTCGCTTTCCGCGACTCTCGTCGCAGGCGAGACACAGATTGTTTGAGTAAATATTTACCACTTTAAATATATTTTATTTTTTTCATTTTGCCAGTTTTACATAGGAAGCTAGAATCTCAAATTCTAAAAATATTATATAGAAAATTAAAGACATCCCTTTATTCATACTCAATTCAAAAATAAAAGTGATTTTAAATCAACAAATGCTTTACAACCAAAGCAAAATACCGTTGTGTTAAATACATGAAAGCAAACATTTTCTCTTTCTATCAGTAAACTACTACTGGTACATGTGACTATTATATACATTATATACACTCATTGCTACTTTTGAGACGACCACTAGCATCTTACCTGTCGTAGTCGTTGTCAACTGTAGGTTGCAATTGTTGAAAAGGTCTAATTGCATCTTCGTATTTTTTTGCAGGGATTTGCATTTCAACAGTCCATTTATACAATGATGTTAAGAAAATTTAAGTTTCCAAATGCATCCTGTCATAAATGTAATCTTTTACTGGTTTTGATTTTTCTGTCTTTTCTAAATTAATAAAGCCTCTTTTTTCCACTTTATTAATAAATAGCAATTAATATGAAGAAAACTCGACCAGAATTATCGTTTTAACAATTACGATATATAGAAATACTGAAATAAAGCTCTGAATCAATCACTAAAAGTACGAATTCCCACCGTATCATAAAGAGTCTTATGTAGACGTGTCTGGCGTTTATATCTTTGATGAGTTTTTACGACCGCTTGGTCGATGCTACTGCTGCTTGACGTTTCATTCCCCAGAATATTACCAGCCCAGTAATCAGCACTTCTGTCTTGACATAAAATACATTGATATTTCATTTTTAATTAAAAACCATTCAAATCACAAAGGGTTTTAAACACCCCCCACACACACACACACACACACACACAAAACTATTGGAATGCTGAACTTTGTTATTGATTTTGCGTTACAACTGTTTGGATTCGAGTGCCAATAAATCATGTGGACAAACGCGTGTTTGGCGTATAAATCATGTGAACAAAACGCGTGTTTGGCGTATACAAATTGTAAGGTGATCTAAGGTTAGAATCGTTGATGAGTATTTTTTATCCCATTAAACTTATTCTCACTTTTTAAGACGGGTATTTATCGTATTTTTATATGTTTGAAATATAATGAAAATAAGGATTATAAAGAGAAAACCGGGTATAATCAGGTGAATTGAAGGTAAATTAAATTTTGAAATATAATATGAGAAGATAGCTCTCATAAAATGCTTTTAGAATATTAAAAGAAAAATGAGGAGACCGTCCGTTTTTCCCCTATCACATGAACGGGAAAAATTTCATGAAAATTCCTTTACAAATTATATTTGACAATTTCTGAGTAGCCTTCTGTTAATCCGCAAAGTTAAAAAAATGAAATCAAGCACAAATATTCTATCTTTGTAAAATATTTGTGATTATAAGATAAAATCACATAATTTTGTTCATTTAAATAAAATTCTTATTAGTAAATTGCACTCCTGCATCAAAATTTGCTGACTTGATTGAAAAATTGTGTTGTGCTATTATTCAATCCAAGAAGGCGGAGAACTTCCATACCACCTTAACTGAGTTTTCTGTCAGTTGCAATTAAACTGAAATAGAACAGTCTTGTATTTGAACATTTCCATGTATATACATCAATATGTATTTGATGGTAGCAAATACATGTGTATCTATTTACTAGTTACTTAACGCGTTGACAGCAAACTAATTTGCGACCATAAAATCCTGAATTGATGTCCGATAAATCTTTATACAATAGGGTTAACATCTCCTATTTTTATATACTTTATGGGGTTTAATCTTGACCCATAAAATGTATTTGGCCCTTGCTGACAATCAATTTTACCATTGTAATGGATTTTCGGAAAATTTGCAAAACAACGAATTTTTGCATTGATTTGATGGAATATTTAACGGTGCAAATTTATGACGACTTGAAAAATGATATTGCATGTGATTTGCTTTTAAATAGTATATGATATAGCCGCAGTGAAGGTGGATACCTTAAACATTTTAATTATATGTATGATTACCCTTAACTACAGTATACACGTATATCTATATCAAAGAACAACATAATGGTCCGAGACATGTCTTGCCCACGCTCTCTTTAAACGATATTATCTGCCACAATTCAGAATTGTTTTTCCTCTATCTGATATATTATATCTTCATATATCTCGTGAAAAACGATATTACTAATTTCTAGAAGATTATGATACGTTGATACCACATGATCATAATTACATTTTTTCTATATTTCGTGACTGAGTTTTGTTTTATTCCTTTGTCGATAATTATATTTATATAAGATTTAATTAATCATGAGCCAGATGTTTATTGTAGTCAGTGTGAAAGGATATCTCACAACCGTTGGTTCAGCATTTATTTTAAGTTTGCAGCATGGCCAGTAACATAACTAATGAATCTCGCACTGATCTTCAGGTTTGCTCAGATGATATTTCTTGGAATTTTATTATTGTCTTTGGAAGTTTAGCTGCTTGTTCGCTGATATTTCAGATTTGTTTAGCTGTCATTACTTGTAGAGAAAAGGCTGTTACCGTGTCACTGCAGCAAGCGCTTTTCTTGGCTTTCCAGTTTATTTTTTTGATATCGTATTCTTTGGGATTCCTCATTCAACAGACTGGACAATGCGGATGGATTACAATTAGTGATGGATCATGCAAGTTTTTGACTTGGACTAAAAACTTTTCGTATACTACGTGTAACTGTCTGCTCTTATTTCCATGGAATCGTCAATATCAGAATATTATCAGGCATAAAATATTGTCCTTTCGATTGTATGTTGTCTGCGCCATAATCATCTTCGGGATTGTTGCAATTCCATATCTAGTATTCGCAGAAAAAAGAACAACGGTTGAACAGGAACGGAACATTAGATTCAGTTTATGCGAACTTTCAAATGGACATGACACAGTAATTGAGATTATCGAGTTAGTTTGTGGAACCGCTATTTTGTCGATCTTACTTTTCATTAGGATCATTGCGGACATTATTCATCTAGCACCGAAGAGCAAACAAGATGTTGACACGAGTCAGAAACGACGATACTCTCAGCCTCCTTCCCAAGAAATGATATCTGGAGCAAAAGATAAGTTAAATAGCCGTAGGTTGCTGCAGTTGAATGCAGCAATTTCAATGTCGTATCTTGTTTTCGTTGTTCCTCCTCGGTATGCAGACTTTATATTGTTTATGTTCGGGAACCGACAATCATTTCTCAGCCTAGAAACAGAAAACATTTCATCAATGCAGACTTACAGTTGGAAAATTCTATTGTCTTTCGTCATTATTTTGCCACTATTGCACGGGTTTTCCCTCTTGCCAGCTTATATCATCACAAAACTTTACGCCATCAAATTATTTCGCAGACGTGCATCACAACCATTAAAGAGGAAAATGCCAATAAGACAACATACGGATACAAACTTCTGTAGGAGTATCGATGAAGTCAGCGAGGAGGATCAGGAGAATGAGAATAGTGAAGTCGATAACGGAAGCGTCCGTCGCGCATGATGTATGACATGTACTCGTAAAATTTTGAGACGAGGATTGTGTTGTGTAAAAACTTGCCAACCACTCTTACAGCCTTAAGCATGACCACTGCAGTATTGTTATTTGTCACGATAAAACTACTTAGAATTGGAAAGGCAATTAGTACTAAGAAGAGTTTTAATGTCAAGCCACGTTACAAATTAAGCTTTTCCACTGGGAAATAATCAAATAGGATTTTTGTACGCGAGAGTAAATAATCATGATGTTGTAAAAGCTGTCATTCCACAAAGTGTTAACATTCTTTAAATTTCAGACGCGTGTTTCATGTAACATAACTATTGTTCAATATTGTCACTTCATGAAAATTAAACATATTGTAATATATCATATTCATAAATACATGTATTTATAGAGTTAAATTGGTACAATATTTAGGCAGCATTTCTTAATTGTAAACTTAAAGAGCTAAACAGTGATCTTCGGTTTTCGAAATGTTATCGTTTTCGTTATTTATGCGTAATCTGCATTCGCGATATCTAATAACTCCAGAGGAATTGCCGCACTTAAATACTGTTAGCTTTGGTTGATCCATGGTTTTCTAAAACAAATTTCATTTAGGTTTCGTTTTTTCATGTTTTTTTTTAAATGAACATTTTCAACTCTACTCCTCAACGTAGACGCAGTCATGGTCATCGTCATTATACATCACCTACAATCTCCATAATGTCTCTATTAATGACCTGCTGCCATTTATACAAAAGCCGTTAGGTATTCATCACATTCGCACGAAGCTTTATTCATTACCCCTTTCAAAACTCTATACAACTTATGTTTGGAAATCACTGTTACAAACCCTCATTCATACCAATACAAACTTACAGCAATCATTTCGGATATTGAAAGTCACTGCACTTTTCAAACCAGTTCGCATTAGAAAAGATGAAAAGGAGAAAAGATCCTTTCTTAAACTTTCCTTTCCCAACAAAGGTCTCGATGCCATCAACTTGGGCAATATCCTTCATCATAAATCAGTTCACTCGAGAATATCTCCCTATTTTAAAGATCTGTACCTTTCATTTCTTATACCTATACCAAATCAATTGCAACTAATATTTTCAATTACAAACACGTGTTGCATGATCTCAATATTGACGACTTCAAGTCTAAACCTCCTGATTGCACCTGTTCTAGTTCCCCATTCATATATAATCCGGCTGGCCACGTTATTACTGGTGACCTTAACATTGTCAATAACACTTCTCTGCGAAATGTGTAATCCAATGGCCCGAAATATCGTAATCCTAAATCCAACTTCAAAATACTGATGGATTCAGTCGAGGATTATGCCAGGCAGTGGGTTAAACGCGAGAAAGAAGACGCAGATACTCTTTCCGAATGGATTAAGGCTATGAGGTCGTTAATACAAACCAGAATTAAGAAACTGAATGGGTCTATGAATACCTATTTTACATCAATCTTTAAAGACCCAAATGTTGCAAAACACTTGTCCTACCTCCATGACAAATATGTTGTTATCCCCGCAGATAAAGCCAAAAACAACATAAATTGTTGTTTGTAAATCACATTACATAAACTGCTTGATAAATGGACTAGGTATTAACAATTCACTTGGAAACTCAGCATATACCCCCACGACACTTACCAAAGAGGAAATCCTATATAATAATATGTCTGTTCTATGTTCCTTTGGAATTTCAACCAAAGATGAAGAACTGGATCTTCCAACATTGTATATTGGATATCTAATCTTCATAAGTGTCCTTACAAACAATGTTATATTGCTGGGTCTTCCAAGTGCTCCACGAAACCTCTTTCTAAATTATTAACATCAATTTTATCAGCAATCAAAGACGGGCTTCAAAGTTATTGTGAAACTACCTATTCTAGAGGTGGCTTGAATCAGATATAGATGCTAAAAAATTCCAAACATCTTTTAGAGTACACACAATCCAAGACTCTTTCATCTTGCAATAGTATTAAAACATTTGACTTTTCTACACTTTACACAAGTATTCCCATTCCAAACTAAAAGACCAGTTGAAAGAGTTGGTCCTGCTTTGTTTCATAAAAAAAGAATGGCCAACGAAGAAACAAGTAACTTGTCTTAGGGAGGGATAAATCCTACTTTGTAAACAATCGCTCTGATTCAAACAAAAAATTCTCTGAAACTGACATTATTAAGATGCTTGATTTCTTGATTGACAACACATTTGTTACGTTTGGAGGAGGTGTTTTTCAACAAACAATCGGCATTCCCATGGGAACCAACTGTGTCCCTCTTCTTGCCAACTTGTTCCTTAATTCATAATGGTTGACTTTATAAAGGAACTTCTTAGGAAGAAAGAAAAGAAGTTATCAGTATCTTTTAACTTTACTTTCCGCTATGTAGATGATGTTCTCTCACTAAATAATTCAGAATTTGGTGACTATGTTGAACGCATCTATCACATCGAACTTGAGATAAAGGATACAACAGATACAGTTAAGTCTGACTCATATCTTGACTAACATCTAGAAATTGACAATGAGGATCGGTTAAAAACAAAACTTTACGACAAAAGAGATCATTTTAGCTTCCCAATTTGTGGACATTCCATTTCTATGTAGCAACAATCCAGCAGCGCCTACATACGGAGTATATATCTCCCAGTTGATACGATATTCCAGGGCTTGTATTTCCTATCATGATTTCCTTGACAGAGGGTTACTGCTCACAAGGAAGCTATTAAACCAAGAGTTCCAAGTGGTGAAGTTGAAATCATCCCTTCGTAAATTTTACGGACGCCATCACGAGTTGGTTGACTGTTAAGGAATATCCGTTTCACAGATGATAGCGGATATGTTCCAAAATGTCGTAACTACAACCCCGTCTCCTTTTCTCGAATATGACCTACCGAATTAGACTTATTGCCGGGTTTGTACTAACATGAGCAACACGACGGGTGCCACATGTGGAGCAGGATCTGCTTACCCTTTCGGAGCACCTGAGATCACCCCCAGTTTTTGGTGGGGTTCGTGTTGGTCAGTCTTTAGATTTCTATGTTGCGTTTTGTGCACTGTTGTTTGTTTGTGTGTCTTTTTCTTTTTTAGCCATGGCGTTGTCAGTTTATTTTCGACTTATGAGTTTGAATGTCCCTTTGGTATCTTTCGCCTCCCTTTTAGCTTTGATTGGTTCATGGTTCATGGTCTAGACAGGGAAATGTGGAGAGGGTCCATTGTTTTTAAACTGGAGTACTTTCAGCGTTGGTTTGTTAATGGTTTACACAAGGAAACACGGATATCTTTGGTTTCCAAATGGAATTTATGTTAGTTTTATTTGATCTCAAGTTTTCATGTTGTTTTCAAAAGGGTGAGATATCGGTTATGTGTGGATATATATATGGTGTTTTCCTGAAAAAGACAGCAGCAACAAAAAGATTCCATTATTCTTAACTTAAACTTTGGATGCACAAAATGCGGTATTGGATTCTGAGATAGTACGGAAGTTATATTTGGGGTTAATATTATAATAAAAAAACAACATGCTTATTTTTTTCGTCATCAAAACCTAACGAAACTGGTAATTCATATTCATTTTCCCATCTTATATAAAAACGAGATCTTCACAGTTTTGGAGTAAACGTGTGTAGTTCCTTAAATGAGCCCAGGACTGTCTTCGTAGATGTTTAGACGTGTTTACCCCACTTACGAATATTTGAATATCTTTAGACCGGTCAAACGCATTAATGAAAAGTCTATTTGGAAAGTCATGAAATCGAACCGAAAAAGAGCTCATTGACGTCAGTCTGTGTGGACAGTAATATAAAGGAGTCAAAGAAGAGTATATGGATGCTAAAGTGGAGTCAAACTAAAGGTCACTGAATCAAACAACACTTCGTTGATGTTGGTCAGTGGAAATGGCTAAAGTGGAGTCAAACTAAAAGTCAAAGATGTTTGTTTGTGTGGTAATTGCAAAAACCAATAATGGATTTTAGTAATAGTCAAGTGAAAAGATTGATATATGGGTATACGACAATGGAACACCAACTCAAAGACACACTAGGAATACATTTGAATGTGTTTTAGATATCACTCAACAATTATTAAAAAAACCCAAATGATATGAATTTTGTGTGCACGTGCTTCTATATTAACCTTCATCGGTTACACCAAAGAACCTTCATCAGGTACGATTGGAACTAAAAGTATTTAACGTTTGAGGGCATGCAAACCAACAGGTCTTAAACATAATGTCCAAACCCATCCAATGCAAAATTTTCCTGAGTAATTTGAAAACTCAGTTTGAACGACATGACTTATTTTTTCTGCTTATTATCTAAAACAAATGTATCATTGAAACCAAGCCAATAACGAAGCACTGGCTACTGGGCGGTTGTCTATTCAATATAACAAAATCTAAACTTCCAAATAAAATCTTCGTATCGAAGAAAAACTTTGTAATTGTATTTGCGGTACCGAAATTCATGACTTTGTTTATCAATAATACATAAATTGCGTTCATTGAAATCTAAAACGTTACTACAGACACGGGTATAAAGATAGGGTTGGAAATAAACACATCGATTAGAAGGGACCACTGGAACACAAAGTCATATGTACGAAAAGGAAAAAATAAAAATAGGGAACAGAATATCGTATCCTAAATTACTGAGTTTTTCTCGAGAAGATGGAATAACAAGTGAACTCTTTAACCTGAACCAATGCAATCCCACTCCTTTGACCATAACAAATGCATTCCCAACCATTTAAACTAAAACAATGCAATCCCACTCCTTTGTACTAACACAATACAATCCCACTCCTATGTACTAAAACAATGCAATTCCACTACTTTGACTCTAATCAATACAATTCCACTCCGTTGTACCAAAACAATGCAATCTCGCTCCTTTGACTCTAATCAATACAATCCCACTCCTTTGTACCAAACAATGCAATCCCATTCCTTTGACTCTAATCAATACAATCCCACTTCTTTGTACCAAAACAATGCAATCCCGTTCCTTTGACTCTAATCAATACAATCCCACTCCTTTGTACCAAAACAATGATATCCCACACCTTTGACTCTAATCAATACAATCCCACTCATTTGTACCAACACAATGCAATCCTACTCCTTTGACTTTAAACAATACAATCCCACTCCTTTGATCATAACTTATACAATCACCGATACAATCCAACTCCTTTATACTAAAACAATGCAATGCCACTCATTTAACCCAAACAAATGCAATCCAACTCATTTGGCATAAACCAATGTGATCACACCCCTTTGACCATAACCACTGCAATCCCACTCCTTTAAACATAAAAAATGCAATCACACTTCTTCAACCATAACCAATGCAACCCCAATCCGTTGACCATAACCAATGCAATCCCACTCCTTTCAACTAAAACAATGCAATTAAACTTCTATGCAATCTTGCTCCTTCGACCTTAATCAGTGCAATCCTACTTCTTTGCCTATAACCAATGTAACCCCACTCCTTTGCTCTAAACCAATGCATTCCCAATCATTTGCCCTAATCGAATCCAATACAATCCTATTATTTGACCTAAACCAATGCAATCACTCTTTTTAGGGGTGGAGCATGCATTGCTATTCCATCCTTTTAACCTAAATCAATGCAATCCCACTCCTTCGACCTTAATCATGGCAATCCCACTTTTTTGCTCAGTTAGTGTGATCTCACTCTTTTGCCCTTCATCAATGCAAGCAATCCTTTTACCTAAATTAGTGCTATAACATAACTTTGATTTCATGCATTGCTATACCACTTCTTTTTACCTAAATCAATGCAATCCTTCGACCTTAATCAGTGCAATCCCACTCCTTTGCTCAATTAGTGTGATCCCACTCTTGCCCTAAATCAATGCAAGCCCTCTCCTTTGACCTTAATCAGTGCAATCCCACTCATTCAACATAAATCTGTGCAATCACACTCCTTTGACCTAAATCAGTGTTACACCATTACTTAGATCTAATTCAGTGCTACTAGTATACCATTTCTTTTGACCTAAATCTGTAAAATCAATTCAAATCAGGATACTTTATTCAGTAGTTCAACCTCAAGCCATAAGAGTTGCCTTATACAATTTATCTACATTTGAGCTTGACCTCAACCAGACTATTACTCCTTCAAGAAGTACATCCAATTCTTGGTAAAAACCACAAATATCCTTTGGTGATATATGGTTTGAACTAATGCATCAGTTCTCATGATCTTTAAAATATCTAGCATTCACAAAAAGGTTTTCTGTAACCTATCAACTATATACTGGTATGTATATCTGATCAAAACAGTAGTACCATTTCAGTCTTTTTCAGGGAAACATCTGCAAAGTTGGGTTTGGTCTGTTTATAAAAAAATGCATACAAATTATGATACATTTGATCATGAACTTTATATTTTATTGTGTTGATGTTTCACTGATGTAGACCATACATCTAAAAATTTTAAAATTACATGAAAAATTATAGTCATTGGATTTTAATTGAGGATATCTCAGTTGTTACATTTCAGATGCAGGGATACTCATGGAGTAGTTCACACAATTGCCCTAGGATTCAGTTTATATGATAGCAATTAAAGCAAGATATGCTCACTTGAGTCACCTCTCATTTTCAGTTGAGTTTTATTGCACTAGACATGTTTTTAGTGTACAGTGGATGTATTTATTTTGTGGATTCCAATTTTCATGGGTTTGGGAAAATTTAATTTTCGTGGATATTTGATTTTTGTGGTTTTGCCAAAGTCAGGCAAAATAGCCGTATAGGAAATTTGAACTTCATTAAACATTTCAATTCTCAATAAAATGCTTCACTGAAGACAGCCATATACGACCGCAGAGGTCGAACCCTGAACAGTTGGGGCAAGTTTGGACACAATATTCAAGCTTGATACGGTCTGAATTTGGATTGTGATCAAATTTTTTACATAATATAGGTTTCTGACACAAAATAAATGTGGTCAAAGATCTTAATAATTTGAAATGGGACATTTAATCTACCTAGAATGGTCTGATATCCAAAATTTAACAATATGGTTAGATTCAGCATATAAAAAAACACCAGCAATTTAATTTTGGACTCTTCAAACCTTAATATGGACTTATTTGAAAACAGGGCTCAAAATAAATAAAATGCTCCATGGGCGCAGCTTGATATGACCGCAGAGGTCGAACCCTGAACAGTTGGGGCAAGTATGGACACAACATTCAAGCTTGATACAGCTCTGAATTTGGATTGTGATTAAATATTTGACACAGCATAGGTTTCTGACACAGAATGAATGTGGTCTAAGAACTTAAAAATTTTAAATTGGACATTCAACTATTATAGTCCAATATCCAAAATCTAAATACATGGTTAGATTCATCATATCAAAGAACCCCAAGAGTTCAATTTTGATGAAATCAAACAAAGTTTAATTTTGGACCCTTTTGACCTCAATCTGGACAAAGTTGATAACAGGGCCCAAAAATCAAAAATCTAAATACATGGTTAGATTCAGCATATCAAAGAACCCCATATTATCAATTTTGTTGAAATCAAACAAAGTTTAATTTTGGACCCGATTTGGACCAACTTGAAAACTGGGCCCATAATCAAAAATCTAATACATGTTTAGATTCAGCATATCAAAGAACCCTAAGAATTCAATTTTGTTAAAATCAAACTAAGTTTAATTTTGGACCCTTTGGACCTTAATGTAGATCAATTTAAAACGGGACCAAAAATTAAGAATCTAAATACATGGTTAGATTCAGCATATCAAAGAACCCCATATATTCAATTTTTGTTGAAATCAAACAAAGTTTAATTTTGGACCCGAATTGGACCAACTTGAAAACTGGGCACATAATCAAAATCTAAATACATATTTAGATTCAGCATATCAAAGAACTCTAAGAATTCAATTTTGTTAAAATCAAACTAAGTTTAATTTTGGACCCTTTGGACCTTAATGTAGATCAATTTAAAAGCGGGACCAAAATTAAGAATCTAAATACATGGTTAGATTCAGCATATCAAAGAACCCCATATATTCAATTTTTGTTGAAATCAAACAAAGTTTAATTTTGGACCCTGATTTGGACCAACTTAAAAGCGGGACCATAATAAAAATCTAAATACATGTTTAGATTCAGCATATCAAAGAACCCTAATAATTCAATTTTGTTAAAATCAAACTAAGTTTAATTTTGGACCCTTTGGACCTTAATGTAGACCAATTTGAAAACGGACCAAAATTAAGAATCTAAATACACGGTTAGATTCGGCATATCAAAGAACCCCAATAATTCAATTTTGATGAAATCAAACAAAGTTTAATTTTGGACCCTTTGGACCTCAATGTGGACCAATTTAAAACGGGCCCAAAATCCAAAAACTTAATACACGGTTAGATTCAGCATATTAAAGAACCCAAGAATTCAAGAATAAAACCCCATTGAAATTGGTCAAGAAATAAGCAATTTATACAAAGTAATTTCTTTTGCACAATACTGTGCAATTGAATATTTCTTGCAATTGTGCAATACTGTGCAATTGAATATTTCTTGCTATTGTGCAATACTGTACAATTGACAATTTCTTGCTATTGTGCAATATTGTGCTATTGGATATTTCTTGCTATTGCACAATACTGTGCAATTGAAGATTTCTTGCTATTGCGCAATACTGTGCAATTGAAAATTTCTTGCTATTGCACAATACTTATTATATAATAATTTACACATCCTGTATCTCCTGCCATATCATTATTATTTGCTTTTAAATATAAATCAGAAATAACCAACTTAAAATGGAAAATTTTAAAGAAAAAAAAAAGGAAAAAGGAAAAAAAATCCCCCAATTTTTTGAACCCCTTTATGATTCATCACCCAAAACTCAATCCCAGCCTTACCTTTGAGGTATGGTACCTTGCAATACAATTTCAGAGAGATTCATACACTTGAACACAAGTTATTGTCTGGAAACTAGAAAATGCTTACTTTTGGCCCTTTTTCCTAAACGTTTAGGGCAATTACCCCAAACTCAATTCCAGCTTTCCTTTGTGATATGGAATCTTGTAGTACAATTTCAGAAAGATCCATACACTTACACACAAGTTATTGTCCTGAATCTAGAAAATGCTTATTTTTGCCCTAATTCCTAAAATTTTGAGGCAATTACCCCAAAATCAATCCCAGCATTCCTTTGTGATATGGAACCTTGTGGTACAATGTCAGACAGATCCACACAGTTACACAGATTATTGTCTGGAAGTTACAAAATGCTTATTTTTGGCCCCTAATTCCTTAACTGTTGGTACCATAACCCCAAAATCAATCCCAACCTTCCTTTTGTGGTATTGAACCTTATGGTAAAATTTCCTAGAGATCCATTAACTTAAACTAAAGTTAGAGTGCGAAAACCAATGTGTCTTCGGACGACGGACGTAACGTCATACCAATATCGACCACAAAAATTTTTGCGGTCGTATAAAAATCTAAATGCACAATAAGATTCAGCATATCATACAGCCGCAATAATTCAGTTTTGATGAAATCAAATTATAAAAGTTTAATTTTGGAACCTTTTGACCTCAATGTAGACCAATTTAAAAATGGGGCCCAATATCCAAAATAGTAATACAAGGTTAGAACCCCCAAAAATTAAAATCTTCAAAATTAATCCCATTGAAATTGGTTAAAAGATTGGTATTTATTTTCAATTGAAGATTTCTTGCTATTGTGCAAAACTGTGCTATTGCACAATACTGTGCTGTTGTGCAATACTGTGCAATTGAAGATTTCTTCTTGAAACTTTTCAAAAATTTTGAAGAAAAAAAATATAAACCCCCAAACTCAATCCCAGCCTTCCCTTTGTGGTATGGAACCTTGTAGTACAATTTTAGAGAGATCCATACACTTAAAAACAAGTTATTGTCTGGAAACTAGAAAAATGCTTGTTTTTGGCCCCTTATTCCTGAACGTTTGGGGGCAATTACCCCCAAACTCAATCCCAGCCTTCCCTTTGTGATATGGAACCTTGTGGTACAATTTCAGAGAGATCCATACACTTACAAGTTATTGTCCAGAAACTACAAAAAATGCTTGTTTTTGGCCCCTAATTCCTTTTGTGGTATTGAACCTTCTGGTAAAATATCATAGAGATCCATTCACTTAAACTTAAGTTATTGTCCAGAAACCAAATGTGGCTTAGGATGATGACGACGACGACATGATAGCATTATACAAATGGAAAAAAATGATTTGTGGTCGTATAAAAATAGGTATCCCACAGTAATTAAGTTCATGTTTGTGATGGCATCATGTAATACCTTAAGCTTTATTTTCTCGTGTTTTTGCATCTTTTCGCCGACTGTGAGTGTCCATAAACTTTTCTTGTTACTTTTGTCTCATTTGTGTATAACATTTAGATTTTTTATATCCTTATTCTTCTATTAAACACACCTGGTTTGGTATCTTCTAAAAGTAATTTACTAAATAAGTACTTATTCTAAGATAGATATCGTCAGCTTCAAATCAGGTGTTAATGAAACCCTTTATGCATTGCCTATTTCACATCCCTCATGATTTGTTGCAGGCTAGACATAAATAAGATAACTTTTTAATTTTTTTATTTCACATCACAATGTCCAGTTTTCACTTCAGAGGAATGAATCTTGAAGAGTGAGTGGCACCAATACCTGGTCGACCATGCTTTACTGGTTTGTATGTGATACTGAATTCTCCAAGGTAATGTCCAATCATCTCAGGCTGAAATATAGGAAAAAAGTTGAAAACTTTTGATTTCATTCAGAAATAAAGAAGAATGTGTCTGAGGACACGAATGGCCCTGCTCAAGCTTTGCAATTTTCAGAGTTAAAAATGGGCATAACTCTTAGAACGGTAAGTGACTAACTGCCCAAATTCGAACTCTGTCTGCTAGTTTTGGTTCTTAGCATTGTGTACGAGTTTCATAAAATTAGCATGGTGCAAACATAAGTTAGAGTGCGGAAATGGAAATGGGGATGGACGGAAGACAAAATTTACCAGTCATGTCGATTACATTGTCTTGGTAAATTTAACATTCAACATTTTAGATCTCACATATTACAGGTATTAAAACACAGATATTGATATTTAAATACTGTGAATTTATTTATTTTCGTGAATAGCAATTTTCTTGGATCAAGGAAAAATTGTATTTTCATGTATATCTGATATCCTGGTTTTGCCAAAGTCTGAATACAAACATATGAAAAATTTGTACTAAGTTGAACATTTAAATTTGTGGTTAACCGTACCCACAAAAACCAGGAAAGTTGTCTCCCCTGAATAATGAATCACAGTGGTTGAATGTTGAATCTGCTTTTTCTTGTTCTTATTGCAAAATCCCTAACAACCTGCTAAAAGCCTAGTTTGATCCAAAAATTCAAACAGATCAAGACCACTTACGTCAAGAAGAAATGTATTTTTCTTTCTCAAGTTCAAACCAAAATGAATTGTCCCCAATGTTTTTTTTCATGGCAGATCTGTCCTGTAAGGATAAATATTGAAGTGTGTTTATTTTTCATGATGTATTACTACTAGGTGACATTACCTCTCTGATTTGTAATGGCTGGAATTTTCTACCCATTAATACAAAACATGAATTTCTAACTTCTACTTACCTTGATTTCTACTTGGTTGAATGTTTTACCATTGTATACACCAATGATACTGCCAATCATCTCTGGGACAATGATCATGTTACGTAAATGTGTTTTCACAACCTGTTAAATAAATGGTCAGATGTTAGCCATTATGAAATCACGGTTTCTATAACCAACATACTATTATTCTCTTTTATAGAACAAAGATTTTTTAGAATCGCTATAACCAACATACTACTATTCTCTTTTATAGAACAAAGATTTTTTAGAATCGCAAGAATCAATATCTAGTTTGGTTCTTTAAACCTGTTCTATATACTTCAGAAAAGTAATATTTCTCATATGACACAATTTTACATTTATTATTCATTAACTAACTCTAATATCGCTAATTATTCAAATTTTAATCACTTTTTAATTAAGTTAGTACATTTTGTTATACGAGAAATTATTTGCTTTGGAATCACAGTCAAAATCCTTACACAAGTAATGTTTATTTACTGGAACAGGTAAATCATTTTGGAGATAGAGTTATATCCCTTGATCATCTAGATTTGTTTTACTTATGCAAGTAAATAAGTTATATCTTGTTCTCTTCCTGAATTTCTCTGGACTACAATGTATGCTCTTATGTAGTTATTGTCTATCTTTACTATTAATTAAATTAAAATTACATGGACATTGAAAATCACATTTGCCTTGTTATTTTCTAATTACTTCCTATTTTTTAGGGAACTATTTTGAAGGCCTTACACAGCTACTTAACATCTGTGCATAGTCGATTTTTTTTAACAGTTTTTGAGATAAAAGGTTGAACCCTTGTTAAGATAGCAAGGAAATCAGAAAAAATAATGTTTCAGACATGTTTTGACTTTCCAAAACATAAGAATTTCAGGTGTTATCAAAACAAATTTGTACAAGTAAATATTCAAGGATTGAAATTCACAAGGACCCAGTAGCCGATTCCTCTAACATTTGAGCTGGGCTACAGTTTCCACATTTTTGCTTGATCAATGAGCACTAGGCAACCAAAATTATAGACTTGACTACCTCTTTTGAATTTGTATTTTGAGTATATACAAACAACTTTTATATGTATTATTATTCTTTAATACTGATCATTTTGAAATAACCCCCATATGAGCTTGACTAATTTTTTTCCCATAGGAAGTGCAAGATCGGAAAGTTTGAATTTCACTGGCTAATATGACTAATAGGCAAAAATATTCATGGCATATGGCCAAAAAAAATATAACATGTGTTTCCGCTTACCCTACCTACCCTAACACTTTTTATGCCATTTTGGAACAAGCACTGTTTAAGTCGGATGGATTCCCTAGTAGTAACCAGCTAAAAATTATTTGTAAAATAAAATGATATTGCCTACCTACCTACCCTATTTTTTTTCAGCACGTTAGCTGAAACACGTGTATTATTTTTTTGGCCAAAGTATTTTTCAAGAGGTGCAATTCACAGTCTACATGCGTCCATCTATACAAATAATTTCAAACCACTTATGTTTTTCTTTACATTTTGAAAGAAACTTAATCTTTTTTTCTGTAAATTTCTTAAAACAGATCTCTAATAACTTTTTAGTTGAATTCAAATCATTCACTTTATTTGTAATCAACTCAATATCTATTTTATCATTTCATACTTCTGGTTTTTCCAGAGGTCCAGCTTCTTTTTTTGCCTGTCTTAATCTTTTAATCAGTGCCATTGGCTTTCTCTTTAAACCTTTGGACAGTCTTCTACGAATTCTGCAGGGGAATAATTCCATCAGCTGCTCACTGAAAATAAACCATCATTGTATCAATGTTAATAATAATTGTAATTGACGTTAAACATGAAGCAATAACTATTTTTGGTAAGATTTATATTCAATCCCTCCCCCCTCCCAAGACCAAAGTAACCTATCAAGAAGAATATTTGTATCAAAATAAATTTTGAAAAAATAGCATTTCAGTGAATGACACCTGGACGTACTAACTTAAAACACTTACTTCCTGTGACTTGATTTTATAAAATGATTGTCATCTTTTTTAATAGGACAAATTTACTAGTAATGACAACAAATCAAGTATGGAAAACACCCCAAATCATTACATTTTCTTATAATAGAATTATTTTTTGCATATGATTTACAACTCATTTAACATTTTTTAAAAGACAAACAGTCATGAGTTTCATGTTCTTGCTTATGCATACATTGAAAAGGTAAGTTTGATAAGGATCATATTTGGCCCTGGGGTATGAAATCTCTATTTTCAAGAATGTTTCAAGTTGACGAAAAAGACATGTAAAACAGTATTTAAAATAGAACTATAATTGTCAATCTTTTCTTACAAAACCTTGATAGTTATACCCAAAATCAACCAAAAATAGAGATTTTAGTACCATACAATTATCTTCTTGCAAAAAGTTGCTTTATAAATAACACAAATATAAAACATGATCTAGACCAGGTCCAAATATTTACTTTGACATATCAAGCAGCTGGTCCAAGTCAACACCTCTGTAGGCATACTTTCTAAAGGTACGCCTCTTCTTCTTTTCTGCCAATGCAACTTCGTCTACTTCCTGTAAATATTAAATAGAAATTAAGAGTAAAAACTTTGGCAAAAAAGCAATCCTTATATATTCCACTGGAATGTTTATGTTTATCAACTACATCATTCTTTCTACATGTAGGACAATGATAAAAAGAAAGAGACATATGATAAGATGTCTTTCTCACTAAACCCAATAATACTAATATTTGACATGCAGGTTATTCTTTATAATTATAAGGATCAGTTGAGTGATAAGGCAGTGCAATAAAACACAAATTCAGATTTGAATGAATAAAAAAATCATTTTAGTTTCAAATTAATAGTTGTTTACTTAATCCAGAGGCATATTTCAAGCATATTCAGGCAGCCGCAGGTCATAATCTTCCTGACGAAATGAGGATTTAAGTTGCTGAAATTTTTTGAAAACTGAGAATATGGACAGGCTTCCACAAAAGTGTTGTAATGTCAAGCAAACTTCAAAAATTAGGGTGGTGGGTAGACAAATATTGGCAATTCACCAGTAAACAGTGTCTTTTTTTCATAATTCACTGATAATAGATTTCCCCAAAAATTTTTGTTTGGTCAGGCAAGTCTCTATGACAAATGTCTCACAGTCCTTTTAAGAATTTCAGGAAGCCTATACATAAGGTGTCAAAACTTACAAAATCGATGAATAGGCCTAATTGTATATTGTTGATATATTGATATACATGTACCTGATACATTTCAGCAGTTTATTTACATTCTTCTGAAGGAAATAGGATGGAAAAAATTATGAATCAAAAAAAGTTTTAAAATTTTCTTTTTACACAAATGCTGGTAAATTTTATTTATTTAGATCCAGCCATGCCTTATAACTTTCCAGCTTTGTCTGTCAAAAATAAATTTTGACGTGTTAACACCATCATATTTGCAAAATACTATCATTATGATAATGAAATGACCATGCAGACTAACGAACGTTTATTCTGTTAGCCTAGTCCACAAATATCAGTCTGCATGAAGACATGCCACACTACCATGACACATTACTTAAATGCTCCCAGCCAACCAATCTTTGCTCTTACTCCTAAATGCTGAGTGGGTAGTGGAGCATCAAACACCAATTTTAATTTTTTTGCAAGTCTCTGGTTTGACACAACTTGGATTTGAACCCACAACCTCCCACACTTGAGGTGAGTATGCTATTAGAGACCACTGAGGAGCACAGGTACTTGTCTCTTGAAAAAATTCTTCTATACCTTATTATATCATTATATAGTGTTATATTAAGGTATATAGGAGAAATTTTTCAGAGACAAGTGCCTGTACTGTCTACTGAGGAGATATAATTCACCAAAAGCAATATTGGCAACAAATGGTTATCATGACAGTTCAAATTTTCTCTAAAAGAGAAATGACACAAGCTCAGCAAAACCATTGTTTCAACTTTATACAAGTAGAGTTTGATAAGTAAATGTTTAATTCCAATGCTTATGAATAACTTATGTTGCATTTACATGTACAACTAGTGCATTGGCCATTGCTCACAATTTGCTGTCTAGAAGTTTTAAACATACACCAGTTTTATCTTAAGTATTGTTATTGTATATAACGATTGGAAATTTTACAGAGCTAAAGTTATATGAATCCATTTACCGATTTTTAATAAAATTAATATGTCTATGCCTAATCTAAAAGAAAAAGTATAGAACGATGCATGTTTTATCCAAATACATTTAAATAATGGTTAAGTTTCTTTAGAAATATAAAAGGTATCGGAAAAATTCAGTTGCTCTGAGGATTCAAGTGAAATCAAATCAACAAATTTCAGTAAGATGGCAGTGATATTTTACTGATACGAAAAATGTTGGTTATTATACCATTTTGATGTGTTGTGAAACCGGAAAAAGAAAGAAACGGAGGTAGTGTAGAAGCGTGTACTCGCTAGTTCCGGAAGTAACCGAGGACAGGTGCGAAGTTGTTGACAGGTGAAGTTGGACACTTTTAAAATGTGAAAAATTACCCCAAGAAAGAGCAAAGAATTGATAAATTATGGAATATGTTACCGAAAGAAATGCAGAATAATTCAAGAACAGTTAAATTTACCGGGACATAGCATGCAAATTCATGGTCACCCTGTTCCAAAAATTGATACAAACTTTTTGTATCAAAAATGTCCCATTCTTTTCGATTGACGAAACTTTTACCTCGATTCCTCAGAAACGACAAGCAAAATCCGAATAGGGCAAGTGAATCAAAAAGTGGACCAGTCTGTAAAGTCATATTTTTGGATGAAACAGATCATTTATTTCCATTTAAGGTTTGTACAAATGTTATCATAGACAAGTTTCCAATTTCGATTTTATGAATGAACTGCCCCAGTTGACCTACAGTCATTCGGGTGGGTGGGGGTGTAACATCATGAACATGTTTTGGGACATTGTGATGTAAAGATATTTGCTTTGTGGGGTAAATATTTTCCTTTGGGAAGATCATGTTTTCATATAGGACAAGCAAACCAGTACCCAGAATCAGGAACATATATATTGACGGGACTTGACACTACCTAATTGTAGCCGATTTTATCGTCGGCTCATAGGTAATAAAGATACGATACGGAAACGGACATGTGTTAAAAACGTACTCACTATTATCCTAATAATTTCTGATAATATCAATAAAATGTCATTCAAACTAGTTTTACAGTGATGCCAGTGTATCAAACTTGTACTCTGTCACTTCAAATTTGTTATAATCGCATTCATTTTATCACAGAATGGTACAGAATGCAAACAGGGTAATAAAAATTGGCGTCGATTGCCTACCCAAATTCAAAACATTATAAAACACTTCACATCAAATAAATCACACTTATTTTATGACAAAATGTATCTACTTTATGATAAAACTTGTATTAATTTACGATTATAATTATGTGGTTAGTTTGTCGAGCAGTTCAGCTAGTTTTTCAGTCAGACGCCACCAAAATCCATAAATCTCGCAAGTCTTGTGGAGTCCGAGATTTTATCAATTTTATACTGAAAAGCCTATCAGATTCATTTCCGTTAGATATACTGTTCCCAGCCAGAATACACGAAACGAAGTATATTAACAGAAATCTTTATGTTATACTGTTAATAGAGCTTATATTGTTAATAAAAATCTAATTTCTGAATACCATTCAAACAATAATACAATGGAACATGTTACCACAAGTTGTGGTAGCATGTCAAACAATTGAAACCTTTAGAGAACAGTTGACACATAAAGTGTAACAATAAATATCAATGTACATATTTTTAATCACTTGTCTTTTTTCATGTAAATATCAATATATCAAGTAATCTACTAATTCAAAAATTTTTGTTGTGTAACTATTATTTGAATATTTTTTAATCACATACTCAGTGCATGCATCAGTTCATAATCTTCAATTGTATGAAGCTGATACTGTATATCTGAAGAAGAAGAAAAAAAAACTTTTGAGATATATATGTTAGTACTTACTTTTACATGTTTTATAGTCTATAAATACATGTATGATCAATATAAGCTGTATCAAACTATATAAGATACATTGTAGAGTGTTCTGGTAATATCAATCAGTTTACGAGTTTAACTGTACACTGTTCAACCTACATGTAGGTGTTATCACATTAGAATAAATAAAATTCATTGGTAATAAAAAACTTAAGGTTGTGGTAAACATGGTAAATAATGTAACAATTAAATTTTAGTTTTTAGGCAAGAGCTGACAATTGTTGTGTAGCTTTTGTTTAGCCTGTAAGCCAATTTTATGCATCTACATTAAAATTAACTGCAGATATTTGACTTTTAATTTTGCAAAAATACTTTAACAGTTCAAAGGCAGAAACTTTGAAAACAACTTTCTTTAGAAAGTAAGGAACTTGCAAGATTGATCTATCTGGAAATCCTACATGTATAATCCCAAGTGATTAATTTTCCAAATGATCCAACATCAGTTGTTGCCCCTATCGTCCTGACTCTACATAAAATGTTTGCCACTGCATATAAAGCAAACTGCACCAATCTATTTTATTGCACATTAAAATGTTTTTTACCAGTTCAAATTGATTATTTAGGGTTTCACTGCCTACATGTACCATATTTTCTAAGCCTACCATTAAGGTTTTATTGGCACTTTTGGTAGTGAGTTATCATCATTTATGACACAATAACAGGTCTCCCTGTAAAAAAATTAAATTATCCTTATATTCATACATGTACATCCCCTTTGTCTTAATGACAATATAATTGGACAAGGGATCATATTTAAACTTGACCACATTCTGTATGTGCCTGTCCAAAGACAGAAGCCTGTAATTCATTGGTTGTCATTTGTCAGTCTGCACCAAAATATTTTTAACTACTACTCTGAAGAGACAAAACCAATATTCCAACATTTTTCTTATGTGTTTAAACAAAGGTTTGCAAATACTTACTAGTCTGAAACTGAAATTTTACTAGTCTGGGGCATCAGACTAGTGGCTAACAGTGCAGACTGATTTGTTGCTGTATATTAAATTTGTTTTCATTATTGTTTTGTACATACATTTTGTAAATCAGGTTGTTAAGTTTCTCTTTTGAAGTGTCAGGGCCTTTTTAGCTTGCTATGCAGTGTGGGATTAGTTTATTGGTGGAAGCCATGTGGTGACCTACAGTTGCTGACTTCTTTGTCATAACTAATACATGTACATGTATCTCTTTTTGTGAACAAATTTTTATTTTTCATATTTATGCATGTTGTCAATGAAGGTGGTTATACATTTATGTCTGGAAATCCTGACATGATAAAGAATCAGACGATATTAAACCTGGTACAGACTAGAACTAGTATCTGACTTCTGAATACTGTCCATGTTTTATTTTGATGCTTTTGGGTCTCTATTTTATATGATGATCTACAAAGTACAAAGAATATCATCACAGTCCGTTGAATTTTATGCTGAAGGCTTGATGTAGTGATAGTGTACAACGTTTGTTATTAATTTAACCATCTGTTATAAATATATTCCTAAATGTTAAAGGACCAATTTTTTAATAATCACTAAAATAGATAAAAGAGTACCTTAAAATTGAGTCTTGCTTTTACTATTAATGACTCATACAACATTTTGAAGGAATGTTATTATTATTGTCTGTTTGTAAATTTAAGTTGCATGTTATGATACTGTCCTACATGTACAGTGCACATGTATTTAAAATGTAAACTATCCCAGAAGTGAATAACTTATGATGATGATAATAACTAAAAGCAAGCATTATGATCTTTAGAGGATATAATAACTAAAAGCTATGATCTTTAGAGGATATAATAACTAAAAGCATTATGATCTTTAGAGGATATAATAACTAAAAGCATTATGATCTTTAGAGGATATAATAACTAAAAGCATTATGATCTTTAGAGGATATAATAACTAAAAGCATTATGATCTTTAGAGGATATAATAACTAAAAGCATTATGATCTTTAGAGGATATAATAACTAAAAGCATTATGATCTTTAGAGGATATAATAACTAAAAGCATTATGATCTTTAGAGGATATAATAACTAAAAGCATTATGATCTTTAGAGGATATAATAACTAAAAGCAAGCATTATGATCTTTAGAGGATATAATAACTAAAAGCATTATGATCTTTAGAGGATATAATAACTAAAAGCAAGCATTATGATCTTTAGAGGATATAATAACTAAAAGCATTATGATCTTTAGAGGATATAATAACTAAAAGCATTATGATCTTTAGAGGATATAATAACTAAAAGCAAGCATTATGATCTTTAGAGGATATAATAACTAAAAGCATTATGATCTTTAGAGGATATAATAACTAAAAGCAAGCATTATGATCTTTAGAGGATATAATAACTAAAGCATTATGATCTTTAGAGGATGTAATAACTAAAAGCAAGCATTATGATCTTTAGAGGATATAATAACTAAAAGCATTATGATCTTTAGAGGATATAATAACTAAAAGCAAGCATTATGATCTTTAGAGGATATAATAACTAAAAGCAAGCATTATGATCTTTAGAGGATATAATAACTAAAAGCAAGCATTATGATCTTTAGAGGATATAATAACTAAAAGCATTATGATCTTTAGAGGATATAATAACTAAAAGCAAGCATTATGATCTTTAGAGGATATAATAACTAAAAGCATTATGATCTTTAGAGGATATAATAACTAAAAGCAAGCATTATGATCTTTAGAGGATATAATAACTAAAAGCATTATGATCTTTAGAGGATATAATAACTAAAAGCATTATGATCTTTAGAGGATATAATAACTAAAAGCAAGCATTATGATCTTTAGAGGATATAATAACTAAAAGCATTATGATCTTTAGAGGATATAATAACTAAAAGCAAGCATTATGATCTTTAGAGGATATAATAACTAAAGCATTATGATCTTTAGAGGATATAATAACTAAAAGCAAGCATTATGATCTTTAGAGGATATAATAACTAAAAGCATTATGATCTTTAGAGGATATAATAACTAAAAGCAAGCATTATGATCTTTAGAGGATATAATAACTAAAAGCAAGCATTATGATCTTTAGAGGATATAATAACTAAAAGCAAGCATTATGATCTTTAGAGGATATAATAACTAAAAGCATTATGATCTTTAGAGGATATAATAACTAAAAGCAAGCATTATGATCTTTAGAGGATATAATAACTAAAAGCATTATGATCTTTAGAGGATATAATAACTAAAAGCATTATGATCTTTAGAGGATATAATAACTAAAAGCATTATGATCTTTAGAGGATATAATAACTAAAAGCAAGCATTATGATCTTTAGAGGATATAATAACTAAAAGCATTATGATCTTTAGAGGATATAATAACTAAAAGCAAGCATTATGATCTTTAGAGGATATAATAACTAAAAGCATTATGATCTTTAGAGGATATAATAACTAAAAGCATTATGATCTTTAGAGGATATAATAACTAAAAGCAAGCATTATGATCTTTAGAGGATATAATAACTAAAAGCATTATGATCTTTAGAGGATATAATAACTAAAAGCATTATGATCTTTAGAGGATATAATAACTAAAAGCATTATGATCTTTAGAGGATATAATAACTAAAAGCAAGCATTATGATCTTTAGAGGATATAATATAAAAGCATTATGATCTAAAAGCATTATGATCTTTAGAGGATATAATAACTAAAAGCATTATGATCTTTAGAGGATATAATAACTAAAAGCATTATGATCTTTAGAGGATATAATAACTAAAAGCATTATGATCTTTAGAGGATATAATAACTAAAAGCATTATGATCTTTAGAGGATATAATAACTAAAAGCATTATGATCTTTAGAGGATATAATAACTAAAAGCATTATGATCTTTAGAGGATATAATAACTAAAAGCATTATGATCTTTAGAGGATATAATAACTAAAAGCATTATGATCTTTAGAGGATATAATAACTAAAAGCATTATGATCTTTAGAGGATATAATAACTAAAAGCATTATGATCTTTAGAGGATATAATAACTAAAAGCATTATGATCTTTAGAGGATATAATAACTAAAAGCATTATGATCTTTAGAGGATATAATAACTAAAAGCAAGCATTATGATCTTTAGAGGATATAATAACTAAAAGCAAGCATTATGATCTTTAGAGGATATAATAACTAAAAGCAAGCATTATGATCTTTAGAGGATATAATAAGTAAAAGCAAGCATTATGATCTTTAGAGGATATAATAACTAAAAGCAAGCATTATGATCTTTAGAGGATATAATAAGTAAAAGCAAGCATTATGATCTTTAGAGGATATAATAACTAAAAGCAAGCATTATGATCTTTAGAGGATATAATAACTAAAAGCATTATGATCTTTAGAGGATATAATAACTAAAAGCAAGCATTATGATCTTTAGAGGATATAATAACTAAAAGCATTATGATCTTTAGAGGATATAATAACTAAAAGCAAGCATTATGATCTTTAGAGGATATAATAACTATGATCTTTAAAAGCATTATGATCTTTAGAGGATATAATAACTAAAAGCAAGCATTATGATCTTTAGAGGATATAATAACTAAAAGCATTATGATCTTTAGAGGATATAATAACTAAAAGCATTATGATCTTTAGAGGATATAATAACTAAAAGCAAGCATTATGATCTTTAGAGGATATAATAACTAAAAGCATTATGATCTTTAGAGGATATAATAACTAAAAGCATTATGATCTTTAGAGGATATAATAACTAAAAAAGCATTATGATCTTTAGAGGATATAATAACTAAAAGCATTATGATCTTTAGAGGATATAATAACTAAAAGCAAGCATTATGATCTTTAGAGGATATAATAACTAAAAGCATTATGATCTTTAGAGGATATAATAACTAAAAGCATTATGATCTTTAGAGGATATAATAACTAAAAGCAAGCATTATGATCTTTAGAGGATATAATAACTAAAAGCAAGCATTATGATCTTTAGAGGATATAATAACTAAAAGCAAGCATTATGATCTTTAGAGGATATAATAAGTAAAAGCAAGCATTATGATCTTTAGAGGATATAATAACTAAAAGCAAGCATTATGATCTTTAGAGGATATAATAAGTAAAAGCAAGCATTATGATCTTTAGAGGATATAATTAAAAGCAAGCATTATGATCTTTATAATAACTAAAAGCAAGCATTATGATCTTTAGAGGATATAATAACTAAAAGCATTATGATCTTTAGAGGATATAATAACTAAAAGCAAGCATTATGATCTTTAGAGGATATAATAAGTACATAGAAATCATGTCTTATCAATTTCACCATAGATTGAAAATTCTTTCTAAATTGTATGCTATTGATAATTAATGTTAAAAATTTTGAAGGCAAACTTACACACATTAAAATTTAATAATATTACAATGTATATTCATGTAAATAACAGTATATTATAGACATATAAGGAAAGAATTTAAAAGTAGGTGTATATTGATTAAAGAGAATTTATGTCTGTTGTTTGTGTCATATGACTGACAGAATTTAATTTTGATTAGAGCACCTGTCTATAATACAATTTGTAGGTAGGGATGTATAAACTATTTAAATTCTTGTGTAGTTATGAATAAAAATGTGTGGACATATACAAACAAGTGTGATTGTCTTTTAATGCATAACATTTAATTGAAGTACTTAATATAACAATAAAACCATAATTTATCAAAATCAAGTTTCACCTAACAACGTTTTATGTCTGAAAATTTATATGCCCATATTTTTGGATTTTCAGGTTAAATTATTGTATCAAAGAAATGTATTAAAAAGTTCCAAATAATATGGAACAGATAAAGAACCTAAATAAACATCCTAATGCAGGAAATACAAAATAGTAATGAAATGGAAATTACACAGAACATATAAATATTGAGCATTTGGTGATCAAGAGGGTCTCCTAAGGTTAAAATTGTCAAAAAGTAGGCTAGACCCATCTTTTTTATGCCCCCGCAACTTTCAAGTTGGGGGGCATATTGCTTTACCCCTGTCCATCCGTCTTTCCGTCTGTCTGCCTGTCCCATTGTGGGTATATAGTTATTCCAGATAACTCCTCTTACAGTTTGAATGCTAGGAAGTTTTCACTTTGCTGGCTGTTTGTACATATATTGAAGGTGTGCATGTGGTCAGGGTTTTAGTTTTTATTAATATTTGCACTTTTGGGAGATAGGTGAACTTATTTTAAAATAACACTTTGCATCTGCGGGGGCATCATTTGTGTCTCCCAGACACAAAAAATTTCAAAGAAAATTCTACATTGTCTTTGTTATGATACAGTTACTTCAGAGTTGAGTGCAGGGGCATCACTTTGTCTAGTTTCAATTGATTGAACTCCTTTTCTTAATTCAGTGACTTGGTTAATAATTGAAACTTTCAGAGAGGCTTTATATCAAGTAATCTACAAATTCAAACATTTTTGTTGTGTAACTATTATTTTAATATTATTTTAATCACATACTCAGTGCATGCATCAGTTCATAATCTTCAATTGTATGAAGCTGATACTGTATATCTGAAGAAGAAGAAAAAAATATAACTTTTGAGATATATAAGTTAGTACTTACTTTTACATGTTTTATAGTCTATAAATACATGTATGATCAATATAAGCTGTATCAAACTATATAAGATACATTGTAGAGTGTTCTGGTAATATCAATCAGTTTACGAGTTTAACTGTACACTGTTCAACCTAGGTGTTATCACATTAGAATAAATAAAATTCATTGGTAATAAAAAAAACTTAGTTAAGTTAAGGTTGTGGTAAATAATGTAACAATTAAATTTTAGTTTTTAGGCAAGAGCTGACAATTGTTGTGTAGCTTTTGTTTAGCCTGTAAGCCAATTTTATGCATCTACATTAAAATTAACTGCAGATATTTGACTTTTAATTTTGCAAAAATACTTTAACAGTTCAAAAGCAGAAACTTTGAAAACAACTTTCTTTAGAAAGTAAGGAACTTGCAAGATTGATCTATCTGGAAATCCTACATGTATAATCCCAAGTGATTAATTTTCCAAATGATCCAATATCAGTTGTTGCCCCTATTGTCCTGACTACGTAAAATATTTGCCACTGCATATAAAGCAAACCGCACCAATCTATTTAATTGCACATTAAAATGTTTTTTACCAGTTCAAATTGATTATTTAGGGTTTCACTGCCTACATGTACCCTATTTTCTAAGCCTACCATTAAGGTTTTATTGGCACTTTTGGTAGTGAGTTACCATCATTTATGACACAATTACAGGTCTCCCTGTAAAAAAAATAAAATTATCCTTATATTCATACATGTACATCCCCTTTGTCTTAATGACAATAAAATTGGACAAGGGATCATATTTAAACTTGACCACATATTGTATGTGCCTGTCCAAAGACAGAAGCCTGTAAATCATTGGTTGTCATTTGTCAGTCTGCACCAAAATATTTTTAACTACTACTCTGAAGAGACAAAAACCAATATTCCAACATTTTTCTTATGTGTTTAAACAAAGGTTTGCAAATACTTACTAGTCTGAAAATGAAATTTTACTAGTCTGGGGCATCAGACTAGTGGCTAACAGTGCAGACTGATTTGTTGCTGTATATTAAATTTGTTTTTCATTATTGTTTTGTACATACATTTTGTAAATCAGGTTGTTAAGTTTTCTCTTTTGAAGTGTCAGGGTCTTTTTTAGCTTGCTATGCAGTGTGGGATTAGTTTATTGGTGGAAGCCATGTGGTGACCTACAGTTGCTGACTTCTTTGTCATAACTAATACATGTATCTCTTTATTTGTGAACAAATTTTTATTTTTCATATTTATGCTTGTTGTCAATGAAGGTGGTTATACATTTATGTCTGGAAATCCTGACATGATAAAGAATCAGACGTGTATTAAACCTGGTATCTGACTTCTGAATACTGTCCATGTTTTATTTTGATGCTTTTGGGTCTCTATTTTATATGATGATCTACAAAGTACAAAGAATATCTTCACAGTCCGTTGAATTTTATGCTGAAGGCATGATGTAGTGATAGTGTACGACATTTGTTATTAATTTAACCATCTGTTATAAATATATTCCTAAATGTTAAAGGACCAATTTTTTTTTAATAATCACTAAAATAGATAAAAGAGTACCTTTAAATTGAGTCTTGCTTTTACTATTAATGACTCATACAACATTTTGAAGGAATGTTATTATTATTGTCTGTTTGTAAATTTAAGTTGCATGTTATGATACTGTCCTACATGTACAGTGCACATGTATTTAAAAATGTAATAACTTATGATGATAATAAGTAAAAGCAAGCATTATGATCTTTAGAGGATATAATAACTAAAAGCAAGCATTATGATCTTTAGAGGATATAATAAGTAAAAGCAAGCATTATGATCTTTAGAGGATATAATAAGTAAAAGCAAGCATTATGATCTTTAGAGGATATAATAAGTAAAAGCAAGCATTATGATCTTTAGAGGATATAATAACTAAAAGCAAGCATTATGATCTTTAGAGGATATAATAACTAAAAGCAAGCATTATGATCTTTAGAGGATATAATAAGTACATAGAAATCATGTCTTATCAATTTCACCATAGATTGAAAATTCTTTCTAAATTGTATGCTATTGATAATTAATGTTAAAAATTTTGAAGGCAAACTTACACACATTAAAATTTAATAATATTACAATGTATATTCATGTAAATAACAGTATATTATAGACATATAAGGAAAGAATTTAAAAGTAGGTGTATATTGATTAAAGAGAATTTATGTCTGTTGTTTGTGTCAATATGACTGACAGAATTAAATTTTGATTAGAGCACCTGTTTGTAGGTAGGGATGTATAAACTATTTAAATTCTTGTGTAGTTATGAATAAAAATGTGTGGACATATACAAACAAGTGTGATTGTCTTTTAATGCATAACATTTAATTGAAGTACTTAATATAACAATAAAACCATAATTTATCAAAATCAAGTTTCACCTAACAACGTTTTTATGTCTGAAAATTTATATGCCCATATTTTTGGATTTTCAGGTTAAATTATTGTATCAAAGAAATGTATTAAAAAAGTTCCAAATAATATGGAACAGATAAAGAACCTAAATAAACATCCTAATGCAGGAAATACAAAAATAGTAATGAAATGGAAATTACACAGAACATATAAATATTGAGCATTTGGTGATCAAGAGGGTCTCCTAAGGTTAAAATTGTCAAAAAGTAGGCTAGACCCATCTTTTTTATGCCCCTACAACTTTCAAGTTGGGGAGCATATTGTTTTACACATGTCCATCTGTCTTTCCGTCTGTCTGCCTGTCCCATTGTGGGTATATAGTTATTCCAGATAACTCCTCTTACAGTTTGAATGCTAGGAAGTTTTCACTTTGCTGGCTGTTTGTACATATATTGAAGGTGTGCATGTGGTCAGGGTTTTAGTTTTTATTAATATTTGCACTTTTGGGAGATAGTTGAACTTATTTTAAAATAACACTTTGCATCTGCGGGGGCATCATTTGTGTCTCCCAGACACAATAAAATCTCAAAGAAAATTCTACATTGTCTTTGTTATGATACAGTTACTTCAGAGTTGAGTGCAGGGGCATCACTTTGTCTAGTTTCCATTGATTGAACTCCCTTTTCTTAATTCAGTGACTTGGTTAATAATTGAAACTTTCAGAGAGGCTTTATTATTTCACCTAATTGCACTGAATCTCCTTTTTTTTTCTTCTCAAATAGTTTTTGTGGTTTAACAAACTGATTTTATCTTAGTACACAGAAGTGGTATTTTATTTTTTGATCTGTATTAAAAGATTTTTATGGTTTCCCTTGATTAGTATCTGTTATTCTTCCTAAAAAGAATGCTTTGTGATATAGTGTTTCCTGCAGATTTTGAAAAGGGCAGAGTAATTTTTTTCTTAGAGGGCACTCTTTGCATGGTTGTCTACACTGTAAGGGCACCCTTTGCATGGAGGACTACACTTTGAGGGCACCCTTTACATAGATATAAAGGTTATGGATAGGGATTTAATCAAATATACCATTGTTTCATACTTACTGGTAAACAATAAAGATGTGTATATTAGGTTATTAATTTATTTCCTTTTTGTAATAAAATCATCACTTCATTATATTTGGTCTTGAACTTATTAATATTGAATTATACCATGCAAGCCATTTTCACATCTGCCAGGAATTTTCGTCAATGTCCAATGATGGGTGGCGGTATACACAACACATGCAACTTATATTTTTGTTGTGTTTTGTGTATTCTGTATATAGATTTAAGTACTGCCTTTTCTGGTTTAATATTTATTCTATTATATGTTTAAAATGTTGCCTCTTTTCTTCCAGGGATAAAGAGGATGTTTTGAGTACTCATAATATTTTTAACCCACCACAGTTTTTGTCGTCTTTCCAGAATTAGGAATATTAGATATAGGTTACTGCTGTCTCTTCCTGATTTTTGGCAATTGAGAATTTGATGTTTGTTTCAAATATTAATAATTAAGAGTTTGTCATAGCTGTGTTTGAAGTATCCATTGTTGAAGGTCATATGGTTGTGAACGCTAGGTATCTGTTACCGTTAGTTTTGTATTGTTGGATTGCTGTTTCATTGGCATTTATCCATATCTCTCTCTCTCTGTCATATTTACTTTTGTACTTTTATATAGTTAAATGTTGAATTATATTTGTATTTTTCTTACTTTGATTTAATCAAAATTTAAGGCATCATGCCACATGCCAGTGTAAACATACTATAATTACATTTATGTGTAAATGCTTTAATTTGAAAATATTTTTACAAAATATAAATGTAATAATTTTATTTTGTTTGTGTGAAATTTTGAGTATTTAAAGTTAAATCTAATTGTATTTATAAAGAGCAAGATTTACATGCAAAGATCATTGATAAAGATTTACATGCAAAGATCATTGATAAAGATTTGAATATACCCCATAGTGTGAAAGACTTTTAAATTTGTGTAATTGTATTTGACATTGTGTAATTGTATTTGACATTATGTAATTTTAACACCATATTTGTTAAATCTGGCATATTTCTCCTCTGATTACATGTAAATTTGACTGCCTATTCATATGTAGATTATTTATGTTTTTATTTTGATCAGATAGTACAAGATTTAGATTCAATCCTCTAATTTGCTCTGTCAAGTTTTTAGATGACTTATCTGTATTTCAAAACGCATTGAAAAGTTTGAAAAGATCAACAAAAATCTTTGAAAAGTGATTGAAATTTGAGAATATCAGTACTATTTTATTCTATATAGGTTTTGGCTTAGATGCAGGTTTTTCTTCTCTAAATTTCTTAAAATCATTAACATTGTGAATTTGTCACCTTTCATGTCATTTTTATATGTTACAAATTTGCACATAATGCATAATTGATTGCTTTCAATGTACATTACATAATCCTTATATGCATTGCATCAATCTATAATAACTGGTTTCAGCATGTGCACCTGAGTTTGGAAAATGAATGAAAATTGTAAAAATGATTTTTGTCTCGCCTTGACGGAGTCAAAAAGCGAGGCATAGGTATGCTGTCAACAATACATTAGTTTGTGATTAGGTCATGTTTGATGTGAACCATCAATGGTAGATCAATGATATTTGGCATGCAGTTGTATTAGCATTGGCACATCTCATTTCCATGGAGATTATTTGGCCCCGCCCCCTCAGTCATGGTCTATTGACTTTGAAACTTTTGCTTATGTTACATGCATTAGTTTGTGATTAGGTCAGTTTATGGGGAACCACTAGTGGTAGGACAATGATATTTGGTATGCAGTTATATAAGCATTGGCATATCTCATTTCCATGGAGATTATTTGGCCCCGCCCCCTCAGTCATGGTCTATTGACTTTGAAACTTTTGCTTAGTTTACATATATTAGTTTGTGATTAGGTCAGTTTAAGGGGAACCATAAGTGGTAGTCCAATGTTATTTGGTATGCAGTTGTACAAGCATAAGCACATCTCATTTCCATTGAGAATATTTGGCCCCGTCCCCTCAGTCATGGTCTATTGACTTTGAAACTTTTGCTTAGTTTATATGTATTAGTTTGTGATTAGATCAGTTTAGGATGAACCCCTTATGTTTAGTCAATGATATTTGGTATGCAAATGTATTGGCATTTGCAAGTCTTGTTTCCATGGAGATTATATAGCCCCAACCCCTTATCATGGTTCATTGACTTTGAAACTTAGTTTACAAGTAAATGTTTGTGTTTAGGTTTATTTAAAGGGAACAACTTATGATAAGTCAATGGTATTTGGTATGCAGTTGTATTATCATTGGCACATCTCATTTCCATGGAGATTGTTTAGCCATGTACCTTCAGTCATGGTAATGTAATAGGAATGGATTATTTCCCTTTTCATTACTTAATTATTTCAGGCTGTTAATTGATTTGCTTGATAATATTTCATTTACATTTGATTTATTCTATTTAGTATTCATATATTGAGCAAGACAGACATTTGAGTTCCTTTATTTATTTGGCGTTTGCGATAATTTTGCAATGTTATTTATTTTTGCTTACCATTTTGAAAGAAGTTATTTAAATGAAATAATTAAAATACTTGAATATGAACTAATTGCCTAAAGACGGGTTGCCTGTCTGAGTGCGATGCACATTAAAACGAACTATAATAAGACGGTTTGTCTGTCTGAATTTAAGCTCTATAGGCAAGCCTCATGGCGTCTTGACGGCTGAGTATACCTGGTTTTGCATAAATGTTTCCAAGGGTTTCTGTCTATATGTTACTAAGATGTGTTAATGTGTTAAATGTTGAATCGAATATGTCTTTACTTTCTTTTCATTAAATTGTTATTTGTTTTGCTGCTTTGAGTATTATTTGAAGTGCCTTGGAATATACCCCATACACTGTATCCAGAACCATCCCTCACAGTTCATTGACTTTGAATATTTGCATAGCTTACATGTTAAAGTTTTGCTATTTTAATTTCAACATTTGCATTATCGAAATTACAAAAAGGCGAGACATATCTCTGAGATAACAGTTTATTTTAAATTTAAAACATTTGCATATTATTTCCCTCTTGCCTTAGATTGAGATTTGGCTCTAATCAGTTATAGTATGCCCCACTAAAAGACAGAATACAATTATGTAGTACAATGGTGATTTTGTAACAGCCTGATGTCATATGACAGTATCGAGTAGGTGGAAAGGGTATTGGGAGACAGGGAGAAAGGGGGCGGGAGAACTATCAAAGGGAGACGAACTTTAATGTTGAAAAAAAAATAAAGAGGTAAAAAAACGAAAAAAAAAATGGATACTAAATGTTCTAATAAATGGACAAATCTTTGAAAAAAGGCAACATTTATATTTCCCAAACCATTTTTGCCATTTCCGATCATTTCTAGAAATCATCCTTTCAAAACGGAATTATCTCTCCGTTACGTTTTCCTTTTTAAAATGCCCCCATCATATATACCACTTAATTGTATATTAGAAAGTGTAATACCCTCTTTGTTACCTGGTCAGGTTGTATATACATTAGATGAGGAGATTTACAATAGGCTGACCAGCTCTCTTCAGACTGATACAATGACGATCAATGAAAAAGTTAGCGAGACGTTTGAGGAAGAGGAAATTGTACTGACTGTACTGAGCTGTGAAAGGACGAGACGTGGGAGAACTGTTAAAAAACCAAGACACTTGATGGATTTCTATTAATTCTGTACATATTATATTATATTTTATAGCAAAACTTAGACAAATATTTAAGGCCAGATATATGTACACAGGTTCATTAGTTTTCTTGTCTTATGCCTTCACATGTGGGTATCTGTTTCCTCTAAGTATTTGGCGATCTTCTACAAATTTAAAAAGAAGGGATGCTGACAATGTCAGAGATACACTCCCTCCTCTAAACAATATTACATGTTCTTAACGTTTTCCAGGTCACCTTAAAATATTTACGTTATCCACTTGACCATACAAAGTAAGGTGTTCTCGAGGACAGGGAAAAATAGAGATGACACAATAAAAACTATGTCTAATTTCATGATCCTCATACATGATAGACATAAGAAGATGTGGTATGAGTGCCAATGAGACAACTCTCCATCCAAGTCAAAATTATAAAAGTAAACCACTATAGGTCAAAGTACGGTCTTCAACACAGAGCCATGGCTCACACAGAACAGTAAGCTATAAAGGGCCCCAAAATTACTAGTGTAAAACCATTCAAACGGGAAAACCAACGGTCTAAACTATATAAAAAGCGAGAAACACTTATGAACCACATCAACAAACGACAACTACTGAACATCAGATTCCTGACTTAGGACAGGTGCAAACAAATGCAGCGACCATACATATCAAAATGAGTTTCTTGACATTGGGGCATGCACAATGCACCATTGACAACATTCCCAACATTGTGTATTAATTTGCGTGCGAGTCGGAGGCAGGCCTTTTCGTAAAATCAGTATATGCTTTAATAAAGACCTACCCCACCTACATATGGTCATATATTAATTCAAATTTGTATTAAAATCAATTGATCTGAAAAAGATGGTTGTTAAGGTGGGAGATGGAAGCAGAGGCGGGAGAAAGGAGAGAGGGCGGGAGAAAGGAGAAGAGGGTTGGGAGAAAGGAGAAAGGTACCCCCTTTCCACCCCTCAGTATCTCTCTTATTCTGACAACCCTAACCCCTTGTCAATTGTAGAAAATTATCATGAAAACATAGTAATCCCTGTAACCTTAAATTTGGGATTGGTCATCATCTGTTAAAAAATATCTCCTTCAAAACATAAACTCATCACCCTTTCATCAACAATACAAGATACATGACTGTATTCCAGTGGAATGTTATGATTTCATCTGTTTTCATAACCCATCCAGTCATATAAATGCAATGATCCTCTAACAAAACACAAAATAAACCACAAAAAAGATATTGGTTCACAACTTAATTTTGTTTTTATTACATACATGTATACAAGTATTTAGATTTTCACTTTGAGATGAAGAAGAGCAATAAAACTAGTGCTCTTTTACTTTTGTTTTGTAAATAGTGTGTAGGGATTTTGTGTCATGATTTAATGCACTATATTCAATTCTCTACATCACAAATCTCAATGTATTAAATATGAATAGACTCAATTGTCTAAAATAATTTGTATCAGTTTATTTCACCTCATTTGTCAATAGAAACAAAGCTTATTTTTACATTCTTTAATCTGACTATAACATGTAGAATAAGTATGTATCAATAGGAGACCTCATACAAGGATAGCTTGAGACGGGATATATTACAGATCAAACACATGAAAACAACTATTATGCCAATCTATCATGTTTATGTAAAGCCCTGTTTTATTGACAATCTGCTGTAACATGATACTTAAACTTCTTGATCTACTATTTATACAATAAACCTGACTATTTGTGTGCTAATTTAATATTTTAAATGTGTGTTTTAGAGCAACAAGGAGAGATTTAAAACATTCTAGATTTTGTACTGTTATTAAATATTAAGCCCACCCTGTTCAACAGATATGAATTTGTAATGGGATTTAGTCTTTATTTGGTTATTTATTCTACGACCCTGTTCTTTTATGATGAATGAAGATGGTTTATTTATTAGTTGAAATTGACTTTGTACTAGCTTTCAGTTATTGAAAGTTCTCTCAGACCTGTACATTATATTTACTTTGTGTTTTGTTGTTTTTTGTTGACTGCTTCATTCTAATCTGATGAGTGAGGCCCATTTAAACCAATTTTTACAGTTTATTCTTATGTTTAACTCTGCCACATAGTTTATGTGTCAGTTCCAAGTTGGGAGTCTGTTTTCTGTGGTTGTCTTTTGTTCCAAGTTGGGAGTCTGTTTTCTGTGGTTGTTCTTTGTTCCAAGCTGGGAATCTGTTTTCTGTGGTTGTCTTTTGTTCCAAGTTGGGAGTCTGTTTTCTGTGGTTATCTTTTGTTCCAAGTTGGGAGTCTGTTTTCTGTGGTTGTCTGTTGTTCAAGTTGGGAGTCTGTTTTCTGTGGTTGTCGTTTGTTCCAAGTCTGTTTTCTGTGGTTGTCTTTTGTTCCAAGTTGGGAGTCTGTTTTCTGTGGTTGTCTTTTGTTCCAAGTTGGGAGTTGTTTTCTGTGGTTGTCTTTTGTTCCAAGTTGGGAGTCTGTTTTCTGTGGTTGTCGTTTGTTCCAAGTTTCTGTGGTTGTCGTTTGTTCCAAGTTGGGAGTCTGTTTTCTGTGGTTGTCTGTGGTTGTTTTCTGTGGTTGTCGTTTGTTCCAAGTTGGGAGTCTGTTTTCTGTGGTTGTCTTTTGTTCCAAGTTGGGAGTCTGTTTTTCTGTGGTTGTCTTTTGTTCCAAGTTGGGAGTCTGTTTTCTGTGGTTGTCGTTTGTTCCAAGTCAGGTTCTGTGGTTGTCGTTTGTTCCAAGTTGGGAGTCTGTTTTCTGTGGTTGTCTTTTGTTCCAAGTTGGGAGTCTGTTTTCTGTGGTTGTCGTTTGTTCCAAGTTGGGAGTCTGTTTTCTGTGGTTGTCTTTTGTTCCAAGTTGGGAGTCTGTTTTCTGTGGTTGTCTTTTGTTCCAAGTTGGGAGTCTGTTTTCTGTGGTTGTCTTTTGTTCCAAGTTGGGAGTCTGTTTTCTGTGGTTGTCGTTTGTTCCAAGTTGGGAGTCTGTTTTCTGTGGTTGTCTTTTGTTCCAAGTTGGGAGTCTGTTTTTCTGTGGTTGTTGTTTGTTCCAAGTTGGGAGTCTGTTTTCTGTGGTTGTTGTTTGTTCCAAGTTGGGAGTCTGTTTTCTGTGGTTGTCTTTTGTTCCAAGTTGGGAGTCTGTTTTCTGTGGTTGTTGTTTGTTCCAAGTTGGGAGTCTGTTTTCTGTGGTTGTCTTTTGTTCAAGTTGGGAGTCTGTTTTCTGTGGTTGTCTTTTGTTCCAAGTTGGGAGTCTGTTTTCTGTGGTTGTCGTTTGTTCCAAGTTGGGTTCTGTGGTTGTCGTTTGTTCCAAGTTGGGAGTCTGTTTTCTGTGGTTGTCTTTTGTTCCAAGTTGGGAGTCTGTTTTCTGTGGTTGTTGTTTGTTCCAAGTTGGGAGTCTGTTTTCTGTGGTTGTCTTTTGTTCCAAGTTGGGAGTCTGTTTTCTGTGGTTGTCTTTTGTTCCAAGTTGGGAGTCTGTTTTCTGTGGTTGTCTTTTGTTCCAAGTTGGGAGTCTGTTTTCTGTGGTTGTCTTTTGTTCCAAGTTGGGAGTCTGTTTTCTGTGGTTGTTGTTTGTTGCTGTCTTCATTATTTCTATTTGAATTGTTTCACATTTGTCATGCCAGGCCATTTTAAAGCTTACTATGCAGTATGAGTTTTCCCATTGATAAAGACTTTTACAGTAGTGACTTATAGTATTGTACAATTTTGTACATCCTCATCTGTTGGTCTGCAGTGGATACCACACCTTTATATTCATAGACATAGGAACTTTGTTCCTGCTTGGACTGGATTATGGAATGGGGAAAGAGAATAGAGAAGAGATCAGCAAGCATTTCAATATTAAAAATTGTTGTTATGGTACACATATCATTAACAAAAGAAGATATAGCGTAAACACAAATGAGACAGCAACCCAACAACAAAACACCACAAATGACATTACACATGACTGATCTTATGGTCTACAGCTTGTAACTTTTGTCTTAAACCAGGAACAGTCAGTAAGAAATATATCTGATACTGTATGAACTATGTTTTATACAATCTACCTTAAATATCAGACTATTAAAGTTGATACATATTGTATCACTCCTGCTCAACTGTTTGTCTGTTCAATTGTCGATCCAATTTGAAGGGATACATATGGGAGGTTGTCCTTTCAATTTCTACAGTTTTTTCAATGTAGAAACTTTTTTCTTTTAAAGAATTTTTTTATAACAGTAATCTGTGTTTGTTAGATAAATTTAATGTTTAGCTATCACTTTACTGTATGTATTCAATTTCTTTCAACTGTTGTCAATCTAATTACAGGAATTTGTAAAGCACCTTAAATGTCATTTGTGTCATCAAATAGAGTGTCATTCTTTAATAGAGCAAGAATTAATTGATGGTATTACAGAAAGAACGAGTCCGTTATTTTGTATTTGTAGTTAATAACTAAATATAAGGTTACACATATCAGTGAATTGAAATTTATTTGATTCATGGTGGATAAAGAAACCAGAAGATTGTAAAAGTTTTTTGTGTAATGGTGTAGTGAATTTTAATAGAAAACCTGTACATATTTGAATTGCTCTGATTGATTTATAGAAAAGGAGTAAAGGATATTAGAATAAAAAATGAAATTAAATACCATTGAAGGTGAATGAGATTTTTATCATTGTGAGAATCATGACATTGGGTCTTGACATATTTGTAGTCTTTTAATTTTACATTTTTGTGATGATTGTCAGTGCAATGTTAAGGTCCAAGTAAGAAAGTTGTTCATACATTTCTTCCTGCAAGTGAAAAAGTTGTTCATAGATTTCTTCCTTCAAGTGACAAAGTTGTTCATACATTTCTTCCTGCAATTAGATTTAGATTAATAAAAGTTTATGGATTACTATAACAAGGTTCTATAGTAAACATGATCCCAGTCAAATAGGTTCATATAGAACCATTCAGTTTATACTGTAAAATCATACATGTACATCTAAAAAGAGGGAAGTAAATAAATACGAATTTTTATAAATAGTTTGGGATGTTCTTTTTAGAGATTTTAAAAAATAAAAAAAATAAAAAATTGGTATTGATTAAAGGAAAGGAGAAAAAAGCTTAAGCTTGTACAAATAGATAGAAAATTAACATTTTTTACTTTCAAAATTTTCATTATTTTTTTAATATGAATATGAAAATATTATTTTAGGCTTTGTTGTCTTGGTAGCATATTAAAGTAGTCAGATAGAGACCTCTGACTGTGTTAAAAGTGTTTTGTCATATGTATATATTTAACATGTTATTTTTTTTTTACAATTTCAGAGTAGTCACAAAGGACTTTCTCTCCTTGATAAAGTATTTTCCTATCTGAATCTAGAAGAAAAAGATTATTTTGGACTGCGTTATCTTGATACCTCAGACCAAACTGTAAGTACAGTAAAAATTATTACAACCATACAAAAGCAAAAAAATGTATACAGTAAAAAAATCCTTCAACCGTACAAAAGCAATGAAATTGTCTACAGTAAAAATATCATACAACCATTCAAAAGCAATGAAAGTGTCTACATTAAAAAGAACTACAACCATTCAAAAGCAATGAAAGTGTCTACATTAAAAAAACAACCTACAACCATTCGAAAGCAATGAGTGTCTACATTAAAAAAACTACAACCATTCAAAAGCAATGAAAGTGTCTACAGCAAAAAATACTGCAAACATTCAAAAGCAATGAAAGTGTCTGCAGCAAAAAAAATACTACAACCATTCAAAAGCAATGAAAGTGTCTACAGCAAAAAAATACTACGACCATTCAAAAGCTATAAAAGTACCTCCAGTAAAGAAATACTACGACCATTCAAAAGCTATAAAAGTACCTCCAGTAAAGAAATACTACGACCATTCAAAAGCTATAAAAGTACCTCCAGTAAAGAAATACTACGACCATTCAAAAGCTATAAAAGTACCTCCAGTAAAGAAATACTACGACCATTCAAAAGCTATAAAAGTACCTCCAGTAAAGAAATACTACGACCATTCAAAAGCTATAAAAGTACCTCCAGTAAAGAAATACTACGACCATTCAAAAGCTATAAAAGTACCTCCAGTAAAGAAATACTACGACCATTCAAAAGCTATAAAAGTACCTCCAGTAAAGAAATACTACGACCATTCAAAAGCTATAAAAGTACCTCCAGTAAAGAAATACTACGACCATTCAAAAGCTATAAAAGTACCTCCAGTAAAGAAATACTACAACCATTCAAAAGCTATAAAAGTACCTCCAGTAAAGAAATACTACGACCATTCAAAAGCTATAAAAGTACCTCCAGTAAAGAAATACTACGACCATTCAAAAGCTATAAAAGTACCTCCAGTAAAGAAATACTACGACCATTCAAAAGCTATAAAAGTACCTCCAGTAAAGAAATACTACAACCATTCAAAAGCTATAAAAGTACCTCCAGTAAAGAAATACTACAACCATTCAAAAGCTATAAAAGTACCTCCAGTAAAGAAATACTACGACCATTCAAAAGCTATAAAAGTACCTCCAGTAAAGAAATACTACGACCATTCAAAAGCTATAAAAGTACCTCCAGTAAAGAAATACTACGACCATTCAAAAGCTATAAAAGTACCTCCAGTAAAGAAATACTACGACCATTCAAAAGCTATAAAAGTACCTCCAGTAAAGAAATACTACGACTATTCAAAAGCTATAAAAGTACCTCCAGTAAAGAAATACTACGACCATTCAAAAGCTATAAAAGTACCTCCAGTAAAGAAATACTACGACCATTCAAAAGCTATAAAAGTACCTCCAGTAAAGAAATACTACGACCATTCAAAAGCTATAAAAGTACCTCCAGTAAAGAAATACTACGACCATTCAAAAGCTATAAAAGTACCTCCAGTAAAGAAATACTACGACCATTCAAAAGCTATAAAAGTACCTCCAGTAAAGAAATACTACGACCATTCAAAAGCTATGAAAGTACCTCCAGTAAAGAAATACTACGACCATTCAAAAGCTATAAAAGTACCTCCAGTAAAGAAATACTACAACCATTCAAAAGCTAAGAAAGTACCTCCAGTAAAGAAATACTACGACCATTCAAAAGCTATAAAAGTACCTCCAGTAAAGAAATACTACGACCATTCAAAAGCTATAAAAGTACCTCCAGTAAAGAAATACTACAACCATTCAAAAGCTAAGAAAGGGTCTGCTGTAATAAGAAAGGGACACTTAACTGGTTATAGTAAATATAAAGTAAAAAGTTACATGGGAACAGTCAACATACATGTATAACAAATAAAGAAAATAGTTGTATGGGGAAAAAGTAAAAAAAAAAGGTCAGTGGGAGTTATCAAAGTACAAGTATGAATGAAAGGGTTTTTGTGAAACAAGCAGATTCATTAAAAGATATTGTTGAGCTGAATTGTCTCAGAAAAAAGCTATTTATAACAGACAGATTATAGAGGATGATTTTGTGCAGGTGTCTGGTGAAAAAAAACCAGCTTGACTTTTTACAGGTAACAACTTTTTTGGTTGATATAGTTAAATTCCCAAGTTTTTAAAGATCTATACATGTATTCAGAGTGTAATATTTTGTATGAAACAAATGTTTTATCTGTGGATGGATCTTTTGTCTACTTTTAATTGTGCTTTTGGTCAAAATTTGCTCTGGATACATGTAGCCCATGTGTTATAATGAGGCATTGAACTGCTATCAATCAATCATATATTAAGATTACTTTGTTTAACAGAAAAAGCATCTTACAATAAATGAGAAGTAAATTTGTGTGGTAATAACTCAGACTCAACAGAGCCAAAATATCTTAATCCATGATCCTCTGAGAGCTAGGAGCTCTGTTGGTGTAGCCTGTACCTGTAGTCCTATCAGAGGGCCTGAAGCCCGAAAATATTGTTCAAAGGGGCCTAGAGTCATTAATGTTGATCTGGAAGCCTAACAATAAAATAAAGATGGAGCCCAGAGCCTGTTTTATCCCCCAAAATTTATCAACAGTATGAATATTTTGCTTGTGTAGTTAGTATGTGATATGATTTATTATATGAATAGTCAGATAATTTGTATTTTACAGCATTGGTTAGATCCATTCAAATCATTATCATCACAGTTAAAATGTAAGTAAATCTTTGTTATCCAACTCATTTCAACATTTTTCTTTGTCATCACTTCAGTAGAAAAGTTAGATTTTAAGGGGACATAATCAGTGTTGTTTTCATTTCCTAAATGGATAATTTTCAACAATTATAACAAGAAAATAAACTGTTTTAAGCAAAATATCCATCAAAATTTAACAACTTAAGCAAGTCATTTAAGAAAAAATACACACGTACCAAATATATATTAAATGCACATTGATAAATGTATCACATAATGAAATTCAAGACTTTCAGCAACCAACAATCAAACAATCAATCAATATTCTAGGTTAACTAATTTGTGCAGGTGCAAGCCATATGTATTTGTTTTTTTTTTGATGGGTGAAATTATCAGGTTTTCCATTCTGTGTGCCCATCTGTTGTTCTGTCCCATTTCAGGTTAAAGTTTTGGTTCAAGCTAGTTCATCATGAATTTGTGTTCAACATGAAACTTAGAACACATATTCTTTTATGTCTTGTTTAATACAATGTGTTCATTTATTTCACTACCATGCTCATTACAATAAAAAGAGAGACATAAGTCCAAGAGAAACTGGCCATGTCATGACAAAAAAAAAACCCCATAAAGATGTTGATAAAACAAACAAGTTTAAAAACACTATATAGAAAGCTAGTAACTGAGCAAAACAAACCACACCAAAAACTGGGGGTGATCTGAGGTTCTCCTGAAGAGTAAGCCAATATTGCTCTACTAGTGGTACTCTTCATGTTGTTCATTGTTAGTGTAAATAATGGGTTTTATGTACATTGCTCAGTATTTTGTATTTGTTTATTTTGACAGTGTGCAATACTCCATACACATTATATTTTGGTGTCAAGTTTTACCCAGCAGATCCATGTAAAGTCAGAGAAGAAATAACAAGGTATTACAATTACACTTCTAAAAACTGAATATATCAGAAGTTGGAACTGTAATGAGTTGTCATATATTTAAAATGAATCAAGTGAGTTCTCATTTAAAAAAAGTTGAGATTTCACTGATGCAATTTGTTTGATTTCTAATAAATGCTCTAAAGATAAAGATAATACATTCAGAGACAGCTGTCTTGAAGAGTTTTTGTCATTAGATGATTAGAAGCCAGGAATATTGAAATAAATGAGCAGACTTCAATTATTAGAGAGACTACCTAAATACATTTACAATATTGAGTTTAGAAAGTTTGACTTAATACAGACAAAGCACTAGTTTCATGAGAATTAAATATCATCCTTTATTTGTAGACTCATCTTTTTTTAGATGAGGTATATATCTATAAGATGGCCAATATATTAGTTAGAAGAAAAATCTTCTTTTGCTATCTAAGGTAACCCTAGTAATTTAAAAGAAAGAATACCAAGTGGTAATAAATCATACATTGAAGAAGGACAAACAAACAACACCATGGACAATAGCCCATAAAAAAAATACCTAAGAAATAAAAGACTGTGCATCAAAAACTCACCAAAACTCAAAGGTGAACAGAATCTGCTCCCCATATATACTATATATACGGTTTATATTTACATTAGATTGATTTTTGATTTATATACAAAGTATTCTGCAATTTTTATACGCCCGTTTACAGGACGTATTATGGTATACTGTTGTCCGTCTGTCCGTCAGTCGTCAACATGTTGGACAATAACTCAAAAACGCTTTAACCAATCTGCATGAAACTTTGATGAATTGTTTATATCTATTGACGTGAGCTCCCTTTCGTTTTTTATAAATTTTAGATTTTAAGTTTCCGAGTTATGGGGTTTTATTCATTAAAAAAGGGGTATTTTCCAGTTTTCAGATAATAACTCAAAAACAATTTCACCAATTTGCAAGAAACTTTGGTGAATTGTTTATATCTATTGACATGAGCTATTTTATTAATTTTTCGATGAGAAGTTATTGAACTTTATTCTTTAAAAAAGTGACAGGCGTATCATGCGCTCATGGCGCAGCTGTTTATTATATTTTATTGCCTAATAAGTAGCCTAAAAAGTACATTTAATTTGAAAATAAATTTCCAAAAAGTTTTCATGCTTGTATTTATGACATAATACTTTTATTTTAGATACCAGTTTTTCCTCCAAGTAAAAGAGATATCCTTCAGGGGAGACTACCTCTGACTTTTGATGAAGCCACAGAATTGTTTGCCTATGCAGTTCAATGTAAGAGAGGTTTCACATAAATGAAAATAGAAATGACTAGATGTAATGACTGATATAAAACCTAACTATACATATAAAATATAATCAGGAAAGTAACAGTTGGGTTTAATGGAATTTAATATTGTTAGTTTTCTCGTTAAATAGTGTTACATTTTGCCATGTCGAGGCCTTTTATAGCTTACTATTCGGTATTGGTTTTGCTCATTGTTGAAAGCCTTACAGTGACATATATTTGTATACATCTACCTTGTTTGTCTCTGCTGGATAGTCGTCTCACTGGCAATCATTCCACATCTTCTTATTTTGAAAGGGAGGTGAAAAAAGTACTGAAAAAAGACATAAAAAATATACAAAAAGCCCTCCGATACTCAAAATTAAGGAATTGACTAGCTGTTGCAGGTGAATTAATAAAGAGCTTGAATACATTCTTTTGAAATTTGATTGTTTAAAATAAAAAGTATTGTTTTGATGCATGTTATGCGGCATGCTGAATTCACATTAAAGAACCTATTAAATTTACTTGTTGTATAGATGAATTTATGACCCTTCAAAAAAATCACTTTTGTGAATGGCAATTACAATAATGCTCTGCCTATTTTGATAGTTAACAATTTAAAATCTAATTGGATTATTCCTGTTGCCAAAATTTATGGAAATTGATATCCATGAAAATGAATTGCTTTGTCAGCACCAGTATTAATTATTTTTTCTGTGCCTTACACAATAAAGTGCAAACAGGGCCTTGATGACATGTCAGTTTTCTTAATTTTGCCCAGTATAATTGTATTGCAGAATATTCATAGATATACTCATTTCTATATATATTTTGCTGTGGTTTGTGTCCTTTAGACCTGCTGTTTTCTATTTTTATCATAGATTGCCTTGGTTGCTTTGAATCTCATTAGTTCATTATAAAGATCAATGGAATAATTTCTATATTTAGCCACTTAGGTGACTCAGAGGTATTCCCCAGGGTATATACCGGAGCGTAGATTAATGATAGATGGAACTAATTTCTATTTTTCGCTGAGCTTGGTGACAATGATTCTCAGAGGTATTCCCCAGGATATATATCTGAGCGTAGATTAATGATAGATGGAACTAATTTCTATTTTTAGCTGAGCTTGGTGACTATGACCCTCAGAGATATTCCCAGGATACATTTCTGAGTTTAGATTTGTGCCAAATCAGACAGAAGAGCTTGAAGAAAGAATATCAGCTTGTCATCGGAGACTAGTGTAAGATTTTATATTTGTATGTTATAGTTCTCTATTATGAATATCTGAAGTGAGTAAAGGAATAATAAAATGCTTTGTTGGTAACAGTAAAGGTAAAGACTTATATTCTTATAAGTTAATGTATCATTTATCTGTACATCACATCTTGAAAATGAATAGTTGCTTGTTGGATTAATGTTTTTTTGTCTCTTTCTCTTTTGTGTGAATTTTTTTTAACAGTAATGCATGACATGTATTTTATATTTCAGGGGCCTAGTTCCGACATCAGCTGAGTATAAATTTTTAGACAAAGTGAAATGGTATGATATGTATGGTGTTGACCTTCATCCAGTATTGGTAAGGTTTTATGTGGGGTAACTAAATCAAGGGAGACAATTTGAGTGGACAAATCCAGATTTTTCTGTTTTGGCTTATCTTTGAACCTGAAATTTCTTCCATTTTCATTATCAGTCTTAATTTTTTTATCACATTTATGAAAGCTTATGATTAAATTGATAATATTGAATAGATTAAAAGACATAAGTCATGCCAGTGGTCAAATTCAGAAATAGAAGTTAACCTACCAAATTTTGTTTTAATGGTACATACCAATTTGATTTAGATCAAGTAAAATAAACACAGGAAAAATATCTGAAAGTTATTTTTGGGGAACTATTCCCAAATTATGGGGGTTGAACAAATCATGGTTTTACAACTTTTTATGAAGGTCAGGTTGATTAAGGTAAACTATATGGACAAGTGATATAGGTTGATGTAGGTTTATTACATGGACAGTTTGATGTAGGTTTATTACATGGACAGTTTGATTTATCCAGCAGACGATATAATAAGTTAAAATGAATTTTATTTAGTTGTTAGAAAACTATATATGTTATGTTGGTCTTCACAATGAAATGGCTAGATCTAAATTATATGATGAGTGCTTTCACATAAACATTATGGGGAAACTGGGTTGACAAATATTATTTCTTTCATTAGTAAATTGTGTCATTTGTACTGTTGGTAAATTTGATATAAGGCATCATAGTAAAAAATCAAACCCCATCAACTATATTGAGGTTAGGGGATAAAACAATAGACTATTTTCATATAACCAACTTTTGACTCCGGATTATATAATTTGTCGACTGGTTACCTTGGACATCATGGTACTTGGTCAAGTAAGAGCAACCAAAATAAGTAAAATCAAACATATAATCGGTGTAATTTGAGGGGAAAGTTTACTGTTTTCCGATGATTTTGTAGTGAAAAAAAATATTAACCAGGTAATTTTCCCCCCAAATTGTACTGATTGAAAGCTTGGTTTTACTTCTTTAGCTTGCTCTTACCTGACTTGGTATCATGATGTCCAAGGTAATCAGTCGACAAATTATATAATCCGAGTCAAAAGTCGGTAATATGAAAATAGTCTATTAGGTATGTAGAGTTACCAGAGTCACAGATATATACAATGTGCTGTATTCTATAAAAACACAATGTTAGGGATCATTCCATTATAATCTTCTTCAACAGAATCTTCCATACACTTTACAGGTAAACTATGCACTTTTGAATTATCAACATACATTTGTATCTTAACAAACAATTATATATGCTACATATACAAGGACTTAATGTCATTTCTCTCTGTCTCGTTGGTGTCTTATTTGTATATGTATTTATATTGTTTTGTTTATGTCATCTTTGTCATCTTATTTTTCATTGTTTCTCTTATTTTTAGCATTTTCTTTAAATTATTTATTAATGAATGGAAAACTGAATTTTTATGCATACAGGTAATATGCTGAGATTATTGAAACAGTAACAAGTATGCTGATTAATATACAATGCACACAAAACATAACAAATAAAAACAATAAGAGCTTAAGCTATTTGCTGAACATGTAAAGTAGTCAAGATTACTGATGCTTAAATTTTAGCAGTTAAAATCATCATATAATTGCTTTAATGGCATACTAAGATATTTCAGGAAAAGAATAAAAACAGAATGTATAAATTTTATGAGAAATAAATAAAAGAATATTCAAAATAAGAATTAAAAAAAAAATATGATGAATTATTGAATTGTTAAATAAAATTGATGTGATATAGGAAAAATTATTGAATTGTTAGAAAATCGCAAATATCAGGCACCCTTAAAAATTATCCAAAATGTTTGTTTTCTTTCCTGCTATCCTAAGTCAGAAGCCCTTTTGTTACTTTCTGAAACCTTTGCAGTATTGGATTTCTGTTCACTGATCCTAGGTTCATGTGAACTGGATTACTGGAGTTGAATGGGTTGATGTAATTCCCTTACTTAACATGGTTTCTTTAAGTTAAGTATGTGACACATCCATTTTACTGATGGTAATAGGCAGTAATAAATACAATGTAATTTAACACTGATTTATATATTTTCAGGGTGAAGGGAATCAAGAGTATTTTTTAGGGCTAACTCCTACGGGTATTGTGGTGTATAAAAATAAAACAAAAGTGGGAAACTACTTCTGGTAAGTACTTCATTATACCCTGCTTTAAAAAAGGGGGTGGGGGTATACTGTTTTACCTCTGTCTGTCTGTCCGTCCGTCAGTCCATCTGTCAGTCCGTCCGTCAGACCGTCCATCCCATGAATATTTTCGTCGCAAGAACAAGGATTTCTGAAATTTGGTTTCAGGGTTTATATAAGTAAGTTACACCGTGTGATGCGTTTTCAGATTGATCACTCAACAACTTCCTGTTTACCGAACACTTGTATTATTTTACACATGATAGCCAAGTTGAAATTTTCGTCATATTTTTCTCAGGAACTACTTGACAAGGATTTCTGAAATTTGGTTTCAGGATTTATATAAGTCAGCTATACCGTGTGATGGGTTTTCAGATTCATCATTCAACAACTTCCTGTTTACCGAAATATTTCGGCGGGGGTATCATCAGTAGCTCACAGTTTTACTTGTTTTATTTATTTTATGTATCATTAGGTCTATTATTGACATACACCCAACATGTCTTTTTATTCATTATAATTTTATTTTTATTATTAGATCATGTTGAAAATAATGATATGTCACATTTTTGGGAGAAGATGGCCGTCTATAACCTATATCTCCAATTCAAAGTTGAATGTTTTAATGTTCTTATGTTCTTAGGAATTTATATTCTTGAAATGATTTCATAAAAGATAATCATTGAACTTATTTGATAAAACAGAATTTTCTGGTCAATGACAACAACAATGAGAAAAACCGATAGGGTATTGTCTGCTATAAAAGGCCCCGAAATCCAATTGAGAAAACTACCCTAATCTATAACATAACAATTTACGAAAAACAAATATGACAAAAATGAACCAATGACAACCACTGAACTAGTTTGTTCTTATGTTGTACTGTAACACCACTGTCCCGGGTTAGGGGAGGGTTTGGCGCCAGCAAACTAGTTTAATCCTGTCACATTCTGTATGTGCCTGTTCCAAGTCTGGAGCCTGTAGTTTATCGTTGGTTCATGTCTGTCAAATTCTTTTTTTTGGCAAATTGTTTTGTTAAAATTGGGCCGTTAGTTTTCTCAATTGAATTGTTTCATATTTTTCATGCTGGGGCCATTTATAACCAACTATACGGTATGGGTTTTTTCATTGTTGAAGGCTGTACAGTTGCCTATAATTATTTATATCCACTTCGTTTGAACTTTGGTGGATAGTTGTCTCATTGGCAATCATACCACAATTCCTTATTTTTATATAAACACAGAAATTAAAATATTTTTCCAGACAAAAGTCTTACTTGATTCTACTATACATACACAGTCTTTCACAGTCATATAATGATGCTGACCACTCTTGTATGAATTTATCTTTAATACAGTTTTTAACAGTAGAAAAAATTACATCAGTTACGTCCTGTTAAAACCAAAGAAAGTTCAGGCCAAGTCTTGCAAAGATTAAATAAGAAATCCCATGCACAAGAAACTCAATTTGCTTGATCATTATTTACATCAAATGCATTTTAAAGTTTGCTCTTATAACTTAATAGACCTTATCACTATTTGGGAATCTGCGACACTTGACCCGAGAATCTACAACACTTGAACTATTAATGTCATACAACAATCACTTTTCCTTTTCTATTGTGAAATAAAAAAATTCAGGAACTTTTGTGATGTCCAGTAATGGCATACATATAGCGATAAGGTGTATACAAATCAGTTCACCAGATACTGATTTAACATGAACACTTTTGGTAATAGTACTTATACAAGAACATACTTTGCATTTATTATTTCTGATGTAATTTGCATTTTCAGGCCAAGGATAACCAAAGTTACCTTTAAACATAAAATATTTATAATAAAAGTCAAAGATAAGAATGTAAGTATTTATTAGATGGACTTGATGATAATGCTTTCATTTAATTACACATAGTACATAAAAAGGATGTTTTGAAGAAATAACTATTGGTATCCATAGTAGAGTAAAATAAACATGAGTGAGCACCTTAGGTGTTGGCTTTAATAAACATGACCTACAAGTGAGCACCTTAGGTGTTGGCTTTAATAAACATGACCTGCAAGTGAGCACCTTAGGTGTTGGTTTTAATAAACATGACCTACAAGTGAGCACCTTAGGTGTTGGTTTTAATAAACATGACCTACAAGTGAGCACCTTAGGTGTTGGCTTTAATAAACATGACCTGCAAGTGAACACCTTAGGTGTTGGCTTTAATAAACATGATCTACAAGTGAGCACCTTAGGCTTTAATAAACATGACCTGCAAGTGAACACCTTGGGTGTTGGCATTAATAAACATGACCTGCAAGTGAACACTTTAGGTGTTGGCATTAATAAACATGACCTACAAGTAAGCACCTTAGGTGTTGGCATTAATAAACATGACCTACAAGTGAGCACCTTATGTGTTGGCTTTAATAAACATGACCTACAAGTGAGCACCTTAGGTGTTGGTTTTAATAAACATGACCTACAAGTGAGCACCTTAGGTGTTGGCTTTAATAAACATGACCTGCAAGTGAACACCTTAGGTGTTGGCTTTAATAAACATGACCTACAAGTGAGCACCTTAGGCTTTAATAAACATGACCTGCAAGTGAACACCTTGGGTGTTGGCATTAATAAACATGACCTGCAAGTGAACACTTTAGGTGTTGCAATTAATAAACATGACCTACAAGTAAGCACCTTAGGTGTTGGCATTAATAAACATGACCTACAAGTGAGCACCTTAGGTGTTGGCTTTAATAAATATGACCTACAAGTGAACACCTTAGGAGTTGGCTTTAATAAACATGACCTGCAAGTGAGCACCTTAGGTGTTGGCTTTAATAAACATGACCTACAAGTGAACACCTTAGGTGTTGGCTTTAATAAACATGACCTGCAAGTGAACACCTTAGGTGTTGGCTTTAATAAACATGACCTACAAGTGAGCACCTTAGGTGTTGGCATTAATAAACACGACCTGCAAGTGAACACCTTAGGTGTTGGCATTAATAAACATGACCTACAAGTGAGCACCTTAGGTGTTGGCTTTAATAAATATGACCTACAAGTGAACACCTTAGGTGTTGGCTTTAATAAACATGACCTACAAGGGAGCACCTTAGGTGTTGGCTTTAATAAACATGACCTGCAAGTGAACACCTTAAGAGTTTGCTTTAATAAACATGACCTACAAGTGAGCACCTTAGGTGTTGGCATTAATAAACTCAACCTACAAGTGAACACCTTAGGTGTTGGCATTAATAAACATGACCTACAAGTGAGTACCTTAGGTGTTGGCTTTAATAAATATGACCTACAAGTGAACACCTTAGGTGTTGGCTTTAATAAATATGACCTGCAAGTGAACACCTTAGGTGTTGGCTTTAATAAACATGACCTACAAGGGAGCACCTTAGGTGCTGGCTTTAATAAACATGACCTACAAGGGAGCACCTTAGGTGCTGGCTTTAATAAACATGACCTTAGGTGTTGGCTCATGACCTACAAGTGAGCACCTTAGGTGTTGGCATTAATAAACATGACCTACAAGTGAACACCTTAGGTGTTGGCTTTAATAAACATGACCTACAAGTGAGCAGCTTTGGTGTTGGCTTTAATAAACATGACCTACAAGTGAGCACCTTAGGTGTTGGCTTTAATAAACATGACCTACAATTGAACACCTTAGGTGTTGGTTTTCCAAAATCAAGATTTAAACTGAGCATAAACAAAGACTTGACTGTTAACCCCAAAACAGTATGAGTTGAGAATAAAATTGATGTTATAATAAAAATTCTCTCTCCCCTCTGCAAACAAAGTTTTTTTGCTTGGGTCTGTCCCTCTGTCTTGTGTTTGTCCTTTTGCCTTGTTTGATTAACTCCTCCTAATAGGATAGATTGATATTGATAAAACTTTTACACAGTTGTAGAACACTATCTGAGGATGTACGTAAAAAATACAACCTCAGGTCAACTTTTTAAAATGGCAGATAATCAAATTTACATATCTTATATCAGGTTTTTTTGCGTCAACTTTTTTTCGCGATTTGATAACAAAAGTGGCAGGTTAAATTTTCACTGTGTATTATTTTCGCTGATCGGGAAAATACACAAGATAAATCACTGTAGTATATTATAATTAAGGTGTAATTAATACAAACTTGATTGACTGATAGTGAATTGGTAACAACAAAATATGAGTTCTACAAATTAAAATACACATATTTCAGAGAACATTCATGGAAAGTAAATTATGTTCATCTCGGCATAATAAAGAAATGAAATTTTGATAATGTTTGTGTGATGGTAAAACAGTTAGTTATGAATATAAAAGTAAGGAGATGTGGTATCATTGCCAATGAGAGATTAATTATCCACCAAAGTTCAAATGAAGTGGATGAAACATATAAATATCTGTGTAAATGCGATTTATTTTTCTTTTCAGTCTTTTATATTATATGCAAAATGTTCCAGTTTTGACAACAATAAATTGATCATTGTTAATTAACATTTATGAACAAGTAATGTATGATTAACCAATTGAATTTTTTGAAAACAGATTTTAATTAGATCTGCACATTCTTGTGATCTGTTGATGAACTCAATGTCATAATCACTCTTATAAGAGTTACTCATCCTAAACAGCTACCTAAAAGTTGATGAAATTTACACAGTTATAGAACACTACATGAGGATGTGGATAAAGGAATTACATCTGTTCTTTATGTCAAAGGGGAGATAATTAATAGTATTGCTGTGTGGGTTATCCTTTTGTTAGTTAACTTACTGGTTAGTTTTCATAGGAGCAATATATAAAAAAAAAATAATACTTTTTCTTTATTTTTGTATTTCCTATTAGGCAAAGTCATGGTAATCTGTGGGCAGGGAAGGTTTTTAATTAACTAATCGAATGAAATTTAATATTATAGAAGATTAGAGAGGTAGCAATCCAGAATATGTTTATTAATGGCTTATGGTCTGAAGTTTTCGTCTGGCATATGTCACTTGTCATTGAAATAATTTTTAAATGGTTCAATGACTTAGTTAAGTCTAAGTTTAGTTTTCATGATTAGTTAAAATTTATTTGGTCTACTAAATCATTGAATGGTGTACTGTCCTTCTATCAGGATCAATTGACCTTGATCTTTGTTTTCTTTTTGAATGATAAATATTTAGATTTTGTACTTAATATGTAAATTTTCAGTTACAATTGGCAATTGGCTAACTATTTATGGTGTTTCGAATCATTGTAAGATGAACATGTCCTTCATATAGGGTTCTACTGACCTCATTTTCATGTTCATTTATCAATGTTAATTTAGATACATGTATTAAGACATTTGTCTCGAAGACTTTAAACATATTATTTATTCTAAAAGATGAAACATTTCAATGTGTCCACCCTTGTTTGCCATAGAAATTTTGCTGTAGGAGCTTAGAATGGCTTTGTCAGTACTCAATGTCTCCTCATAGAATGTTTCACTCAGAATGAGAAAATTTTATAATTAATATGATTACTTTTAAAACTGCAAAAATATGTAGGGGCCACCTAAAGAAATATACTTTTTCTGTTTTCAGAGTGAAGAGCATACTTATGCCTTTGAGTTAGGAACCAAGGCAGCATGTAAACATTTGTGGAAATGTTGTGTGGAACATCACGCATTCTTCAGGTAAACATTAACACCTGTACACAGGTGCACAAAACACCCACATAATTGTATTGAAGCTTACAAACATATTCTGCAAGAAATTCCATACAAATATATTGCACAAATGATATGGTACATTCTGTGTAAAAAAGAAAGATATATATTTTTCCAAATTTCATATAAATTTATGGTATGAATTAAACTAAAATGAAAAAATTGGCATACACGATGGACAACAAAAAGATAGTAAAATTAAATTTGAATAAATTTTTCTCCCTAACACATTCCTTTGACAATACAAATTCACATTAAAATCATGTTTAACAATTCCAATTAAAAGACATTTAACCATGCATACATTGAAAAAAAAAAATTTAGAATGATTAAAAGAAATAGAACACCTGTTTGGTACTAGATGAAAAGCATATAGTTTTCAGTCAATTCTTTGAAAGGGGAATAATTTCTTCATCAGTTTTCTGATAATATGTATTGATTGCACCTAACCTGTATTACATCCCTGTGAAAACATTGCCTAGTAACACTATTTAATTGTCTATCAGATTCTATCTAGTGTGTTTCTCACTTATTTACTATTTTATATGCTTTGTGTGTTTTAGTAGAATATGTATATCTGTAGAATAGTTGCAAGAAAATTCCAATGTGTCATTTTATCATGCATTGCATATAAAATTGTTAGATTTATTTTTATGGTATGATAGTAAGATTAAAGTACTGTTTCAACTGTATATCTTCATACAAATGATACAAAATAGAATGGTACATTGGAATTGTTTTATTATCTGTCAAAACTACAAACGGAATTCATTTATTCATATTTTAAGAAAGAAAACATTTGAAAACATTGTAAGGCTTGGATGGTTAATTTTTATTGAAGAGTTAAGGAGAGTTTTATATTATTGGATGGTATTTGATAGTGGACAATGTCATTATTGGATGGTATTTGATAGTGGACAATGTCATCATTGTTGTAGAATAAAGTAACATATAATAAATAAGTACTGATATTTGATGTTTCATTTGATTACGATGATACATTACACATGATATTGTGTTCTGGACTATCAAAGCTCTTCCTGAAATTGAATAAAATATTCCTTTGGAAATATTCACTCTACATTCCAATACACTGGATATTGCTGTTAATAAGTAGCACCTCATGGCTAATGTAGAATTATAAAGCAGGGATCCAGTAGCAGTTGCAATGCATCACATGGTACAGTCAACTGGATTCAAGTCGAAGTAATTATAGCATAGCTATGAACAATACATTTGGTTGTTGGCATGACACGGTTATGCTCTTCTCATATATTTTATGATGGTATGATACTAAACCCTAACGGGAGGGATTGTGCCTGATATTCATATGATGAAGACATAATCTTTCAATCAGTTTAATTGAGGTCTGAGCTGGCATGTCAGTTAACTGCTAGTAGTCTGTTGTTATTTATGTATTATTGTCATTTTGTTTATTTTCTTTTGTTACATCTTCTGACATCGGACTCGGACTTCTCTTTAACTGACTTTTAATGTGCGTATTGTTATGCGTTTACTTTTCTACATTGGCTAGAGGTATAGGGGAGGTTGAGATCTCATAAACATGTTTAACCCGCCGCATTTTGCGCCTGTCCCAAGTCAGGAGCCTCTGGCCTTTGTTAGTCTTGTATTATTTTACTTTTAGTTTCTTGTGTATAATTTGAGTTTAGTATGACGTCCATTATCACTGAACTAGTATATATATTTGTTTAGGGGCCAGCTTAAGGACGCCCGGTGCGGAATTTCTCGCTGCATTGAAGACCTATTGGTGACCTTCTGTTGTTGTCTGTTCTGTGGTCGGGTTGTTGTCTCTTTGACACATTCCCATTTCCATTCTCAATTTTATTTGGTGCCAGTTAACAGTAATATCCAGAGAACAAATTTTCAGCTGTAAAAATTTGAAATCATACATTTTCAGACATCATCCATTTATAAGCAACATTGATTTTATGTAAGTTCAAGATAAAAATGAATGAAAACTCAAGCTTGTAGATTTGATAGAGCCATAATTCTATTTTATATTATTTTCATCGACCATCATCTCATGTTAACATTATTTATCACTTCATTTTCATGTGCTATTCTCATGCTAGACTAAACCAAGTGGCAGATGCGTTATCTATATCAGGAAAACACTTCAGGTCAAGCTCTAGAAGGAGTAAAAGGTAAGACATTTTAAGCTTCCCCATAACACAGAACAAAATATAGTGCTTGGGTAGCATGATTTTTAATTTTCTTTCAGTTGTAGATGCTTTAATTTTCTACTGATGATACAATATTGAATTAAAAAAAAAAATCTGTACTGCTATTTTTTCTTGGAATACCATTTACTTAGTCACAGCATGTAATTTTAATATTTTTAGTACATGTATATACAATAATTTAAAATGATAAAATTGCACTTGTAAATTATTGATGTTCTGAGGATAAAAGTATATATATAATGCTGATTGAATCAAGTTTTTGTTATTTATACCAGACAAAAATTTTTTTTACAGTAATAAATCTAAAGAATAGTAATAAAACATGTTTAAAAGATATACTTATTTGTAGAATTCAAATTATATAATACAGAAGATACTTGGTCTCAAATCTTCTATTAAAAAAGTTATCATACTGAAACATTATAATGACAATGCTAGAATTTGCTAGTACCAATAGAAATTATAATAGTAATATTAAAAATTATTGATTCAGTTGTAGTTATAATTATAACAAAATACTTGGTATGAAGTTAATTCCTTCAAAAGATCACTTATATAATAGTTCTCTGGAAAAAATATAGTTTTGAACACAAAATTTCCAAATGTATATATGATGATAACAAATTTTTTTATAATATTTTAGTGGTCGGCAATCAAGAGACACACAATCAGAGTCTGGTCGATCCCAGCCTGACGTACCAAGGGCACATAGTAAACGCTACCCCAGAAGGACAACTTCAGATTCCAGACTTAGCTGTAAGTATATTTTGTTATTTAAACTAACATAAACTTTCATTATTGTGCAGAAAAGCATGACTTATATCTTCATCTAAGAACATTGATAAAGTAATTTGTAATTAAATACTACCAAAAGAAAAATAACCAAAGGTACAGCTAACCAGGCAAAGCATGATGGAACTGTTAAAATGATTGATTGTTAGTTTCATAATGGCCATTAGCAAATATTTCACTCGTTTTCACGATGTCAAAAATATATACTTTCTATAATGAAATAAGAAACGGCCACAATAGCGGAGAGGAAGTGTAATGTTGAGCAGAAATAGTTCCAGATAAGTAAATGGAATATTTTCATTTGATTATTTTAACCACATATTTTTTCAACTATTTTATCAATAATAATAACTAACATAAGTAACAAGAGAGATAATGACGTTGCGAATGTAAAATATAATTTTTCGCAATGTCAAACCGTGACATATCGGGAAAAGATGCATTTTTCAACTGATTTTAATCATTAGCTTGAAAACAAGTACATGGAGCCTTCTTTTTTAGCTGTATCTTATGCCCTTAAGGTTCCCTGTACTTTAGGGTTAGGGTAAGGTAAAGATTAGTGTTAGGTTTTATGGTTTTGACTAGGGTTAGGTTTTAGAGTTATGGCTAGTGTTAGGGTTATTGTTATATTTAGGTTACTGGTGATGTTTGGTTTAGTATAGCTCTATATGGGTTGGGACTCCTAAAGTAAAAGCAGGTCAAATTTGTTCTTTTAAAGAACAACCTGATCAAGGATCATACATTGTGTGTAATACAAATATTTGAAAAGTCATTGATTTTTAACCATCTAAATGGTAACAAGTGAACTTATTTTTAGCTCAGCTTTCTTCAGATGGATTACCATATATGCAAAATGACAGATCAGTTTCCATGGTAGCAGCTCCAGAATATGTCAAAGGGTGAGTACTTTTAGTCATAACCAGAGAGAACCTATCAAAATAGATAAAAATGATGATGTACAAATTCAAATTCTTCATTTTCCTAATCACAGGGCGCTTTTGAGCATTACAAATTTTGACATGTTCATTCACACTTTCATACAAATTTTTTTCACTCCGCTAACTCTGATTATAATAATTAGGTACAGCACAATAAAATTGTACATGCATTTCCTATATAAATCATCTTATCTAAAACCAACAAAAATTGTATGGGTGTTTTTTTATTCCTTTTTCAAAAAAACATTTTTCATCTACTATGCAGTGTATATTATTTTTATGTTTTTAATTCAGGTTTATGTATTATTTTTTGGAACAAAATTTTGAAAAATTTGATTTGTTCATTGATTTTCATTTTTTCAACCTATATGTTTTGTTGTTTAAGGCCTAGACATAGATCTTTACCAGAATTACATGGGTCTCCAAAGAGTACCAGGTCTGCACCATGGGAAGTGAACACAGATGTGTAAGTTATCATAAATACAGAATTTCAAAGAGTTATCTCTGTTTCTAATTTCACAAGCCTTTTTTTTCTGCCCAAATTTTGTATGTATATTTATTAAGTTCTCATATTTTATTTTGTGTTTCTATATTCTCATATTTCATTTTGTAGTAAGTAGGTGCTTTATCTACTATATATATATTTTCATGCTACATAGATTCTATCAATGGAAACAGTAAGATATAAGGTGTCTTCATTTGATAGGAGAGATACCTTATATTAGCTAGCTATAAAACCAGGTTTAAACCACCATTTTCCACATAAGAAAATGCCTGTACCAAGTCAGGAATATGACAGTTGTTTTCCATTCGTTTGATGTGTTTGAGCTTTTGATTTTGCCATTTGATGAAGGACTTTCCGTTTTGAATTTTCCTTGAAGTTCGTTTTTTTTTGTTATTTTACTTTTTTCATGTAGAATCTGGTTTTCCACTTAAAATGTATCCACAGAAAATTAACTTCATTTGGCCTTTTGAGTTGGGTTACAAGTATTGTGCATTATTATTTATATTGTTGTATCTGAGTTAAATTTGGAATCTTTCCATGAGTTCCACTGTTTCAATTTTTTGTGCATTTTTACAATTTTTTTCAAATTGGCTTGTACAGTCTCATGTATAAGTTTAGGATATGTATTAAGTCTCTACTTATCATATTTGATAGTTTCCATTTATATACAAATTAAAAAATTAAATTGACAGAATTACATGGTAGATTGTATATACCTGATTAGAATTCCTATATATCTATATATACGGTATGTTTTGAAGTGGTTTATACACATCTGGTCGGGATTCCCTGTTTCTATTTATATATGGTATGTTTTTCAATGGATTATACACATTTGGTAGGGATTCCCCAGTTTCTATATATATGGTATGTTTTTCAGTGGATTATACACATCTTTTCGGGATTCCCTGTTTCTGTATATATGGTATGTTTTTCAGTGGATTATACACATCTGGTAGGGATTCCCCTGTTTCCATGTATAGTGATGCCAATAAATTTCCCAAAAGTCCCAAGGTCAAGGCAGTGATACAGAAAGTGGCCATAGGAGAAAGTAAGTCAGTATATAATAGAACTAAGTGGTAACCTGGGATGCCACTCTGGAAAGTTAAATTTTCTCTATTACCATGTATAGAAGAAAGAAAAACTTTTTATATTCTGACAGTAGATTTAAACATCCATGAATAGATGTCATTTGAAGATACTGTTTTGTTAATGCATAAAATAGGAAAATAATAAAGCTGAGACAATTTGATGTCTTAATCGAACAAAATGTGATATTGAATATAAAAAGAGAGACGAAGGATACCAAAGAGACATTCAAACTCATAAGTAGAAAATAAACTGACAATGCCATGGCTAAAAAAGAAAAAGACAAACAGCAGTACACAAATACATTGAAAACTAAAGACTTAGCAACACGAACCCCACCAAAAACTGGGTATAAATATTTAGTGCATTTTCAGTCTAATTTTTTCCTATATATATATATATATGTATTACAACATGTTTGTGTCTGTCATAACTATTTACAAATACCAGATACAAAACCAGTTCTTTTCTCATTCATACTCTCTTGCAGCTCTAAAATTTTGTGGATATACATGTAGTTAGATTTTAAGTCAGGCTTTTGTTCATTTCATTCACATTTCCATATGTAAAGGAAAATGAATCAAAATTTCTTTAATACATTACTCATATATTTCCTAAGTTATGCTTTATAAACAAAACAATTGTGCTGCTATTAAAACTTGCATTTCCTAAACATTTTGAATATGCATGTATTTAGTAATTATATAATTTGTTTCAGATATTTTCCTAAAAATAAAGGATCAGATAATGAAAGTGATGTCTCATTTTCTAGAAGAATACGGTAAAATATTGTTCTAGAAAAATAAGGTTATATATTGTTTTATACAACTGCAAAAATTTGTGGCTGTATGATATGGCGATGTCGTCCTTGTTTTCGTCATCCGAAGAAATTTGGTTTCCAGATAATAACTTGAGTATAAATGTATAAATAGAGGATCTCTATGAAATTGTACCACAAGGTTCCATACCACAAAAGGAAGGTTAGGATTGATTTTGGGGGTTATAGTCCAAATCGTTAAGGAAAAAGGGGCAAAAAAACAAGAATTTTCTGGTTTCTGGACAATAGCTTGAGTATAAGTCTATCAATCTCTATGAAATTGTACCACAAGGTTCCAAAAAGGAAGGTTGGGATTGATTTTTGGGGTTATGGCCCTAACCGTCTAGGAAAAAGGGGGCAAAAACAATACTTTTCTAATACTTTATATATTGCTTATCTCTTGACCAATTTCAATGGGATGTGATTCAAAGTCTTGAATTCTTGGGGTTCTTTAATAAGCTGAATCTAATCATGTTTTAGATTTTGGATTTTAGGCCCTGTTTTTAAATAGGTCCACATTGAGGTCCAAAGGGACCAAAATTAATATAAGTTTGATTTTAACAAAAATTGAATATACATGTATTGGATTCTTTGATATGCTGAATCTAAACATGCATTTAGATTTTTGTATGGATCTCTGAAATTGTACTGCAAGGTACCATACATCAAAGGAAGGCTTGGATTGAGTTTGGGGTGATGAATCATAAGGGGTTCAAAAATTTGGGGGATTTTTTTTCCTTTTTCCTTTTTTTTTTCTTTAAAATTTTCCATTTTAAGTTGGTTATTTCTGATTTATATTTAAAAGCAAATAATAATGATATGGCAGGAGATACACACCAAACAGGATGTGTAAATTATTATATAATAATAAGTATTGTGCAATAGCAAGAAATTTTCAATTGCACAGTATTGCGCAATAGCAAGAAATCTTCAATTGCACAGTATTGCGCAATAGCAAGAAATATCCAATAGCACAATATTGCGCAATTGCAAGAAATTGTCAATTGTACAGTATTGCACAATAGCAAGAAATATTGAATTGCACAGTATTGCGCAATTGCAAGAACTATTCAATTGCACAGTATTGTGCAAAAGAAGATACTTTGTATAAATTGCTTATTTCTTGACCAATTTCAATGGGGTTTTATTCTTGAATTCTTGGGGTTCTTTAATATGCTGAATCTAACGTGTATTAAGTTTTTGGATATTGGGCCCTGTTTTAAATTGGTCCACATTGAGGTCCAAAAGGTCCAAAATTAAACTTTGTTTGATTTCATCAAAACTTGAATTATTGGGGTTCTTTGATATGCCGAATCTAACCGTGTATTTAGATTCTTAATTTTGGTCCCGTTTTCAAATTGGTCTACATTAAGGTCCAAAGGGTCCAAAATTAAACTTAGTTTGATTTAAACAAAATTGAATTCTATGGGTTCTTTGATATGCTGAATCTAAACATGTATTTAGATTTTGATTATGGGCCCAGTTTTCAAGTTGGTCCAAATCGGGTCCAAAATTAAACTTTGTTTGATTTCAACAAAATTGAATATATGGGGTTCTTTGATATGCTGAATCTAACCATGTATTTAGATTTTTGATTTTCGGCCCCATTATCAACTTTGTCCACATTAAGGTCAAAAGGGTCCAAAATTAAAATTTGTTTGATTTCATTAAAATTGAATTATTGGGGTTCTTTGATATGCTGAATCTAACAGTGTATTTAGATTCTTAATTTTGGTCCCGCTTTCAAATTGGTCTACATTAAGGTCCAAAGGGTCCAAAATTAAACTTAGTTTGATTTTAACAAAATTGAATTTTAGGGTTCTTTGAAATGCTGAATCTAAACATGTATTTAGATTTTTGATTATGGGCCCAGTTTTCAAGTTGGTCCAAATCGGGTCCAAAATTAAAACTTTGTTTGATTTCAACAAAATTGAATATATGGGTTCTTTGATATGCTGAATCTAACCATGTATTTAGATTTTGATTTTGCCCCGTTATCAACTTTGTCCACATTAAGGTCAAAAGGGTCCAAAATTAAACTTTGTTTGATTTCATTAAAATTGAATTATTGGGGTTCTTTGATATGCTGAATCTAACCGTGTATTTAGATTCTTAATTTTTGGTCCTGTTTTCAAATTGGTCTACATTAAGGTCCAAAGGGTCCAAAATTAAACTTAGTTTGATTTTAACAAAATTGAATTCTTAGGGTTCTTTGATATGCTGAATCTAAACATGTATTTAGATTTTTTGATTATGGGCCCAGTTTTCAAGTTGGTCCAAATTGGGTTCCAAAATTAAATTTTGTTTGATTTCAACAAAAATTGAATATATGGGGTTCTTTGATATGCTGAATCTAACCATGTATTTAGATTTTGATTTTTGGGCCTCGTTATCAACTTTGTCCACATTGAGGTCAAAGGGTCCAAAATTAAACTTTGTTTGATTTCATCAAAATTGAACTCTTGGGGTTCTTTGATATGCTGAATCTAACCATGTATTTAGATTTTGGATATTGGACCATAATAGGTGAATGTCCAATTTAACATTTTAAGTTCTTAGACCACATTCATTCTGTGTCAGAAACCTATGCTGTGTCAAATATTTAATCACAATCCAAATTCAGAGCTGTATCAAGCTTGAATGTTGTGTCCAGACTTGCCCCAACTATTCAGGGTTCGACCTCTCGGTCGTATCAAGCCATGCCATGGAGCATTTAGATTTTTTATTTTGGGTCCAGTTTTCAAGTTGGTCCAAATTGGGTCCAGAAATAAACTTTGTTTGATTTCAACAAAAATTGAATATATGGGTTTGTTTGATATGCTGAATCTAACAGTGTATTTAGATTTCGGATTTTGGGCCCCATTATCAAAATTTGGTCCACATTGAGGTCCAAAATTAAAATGTTTTTGATTTTATCAAAAATTGACTTCTTTGGGTTCTTTGATATGCTGAATCTAACCATGTATTTAGATTTTGGATATTGGATCATAACAGATAAATGTCTAATTTCAAACTTTTAAGTTCTTAGACCACATTCATTCTGTGTCAGAAATCTATGCTGTGTCAAATATTTAATGGCAATCCAAATTCAGAGCTTTATCAAGCTTGAATGTAGTGTCCACACTTGCCCCAACTGTTCATTGTTTGATCTCTGCAATGGTATCAAGCTGCAACTTGCAAAGCATTTTGTTGAAGAATAAGGCAGTATATCATTTACAGTAAAACCAGCGTTTAACAATTCTGATGGTATTTTCAAAAGGGCTTTAAGGTAATTTATTTTTTCACAGAATTTGTTTTTTTATATGTGCCTTTAATTTAATTTTCCTGGTTTCCTTACTTTGTTGATGATTTTATATTTGAGTTTAACTTTGCAAAAATAAATAGCTGACAGAAATAAGTTGGTTTACAGTATAGTATTTGATATTTTTAGGAGAGAAGTAGACAGTGGCAGTGAATCTGATGTCTCGCCTGTCCGGTCTAGGCATAGACGTCCTAAAAGTTCTGGAGACTGGTTTGAATCTCAGTGGAAGGATGCCATAGAGGGGTAAAATCACTGCTTCAAATAAATAATATAGAATTTTAAAAATGACAAAGGAAGTGATAATAATGAAATATAATACATTATACTGTGACAAAAGTTCTAAAATATGTTTTATTGGGTCTCACAATGAATTGAATCAATGTAGAGTTACTTTTATTTTAAAACATTTTTTAAAGAATTTCTTTAATTTTGCAAGAATTTTTATTAAGTCCTTGTGGAATTTTGTTGATTTTATACTTATATTATATATTTACATCCTTAGGTACTTACCAAATAAAGAAACTCATATGAATGGGTAAGAATTTAATTTTATCATGATAATATGATTTTAACTACATGCATGTATGAGGTAATGTACTTAAAATATAGGAAAACACATTTTCAAAGAGGGCAACTGAATGTGTATTTTTTTTCTTAAGCAGAATGCATAAAACATAATGATATTTTAAAACATCTGAACACATTTATTTTTTAATCATTATATCTTTCTATTTGATTTAAACAGATTTTTTTTTTTTTTTTCAAAACACATAATACATATTATACAAAGGTATATAAATTATCCTTTGCAGTGCAGATAATGCAATGCAGATAATTATAATTAAGTTAAATTTAACAATTCTTATAATTACTATTTCTTAAGAAAGAACAGTTTGAGTTTTCTGCTGCAAACTAATTCGTATTGTGTTTTGTTTTATTTTTATAGATTTTAAACAGAATATAAAGAAACTGCTTCTCTTTCTTGTTAATTTAACTTTTTTTCAAAAATAAAGCTGTTATATTCTTATTCATTTTGTAGGTCCATACCCTCTATTAACTCAGCTCCAGCAGGAGAAGCCAAAAGAAGGAGAAGAAGGAGAACTAAATCTCCAGGAACAACTAAACGACCTCCAGAGGAACTCAGAGAACATTTCAAGTGAGTATGACTTTCTAATACAAGGAGAACTAAATCTCCAGGAACAACCAAACGACCTCCAGAGGAACTCCGAGAACATTTCAAGTGAGTATGACTTTCTAATACAAGGAGAACTAAATCTCCAGGAATAATCAAATGACCTCCAGAGGAACTTAGGAACATTTCAAGTGAGTATGACTTTCTAATACAAGGAGAACTAAATCTCCAGGAACAACCAAACGACCTCCAGAGGAACTCGGGGAACATTTCAAGGGAGAATGACTTTCTAATACAAGGAGAACTAAATCTCCAGGAATAATCAAATGACCTCCAGAGGAACTTAGGGAACATTTCAAGTGAGTATGACTTTCTAATACAAGGAGAACTAAATCTCCAGGAACAACCAAACGACCTCCAGAGGAACTCGGGGAACATTTCAAGGAGTATGACTTTCTAATACAAGGAGAACTAAATCTCCAGGAATAATCAAACGACCTCCAGAGGAACTCTGGGAACATTTCAAGTGAGTATGACTTTCTAATACAAGGAGAACTAAATCTCCAGGAACAACCAAACGACCTCCAGAGGAACTGGGGAACATTTCAAGGAGAATGACTTTCTAATACAAGGAGAACTAAATCTCCAGGAATAATCAAATGACCTCCAGAGGAACTCGGGGAACATTTCAAGTGAGTATGACTTTCTAATACAAGGAGAACTAAATCTCCAGGAACAACCAAACGACCTCCAGAGGAACTCGGGGAACATTTCAAGGGAGTATGACTTTCTAATACAAGGAGAACTAAATCTCCAGGAATAACTAAACGACCTCCAGAGGAACTCGGGGAACATTTCAAGTGAGTATGACTTTCTAATACAAGGAGAACTAAATCTCCAGGAATAACTAAACGACCTCCAGAGGAACTCAGAGAACATTTCAAGTGAGTATGACTTTCTAATACAAGGAGAACTAAATCTCCAGGAACAACCAAACGACCTCCAGAGGAACTCTGGGAACATTTCAAGGAGTATGACTTTCTAATACAAGGAGAACTAAATCTCCAGGAACAACAAACAACCTCCAGAGGAACTCGGGAACATTTCAAGGAGTATGACTTTCTAATACAAGGAGAACTAAATCTCCAGGAATAACAAACGACCTCCAGAGGAACTCAAGTGGGAACATTTCAAGTGAGTATGACTTTCTAATACAAGGAAAGGAGAACTAAATCTCCAGGAACAACCAAACGACCTCCAGAGGAACTCAGGGAACATTTCAAGTAAGTATGACTTTCTAATACAAGGAGAACTAAATCTCCAGGAACAACCAAACGACCTCCAGAGGAACTCCGGGAACATTTCAAGTAAGTATGACTTTCTAATACAAGGAGAACTAAATCTCCAGGAATAACCAAATGACCTCCAGAGGAACTCAGGGAACATTTCAAGGGAATATGACTTTCTAATACAAGAAGAACTAAATCTCCAGGAACAACCAAACGACCTCCAGAGGAACATTTCAAGGGTATGACTAATACAAGGAGAACTAAATCTCGACCTCCAGAGGAACTCGGGAACATTTCAAATGACTTTCTAATACAAGGAGAACTAAATCTCCAGGAATAATCAAATGACCTCCAGAGGAACTTAGGAACATTTCAAGTGAGTATGACTTTCTAATACAAGGAGAACTAAATCTCCAGGAACAACCAAACGACCTCCAGAGGAACTCAGGGAACATTTCAAGGAGAATGACTCTAATACAAGGAGAACTAAATCTCCAGGAATAATCAAATGACCTCCAGAGGAACTTGGGGAACGGGAACATTTCAAGTGAGTATGACTTTCTAATACAAGGAGAACTAAATCTCCAGGAACAACCAAACGACCTCCAGAGGAACTCGGGGAACATTTCAAGGGAGAATGACTTTCTAATACAAGGAGAACTAAATCTCCAGGAATAATCAAATGACCTCCAGAGGAACTTAGGGAACATTTCAAGTGAGTATGACTTTCTAATACAAGGAGAACTAAATCTCCAGGAACAACCAAACGACCTCCAGAGGAACTCGGGGAACATTTCAAGGGAGAATGACTTTCTAATACAAGGAGAACTAAATCTCCAGGAATGATCAAATGACCTCCAGAGGAACTCGGGGAACATTTCAAGTGAGTATGACTTTCTAATACAAGGAGAACTAAATCTCCAGGAACAACCAATCGACCTCCAGAGGAACTCGGGGAACATTTCAAGGGAGTATGACTTTCTAATACAAGGAGAACTAAATCTCCAGGAATAACTAAACGACCTCCAGAGGAACTCGGGGAACATTTCAAGTGAGTATGACTTTCTAATACAAGGAGAACTAAATCTCCAGGAATAACTAAACGACCTCCAGAGGAACTCAGAGAACATTTCAAGTGAGTATGACTTTCTAATACAATTAGAGCTAAATCTCCAGGAACAACAAATCGACCTCCAGAGGAACTCTGGGAACATTTCAAGGGAGTATGACTTTCTAATACAAGGAGAACTAAATCTCCAGGAATAACCAAACGACCTCCAGAGGAACTCGGGGAACATTTCAAGGGAGAATGACTTTCTAATACAAGGAGAACTAAATCTCCAGGAATAATCAAATGACCTCCAGAGGAACTTAGGGAACATTTCAAGTGAGTATGACTTTCTAATACAAGGAGAACTAAATCTCCAGGAACAACCAAACGACCTCCAGAGGAACTCGGGAACATTTCAAGGAGAATGACTTTCTAATACAAGGAGAACTAAATCTCCAGGAATGATCAAATGACCTCCAGAGGAACTTGGGAACATTTCAAGTGAGTATGACTTTCTAATACAAGGAGAACTAAATCTCCAGGAACAACCAATCGACCTCCAGAGGAACTCGGGGAACATTTCAAGGGAGTATGACTTTCTAATACAAGGAGAACTAAATCTCCAGGAATAACTAAACGACCTCCAGAGGAACTCGGGGAACATTTCAAGTGAGTATGACTTTCTAATACAAGGAGAACTAAATCTCCAGGAATAACTAAACGACCTCCAGAGGAACTCAGAGAACATTTCAAGTGAGTATGACTTTCTAATACAATTAGAGCTAAATCTCCAGGAACAACAAATCGACCTCCAGAGGAACTCTGGGAACATTTCAAGGGAGTATGACTTTCTAATACAAGGAGAACTAAATCTCCAGGAACAACCAACGACCTCCAGAGGAACTCGGGAACATTTCAAGTGAGTATGACTTTCTAATACAAGGAGAACTAAATCTCCAGGAACAACCAAACAACCTCCAGAGGAACTCGGGGAACATTTCAAGTGAGTATGACTTTCTAATACAAGGAGAATTAAATCTCCAGGAACAACCAACGACCTCCAGAGGAACTCGGGGAACATTTCAAGTGAATATCACTTTCTAATACAAGGAGAATTAAATCTCCAGGAATAACCAAATGACCTTCAGAGGAACTCGGGGAACATTTCAAGTAAGTATGACTTTCTAATACAAGGAGAACTAAATCTCCAGGAACAACCAAACGACCTCCAGAGGAACTCGGGGAACATTTCAAGGGAGTATGACTTTTCAATACAATTAGAGCTAAATCTCCAGGAACAACCAATCGACCTGCAGAGGAACTCGGGGAACATTTCAAGGGAGTATGACTTTCTAATACAAGGAGAGCTAAATCTCCAGGAATAACTAAACGACCTCCAGAGGAACTCATAGAACATTTCAAGTGAGTATGACTTTCTAATACAAGGAGAACTAAATCTCCAGGAACAACCAAACGACCTCCAGAGGAACTCGGGGAACATTTCAAGGGAGTATGACTTTCTAATACAAGGAGAACTAAATCTCCAGGAACAACCAAACGACCTCCAGAGGAACTCTGGGAACATTTCAAGTGAGTATGACTTTCTAATACAAGGAGAACTAAATCTCCAGGAACAACAAACAACCTCCAGAGGAACTCGGGGAACATTTCAAGTGAGTATGACTTTCTAATACAAGGAGAACTAATTCTCCAGGAACAACCAAACGACCTCCAGAGGAACTCTGGGAACATTTCAAGTGAGTATGACTTTCTAATACAAGGAGAATTAAATCTCCAGGAACAACCAACGACCTCCAGAGGAACTCGGGGAACATTTCAAGGGAGTATGACTTTCTAATACAAGGAGAACTAAAGCTCCAGGAATAACCAAATGACCTTCAGAGGAACTCGGGGAACATTTCAAGTGAGTATGACTTTCTAATACAAGGAGAGCTAAATCTCCAGGAACAACCAAACGACCTCCAGAGAAACTCTGGGAACATTTCAAGTGAGTATGACTTTCTAATACAATTAGAACTAAATCTCCAGGAACAACCAAACGACCTCCAGAGGAACTCGGGGAACATTTCAAGGGAGTATGACTTTCTAATACAAGGAGAACTAAATCTCCAGGAACAACCAACGACCTCCAGAGGAACTCGGGGAACATTTCAAGTGAGTATGACTTTCTAATACAATTAGAACTAAATCTCCAGGAACAACCAAACGACCTCCAGAGGAACTCGGGGAACATTTCAAGTGAGTATGACTTTCTAATACAAGGAGAATTAAATCTCCAGGAACAACCAACGACCTCCAGAGGAACTCGGGGAACATTTCAAGGGAGTATGACTTTCTAATACAAGGAGAACTAAATCTCCAGGAATAACCAAATGACCTTCAGAGGAACTCAGGGAACATTTCAATGAGTATGACTTTCTAATACAAGGAGAGCTAAATCTCCAGGAACAACCAAACGACCTCCAGAGGAACTCGGGGAACATTTCAAGTGAGTATGACTTTCTAATACAAGGAGAACTAAATCTCCAGGAACAACCAAACAACTGTTAATACCTATATTTTATATAATACTACAAATAGCCTATATTTAAAAATTTCTTGAGTGTTTCATTGGAAAATTTGAAAATTCCACTTCAGTCCTTATAAAATGTTGCTAAGTCGTTTAAAAGACTTCTCTTGGTCCAATTAGAGACCTTCACGAAAATGATTTTCCCATGATGCAATGCTTTATTTAAATCCTTATTTGTATTTATAAATTAAATCATAGTGGAACATACACTGTTATTTCAATGTAAAACAAACAAAAACAAATTAATTATAACTTTTTTGTTTGTATTGCTATAAAACATTCTTTTCATAGGTATAACTTGGTGGACACTGAGGGAATGTCAGTAGAACAACTAAGAGATATACCATTTGTACAAGTAGAGTAAGTATATAACATTTATGACTGTTTTAAAAATATCAATAGATGCTAGCCCTTTGATAGAACATACTGTTTTATGACTGACCGGCCCTGTTGTTGAAACCACTTTGATTTGCCTGTTCATAAAATGATTTTGTCAACTGAATTATGATCCTTTATTATATACTTAGTAGTAAATACAGATAAATTGTATGTGTAATACAAACATTGGCAAGCATGCTGTATCAGCCACCCATGATGATATCGATATCAGCACGGTTGTAAAGGCTTTATCACACCTTTAATCTGTATGACGTCACGTCATCGATTGCAGTCACTGTTGCAAAGGCTTTATCAAACCCCTAATCTGTATGACGTCATGTCAAACCTATAATCTGTATGACGTCTTTTCAAACCTCCTTATCTGTATGACGTCATGTCACATAAAAAACATCTACGTGAGGTATATGTATATAATAAAGTGTATATGATATGGCTTTTTCAATATCACACATTGTATCAACCCTCAACCAATATAATCCCTCGAGCAGTGGAAATGCATCAAAGCCATAGCAGATCCTTTTCAAGTGCTAATTTTTTTATATATATATATTTTAGGACCAAAGCAGAGCCTTTCAAGGTGAAATATTCTCCAAATTCGAGACAAAGATACAGATCTCCTAAAAGAAAAAGCTATGGGTATTTTTTTTAATCCTACTTGATGCATCTGTTAATAAAGCGCAAAGGATAAACTTCAAATAATGTCCTAAATTGTACAATCCATTATTTTCTTGGTGTTCATCTCCTACTCTCACTCTACATGGGGATGTTGGATGGATCCCTTGAAGCTGGTTTTGATGTTGACTATAACTGTTGAACCGACAACTGGTGTAGTGAATTGAAAGAAATATTCTATAAACTTAACATAGAACATTATTTTGAATCACAAACAGTTATAGATTTGAAAACTGTCTTGTTGAGCATCTTGCATCTCTATTCAAATATATGGAATGATTCTACACAGAATGTATCAAAACTCAGAACTTATATAACTTTCAATAGAAAATGAAAGGATATGGAGTAAATGTACATGGGACAAAATCGCACACAATACATAGAAAACATAGAAAATTATCAATGAACAGGGCTTCAAAACCGTTTTTGAACAAGAACAATATCTTAAGCTAAATTTAGACAAAGTAGAACGTTCACATTTAGCACAATTCAGATGTGGAATATTGCCTTTGAGGATAGAAACTAGACATTTATATATCGGTGAATGACCAACAGAAAGACTCTGTAGATTTTGCCCTGATGAAGTGACCCAATCCGAGACTCACTTTTTTATTGGACTGTTGGTTCTATACTGGTATCTGAGAACATTTGTTTGGTGAACTTTTGACAACGTCTTCTTTCTTATCTATGAACAGTAAAGAAAAAGTCAAACTGTTAATGTTGAATCATATCCGAAAATTGGCCAAATACATTGTCCAGGCATACTCCAAAAGACGTAATTTTATTTACAAATAGATATCTAAAATAATGAATTTTAATTAACAGTATCGAAGATAAATTCATGAATAATTTGTTATTTGCAAGAACGTGATATAATTTAAGGTGACTTATAGGTCCATTGGGCTGGGTGTTTTCATATCTCTTAAAATTATATTGTTTTTATATTTTTACATATTTACGCATGTCATTATAAAAAAGGAGTTACTTAATTTAATATAAAAGTAATTTATAATGGGTTCGGAATCCTTACATGACAAACAAACTTACATATGATTTGTTCTTGTAAATATCTGATCCTTTATTAAGAAATTATTACTAGGAAAAAATATATTTCCATAAGTAATTTTCAAATTTTGAAAAATACATTTACAGGTGAAAAACAGCATTCTTTCATTTTCCAGAGGCTGATCTACCTCTGCCTTACTCTTCCCTGTGATTAAAAACTTTATATTACAGGGAACCAGACCACAATGCCAATCTACCTCAGAGTTCTGGTGAGGCTGACTTACCTCCCCCTTACTCCTCCTTGTTACAGGAGGCAGGACAGAAACATTACTACAGTGATACAAATTCTTACAGGTTTGTAATTGTTATAGACCATATATTTGTATGCACATAAGCTTTATATTAAAACAATCAGGATATGAAATGGTAGCAGTTTGCACCTGACCAAAATGCATAATTTATTTGTTAAAGCATTGACATAAATACACAATGATTATATACAAAAATGATTTACTTACAACATTCTGATATTATTTACGAGTTTATGACCATAATTAAGTACAAAATTTTTTTTAATTTACATCAGCTGACATTGAACATGAGACCAGTACATGCTATTGTCATCACATTGAGTTCTTAATCAGTTGTTGTTCCTGACTTTTGTCTTCTGTCAAAATATTTCTGACTGTTTTGTGTCTTTCTTTGATTGATATTTCCATAATATAATTTTGCATTCCTTTCAATCTTTTAGGTTGACTGTTAGAGCTTCTATCTCAGGTGTTTTCAACATCCATAAAACACTTTGTGATATGAAACTTAATCTGTGAAGGTTCTTTCAGAATTGAGGTTGTTTAGTAATCAACCTTACCATAAATAGATACAGATATGTAAATGTACATGTAACACTGAATACTGAAAACCAGCTAGTTTTCACAACAGATATAAATCATCATTTGTAATGTCGAATTTTGACCTTCTCTAATATGAACATGACAACAAAGTTATAAAGTCACAGAAGCATATCACAGCAAAATTGACTAGAAAGAGCTAAACACGAAAACAAATATCTGCAAAATAAGCTGGATTATAACATGTTGAACTTCTATTGATAAAAATATAATATATTGATGGATTGATTGATTGGTGATTGCTTTACGCCGCATAAATATAATATACATAGACTTACTAATTGATAGGGAGTAATTCTGAAAGTTTACTTTTGTACTTTCAGTAACCAGAGAAATCCATTGTATGAACAGAGAGATAGATCAAAAGTAAGGAAGAAGTTATGTTTTTTCTTCGCTCCTTCCAATTTTATATTTTATTAAACAAAACTTGGTAATAAAGCTGCCTCAAGTGAGAAAAAAAAAAAAACGAATACAAAATACATTGAAAGATACTAACTTTGATTTTACACCATGATATATTTGAGGTCATGATGGAAACAACTCATGGAAAGAAAAAAAAAAAAGAATTTGAGAAAATTATGTTACTGTGAAAGGATTTTTTTTGTGGAGAACAAATTTTTGTGAATTTGTTGTTCCTCCAATCATGAAATTCATTTCCATTTTCCAATTGTCTGAATGTGCTCATCTTAAAACCATGAAATGAAAGCCCATGAACCAACAATGTTTTCACAACCACAAAATTGATACAAAAAAAAGCACTTCCACTTTTATTTGATTTTAGAAAATGTAAATTGTTGCAAAATCTTTTGTTCCCATTTAATAACAAAACAGTGTTTTAAGCCTTGGTTCTCAGATTCAATATCTCTAGTTTCATAAGAGACTGTATTTATTTACAACACAGGGTTTTAAGCCTTGGTTCCCAGATTCAATATCTCTAGTTTCACAAGATACTGTATTTATTTACAACACAGGGTTTTAAGCCTTGGTACCCAGATTCAATATCTCTAGCGTCATGCGATACTGTATTGAGCCATGATGACGCAAATCATTCTGATCAGGTTTGAATGCAGACTTCTTCAGTAATATCTATCTGAATCTCTTATTTAAAATAATCTTCTATTAGTCAATAACAGTACTAGTAGAGGTACTAATATAAAAAAAATATTGCTAATATTTTATTATAGCACTTTATTTCTTCTACATATTTTAAAGAGAGGAGGGGATCTGTTAATCTTTAAGATTCAGCTTTAATTTTAACATAGACATGCATGGCTTGTATACTATCTTTAAAAATGATTAGAAATTATCAAGGTATCAACATAAGAAGGATAACAACATATTACTATTTCTCTCAATTTTGCTAAATAATTAGTAGAATCGTATCTTTAAAACTCACATAAAAATTAATATCTATGAAAATTAGAAGATTTAAGTGTATTGAACTCTATAAAGTATTGTTGGTGAAAGTGAAGCTTATATTTAAGCAAAGCAAAACAAAAAAAGAGAAAAAACAGACATGGAAAATACATTATATATATGTAAAATAAATGATTATTGGCAAAACAATTGAAATTATTAGTACATGGTACATACATTTGATTAAGAAATAATGTGAAACTGAAATGGTTCCTGTTTCAAATACAGATCAAATTGACCATATTGTTATGCTTTGTGGTTCCTATGTTCACAGTTAGTAAATGGTTAGGTGATCAGCCATTAACATATGATGTGCAACAGAAAATTATTTTTAACAATTTTTTTGAATTATATTATCTTTGCTAGAATTTGAATAGTTGTTTTATGTGATTTTAAGACATCCAACAGTAATAACACAGATCAAAGGACAGGAACACCTGGACAGAATTACAGGTAATACTTGTGATCATTTTATCATGTCTTGAGCCGCCATATTGAATTGTTGGAATCCACAGATGTTCTATTAATATAATAGAATTGAAAATGAAACAATATTATCCAAATAAGAATTGTGCAAGTAATTAAATAGCCTTCCTTTTGTGCATTTTCAATTGTATGACGTCATGTTTAGCCATGATGTTTATATGTCAAAATCATTCATGATGTTTCGTGGAATCTTAGATTATCCTAAATTTATACATTTTTACCAGCTTTAATGTACTATTTTTATTTGTGGTGCATTAGAATAGGAATACTGTAGTTGAAGAGCTGTCAAATTAGATTTGAAGGTGACAACTCTTCAACTACAGTACTGCTATTCCTTAATTTGACTCTGATGCATAGTAAGTCATAAGCATGTGTTGAGCAAAACATGATGGAAAGCAATCCTCAAAACATAAAACATTGTATAATAAGTGATTTACCTGAGGAGAAACTATATTTTTTTGATTACATTATACTTTTGGTACCTCTTGCATTGATTGACTAAAACACTGGTTATCATGTTAAATGATGACCACTCTCTGCTACCTACTTTGTGACTTATTACTTTCCATGTATAAATACAGGGAAGGTTGGAATGTTTGTTCAGTAAAACATGCTGATTCAATAAGCATGGCAGGAATAAGCACAGGACACAAAGAAAGGCAGCTTTACTCCTGAAGTTGTTGGAGATTAACATGAGCAGAATTGAGTATATTTAAACACTGTTTTATTGCACAGGGAAAAAAATACACATTTCTGTGTATACACCCACGCCCCACACTTGTATGTTTATTCTACAGTTTTTTGACAGAAGCAATGTAATGAACATAAGAAGTACAGAACAGAGAAGTCAAGGTCAACATCAGCAGCAAACAGGAAGAAGGTAGGTCATATGACATAACATAATTAATCTAGTCACAGTAGCCATTCAGATCAGTTTTAAGTTTAATTTTATTCAGTTAATTGGTTTTTAAATGATTTTTTTATTATTTGCATGAATCAATTATTTTTGTATCAGGCTTAGCTAGAAATCTCATTAGAATACAATAAATGGTTTTAGTTATTGTAAAATGAAAGAATCTTATTATTAATAAGTGATTTACCCTTATCTACTGCATAGTGTTAAATATCTTGATTAGTGTTCCCATTTTGTCAACATACATAGTATTTGAAAATACCTTATAACTAAGGGAATTGATACTTATCTCCTTTATATTAGAAACAAAGTAATTCAATAAACATTTTGATGATTGTTTGATCTGTAACAATAAGTTTACATAAGTTCTAAATTATATATGGCAAAAACAGAAATAAAAGGTATTCTATAGTCATATAAGATAACAAGTTAGAAATTCATATGTCTGATAATGAGATGCCAAGCTGACTTAATAACTAAGTTCTGTAACTTTTGTTATATTCCATTTTAATATTATGAATAAAGTGTTAGTATTTGTAAGAATCAGACAAAATTCAAATAAGAAACATAAGTCTGCTCCAAAGTTTTTATGGTGCTGTATTATTTAAGAATAGTTTTTAAATTTTCTTGTTTCATTGATCTTAAAGGGGCATTAGCTGTCAAATTCATGTTCACCAATTTGACTCAAATTCTTATATTTGGTTAATAACATAGTAAAATGTATATCCATATTATTAAAAGTCTAAAATAAACAATTAACAATGCAGGGACTCGATAATATGTATCAAAATTTCGTATGTAGTTTTGTTTAGATGTCATCTAATTAATCATCGAGATGACCTCTGAAGACAGCCGATGGTCATATAACCTGATATAAACATTGATATAGATATAAATAGATAGCGACACGTGCAATTGGATTCGTCTAGGTCTGTTTGATTTCATATTGTAGGTTAAATAGAATGTTTATCATTGTTTTGACCTTTATAAGAATGGTTTTTTGTTGATCGAATCAGTCACCCAAAACTCATCTCCAGCTAAGGGGTTAAATTGATGGTCACATGAATACAGATCAAATGAGGTTGAATTATTCACTTGCAAGTGAATAATTCATCAGCGATGTTTCTTAGTTTATTTTGACGAAACTTTTTTATTTCACTATTTCACTTTCATTAATGATTGAACAAAAAAAAAAAAAATCATATTTTAAATTTTTCTTTTATCTCATAGCTAATGCCCCTTTAACATTTTGAAATTTTTCTTAAGATTATTTTTGTCTGTAACATTAGCATTAATATTTTCTATATCCTATGAAAGTTATCTCCCCTGAAATTGTAGTTTGTTTTCATGCATTTCTTTTTACAATTCAATGCAGGATGAAAAATAAAGTTGAATTATTTTTTTTGTGTGTCTATATAATTTAGACATCTATGAAGATCTGTTTTGTAGGGTTTTTACCTCCATTTTCTTTCTTACAAATACTGACACTCTTATAATCAAGATAATAATGTGTGTAAATGTTTCCTGGTGCAATAATTTTAGTAACAATTGAGTTCTGTCAGTATCTTGTCTATTTCACAGTATAACCAAGATAATATAAATATATATTCATAACTGTATAAATCACAACATCACAACCACATCTGTTTCCATTCTCTGATCATGCTAACTTTACAAAGTCTTAGAAATATGTTGTGTACAGTTAAATTGGAAAGTTAGTTCATATGGCTTCTTTTACACTTTTTTTGCTATCTAAACATTTGAAAATTCAAAATTCATTTGATAAGTATCTTTGTGTTGTTTTAATTTCTAACAGGTCTTACACATGTGAGTTTTGCTTTGTTTAATTTTTAAGACCAAATTCTTGCCTCAAAAATAGCCAAAATTAAACTGCTCACAATCCCTTTCAGTTGACAATTTATGATTTTATATTTTTGAAATGGCTGCATGTTACAATAACATTTTCAATTGTGTATGAAATATTACAAATGTATTAGAGAGTGGAAACAAGTCATCTCATTACAAACATTAATCACAGTAACAAATCATCCACAAATATATTGATATGATTTCCGTGCAGCACACCACAACAAACAGCAGACACACAGGCAAACATACAAACAAACAACGAGGCAGTATCAGAGGAGTCCGACAGTGTATTTGAATCTATTACTTCTAACAGGTAAACTGTACACCATATATTAACTCCGATATTATCTGAAACTGTAGTACAAGAAAATATTTTCTTATTTGTAAAACATCTTTGATTTGTACTATTTTTCATACACAAATTATTTGTAATGGAAAGTGAAATTAGATGCACAATATAGATAATACTGTTATCCAAGTAATTTATTTTATATTTTTTTCATGATTAACCCTCTCTAGTCAACCTCACTACAATTTATTATATCCATGCTAGCAGCGGATATATAGATTTTGATCTGTCTGTCTGTCAGTCTTGTTTGTTTCAAGATGTATAAATACTTTAATTTGGATAGTAACCTTACTTGGATATATGATCACTTATAATAAGAGGAAGATTGCCATATGAGGTCACTATGACTAAGGGCAAGGTCAATGTTAATATTAAAAAATAGAAAAAAATTTGTGCACAAAAGTGGTTTCCTAGATACTGAAACAAATTCTACTCATGGGATTGCAATCTGACTTGGATGTATGGTTATATTTGATAAAAGGAATATCCCTTTTGGATTTGAGGTCATTTTGTTAAATATCAAGGTCAAAGCTACCAGAGTTAAATTAAGTTTTGTGCAGAAAAGTGGTTTCCTGGTGCAAAATATGTTGTGATATAAGGTGATGATCCTTATTGTTTTTGAACTCAGTTGTGCTAAGGTCAAGGTCAAAGTTATTAAAAAACAGATTTGTGTTAGACAACATTACTGTTAAAAATCATCACAGAAATGAATCATGCCTTAAATATACTGAAAAACTATCAGGCCACTTAAATCATCACAGAAATGAATGATGCCTTAAATAAACTGAAAAACTATCAGGCCACTTAAATCATCACAGAAATGAATCATGCCTTAAATAAACTGAAAAACTATCAGGCCACTTAAATCATCACAGAAATGATGCCTTAAATAAACTGAAAAACTATCAGGCCACTTAAATCATCACAGAAATGATGCCTTAAATAAACTGAAAAACTATCAGGCCACTTAAATCATCACAGAAATGATGCCTTAAATAAACTGAAAAACTATCAGGCCACTTAAATCATCACAGAAATGAATCATGCCTTAAATAAACTGAAAAACTATCAGGCCACTTAAATCATCACAGAAATGAATGATGCCTTAAATAAACTGAAAAACTATCAGGCCTCTTAAATCATCACAGAAATGAATAATGCCTTAAATAAACTGAAAAACTATCAGGCCACTTAAATCATCACAGAAATGAATGATGCCTTAAATAAACTGAAAAACTATCAGGCCACTTAAATCATCACAGAAATGAATAATGCCTTAAATAAACTGAAAAACTATCAGGCCACTTAAATCATCACAGAAATGAATGATGCCTTAAATAAACTGAAAAACTATCAGGCCACTTTAAGCTTTCCCACTGAGAGATGGAGTATGTGAGCTTCCTCACTTTAGGTTTGTTAATTTTTATGATTTTTGAACTTTTCAATGTCCATAATAGAAATCAAAAGTAATATTTATTTTACATTTTTACTTACAAATGTCAATTGAATAAATCACTAGCAATATTTGATCGTTCTAATATTTAAAAATCGCAACCTAAAAAATATTAACTTTTTTTGATAAAGAATAATTTAGAAATCAAATATCTGATAGAAACATTAGTCTTTATATTGCATACATGTTAAGTGTGCAATACAAGCTTACTTAAGCATGTGTTTTATTGCTAATATTGATTCAAATGTACTGTTTTATTTTCAGTTTATTTTGTCCTAAAGATATTATTAAAGGTTTTTTGAAGATTTTACTTTTGGGTGTGTTTTAGATCATTTGTTTGCATTCTGTGGTTGTAAAAATGTCTGGTGCATTCTATAACAAATCATTCTCAGATCATACTAATAATGATTGGATTTTTTTATGACTTGGTGGTATACAATGGGAATTTTATTTTCAACTTATTTCAAAGTAATAAGATTTGGTTGATGGCATATTTCAAACATGAATGAATGAACATTGAATTAAAAAAAAGGTGTGGATTTAACCTCAATGACACAGCAAGCCATCAACATGAGTTCATGATAAAATAAGTCTTTTATAGCAGTCACTTTTATAATAACAAAATACTGGGGTTGAAAAAAATGTTAGTTTATTAGAATTTGAAAAATGCCTTTCGTAATTTTATAACGAAATGTTCACAGATAACACATTAAGAAATTCCTTTTACTCACAAACTGATCATCACTGATACATTTACTGTTTTAACAAAACTTTTTAGATCTGTAGATATCTGTGATTAGAATTTTATTTTGAATTATCTAATGTGCAAATTTTTCTGTTTTTTTTTTTAAATTGTAAATTTTAACAGTTTCTGAAGTGTTACAGGAGAAACAACCAAATACCAACAGGTTCATAGTGTGCTACATTATTTGAATTAATTGTTTATAAAGTTATGACTTATGTTATAAATTATGATAATTATATTAATGTTTTCCAGTGTCCAATATTTCATCTGTTAAATATTTTCATCAAAACAACAAATATTATGTTTGATTCCAATAAGAGTTAATAAGTTTATTAGTTACATGTGGCTAGGAAAATGTTTAAATATTCATAAATACTTGGTCTAGCTGACACTTGTATCTCAGTTATATAGTCAAGTACACATGAAAAAAATACTTTTAAGTAAACTGAAAAGTTGTGAATTTGTGTTTGTTACATTATAAATCGTTGGTTTCTGTATTTGTTGTAGACAAGGACCATTTCCCCAGTCAAATGAGAGAACTATTAGACAACCTTTGCCTCGATCAAATGAAAGGACTGCTTTCAGTCCAGTAAATCAAAGCAATAATTTCCACAACACTTCAAATTCACACAGACAGGATCAGTACAGAACTGGATTATCTCCCATGGGTAGGACTGAGTTATCTCCCATGAACAAACAGGATTACAGGCAAACACCAAATAATCAGTCTAATGGATATCAGGGCTATAATCAGGGGAAACAAACCTCATATACAAACTATTCTAACAGACCTCTCCCAGAAAGGCCAAATGAATCTTCTATAGCTGACAGGACCTCTAGGAGTTCAGGGACTCCTGAAAGACTAACCACTAGAGGTTCAGTAACCCCCGAAAGACCAATGACTAGAGGATCATCAGGTACACCTGAGAGACAAACAAGACATTCAGGAACTCCTGAAAGGCCAATAAGAAATCAAGGGACTCCGGAGAGGCCTATGTCTAGAGGGTATGGAACACCAGAAAGACAAACAAGAAATCCAGGGACTCTGGAGAGGCCTATGTCTCGAGGGTATGGAACACCAGAAAGACAAACAAGAAATCCAGGGAGTCCGAGAGGCCTATGTCTAGAGGATATGGACCACCTGAAAGAATATCTCAAGGAATGGCATATAGTCAAATGAATCAAGGCAGGTCTGTTGAAAGAGGGAATTATAACACATACAATAGAGAACAGTCCCCAGGTAGTACAACAAATCAGACTACAATTAGACAGAATTTTAACAGTGTAAATAAATTTGGTAATGATGATAAATCTCAGGAATACTCACAGAAATTTTCTCCTTCAGTTAGAAACACTGGTGTGTCTACTGATTCCAATTACTCATATCAAAGGACCCCTGATCGTAATCAACCCTCATCAAGTGTTTATAGTCATGGATATGGAACTCAAGAAAGCATTAAAAAGTTGTACAGTTCACCAAAAGATTCTCGGGGCATGTATGCTACACAAGATAGTATACGAAGAATGTACAATAGTCCGAATGATTCAAATTATCGACCAAATCCTCCTTCGGTTAGGGGACACAATCCAAGTTCACAAATGGTAAGTTATTTTCTTTATTATTTATATATACTTATTTGATGTTAGTTTTGTTTTTTAAGGTGATGGAAAGATTTTAGATTGAGGTGTACTTTTTTTAAAGAAATATTCTTGAGAAATAATTTCAAAATCTGTTACCAGTTATATACTTGTATTTCAGGGAAAATTTTGCAATTATTTATCCAATTTAAGAAAAATTTGCATAAATGCATATAAAAAAAAAATTCGAAAAACACTGCAAAAATACTCTAATTACCTTGCATGTTACAGTTGAAATTTGTTCTGTTTTCAGAGGAATAATTTCACGTTGAATTATCTTCGCACAGTGCCGACTGTTCTTTGAAGTTGTACGTTTGAGTGGCACTAAATACTAACTGTTTGATTTAATCAGTACTAATTTACTTCATTAAAGTACACAAAAATAAGTTAACTATAAGGTATTTATATCTTCGTCAAAAACTCATAAGTTGAAGCAACTAATTTGTTAAAAACAAATATTACAGTCTTAAAATTAGGATGACATTGTCAAACTTGTCAGTAAAAGATCAAAGTAGCTTTACATCATTTGGTCTCTTTGGGAAAGTTGTCTCATCAACAGTCATTCCACAACTTCTTATTTTTATAATTGGAATTGGCATCATATAATAGACTTCTCTGCCATGTAAGATCTAGAAGAAGCTAGTTTATTCCCCCTTATAGTGATTAGTGTATGCATCTGTCGATCTGTAAATCTGTTCATTAGTTTGTCCATTCAAATACTCTTAAACCTCTCCTTAATAAGTAAAATGATAAAAGAAGGAGTTAAGCATGGGTTTGAAGGAGGATATTGTCATTATGGTGTAATGATTCTTGAGGTGGAGAAATGTAGCCTTGCTTCCTGGCCGTGCCCTAGTGGTGGCTAACTTTGCCACAGGTCTTGGGTTCAAAACCCCAGCATGTACACTGGTAATCTTGGAAGACACATTATCTACTGTTACATTTGATTTCCCAAATAATTGTAGATTTTGTCAATTAATAGAAATCTCCTTTCTATATGAATCAAGGAATGGATTTTCAAGAAAAATTCATGGATAAAATTTTATTAAACCCCTTATTGTATTTCTTAACTAAATGACTTTTTTAGTTTCTAGTGCTAGGAAGTGTGTTCTTTGGATTAAATGAATGGCTAAAACTGATGCTGTAATGAAAGTAAACATTTCATCGTTTACATCAGTGAATGATTAAAACTTGACTTCTTTAACAATAAAGATTTTGAGAGTAAAAACTATAGTAATAATTAACTGCATGACATAGTTTTATATGGAGAGTCTTATAACAATACATATAACATCATCACTACAAAACTTTGTTGATAAAAATCTATGGTAATAATAAGCAATATAGTATAACACTCAGCCTAATTGCACTGTCACACTGCCAATAGAGAGGGTAAAGGTCACATGAATCACATGCACTCAGAAATATAGATTAGGTCTAATAAAACTTACATGATTTTGATACAACTGCATTGCTTTATTACCCAATACTGTTATATAAAGTGCTGACCATTAACAAAATGTAGTTGATTGAATTCAAATATTATGAGGCTTAAGATGAGTCCATATTCATCTGTTTCTCAATATTTGACTGAGTTCTGTTTTATGACATAAATTTCCAAATTACATTACATGATCGTTAAGTTAAAATTTGGTGACTTCATAGTTCATTTCACTGTTGGGTTGACTTGTGTTGGAGTAAGTTATGCATACAAGTCCATATCTCAAATCTTTTTGAAGATTTTTCAATAACATCATTGATACTTGGTAAATACTTGATGCTACAAAATTGAAAAACTTTTAGGTCACCATGACCCTATTTTATTTGCTTGAATAACTTGGGGATCATATCTCAGATAATGCACCAATTTGAAAGTTCACTATAGGACTGATATTTCACTACTACTTGATAGGACTGATATTTCACTACTACTTGCTAGGACTGATATTTCACTACTACTTGCTAGGACTGATATTTCACTACTACTTGATAGGACTGATATTTCACTACTACTTGATAGGACTGATATTTCACTACTACTTGCTAGGACTGATATTTCACTACTACTTGCTAGGACTGATATTTCACTACTACTTGCTAGGACTGATATTTCACTACTACTTGCTAGGACTGATATTTCACTACTACTTGCTAGGACTGATATTTCACTACTACTTGCTAGGACTGATATTTCACTACTACTTGATAGGACTGATATTTCACTACTACTTGATAGGACTGATATTTCACTACTACTTGAATATTTTGTGGTCATCATCAACATTTAATCGTACATCTTTTTATATAAATTTCAGCATCCATCATCTCAACAGTTTCATCCTTCGTATTCACCTCCAAAAAATCGACAAGATTCTCACAGAACTATGACTCGTGAAACAATTGACACAAGTGTGCTGAATCAACCAAAATCTTCAAAAGGACGTAATCTGTGGACAGAAATATGAAATCCTCTACCAACCAAAATCTGAACAATGCCATTATCTGAAGACAGAAATATTGTATACTTTGAGATATAGAAACTGCACAGAAATTGATTGTCCAAGTATTCTTAACCAACCAAACAGAGTTGTAAGCAAGGGAGATCTGTGGGCAGAAATATGACATTATTTACTGTGGGTTCATTATTATTCGTTGGATAACAATTTTCGAGATTTTGAGGTACAGGTGAATTCAATTTAAATGTTCAGCAAATATAAGGTTGTATGCAGACTTTGGCAAACAACAAAATCAAAAATCCACAAATATACAAGTTTTCCTTAATCCACCAAAATTGGTACCAATGAAAATAAATGAATCTATAGTATTATCAGTCACAGAAAATCTCAATATCGTAGTCATAGGACTTATGTCTATAATAAAACAAAATTTAAGATCGAGCACAGTCAAAATAGATAAAGAAACAGTTTTAAATGAAGACAAATGGGACAAATGTAAAACTATACTTATTCCATACATTCAGATGTGTTTTAGAAAATATGCCTGTCAATCCTAGGCCACTGCCTTATTTTCTGTTTGAATCATTTGACAGGTCATTATGTCCTTTATTATAAAAAATGGTATGGTTGATTTAGTTAAGTCTGAACTTTATGATGAGGAAAGATATCATTTTGTAGTTCTATTTTTGTACAGATAAACACAAAGAACCAAACAAAAAAATCCACTTTCACTTTTAATTGTAAGAGGTTTATCTTATTTCACCAGTATTTATTTCACTGGTAGGTTCAGAAAGTTGAGAACCCCTACAAGGATGGATTAAAGATTTTTCAATTATTTTACATACATCCATAACATTAAAATTGTATACAGACTGAGTGCTAAAAGTTCATCTTGTAGACAAATGTCTTGAATTTGCATGTTTTTGTAAAATATTGCATTGGAGGACATTGTCAACCAACAAAAATCACCTGTAATTTATATGATACCTTTACTTCAGTTTAAACTTTGGTTTTGATTTATGATTGTCCTTTTCAATAATTTTGTGTAAAAACCATCATTTTTTAGTCCCCTACCGACGAAGTCGAAGGGGACTTTAGGTTTGTACTCTGTCCGTCTGTCTGTCCGTCCGTCCGTCTGTCTGTCCATCCGTCTGTCCGGCAAATCAGTTTTCCAGACTTTTTTTCTTCATGCTTGAAGATATTGATTTGATATTTGGTGTATTGTTTTATCATGACAAGTTACAGGTCAAGTTCAATTTTCACGATTTTAGCTTTTCTTCTTGTTCAGTTAAAGCCCTTTCCCTAGAATTAATTTTTTGATGAAATACTTATTAATTACTACATTTCTGTTCAAATGGAATTAACTCATTTTTTAACTTTCCCTAGAATAAAATTTTGATGAAATACTTATTAGTCCCCTACCGACGAAGTCGAAGGGGACTTTAGGTTTGCACTCCTTCCGTCTGTCTGTCTGTCTGTCTGTCTGTCTGTCTGTCTGTCTGTCCATCTGTCAGTCCGGCAAATCAGTTTTCCACACTTTTTTTCTTCGTGCTTGAAGATATTGATTTGATATTTGGTTTATTGATTTATTGATTTATCATGACAAGTTACAGGTCAAGTTCAATTTTCATGATTTTAGCTTTTCTCTTTGTTCAGTTAAAGCCCTTTCCCTAGAATTAAATTTTTGATGAAATACTTATTAATTAGTAGATTTCTGTTCAAAGGGAAATAACTCATTTTTAAAAAGACTTTTAAAAGACAAAATGACATTTTAGATTTTTTTCCTTTTCTTGGTAAATTGTTTGAAGAATTTAGTGGTAGGTTTGTTTGTCATTCTTGAAGATATTGATTTGATAATTAGTATATAGTTTTATCATGACAAGTTACTGATCAAGTTGGAATTTTGTTCCAGTTTGATAATTTTGTGCAGAGTTATGGTCTTTGGGCATAGAAAATTCACTTAAATAATCAGTTTTCAACAGTTTTTTTCGTCATGCTTTAAGATTTTGAGTTGATATTTTTATGTAGTTTACACCATGACAAGTTAAAGATTAAGCTAGAATTTCATTCCATTACAATGAATTTGTAATCGGTAGGGGACTATGTATTGCCATGCAATACTCACAGAATGCTTGTTAATTACTAGATTTCTGTTCAAAGGAAAATAACTCATTTTTTTTTTAAAGATTTGTAAAAGACATTGTATTAAGATAAATGACATTTTGGATTTTTTTCCTTTTCTTTAGTAAATTGTTTGAAGAATTTAGTGGTAGGTTTGCTCCATTACAATGAATTTTTAACCGGTAGAGGACTATAAAATTGAGAATGGAAATGGGGAATATGTCAAAGAGACAACAACCCGACCAAAGAGCAGACAACAACCAAAGGCCACCAATGGGTCTCCAACGCAGCGAGAAAATCTCGCACCCAGAGGTGGTTCTCAGCTGGCCCCTAAATAAAATTGTGTACTAGTTCAGTGAAAATGGACGTCATACTAAACTCCAAAACATATAAATGAACTAAAATTAAAAAAACATACAAGACTAACAAAGGCCAGAGGCTCCTGACTTGGGATGCAATACTCACAGAATGCATGTTTAATTTGAACTGGACGACAAAATTATTTCAAGAACCTGTATTCTTTTTTGATATAATAAATAAAACTCTACAGAAACATATTGGCAATGTCAAAAACAAGGCGATATACAGTCAATGACTTAATCACAAATGAAAATACAGTCAATGCAATTTGACTGCAAGAAAGTACAGTTGCAGATTAAATTTCTGATTGAATCTCAGGCACTCAGCTATAAAATGTTAATGTCTCATCTTCTATTCTTTAGAATAAAAGACCATCACTTGTATCATTATGACATTATTTATTACATTTTATACTACAGAAGTGCTTATTTTATTTATATATTCTTTTATTAAGTACTAACTTTCTTAAAAATCTAAATGTATGACAAATGTACTTCAAAATTCATAAATTTATGTTCATTCTTTTTTGTTTTTATACATGTTAATCCTTTTTTCAACACCAGTAGCATATTTCTGAGCCATTATCAACAGGAAAATTGATGAATTTATTACTTTAACCCTATGAAGTGGTTGATACATTTTATTGTCAAGATTTTGTTAAGATGAGAATATGCAAAGAGAAACATTTATTTCATCAAATAAATATTACTTTCTTCACATTAGCATGTATAACAGCACATACAGAAGTTTATTTTTTATCAATCAAGTAAACAAAAGTAATGAATTAAGTTACCAGAGAACAACATCCATGAAAAGCTCTTCCTGTGGTAACAAAATTTTCGTATGATTTTTTTAGAACAGATAATGATTTTTATAAGACTTTAATTATAGTGCTTACTTTGTATGGTTGTCTATATATCCTCTTTTTTATGAAAATTTATATTTAGTATACATATCTATAGATATACAATATACACAAATGTTTAATGTTACATAAGGTTGTGTCTATGGTGATTGAAGTATGAAGGATGTAGGTAGAAGTCAAAAGGATTAGTACAGTCTTTTGACACTAATGTGTGTACTGTTAGTTAAAGAAGGGTTTCTAAGGATTTCTTGATAGGTTTTACAGAGTATCTATTGTCTGTAAATGATTGTGATTATTTATTTGTGATCTTGCCAGTTAATTGTCCATATACAAGTACTTCTGTACAGATATATATCTAAAAACTTTAGCTGATTAAAACTTTTCTCAACTGGTTGGTTTTTTATGATCATTTTCTGGTTCGCTTGTTTTCTGATTGGTAAAATTTCAATTTCCCTGCAATTTTCTCTTTAGTATTGTGATTTCATGACAAATGTGACCAAGTTGAATATTACAAATCACCAGAAAGCAAGACGCATAAGAAAGTCAAACTTGCTAATATTTAACAACAGAAGATTGTACATTTGCATCTCCTGGTTGAAAGATATGGGAGGACTTACAGCTGATAAATAAAATTGTAAATTTGTACAAAATAAAAATATAGATATCAGACTATTTCATTTTCAATGTTTTCATTGGGATATCTTCTGTATTTTTTTCTTTAAGAATGTTGCATTAATTTAGGAAGCAAAATTATCCAACACCATAATTGGTTTGATACTTTTGCCATCAACTTCAACTATCTAATAGAAGTTTTCAATAACAAATGAATTATACTTGACTTTTTTTTTGAGTACATAGATTATTCCTAAATTATATACTTACTACTGTGGGAGCAGGCCATAGCTGGTATTTTGAGGGACCCATAACAGTTTTGTTTTGTGAGTGTTTTTTTTTTTAAATTTTACATTTATTTAGATCTGACCATATCTTTTTTCATATTACTTGTCCAAATTTAAATTAGTTTCTATCATATTTGTTAACAATATTTATTGAAGTTTTTGTATACGTTTGGTGAAATATATATAAGTATTTTGTGTAAATTAATCGTAGATAAGAGTGTGTAACAAAGCAATAATAGTATGCAATAACTGCTGAGTGTACATATATATTTGTAGATATAATTTATATTTTTGATACTTTTGTTTGTATATTATATTATTTGTTAAAATTTAAACCTACATTCATTGCATGGTTGAAGTTATAGTGGGACTCCATATTATCCTCAGTTTACCACTGAACGTTAAGCAACCAACAATCTATCAATCAATCCTCAGTTTAATTGGTTTAAATGTTCAATCTAATAGGGAGCCTACAATTTGAGGCTCTAATGATTTGGATAATACGTTATATTTTAGATACTTTCATTTAGATTTTACAAATTTATGACGGAATGAATATTCAGTAATATGTAAATTAAGTCAAAATTCTTCTAGAATGCAAGATACATAAATATCATTTATATGATGGTGTATTTTTTTTTTTGAAAATTTGTTATAAAGTCTTTTATTAGCATTTACTTTGTATCCAAGGCAACTTTTTGATAGGCATTTTTTTTTATTTAGGAAAATGAGAACACATGTTATCGTAACTTCAATATCCAGGGCAGTTTTAGTCAGGAAATTAGAACAGATCATTTTATTTGGGAATAAATGAACAAATGATTGTTTTCCTACATTGAAGTTACAGAATAATAAATATATGTAATATTTTACAATAGATTTCTGTTATCTTTGTAACATATTTGTTGACAGTGAATGCAAACCTTTGTCAAAGATGGTATTAAGGATCATAGTTATTGTTATTCTGGTTTACATGATAATGTTGACAAGTGCTGTGAATGTATGATTTCATCTTAATACAGATAGGTGTATAAAACATTTAGACATCATATGTTGTAGCAGCTTAAAGTATTTTTCACTAAAGACATATTAATTTTACATTTTCATCGAGATAAAAGGTAAAAAGTGTTATGGTACAACCAGCATCTGGCACATGACCTTTGTTTTGCTGAAATTTAGACATAATTCTCTGAAGCAGACTTCTTGATAGGGCTTCTCAGAAATAATGAGAAAAGGTTTTGTTAAGCTCAACAGCTGACTAAATATATGATGCCCTTCCACTGAACAATTCAAATTAGATGCTTCTATCACATTGAACTTTACATTAAGGATAAATTTGTTAGTTTTGAAAGATAGGATTTCATTTACAAATTGCACACTTTCCATATTTGTGAAGAAAGATAACAGCAGCACCTTGGTAATGAGTTTATATCTCCCAGTTGATACTGTATTCCAGGGCTTGCATTACCTATCAATATGTACTTGATAGAGGGTTGCTGCTTACAAGGAAGCTTTTTAACTAAGATTTAATGGAAAGGTGAAAGTTATGATTTAATTGACTATTAAAAATGTATGTGAACAAGATAATCAAGGATATGTTCCATATGCATTCGTCAAAACACCAGCAGCAGCGGATAGTCTATAATGAATAAATTGTGTTGAAGGTACAATGTGTCCACCTTCGGAAGTACTGTGAGATATGAATCTCTTACAGTTTACAGAAAATATTATGTCTTAAAATTTGGCATATCTTTTTGGAACATTTTGGTTTTCAATGTATTTCAATAATGTTTTTGAACGAGTGCCACTGATGAGTTTGTTTTGTAGACGAATTGCGTGTCAGGTGGACCAAATTATAAGCCTGTTGTATATGATACATCTTATTTAATAAAAGGTCTTTAATATAATCCCCTTTGACATTTCCATAAGATGCAGTTTAGTAAATGTCTGTAGAAAAGAGATAGCCTTTATTGTAATACCAGAGGCTTTTAATACAGTTTAATATTTAGTCATGAAAACCTTGTTTGAAGTATTGGATGACACCAATGTGAATATGATTATTTTACAAAGAGCAGATTATTTTACTCCTAATCTTATGCTTTGTTGTCATAAGCTCTGTATCATTAGAAGAGAGGCGGAAGATACCAAGGGATAGTCAAACTCATAAGTTTAAAACGAACTGACAATGCCAGGGCAAAACGAAAAACGACCAAAAGACAAACTAGTTTACAAAACACAACATAGAAAACAAAGGACGGAGCAACACGAACCCAACAAAAACAGGGGGTGATCTCAGGTGCTCCGGAAGGGTAAGCAGATCCTGCTTTGAATATGAAACACACCTTTTAAAGTAAACGAAGTTTCATAAAATTAATACTTGCCATCAGTAATTCTGAGTTATCGACTATTGTATCACTACAACAGACGAAATGCCCAAAATAAAAACAAGTGGTATCCTTAATTTCAATTTTTAGTTTGTGGATTTTGTCTGTTATGACGCATTAGTGAATAGCCCAGAATTCAAGATGGTAGCATATTTATTTCAATAAGATTTAGACAACTGTTTCCTTCAGACAGGGCACTCGTGGAATGTATATCTCACACTCTTGATTCTTTTTTTGTGAAAGTTATCGAATCGCAAATTTCAATAGAACACTCTGAAACATACAAAATATGCCTAATTATAAAATCTGTTAAGACCCTATTTGTATCAGCGCTTAATAAATTGCAGGTAAACTGCTGTTCCAATCTCTATAAATAAGAAGATGTGGTATGAGTGCCACTGAGACAACTCTCCATCCAAGTCACAATGTATAAAAAGTTAACAATTATAGGTCAAAATACGGCCTTCAACACTTCTCACCGAACAGCAAGCTGTAAAGGGCCCCAAAATGACTAGTGTTAAACAATTCAAATAGGAAAACCAACGGTCTAATCTATATAAAAACGAGAATGAGAAACACATATGAACCACACCAACAAACGACAACCACTGAAGAACAGGCTCCTGACTTAGGACAGATGCATACAAGTGCAGCGGGTTTTATATGCCTTTACCAAACCATCACCCCTATAAGATTAAAATTCAAAACCATTAACAATTGTTAAATATTTATTCGATGATCATAAGATCAATTTTCCAAGAATATATAACATACAATTTCAAATTAAAATGACAACAAGTTTAATACTGAAAATGTTACTAGTTCATTGAGAACAGTAATTGTATTACTTAGACAAAAGATAACCGGAAAATGTAGAGAAGTAATGTCCATACACGTTCTGGGATGTACCAGCGCTGTGTTTAATATACACTTTATCTCCTGTCCTAAGCTCGACGAGAGAGTTCACCGTTTGAGCTCCGTAGTTCGAACTAGCAGCATACCCATTTGTATATAATTGGTCGTTCTTGTTTAGCTGGAATTGAACTCTACCGCCACCATTAACCATAATAGTACAGGAAAATATGTAGATTCCATTTCGTGCAGAAGTAAATATTCCAGTAGTAGAGTCGTATCCACGTCCAATATTGATCTTTACTTCATCAAACTTCACAATATCCCTAACATTAGACAGAGTTTGTGATGTTTTTAATGATGCAAAAAATGTTGGCCTTCGTTCGAGATCTAAAAATTGAAAAAAAATGTCTATCATCATCCTTTTGCATTGGTTTGCATTGTTGCTCATTCGTTTTATTCGGGTTTTCGAGGTGTTGTTGAAATATATTTAAGTGGGGTGTGTCAGTTATTTCAGTTTATTACTTTGTTAAAAGAAGTAATGTGACAAGAATAAAGAAGCTCATATGATTTCTAACCAACGGACGTCTAAAAGAATAATTTCTAGTGACAAATCAATTCTAATTAAATTGTCTAAATCCAAATGGACAACAAACATTTAGCTCCGCTTTTTTATCTTTTGAGTTCCAAAACTACAGATTCCGAGATTGTCTTTATGAAATTACTATCATTACATGTAAACGCAACTGACGAAGTATTCGATAAACCCATAGATGTATAAAGGTTTTATACATCGATGATATACCAATATCACCAGCCCATTATAGCCAGTCCCGGCATGAAAATACGAGTTTTGTTTGATTGAAATTTGCTGTTATAAAATTTGGAAATCATTCTGAATCCAGGAATATATCTCCCTCATGCCTCGAGCATCATTGAAGAAATATTAATTGTCAACATTCGCATCTGTTGAAGTAAAATTGGTACAGTTAACGTTAAAATGAGTATGATAAGTTTTTTGTTTTACTTGTTATTATAAAGTTACTTTTTTCCACACGTGTACACAACCTATTTTAGATTTAAAATAAAGATGTAGAATAGTGATATGATAATTTCCCAAACATAGAAATAATGAGATGTGGTATGATAACCAACTATCCACTAAATTAAAGACCAAACGACAAGTGTGTGTATATTTGGACAACGTTATAATCCTTGTTCGGTAAATGATTAAGATTATCTGGAAATTATGATACAAAACAAATGTTGGTGTAAAAATGAACCAAATGGTAACGGCTTGAAATTTCAGTACACCTGCCGCGCGGTTTGTCTTCATAAGATTCACCAGTGGTGCTCAAATCTAAACAGTTGGAAGAATAAATGCATAAAAAAAATCAGGAACACAATTCAATTCTGCACTTTTTATTTCATCAATTACGTTGTTTCCTATAGGAATATTTTTCATCAGTTCAAGATTATAGGCAACGCTGTCTTTCAGAATTTTGTCATAGTTTTAAGCTTTACTCACCATCTTTTAAAGTAGGATCAGCTCTCATAATCATATGCAGAAAGTCTTCCGTCACGCATGTTGTTTTTCCGAAAATTAAAGTTGCATATAACTATAATGGTGTAATGGTTAAAAGCAGAAGGCAGATGCTAGGGAAACAGTAAAGAGACAAGCCAGTAAACGGTTCCACCAATATAGATATCCAGAATAAGCATATGTACAAGTAACTAAATCATATCCAGCCATGTCCCTAGTCTAGTTTGATTATAATTCTGTCCTTCTTTGAAAATGTCGCCTTTTTCCTAGGAAATACGAATCAGAGTTTCCGGTTATTTTGTATCAGCTTTATCTGAACGTATATTTGATATCCATCGATCAGCAAATTCTTGTATACTGATTACTTATAGCAGGTGTATTATAAGTGAGAAATAAGTCACAGTACTTACATCTTGTTAACAACACTGTATTTGATATAAGTCAGTATCTTAAATATTTGTATTCTTACCTGGATTACAACTTGCCAATGCTTTTCCAAGGTTTGCACACAGTAACAACAAGACAAGAGTTGTCGAAACCATTTTACTTGTCATGAAATGTCACTAGTTTTTGTTCTGTGAATTATGTTCCTCCACTTATCATTTTTATAAGATATTCCATGTAACAACTGCTGTAACTTGATACATTAATAACATTTTGTCACGCATATTTCATGTTTTATTCCATTTTGCACTTGGAAGTGTAACAGTATTTACAGCGTTGAAATAGCACTAAGCCAAGCATAATTTTATTGTGATATTATGATTCTCTAGAAATATTCGAATGACAAAGATACCCCCGCCCCGATTCACAAGTATTTCCTAGCTAGCTTTGCTGTCCTTCTTGGTGCACTTTTATTTTTATACATATTTCTTTTAAAAGTTTAAACATATTTCTTGGTTTATGTCACCACTGACGATTCGAATGATTCAAAGATCTTATTAGCTCTGAGGAAAAAGATGGCCATCGTTTCCATTAATTAGTATTTTCCCCAGTAAAACAATTCAACTGCACCTGTATTCGCTATCTGATTCAATCTAAATATAGTTTTTCAAATTAAAAATTGGCATCCTCCTCTTTTGCTCTACATTTACCTCATTCTTTATAATTCAAATGCAGTTGCCTTAGAGCATTCCTTCTAAATGTTCTTATCAATCACATGTCTTCATTGTAAAAAAATAAGGCAAAAAAGGGTCAATTTGTTCTTTCTTTGGCATTAGGGGTCATATAGCCAAAATGATACCAGACTGCTACGAGGCAAATGGTTCAAATCTCACAACTTTTTCGAAAATTATGTATGTGGTCAAGAGTGTATGATGACTAATAAATTGTACTAAGTATAAAAAAGCTTTCAGGAAAAAACGTCTCTTGAGTAACAAAAAATCGTCAAAGATACAAGTTTTAGCTTGTTTGGTACAGACAGAAATATTATGTCTCCAGAAACGCATGTGGCAGGGATCAATAAAACTTATCTATAACCTTTAAACGAATATTAAAGTTTTGAAAATACCCGCGATGGGCATACCTTGAATACAAATGCGGAGACATTTGTGAGGGTAGCAAATTTTCGCAGCATTTTTGCATGATTTTCGTCTTGTTTGTGTCATAAATTGTATATCTTCTTTTTATCTTTTTGTATACACTGCTGATGAATTTATGAGCTTTTCTTTCTTTTCTATAAAATTTATGACTTTTTAAAACTTTTTCAAGCTTTTGACTGCTGAAAAAAGATCATCTGCGATAACTAATGAATAACAAAAGTCTGATATAACTAGTTCCTCATATTTGTTAAAACGAATTTAAACATTGAAAATAAAATGATGAATTCTTCGTTACGATTTTAATCCGTGATCACATTTATTTTAATTCGTGATCTCGAATACAAATTAAAATTTTCGTCGGTCCTCAATAAGTTTCCGCCAAAACCTTTAGCCAGTCGAAATAAGATTGACCTCACAATGGCCATATGAAAGAAACAATAAAGTCAATACTACATAGAAAGCTTACGACTGAAAACAACACGAAGAAAACTAAGTGCTCCGGACGGGTAGGCATAACCTGTCCCGCTAATTGCACTCTTTATATAATGTTAATAAAGGGGGGAGGAAAAATACAACTGGCCCGTCTAGAAATGCAACATGCATCCATCGACTGATTGATTATATTTGCTTAAATAAATGACAAACCCATGATCGAGAGTTTTAAATGCTTTTTGTTCAGAATTTATCTATTTCGAATTGGCTGGCTCTCAGTCTAAATATAAACACCGTGTCTATTGTTTCATTGCGTTATTTTAATAAACTTGATACCGCAAAAAAAAGAAAAGATGGGATATTACTGTATTTTGTATATATGCAACATATTTTTAGAAATAACAAACTTTATTTATTACAATCTGTGATACAGTAGTTATTGGCGGAAAATATTTTAGCCCTTGTTTATCTATATTTTAATTCTTTTCATTCAGCTATACATGTGAAACCGTAATTAGGATATAAAGTGTTTATCACGATCTTTCTTTGTTTTGTTTTTAAACTTGTCAAATGCAATCAAAACCACATCGGTCAAGGCAAAATAAAAGAACAAACCCTTACACATTTAAAGACAGAAATTTAATAACATGCACACACTGCAGTCATTTGTCGAATAGGTCTATAACGCAGGAAGTAGATAACACATTAAGTTAATCAAAATATTATACTATTTAATCAAAACAATTTATATCATCATAGCAATATGGATTATACTTGTTTATCCATATACAACGGTACATTCAAAATGCAATATCACATTAAACATATTAGGAGATAAGGAGGCTGATTGTAAATACCGAGGATCTACATCTGTTCCGACAAATTTACCGCCTGACTTAAAGAAATTGGATTTTGAGTTATAATAGACTGACCAGACTGGGTGACAATAGGTTTCATAGATATAAGTATCCAGAACATCTAATACTCGATAATAATGTTATAAAGTTTTTGGATGCGAAGGCTTTCACCGGTTTACGACGGTTGTCTATGGTAAGAAATCAACTAAATGTGTCTACATCTTACCTACCTGGAGTGTTTGAATTCTTATAGAATTTATCTGCTTTAGATGTTAGAAGAAATATGAAGACTTCAGTTCATTCGGACAGATATAATATCCCGTTGGTGAACTCAGTAACCTGCGTAAGCTGTCTATTGATCTTGTGTTGAACTTCAGGTTTGGACAGCAATTTAGGAAACTGAACAATTTACAAAAGTTGAGATTTTATGCAATGAGACATTTTTAAACATGCCGGTAAATATAAAGGAATTCCACATGACAACTTGTAAACATTGTTTCGTCATTGAAGTTGGAGTTTGAGTACCATTTCCTCATCTGAAGAGCTTGTCTCACAGAAAACCATGCAAAAGTGTCCAGGAGTGATTCTCACAGAATCTCATGAAATTTGGTACACACAACACTTTGGCCATGCCAGTTCCACTTGTAAAATTTTTTGCTTGAATTTTATTGGATTGCCGAGTTTTGCAGCGCCATCTATTTTTCACCCTTTTTTACGGGAAAATTGTCAAATTTTAGTGCTTTTTAAGCATTTTTATCTAGCAAATAAGCAATTATAGTCATGATAAATATCTTTTTTGACCAATTCATGTAACAAACCATTATAAAAGAAATAAAAAGACAAAATAATAAATATATATTTATTTCTATGGTAGTCCAATTTCTCTATTTATAATACTAGTGTATAGTGAATTGGCTATTTTAGCCAAATCAACACCAGACAAAAATGCTAAAATGTAGAAAAGATGAAGCTGTAATTAAAAGTTAACTATATTAAAATAAACTTCTTTGATAAGTTAAAGAAAAAAAAAAAAAAAATCCACCCACGGCAAATATTCAGAAATATAGAGCCTGTTAAGACGCTATTACAAAAAATATAGTATTAGGGCTAACATATTGCATTTAAACTGCAGTTCCGGTCTATGTTTTATTGAACCAACAAACGGTAGGAAAGGTAGCAATCGCTAAAACAAAAAATATCAAAACATTGAAACATTGCGCATTTTTTTATTCGATGACCATGAGACTGATTTACCAAGAAGATATCAAATAAAAATGACAACAGATTTGTATTAAAAATTTATCGAATAGAATATTGAGAACAGTAAATTTTATTACTTAGACAAAAGATAACCGGAAAATGTAGAGAAGTGATTTCCACGCACGCTCTCAGATGCACTAGATCTGTGTTTAACATACACTTTATCTCCTGTCTTAAGCTCGGCGAGACAGTTCACCGTTTGAGCTCCATAGTTCGATTTAGCGACAAACCCTGCTGTATATAACTGGTCGTTCTTATTTAGCTGGAAATGAACTGCACCGCCAGCATTATCCATAATAGTACAGGAGAATATGTAGATTCCATTCCGTGGAGCAGTAAATGTTCCAGTTGTAGAGTCGTAACCACCTCCAATATTGATCTTTGCGTCATCAAACTTTACAATATCCTTTATATTAGAGAGAGTTTGTGGTGTTTTTGATGAAGCAAAAAATGTTGGTCTTCGTTCGAGATCTAAAAATAAAAAAAAAATGTCTATCATCCTTTTTCTTTGGTGCACATTCCTTTTATTCGTTTTTTCGAGATGTTGTTAAAATATATTTAAAGGGTATGTCTGTTGTTTGAGTTTATTCCTTTGTTAACAGATGAAATGTGACAAGAATTCACAAATTCAAAAGCTCATATGGTTTATTTACTCATTAACGTCAGCTCTTCAATATTAGAATTAGGTTTTGGATTTCAAAATTTTGTCCTCGAGCATCACTTAAGAGAACATAATTGACAAAAATTCGCATCTGGTGCTGTAAAATTTTTATAGTTAATGTTAAAATGAGTTTTTTAGTTTTACATGCTATTATTATAACTTTTTCCCTCACAACGTGTTAACAACCTATTTTAGATTTGAAATAAAGATAAAGATCGACTAGGTAAACCTCTCAAAGTTGGTTAGATTTCTGCACAGTGTACTTCATTCAGGCATGTTAATTGGTGCTACATTAAATCGTTATTTAATTCGTACAACTCATTACTTAACTAAGCAATGATCATTTACCGCAATTGTTTACTTCTTACACTAATACAAGAATAAAGATTTATGGTTAATTGTATTTGTTTTTGCTATGATCATTTCTCAAACATAGTAATAATGAGATGTGGTATGATAACCAACTATCCACCAAATTAAAGATAAGGGTGTGTATATTTGAACAACGTTATAATTCTTGTTCAGTAAATGAATAAGATTGTTCGGAAGTTATGATTATGATACAAAACAGATTTTGGTGTGAAAATAAACCAAATGGTAACGGTTTGAAATTTCAGTACATCAGCCGCGCGGTTTGTTTTCATCAAACTTACAGTTGTGCTCGAATCTAAACATTTGAAAGAATAAAAGCATAACAAAATCACGAACACAGTTTTATCATTACGATGTTTCCAATAGGAATATTGTTCATGAGTTCATGATTAAATATTGTCATAGTTATAGGCTTTACTCACCATCTTTTAAAGTAGGTCCATTTCTCATAATCATATGCAGAAGGTCCTCCGTCACGCATGTCGTTTTTCCTAAATAAAATTGTATTAGAATTATACAAACTGATTGAAATAAAGCAAGTGTTAGCCATTATTTTCCCTGAATTAAAAGGTACCACATTATTGACTTTGAACAATTTTACAAATGACTATCGACTGAATATGATTATGAACACGATAGCAAGAGTAATTTTGTTTTACAAACGATAGCCAGACAACCACATTAACTAAAACGAACCAGAAAAAGAATTTGAAAATACTAGCCAAAGCAAACAAAATTTTGACATGCTACATCAATATCAATGTGGTTCAATTTTTAGTTTCCTCTGTTTCTTTTATTTTGTTTTTGTTTTTGTTTATCTTTTTGACTGATTCGCTAAATAAAGAATGTCATGAAGTATGTGCAAATATGAACAGGGATTTGTAACATGAAGCTGCAAATATTCTTAATATAACAATATGGTGTAATGGTTAAAAACAGATCCTAGGGCAACAGTAGATATACAAGCAAACAAACGGTTCAACCAATATAGACTTCCAGAACTTGAATGCAAACTCAAACGATTGCAAGTAACTAAACCACATTCAGCTCTGTCCCTCGTCTAGTTTGATTATAATTCAACACGTTCAGGCAACAAATCCGTATGTAGCTCTCTATTGAAATTAAAAAAAAAATCAAAACACTTTATATAATTCATCAACCCAAAGCGCTTTTCTGGATTTACCTTCATCAGGAACGCTCAATGCCGCCTATTTGAAAGCCAAGGATGTATAACAACCGACATATTTGAAGAGCTGTATGACCAAAAGTAAAATAACAAAAATACCGAACTCCAAGGAAAATTCAAAACGGAAAGTCTCTAAACAAATAGCAAAATCAAAAGCTCAAACACCAACACAATTTACAAGTACTAGTGTGATCAATGTCAACACAATGTATCACCAACACTGCATGCATTTCTTCTGTGATTGATTTCAACATGGACCAGGAGAAAAGCCGAGTCATACGGAACTCCAGTCAATAGTTATTGAATTGATCGAGCAGAACAAACGTTGAGAACACTACCAAAGAGACAGTATCAACCTCAAATGTATGAATAGACATTTACAGTTGGCTTCATGAGAATTGTTATATCATCACACCAAAGGAGGGGTTAGATTGATTTTCCTATGTTCGTTTGTCCACATGTCCTTCTCTCTGTCCGTCTATGAAAATGTCGTAAGCTTTATGTGAGCATATATTTCACATCTACCGATCATCAAATACTTATAAATTGAATACTTATAGCGGGTGTATCATAAGAGGAAATAACTCACAACACTTACATCTTGTTGACAACAGTGTATAATACTTTAATACATGTCAATATCTTACATATTTGTATTCTTACCTAGATTACAACTCGCTAATGCTTTTCCAACGTTTGCACACAATAACAACAAGACAAGAGTTGTTGAAACCATTTTACTTGTCATGAATTGTCGCTAGTTTTGTTCTATGAATTTTGTTCCTTCGTTTGTCTTTTTTTTTTATATGATATGCCATGTAAAAACTGCTGTAATCTGATACATTTATTACATTTTGTCACGCATACTTCATGTATTATAGCATTTTTCACTTGGAAGTGTAATAGTATTTACAGCTTTGAAATAACGCGAAAAGATATCTTTTGCACTAGATCAGGCATACTTTAACTGTGATATTAGGATTCGCAAGAAATTTCCAAATGACATAGATACCCCCGTCCCGATTCATAAGTATTTCTTAGCTAGCTGTGTCATCCTTCTTAATGTAATTTTTTTATATATATTTCTCTTTAATGTTTTAACATATTTCGTGGTTTATGTCACCACTGACGATTCGAATGACTCAAAGAGCTTGTTATTTCTGCTGAAAAAGATGGCAATTGTTTTTATCAATAAGTATGTTTTCCCAAAAAAAATTCAACTGTACATTATACCTGTTTCAGTTGATGTGGTTCTTAAGTGTTTCTCATTTCTCGTTTTTTATATAGATTAGACCGTTGGTTTTCCTGTTTGCATTGTTTTACCCTAGTCATTATGGGGCCCTTTATAGTTTGCTGTTTTGTGTGAGCCAAGGCTCCGTGTAGAAGCCGTACTTTGACCTATAACTGTTTACTTTTTACACATTGGGACTGGAATGGAGAGTTGTCTCATTGGCACTCATACCACATCTTCTTTTTCTATGTATGCGCGATTAGATTCAATCTAAATAGAGCTTTTTTTTTAGTTTTAAATTCTTTTTTTGTTCAGAACTTATCTATTTCGTGTCTATGTTTCATTGCGTTATTCTAAAGTTCTTTATACCGCAAAAATAAGAAAATATGGGATATTACTGTATTTTGTATATATTTAATATATTTCTTTAGAAATAACAAACTTTATTAATTACAATCTATGATAAAGTTTTTTTTGGCGGGAAATATTTTTGCCCTTGTTTATCTACATTTTATTTTCATTTATCTGTGCATGTGAAACCATAATGTGGATATAAAGTTTTATCAAGATTTTTGTTTGTTTGGTTTTTAAACTTGTTAAATGCAATCAAAACCGTATCGGTCAAGGCAAAATAAAAGAACAAACCCTTACACATTTAAAGACAGAAATTTAATAACATGCACACACTGCAGTCATTTATCGAATTTGTCTATAACGCAGGAAGTAGGAACAAATTAAGTTAATCAAAATAATGTATATCATCATAGCAATTTGGATTATACTTGTATATCCATATACAACAGTACATGCAAAATGCAATATCAGATAAGGAGGCTGATTGTACATACCAAGGATTTACATCTGTTCCGACAAAGAAATTGGATTTAAGTTATAATAGACTGACCAGACTGGGTGCCAACAGTTTTCATAAATATAAGTATCTAGAACATCTAATACTTGATAAAAATCTTATCATTTTTTTGGATGCGAAGGCTTTCACCGGTTTATCATTATTACGACGGTTCTCCAGGTTAGAAAATCAATTAAACGTGTCTACATCTTATCCGCCTGAAGTATTCGAATCCTTTCAGAATTTATCAGCTTTAGATGTTAGTAGAAATATGAAGACTTCACAGCATTACAATATATATAATATCCCCGTTGGTGAACTCGGTATCTTGTATGAGCTGTCAGTTGATCTTGTATTTAACGCAACGTTCGGACAGCAATTTAAGAATCTGCACAATTTACAAAAGTTGAAATTTGACTATTGCCATGTTAATATTTTATTCAATGAGTCATTTTTAAACATGCCCGAAAATTTAAAGGAATTCCACATGACAAAAAAAAAGGTTCTGAATCTTACTAACAGTAATATTCACTTAACCCAGGCTCTCAAAATTTTACATCCATTTCAACATAAATCTATGAATACAATTCGTTTTCGTGGAATAACTCATGATAATATTAAACACGACCTCCACGCGGTTGTTCTTACACAGGAGATGATGAAATATATATCAACTATCTGTATAACGACCTTAGACTTTTCTGACAATCAGATTATTTCAGTTAAAAACAATTCAATAGTCTCGTTTAATCATCCACAGTGTTTTGAACATATAATGGTATCATCTAATAGTTTTAGCTTAGAAACTTGGGCATTGAATCTTTTTTGTTTGTATTCAGGATGACCAACATCAAAATGTTTGATTTTTCCTATTTTCCACTAAGATTCAAAAACCCAGTCTTCCTTGATGTAATGAAAGAAAATAACCATACAATAATCCAAAGACTTGAATACAAAGGCAGATTAGAGGTACAAAATATAACGGTTACGCTTCCGAACCAAATTCATTTTGTGAGAATAGCACATGTAATGGGCAGAAATGGCTTCAGAGAAATAAAAGTAATAAACAGCTCCCTTCGGTATCTCGAGGTTTCTTATTTTGAAACAGATGTTTTCCTGATTTTGACTGTGGAAGGATTTAATAGTTTGGAGCATTTAGATTTGTCAGGAATAAGTTCCGATATTACTATTGGAGCGGGGAAAATTCCACTTTTCATCCATTTGAAAACACTCGTCTTAAAGGAAACAAAATTGTACCTCGTTTTACATACTAATTCATCAATATTAAGTCTTTGTCCGAATATAAAGAATTTGGATATATCATTTAACTACATGTGGAAAATAAATTCGCTAGGACAACTGCCGCATTTAATACAACTCAATCTATCTCATAACTTGTTTAATGATGTTCCTGATGTAGTTACAAAGTTTGATAGCCTTACCGAACTCGATTTGTCACACAATCAATTAACTACAATTCGGAAGAAAATACATAATTGGATTGATACCCAGCATACAAAATTTGGAACTTTTGAATTATATCTTAGTAATAACCCATTGATTTGTTCATGTGATACAACAACATTTTTGCGTTGGATTCTGACAACTAACGTAAAGTTAGATAAAAATGGTAACTACTCTTGTTGGGTTTCTGCACTTAAAACAATCAACTATACCAGAAATGTCGCTGAAGACTTTCATCGTTATTTCGTTGACTGTGATTCTACCGTTTGGATCAAGTTAGGCATTTCATTATTGGTTTCTGTTTTATCAACATTGATTTGTATTACGCTATTGTACAATTTTAGATGGAGGATAATTTTCTTTTTCATCCGAAATATCCGGAGATTTGCAGAAAAAGGTCTTGAGCTAACTTTTGATTATGACGTTTACGTTTCATACTCAGATGACTGTATTTCTTTTGTTAGAGAATTGCAAAAGAAAGTAGAAGATGAATGGGGTTTCAAAATTTGCTTCGAAGACAGAGATTTTATTGTTGGTGAATCAATAGCTACCGAAAGAGATACTTCTATTCATAGATGCAGACACTTTATATTTCTTGTCTCGCCACCAATTGTCGAATAATGAATGGACTCGTTTTGAAATCGAGCGAGCAAAGAATGAAAAGTTTTCGAAAAATCTACAGAAGATGGTTGTTATTACAAGCGACATCCCTTTGGATAATATTCCCGTAGAATTTTCCACCATTTGGAAAGATGTACTTTTAATTCAATGGCCAGTCGAGAAGGATGAAATACAAATGACTTGGCAAAAGCTACGACTTTGGTTCTTTTGAAGTATTTTTAAGGTAAAAATGTCCAGCTTAACATAATACATTTTTATGCATGTGCATATCTGTTCACATCTTTATTCATGTTGGCGCATTTAATCTGCACAGTTTGTCTCATTGCTTAAAACATGGAAACAATAGGCATTGCACAGACACGATAACTTATCTTACTTTGTGAAAATATGTATTATAATGACCTGTATATAACTGTGTGCATTGTATCAAGTAACCCACATGCTAATTTTTTGTATGTTCATGTTGCTGATCAGAGCTGTAAATTAGAACTTGTTTAATAGGAGACATTATAATAGGTGTGATCAATGGGCCGGCTAAGCCCAGATGGTGAGCAGTTTCTTTTATTCTTTGTCCTGCTATTTTGAGTTTTCATTTCGACTTGGTTTCAGATAAAAATTGTTCAGGCTCAAAGTTGAATTTGTACTCTACATATTAACTGATTACTTTGAATATGGATATGAAATTATTCAATTTTGATTTTCAAGTTTGGTAAATAAATTTGTACATTGTTAGTTTATTACCAACATTTGTCAAAGTCGTAATTTGTGACAGTACTTACTTTATTAGGCTGTGTTCATATAATTTTATTCTGCTACGTTCCCATTTATAAAAATCAATGTTTACATGTTGTTTAAACCAAGTGTGCTTACAAGCAGTAGATAGGCAATGTAGGGATTGTTTGGGTTAAGTGTACATAAAACTAGATATTATAAAGAGATTTTTTTCATGAATATTTAAGGAAGAAACCTATATGAAATAAAATCATTATAATTATATCATGAATTGATTTATATACCAACTTATTTGTAAAAAAATCAAAATATTGGTCAGTTATTTAAAACGATTAAATAGCATTACTTACCTCTTTCTGATCGGACGTTTCTGTGAATTCATACATACCGCACAGCCAAAATGAACGCCAATCTATGGCAATGATTTTACTGTTGAAAGCAGATCAAAGGATGAACATATTCCTATATCCCAGTCAACACTTTGGGGTTAATATATATTGATGACAGCAGGACCATGTGCAGAATCAATTATATATTATATGCAGGAAAAATGAAAAATATGGGAGGATTTAAAAGTTTTAAGCGGAGAAACCTGCGTTGTTGAACATTTCAATTCTTCTTTTCCTGATGCTACGCTGCTGTATGGATTTTTTTCTAACGTAATCATTACATCCGTAAAACTCAAAAAAGGACTCCAAATCAGAAGAATGGTTTTCTTAAGTCACTAAACATTCATTTTGCCGTAGGCGAAGGAAAGCAGGAGTTTGGACATACACAAATTTTGAGTCTAAACAAAAAATAAAACAATGAATTAATTTTAATAACATACAGGAACGAGATCTTTTTTTAAACTAAATTTTACTCATTCATTTTATTTATAGAAACAGATTATGGTTTACTTCCACTCTGAAACATTTTTTTCTCAAGGAATTTAAAATAAAATAATTGTTTAAAACAAACATACCCCCTCCCACACAAAAGATGAATTGCGTCTAAATGCTGTAGAGGTAAACAGAGAAGTTTTCAATTCAATTCAATACCATGAACATTTACATTCATCCTTCATATAGTTTACTCGGGTAAACAAATCTCATATACAGGCAACTAAAACCGGTGAACAGATGAGAACAAATTTAATGTTAAAACAATATTCATTACACGACCATCATTTTTCAAACAGGCTTACAGTATGCGAGGTTTTGTGTGAACACGACCTTAAACAGGCCATTTAATGCTTCCTCTGCATTTTATCGTAGCTCGAGAACAGATGTAGCTAGTGTGATCATTAAAATTGAAATGTGTACACTGATAACATATCATTAAAAAACAAATAGTGTGGACCGGTTTTTTTTACATCATGAATATTCGTTTCTTTACATTTGAATGTTCTATTCTAAAGATTTTGAATTAATCATATCTTTAAAATCAATGTGTTCGGCATAACCAATTTTGTCAATATTCAGATGCAGTTCAACGAGATATATAAATGCATATAGAATTTCGTAAAAACTGAAATATGATCAATCAACTTGTACTTAGCCTTTAGTGAAATCAGTTTATAAGATGCTGCAACATACTTGCCGAGAGATGTGGTTTGATTGCCAATAAGATAACTATCCAACAAAGCACGAAATGAAGCGGATTTACGCAACTATAGGTCACCGTTCAGCCTTCAGCAATGAGCAAAACTCATATGATATAGTCGACTGTAACTTGTAAGGCCAAACATATCATAGTCTCTGCCAAAAAAAGTTTAATCACTTTTTAAATGTTGGATATACTTTGGGGCTTGTACTGTTCATTTAACACACAGAAAAGATTGGACAAAAAAACAGGATGCGATTTTTAAAAAAATGACAAACGTTATAAAGAACAAAAAGGGAAATCAATTGTAGTATGTGGCATATCCGACTCGAAATACGATAGAAATGCTCTGCAAAGCCTTTTGCATGTTTCTAAACCTTTGGCTATAACAGTGCGCAGCCACGTCCATATAGTATTGAGTTTAGTTTTGTTTTATGAGGTGCAGGATTTCTGATTAAATTAATTGTATGAAATTTATCTGAAAAAGTGAGCTAATTTTACATATAAACGCTCATTGTATTGCATTCAATAAAAACATTGACACAGAATACGGACTTTGTTTTAGCAGACATATCCATCTGTACGATCTTATATCAGTGTTGATGCAAAAATCTGTTTAAATTTGTTGCTTATCTATATAGCATAGCCTATTCTAGACGATCTGATACAAATTTGTTGGGTGGTCGTTTTTATGGACTTCTTTATATATCAAATACAAGTGAAAACACACTCAAGAAGATTTTATCGTATCAAGTAATTACACAAATTAAGCTCAAAGTACTTTACCTGTTGTTATGAAATCATGCCGTCTTCACCATAATTTCAGGGACCATACTTTAAAGACGATTTAATTCTGTACAACGTTAAAACAATAAAGAAAGACATGTTTTGTGCAAAATCAATTATTCAGAAGCTATTTAAAAAAATAGAATTTTAATATTAGTATTGTTTTATGTTTTGAGGAAAAACAAATGAAATCGGCACTACATAAGTTTAACAACCACCAAATAGTTGACCGATGTCGGTGTCTTAACCCACTATCGACATGCTTTCGCAGTATTAGATCTTTAGGTACTAGTATACGCAATTTAAAAAGGTATTTGAGATAATTTTTACACAACATTTCAATTTTTTAAACTGCTCGCGCTTCCTGATAACATGAACATTTTGAACTGTAATTTTAAAAGTTATAAAGTTTACAGATCAGACAGTTGTTTTAAGATCTGAAACCGCCAAAATGTCTGTCGTGATCTGAAGCGCAGACATATTACATATCTCAACAAACTTGTGACTTTGAACGCAAATTGTTGACATGCCCGCGCGTCATGTATCAACTGAGATATTTGAACGCGATTCGATGAGACAAAAGGTATGTTTTTATACTGAAAATGGGGAGTTGACAATGTGAAAACTAAATCGATTTGCCATATTAGGTTCTTGTTTGAAATCGACAATCTTTGTCAGTTCAACGACGAAAACTTCTTATTTGGTTAGTATCCATAATGTCAAGTTTACTGCGATATGCGAGATACAAGCAATCTCTAAAATGTGGGCAAATAAGTGACAGGATGGTGGGGTTCGTGTTGCTTAGTCTTTAGTTTTCTATGTTGTGTCATCTGTACTATTATTTGTCTGTTTGTCTTTTTATTTTTGGCTATGGCGTTGTCAGTTTGTTTTCGATCTGTGAGTTTGACTGTCCCTCTGGTGTCTTTCGTCCCTCTCTTATATAATCAGCATAACTGAATTTGAAATACAATACTTGACATAGTGTTTTTGGAAAGTTTTTGCACGAATTCTGCTGTATATGAATTTGAAAACAAGTCAACAAATAGTATGACATTACAGAAGAAGTATGTTTCTACGATTCTCATTTGCAGAAATAGTATTTTGTAACAAGAAAAAATCCACATTTCAATTAAGTGTGAGGAATAATATGGAAAAGGTGTAGAAAATATAAGGTCTTGAGGAAATTGCAAAATTGTAATAATGTTATTTGAAGATTTTGGATTAGATCTTTGAAATCGGTAAGAATCAATATCAACTTGATATCGCTGTTAAAGTATACATCATATCGATACTTTAATGCCCATCATTTACTGTAGCAAGAATGGTAGTACGAATTCTAAAATCATGTTAAGTTGATCCAAACGGTGTTTAGGTTTTAATCACGATAGTATCAATAAATATCTACGACGCAGGTAAACACATTAAAAAAATTCGAAAAAACCGCAAACAGAGAACTATCTGGTACTTGAACGAGTTAAGTATTTCATGCTTTGCAAACGCAGTATGATCAAGTGCTTGAACGAGTTAAGTATTTCATGCTTTGCAAATACAGAATGATATAGCGTTTGAACGAGTTAAGTATTTTATGCTATGCAAGCAGAGGATGATCTGGTGCGTGAACGAGTTAAATATTTCATACTTTGCAAACAGAGAATGATCTGGTGCGTGAACGAGTTAAGTGTTTCATGCTATAAAATCAGAAAATGATCTGGTGCGTGAACAGGTCAAGTATTTCATGCTATACCTGCAGAGAATGATCTGGTGCGAGAAGGAGTTAAGTATTTCATGGTATTCAATCAGAGAATGATCTTGTGCGTAAGCAGGTTTAGTATTTCATGCTATGCAAGCAGAAAACGATCTGGTGCGTGAACAGGTTAAGTATTTCCTGCTATGCAAGCAGAAAATGATCTGATGCGTGAACGGGTTAATTATTAAATACCTTATAATAAGGTATATATATCTTCATCAAAAACACATTCCTTGAAATATATCACTTGATAGAAAAAGATAAAACAGTTTTAAAATTAGATTGACATTGTCAAACTTGTCAGAAAAAGGGCAAAGTAGCTTTACTTCATTTGGTCTTTTTGGGAAAGTTGTCTTATCAACAATCATTCAGCAACTTCTTATTTTTATATTGGAAACTTATTTGGTATCATATAATAGAGTTAGTTAAATACCCCTAATAGTGAAAAGGGTATGCATCTAGCGATCCGTAAATCTGTTCATAAGTTTGTCCACTGAAATACTCTTAAACCTCTCCTTAACAAGTAAATTGATAAAAAAAATATCATAAAATGAGTTAAGCATGAGCTTGAAGGAGGATATTGTCATTATGGTGTAAAGATTCTTGAGGTTAGGGAAGTGAAGCATTACTTCCCGTGCCCTAGTGGTGGATTACTTTGCTAGGGGTTCTAGGTTCCAAACCCCAGCATGTACAGTGGCAAATTTGGAAGACAAATTATATACTGTTTCATTTGATTTCCCAAATTATGGTAGACTTTGTCAAGAAAATAGAAATTTCTTTCTACATAAATCAATGAATGGATTTTCAGGAAAATTCATAGATAAATTTTATTAAACCCCTATTGAATTTCTATTCTAAATCACTTTTTAGTTTCTAGTGCTAGGAAAAATGTGTTCTTTGGGTTAAATGAACATCCTTAATCATGGCTAAAACTAATACTGTTAAGAAAGTAAACCTAAAATCGTTGATATCAGTTAATGATATGAACTTGACCTTCTTTAAAAAAACATACTGAGAATAAAAACTATTATAATAATCAACTACATGACATAGTTTTATATGGAGAGTCTAATAACAATACGCTTAACATCATTACAAAACATTGTTGATAAAAAGATTTTGTAAAAATTAACAACATATTTTAACACTGAGCCTGTTTGCACTGTCACACTGCTAATAGAGAGGGTAAAGGTCACATGAATCACATGCACTCAGAAACATAGATAAGGTCTAATAAAACTTACATGATTTTGATACAAGTGCATTGCTTTATTACCCAATACTGTTATATAAAGTGCTGACCATTTACAAAATCTAGTTGATTGAATTCAACAAATATTATGAGGCTTTAAGATGGATCCATAGTTCTGTGAAGATCTTTGATTATTTATGATATAAATGTCCAAATATAATTACATTGTCGTTAAGTTAAAAGTCAATAATGCTTGATGCTACAAAATTGAAAAACTTTTAGGTCACCATGTCCCTATTTTATTTGCTTGAATAACTTGGGGATCATATCTCAGATAATCCATCAATTTGAAAGTTCACTATAGGACTGATATTTCACTACTACTTGCTAGGACTGATATTTCACTACTACTTGATAGGACTGATATTTCACTACTACTTGATAGGACTGATATTTCACTACTACTTGATAGGACTGATATTTCACTACTACTTGATAGGACTGATATTTCACTACTACTTGATAGGACTGATATTTCACTACTACTTGCTAGGACTGATATTTCACTACTACTTGCTAGGACTGATATTTCACTACTACTTGCTAGGACTGATATTTTACTACTACTTGATAGGACTGATATTTCACTACTACTTGATAGGACTGATATTTCACTACTACTTGATAGGACTGATATTTCACTACTACTTGATAGGACTGATATTTCACTACTACTTGATAGGACTGATATTTCACTACTACTTGATAGGACTGATATTTCACTACTACTTGCTAGGACTGATATTTCACTACTACTTGCTAGGACTGATATTTCACTACTACTTGATAGGACTGATATTTCACTACTACTTGATAGGACTGATATTTCACTACTACTTGATAGGACTGATATTTCACTACTACTTGAATATTTTGTGGTCATCATCAACATTTAATCGTACATCTTTTTATATAAATTTCAGCATCCATCATCTCAACAGTTTCATCCTTCATATTCACCTCCTAAAAATCGACAAGATTCTCACAGAACTATGACTCGTGAAACAATTGACACAAGTGTACTGAATCAACCAAAATCTTCAAAAGGACGTAATCTGTGGACAGAAATATGAAATCCTCTACCAACCAAAATCTGAACAATGCCGTTATCTGAAGACAGAAATATTGTATACTTTGAGATATAGAAACTGCACAGAAATTGATTGTCCAAGTATTCTTAACCAACCAAACAGAGTTGTAAGCAAGGGAGATCTGTGGGCAGAAATATGACATTATTTACTGTGGGTTCATTATTATTTGTTGGATAACAATTTTCGTAGATTTTGTGGGTACAGGTGAATTCCGAATTTAAATGTTCAGCAAATATAAGGTTGTATGCAGACTTTGGCAAACAACAAAATCAAAAATCCACAAATATACAAGTTTTCCTTAATCCACCAAAATTGGTACCAATGAAAATAAATGAATCTATAGTATTATCAGTCACAGAAAATCTCAATATCATGGTCATAGGACTTATGTCTATAATAAAACAAAATTTAAGATCGAGCACAGTCAAAATAGATAAAGAAACAGTTTTAAATCAAGACAAATGGGACAAATGTAAAACTATACTTATTCCATACATTCAAATATGTTTTAGAAAATATGCCTGTCGATCCTAGGCCACTGCCTTATTTTCTGTTTGAATCATTTGACAGGTCATTATGTCCTTTTATTACAAAAAATGGTATGGTTGATTTAGTTAAGTCTGAACTTTATGATGAGGAAAGATATCATTTTGTAGTTCTATTTTTGTACAGATAAACACAAAAAACAAAACAAAAAATCCACTTTCACTTTTAATTGTAAGAGGTTTATCTTATTTCACCAGTATTTGTTTCACTGGTAGGTTCAGAAAGTTGAGAACCCTACAAGGATTGATTAAAGATTTTTCAATTATTTTACATACATCCATAACATTAAAATTGTATACAGACTGAGTGCTAAAAGTTATTGTTGTAGACAAATGTTTTGAATTTGCATGTTTTTGTAAAATTTTGCATTGGAGGACATTGTCAACCAACAAAAATCACCTGTAATTTATATGATACTTTTACTTCAGTTTAAACTTTGGTTTTGATTTATGATTCTCCTTTTCAATAATTTTGTGTAAAAACCATCATTTTTTAGTTGAAGGGGACTTTAGGTTTGTACTCTGTCCGTTCGTCCGTCTGTCCGGCAAATCAGTTTTCCAGACATTTTTTCTTCATGCTTGAAGATATTGATTTGATATTTGGTGTATTGTTTTATCATGACAAGTTACAGGTCAAGTTCGATTTTCACGATTTTAGATTTTCTCCTTGTTCAGTTAAAGTCCTACCGACCTAGAATTAAATTTTTGATGAAAGACTTATTAATTACTAGATTTCTGTTCAAAGGAATTAACTCATTTTTAACTGAAATAACTCCTAGAATTGAAAATTTTGTTTGAAATATTGATTTGATATTAATTACTAGATTTCTGTTCAAATTTTTGAAATAACTAATTCGTCATGCTTTAAGATTTTGAGTTAAAGATTTGTAAATAGACTCCATTAATTGTATTAAGATAAATGATATTTTGGATTTTTTACTTTTCTTTGTTTGAAGAATTGTTTGAAGAATTTAGTGGTAGGTTTGGTCTATTACAATGAATTTTTACGTCATACGGTTCAAAACATATAAATATGCATTGCCATGCAATACTCACAGAATGCATGTTTAATTTGAACTGGACGACAAACCTGTATTCTTTTTTGACATAATAAATAAAACTCTACAGAAACACATTGGCAATGTCAAAAACAAGGCGATATACAGTCAATGACTTAATCACAAATGAAAATACGGTCAATGCAATTTGACTGCAAGAAAGTACAATTGCAGATTAAATTTCTGATTGAATCTCAGGCACTCAGCTATAAAATGTTAATGTCTCATCTTCTATTCTTTAGAATAAAGGACCATCACTTGTATCATTATGACATTATTTATTACATTTTATACTACAGAAGTGCTTATTTTATCTAAAATTTAAATGTATGACAAATGTACTTCAAAATTCATAAATTTGTGTTTAACTTTTTTATACATGTTAATCCTTTTTAAATACTAAATATTCTGACCATTATCAACAGGAAAATTGATAATTTATATGTTAAACCCTATGAAGTGGTTGATACATTTTAATCCTTTTTAACAGTAAAGATGAGAATATTTCTGAGAACATTTATTTCATCAGGATAAATATTAATTTATTAAATTACTATGTATGAAGTGGTTTTTACAATCAATTGTCAAAAGTAATGAATTTGTTACCAGAGAACAACATCCATGAAAAGCTCTTCCTGAGGAACAAAATTATATTTTTAGGACAAATAAATTTTTATAAGACTTTATTTATATTGCTGACTTTGTATGGTTGTCTATATATCCTCTTTTTTATGAAAATTTATATTTAGTATACATATCTATAAATATACACTTTACAGATGTTTAATGTTACATAAGGTTGTGTCTATGGTGATTAAAGTATGAAGGATGTAGGTAGAAGTCAAAAGGATTAGTACAGTCTTTTGACACTAATGTTTGCACTGTTAGTTAAAGAAGGGTTTCTAACGATTTCTTGATAGGTTTTACAGAGTATCTATTGTCTGTAAATGATTGTGATTGTTTATTTGTGATCTTGCCAGTTAATTATCCATATACAAGTACTTCTGTACAGATATATATCTAAAAACTTTAGCTGATTAAAACTTTTCTCAACTGGTTGGTTTTTATGATCATTTTCTGGTTCGCTTGTTTTCTGATTGGTAAAATTTCAATTTCCCTGCAATTTTCTCTTTGGTATGTTAATTTCATGACAAATATGACTAAGTTGAATATTGCAAATCACCAGAAAGCAAGACGCATAAGAAGGTCAAACTTGCTAATATTTAACAACAGAAGATTGCACATTTGCATCTCCTGGTTGCATTTTTTATATTGTGTAATTTTACCATAGATATGGGAGGACTTACAGCTGATAAATAAAATTGTAAATTTGTACAAAGATAAAAATATAGATATCATACTATTTCATTTTCAATGTTTTCATTGGGATATCTTCTATATTTCTTTCTATAACACTATAATTGGTTTGATACTTTATGCCATCAACTTCAACTATCAAAATAATCCAACACCATAATTGGTTTGATACTTCCGCCATCAATACCTAATATAAGTTTTCAATTACAAATGAATTATACTTTTTGTAAAGTACACAGATTATTCCTAACTGTTTACTTACTATTGCCTGAGCAGGCCATAGCTGGTGTTTTGAGGGACCTATAACAGTTTTGTTTTGTGAGTTTTTTTTTTTAAATTTTACATTTATTTAGATCTGATCATATCTTTTTCATATTACATGTCCAAATTTAAATTAGTTTCTGTCATATTGATTAACAATATTTATTGAAGTTTTTGTATATTGTTTGGTGAAATATATATAAGTATTTTGTGTAAATTAATCGTAGATAAGAGAGTGTGTAACTAAGCAATAATAGTATGCAATAACTGCTGAGTGTACATATATATTTGTAGATATAATTTATATTTTGATACTTTAGTGTGTATATTATATTATTTGTTAAAATTTAAACCTACATTCATTGCATGGTTGAAGTTATAGTGGGACTCCATATTATCCTCAGTGAGGCTCTAAGGATTTGGATAATATGTTATATTTTATGAAGGAATGAATATTCAGTAATATGTAAATTAAGTAAATTAAGTAAAAATTCTTCTAGAATTCAAGATACATAAATATCATTTATTTGATGGTGTATTGTTTTTTTTTTTTTTTTGAAAATTTGTTAAAAAGTCTTTTATTAGCATTTACTTTGTATCCAAGGCAACTTTTTGATAGGCATTTGTTTTTATTTAGGGAAATGAGAACACATGTTATCGTTACTTTGGATATCCAGGGCAGTTTTAGTCAGGAAATTAGAACATATCATTTTGGGAATAAATGAACAAATGATTGTTTTCCTACATTGAAGTTACAGAATAATAAATATATGTTTTTCTGGTTTACATGATAATATTGACAAGTGCTGTGAATGTGTGATTTCATCTTAATACAGATAGGTGTATAAAACATTTAGACAGCGTACACTGTACGATACTTGAGATGAAAGGTAAAAAGTGTTATGGTACAACCAGCATCAGGCACATGACCTTTGTTTTGCTGAAATTTAGACATAATTTTCTGAAGCAGACTTCTTGATGGGGCTTCTCATAAATAATGAAAAAAGGTTTTGTTAAGCTCAACAGCTGACTAAATATATGATGCCCTTCCACTGAACAATTCAAATTAGATGCATCTATCACATTGAACTTTACATTAAGGATAAATTTGTTAGTTTTGAAAGATAGGATTTCATTTACAAATTGCACACTTTCCATATTGGTGAAGAAAGCAGCACCTTGGTAATGAGTATATCTCTCCCAGTTGATACTATATTCCAGGGCTTGCATTACCTATCAATATGTCCTTGATAGAGGGTTGCTGCTTACAAGGAAGCTGTTTAACTAAGATTTAATGGAAAGGTGAAAGTTATGTCTTAGATAGTTCCACAGACCTCATTATGATTTAATTGACTTTTAAAAATGTATGTGAACAAGATAATCAAGGATATGTTCCATATGCATTCGTCTAAACACCAGCAGCGGTGTATAGTCTATAATGAATAAATTGTGTTAGAGGTAAAATGTGTCCCCCTTTGGAGGTACTGTGAGATATGAATCTCTTACAGTTTACAGAAAACATTATGTCTTAAAATTTGGCATATCTTTTTGGAACATTTTGGTTTTCAATGTATTTCAATAATGTTTTTGAACGAGTGCCACTGATGAGTTTTTTTTTTGTAGATGAATTGCGCGTCAGGTGGACCAAATTATAAGCCTGTTGTATGTGATACATCTTATTTAATAAAAGGTCTTTAATATAATCCCCTTTGACATTTCCATAAGATGCAGTTTAGTAAATGTCTGTACAAAACCGACAGCCTTTATTGTAATACCAGAGGCATTTAATATAGTTTAATATTTAGTCATGAAAACCTTGTTTGAAGTATGGGGTGACACCAATGTGAATATGATTAGTAAACAAAGTGCAGATTATTTTACTTTAAATCTCATTCTTTGTTTTCATAAGCTCTGTATCATTTGAAGAGAGGCGGAAGATACTAAGGTATAGTCAAACTCATAAGTTTAAAACGAACTGACAATTCCAGGCCAAAACGTAAAATGACCGAAGACAAACAACAGTCTACAAAACACAACATAGAAAACAAAGGACGGAGCAACACGAACCCCACTAAAAACCAGTGGTGATCTCAGGTGCTCCGAACGGGTAAGCAGATCCTGCTCCTGCTTTGAACATGGAACAAACTTTTTAAAGTTAACGAAGTTTCATAAAATTAATACTTGCCATCAGTAATTCTGAGTTATCGACTATTGTATCACTACAACAGACGAAATGTCCAAAATAAAAACAAGTGGTATCCTTAATTTCAGTTTTTGGTGGAAGAAGACTTTGAAGTCTTCTGAAAGCCTTTACTGCCGGCTGTAAAATCATTGAACCGTTACCAGGAGTGTTACCGTATCCATTCTGTGCTTTACAATTTCATAACAACTTCCGTGCCATATCTTGACACCGACGTTTACACATGATCTAGACATCTGCACCATTAATTTATTAGTTAGACTTGAAAAACAATCACTATCGTTAGTGTTATAGTTTCTCATGTTTTAATGTATTAATATCTACACTTTTATTTATGTAAATTATTAGATTTCATCTCATCTTACATGAACGTTATTTATTTACTTGTAACCGGATGTTTTTAAAGTAGATTTGGTTGTACGCATGCGTGAATTTGGTATCGGGTCGTTTCGCCATGGTTACATGTTCGCCCTGAGTTCGTTCGCCATGGGTTCCTTTTCCTTACTTTTATCAGAGACATATAATACATTATACGTCCTTGCTTTTATTTAAAAATATTAATATTATGGGTATTAAAATTGAATAAACTTATTCAGATATTTATATGGTATAAATTCTCGAAATTCACGAAATCATTTGAAAATAATTAAAAGTTGATGGCTTGATTTGGAGCATTAATAGGTCATGATAATAATTCTCACTGATCATGATTGTTGTAATAATTGTCTTTGAAAGATTAATAATTGGAATAATCGGAATAAAACAACTGGATTATTCGAGTTAATTTAAACCACGTTGGTTACATATCTGCGCATGTGAACAAATGGGAAATTTAATAGTGAATCCGAAAGCTTCAAATAATGATACCAGTATTGTCATATTATTTATACAATTCATCTTGTGTTAAAGTCAAATATCTACGTGGAGAGAAAAACTTCAAATCAATGATGCTTGAAAAAATAAAAGGATTTCAATAGTTGTTCCGTCTGTGTTCAGATCTTTATGCAATCAAGTCATATTCCGGTTTTAAGACAACATGTGATTTTTAAAACGAAAATTAGAATATTATTGCGATAATAAAGAGTCAAGCGCACACTTGAATCTGCTGGTGTTTTACACATCAAACGAAGGACCGTCAGTTGACAAAAAAAAAGATCAACGAACAAACTAATGTCAGTTGACGGATTCCATTTCGAAAGTACGTAGTTTTCATGTCGGTCATTGTCGGAATGTCCTCAATGATTGCCTTTATTGCCTTACATTTCAAAGTTTAATAAGTGATCAAAAACGGGATTATGGAGGCTCGAGTACGGAACCAGTTGCTGTCAATAGTTTTATTTTCATGAAAAATTTCAGAAAAGGGCTGTGTGACTCCTGACGGGGAAAAGCCTCGAAAAGCATTCCTACCCTCAGACTTTTGTATTAAAATATTAGACGAAAAACAAATATGATATGGGTCGAGCACCTACAGAAAATGAACTGGTTTGAAACGCTAACAAGTGCCCAAAACCCAATCCTTGGACTGACAAATATATGCATAGGATATATTTAGAATTTTTCAATATATGTTTATAATGAAAACCCTAGTTTAAGCAAACTTGACTAAAACCTTGGTGGCCATTTTTTTTTAAAGTTTACTATCTACCTTTCACAGAAAACTTTCAAATGAAACCAAATCAATTACTGTTATAATTTCTTGGCGAAGTTGCATTGCATCAAGTTGACCATGCTGAGACGAATGTATGGAATTTAGTTATAGAAAATTTAATTTGAATCAACAGTATTTGAAGATTTTTATGTTTAGTATAGTGAGTTTTGGTTGAGTTATGAGTAATACTATTTTTGGAAGAAAAAAATACGTTGAAAGCAATGATAAGACAGAGCAGGCTGGGTTGGTGGGGTCTGCTTTTATGGTAATTCAAGTTACCTTTTATGCATCTTCTTCCACCTTAGAGCAATCTGCTAGTTTGTGGATTTTGTCTGTTATGATGCATTAGTGAATAGCCAAGAATTCAAGATGGTAGCATATTTATTTCAATAAGATTAAGACAACTGTTTCCTTCACACAGGGCCCTCGTGGAATGTATATCTCACACTCTTGAATTCTTTTGTGAAAGTTATCAAATCGCAAATTTCAATAGAACACTCTGAAACATACAAAATATGCCTAATTGCAAAATCTGTTAAGACACTATTTGTATCAGCGCTTAATAAATTGCAGGAAAACTGCTGTTCCAGTCTAAAAAAATAAGAAGATGTGGTATGAGTGCCAATGAGACAACTCTCCATCCAAGTCAAAATTTATAAAAGTAAACCATTATAGGTCAAAGTACGGCCTTTAACACGGAGCCTTGGCTCACACCGAACAAGCAAGCTATAAAGGGCCCCAAAATGACTAGTGTAAAACAATTAATATTTATTCGATGATCAGAAGATCAATTTTCCAAGAATTTAGTACATCTAATTTCAAATAAAAAAGACAACAAGTTTAATACTGAAAATGTTACTAGTATAATGAGAACAGTAAATTTATTAATTAGACAAAATATAACCGGAAAATGTTGAATAGTGATTTCCAAGCACGTGTTGGGACGAACCAGTTCTGTGTTTAATATACACTTTTTCTCCAGTCCTTAGCTCGACGAGAGAGTTTAGCGTTTGAGCTCCAAAATTCGATTTAGCGGCATACCCTCCTGTGTATAACTCGTTGTTCTTGTTTAGCTGGAATTGAACTTCACCGCCACCATTAGCCATAATAGCACAGGAGAATATGTAGATTCCATTCCGTGGAGCAGTAAATATTCCAGTAGAAGAGTCGTATCCACCTCCAATATTGATCTTTGCGTCATCAAACTTCACAATATCCCTAATATTAGACAGAGTTTGTGATGTTTTTAATGATGCAAAAAATGTTGGTCTTCTTTCGAGATCTAAAAATTGAAAAAAAATGTCTATCGTCATCCTTTTGCATTGGTTTTCGAGGTGTTGTTGAAATGTATTTAAAAGGGGTATGTCTGTTGTTTGAGTTATCATAATTTACTGTTTATTCCTTTGTTAAAAAAAGAAATGTGACAAGAATAAAGAAGCGCATATGATTTCTTTAACCAACAGACGTCTAAAAGAATCATTACTTATGACAAATCAACTTAATTGGATATAAGAAGATGGGGTATGAGTGCCAATGAGACAACTCTCCATCCAAGTCATAATTTGTAAAAGTTAACAATCATAGGTACGGCCTTTAAAACGAAGCCTTGGCTCACACCGAACACCAAGCTATAAAAAGCCCTAAAAATGACTAGTGTAAAACAATTCAAACAGGAAAACCAACGGTCTAATCTATATAAAAAACGAGAAACGAGAAACACTTATGAACCACATCAACAAACGACAACCACTGAACAGTAGGTTCCTGACTTAGGACAGGTGCAAACAAATGCAGCGGGTTTAAACGTTTTAATAGGCGCCAACCTTCACCCTAACCTGAAACAATAGTGTAACATCACAACATAGATAGAAACATTATAAAATATCAATTGCAAAGGCTTAACTCAATCAAAACACATACTAACAAAAGCATGTGAACATACACTGAACGAATACATTTATCTATGACACAATGTTAATACAAAATTAATAAAACAAATAGGTTAGATGTAAAACAATGTCAGGAAGACAATCATAACCTTGGACAAAATGCCGCCAAATGAAATAACGTACACAGGTAAATAAAAATAATTTTGTTGTAAGGTATGCATGGAGTACGGAAATATTTTTTACAAAATAAATAATTTTGTTGTTTGTTCATAGTATTGTATCAACAGGTCAAATAACACGAAAGTACGATTTGAAGATACTCGCAGTTACTGAAAGCCAATTAAAAGCCAAAAAACAATTAATAACAAATAATCATGCATCAGAGTTAAAACTCAACTAAAACACATACCAGGGATTTAGTGTTTGTCTATAAAACAAAATGGACAACAAACATTTATCTCCGCCTTTTTATCTTTTGAGTTCCAAAACTACAGATTCCCAACTCGTCTTTATAAAATTACTCTCATTGCATATTAACGCAACTGACAAAGCATTCGACAAACCAATAGATGTATAAATCTTTTATTCATCGATGATATACCAAACATCACAGCCCATTAGCCAGTACTGGCATGAAAATACGAATATTGATTGATTGAACTTTGCTGTTATAAAATTTGGAAATCATTCTGAATCCAGGAATATATCTCCCTCATGCCTCGAGCATCACTGAAGAGACATTAATCGTCGAAAATACGCATCTGGTGTAGTAAAATTGGTACAAATAGTGTTTAAACGAGTACGATAAGTTTTTTTTTGTTTAACTTGTTATTATAAAGTTACTATTTTCCACACAACGTGTAAACAACCTATTTTATATTTGAAATAAAGATGTAGAATAATTACACCTCACAAATGTTTTAAAGTAGTTCAGGCGTGTAAATGGGTGTTGCTTACATTAAATCTTTCGTGCCTCTCATTACCTAACTTAGGAATAATCCCTTGCCGCAATAGGCATCTTACACTAGGACAAGACATATATTTTTAGATTTTTAGTTAATTATTTTTTTTTATATGATTATTTCTTAAACATAGAAATAATGAGATGTGTTATGATGACCAATAAAACAACTTTCTACCAAATTAAAGACCAAAGGACAAGAGTGTGTATATTTGGACAACGTTATAATACTTGTTCAATAAATAAATAAGATTATCTGGAAATAATGATACAAAACAGTTGTTGGTGTAAAAATGAACCAAATGGTAACGGTTTTATTTCTACTGAATATTTATAAACTCATAAAAACAATCTTATGATTTCAGTACGTCAGATCGTCTACATAAGACTCACAAGTGGTGCTTGAATCAAAACAGTGCGAAGAATAAGAGCATAAAAAAGTCAAGATTTCAATCCAATTCTACACTTCTTATAATTTTATTACGTTGTGTCATATAGGAACATCGTTAATAGTTCATGATTATAGGCAACACTGTCTATCATAATTTTGATTTAACTTTAAGCTTGACTTACCAGTCTTTGAATTGGAATCTTTTATAGTAGGTGCAGCTCTCATAATCATATGCAGAAGGTCCTCTGTCACGCATGTCGTTTTTCCTAAAGTAAAAGTTACATTAGCATTTTACAAACTGAGTGAAATATAACAAACGCTAGCCATTATTTTTCCTGAAAAAAAGCAATTATTTTCCATAAAAAAAAAAAAAAAAAGTACCACATTATTGACTTGGAACAATTTTCAAATGACCCGCGTTTGATTTGATTATAATTTAACACGTTCAGTCACCAAATCCGTATGTAGCTCTCTATTGAAATTGAAAGATATGAAAACGACTTTTTACAAATGTCATCAGCTCGAAGCGATTTTCTGGATTTACAATCACGAGGAAGGCTCAATGCCGAATCTTTGAAGGCCAAGGTTGTATACGAACCGAAACAGTAGAAAAGCTGTATGACCAATATAGACTTGTACAAGCACCAATACAATTTACAAGTACTAGTGTGATCGATTTCAATACAATCTACAACCACCACTGCATTTATTTCTTTTGTTACTGATTTCGACATGTACTAAGAGAAAAGCCGAGTCATACAGGATTCTAGTCAATAGTTATTGATTTGAACGGACAGGCCAAACGTTTTGACATTACTATCAAGCAGACAGTATCAACCTTGGATGTATAAATGGACATTTGATTCTGGCATACGAGAAGTGTTATATCATCACAACGAAGGACGGGTTAGAATTGGTTTCCTATGTTCGTTTGTCCGCGTGTCATTCCTTCTATTCGTCTATAAAAATGTCGTCGTATTTTTCATCGGTACTACAAATAAGAGCGTACTGCTGTTTTGATTCAAGCTTTGAATGAGCATATATTTCATATCCACCGATCGTCAAATTCTTGTATATTGAATACTTATAGTGGGTGTATTATAAGACAGAAATAACTCACTATACTTACATCTTGTCAACAACAGTGCTTTAAACTTGAATACATGTCAATATCTTACATATTTGTATTCTTACCTGGATAACAACTCGCCAATGCTTTTCCGACGTTTGTACACAGTATCAACAAGACAAGAGTCGAAACCATTTTACTTGTCATGAAAGGTCGCTAGTTTTGTTCTGTGAATTTTGTTCCTCAATTTGTCATTTTTATATGATATTCCATGTAAAAGCTGCTGTAATTTGATATGATAATTACATTTTGTCACGCATATTTCATGTATTATTACATTTTTCACTTGGAAGTGTAACAGTATTTACAACGATGAAATAACATTGGGTCAGGCATAATTTTACTGTGATGTTGTGATTCTCAAGAAATTTCCGAATGACAAAGACACCCCCGCTCAAAGTGCACATTTATTTTATATATATATTTCTTTTAAAAAATTAAAAATATTTTTTGATTATGTCATCACTGACGATTCGAATGATTCAAATTTATTAGTTCCCAGGAAAAAGATGGCCATCGTTGGTCATCCTTGGCTTTCAAGTATTCGGCTTTGAGCGTTCCTGATGAAGGTAAATCAAGAAAAGCGCCGCTAAATTAGACTTATTACCGGGTTTGTACTAACACGAGCAACACGACGGGTGCCACATGTAGAGCAGGATCTGCTTATTCTGCCGGAGCACCTGATATCACCCCAGTTTTTGGTGGGGTTGGTGTTGCTCTGTCTTTAGTTTTCTATGTTGTGTTTTGTGTACTATTGTTTGTCTGTTGGTCTTTTTCTTTATTAGTCATGGCGTTGTCAGTTTATTTTTCGACTTATGAGTTTAAATGTCCCTTCCGTATCTTTCGCTTATCTTTTTCGGACGAACAGGAGTTGATGAAATATATATCAACTATCTGTACAACGATCATAGACTTTTTTGACAATCTGATTATTTCAGTTAAAAACAATTCAATAGTTTCGTTTAAACATCCACAGTGCTTTGAACATATAATGGTATAATCTAATAGTTTTATTTAGAAACTTGGGCAATTAATCTTTTCTTGTTTGTATTCAGGATGACCAACATCAAAATGTTTGATTTTTCCTAATTTCCGCTAAGGTTCAAAATCCAGTCTTCCTTGATGTGGTGACAAAAAATAACTATACAACAATCCAAAGACTTGAATACAAAGGCAGATTAGAGGTACAAAATATAACAGTTACGCTTCCGAGCCAAATACAATTTGTGAGAATAGCACATGTAATGGGTAGAAATGGCCTCAGGGAAATAAAAGTAATAAACAGCTCCCTTCGGTATCTCGAAGTTTCTTATTTTGAAAAAATGTTTTCCCAATTTTGACTGTAGAAGGATTTAATTGTTTAGAGCATTTAGATTTGTCAAGAATATTACAGTTGTAGCGGGAAATTCCACTTTTAATTCATTCGAAAACACTCATCTTGAAGGAAACAAAATTGCACCTAGTTTTACAAACTAATTCATAAATATTGATAATAACTCGATTGATCACATAATCAATTAAGTACAATTCGGAAGAATATACTTAATTGGATTGATACCCATCATACCAAATTAAGAGCTTTTAAATTATATATCAGTAACAACCCATTGATTTAGTCATGTGATACAACAACATTTCTGCGTTGGATATTGACAACTAAAGTAAAGTTAGATAAAAATGGTAACTACTCTTGTTGGGTTTCTTCACTTAAAACTATCAACTATACCAGAAATGTCGCTGAAGACTTTCATCATTATTTCGTAGACTGTGATTCTACCGTTTGGATCAAGTTAGGCATTTCATTGGTTTCTGTTTTATAAAGTTTGATTTGTATTACGTTATTGTACAATTTTAGGTGGAGAATAATTTTCTTTTTCTTCCGAAATATCCGGAGATTTGTAGAGGAGGGTCTTGAGCTAACTTTTGATTATGACGTTTACGTTTCATATTCGGACGACTGTATTTCTATTGAGAAAGAGTTACAAAAGAAAGTAGAAGACGAATGAGTTTTCAAAATTTGCTTCGAAGATAGAGATTTCATTGTAGATGAATCAATAGCTACTGAAAGAGCTACTTTTATTCAAAGATGCAGACACGTTATATTTCTTGTCTCGTCATCAACTGTCGAAAATGAATGGACTCGTTTTGAAATCGAACGAGCAAAGTATGAAAAGTTTTCCAAAAATCTGAAGAAGATTGTTGTTATTACAAGAGATATCGCTTTGGATAATATTCTCGTAGAATTTTCCACTATTTGGAAAGATGTACTTTTAATTCAATGGCCATTTGAGAAGGATAAGTCCAAATGGAACGGCACAAGCTTCGACTTTGGTTCTTTTGAAGTATTTTGAAGGTATAAATGTTCAGCTTAACATACATGATACACTGTTATGCGTGTGCATATCTGTTCACATCTTTATTCATGTCAGCTTATTTTAGTCTTAACAGTTTTGTCATCGCTTAAACATAGAAACAATAGGCATTGCACAGACATGATAACCTTCATGTATCTTGCTTTGTAAAAATATGTATTATAAAGACCTTTATATACCTGTGTGTATGGTATCAAGTAACCCATATAGTAAATTGATTTTGTATGTTCATGTTGCCGTAAATTATTTTTTTCTTAATAGGAAGCATTATGATAGGCGGGGGTCTATGGGCCACCTAGGCCACAAATGTTGAGAAGTTTTATCTTTTGTCCTGCTCTTTGTCTTCTCATTTCGGCTTGGTTTCAGAGAAGAATTGTAAAAGCTAAAAATTAAATGTGCACACTACATATTAACTGATAACTTTGATTACGGTTATCAAATTATTCACTCTAAAATCTGGCTTTTCAAGTTCGGTGAAGAAATTTGTATATTGTTAGTTTTTTTTACCAACATTTGTCAAAGTCGTAATTTAGTTCTTATTTGTGACAGTACTTACTTTATTAAGCTGTGTTCACATAATTTTACTCTACTACGTTCCCATTGGTAAAAATCAATGTTTACATGTTGTTTAAACCAAGTTTTGATTACATGCAGTAGATACTAGTAGTCAATGTAGGGCTTGTGTGGGTTAAGTGTACATTAAACTAAATATTAAGAAGTGAATTTAATTATGAATATTTAAGGAAGAAACCAATATGAAATATAACCTTTATAATTATATCATGAATTGAGTTATATACCAATTTATTTTTCAAAACTCAAAATATTGATTAGTTATTAAAAACGACGAAATAGCATTACTAATCTCTTTTCGGACTCGCAACCATCATACACATCCTTCATTTGGAATTGTCTTCCGGAATTGAGTGAACTCATTCAGAAATTGGGGCATTAAGAAATGCATAGTTGTTTAAGTGATTGATTGTTGTCTGCTTTACGCCCAGTGGCAAATATTCCATGCATGTTCAGGACGAGACCAAACCAACAATTAATACAATAGGCATGTCCTGCAACAAAGAGTCTCCCTGGATGAAAGGGGGCTTAGAATGCTATTATGAAATAAGGATATATTAAGTATGGACATAATTTAAGACTTGCAACATGCTACCTACAAAACAATCAAAGAGTTGTTGCAAAGGTTCTTAACTACAGAGAGCGTGACACTCTCTCTACACAAGGCAACGGATATAACTCTCTGATCGGACATGACTGTGAATTTATACATACCACACACCCAAAATGAACGCTAATCTATGGCAAGGATTTAATGTTGGAAGACGATCAAGGGATGAACATATTCCTATATCCCAGTCAACACTTGGGGTAAATATATTGATGGCAGCAGGACCATGTGCTTAATCGATTTCATAGTATATGCAGAAAAAAGAAAAATATAGGAGGATTTAAAAGTTTTAAGCGGGTAATCCTGCGTTGCTGAACATTGCAATTCTTCTTTGCCTAATGCTACGCTACTGTGGCCTCTTTTTAATAACCTAATCATGAAATCCGTAAAACTCAAAAAGACTCCAAATCAGAAGAACGGTTTTCTTAAGTCACCAACCATTAATTTTTCCGTGGGGAAGGAAGTAGGGGTTTGGACAAACACAAATTTTGACTCTAAGCGAAAAAATAAAACAGTGTTTTTTTTTTTTTCTAATAACATACAGGAACAAGAATATTTTTAAACTCAATTTCACTGTTTCATTTTTTATAGAAACAAATTATGTTTTACTTCCTCTCTAAAACTTTTTTCTTATGGAATTTAAAATTAAAAAATGTTTAAAACAAACATGCCCCCTCCCACACAAGAGATGAATTGCGTCTAACTGCTGTAGAAGTTAAAAGAGAAGTTTTCAATTCAATTATATATAATTAAAATTTACAGTAATAAGTGAAATGACATTTTGTCGCCAAGCTCACATGTACTAGTCTCTAAATTTTTTAAACCTTTGTACTTTATAAAACATATAGGTATATACATGAAGCTATTTTTTTAGAGACAGGTGGCTGTGATGAAGCTCTAGAAAAACGCTAATGATTAAGGCTTCAATCACGAATCTGGTGATCATTAAAACGGAAATGTGTACACTGATAACATATCATTAAAAAACAAATAGTATGGACCGGGTTTTGCGGAATCACAATTTTAAACATCATGCATATTCGTTTCTTTACATTTTAATGTTCTATTCGAAAGATTTTGAATTAATCATATCTTTAGAATCAATCTGTTAATTTTGCATATACAATTTTGTCGAAATTCAGATGCAGTTGAACGAGATATATAAATGCATATAGAATTTCGTAAAAATCCGAAATATGATCAAGCAACATGTACTTCGCCTTAAGTCAAATCAGTTTATCAGATGTTGCAACATGTTGTACTGTTCATTTAACACGCACAAAAGATTGGGCAAAAAATACAGGATGCGATTTTTTAAATATGACAAACGTTATTATTAAAGAACTAAAAGTGAAGTTTATTGTGGTATGTGGCATATCTGGCTCGAAATACGATAGAAATGCTCTGCAAACATCTGTTACCGTAAAATTTGTTCCTTATATATGAAGTATTGCCTATTCTAGACGATCCGATACCAAATTTGTTGGTTGGTCGTTTTTGGAAAGTTTGCTACAGCTTGCTATAGCAAAAACTTTCCTAGGGCATCGGCCTCAAACCGGAAGTGACAGACTATCTTACATTAGGATGTGTGTTCTACTCCTAGATAATGTAGTACTGGTGTTTGACAACTAATTCTAGGAAGATGCTTTTGAAATTTTGAGTAACTTTTGGATTAAAATGTACTGAATGTTCATCGATAATTCAAATAATTGAACATCATTTTGAAAATGGCTATCACAAACACTACTTGCGGATCTGCGCTTCGCGGAAAGTAAAATCAATACACATCAACACGAGACAGCAGTTTCAACTATATACTTTTATCGGTATTCCCCAGACATGCGTGAGATTCATATCAACGGGAGTACTATAATCCCGATATCAGGGGTTTCCCCCCGTCCTCCGGTTGAAGAGAAAATAAATACCGTGTTTAAAATATTTCATGAATGAACATTTTCGACGCTTACTACGATTTTTACAATGTTTATTAAAGACGTAAAGGCCCGAGTGTATCGAAAGTATCCCGGTATCTCATCTCGGCCCACAACAAACTCGCACTATAATAAACTCGGCCTATTACCTAATCGGCATCAGAAAATCGGACTATAACAAAATTCGTAATTATACTACTTGCTATTAAGTATCCTAAACAAAGTTTGGAGACTTATTGTTTTGCTCAGTTCTTATTATTTTTCTTCTTGAGGTCTATTTAGGGGTATTTTGAGGGGCCAACAGGAGGGAGGGATTTACTATAGAACCCTATGGGATTTATTTTTTTTTAATTTTCAAATGACTATAACTTGAAAACAGTAAAAAGTAAAATCACAAAAATACTGAACTCCAAAGAAAATTCAAAAAGGAAAGTCCCTAATCAAATGGCAAAATCAAAACCTCAAACACATCAAACGAATGAATAACAACTGTCATATTCCTGACTTGATAGACACACGCGGTTTTCAGTAATGATCACAGGATCATAAAACAAATCAAATGAAATATAGCGGGAGTCCCTCTGGATCAGCCCCACCCCCTCCTGTTTGAGAACTTGTAAACGGTTGAGATCCACACCCCTGGGATCACTCCCACCCCCTTTCTGTTTAAGAACTTGTAAACAGTCGAGATCCCCACCCATAAACCATATATATTCTTGTATGGGACAATAAAACAAATCAAATGAAATATAGAGGAAGTCCACAGGGGTCTCCCCACCCCCTTCTTTTTGAAAACTTGTAAACGGTCGAGATCCCCACCCCTAAACCATATATATTCTTGTATGGGACAATAGAACAAATCAAATGAAAAATAGGGGAAGTCCCTGGGTGTCACCCCCATCCCATCCTGTTTTGAGAACTTTTAAACGGTCAAGATCCCCACCCCGAAACCATATATATTCTTGTATGGGACAATAAAACAAATCAAATGAAATAAAAGGCGAATCCCCTGGGGTCACTCCCACCCCCTTCCTGGGAATGACTAATTATGGGAGCTTTGTTTGGGAGACTTCGTAACAGCATCATGTTACAATTATTTCTTGTATTAAGTAATTAAGTCGGTAAAAAAGTTAAACACCCAATCTACACATTTACAACCTATTTGAAATATTACACAACTTCCGTTGCAAACTTTCCAAATGTGCTATCCAGCACTTTAATTATAGACTTCTTTATTTATTAAATAACAAAGAACAAGCAAAAGCACATTTAAGATTTTATGCTATCAATTTATCACACAAAGCAAACTCTAAGTACTTTACCTGTTCTTACGAAATCATGCCGTCCTTCACCATAATTTCGGTGACCGTATTTTAAAGACGAATTAATACTGTACAAAGTTCTAACAATACAGAAAGACATGTTTTTGATGAATTAATTATCCAGAATTCTATTTAAAACACATAACTTTGAAATTAGTATTGTTTTATGTTTTGAGGAAAATTAAATGAAATCGGCTCTACATAAGTTTAACAATCACTAAATGGTTGACCAATACACTGTGTCGATGTCTCAAGCCACTATCGACATACTTTCGCAGTATTAGATCTTAAGGTACCAAATTACAAAAGTATAGTCGTTTGTAATTTCACCCATTGTGTCCTTTTCCGGATTGTGACATTTGAGTTTGAATTTGCATGACGGGTGAGGCAGGTATAGCAGAAGACGATTACTCTGTCCAAGCACCCGGTCTCGCTCTTTATACAGTTCATTCGATTCCCGCAGTTTCTGTTTGTTACCTTGATTTGTCTTCTCTTTCGATTAACGAGATTTGTACGAGATTTGTACATCAGTGAACAACTGTCGCCTTCATTTAAGATATGATTTCGTAAATTAATGTTAACATAAAATAACCCCCCTCACACACCCATAAAAAAAAACCCCAAAAACCTTCTTCAAAATCCCGACAATAATTTTACAACAATACTATACTCATTACTGTAGTAAATACGTCTATTCAGCCAAAAAAGAAAGACTTGAAGGACGATTCCAAAATTGTATGCTTAATTGTTTACTTTTTATACATTGTGACTTGGATGGAGAGTTGTATCGTTGGCACTCATATCACATATTCTTATTTATATTAAGAAATTACGGAGGAAAACTTAAAGCGATATACATCTTTAGATCAAATTCCTGGAGAAAGACTCAATGTTTAACAACCAATATATGTGTGATGTTTTACTAATTTATTATATTATATCTCTGCTGTTCAACTTAAGTTATGAAAATATCACACTGATTGAAATCGGAAACATGCGCGCATAAGGAGTCAATTGAAAATTGTGCAACAGATAAGAAGATGACAACGGAACATCAGCATCAAAGAAAGGAAAATTAACCAAGAAGAAAATATATACCGTTTATCATATATTTTGGTATGACGATTACCATAAGAAATTCAAATATCACGATCTAAAAGAACATTGGTCATTACTACTGTTCGACATAGTTAAATAAAGTTCAGTTGTTAAAATTTCGATTGTATACTATAAATAGTTTCCGATTTCAATCAGTGTGATACTAGTATTTAGAAAATTCTGAATTGTTGACAATCAATGTCTGCAGTTATTGATAAAACATTTATAAAGTGGGGTTTTATAACAAAATCCTTTAAAAGAGGGACGAAAGATACCAGAGGGACAGCCAAACTCATAGATTGAAAATAAACTGACAACGCCATGGCTAAAAATAAAAAGACAAACAGACAAATAATAGTACAGAAGACAAAACATAGAAAACTAAAGACTAAGCAACACAAACCCCACCAAAAACTGGGGGTGATCTCAGGTGCTCCGGAAGGGTAAGCAGATCCTGCTCCACATGCTTTGATCTACGAAAGTATAGACGGACATCATTCTGAAATAAAACAAAAATTATTTATTCAACATCTAATCGAAAAACACATTTATTAAATCGGTCGCAACCTTTCATCAAATGATAGATTTTTATCTTAGTACTTTTGATTATAGCAGGAAGTACTTAATGTTTGAAATGTCTGTGCACAAGATAATCAAGGATATGTTCCATATGCATACGTCAAAACACCAGCAACAGTAGATAGTCTATAATAGATAATTTTCTTCGAAGGTACAACGTAATCATCTTTGTAGGTACAAATCTCTTACAGTTTACAGACATTATTATGTCTTAAAACTTTGCACATCTTTTTAGAACTTTTTGGTTTTCAATGTATTTCAATAATGTTTTTAAACGAGTACCACTAATGAGTCTTTTATAGACGAACTGTGTGCCAGGTGTACCAAATTATAAGCCTGTTATTTTCGATATTTTTTATTTAATAGAAGATCTTTAATATAATCCCCTTTGTCATTTCGATTATCTGCAGTGATGTAAATGTCTGTACAAAAGGGTAAGGCCTTATTGTTATACCAGAGACTTCAAATAAAGTTTAATATTAATCATGAAAACGTTGTTTGAAGTATGGAATTGTATACAATATATCCACTTAGATAACATAAGATGCAGCATCTCATCATAACAAAATTGTGGTGAGAAAAAAATTGGGGAAATCAGAAGACAGGTAATTATAACTTTTGAATAACACCTCTCAGAAACTCGTTCTGGATTATGAGTTTTACCCTAAAATTATATTTTAAAGCAGGTGTTTTTCTTGTAGGACAGTAGAACTGCTTTACAGCAATGAAGCTCAATGAAGAGTGAACGGTTTGCGGTTTTTAAAGCCCTGTTGATTTAGATAAAGCCCTAAACAACATCGTTTTTGTGTGTAAATATCATTACATAAACTGCTTGATAAATGAATTAGGTATTGACAATTCACTTGGAAACTCAACATATACCCTCACGACACTTACCAAAGAGGAAATCCTGGATAATCATAGGTCTGTTCTATGTTCCTTTGGAATTTCAACCAAAGATGAAAAACTGGATTTTCCATCACTGTATTGGATACTTAAACTACATAAGTGTCCTTTCAAACAACGGTATATTGCTAGGTCTTCCAAATGCTCCACGAAACCTCTTTCTAAATTATTAACATCTATTTTATCAGCAATCAAAGCCGGGCTCCAAAGTTATTGTGAAACTGCCTATTCTAGAGGTGGCGTGAATCAGATGTGGATACTAAAAAATTCCAAAGATCTTTTAGAGTACATACAATCTAAGACTCTCTCATCTTGCAATAGTATTAAAACATTTGACTTTTCTACACTTTAGACAAGTATTCCTCATTCCAAACTAAAAGACAAATTGAAAGAGTTGGTATTACTTTGATTCATTAAAAAGAATGGCGAACGTAGATACAAGTATCTTGTCTTGGGGAGGGATAAATCCTACTTTGTAAAGAATCACTCTGATTCAAATAAAAAATTCTCTGACACTGACATAATCAAGATGCTTGATTTCTTGATTGACAACATATTTGTTACCTTTGGAGGACGTGTTTTTCAACAGACTGTCGGAATTCCAATGGGAACCAATTGTACCCCTCTTCTTGCCGACTTGTTTCTTTATTATTATGAGGCTGACTTCATACAGGAACTTCTTAGGAAGAAAGATAAGAAGTTAGCAATATCCTTTAACTCTACGTTCCGCTATAAAGATGATGTTCTCTCACTAAATAATACAAAATTTGGTGACTATGTTGAACGAATCTATCCCATCAAACTAGAGATAAAGGATACTACAGATACAGTTAAGTCGGCCTCATATCTTGACTTACATCTAGAAATTGACAACGAGGGTCGGTTGAAAACAAAACTTTACGACAAAAGAGATGATTTCAGCTTCCCAATTGTGAACTTTCCATTTCTATGTAGCAACATTCCAGCAGCGCCTGCATACGGAGTATATATCTCCCAATTGATACGATATTCCCGGGTTTGTGTTTCCTATCATGATTTCCTTGATAGAGGATTGCTGCTCACAAGGAAGCTATTAAACCAAGAGTTCCAAATGGTAAAGTTGAAATCATCCCTTCGTAAATTTTACGGACGCCATCACGAGTTGGTTGACCGTTATGGAATAACCGTTTCACAGATGATATCGGATATGTTCCTTATGTCGTAACTACAATACCCTTCCCTTTTCATGAATGTGACTTACCGAATTAGACTATTTACCGGATTTGTAATAACATAAGCAACACGACGGGTGCCACATGTGGAGCAGGATCTGCTTACCCTTCCGGAGCACCTGAGATCACCCCCAGTTTTTGGTGGGGTTCGTGTGCTTAGTCTTTAGTTTTCTATGTTGTGTCATCTGTACTATTATTTGTCTGTTTGTCTTTTTATTTTTGGCCATGGCGTTGTCAGTTTGTTTTCGATCTATGGGTTTGACTGTTCATCTGGTATCTTTCGTCCCCCTTTTAGATATAATATTTGGTTTAAATAAATTATAAATGGTCTTTTGCCTTACAATATACTTACAATCAAACTCGATTATTAAGCTGGAAATGTTTGTAAATTAAAGTAACACATATTTACTTCTCACAATTGCTCTGCACTGCTGCAAATTAGTATGAATATCAGTATACTTCCCAACAAGGGAAATAACTCTTATTTAATTGTAATTTTAAAATCGGATTAGGGCTTTAGAAGTATGTTTGAATAAAGGACTATAGATAGGGCAGATGAAGTCGTTGTTTTCTTACATTGAAGTTACAGAACAATAAATATGTGTAATATTTTCAGTAGAATTATGTTAGTATTTGTGTCCCCTACAACTCATAGCAGTGAGACATGGACTACTGTTTCTGGTTTATGCATTGGCAGCTTAAATTTTTTATTAAGTCACAAAGACAAGCTGTATCTATGATTTAACTGTTTATCAAATAACACATTTGCAAATTGTAAATGCACACATTGTCACAAGGTATGAGGGATATCTTGATATTCCTGTTTACTTAAGAATGGAGTGGTTCTTTTTGTGGTTTTATTAGGGTGTAAAAGTGTTGACCGAAGCACATTTTGTAGGATGCACGGAAGCTTCTTACAAATAAAACATTCAATTCTTTTAATTCAATTTTTATGGTACAACCACGAAATTACTTGTTATATAGAATTGTTCGTTTGTTTTCTTATGCATTATTGTGATGTATTCATAGTATGAATACATCACAATAATGCATAAGAAAACAAACGAACAATTCTATATAACAAGTAATGTATTCATAGTATGAATTCTTATGAAACATATATGCAATGTAATGATATGAAAATGTTGATAAGTGACTGGACAGTCATCTGTAAATGTATGCCTACTCTGACCTATAATTGTTTACTTTTTACACATTGTGACTTGGATGGAGAGTTGTTTCATTGGCACTCATGCCACATCTTCTTATTTTTATATCTGGATACAGATTAGGTATACAAAAACATTATTGAGACAGCAAACACTTCAGAAGTTCATTCATTCATCATCTGTCTTATGTTTTATCGTGTAAACATGATTATAAATTAAATCAGAACTACTCGAAACAGTCTTAGATACACGATTTGTTTTAATAGTTGTTATTGGCTTTGAACTTGCTGTCAGTAACTGCGAGTACCCTCAGATCTGTACTTAGTGTCTTTTTTGTTATTAGGGATGAGGGATGGATATATACCCTGCCACGCCCTATCTGTGTTTTTGTTTGATGTTTTTCTTTGTATCGATCTGATAAGTTAAGCCTTTTAAAACAGATTTTTATAGTTTGTTCTTATGTTGTGCTGTTATAATACTGTCCCGGCATAGGGGAGGGTTGAGCACTCACAAACATATTTAACCCCGCCACATTCTTTATGTGCCTGTCCCAAGTCAGGAGCCTGTAGTTCAGTGGTTAACGTTGGTTCATGTCTCTCATAATTTGTTTTTCGTAAATTGTTTTGTTATACATTAGGCCGTTAGTTTTCTCAATTTAATTGTTTCATATTTTTCATGTCGGGTCCCTTTATAGCCGGCTATACGGTATAGGTTTTTACTCATTGTTGAAGGCCGTACGGTTGCCTATAATTGCTTACATCCACTTCATTTGAACTTGGTGGATAGTTCTCTTATTGACAATCATACCACATCTCCTTATTTGTATATGTATTTCTTAATATTGTCATTGAGGTGATAGGTTAATATTGTAGTTGTACATGCAACCAGCAAAAAGTATGTGGCTGTTTTTGTCTAAGATTTATTTTTGGTTTTAGTAACATTGACACTGATTTTTGACCCATTGACTCTAAACTCAATAGGCTTTTCCCCCTTTCCTATATCTTTCCTAAAACCATTTTCCAAATTTGTTCCATCTAAACAACAGTGACCTTGACCTTTGACGTAATGACAAAATAGATAGATACCCTCGGGGCTAATAGTCTACAAGCATTAGTATTGACCCAGTATTTTGATAAAATTAAAATACACTATATGAATTTTATGCATTGGAAGCTGTCCTTTAAAGTATTCTATTTAATAATATATTGTGGTCTTGTACCAGTCTTTTCTTAGTATTGGATCGTTTCTTTCCATAAAGAAGAATACCTCGAGATCAAAGCTAGTTAGAGAAAATAGTTAACTTCATACAGTTTGCCATATTAAAGTATTCAACAGGCAAAGCAACTCGGGATAAGTTCTGGCTTAAAAGAATGGATTCCCCTCAAAAACAAGTTCAGACTTAGAATTGAATTAGGAATTCGGACTTGTTGAGTAATCATTTTGACTTTTACTGTATTCAGAACCTAATAGACTTTTAGAATTTATCCCTTCAAGAGAATAGTATCAAAAAGTTATTTATAAATTACAGTATGTTCATAATTTATGTTTTGAATTCTTTTAGATTAGATGACAAATATTTAAGACTTTTATTTTTTTTAATTAAAGTTTTGACACTAAACTCTTTTATTATTATATAAGATATTAGATTGATGAATATTTTGAGAGTTTAGTTTGTGCATGGTTATCGCCTACCCGTCTCTTTTATCTCTACATGCATAACCACAACCACCCATTAAATCGAGTATGAAGGATTTAAATACAAAGGCAGAGCAAGACTTGGCTGATTGCAGCACGGTACAATTCAACAACATTTAAACACATCAATACTGTACGTACTAGTGTTCACCAATCACAAATGTGATACAGTATCGTAATGTTCTGTGTTAAATTCCCCTTTAGATGTAGAACAGCATTAAGAGAATCGTTCTTTTGTTCCGAGCTGCGTCACGTAGGAATTTTGTGTCTTGAATTAATACTAGTATTTGCCATATCCTCAACTTTTCCATTTAAGTAACGAATGGTAATGTGCTGGACATTACGTATGTTAAGTAAAAGGCTTAGTAATAAAGAATAAGTGTTTGTTGTAATTATACAAAAAGTACACTGTACTATTTAGTCCTGATAAGTTTTGGTCCATTTATGGGACGCCATGTCATACGAGATTATTATTTTCAAACAAAAAGTGTTAAATGCAGACCATTTTGCTACAAATCTCTTTTTGTTGTTTTCTAAAAAAAAAAAAAAAAAAACCGAACTATTCGAATAAAAAAAAAAAAAAAACCTATGCTGGATCACATTCGCAATTATATTAATTATAACGTTTACTGGATTGTATTTTCAGACATTCATATTTTGCGGATTTTAATCTGGACTTAAATAAAGGCAACAGTAGTATACCGCTATTCGAAATTCATAAATCGATTGAGAAAAAAACAAATCCGGGTTACAAACTAAAACTGAGGGAAACACATAAAATATAAGAGGAGAACAACGACACAACAGAAACACAACACTCAAATGCAACACACACAGAAACAAACTATAATATAACAATGGCCATTTTCCTGACTTGGTACAGGACATTTTCAGAAAAAATGGTGGGTTCAACCTGGTTTTGTGGCTAGCCAAACCTCGCACTTTTATGGCAATGTTAAATATAACACTAAAATGACACCATTACATTACAGGAATACAGTACAAATAAATGCAAGAACATTCAAGACAGAGAATTACGCAAATAAATACAATATAGTACATTTCGATAACGAAACAACGAAAACACTGAAGTGAACAAAAAACAAACGACAATGCAACACACACAGAAACAAACTATACGATAACAATTGCCATTTTCCTGACTTGGTACAGGACAATTTTTTAAGAAAAAATGGTGGGTTAAACTTGGTTTTGTGGCTAGCCAAACCTCCCGCTTCTATGGCAATGTTGAATATAACATTAAAATGACAACATTACATGACAGGACTAAAAGCAAATAAATTTGAGAACATACAGGACAGAGACACACACAAATAATAGCTATCAAAAGGCACAAGGCTTATGATTTTTAAATACGCCAGACGCGCGTTTCGTCTACATAAGACCCATCAGTGACGCTCAGATCAAAAAAGTTCGAAAGCCAAAACAAGTACAAAGTTGAAGAGCATTGAGGACCAAAAGTTCCAAAAAAATACGGCTCAGGTTATATGCCTGGGATACGAAAATCTTTAGTTTTTAGAATAATTCATACCAATTTATAAAACTGGCTATATAATAGATATACATGTTAACACCGAAGTGGTGAGTAACTACAGAATAAAAACGAATACGTAAAACAATCTAAATCGGCACATAAAAAAGGCCCAGCTGAACAACGTATTACATGGTAGTCGAAGAGATCGACGCACAAAGTGACGTCATATTTAAATTTCTATAAATTTAAAAAAAATAGAAAAGAGTTCAAGATTTGGTTTGTAATACTGATATAACATGTATTAATAACAATGAAAATTACAATACTTATTAATATAAAATTTTGGTAGTAATTAAACAACTAATTGCATTATCAATCTATGTCGGTAATTCTTCTAAATCAAACTGTAAACCAAATACATCGTATAAATTTAGTTGACCCAAACTAAAATCTTATAAATGAACAGGGTGATTAATTATCTTTACCGTAACACACAAATAGAACAGAAAATAATAAACTACAACTGCAAACGATAAGACATTAGACAAAATCCGATGAGAATAACAAATATAACATCAAAACTTAATACATGAATATTGGATAGAAAAATACCGTGACACGTCTTATAGCAATGGGAATTCACACTCAGCAAAACAGTCACAATCGGGAATAAGTCCCGTTCGGTATTTAAAAGATCAAACGACGTAATGGCAAACCACAATCTAACACGTGGTAAAAATGTCCTTAGTTAGTTTGGACAAAGACACATCGTTTGGATCAACCAATTCGTGATGGTGTCCATAAAATTTACGGAGTGTCATTTTTAATCTGTCCTCCTCATTACTTTTTTGGAGCAGTTTCTGCGTTAGGAGCACACTCCTGTATATGAAGTCCGTACAGTGTAAACATGGACAAGCATTACGTATCAATTGAGATATGTAAACACCATACGAAGGGGCAGCGGGTATGTTACTGCTGAGAAATGGGAAATTGATAATTTGGAAGTTGAAATTGTCCCGTTTATCATAGAGTTTCGTGTGAAGTCGTCCATCTATGTCAATATTGAGGAAAAGATCAAGGCATGAAGCAGTCCTTCTAGCATCATTAGTATCCTTAATTTTAAGTTCACTGGGATATATGAGATGTAAGTATTGGCTGCAATATAGGTTATTCAATGATAGGACATCATCAATATATCTGAAAGTAAAATTAAAGAATTTCGCAAGGTGCTTTTTCTTTTTGTCTTTTAGAAGGTTCTGAATGAATTCTGCTTCATACGAGTACAAAAAAAAATCGGCCAGTAGGGATGCACAATTAGTACCCATTGGAATACCGACTGTCTTGAAATATCAATCCTCCAAACTCAACAAATATATTATCGATCAAAAAGTCCAGCATTTTGATAATATCATCTTCAGTACATTTTCTTGTAGATTCAGTGTGGTTCTTCACAAAATATGAATTATTGTAACCCAAAACAAGAAATTTGTATCTACGATTCCCATTTTTATAGAAAAAGCTCTGTTTAATGAGATGGTGAAGTCGATCTTTCAACTGAGCATGGGGAATAGTGGTGAACTACCGTTTACTTTCCTTTCCTTGCCTTTCAATTGCAAATGGATGACACGACAAATTTCATCCTGGGGATTTTTTGACAAATCACCGTCAAGTACGTTCCAAATCGGTTATAAACTGTTAAATGTATATTCTTATAATTCTGTCAACATGAATTACACGTTTATTCAACGAATACAAACTGTAATTGTTTATTTCTTTGAACTGAACTGCAAATTCTACTTGCATTATACGTTTTTATATTTCATTCGAACATATTGTTATATATATATTTTTTTATTTCTATTAGTTTACCAAACAATATACACCCTGTAATAACTGTTCTATTCCTTCTGGTGGAATTATAATCTACAATCTTCTAACACAAGTTGTTATTTTTATAATTTGCCGAGATTGCGATTAGCCCTTGGTTAAACTTGCTGAGTCAGGCTCAGCATAGTAAATTGACGACAACCTGTCTATACATATCCAGACAAGAAACTACCACGTAGCATGATTCGTAACTGTTACATCGACAGTACGCAACACAGTTTGTGTGTACCAGGCAGCAAACCAACAACGTGGCAACAGTTTAGTTACTCTTACTATCCGTTAGTTGATTAAAAAACATGGATCCTGAACACACAGAACGCCAAGACGACCCCATGCGAACAGAAAAAAAACTTCAAGCAGGAACGGAACATCAAGTGGATGCTAGACGGCCTGTCGACAATCTGTCAATTGCAGAGGAAAAAATCCCGAGACTAGGCGAGTACGTGACCTCACGGAAAAAGGTCAGGGAGCATTCATGGAAAAACGTGACAAGCTCTGTCAGGAAATAGAGGCCCTCTGGTCAGGTATTGAATTCCAGTTATTGGAAGTAGCCACGCCTCCTAACGAGCTTCAGCAACTCTTAACATCACAGGACAAACTTGTAAAAACCTATACTAATTATCGTAGGCTCACAGATGAATACCTGGACTTTCTGATAAGGACCAGAACATTGGACAGTCTAAAGGACACAGACGCATGTAATCTCTCATTGGATATTCGACTGTCCAAAGTGGACCTGTCAATAGAAACATTGCACGAACATCGCCACGCCCTGACAAAGGCTAATTCTACTAAAACAAAGACGTCAAAGGTTAAAAAAACCTCACACAGCGGAGGCTCTAACGTGTCTGACATGTCAAACCTAGCACGAGGAAGTGTGACAAAGCAGAGGCTGCTAAATTAAAAGTAGCCTTTGTCGAACAACATGCCCTGATAGATCAACAGGAGGCAATGTTAGAAGAACAAACTCTGTTCAGACAAGCTGAATTGGAACAGGAAGCCACACGTAAAAAGGCTGAAATGGAACAAGAAGTCGCACAAAGTAAAGTTCAACTAGAACAAGAGGCCATACGCAGGAAGGCTCAAATGCAACAAGAGGCCGCACGAGTAAGCCGGGGAAAAGCCGAGCTGAAGGCCAAATTTAACCTTCTTGAAGCACAAAGAGAAGCTGCAGCCGCAGAAGCCGAGGCTCGTATCCTGGAATACGACGACAGCCAAGCGCTTGGCGATCTTCCTGACGAGACGGAAGACCCGCTCTAACGTGTGCAATATTTCGTCAATAAACATCCTGTACCAACTGCCGTACAGGGAGTGACAGGCCCTCAAAAGAAAAAAACAAACTCCTGTTAAGATTGAGCTAAGTAATGAAGCACCAGACTTCGTGCCATCCGTGGCATTGAACTTGCCGTCACAGACACCTGCTCTCTTGCCTACCGATACTAGGTCACCAGAAGTTTCTTTATTCTCATCTGGGAACAGTAACTGGTATACGAAAACAAGGCGTTTCAGAGGAGATCCTTGCTGCACAAAAAAAAACAAGGCGTTTCAGAGAAGATCCTTGCTGATCCCCAGCAACAAATCAACCCTACATCGAAGATAACCAGATTTCTCCTACGTAAGGACCTCTTGTTCTCCCGGTTAACAAGCTTTAACGACCGAGCAGAATCCTTCCATACATGGAAAGCTAGCTTCAAAAATGTCACAGACGAGTTACAAGTTTCATACTCGGAACAGATAGTTCTACTAATCAAGTGGCTTGGGCCAGAGTCTACTAAACATGCCATTAGTATAAGAGCGTGGAACGCCAATAACCCTACAAAAGGACTATAACGATTATGGCAGAGGCTTGACGAGCGGTATGGTGCTCCAGAAATGTTGGAGGCCTCTCTCACGAGTAAACTTGTCAACTTTCCAACCTTGACGAACAAAGACAACGCACGTCTGTACGAGCTGTCTGATATTCTATCAGAAATAGAATATCACAAGGAAAATCCCAAGCTGGGATGTCTGCTGGCGTATTTTGACTCACCATCAGGAATTAACCCTATAATTGAAAAACTACCCTATGGACTTCAGGAAAAGTGGATAACAAGGACATCTAGATACAAATTGAAGCACGACGTTGCATTTTCGCCTTTCACAGAGTTATCTGCATTCATCAATGAAATTAGCAAAATTAAGAACGATCCTGGGTTCATCTTTGGTTCAAAAGTCACACCAAATACAAAAGGTGCTCCACCAAGGTTCACGTCTCACCCTGAGACTAAAGTTGGTGCCCATAAAACAGCGGTTTAGCAGTAATCTGGAGACGACAACAAAGCATTCCTTAAATGAATGTCGAGCGTTCCGAGCCAAGTCAATAGAGGAACGCAAAGATCTTTTGAAACAAAACAATATCTGTTACAAGTGTTGCGATTCCACCACACACAGAAGTCGGTAATGCAATGCACGCATAAGTTGTAAAGAATGTGGAAGTAAACAATATACCACCGCACTTCACATCACTAGACCACAACCACCTGCAAGTTCTCAGTCAAGCTCGCCCAGACCAGCCTACGGCGGGGAGCTGACAGAATCGGCTGATAGTAAGTCAACCTCAGTTAATTCTACCTGCACCGAGACCTGCAAGGATATATATGGCGGGAAATCGTGTGCTAAAATACTACCAGTGAATGTTTATCATAAGGACAACTAGGACAAAGCTATCCGTATGTATGCAATCATTGACGACCAAAGCAACCGGTCTCTTGCCTCGACCGAATTCTTCAGTTTTTTTGACATACAAGAAAAACCAGAAAACTATACCTTATCAACATGCTCGGGCAGAGTAGTCACTTCCGGGAAAAGAAGAAGAGGTTTCGTTATAGAATCAATACATGGTGATGCAAGATTTGACTTGCCTGTACTAATAGATTGTGATCACATTCCCAATAATAGGGACGAAATTCCTACTCCTGAAGTCACAATGCATCATCCTCATTTAAAAGAACTACTCAGAGGAAGCATTCAACCAATAGAGGAACATTACCAAATTCTTCTGCTAATTGGCAGAGATCTTATAGAGGCACACCACGACCTTAACCAGCGCATAGGACCACCTAGAACTCCAGATGCACAACAATTGAAACTAGGTTGAGTAGTGATAGGAGAGACTTGCATAAACAAGCAGCACATACCTTTTGAATCAAACGTCAAAATTACTAACATTTTACCTACAGGACAACCGTCAACTTTTCAACCATGCACAAGCAAGTTTGACATCCGTGAAAATAACACAGATCCCGTTAAGAAAGATTTGCAATCGCCACTCTTTGAAAAAACAAGGGACGATGATAAGCCTGAATGTCGTATGAAGATAAAATGTTCATGAAGCAGATGGACAACGAATTTGTGAGGGACTCGAAGGGAAGTTGGGTAGCACCGTTACCGTTCCGAGTACCAAGACAGCCTATGACAAGCAACAGACCACAAGCTCTTCATCGTGCTAATCTGTTAGAAGCCAGTCTGAGTAGGAACCCAGTAAAACGGGAACACTTTCCCACATTCATGAGTAAGATTCTAGACAATAATCACGCAGAGCTTGCTCCAATGTTGGAAGACCATGCAGAGGACTGGTATTTGCCATTATTTGGTGTTAATCACCCGAAGAAACCCGATTAGACCAGGGGTGTGTTCGATTCATCCGCCGAATGTAGCGGAGTATCACTTAACAGCGTCCTGTTAACAGGTCCAGACTTAATCAATGATCTCTTTGGAGAACTGTTACGTTTCAGGAAATAAATAGTTGCAGTAGCTGCTGACGTTCAACACATGTTTCACTGTTTTGTAGTCAGAAAAGACCGCCGAAATTATTTGGGATTTTGATGGCATAGAGACAACGACCTACAAGAAAACCTTGTCGAATATCGCATGAGAGTGTATGTTTTCGAAAATAGTCCGTCACCTGCCGTTGCTACGCTTGGATTCAGCAGCTCAGGCATGAGGACAAGAGTTAGGCAGTCACGTGACTAACTTTGTGACAAGAAACTGCTATGTCGACGATGGTCTTACGTCATGTCTTACAAAAGAAGAAGCAGTTGAGCTCATAAAGGACAAACAACAAGCATAAGCAAAATATGGAAACTTAAGGCTTCACAAGTTCGTCTCTAATTTTGCGGAAGTTATGTCTGCATTTCAAGCCAGTGATTTGGCTTCAAATCTTAAAGATCTAGACTTAGATGTCGACAGCAAACCCCTGCAACGTAGTATTGGACTCAGCTGGGACGTAAACACTGACAACTTCTTGTTTCAATTGTCATTAGAAAATAAACCTATCACTCGGAGAAACATTGCGCATTCCATGTACCTACGTGCCGTATCTCAGCAAACCGCCACAAAGGAGTTGCATGTCTTCTCTGATGCGTCAGAAAAAGCCATAGCAGCTGTTGCATATCTACGCACGACCGACAGTTGCGGTAAACCAAACATTGGGTTCATTGGGTTCATTCTTGGGAAAGCAAAAGTTGCACCTACAAGTGGTCACACTATTCCACGACTTGAACTATCTGCTGCCGTATTAGCAGTTGAGATCACACAAACCATCGTGGATAATTTAGATTTACTTATAGACACCGTGAAATTCTATACAGACAGTAAAGTGGTATTAGGTTACATCAGTGGCGAGACAAGAAGATTCTTTATCTACGTTGCTAATAGAGTAGAAAGAATAAGGAAGTTTAGCTCTCCAATTCAATGGAATTATGTACCAAATAACCGTAATCCCGCAGATTCAGGGACAAGATCCATACCAGCCCACGAAATTCATAGTAGTGAGAGGTTATTGGGACCGAGACAACTTCTTTCTTCAAAAAAGAAAGAACATTCCGAAGACGAATATCAACTCGTCGACCCAGATGAAGATCGAGAAATCCGTGCAACTGTAAATAATGTAAAGACATATACCACACCTGAACATAAAGGTATCGGACCTGATAGATTCAATCGTTTTCAAACTGGACATCACTTGTCCGAGCGATAGCCTTTTTGGAACGTTTTTCCCGTTCATACGGGACAAGAAAGGCAGAATCAGTGACTTCTCTGGAAAGTTGTTCGAATGCCGAAATTTTATATTGATGTCTGCAGAACACGAAATTTACGGAGAAGAAATAGATTGCATTCAACATCAGGAACAAATTCATAAGCGGAGCCCGAAAGCTAACCTCAACCCATTTTTGGACAAACGAGGACTATAACGAGTAGGAGGCCTTATTGTCAGATCTGACTTGAACCTCCGTGAAAAGAAAGCCATCATATAGCAATGCTGTAAGTCCGACACTACCATGACAAGATCAAACATCAAGATCGCCACTTCACAGATGGAGCGATTAGATCGTCAGGATTCTGGATCGTTGGAGCAAAACGCCTGATATCGTCTTTTATTCACAGATGTGTGACATATCGCAAACTAAGAGGAAAAACCGAGTGTCAAATCATGTCTGATTTGCCAGAGGACAGTCTTGAACCGTCACCTCCGTTTTCTAACGGTGGAATATACACATTTGGCCCATGGACTATTGTTTCACGTAAAATCCGCGGTGGATACGCTAACTCAAAACGATGGGCAATTCTATTCACATACTTAGTGACATGAACTGTTCACATCGAACTTATCGAAGAAATGAGCTCTTCAGCCTTTATAAACGCCGTCAGAAGATTCAAATCTTCCGATCCGACCGTGGAACAAACTTTATTGGCGAAATCAATGACTTGAAAATCGACTCAATCAACGTTGAAGACGTACCTTCAAGAACTTTTTGTACAATTCTAGTACAACATGGATCTTATTCCGCCGCATTCGTCCCACATGAGTGGAGCCTGGGAGAGAATGATTGGTATCGCCAGGAGAATACTAGATTCTATACTTTTGAATGCCGCCGGGGGATGCCTAACGCATGACGTTCTCAACACGTTAATGGCAGAAGTTTCAGCGATGGTGAACTCTAGACCTCTGGTACCGGTATCGACAGATCCTGAGAATCCGTTAATATTTACTCCAGCTATGTTATTGACACAAAAGACCGATTACATCTTCACTTCAGATCAGCTTAGAGAATTCGACAAACGAGATCTATGTCTAGCCGAATGGAGACGTGTACAGGCTCTGGCCAGGGTTTTCTGGTCCCGTTGGAGGAAAGAGTACCTGCCGTTACTACAACAACGAAGAAAATAGACAGACGATCGCCGTGATCTCATCAAAGGAGACCTCATTCTTCTAAAGAACAAAAACCTTTGCCGTACACAATGACCCATAGGAATTATAGTAAACTCATTCAAAAGTTCCGACGAACATGTCCGAAAAGCAGAAGTACGAGTAATCGTAAATGGAAAAGCCACAACCTACACACGACCAATCGTGGACATGATTCTTCTCGTAAAGAACAACCCTGTATAATTATAGGTACATAATTTGGATCTATATAGTGACATTCACTTGTGTTATATATTATGGAATATTGATATCGGATAGATTTCAGACGGGGAGTATGCTTTTTCACGTTCGCGTTTATATTAACTATAACGTTTATTGAATTGTATTTTCAGACATCCATATTTTCCGGATTTGAATCTGGACTTAACCGTGTGAAGTGCCGTAAACTTTCCTTTCCTTGCATTCCAATTGCAAATGGATGACACGACAAATTTGATCCTGAGGATATTGTGACAAATCACCGTCAAGTACGTTCCAAATTGATTTCAAACTGTTAAATATATATTCTTATAATTCCGTTAACATGAATAACACGTTTATTCAACGAATACGAAGTGTAATTGTTTATTTATTTGAATTGAACTGCAAATTCTACTTTCGTTTTTGACTCGATTTTTAATATTGCATTTAACGTTTTTATATTTCATTCGAACATATTGTAATATATTGTATTTTTATTTCTTTCAGTTAACCAAACAATACACACTCTGTAATAACTGCTCTATTCCATCTGGTGGAATTATAATCTACAATCTTCAAACTTATAATTTGCCGAGATTGCGATTAGCCCTTGGTTAACTAGCTGAGTCAGGCTCAGCATAAACCCATACTTCTTCGATTACCACAGTTGACAATAAAAACAAAAGAACTAAAATGACGGTTTATGCCTTAACAGACGTAAAAGAGGTCGCATACGAATTTACCCCTAACAAGTTTTTTTTTAACTATAAATGAGACTGACAATAATCGAGATAATAACTTTTATCATTAATAAGACAAAAGATAGACGGAAAATGTAGAGTAGCCATGCCCAAGTACGTTCTGAGATTTACCAGTCCTATGTTTGATGTACACTCTATCTCCAGTCCTCAGTTGCATGATTGAGTTCACCGTTTGAGCTCCAAATTTGGATTAAGCAGCATACCCTCCTGTATAGTATTGGTAGTTCTTATTCAACTGGAACATCGTTAGCCATAATAGTACAGTAGAATAAATAGACTCCACTCCTTGGTGCAGTGAATATTCCAGTTTTAGATTCGTATCCTCTATAAATATTGACGAGATTGCGATTAGCCCTTGGTTAACTAGCTGAGTCAGGCTCAGCATAAAACCATACTACTTCGATTACCACAGCTGACAATAAAAACAAAAGAACTAAAATGACGGTTTATGCCTTAACAGACGTAAAAGAGGTCGCATACGAATTTACCCCTAACAAGTTTTTTTTTAACTATAAATGAGACTGACAATAATCGAGATAATAACTTTTATCATTAATAAGACAAAAGATAGACGGAAAATGTAGAGTAGCCATGCCCAAGTACGTTCTGAGATTTACCAGTCCTATGTTTGATGTACACTCTATCTCCAGTCCTCAGTTGCATGATTGAGTTCACCATTTGAGCTCCAAATTTGGATTTAGCAGCATACCCTCCTGTATAGTATTGGTAGTTCTTATTCAACTGGAACACCGTTAGCCATAATAGTACAGTAGAATAAATAGACTCCACTCCTTGGTGCAGTGAATATTCCAGTTTTAGATTCGTATCCTCTATAAATATTGACGAGATTGCGATTAGCCCTTGGTTAACTAGCTGAGTCAGGCTCAGCATAAAACCATACTACTTCGATTACCACAGCTGACAACAAAAACAAAAGAACTAAAATGACGGTTTATGCCTTAACAGACGTAAAAGAGGTCGCATACGAATTTACCCATAACAAGTGTTTTTTTTAACTATAAATGAGACTGACAATAATCGAGATAATAACTTTTATTATTAATAAGACAAAAGATAGACGGAAAATGTAGAGTAGCCATGCCCAAGTACGTTCTGAGATTTACCAGTCCTATGTTTGATGTACACTCTAAATTTGGATTTAGCAGCATACCCTCCTGTATAGTATTGGTAGTTCTTATTCAACTGGAACACCGTTAGCCATAATAGTACAGTAGAATAAATAGACTCCACTCCTTGGTGCAGTGAATATTCCAGTTTTAGATTCGTATCCACTATAAATATTGACCCTTACGTATTCAAACTTTACAATATCACTAATGCTAGAGTCTGAGATGTACTTAATGAAGCAAAAAATGTTGGTCTTCTTCCTAAAAAAAGAAAAGACAAATGTCATTATTCTGCCTTAATGCATACATTAATTTCTTTAATATGGTGTGAACATTTTTACTACATTAAAATCCTTGTTGCCCTGAGTAAATGATTATGATTATCTGACGAATATGATCATGATACATTCTGATATTAATCACGATGATTACAAATACAGACAAACAACAACCAGTGAAAAATATGGTTTAGATAGCTTGACTTGGTACAGCTAGACACGAAATTTGGTTGTTTAACAAGTGTTACGTGAGCACACACGTACCAATTTGCCTCTATTTAGACATGTCAGTGGTGAAAAGGAAATAGATTGGGCATAAAAAAGTGAGCAAAGTCCAACTACAAACATGACGTAGTTCTGTCTAGAGTCTATTATGATTGATTTTAATGGGCCATACTATCAACACCACATACAGTTCTTGACCGCTCCGCGTCTATAGTAATTGAATTTAACATATACTGGCAATCAAAATCTTTAACTGATATATCCTTACCTAGATAATTATGATAATAATAACTAGTCCCTCCATTTACACACAGCAAAAACAAGACAATCGTCGTTGAAACCATTTTACTAGTCGTGAATTGTGGTCGCGCGATTTTGTTCGATATTGTTTGTTTCTTCATTTGTAATTTCTGATATGATATTGGATGTTTACAATAATGTAATTTAATATATTAATTTCATTTTGTCACGCATTTTCCTGTAATAATTACATTTTGCACTAGAAAGTAATTAGTATTAAATTATTTGAAACAAAAGATATTTTCAGTTTTCAATAAAAAACAAAATGTACATTTCTAAAAATATCTTCCGTAGTCTTCATCCTTATTGGTGTACTTTTGGACTCTTAGTTGGTCTTGATATTTCTTGACAAATCGATTAAAAGATGAAATTCGTCTATTGTGAATAAGAATAGCCTTGGCAAATAGCTTGTAAATTATAAATTTCTGGAGAACATCTTTAAACCTTAGATAAATGTAACAGATATGTGTCGTAGTAGTCTCCGTTTAAACTCACGTTCATCCAAATGACGAGTTTTCAAGGGAAAAAAACTCTAAATCATTTTGATGTTCCATTAATGCTTTTGTTGAATTACATTGGAAAAAGTGAAAAAAAATGGTATACATTAAGCAAAAGCAATCTCTGGCTTATGACCTGAGGGCATTTGCAACAATAACTTTCGCGTGTGCTATTTTAGTTGCAGCTGTATTTTAACAGGACACAGATGCAAACTACGTATGATGATTGGTAGGATTATATATATAAATATAGTCTTCTTGTGCTACTAGCAATATTAAAATCTAATCTAAACTTTCCACTGCTAGCAAATTTTGAGTTTTATAAGATCCTTCAATTTTTTTTTTGAATGACTAATCGATCAATTATTCCAAGCAAATCAATTACGAGATTTACTGCTTAATGCTGCCTAATTGCTGGTTTTGAAGCCTTTTATCTTGAGTCGATGTCTATTGATTTGCAGATAGATTGTTTTAACGTTTTCGAATTTACGTATTCACTAGATGAAAGCGTTACATAACCAGTTCTATGCAACCAAAAACATATAACACAGTGCATTGTATGAGGCAAATTGGGTTACTATGTCTTGAACCATTTTTCTGTAGTCCGTAAGCTACTATAGCGTTGTTGTCCGCAAAGTCCTTGTAAGTGATTATTGACGGATAAAAGGTTCATATTGTGTAAGTATTATTTGTTCAACATGATAACTTTTTATCTTATTACATATAAATAATAAGATGTGGTATGAGTGCTAATGAGACAACTATCCATCCAAGTTACAATGTGTAAAAAGTAAACAATTATAGGTCAAAGTACGGCCTTCAACACGGAGCCTTGACTCACACCGAACAGCAAGCTATAAAGGGCCCAAAATGACTGGTGTAAAACAATTCAAACAGGAAAACCAACGGTCTAATCTATATAAAAAAACGAGAAACGAGAAACACTTATGAACCACACCAACAAACGACAACCACTTAACAACAGGCTCATGACTAAGAACATTGTATAGCTTAAATTGGTATTGTAAATCTAAATCATCATGATCTAGCTTCAGGGTTATCAAAATCATTGTTGGTATTAAAACATTTCATTAAGTTCTTGTCCAAGGTAAACGAATGTATAGTTTGATTTGTTTCTCATTTCTTGTTACTATATTAAAGTATATTGTCCTCTACAAAATTCTTCTGCCTAACAACTAGCTCATCAGCTACATGACAACAACCTCATCAGCTACACGTTAATTGCACTTGAAGAATCAGTTAGGCACTTTTCACAAAATACAAGAAAGTATACAAATTATTTATACAATCTGTGAGTGTCACGAATTTGTCTATCATATAGATTTAGGAAGTTTGACAGAAAACACATACAGGACATCACTAGTTGAACTACATGAAACTACCCTTTCTGTTTGAAATAAAACATCGAGATTTTTTAGTAGAGAAGGCAAAGAAAATACCAAGGAGAAATAAAAACAACAATTTAAAAACACCATTAGTAACAAGAAAAACAACGAAAAATAAACAAGATTCCACAAAACTTTACAAATAAATTAAGATTGAGGAACACGAGCCGTGAACTCAAGTGAGTTGAACGAGTGAGCAGTTCAAACTCCACTAGGAACACCCGTCGTCTTGTTAACGGATATCAAAGCATGCACCATTAATATTTTGGTGGAGATTTTGTACTTGTCTGTAGAGATATACAGTTCCAATTAATGAAAGAAATGAAGATTTAACTTTTTACAAATTATACAGTGTAAAGAAGAAAATAAGGTTTTCATTTCGAGAGTGATACTAGTTTGAAACTATCATGCCATCCTCAGCGAATAGTGATACAGATCAAATCGAATTATTTATTGGTGTAAAATTCAAATATTAGATTGTTGTCAAGACATACAAATGACAAAAATACAAACATATAACAAACATACAAAATTGGAAGTTAACAAATATTCATGGTATTTAAGTATATCATATATTTAGAGATAATCAACGACATCAGCTACTTTTTGTGCCACCCTGTCTTTAACTGTCAGGTTTGTATGGACTATAACTTTAGGCATTATTATATTTTGCCAAAAACAAAAGATAAGATTAACGAAAACCACAATTATTTCCGTGGAATCTTTATACAAGTGAGACACATAATATATATTGCTTAGGTTCCTAACAGGGCACCGTATCTATGCAGGTGAAACCGTAATGTGGATATAAAATGTTTATTACGATTTTCTTTTGGTTTGGTTTTAAAACGTAATCAAAACCATATCGGTCAAGGCAAAAAAACAAACCCATACATATTTAAAAACAGAATATTAATTACATGCGTAAACAGCACACATGTATCGAATAGATCGATAAAGCAGGAAGTAAAGTAGATAATATATTGAGTTCATCATGATCATGTATATGATCATAACAACTTGGATTATACTTGTTTATCCAAATACAACGGTACATGCAAAATGCAATATCACATCAGATATGTTAGGATATAAGGAGGCACAGTGTAAAGACCAAGGATTAACATCTGTTCCGATCAATTTACCGCCTGATATAAAGAAATTGGATTTAAGTTATAATAGACTGACCAGATTGGGTGCCAACAGTTTTCATAGATATAAGTATCTAGAACATCTAATACTTGATAATAATCTGATGAATTTTTTGGGTGCGAAGGCTTTCATCGGCTTATCATTATTACGACTGTTGTCTATGGTTCGAAATCAACTGAATGTGTCTACATCGTACCAACCTGGAGTGTTTGAATCTTTACAGAATTTATCAGCTTTAGATATTAGTAGAAATATGAATACTTCAAATTATTCGGACAAATATAATATCCCCGTTGGTGAACTCTGTAACTTGCGTGAGCTGTCTATGGATCTTGTGTTGAACGCAACGTTTGGAGAGCAATTTAAGAAACTACACAATTTACAAACGTTGAGATTTGACTATTGCCACGTTGATATGTTATACAATGAGACATTTTTAGACATGCCGGTAACTATAAAGGAATTCCACATGACAACTTGTAAACATTTTGTCGTTGTTGAAAGTGGCGTTTTAATTCCATTTCCACATCTAAAAGTACTGAATCTCACTAACAGTGATATTCACTTAAAACAGGCCCTAAGCATTTTACATCCATTTCAGAATAAATCAATGGATGCAATTCTTTTTCGAGGATTAACACGCGGTGATTTTAATCACGGCCTGTCAACAGTTATTCTTACACCAGAGACGATGAAATGTATACTAACTATCTGTATAAAGACTTTAGACGTTTCTGACAATGAGATCATTTCAGTTGAAAAAGGATCATTTTCTTTTAAGTATCCAGAGTGCTTTGAAAATGTGATGGTATCAGCGAATAGTTTTAGTTTAGACAATTGGGCATTCGATTTCTTTACGCTTCTTCGACATATGACCAACATAAAAATGTTTGATTTTTCCTATTTTCCATTAAGATTCAAAAACGCCATTTTCCTTGATGTGGTGATAGAAAACAACCATACAACAATCCAAAGACTTGAAGACAGACATAGGTTAGACAGAATTAATATAACAATTATGATTCCGAAACAAATCCAATTTATTAGAATAACACACCTGATGGGAAGACATGACCTCAGTGAAATACAAGCATTTAACAGCTCCCTTCGCCATTTTGAGGTTTCTTATTTTGAAACGGATGATTTCCCGATTTTTACTTTCGGAGGATTCAATAGTTTAGAGCATTTAGATTTGTCAGGAATAAGGTCAGATATTACTATTGGAGCGGGGAAAATTCCTTTTAATTCATCTGAAAACACTTATCCTGAAGGAAACAAAACTGTATAATATCTTAGAAACTAAAACATCGATATTAAGTTTTTGCCCAAATATAAGGAATTTGGATATATCTTATAACTATATGTGGAAAATAAATTCGCTTGGGAAACTGCCGTATCTAAAACATCTCAATCTTTCTCATAATTTGCTTGATACTGTGCCGGATGTAGTTACAATGTTTGATAGTCTTACCGAACTCGACTTGTCGCACAATCAGTTAACAACAATTCAGATAAAAATACGCAATTGGATTGATACCCAGCATAACAAAATTGGAACTTTTAAATTATATCTCAGTAATAACCCGTTAATTTGTTCTTGTGATACAAAAACATTTTTGAGTTGGATTCTGACAACTAAAGTAAATTTAGATAAAAATGGCAATTACTCTTGTTGGGTTTCTTCAATAAAAACAATCAACTATACCAGAAATGTTGCTGAAGATTTTCATCATTATTTCGTTGATTGCGATACTACAGTTTGGATCAAGTTAGGGATCTCGTTATTGGTTTCTGTTTTATCAAGTTTAATTTGTATTACGCTATTGTATAATTTTAGATGGAGGATTATTTTCTTTTTCTTTCGGAATTTCCGGAGATTTGCAGAGAAAGGTCTTGAGCTAACTTTCGATTACGACGTTTACGTTTCATATTCGGATGACTGCATTTCTTTTGTGAAAGAATTACAAAAGAAAGTAGAAGACGATTGGGGTTTCAAAATTTGCTTCGAAGATAGAGATTTCGTTGTAGGCGAATCTATAGCAACCGAGAGAGCTTCTTTTATTCACAGATGCAGACACGTTATATTTCTAGTTTCGCCATCAATTGTCGAAAATGAATGGACTCGTTTTGAAATCGAGCGAGCAAAGTATGAAAAGTTTTCCAAAATCTGCAGAAGATAGTTGTTATTACAAGAGATATTCCTTTGGATGATATTCCCGTAGAATTTTCCACTATTTGGAAAGATGTACTTTTAATTCAATGGCCAGTCGAACAAGATGAAGTACAAATGGCTTGGCAAAAGCTACGACTTTGGTTCTTTTGATGTTCTTTTAAGGTATAAATGTCCAGCTTAACATTCATGACATGATTTTATGCGTGTGCATATCTGTTCACATTTTTTTTCATGTCAGCGTATTTTAATCTAAGCAGTTTGTCTCATAGCTAAAACATTAATACAATTGGCATTGCACAAACATAATAAATTATTTTAGTTTTTGAAATTTTATATTGTAAGTAGTTGTATATAACTGTATGTTTGCTATCGAGTACCTTCATAGTAAATTGGCCGCAGTTAATGTTGAGTAAATTAAATTTTTAATTTTTGTCCTGCTATTTTGTGAAATTTTTTTCTTTGTCCTGATTTGGTTTTCTTTTCCTTTGATTTTAGAGAAGAATTGTAAAAGCTTTGGTGAGGATATTTGTATATTGTCAGTTTTTTACCAACATTTGTCAAAGTCGTCATTTCGTTCTTATTTGTTACAGTACCTACTTTTTTAGGCTGTGTTCACTTAATTATGAGCTAAACTCGGTTTGGTGTAAGTGTTCTCATGTTGTTTAAATCAAGTTTTGATTACATGCAATCGATAGTCAATGTAGGGCTTGTGTGTGTTGGTTAAGTGTACATAAATCAGATATTTAAAAAGTAAATTTTATTATGAATATTTAAGGAAGGAACATTTAAACAAACTTATAAGTAAGGGTTATCGTACCAATATTGTAATTAGATCTCTGAATATAGTTTACATTGGCACTAATATCGATTTTGTCATTAGCAAATTAAAACATAACTAAGTTGTATCTTCTTTTGAGGCGGGATGTTTAGAGACACACACACGTTAATTTTTATCTCTTAAGAAGTAGCTCCTCACTATCCTACTACCTGTCGATACATTTATTTTGGCATTGCACAAGTCATGTCTTCTCTGACTGTTCATGACGTTAAAATACTAAATCCCTGGGATGTGTTTTAGTTGATTTTAGTCTCTGATGCATGATTTTTATCATTAATTGTTTTGGCTTTTAACTAGCTGTCAGTAACTGCGAGTACTCTCAAATCGTACTTTCTTGTTAATTCGACCTGTTGATACTATTTTTAATACTTTTTGTTATTTTATATTAATATGGATCTTGTCTGTATACCAGCTTTGATTATTTGGAATATCTAATAATTTTCACTTCTTCATACTACATTTGTATGAACATCAAGATTATTCTCCTTTAATCTGTACAGGAAGTTTTATTGTTGATATTTACCCTTATGTATCTAGTGTTAAATTAGGTATTTATATGACAGACCTTTCTTGGTATTCCTAATTATTGGAAGATTTTATATAGACAGAAAAGTATACCTAAAACGACAAAGTTATTTTTCATTTACCTGTATATATTATGAAAACCGGTTTTTCAAAAGTTATTATTTTCTAAGGGTTAAATATTTCGCGATGGCATCTATGAATTCAAATAATTATAATTATATTATGAATAAAGGCAACAGTAGTATACCTTGTTCAATAGTCATAATTCGATTAAGCAAAACCAAATCCGGATAACAAACTAAAACCGAGGGAAACAACGGAAAACCAGAAACACTGAACTACAACACAAGCAAACGCCAACATACATAGAAACGGACTGTATGATAACAACTGCCATATTCCTGACTTGGTACAGGACATTTGAAGAAAAAATGGTGGGTTGAACCTGGTTTTATGGCTAGCCAAACTTCCCGCTTATATGGCAATGTTAAGAATACCGCTAAAATTACAACACTACTTGACAGGAATACAGTACAAACAAACACAAGAACACTCAGCAAAGGGATATACATAAATATAAATAATATAATTGTACATAAGACAGAGGCAAAAGATACCAAAGTGACATTCAAACTCATAAGTCGAAAATAAACTGACAGTGCCATGGCAAAAAGAGAAAAAGACCAACAGACAAACAACAGTACATAAAACACAACTTAGAAAACTAAAGACTGAGCAACACGAACCTCATCAAAAACTGGGGTGCTCCGGAAGGATAAGCAGATCCTTCTCCACATGTGACACTCGTCGATATACACCATTTTTTGTCTAAAACTCAAAATATTGATCAGTTATTTAAAAATTTAAATAGCCTTATTAATCTCTTTTCGGACTCGACACAATCATCATACACATCATTCATTTGAAATTTTCTGTCGAAATTGAGTTGAATCATTCAGAAATTGGGGCATTACTATATTTATGGTTGTTTGATAGATTGATTGGTGTCTGCTTTACGCCCAGTGGCAAATATTCCATATATGTTCAAGACCAGAACGATTTAACAATTGATACAGCGGTATACTACTATTGCCTTTATGTCCTGCAATAGGGAGTCTCCCTGGATGAAAGTGGGGATTTAGAATGCTACTGTAAAATAAGGATATATTTAGTATGGACATATTTAAGACTTGCAACAGGCTACCTTCGAATCTCTGAAAGAATTGATGCAAGGATTCTAAACTGAAGAGTTTAGCACTCTCTCTAGACGAGGCAACGGATATAACTCTCTCTGATCGGACGTGACTGTGAATTTATACATCCAGCACAGCCAAAACGAACGCCAATCTATGCCAAAGATTTTATTGTTGAAAGACGACCAAGGGATGAACACATTCCTATATCCCAGTCAACACTTGGGGTTAATATATTGATGGTAGCAGGACCATGTGCAGAATCAATTTCATAGTATATGCAGAAAAAAGAAAAATATGGGAGGATTTTAAAGTTTTAAGCGGAGTAATCCTGCGTTGCTGAACATTTCAATTCGTCTTTGCCTAATGCTACGCTGCTGTAGCTTTTTTATAACGTAATCATGACATCCGTAGAACTCAAAAAAGGACTCCAAATCAAAAGAACGGTTTTCTCAAGTCACCAACCATTTTTTTTCAGTGGGGGAAGGGAAGTAGAGGTTTGGACAAACAAAATTTTGACTCTAAGCAAAAGAACAAAACAATAATTTATTTTTGATAACGTACAGGAACAAGATTTTTTAAACTCAATTTTACTCTTTCATTTTTTATAGATACAGATTATGTTTTACTTCCTCTCTGAAACATCTTTTCTCACGAAATTTAAAATCCAAAAAATTGTTTAAAACAAACAGGACCCCCCTTTTCCCACACAAAACATGGATTTCGTCTAACTGCTGTAGAAGTTAACAGAGAAATTTTTAATTCAATTCTATATAATGAACATTTACATTAATCCTTCATGTAGTTTACTCCTGTGAACAAATCTCATGTACAGGCAGCTAAAACCGGTGTACAGATGAAAACAATTTTAATGTTAAAACAGTGTTCATTAGACGACCATCATTTCAAACAGGCTTACAGTATGCGACGTTTTGTGTGAACACGACCTTAAACAGGTTATAAATGCTTCCTCTGCTTTTTCTCCTAGCTCAAGAAATGGTGTCGCTTGTGTTTTGGCTTGGACATGAGCTTCCACACGGTTACTATTTTCCGATTGAAATCTATGGACAACGGTCTTATTTAATTATGAACTTGATTACAACTGCGAACGCTGTTATTTCAAAAATTAAGTAGTAGTATAAAGTAAAATCACAAAAATACTGAACTCCGAGGAAAATTTAAAAGGAAAGTCCCTAATCAAATGGCAAAATCAAAAGCTCAAACACATCAAACGAATGGATAACAACTGTCATATTCCTGACTTGGTACAGGCATTTTTTTATTATGAAAATTGTGGATTGAACCTGGTTTTATAGCTAGCTAAACCTCTCACTTGTATGACAATGGCATACGTAATTGTGCAATATTTAGAGTTTCTAAGAAAATTTGGATGCATTTTGGTACTCTTTGAACCACATCTGAATATCTGAAATGTAAAATATGTACCATTTATATTGTCCAGAGATACAATCAATTAAAACTTTATGTAAAAGGATCTATAAATATATAGAATGTACATAAAAAGCAAATATTTAAGACATTATCTATTATAGTATCAATATGTCCAGTGAAAAAAGCGTCGACGAACAAAATAAGTGAAACGACATGTTGGCGCCACACTCACATGTACTAGACTCTCATTTTTATTTAACTACTGTGGATTCATTTATTTTCGTGGGTATCAATTTTCGTGGATAGAGAGAAAAGGACATTTTGTGGTATACGTAAATTCGTGGATTGGTGATTCAAAAATATAAAAAAATTCTGATACGTAATTCGTGGATTTCTGTTTGTTCAATAATAAAAACAAAACATAGGAATTCATTGAAAAGTTTTGAATTATCAAAATCCTCGCTTGGTCATTCTAGGTTAAAGTGTTCATTGAAAACTTCGATTACAATCGTTGACAGAGACAACTAATTTTTGTCTGTTTTACAATCTATAATTTATTGTCGGAATTTTAATAGGCATTCAAAACTCGAAGATGACCAACTGATTGAAAGCTTATTTCCCTAATCACGATATGATAAGCAGTCATATTAGAAAATGGTCAGAAGTATAAACATTGCCGCTTACGAAGTTTGCAGCCCAAGCTAGAACCCAAGCCATACATTAATGATACCATTAACTCATCTCCCGGTTTTGTAATAAATCAATATACTCTGATGAACATGTAAAAGGCACTTTTTATTCTAAATTGTCTGAAAAAATTATTTCACTCCTTGTTTTAACATTTTGATGAGTAAAATTTTATTTCGAAACAAAATGTTGTTTTTGACCAGAATAAACACGAATGCAGGCTTAAACGACAATTTATCTTAATATTATATGAAATGCAATTTGTTTTCTTCATTCTCCTTTTAATAATTTCTTACGAAAAAATGTCGTTTTGTCCAGAAATAAGTAAACAAATATGCATCAACGGCAATTTATCGGAATGTTATTTGAAGATCAATGTGTGTCCTACTGGATTTACCTTATCAAAATTTTATATTACATTTTTTAAGTAAAAAGTGTGAAAATAAATGTTAATGTCATAACCAATATTAAGTACGGGCAATATCCCCGTACTTAATCCTATTGATTTTTAATCACCAGTAAACCAAACTAGGACACGGTAATTAACAACTTGCAGTTATTTTCCATGAACAGTTTTAATCAATCTTAAAAAGTAAATTATCACTGATATTCTAAATATTTATTATTGATTTAGTCAAAATACTTTGATTGTCTTTCAATAAAAACACCTTTTATGTTACAATGTTTATCGCTAGTCAACACTATACTAGAACTGCATAACATAACCGGAAATAAACATCCGACTCCATACACATTTCTCGGGATTATTCTTCGTTGAATTCTTAAATTAGTGTTTCGCTGTAACCAACGAAACCCACGAAAATTGGTATACCACGAATAAAAATGAATCCACAGTATATATCTTTATAATAAAATAAAGGTATATATATGAAGCTATTTTTTCAGAGACAAGTACCTGTTGTCAGGCTGCAATATCGTAATTTTATGCACAAAAAAAAAAAAAAAAAAAAAAAAAAAGCTAATGAGTAAGGCTGCAAACACGAATCTGGTGATCATTTAGACGGAATGTGTACAATGATAACATATCATTAAAAAGAATTATGTGGTCCGCATTTTGAGAAATCACAATTTTTAACAACTTGAATATTAGTTTCTATACATTTTAATGCTCTATTTTAAAGATTTTGAATTATTCATATCTTTAGAATCAATGTGTTAATTCTGCATTACCAATTTTGTCAATATTCAGATGCAGTTGAACGAGATATATAAATGCATATAGAATTTCGTAAAAATTCGAAATATGATCAAACAACGTATATTCCGCCTTAAGTGAAATCATTTTATAAGATGTTGCAACATAGTTGCCTTGAGATGTGGTTTGATTGCCAACAAGATAACCATCAAACAAAGCCCAATATAAAGCGGATTTATGCAACGTTCAGCCTTCAGCAATGAGCAAAACTCATACCATATAGTCGACTGTAACTTTTAAGGCCAAACAGACCATTCTGTCTGCCAAAAAAAGTTCAATAATCTTTAAATGTTGGATATACTTTGGAACTTGTACTGCTTATTTAACACACACATAAGATTGGGGAAAAAACAGGATGCGATTTTTAAAAACTGACAATCGTTATAAAGAACTAAAAGGGAAATTAATTGTGGAATGTGGTATATCCGACTCGAAACAAGATAGAAATGCTCTGCAAAGCCTCGCATTTTACCTGTTTCCAAACTTTGTTCAAATATATTTTATATTTCGAGACAATGTATAGTTATTCTGTGAATATGTATTTACACGAACAACTACATTTTGATATTTTAGGCTATAAAAGTGCGCAGCCACGTCCATATAATTTTGAGTTTTGTTTTGTTTTATGAGGTGCAGGATTTCGGATTAAATCAATTGTATAAAATCTATCTGAACGAATGAGCTCATTTTGCATATAAAGGCTTATTGTCTTGCATTCAATAAGATATTGACACTGAATAGGGCCTTTGTTTTAGCCGACATATCTGTCTGTACGATCTTATATCAGTATTGAATCAAAAATCTGTTAAAATTTGTTGCTTATTTATGTAGTATTGCCTATTCAAGACGATCCGATACTGATCAAATTTGTTGGCTGGTCGTTTTATGGACTTCTTTATATTTTAAATAACAAAGGACAAACAAAAGCACATTCAAGAAGATTTTATCGTATCAAGTTATTACACAAATCAAGCTCAAAGTACTTTTCCTGTTGTTATGAATTCAAGCCGTCTTTCACCATAATTTCGGAGACCGTACTTTAAAGACGACTTAATACTGTACAACGTTCTAGCAATACAGAAAGACATGTTTTATGCAGAACTAATTATCCAGAATTATATGTTTTAAACAAAAGAACAATATTGTTTTATGTTTGAGGAAAAACAAATGAAATCGTCACTACATAAGTTTAACGGTCACTAAATGGGTGACCGATACGCTGTGTCTGTGTCTCAAGCCACTATCGACATACTTTTGAAGTATTAAATATTAAGGTACTAGTAAAGTCGTTTGTTATTTTACCGATTGAGTCCTATTCCGGATTGTGACATTTTGACTGAGTGTGAATTTGCATGACCGGTGAGGCAGGTATAGCAGGAGACGATTACTCTGTCCACGCACCCGGTCTTGCTCTTTATACAGTTCATTCGATTCCCTCAGTTTCCGTTTGTTACCTTGATTTGCCTTTTCTTTTGATTTACGAGATTTGTACGAGATTGTACATCAGTGAACAACTGTCGCCTTCATTTAAGATATGATTTCGCATATTAATGTTTATATAGAATAACCCCCTAACACACACCAACAAAAAAAAACCCAAAAAACCTCCCTGAAAATCCCGACAACAATTTAACAATAATACTTTACTCATAACGGTAGTAAATACGTCTATTCAGCCAAAAAAGAAAGATTTGTAGGACAATTCCAAAATTGTATGCTTAATTGTTTACTTTTATACATTGTGACTTAGATGGAGAGTTGTCTCATTGGCACTCATACCACATATTCTTATTTATATTAAGAAATTACGGAGGAAAACTTAATGCGATATACATCTTTAATTCAAATTCGTTGAGAAAGAATCAATGTTTAACAACCAATATCTGTGTGATAAAATTCAGTAGATGTTTTACTAATTTATTATATTATATCTCTGCTATTCAACTAAAGTTATGAAATATCACACTGATTGAAATCGGAAACATACGTGCATAAGGAGTCAATTGAAAATTGTGCAATAGATAACAAGATGCCAACGGAACATCAACATCAAAGAAAGGAAAATTAACCAAGAAGAAAACATATACCGTTTATCATATATTTTGGTATGACGATTACCATAAGAAATTAAAATATCACGATCTAAAAAGAACATTGGTCATTATTACTGATCGACATAGTTAAAGAGAGTTCAGTTGTTAAATTTTCTATGAAAGTATAGACGTACGTCTTTCTGAAATAAAAAAAACGATTATTTATTCAACAGCTAATCGAAAAACACTTTTCACCAAACGATTGATTTTTTAAAATTACTTTTGATTGTAGCAGGAAGTACTTAATGTTTGAAAATGTCTGTGCACAAGATAACCAAGGATGTGTTCCATATGCATTCGTCAAAACACCAGCAACAGTAGATAGTCTATAATAGATAAATGTTTTCGAAGGTACAACGTGTTCACCTTTGTAGGTACTGTGAGATACAAATCTCTTACAGTTTACAGACATTATTTTGTCTTAAAACTTGGCACATCTTTTTGGAACATCTTGGTTTTCAATGTATTTCAATAATGTTTTTAAACGAGTGCCACTGATGAGTCTTTTGTAGATGAACTGTGTGTCGATGGACCAAATTATAAGCCTGTTATCTTTGATTTGTATTTAATAGAAGATCTGTTATATAATCCCCTTTCTATTTCGATTTCCTGCAGTGATGTAAATGACTGTACAAAAGAATTAGGCTTTATTGTTATACCAGAGACATAAAATACAGTTTGATATTAATCATCAAAACGTTGTTTGAAGTATGGAATCACACCAATGCGAATATCATTATTTTTTTTTAACAAAGAGCAGATTATTTTACACTAAATCACATGATGAGTTTCATAAGGGTGTATCCTTAGAAGAGAGGCAGAAAATTCCAAGGGATAGTCAAACTGCAGAAGTCGAAAACGAATTGCCATGGCAAAAACGAAAAATGACCAAACGGCAAACAACACTCTACAAAACACAACATAGAACACTAAGACGGAGCAACACAAACCCACCAACAACCAGGGGTGATCTCAGGTGCTACGGAAGGGTAAGCAGATCCTGATCCTGCTCAGAATATGAAACAAACATTTTAAAGTAAATAAAATTTCATAAAATTAAAACTTGCTATAATTAATTCTGAGTTATCGACATTTATATCACAACAGACGAAATGCTCAAATTAAAAATAAGTGGTATCCTTAATTTCATTTTTTAGTTTGTGGATTTATCTGTTATATCCCAATAGTGAATAACCAAGAATTTATGATGGTAACATATTTATTTCAGTAAGATTCAGAAGAAAAACTGTTTCCTTCAAACAGGGCACTCGTGGAATATGTATCATCACACTCTTAAATTCTTTTGTGAAAGTTATCAAATCACAGACTACAATAGGACACTCTGACACATACAAAATGTGACTAATTATAAAGCCTGTTAAGACACTATTACAAGAAATGTAGTATTAAGGCTAACATATCGCATATACACTGCAGTTCCGGTCTATGCCTTTATTGAACCCACAAACGGTAGGAAAGGTATCAATCGCTAAAACATAAAATATCAAAACTTTTGATCATTGTTCATTTTTCTATTCGATGATCATGAGACTGATTTACCAAGACGATATCAAATAAAAATGACAAACAGATTTGTACTAAAAATTCATAGAATAGAATATTGAAAACAGCAAATTTTATTACTTAGACAAAAGATAACCGGAAAATGTAGAGAAGTGGCTTTCACGCACGCTTTCAGATGCACTAGATCTGTGTTTAACATACACTTTATCTCCTGTCCTAAACTCGGCGAAAGAGTTCACCGTTTGAGCTCCATAGTTCGATTTAGCAACAAACCCTGCTGTATATAACTGGTCGTTCTTATTTAGCTGGAAATGAACTGCACCGCCAGCATTACCCATAATAGTACAGGAGAATATGTAGATTCCATTCCATGGAACGGTAAATATTCCAGTAGTTGAGTCGTATCCACCTCCAATATTAATCTTTGCGTCATCAAACTTCACAATATCCTTAATATTAGACAGGGTTTGTGATGTTTTTAATGATTCAAAAAATGTTGGTCTTCGTTTGAGATCTAAAAATAAAAAAAATGTCTATCATCCTTTTTCATTGGTGCACATTCGTTTTATTCGATTTTTAGACGACCACAGGTAGTATTATGTTATGGTGTTGTCTGCGTCTGCTTCTGAAGACATTGAAATAAAATTTGGGATTGATTTTAGGGGTTATGACCCCATTGGTTTAGTTAAAAGGGGCCAAAACCAATACTTTGTATAAATTGCTTATTATTTTAGCAATTTCAATGTGGTTTAATTCAAAAGTCTTGAATTCTTGGGAGTCTTTTAATAAGCTGAATCTAATGGGGTATTTAATATTTGGATTTTAGGGTCTGATTTTGAAATCATATTAAGGTCCAAAGGGTCCAAAATCAAACTTTGTTTGATGTCTTCAAAAATTTTGAGGCCTGTCTTCAAATTGGTTCACATTAAGGTCCAAAGAGTCCAAAAAACAACTTTTTTGATTAAAAAAAATTGAATTCTTGGAGTTCTTTGATATGCTGAATCTAAGCAGGTATTTAGATTTTTGATTTGTGGCATGGTCGGCCCACATTAAGGTCCAAAGGGTCCAAAATTAAACTTTGTTTGATTAAGAAAAAAAGAAGATAGTTAGGGTTCTTTGATATGCTGAATCTAAGTGGTATTTAGATATTTTATTTTGGGCACAGTATTCAAGATGGTCGAAATTCAACCCAACTGTGTTTAGTTAAGTTTATTTTGATTTTTATGCTTGGTTTTCAAAGTTTGTCCAAATTTGGGTCCAAAATTAAACTTTGTTTGATTTCTTAAAAATTAAATCATTGGTGTTCTTTAATGTGTGCAATCTAACAGTGTTTTAAAATTTTGATGTTGGGCCCGTTTTTCAAACTGGACCCCATAAAGGTCCAAAGTATCCAAAATAAAACTTACTTTGATTTTAACTAAAAATGAAACAATGTGGTTATTTGATCCAACCATGTATTTATAATATAATATTGGACGAGAATTGGTAAATGTCCAATTTTAGAATTTTTTAAGAACTTATATCACATTCATTCTGTGTCAGAAACTATGCTATTATTACATATTTGCTCACAATCTAAATTCAGAGATGTTATTGTACAATTAACAGAGTCATAGTTGAAAATAGATATAACATCACATCTAATTTCATAGAACTATTTTTGTGGTTTACATCACTGGTTCATGGAAAATAAATTGGTTCACAGACAATAACTTTAATATAAGTGTATGGATGTGTAAGAAATTTCAGCACGAGGTTCAATACCACAATAGGAGGATTGGGATATTGAATAGTTAATCAAGCTCTACATTTATAGATTTATTTAAAGAAATTTTAAATTGAGTCATAGATTAGAATATATTTGCTGATTCAGATATATTAATTGTGGTGATAATTGTGTATGTTTGTGTTCTATTTAAAGATTGTTAACATGTTTGAATAAAGATAATAATCTATTTTTGTTAAAGGATATATTTCATTACAATACATTGTGTAGATAAAGTTGTTGACATTGATAGATAAGTTGCAGATATTAGTTTGTGACAAATGAAAGAAACAATATTGGGAACTATTAATTATACTTATAAAGTTTGATTACACTAAGTGTATTTATACGATCTAAAATTTATTTGCCTTCCTTAATTTTTGTTGTTGTACGTTTTCCAATATGATAACTGTGAAATAACATGCCCAGACTCAAAATAAAATCTACATTAATGATAAGAAATGATCGTAAAATCAATTACACAATTATAATTTGAGTGACAATGATGATAAGCTCTGTAGGACATATAAATATAGTTTGAAATTTACTGTTCATTATTAGATATTTTGAAGATAATTACAAATAAGTTTTATAGATTTTTTAAAGACATTGTATTAATGAAAAATGATATTTTGGAAATTAATTTTTTCTTTTCTTTGGTAAATGGTTTGAAGAATTTTGTGGTAGGTTTGTTTGTTATTCTGTATAAACTAATTTTCTGAATGATATATATATTTTTATGCCCCCGCCGTAGCGGAGGGGGCAATAAGTTTTACCCTTGTCCGTTTGTACGTCCGTCCTTACGTCCGTACGTCTCAAAATTGGTTTCCGTTCTCTAACTTTAGTTTGCCTCAACCAAATATTATGAAACTTTTACACAATGCTTATTACCACAAAACACAGATCAAGTTTGAATGTTGGTGGCGTCACTTTTACGGTTCTAGAGTTGTGCCCCTTTACAAATGGAAAAATGCTGAATTTTTCGTTTCTGTTCTCTAACTTAAGTTTGCCTCAACCAAATGTTATGAAACTTATACACAATGCTTATTACCACAAAACTCAGATCAAGTACAAATTTGGATAGCGTCACTTTTACTGTTCTTGAGTTATGTCCCTTTGTAACGTTATATGCAAGCGGGGGCATCATCTGTGTCCCATGGACACATTCCCCGTATATATATATATATTTTTTTGATGAACCGAACTCCTTTAAAACTAAGCTTATATTGTCTGTTAATAAACATGTACTTAGATTTTTGATTTTGAGCCCAGTTTTCAAGTTGATCAAAATCTGGGTCCAAAATTAATTTGTGTTTGATTTCAACATCAATTGAATATATATATGGTGTTCTTTGAAATGCTGAATCTAAACATGTATTTAAATGCTGGATTTTTGGGCCATGTTTTCAAGTTGTTCCAAATCAGGGTCCAAAATTAAACTTTGTTTGATTTCAACAAAAATTAACTTTATGGGGTTCTTTGAAATGCTGAATCTAACCATGTATTTAGATTTTGGATTTTCGGCTCCGTTATCAAATATGTTCACATTGAGGTCCAAAGGGTCTTTAATTTAAATTTTGTTTGATTTCATCAAAAATTGAATTCTTGGGATTCTTTGATATGCTGATTCTAACCATGTACTTAGATTTTGGATATGGACCATAGGTAAATGTCCAATTTCACATTCATTTTGTGTCACAAACCTATGCTGTGTCAAATATTCAATCACAATTAAAATTCAGAGCTATTTTAAGCTTAAATGTTGTGTCCATACTTGCCGCAACTGTTCAGTGTTCAACCTCTACGGTCGTATCAAGCTGCGTCCAGCGGAGCATTTTATTTCGAGATGTTGTTGAAATATATTTAAGGGGTATGTCTGTTGTTTGAGTTTATTCCTTTGTTAACAGAAGAAATGTGACACGAATTCTCGAATTCAGAAGCTCATATGGTTTATTTACCCATTGACGTCAGCTCTCAAAGTTGGTTAGTTTTCTGCACAGTGTGCTTCGTTCAGGCGTGTTAATTGGTGTTACATTAAATCGTTGGTACCTCTAATTACTTAACTTAGCAATGATCATTTACCGTAACTGTCAAGTTACACTAGAACAAGAAATAAAGATTTACGGTTCATTGTTTTTTTGCTATGATCATTTCTCAAAGAGTGAAATACTGAGATGTTGTATGATAACCAACTATCCACCAAATTAAAGACAAAAGGATAAGGGTGTGTATATTTTAACTACGTTATAATCCTTGTTCATTAAATGAATAAGATTGTTTGGAAGTTATGATTATGATACGGCTTGAAATTTCAGTACATCAGCCCGCGCGGTTTATTTTTGAATTGTATATCTTCTTTTTATCCTTTTGTATACACTGCTGATGAATTTATCAGGCTTTCTTTCTTTTCTATAAAATTTATGATTCTATTTTTACTTTTTCAAGCTTTTTGAGTGCATAAAAAAAAATTAGATCACATGCAATAACTAATGAATAACAAAAATCTGAGATCACTAATTCCTCATATTTGTTATGACGAATTTAAACATTAAAAACTAAATATTGAATTCTACATTACGATTTTAATCCGTGATCACATTTTTTTTTAATTCGTGATCTTGAATACAAATTTTAATTTTCGTCGGTCCTGAATAGCCAGTCGAAATAAGATCGACATCATTATGGCCGTAGGAAACAAACAAAAAAAAACATTAAAGTCAATACTTCATAGAAAACTTACGATTGAGAACAACACGAAGAAAACTCAAGTGCTCCGGACGGGTAGGCATTTCCTGCCCCGCTATAATTGCACTCTTTATATAATGTTAATAAAGGGGAGGAAAAATACAACTTGCCCTTCTAGAAAAGCGGCATACATGCATCCATCAACTGAATGACTATATAGTTGCTTAAATCAATGAAAAACCCATGGCCAATAGTTTTTAAATCTTTTTTTGTTCAGAACTTATCTATTTTGTGTCTATTGTTTCATTGCTTTATTTTAAAGTACTTGATACCGCAAAAATAATAAAAGATGGGACATTACTGTATTTTGTATATATTTAATATATTTTTTAGAAATAACAAACTTTATTAATTACAATCTGTGATAAAGTTTTTTTGATGGGAAATATATTTGCCCTTGTTTATCTACATTTTATTTTCATTTATATGTGCATGTGAAACCGTAATGTGGATATAAAGTTTTATCACGATTTTTGTTTGTTTGGTTTTTAAACTTATTAAATGCAATCAAACCATATCGGTCAAGGCAAAATAAAAAAAATCCTTAACATTTAAAGACAGAAATTTAATAACATGCACACAATGCAGTCACTTATCGAATTTGTCTATAACGCCGGAAGTAGATACCAAATTAAGTAAATCAAAATAATGTATATCATAGCAATTTGGATTATACTTGTTTATTTATATACAACAGTACATGCACAATGCAATATCACATTAAATACATTAGAAGATAAGGAGGCTGATTGTACATACCAAGGATTTACATCTGTTCCAACAAATTTACCGCCTGATTTAAAGAAATTAGATTTAAGTTATAATAGACTGACCAGACTGGGTGACAACAGTTTTCATAGATATAAGTATCTAGAACATCTAATACTTGATAACAATGTTATAATATTTTTGGATCCGAAGGCTTTCACCGGTTTATCATTATTACGACGGTTGTCCATGGTAAAAAATCAACTAAGCGTGTTTACATCTTACCCACCTGGAGTGTTTGAATCCTTACAGAATTTATCAGCTTTATATGTTAGTAGAAATATGAAGAAAACACCAGAATACAACCCGTATAGAATTCCCGTTGGTGAACTCTGTAACCTGCGTGAGCTGTCAATTGATCTTGTGTTGAACGCAACGTTTGGACAGCAATTTAGGAAACTGCACAATTTACGAAAGTTGAGATTTGACTATTGCCACGTTGATGTATTATACAATGAGACATTTTCAGATATGCCGGTTAATATAAAGGAATTCCACATGACAACTTGTAAACATTTTGTCGTCATTGAAGTTGGAGTTTTAGTACCATTTCCTCATCTAAAAGTACTGAATCTTACTAACAGCAATGTTCACTTGACTCAGGCTCTAAGAATTGTACACCCATTTCAACATAAATCAATGGATGCGATTCTTTTTCGTGGAATAACCCATGGTAGTATTAAACACGACCTTGACGCGGTTGTTCTTACACAGGAGATGATGAAATATATATCAACTATCTGTATAACGACCTTAGACTTTTCTGACAATCTGATTATTTCAGTTAAAAACAATTCAATAGTTTCGTTTAAACATCCACAGTGCTTTGAACATATAATGGTATCATCTAATAGTTTTAGTTTAGAAACTTGGGCAATTAATCTGTTCTTGTTTGTATTCAGGATGACCAACATCAAAATGTTTGATTTTTCCTATTTTCCGCTAAGGTTCAAAAACCCAGTCTTCCTTGACGTGGTGACAAAAAATAACCATACAACAATCCAAAGACTTGAGTACGAAGGCAGATTAGAGGTACATAATATAACAGTTACGGTTCCGAACCAAATACAATTTGTGAGAATAGCACATGTAATGGGTAGAAATGGCTTCAGGGAAATAAAAGTAATAAATAGCTTTCTTCGGTATCTTGAAGTTTCTTATTTTGAAACAGATGTTTTCCCGATTTTGACTGTAGAAGGATTTAATAGTTTGGAACATCTGGATTTGTCAGGAATAAGTTCCGATATACAATTGGAGCGGGGAAAATTCCACTTTTAATCCATTTGAAAACACTCATCTTGAAGGAAACAAAATTGTACCTCGTTTTACAAACTAATTCATCAATATTATGTCTTTGTCCTAATATAAAGAATTTGGATATATCATATAACTATATGTGGAAAATGAATTCGCTTTGGCCACTGCCGCATTTAACACAACTCAATATATCTCATAACTTGTTTGATGATGTTCCAGATGTAGTTACAGAGTTTGATAGCCTTACCGAACTCGATTTATCACACAATCAATTAACTACAATTCGGAAAAATATACTTAGTTGGATTGATACCCAGCATAACAAATTTGGAAATTTTAAATTATATCTCAGTAATAACCCATTGATTTGTTCATGTGATACAACAATATTTTTGCGTTGGATTCTGACAACTAAAGTAAAGTTAGATGAAAATGGTAACTACTCTTGTTGGGTTTCTTCACTTAAAACAATCAACTATACCAGAAATGTTGCTGAAGACTTTCATAATTATTTCGTTGACTGTGATTCTACCGTATGGATCAAGTTAGGCATTTCATTATTGGTTTCTGTTTTATCAACTTTGATTTGTATTACGCTATTGTACAATTTTAGATGGAGGATAATTTTCTTTTCTTCCGAAATATCCGGAGATTTGCAGAGAAAGGTCTTGAGCTAACTTTTGATTATGACGTTTACGTTTCATATTCGGATGACTGTATTTCTTTTGTGAAAGAATTGCAAAAGAAAGTAGAAGATGAATGGGGTTTCAAAATTTGCTTCGAAGACAGAGATTTTGTTGTAGGTGAATCAATAGCTACCGAAAGAGCTACTTCTATTCATAGATGCAGACACGTTATATTTCTTGTCTCGCCATCAATTGTCGAAAATGAATGGACTCGTTTTGAAATCGAGAGAGCAAAGTATGAAAAGTTTTCAAAAAATCTGCAGAAGATAGTTGTTATTACAAGAAATATCCCTTTGGATAATATTCCCGTAGAATTTTCGACCATTTGGAAAGATGTACTTTTAATTCAATGGCCATTCGAGAAGGAGGAAGTCCAAATGGCTTGGCAAAAGCTTCGACTTTGGTTCTTTTGAAGTATCATTAAGGTAAACATATCTAGCTTAACATTCATGATAAACTTTTATGCGTGTGCATAGCTGTTCACATCTTTATTCATATCATAGTATTTAATCTAGACAGTTTGTTTCATTGATTAAACATGGAAATAAAAGGCATTGCACAGACACGATAACCTATCTTGCTTTGTGAAAATATGTATTATAAAGACCTGTATATACCTGTATGCATTGTATCAAATAACCCACATAGTAAATTTTGTTTGTATTATGTTGCTTGTTAGAGCTGTAAATTAAGAACTTGTTTAATCGGAGGTATTAGAATAGGTGGGAACCTATGGGTCGCCTAATCCCCAGATGTTTTAAAGGTCAAAATTAAATGTGCACTCTACATATCAACTGATAACTTTGATTATGGATATCAAATTATTCACACTCTAAAATTTGGCTTTTCAAGTTTGGTAAAGAAATTTGTACATTGTTAGTTTTCTTCAACATTTGTCAAAGTCTTAATTTAGTTGTAACAGTACTTACTTTATAAGGCTGTGTTCATATAATTTAGAGTTAAAATCGGTGTGGTGTTAGTGTCATCAACGCGTAAACTAAACTCATCTACGTTCCCATTGATAAAAGTCAATGAAGGGCTTGTGTGAGTTAAGTGTACATAAAAGTAGACATTAAGAAGTGAATTTTTATGAATATTTAAGGAAGAAACCTATTTGAAATAAAATGATTATAAATATACTATGAATTGAATTATATACCAATTTATTTGTCCGAAAATCAAAATATTGATCAGTTATAAAAAAAGGTTAGATAGCCTTACTAACCTCATTTTGGACTCGACGTCACCATCATACACATCATTCATTTGACACTGTCTTTCCGAATTGAGTGGACTAATTCAGAAATTGGGGCATTAATACATGTATGGCTGTTTGATTGATTGTTGTTTGCTTTACACCAAGTGGCAAATATTCATATTATATGAAAGGGGGATTTAGAATGCTAATGTAAAATAAGGATATATGTGGTATGGACATAATTTAAGACTTGCAACAGGCCACCTACAAATCCCTGAAAGAGTTGTTGCATTGGTTCTTAACTGCGGAAAGCATGGCACTCTCTCTACACGAGGCAACGGATTTACCTCTGTTTCTGATCGGACGTTATTTTTAATTTATACATCCCGCACAGATAAAAAGAACGCCAATTTATGGCAAGGGTTTTACTGTCCAAAGAAGACCAAGGAAAGAACATATTCCTATATCCCAGTAAACACTTGGGTTAACATATTGATGGCAGCAGAACCATGTGCAGAACCACACTTTAAAAGTATGTGTAGAAAAAATATGTTTTATATACTTGAAGTTTTACTATAAAACAAGTGTACGTGAACTTTTTTGTAATAGAAAATCCTTTATATTATCAAAATCTTCCTAAAAGAGGGACGAAAGATACCAGAGGGACAGTCAAACTCATAGATCGAAAACAAACTGACAACGCCATGGCCAAAAATAAAAAGACAAACAGACAAATAATAGTACAGATGACACAACATAGAAATCCAAATACTAAGCAACACGAACCCCACCAAAAACTGGGGGTGATCTCAGGTGCTCCGGAAGGGTAAGCAGATCCTGCTCCACATGTGGCAACCTAAATGTACTGCTATTGAATTATTGTCTTCCCGTACACTAATTCGCGGATATTTTTCCGTATGCAGTGACCTTTACTACGAGACCTCTCGTTAGAACTTCGGCCACCGCACAGCGTAAGTGAGAGGGGAAAACCCTGATGTAAACAAACGTTCACTGGAAGGTAAATAGTAATAACTGATCCTTAAGGAACAAATTTAATACAACAAATCATGTAACAACTCTTAAGGAAAAGTTTAATTAAAAAATGGAAACGCATGGAAAATAAAAAATAAAATATGTCATGACTCTATTATTTAACTTATTTGTCACGTACTGAGCATGCTTTGTGTTGATTGTTTACCAATATAACGATCTGGTTAACATCGGCAAGAAACTCGAAAGTTAATTTGCTGGCGATCAACAATCACTGAATAAAATATAATTTGTCGATAATACGCTATAGATTCGTACTTTTTATCAAAAACGTGCATATAACATAGAACATAGAACATGGAACCACCTATAATTTCATACACATACAAAAAACCCGTTCGTACTTTTTATCAAAAACGTGCATATAACATAGAACATAGAACATAGAACCACCTATAATTTCATACACATACAAAAAACCCAGCAGAAGTCTAATTTTTAATTATACGTCGGTAATATCAGACGTGAATGTAGATAATAATACTCTCTTAACTTAAATCGTCGAAGTTTAGATATGTTCCCTATGGCCATGTTATTACAGGGGACCTCAATATCGTCCAGGACAGAGAGGTTAAAAACTTTTTGAAAAAAGGACCAAAATATCGTCCTCCATCTAAAATAGATTGGAAAGAGTGTCGTCAAGTCACCAAAGATGCTCTTTCCTCGTTTTGTAAAAAGTGGTGTAAACGGGAAAAATCGGATAAAAAATTAAATGGTCGTTTGGTAAAGCTGAATGCAAATATATTTGCTGCAACTCATTTAAAGCCTTCTTCTCTAATGAGAAAGGTAAATATGCTAGATATACTTACTGGAGGTGTGATGAGATGATTGAAGCTGTTAATTTTCTCCTTGATGATATTTATGTACGTTTCGGCAACAAAGTTTATCGACAGGTTGTAGGTATCCCTATGGGCACTAATTGTGCCCTTTAATAGCAGACTTGTTTTGTACTGTTACGAATCACAGTTTATGACTAAACTCAGTAAAGACCCGTCGAAATTGCATTTAATTGATAAATTCAACAACACTTACCGTTATTTTGATGATATCTTTTCGTTAAATAATCAAGAATTTTCTCAATATACTACTGAAATTTACCCCAAGGAACTTACTTTAAATAAATCAAATTTAAACGGTAATAACTGTCCTTTCCTAGATTTAGATATTTCGGTTTTAAACGGGAAACTCCACACTAAAATTTACGACAAAAGGGACGATTTTTCGTTCTCTATTGTTAATTTTCCATTTTTAGATGGTGATGTTCCTTTGGCACCATCTTACGGTGTTTATATTTCACAGCTCGTTCGCTATGCCCGTGTCTGTTGTGACGTTTTTGATTTTAACGAACGTAATCTATGTATTACTGGTAAATTATTAAACCAGGGATATCGTTACCATAAATTACTTAAAGCCTTTACTAAAGTTTTCCATAGATATAAAGATTTGGTTTTGAAGTTTGGTTGTACCTGTAGAAAACTTATTTCAAACGGGATAGCACATCCTCATTTTACGGAAATGTTGTTAACCGTGCCCGGAAATTTAGAAATGATCCTTGTAAACTTATCGCTCCTTTGAATAAACTTATTCTAAAGGTTACCAATTCAACACTGTAATAAGATCATTGAATATTGTTTTATTGGTATAAATATTGATTTTGTTATCAGTAAATTAAAAGCAAACTAAATATTACTAGTATGTTATATACATATACACATTCATGGATCTACAATCTGTCGATACCTGTATCTTGGCATTGCACAAGGTCATGTTTTCTCTGACTGTTTATGACGTCTTTACACTAAATCCATTGGATGTTGGATGTGTACGGATTGATAATTTAGTCTTAGATGCATGATTTTTTATTAGTTGTTAGTGGCTTTGAACTAGCTGTCAGATAACTGCGAGTACTCTCATATCTGTTCCTAGTGTCTTTTTTTGTTGGGATGTACAAGTACCCTGCCACGTCCACTTGTATTTTGTCCATCTGATGAGTTAAGTTTTTCAACTGATTTTTATAGTTCGTTCTTATGTTGTACTGTTATATCACTGTCCCAGGTTAGGGGAGGTTGGGATCCCGCTAACATGTTTAACCCCGCCACATTATGTATGTATGTGCCTGTCCCAAGTCAGGAGCCTGTAATTCAGTGGTTGTCGTTTGTTTGTGTGTTACATATTTGTTTTTCGTTCATTTTTTGTACATAAAAAGGCCGTTAGTTTTCTCTTTTGAATTGTTTTACATTGTCATTTCGGGGCCTTTTATAGCTGACTATGCGGTATGGGCTTTGCTCATTGTTGAAGGCCGTACGGGACCTATAGTTGTTAATTTCTGTGTCATTTTGGTCTCTTGTGGACAGTTGTCTCATTGACAATCATACCACATCTTCTTTTTTTATATATAAGACTTAGTTTAGTATATATGCATGTATTGGTTCACTAATTTTATAAAATTATAAGAAACTCGTTTCATATGACTTTAAACTCAATTTTACTCTTTTATTTTTTATAGAAACAAATTATTTTTACTTCCTCTCTGAAAAATTTTTATTGCTCAAGGAATTTAGAATCCAAAAATCATTTTAAACAAATATGCCCCCTCTCACAGAAAAGATGAATTGCGTCTAAGTGCTGTAGAGCTCGAGCTTGAGGTTAACAGAGAAATGTTCAATTCAATTCTATACAATGAACATATTCATTAATACTTCATGTAGTTAACTCGTGTAAACAAATAACATGTACAGGCAATTAAAACCGATGTACAGATGAGAACAAATTTAATGTTAAAGCAAGTGTTCTTACATGACCATCATTGCAAACAGGTTTACAGTATGCGACGTTTTGTGTAAGCACAAAAAAGCGTCGAGGAACAAAATGACATGTTGGCGTCACCCTCACATGTTATATTCAATCTATATAATTTTATAAAAAAAATAAAGGTATATTCATGTTTTTTTTTTAAGACACATGTGGTCCGAGGACACAGTTATCGTCCTTAGATTTTTGTTGTCTACAAATATAGTCCCTAGTGTGGATAGTGTATAACTTGCAAATTTTGTTCATACACTTTTCAAATTTATTTCTTTATATTTTATGCATGAAATATTAAGTAAAGGGATGAAATTACTTGTTAAAAAAAATTGGGTGCTGAATCTTTATGTTAAGTAGTGATTTGGTCCAGTTCAAAAAGATCAAAAACTAGTATGTCTGAAGCTGCCAAACTGAATTTAAGACCCCCTTAACATAGAATTGTCAATATTTTGAGTTAGAGCTGGTAGACTTTTCTATAATTTTGATATTATTTGTCCCAATAGTAGTACACTACACTGTAAAAATCTTTTTGAGATAGAGCAGGTGCGATTTTTTAATTTAAATTTATTGTCTAAAAGAAATGCACTACGAAATAAATGTGTTCTCGGGCCATGTGCCTGTGGTTAATCTGCAATATCGTAATTTTTATGCACCAAAAAAACAAAACGCTAATTATAAAGTCTGAAAACACGAATCTGGTAGTCATTAAAATTGAATTGTGTACATTGATAACATATCATTAAAAAAATTTTATGTGGACCGGATTTTGAGAAATCACATTTTTTTAACAGCACGAATATTCGTTTCTATACATTTTAATGTTCTATTCTAAAGATTTTGAATTGATTAAAATGTAAGGCACAAGCCCCTACTCATACATGTACAAGAATTTTGTTGTTGATATTATTGTGTGTATTATATGACAAGTACATGCAGTGTTTGAATTGTATATTTTGAATTGTGCATAGATTTATAATGTTATTTATTTGAATGTTCACCATATAAATGTGTTGTTTTGACAAGCAGCTTTAAGTATTTTCAGTCGTATTTTAATTGTTCATTTTAGAACACAAACTGTGACATAACAGAAATAGAACATATTTTATTCAATTTTATTACTGACTAGAAAATTTCATCACTGTAATTTTCTCATTTTTGAAATATTAATTGCACATAAAGTTTTCACTTTTTACAGTTTGAATCTTTGACACTTTTCATAGCTTAAATAAACTGAGATGACATACTTCTCACAACATCTTTACACTGATCTGTAATCATATCACAAACTCTTGTGTAAACATATGCTTCTATGTTTAATTCATTTGAAATATTGTTGAAACTTTTGTCCATCTTCATCTTGTTCCATAAGGCTAAATTGTCGTCTGCTGCCTCGTTCCAAACTTAATTTGCATTTTTAAACATGTGCTGATGTCAATCCATATAGTGTAGCGGACAAAGATTTCGATAAACCTAATAAAATATGTGTGATAACATTTGTTGTTGAACTTGTCATTAGAAAATAACTTTTTTTAACTTTGTCTATCAGAATATTGTGTTAACTTTAAGCTTGACTTTTTAATTTAAATTTATTGTCTAAAAGAAATGCACTACGAAATAAATGTGTTCTCGGGCCATGTGCCTGTGGTTAATCTGCAATATCGTAATTTTATGCACCAAAAAAACAAAACGCTAATTATAAAGTCTGAAAACACGAATCTGGTAGTCATTAAAATTGAATTGTGTACATTGATAACATATCATTAAAAAAATTTTATGTGGACCGGATTTTGAGAAATCACATTTTTAACAGCACGAATATTCGTTTCTATACATTTTAATGTTCTATTCTAAAGATTTTGAATTGATTAAAATGTAAGGCACAAGCCCTACTCATACATGTACAAGAATTTTGTTGTTGATATTATTGTGTGTATTATATGACAAGTACATGCAGTGTTTGAATTGTATATTTTGAATTGTGCATAGATTTATAATGTTATTTATTTGAATGTTCACCATATAAATGTGTTGTTTTGACAAGCAGCTTTAAGTATTTTCAGTCGTATTTTAATTGTTCATTTTAGAACACAAACTGTGACATAACAGAAATAGAACATATTTTATTCAATTTTATTACTGACTAGAAAATTTCATCACTGTAATTTTCTCATTTTTGAAATATTAATTGCACATAAAGTTTTCACTTTTTACAGTTTGAATCTTTGACACTTTTCATAGCTTAAATAAACTGAGATGACATACTTCTCACAACATCTTTACACTGATCTGTAATCATATCACAAACTCTTGTGTAAACATATGCTTCTATGTTTAATTCATTTGAAATATTGTTGAAACTTTTGTCCATCTTCATCTTGTTCCATAAGGCTAAATTGTCGTCTGCTGCCTCGTTCCAAACTTAATTTGCATTTTTAAACATGTGCTGATGTCAATCCATATAGTGTAGCGGACAAAGATTTCGATAAACCTAATAAAATATGTGTGATAACATTTGTTGTTGAACTTGTCATTAGAAAATAACTTTTTTTTTTAACTTTGTCTATCAGAATATTGTGTTAACTTTAAGCTTGACTTAGCAGTCTTTGAATTGGAATCATTTATAGTAGGTACAGCTCTCATAATCATATGCAGAAGGTCCTCTGTCACGCATGTTGTCTTTCCTAAAGTACAACTTACATAAGCGTTTTACAAACTGAGTGAAATATAGCAAACGCTAGCCACTATTGTTTCTGAAAAAAAAGATACCTCATTAATGCCTTGAAACAGTTTTACAAATGATAATCGACTTAATATGATTATGAACACGCCAGCAAAAGTATTTCTTTTTTACAAACGATAGCCAGACACATAACTTAAATAAACCGAACCAGACAAACAATCTAAACATACTAGCAAGAACAAACACAATTTTGATATGCTACAGACGCCGATTTATGAATTATTAGTTTCATCTGTTTTTGTTTTGTTTTTATCTTTTTGACTGATTTGTTACAAAAAGAATGTCATGAAGTATGTGCAAATATAACAAGGATTTATAACATCAAACTGCAAATATTTTAATGCCCCCGCCGTAGCGGAGGGGGCATTAAGTTTTACCCTTGTTCGTCATTACATCCGTACGTCCGTACACCCGTCCGTACGTCTGTACGTCGCAAAATTTGTTTCCGTTCTCTAACTTTTGTTTGCCATAACCAGATGTAATGAAACTTATACACAATGCTTATTACCACAAAACACAGATTAAGTTTGAATTTGGGTCGCGTCACTTTCACCGTTATAGAGTAATGCCCCGCTTTTTTTTTTTGTTATAGAGTTATGCCCCTTTACAAATGGAAAAAATCCTGAATTTTTTGTTTCCATTCACTTACCTAAGTTTGCCTCAAACAAATGTTATGAAACTTATACACAATACTTATTACCACAAAATTCACTTTTACTGTTCTTGAGTTATGTCCCTTTATAACGATATATGCAAGCGGGGGCATTTGTGTCCCATAGACACTTTCCCCATTTATAAATATAACTATAATAGTGGGATGGTTAAAATCAGATGCTAAGACAACAGTAGAGAGACAAGCCAACAAACCGGTCCACATCCAGAGTAAGCATCCAATCTCAAATGATTACAAGTAACTAATCCATATCAAGCTTTGTCCCTCGTCTAGTTTGATTTTTATTGTAATTGAAAAAAAATATGAAAACGACGTTACATAAATATCATTAGCCAGAAGCGCTTTTCTGGTTTTACCATCATCAGGAAAGCTTAATCCCGAATATTTGAAAGCGAAGGATGTATAAGAACCGAATCATATGAAGAGCTGTATGACCAATACAGACTTGAACAAGGACCAACACAATTTACAAGTACAAGTGTGATCGATTTCAACACAATCTATCACCAACACTGCATGTTTTTCTTCTTTGATTGATTTCAACATGAAACAGGAGAAAAGCCGAGTCATACGGGATTCCAGTCAATGATTATTGATTTGAACGAGCAGGCCAAACATTTTGACATCGCTATCAAGCACACATTATCAACCTTGGATGAATGAATGTACATTTGATTCTGGCATACGATAGGTATTATATCATCACAACGAAGGAAGGGTCAGAATGGTTTTCCTATGTTCGTTTGTCTGCTCCTCATTCCTTCTATTCGTCTATAAAAATGTCGTTGCATTTTTCATCGGTACTAAAATTAGAACTTACTGTTGTTTTGTATCAAGCTTTATGTCAACATATATTTCACACCCACTGATACGTCAAATTTTTTATATTGAATAATTAAAGCGGGTGTATCGAAGGACAGAAATAACGCACAATACTTACATCTGGTTAACAACAGTGTTTTAAATTTTAATATCATACATATTTGTATTCTTACCTGGATTACAGCTCGCCAATGCTTTTCCGACGTTTGCACACAGTTACAACAATACAAGAGTTCCTTGTCACTTTTTCGCTAGTTTATGAATTTTGTTCCTTCGTTTGTCCTTTTTATATGTTATGCCATGTGAAACTGCTATTTCATGTTTTATAGCATTTTTCACTTGGCAATGTAATAGAATTTACCACTTTGAAATATTGCGAAAAGAGGTCTCTTGCACTGGGTCAGACATAGTTTTATTGTGATATTATGATTCTCAAGAAATTTCAAAAATGACAAAGATACACCCGTCCTGCTTCACAAGTATTTCTTAGCTATCTTTGTCATCCTTCTTGATGTACTTTTTTTTAAATTTATATTTCTCTTTTAGCATATTTTGTGGTTTATGTCACCTAATTATTCAGATATTTTATTATCTCTGAGGATAAAGATGGCCAATCCTTCCATTAATTAGTATTTTTCCCAAAAAATTAATTAAACTTCACATGTATTTATTATTTTTTTCAATCTAAATATAGTTTTCTAACTTTAAAACTTGGCATCCTCCTTAGTACAATGTATATTTTCAGATGAACAGTATAGCTTTTGTAATTAAGTTTTTTCTTTATATATACATCTTCTTTGAAATTCAGATGTAATTATTTTAGAACATTCTGAATGTTTTTATCAGTCCTATGTCTGAAGGTCATGTCTTCATTGTAGAAAAAGAACAAGCCAAATAAAAAAAGAAGGTTAAATCTGTTCTTTCTTTGGCATTAGGGGTCATATAGCCAAAATTTTACTAGACTGCTACGAGACATATGGTCCAAATCTCACAACTAGTTCACAAATTAAGTATGATGACAAATGAATTGTACTAAGTTAAGTTTAAAAAAAGCTTTTAGGACAAACGTCTCTTGAGTAACAATAAAGTGTCGAAGATGCACGTTTTAGCTTATTTGGAACAGAAGTATTATGTCTCCAGAACCGCATGTAGTAGGGATCAATAAAACTCTATAACCTTTAAACGAACATATAAGCGTTGAAAATACCCACGATTGGCATACCTTGATTTTCAATGCGAATTTTTGCAGCATTTTTGCATGTTTGTCTTCCTATTTGTGTCATAAATGAATGAATGTATGGACCTCACTTTCTTTTTTTTATAAAATTTATGATTTTTTTAACCTTATCAAGCTTTTGAGTGCTAAAAAATAGATTACATGCAATAACTGAAGAATAACAAAAATCTGAGATAGCTAACTTCTCATATTTGTTATGACGAATTTAAACATTGAAAACAAAATATTGAATTCTTGGTTATGATTTTAATCCGTGATCACATTTCTTTTAATTCATGATCTTGAATACAAATTTTAATTTTGTCGGTCCTGAATGGGTCAAAAGCTTGTCGAAGTAAGATCAACATCACTATGGTCATAGGGAAAAACAATCAGAAAGAAACAATAGTCAATACTACATAGAAAACTTACGAATGAGAATAACACGAAGAAAACTCAAGTGCATTTCCTGTCTCCCTAATTGCAATCTTTATATAATGTCTATAAAGAGGGAGGAAAGGTACAACTAGCCCTTCTAAGAAAGCAGCATACATGCACCCATCAACTGATTGACATATTGCTTCAATCAAGGTCAAACCCATTCCCGATAGTTTAAAATGCTTTTTTTCAGAATTTGTTTATTTCAAATTTGACTGTCAGTCAGTCTAAATTAATACACCGCGTCTATTGTTTCATTGTGTTATTTAAAAATACTTGATACCGCAAAATAAGAAAAGATTGGATGATTGCTGAATTTTGTATATATTCATCATATTTTTAGAAATAGTAAAACTTTATAAATAACAATCTGTAATAAAGTAAATTTCTGGCGGAAAATATTTTTGCCCTTGTCTAGCTACATTTTATTTTCATTCATCTATGCATGTGAAACCGTAATTTGGATATAAAGTGTTTATCACGATTTTTGTTTGTTTGGTTTTTAAACTTGTTAAATGCAATCAAAACCATATCGGTCAAGGCAACATAAAAGAACGAACCCCTATACTTTCAAAGTCTGAAACTTAATAACATGCACACACTGCAGTCATTTATCGAATTGGTCTATAACGCATGAAGTAGTTACAAATTGAGTTAATCAAAATAATGTTTATTATCATATCAATTTGGATTATACTTGTTTATCCATACACAACGGTTCATTCAAAATGCAATATCACATTTAACATATTAGGATATAAGGAGACTGATTGTACATACCGAGAATTTACATCCGTTCCGACAAATTTACCGCCTGACTTAAAGAAATGAGATTTGATTGATAACAGACTGACCAGAATTCGTGCCGACAGTTTTTATGAATATAAGTATCTAGAACATCGAATACTCGATCATAATGTTTAAAATCATTGCATGCGAAGGCTTTCATTGTCTATGGTAAAAAATCAACTAGATGTGTATACATCAAATCCACCTGGAGTGTTTGAATTTTTACAGAATTGATCAGCTTCAGATGTTAGTAGAAATATGAACAGTTCAGAGCATTCGGACAAATATAATATCCCCGTCGGTGAACTCTGCAACATGCGTGAGATGTCTATAGATCTTGTGTTGAATGCAACGTGTGAGAGCAATTTAAGAATCTACACAATTTACAAAAGTTGAGATTTGACTATTGCCACATTAAGATTTTCAATCAGACATTTTTAGACATGCCGGTAAATATAAAGGAATTCCACATGACAACTTGTAAACATTTTGTCGTTGTTGAAAGTGGCGTTTTAATTCCATTTCACATCTTAAAGTTCTGTTTCTTACTAACAGTAATATTCATTTAACTCAGGCTCTCAAAATTTTGCACTCATTTCAACATAAATCAAGGAATGCGATTATTTTTCGTGGAATAACTCATGGTAATATTAAACACGACCTGGACGCAGTTGTTCTGACATAAGAGATGATGAAATATATTAAATATCTGTATAAAGACCTTAGACTTTTCTGACAACCAGATTGTTTTCTCATGGTATTTAGGGGTTGGGACAAACACAAATTTTGACTTTTAGAAAAACAATAAAGCAATTTTTTTCAAATAACATACAGGAACAAGATTTTTTTAACGTCATATGCAACTTCAAACTAAGTAAATGCAAAAAGTATAATATGTTTTTATATGCTTGAATGGCTAAGTTTTACTATAAAAGTGAACGTGAACTTTCTTGTGAAAGAAAATTCACTATCTTATCGAAATCTTCCTAAATGTGCTGCTTTTGAATTATTGTCTTTCCGTACACTAATCCGCCGATATCTTTCAGTATACAGTGACCTACGAGATCTCTCGTTAGAACTTCGGCCACCACGCAGTGCAAGTTTGAGGGGGAGGGGGACCCTGATTAATGAATGAATGCAAATGTGCACTGGAAGGTTAAGGAAAAGTCAAATTGGAATACATGAAAATAAAAAAATAATAAAATAAATATATCATGACTCTATTAATTCACTCATTTGTCACGTACTCCACGTGCTTTGTGTTGATTGTTTACCAATATCACGATCTGGTAAGCATCAGCAACAATCTCGAAAGTTAATTAGTTTGCGATCAACAACCACTGAATAAAACGTTATTTGTCGATAGTTCGTTATAGAATTATAATTCATATTAATAGCATGCATTTAATAATTATTTTGTTATACTAGAACACACCCGCGCCATCGCGGGTCCGTGACTGAATTTAAGTACCTTTGCCTGATTTTTAGCTTAAATATTTAGCATTGGTATTGTCATCTGATAAAGTCATGCTGATTATAAGGTGCAGTTTTCACTTCTTTCAAAAATCTTTCTTTTTGAACTAGTCCTGGTTTTTTTACTTCAACCTCATTCCTTATATTTTGCATGTATTTTTATATTTTGAAGATGAGCGAATCAGGTGAGAGTATGTTCGTATGTTTTATTGCGTCGTACATGTTTTTGGGGAAGGTTAACTTTCTGGTAGTAAGACCCGTCACGGTCAGGCTGGAAAACTGGGTGTAGGTAAATGCTCACATTAAATCTGTACCGATACAGATTGATAAATGTCCCTCTTAACACCATACCCCATGGTGGTGTTCCTAATTAAGGAGGAAGATGCAGCGAATACATACAACCGGAAACTACATGTGACATACTTTTGGTTTCACTATCGGATTTGATCCGTAACTTGTTAATTATTGGTATTATTAATTATATGGAAAACAAAAGGGCCTGGCATGGTGTAATTTTTATAAAGTTGAATTCTGTATACGTTATATATAAAGAGATGCATGCATTGGTTCAATAATTTTGAAAATATTTAAATTACAAGAAACTCGTTTCAATTGACTTTAAATTCAATTTTACTTTTATTTTTATAGAAACAAATTATGTTTACTTCACCTCTGAAAATTTTGTTTTTCAAGGTATTTAGAATCTAAAAAATATTTTAAACAAACATTTCATCTGTGAAACGGATATTCAATAACGGTGAATCAACTCGTGATGGCGTCCGTAAAACTTACGAAGGGGTGATTTCAACTTCACAACTTGGAACTCTTTGTTTAATAGCTTCATTGTGAGTAGCAACCCTATATCAAGGAAATCATTATAGGAAATACAAACCCTGGAATATTGTATCAACTGGGAGATGTATACTCCGTATGCAGGTGCTGCTGGAATGTTGCTACATAGAAATGGAAAGTTCACAATTGGGAAGCTGAAATCATCTCTTTTTTTCGCAAAGTTTTGTTTTTAATCGACCCTTATTGTCAATTTCTTGATGGAAGTCAAGATATGAGGCAGACTTAACTGTATCTGCTGTATTCTTTATCTTAAGTTCGATGGAATAGATACGTTCAACATAGTCACCAAATTTTGAATTATTTAGTGAGAGAACATCATCTATATAGCGTTAAGTAAAGTCAAAGGATACTGCTAACTTCCTTTTTGTCTTCGTAAGAAGTGTTCCTTTATGAATTCAGACTCATATGAATAAAGCAACAAGTCTGCAAGAAGAAATGTACAGTTTGTTACCATGGGAATGCCGATTGTTTGTTTAAAAACACGTACTACAAACGTAAAAAATATGTTGTCAATCAAGAAATCAAGCATCTTGATAATGTCAGTTTCATGAAATTTGTTGTTTGACTTTTTACAAAGTAGGATTTATTTCTCCCTAAGACAAGATACTCGTATCTACGTTGGCCATTCTTTTTTATGAAAAAATAGCAGGACCAACACTTTCAATTTGTGTTTTAGTTTGGAATTGGGAATAGATGTGTAAAGTGTTGAAAAGTCGAATGTTTTAATAATATTGCAAAAGAAAAGAGTCTTAGATTGTATGTACTCTTAAAGATCTTTGGAAGATTTTAGTATCCACATCATTCCGTATTGTCGGCTATAAAATGCCAAACAGACCATGCTGTCTACCAAAAAAAAGTTCAATTATTTTTTAACCCGGATATATTCTCGACATGTACTCTACAAAGGATTGGACCAAACAACAGGTTGCGATTTTAATAAATTTGACAAACGTTGAACTAAAAGGGAAATTAATTGTGGTATGTAACCCACCCGGATCGGGACAAGATAAAAGTGCTCTTCGGAGCCTTGCATTCTACCTGCTTCTTTACCTTTGTAAATATATTATTTTTTATATCGTTGTTCTATATTTACACGAACTACTACATTTTGACATTTTGGGATAAACAAGTGCGCAGCCACTTCAATATAGATAAGTTTTATGTTTTTTGTTCTACGAGGTGCAGGATTTCAGATTAAATGAATTGTATAATATTAACCTGTACCTGTACGAACGAGCTAATAATGCATCCAATAAAACATTGACACAGAATATTGCATTTGTTGAGCCGACATATCTGTCTATACGATTGTATGACAGTATCGTTGCACAAATCTTAGGACTTTAATAATTTGTTTCTGATCTGTGAAGTATCGCCAATTATAGAAAGTCCGATACTTACTAAATTTGTTCGTTGGTCGTTTTTATGGACTTCTTTATATATTTAATAACAAAGGACCAGCAAAACAAATTTTATGAAGATTTTATGAGTTATTACACAAAGCAAGCTCAAAGGACTTTACCTTTTGTTATGAAATATTACCGTCCTTCATCGACGAATTAACACTGTACAATGTTCTAACAATACAGAGAGAAACAATTGTGCATAATTAATCATCCCTAATTTTATTTAATTAATAAAATTGTAATACTAGTATTGTTTTATGTTATGAGGAAGAACGACTGAAATCGGCACTATATAAGTTTAAGGTCACCATCATGTATTGGTTGACAGATACGCTTTGTAAGCATCTCAACCCACTATAGACATGCTTTCGCAGTATTTTATCTTTAGGTACTAATTTAATCGTCGTTTAACCGATAGTGTCCTATTCCGGATTCACTAAAACATACGTCTCTTGAGAAAAAAAAGAAAAATTTGAAGGACATTTCCAAACTTATGCTTTAGAAATAATATAACGGGGAAAATCAGAATGCGATATACCCCTTTCAAGTAAATTCATGGAGATATAATCAATGATCTACAACCAATTTATGTGTGATAAAATTCAGTGGATGTTTTACTATTTTATTATATGATATCTCTGCTGTTCAACTTGTCATGAAAATATCACACTGAATGAAATCGGAAACATGCACGCATAATGAGTCACTTGAAAATTGTGCAACAGATAAGAAGATGCAAACAGAACATCATCATCAATGAAATGACAATTAACCAAAAAGAAAACATATCTTTTATCATATATTTTGGTATGACGATTACCATGAGAAATTCAAATATCACGATATAATTACAACATTGGTCACTAATAATGTTCGACATAGTTAGAGGGAGTTCAGTTGTTTACATTTCGATTGTAAACTAGTACTTAGAAAATTCCGAATTGTTGACAATTAATGTCTGAAGTTATTGATCAAACATATATCCAGTTGGGTTTTTATAACAAAATCCTTTAACTTTGATATATAAAAGTAAAGAATCAAATCATTCTAAAATGAAAAAGATTAGTTATTTAACAGGAAATCATGAACCATTTTTTTAGGCGGTTGCAACTTTACATCACGTGATGGAGTTTTTATCTAAGTACTTTTGATTATAGCAGGAAGTACTTAATCTTTGAAATTAATTTTGTGTTAACTTACACTAGGAAAAGATGCACATCTTCATAGTTTTGTGCATAACATCTGTTTATTTATTTAATACTGTGTTTTCAGAATGCAATATTACATCAGAAATGTTAGAATATACAATTTACCGCCTGATATCAAAAAATTGGATTTAAGTTTTAATAGACTGACCAGACTTGATGTCAACGTATTTCTTAGATATAAGTATCTATAACATCCTATGCTTGATAACAATGTTATAAGAGTGTTGCATAAAACGGCTTTCATTGGCTTATCATTATTGAAATATTTGTCTATGTCTAACAATTATCTGAAAGTAAGTGAATCGTACCCCATTGGGGTGTTTTAGTCAATAAAGACTTTATCAGTTTTAGACATAAGTAGAAATATGAAAACACCAGAACACAACCCGTATAGAATTCCCGTTAGCAATTGCCAAATAAACGGATCACAAGATGTAACAAAATGGATCTTTATTATTAATTTAATACCACGTTAAGAGAAAACAATAAACTAACGATAAACGATAAATATACCGCAAACATGAGATGCAAAATTTTGTCGTTATTGATATCGGCGTTTTCGACAATCTAATATGAATCTTCAGCGATATTCAGGAATCGAAATCTGATGAATTTTATATATATTTCATTATAGATGTTTGGATGCTATTCTTTTCTTTAGACTCGACGTTCCTACATTTTACTTGACCTGGACTGTGTCCATAAATGGAAATATATATTTTCTGTATCCTTTTCATACAATGAAAAAGAATATGGATAAGTTCACTAAAATTTTTGTTAACATATTATATCATTTCTTGCAATACATATATATCGTAATTCCAGATTAAATGGTTAAAAAGTTATTTATTTAATTTTCCAATGTAGTTTCTTAAAGTAAAGTAGTTGTATAATGCCTTATGTTACTTTAGGGGACCCACAACCTATATATATATATATATATGAAGAACAATTTAATGCTATAAAACTGTATGATATATTTATGAGTCCCTAAAGTAAAGTAGTACTATAATGCATTCTTTGACTTTAGGGGACCCACAACCTATAAACAAATAAAAAAACCAATTACTTATAAAACTGTATGATATATTTATGAGTCCCCTAAAGTAAAGTAGTGCTATAATGCCCACAACCTATAGACACATTTAAAGAAACGATTACTATAAAACTGTATTATATACATACTAATCCCCTAAAACCTGTATATTATGCTAACAAACAAAAAAATGAGTCCCCTCATTTTTTTTTACAATTCTTAAAGTCCCCTAAAGTAAAAGAAGGCCAATAATTATAGTTTTCATAAAACGTGCATTATAATAATTATTGACATCTAAGTTCATTGCAAAGTTGTTCGTTATTCATTGTAGTGTAGTAAGTAAACGAAAAAGAAACTTTTAAGAAAATGTCCAGTCAGCTATTATAAGTTATCTTTTATAAGCCAAAGGGTGTACAGAGTACTGAAGGGTTTTAAAATAACCATATCTACGGATATGAATGTAGATAACGAATTTATTTCGATCTTAGTCCAAATCTGGCGATTTTTAGAGAAATTCGACCACAAAAAGTAAAGCGAAAGCAACGTTTTTTTTTCATTATTTAAAAAAGTTTTATTGAAATTTGGGATTTTGACATATTTTAATGGGGTGTAGGACATATTTTTAACGGGGTGTAGAACCCTACAGTTAGTCAAATATAAGACGTTTTTAATCCAGAGACAGAGAAACTGGAATTAGTCAAATTTGTGAGAGTTACGTCATAGACGATGTGGCGTCAACGTGGGTCATTTGCATAGCTGGGTCAGTAGTCCCATTCATTTACAATGTGGCAGTCAAGTGATGCATTTACTTAAGTGAGCACAAATGATCGGCCTAATAGGATAAATCGTTAGTGGATTAAATATTTAATTACAGACATCATGGATAATCTACAGAATTTAATATTTCACAAGGGACAACCATGGAACTAAGGAAAACACCCGTGAAGTTCCCCGGTGTAATGGGTAGCAACGTCCGGGTATATGGGTTAGCAACACCCGGGCTATGGGTTTTGTAACGACGTGCGTTAACCAATTAAAATCCTAGAAATATCCTAAGCCGGGGATAATTATGTTTTTGTTGTGAAGGGGAAGATTCAAAGAGGGTAATTAAAAACCAGAAGTGAAAGGAAAACAGACAACACCATGACAGTAAAAAGATTACAGGAGCACAACACTACACAGAAAACTAAGATGGGGACTTAAGACTCCCATCAAAATCCAGGGAAAGCTTAGGTGCTTTGGAAGAGTAAGCAGTTCAATTAAAAAAAAAATAACAAAAATACCGAACTCCAAATCGGAAAGTCCTTTTTAAAATGGCAAAATCGAAAGCTCAAACACATCTAACGAATGGAAAACAACTTTCATATTCTAATTTAATCATAATTTGTATCAGTTTTGAACTATGACAGCAAAACATACTGAGATACGTATTTCTCAGAACTCGAATGGACTTTTGACTAGTTTTCCCCATTCAAACATTATTCTTTACACTTCAACTTGTCAATCCTGATATCTTATACATGTTACATATATCACAGTTCGACCTTCACTCATATTTGCTGCTTACGAACTGATAAGTTGTTTTCAACTATTTTGTAGAAAATGAAACAGCATCGTTTTATTTTACAAAACATGTGAAATTAATTGTGTAAATTGTGATATTTTTAAAGTTCTTCATTTCGACACTATAAAAGATCCGTTTGGGCTCTTGTAGGTCAATATACATTCCCCGTACACAATGCACGCACCATAGCACCGTTATACAGCGGTAGAAGTAAGGCCATTATCAGCTGTGTTGTTTTCATGTCACGTTTACGTGTTTTCATGTAGGAGTTATCTGTGTGAATATTCAATTTCTTTTTTGATGTTTGGAAAACGACACACAAAAAGATTTTTTTCGCATTTCGATTTTAAGACTGTTTTCGCTTCCCGATAACATGAACATTATGAACTGTTATATTAAAAGTTATAAAGTTTACTGATCAGGAATCTGAAACCGCCAATATGTTTCTCGTGAAGCACAGCATATTACATCCCTCAACTAACTTGTAATTGAACTTAAAAACTGTAGATTGTTGATATACTCGCGCGTCATGTATCAACTGAGATAAGTGAACGCCATACGATGAGTCAAAAGGTATGTTTCTACTGAGAAATGGAAAGTTGACAATGTGAAAAATAAATCGATTTGTCATAGGTTCTTGTTTGAAATTTGACAATTTTGTCAGTTTCACGAAGAAAACTTCTTACTTGATTAGTATCCTTAATGTCAAGTTTACTGCGATATGCGAGATACAAGCAATCTCTAAAATGTGGGTAAATAAATGACAGGACATAAACAGCATAACTGAATTTGAGATACAATACTTGGCATAGTGATTTTTTGGGGAGATTTTTTGGCCCGAATTCTGCATGAATTCGAAAAACAAGTCAACAAGTAGACTAAGTGTGACCTTAAAAAAAAGAAAAATTTATCAACGATTCTCATTTTTTGTAGAAAGAGCACTATCTAAAGAAAACAATGCCCCATTTCAATTAAGTGTGAGTAATAGTGGTGTGAGGTGTAGAAAAACTATTGAGGAAATTGCAAAATTGTAATTATATTATTTGAAGATTTTGGAGTAGATCTTTGTAATCGTTATGAATCAGCATACGATCAACATAGCTGTTGAAGTATACATCATATCAATACTTTTAAAGCCCACCTTTCACTGTATCAGGAATGGTAGTTAGAATATTAGCATCATGTTCAGTTGATCCACACGATTTTAAGGTTTTAATCACGATAGTGTCAATAAATATATATGACCCAGGAGGTAAACACACACAAAAAATGAAAGACATTGCTTTCGTATAAACCACAAACAGAATGATCTGATGCGTGAACGAGATAAATACTTCACGCTATGCAAACAGAATTATCTGGTGCGTTAACGATTTAAGTATTTCACGCTATGCATGCTTTATCTCTCATAAGATTTTACATTCATATTCACATTGTCAAATATAGGAACATACCAATACCAATAAATTAAGACAACAGCAGTTTACCTATCAATAAAGTTGATAAATCAATTAAGAAGACAGATTGAGGTAACAAAACAAAATCGCACAAATTCCACGAGGAGCAAGACCAAATGCGTCGACAGAGTTAACGTTTCCTACTATGCATCATCATCCGCCATGCGAAACCATACTCAGTCAAAATGTCAGAATCAGGAATAGGGCTCATTCGGCAAAATTACAGATAACACTACGCTGGTATCTAAAGATATAAGATTGCAAAATGATTTTAAGTTAAGAAACAGACATATCGTATCGGTTAATTTGTCGTGATCGTGACCCTTAAATTTATGTAGAGTCGATTTCAGTCGGTCTTCCTCACAGCTCTGTTGGAGCAGTTTCTGTATGACATGAACATGCACAAGTGTTTTACATTTGAGTCTGATTGACGTTAATGATCAGATCTAATGGAGATGGAAGAGACCATTACGTTTTATTTCTATCGTTCTTCCATAAAATCTTCTAGAGCATTTGTTTAGTAAAGACTAACCATTTGTAAATAAAATGGCATAAATGAAAATAAGCTGTAAAATACATTATCAACTGAGACAAGTGTACGCTCTAAGAGGAGACAGATGGTATGGTATTACTCAAAAATGGAACGCTAGTTTTATCAAAACTGAAATTATGACGTTTGTCATAGGATGACGATTTCTTAATTGACAACACATTTGTTATTTTTGGAGGACTTGTTTTTCAACAAACAACCGGAATTCCCATGGAAACCAACTGGGTTCCTATTCTTGCCCCGACTTGTTCCTTTATTCACATGAGTCTGATTCATACAAGAGATACTACGGAAAAAAGGAAAAGAAGCTAGCATTATCAATTTGAGACGATCAGATAATTATCAAGATGAAAGAGCTCATAGCGTTAAAATTCAAATAGTTCTTCTTTAAAACTTACCTGGAATAGTATTTTTAGTAAAGAATATCCCTCTGTTAATAAAAAAAAGGCATAAAAAAGAATAAGCAGTAAAATATATTATCAACTGAGATCAGTGTACGCCATAAACAAAACTGAAATTATACCGTTTGTCCTAGGTTCTTGTTTAGCTATTTATCTGTATCCACTTTAAGAAGAACCTTTCTGCTCTACAGTATCAGAATAAAAAGCATAAAGATAAAGGCTTTCACAAAACATATGAAGTGAAATACTATAATAATATGGCTCATGGTACCAGCCCTCTCCCTCCGACGCATAGTTGAGACCCTAATACATTGCCAATTATATAACAACATTTGATTTTCAACAAAGATTTGACCCTCGAACATTTCAATTCAATTTTATGGAAAAATGATGTGAAATGCATATGATTTTTTTTTTTACCTCTTGATAGATAAATGTCTATGGTTCCTGAAAAGATATCACTCTAATGGATTGAAATTCTTCTTTGGACTAAATTTTGGCGACTTTTGTGACATTTTCAACCCCCTTTTGCAATATTTTGTATCCAATAAATGCAGATTATTGCCATGGTTACACTAAAAAAGAGTATATTTCACCATTTTAACTATTGGAAATCAAATCTATGGAAGATGCTGTTTTCATACATATGCACATACATAACACAAACATTAATCCTTATTTGTTAAAAAGAAAGGGAAAGAGGGTGGTTAAAAATTATGAGTCTCAATTCTAAGTTATTTTTCTAACTGTATTGCTACCATAAACAAAAAAATCCTGTACATATAGTTGCAATGCGAATTCACACTCGGCAAACAGTAATATTCGGGAATAGGTTAAGTTTGGTACTTAGCAGACCAGACGACGAAGATGGTAAAACACAATCTAAGACGTGGTAAAATGTCATTAGTTAGTTTATACACAGACACAGACACATCGTATATAGATCAACCAATTCGTGATGGTGTCCATAAAATTTACGGAGTGTCATTTTTAATCTTTCTTCCTCATAACTCTGTTGGAGCAGTTTCTACGTAAGGAGCACACTCCTGTATATGAAGTCCGTATAGTGTAAATATGCACGAGCATAACGTATCAACTGAGATATGTAAACATCATAAGAGATGGGGTAGAGGGTATGTTACTGCTGAAAAATGGGAAATTGATAAAAGGAAGTTGAAATCGTCCCGTTTGTCATAGATTTTAGTGTGAAGTCCTCCATCTGTGTCAGTATTGAGGAAAAGATCAAGGTATATAGAAGTCCTTCTAGTATCAATAGTATCCTTAATTTCAAGTTCACTGGGATATATGAGATGTAAGTACTGACTGAAATATGGGTTATTCGGTGATAGGATATGATCAATATATATGAAAGTAATTAATAGTGTCAAAAAGTAATAGGCAAATAAACATGTTTATTTTTAATAGAATAACAGGAGACGCATACCCTGTCGACGAACCCGGTCTCGCTCTGTTGGAGTTCATGCAGTTCCCTGGGTTTTTTTTAGTTAAGTCCGTACAAAGTTAAATTTGATGTTGGTACGTGAAGATTTGTTTTCTAAGAGCAACCCTTGAATCCAATTTTACACAAACTTCCTATTCTCAGCTCTTTTCATTCATGCTATATTAAGAGAGAAATGATAACTGCATCCAGGGTAAAAACTCGTCAGAGATACCAGACTTTTAAAATTGCGTCCACCAGACGTTCGTTTTGTCTACATAAGATTAATCAGTGGCGTCATATCGAAACATTTGGAAGTCCAAAACAAATACAAAGTGGAAAAGTATTGAAATCCGAAATTCAAAAAAGTGGCTAAATACGACTAATAAAATGTTTGCCTGGGGTCACGAGAAACCTTATTGTTTCGAATAATCCACATTCTATAGATAGTACAGAAAACTAACATTTTATAGATAGTACAAAAAATTTACATTTTATGGATAATACAGAAACTTGACATATGAATGACAGTTTATATTATGACAACACAAAAGTGCCGACGACTGGGCTGGTGATATCCTCGAGGATGAAACGTCCACCAACAGTGGCAGCGACTATAGGACGGTTTTTATTTTATATGTTTTTCATTACTTCAACTAACCCGTATGTTTTCTCAATGTCGAAGGATGTGAGGTTATTTTAGCCGTTATAACTGACGAACGTTATGGCCTAAAACATAGGATGTGTTATATATCTATTATTTACTCAATGAGTTACAGAAATCTCTAAATTTATGGATTTTCATTTTGTTATTTATTTCTAAATAATAAGTCTGTGTCAGACAAAAGTTGACTTTTGTATACTAGTGCCTTTAGGTAAAATATTCGTCTTATCGTATGTCATTGTATAGTACAACTCGGATGAGGAAGATTGCTAAAAACAAAATACATAAATGTTGAAGGGAAAACACCTTATATAAGAGTCGGTTATATAACTTACTTGTAAGTAGCAACCCTCTATTGAGGAAATCATCATAGAAAACGCATGTTTGGAATATCGTATTAACTTTGAGATACATATTTCATATACAGGCGCTGCAGGAATGAAAGTAAAAGTACACAATTGGAAAACTGCAATTACAATTATCCCTTTAATCGTAAAGTATGAATTTGTTCTGAACAGACCCTCAATGGGAATTTCTAGACGTAAGTCACAATATATGAAGCAAGTTTGATGTGATACATGGGTTCATTACAATCACCAACTTAAATTATTTAGTGAGAAGCACTCATATACAAATTTGATTTACTAATCGTCACTGATGAGTCCTTTGTCGTACAAAATTGTAATCCTGGTATCTATAATGAAATTATTGCATAACGTTATCATCGGTTTTTCTTTCCTAGTGTTAGTTGGTGAGTTGTGACAACGGTTTTCGAATCATATAATGAAATGTATGTTGGTTTCAGTTTGGGTAAATTTGTTTTTAATTTACGCTCACATAGTAAATATAGAATGAAGAACATTAGTTACAGGGCCGACGTATTCAGTTACTTTAAAGTCTCAAGATTTTGCAAGTTTTATTCTAATACGTTGATAATATTAAAACTCTACATGAAATTTAAGAGATGTGGTATTTTTCCTAATGAGACAACTATCCATCATAGACCAAGTACAAGATTTAAGCAAACTATATTTGCCATAGTGTTGTCAGTTTGATTTCGACTCTCTTTTAAAGTCGCTACATTGATGCTCGAGGCCAAAATATTTGAAAGTTTAAAGTCTAATAAAAACGTTGATGAACTGATTAAACCAAATAGGACCAAAGTAACGCCAAGAAATGAGAGCGTGGCATGAAGGAGATATATTCCTTAATATAAAAGATTTCGAAATTTTATAAAAGCAAATTTGAATAGAACAATATCCGTATTTTCATGGCAGTATCGAAGTACTGGCCACTGGTCTGATTATACTCTTGAGGACTAACAGTCCACCGGCAGAGATATCGACCCAGTAGTAGTAGTAACATTACCATTACAAATGTTATTGCACCAGATGCGCATTTTGACAATTAATGTCTCTACAGTGATACTCCAAGCCAAAATATTTGAAATTCCAAAACTCTAGGATATGTTTGCTCATGGAAATGTTGTCTTCAGTTGAAATTCTAGAACTAAAATGTGAACACATTTTTCTGACTTGTGGAATTATAAGGACATATATTGCACTCTTTCAAAAATAATATGACATACGGTGGTAGTCTTTTGTTATATCTAAATGTTTGTTTTGGTGTTGGTGGCAGATTCAATTCACAATTTATATAGACTTTGAACGGTTTTAATCTTGGCGTTATATATTAATACTTGTCTAAATCGTTTTTTTATTTGTTTATTTGTGTACTTGTTGTTGGATTTCTGTCATACTGAAGATCTCCTTTTATTCATATAAATATTTTATCTCAACAAAAAAGCTAAGTTTGATAGTTATTATCTAGAGTTGTCAAGAAAATATCTCTCATCTTTATACTCTGGTGACTGTCTCTTACATCCAAAGTCTCCCATTTGTGAATCGTGGTACTGAATTAAAACTCTAAAAAAATAAAAATACAGTCTGGAAGCAAAAGATGAGTAAACAAAAATACAATTTGATTAGAAGTACTAATTATAAAGGTCTTTTTTTTTTGTTCTTCTAAAGTTACTCGTAATTAAAATATATTTAGGATTTGGCGAGTTTTTTTTTAGTTACCCATGCAATTTTTTTTTAGATAAAAAATATCAGCTCATTTTAGAAACACTCTTTACATTTGTTCGTGTTGGTGATCCGATCTACGGAATATAGCGTTATCAGTAGATTGATGAAAATAGCTCTTTCAGCAATACCTGTGCAGAGGAATTTTGAGTTCATCACTAAAGAACTTCATAAACTGGCGGGAGTAACTAGGATTGTTTTCTTCGCTGAACTTATTCACTGTAACCATGTCAACGAATACCATTGGGTCACTACTTCCATTATGACTCATACGATCTCCAGTTGTCAAGGTAACGTAGATAACCTGAAGGAAAGAAGTCGATTATATGATTCAAATAGATTTCTGTAAGAAGATATACTTCATATAAACATTTTTGTTTACGGGCCAGCTGAAGTCCGCCTCCTGGTGAGGGTTTTTCTCGTTCTGTTGAATACCCATTGGTGGCCTTGGGCTGTTTTCTGCTTTTTGGTCAGGTTGTTGTCTCTTTGACACATTACCCGTTTCCATTCACATTTTATTCATGATAAATAGTAAGTGGAAAATATTTCATGAAAAGTATAACATTCCATGGTGGTATGATGAGAAATCCAACTTGACAATCTTTTGAACTTCGTCTATATAAGCCTTTATCATTGTATCATAGGTCAAATTTATTTGTTCAGTGTATGTTCAATGGTGTTAATATGTCCTTTGATTGAGTTAAGCTATTTCAGTTGATATTTTATAGTGTGTTTTTCTATGTTGTGATGTTACACTATTGTTTCAGAAAAAGGGTGAAGGTTTGGTACCATTAAAACGTTTAAACCCGCTGCATTTGTTTGCACCTGTCCTAAGTCAGGAATCTGATGTTCAGTAGTTGTCGTTTGTTGATGTGGTTCATAAGTGTTTCTCGTTTCTCGTTTTATATAGATTAGACCGTTGGTTTTCCCGTTTGAATGGTTTTACACTAGTAATTTTGGGGCCCTTTATAGCTTACTGTTCGGTGTGAGCCTAGGCTCCGTGTTGAAGACCGTACTTTGACCTATAGTGGTTTACATTTATAAATTTTGACTTGGATGGAGAGTTGTCTCATTGGCACTCATACCACATCTTCTTATATCTCTTTAAAACTAACATTAAAAACAATTTTAATAAATTAAACGGAAATGAGAGAAGATACCAAGCGGGCAATACAAATACAATAAAATCAGTCATCACAATAACCAATAGGAAAAACAACGACAGACTATTGTAGTGGTGCTTCTCTATACTTAGTAAACATATAAAAACTCTTCAAAGCTAGTAATTTGGTGCGCTAGACGCGCATTTCGCCTACATAAGAATCATCAGTAGCGCTCAGATAAATTGTTTCAATCATATGTGAAGTTGAATAGCACGTAAAACCCTAAATTCATAAAACTTGTGCCACAAACGTCTACGGCAATCTATGCCTGGGAAAGAAAACCCTGAGTGGTTCGAATAATTCAACAATCTATGAACAGTAAATTTACAGATTATGAACAAATCAATGATATTTCGCATTAACACAAATATGCTGACTACTGGGCTGATGAGACCTTCGGAAATGAAACGGCCACTAGCAGTGGCATCGACCTAGTGGTGGTAAAACTCATCAAACATACCAGGCTGGTAATTTGGAATGCCAGACGTGCGTTTCGTTTACATATAACAGCCCTCCATTAGATGTGCTAGTTGGTCACTCCTTTAACTCATTTAGTAATTGATGGCTAACTGCGCCATGGTTGCCGAGATCAAATTTTGGCTGTATCAGTTTTAATTTTGAAAGCAAAATCATGCTCTTCGGTTACAAAATTGGCGCTAAACTAAACAAAAACTACGCTAAAACCAGTGATACCTAGCCAGGATGAATGATGTGTAAAATTACATTATAGTAAAATGACTCTTGAGGGAGTTTACCGATGATTCCCCTTACTTGCGGGTATATAACCGCCCTCCATTAGCTGTACTAGTTGAGTACTCCTTTTACTTAGTTGGTAGAGCGGGATTTATTGTGCCAGAGGTTCCAGAAAGTAAAATCATAATCTTTCGTCATATAAAAATAATAAAACACTACACAGGAACTAAAGATTGAGCAACACGAACCCTTTTAAAAGCCGGTGGTAATCTCGTGTGCTTTGAAAGGGTAATCAGTACCTGTTCCACTAGTGGCAACCGTCGTTTAGCTCATTGCAAGATAAAACAGGTACTAAGTCGCATTCGGTAATGTCACAATCGAGGAAAAGATGAGGGGATTACAGATGCGACAACTAGAACATATCTATGGTAATCTGTGACACAAATATTCCATATCGGTCAACCATATCATGATGGCGTCTGTAAAACTTTCGAATAGATGAGTTCAATTCGACTGAAGGATATATATTCCATATGAATGCGCTACGGGAAAATAGAAATTTCACAATGGAAAAATTTATATCATCCCTTTTGTCGTCAAGTTTAGTTCTCACCCGACACTTATTGTCAATTTATTATAGATATAAGTCGAGATATGAGGCAGCTGTTATAACTGTTTCTGATGAATCGTTTATTCAAAGTTAATTGTGATAGATGCAGTCGACAAAGTCCCCAGACTTTGAATTATTCAGTGAAAGGACACTATCTGTATAGGTGATCTTGAAATAAAAAAAATGATGCAAGCTTCTTTTCTTTTTTCTTAAGAATCTCCTGTATGCATTAAGAATAACGGAATAATTCGGAAAGCATAGTAACAGTTGGTGCCAATAAGAACGCTGATTGTCTGTTGTCAAACACGTCCTTCATACATTGTAAAAAAAAACAGCATTTTGATGATCTCAGATTCAGCGAAACTTAAGTTGAATCAGAGTGTGTTTTATACTAAAATGAGGAATAATTATGTATAGAGTAGGGAAGTCAAATGTTTTACTATATACTACTAAAAGCGGCGATGGACTTAGATTTCAGTTGCTCTAACAGATCGTTCACATTTTTAGTATCCTATAAAGCTATAATTATAACTAATGTTTAATATAAAGATGCTCATCAGAAAACAACCCTGGATTTTTTTGTATTAACCAACAGGAAGTATCCTTGTCCGATTCATACCCTTCCTAGAGTAGGTGTAAAGAGGCGGACATTAACACTCATAAGTCGATGTAAATCTGACAACCCCATGACAAAAAAAAACACAAAAAAAAACAACAATGGAACTTAAAGCTGATCGACACAAACCACACCAAAAACCGATGGCGAAATCATGTGTTCCGGAAGAGAAAGCAGTTCCTGGTTAACATGTGACATCTTAGAGTTGATAGTTTTTTAGTTACTCAGAAGTTCGATATTCGTTACTGATTAAGTAGATGTTAATTATTTTGAAAGGCGTCATGGTCATTTTGCAGACCCAGCAATATCTCTTTATTTGTAAGGACACTTATGGAATGATAAAGTCGACATTTTGGATATTTAGTTAAGTGAAGGAAGATCTAGTATTTCGTCTTTGGTTGAAATGTTTACCTATATGCACAGTCAGGATTTAGGGTTTTATTTTGGATATAAAACAAAAGTTTTAAACATCGTATGATCGTTGTCTGTCAATTGAAATGATGGAATCATAGCGCCTTTATATGGCGTATATATCTCCCCGTTGATACGATTTTCCAGAGCTTGCATGTCCTATCATGATTTCCTTGATAGAGGGTTGCTGCCTACAAAGAAGCTTATGAACCAAGAATTCTAAGCACGAAGCCTCGTCCATTCAGAATGGGGACGTTAAATCTGATGCCTTGTGTAAAGAGAGTGTCACGCTATTTGCATGTTAAATACCCTTGCAACAATTCTTTGAAGGGTCCTTAGTTGGCATTTTGTAAGGCAAAATTTCAATTCCTATCCAATAAACCCTCATTTTCCAGTGGCAGTCCAAATTTCCCCGATCTTCATCCCGGAGGGGCACTATTATAGGACCTTCATATTGTATGTATTGTTAATTGTTCACGCCCTGAACATGCATGAAATGTTTGTCACATGTCGTTCAGAAACCAACAATCAACCAAGTGGTGAGGTTTAAAACATCCCTTTAAAATTTTACGGACGCCATCACGAGTTGGTTGACCGTTATGGAATATCTGTTTCACAGATGACGAAGGATATGTTCAAATTGTCATAACCACAATCCCGTCCTCTTTTCCTCGAATGTGATCTACTGAATCAGACTGATCACCGGGTTTGTATTTACATGAGCAACAGGTCAGGTGTCACGTGTGGAGCAGGATCTGCTTACCCTTCCGGAGCACCTAAAAGCACCCCCAGTTTTTTGATTGGGTTCGTGTTGCTCAGTCTTTAGTTTTCTGTGTTGTGTTTTGTTAACTTTTGTTTGTCTGTTCGTCTTTTTTTTTTTTTTTTTTGCTTTTGCATTGCAAGTTATGAGTTGTTTGAATATCCCTTTGGTATCTTTTGCCTCTCTGATCTGATGAAGGTCATGTAGTATTCTTTATTAGTCTTTTAGTAAAGATCTGATGAAGGTCATGTAGTATTCTTTATTAGTCTTTTAGTAAAGATCAGATGAAGGTCATGTAGTACTCTTTATTAGTCTTTTAGTAAAGATCTGATGAAGGTCATGTAGTATTCTTTATTAGTCTTTTAGTAAAGATCTGATGAAGGTCATGTAGTATTCTTTATTAGTCTTTTAGTAAAGATCTGATGAAGGTCATGTAGTGTTCTTTATTAGTCTTTTAGTAAAGATCTGATGAAGGTCATGTAGTGTTCTTTATTAGTCTTTTAGTAAAGATCTGATGAAGGTCATGTAGTATTCTTTATTAGTCTTTTAGTAAAGATCTGATGAAAGTCATGTAGTATTCTTTATTAGTCTTTTAGTAAAGATCTGATGAAGGTCATGTAGTATTCTTTATTAGTCTTTTAGTAAAGATCTGATGAAGGTCATGTAGTATTCTTTATTAGTCTTTTAGTAAAGATCTGATGAAGGTCATGTAGTATTCTTTATTAGAGTGTACTTTTAAGCATGCTTGATCAAAAACTGTTATCTTAGATATAAAATATATCTAATTATTTCTACGGATGTCAAATATACCTCTATAGGAAATTCAAACACCTCTCCCATCTTTTGTGTGACTCGGAGTTCAAACCCCTCTGGAACGTCTTTATCATTCAGGTTGGTATGGATTATTGCTTTTGGCATCTTATTGTATCCGTTAATCAACAAACAAGCTCAATTGAATCTATTTTATCTTGAGTTTCGTCCTCCTTGAATTCAGCCGTAACAAGCCTGTGAATGATAACAGCTACAATTTACACGTTAATGGGAACGCAATCTTACCATTACAAGAATAATAAATAATAGATATAGGAAGATGTGGTGTGAGTGCCAATGAGACAACTCTCCATCCAAATAACAATTTATAAAAGTAAACCACTATAGGTCAATGTACGGCCTTCAACACGGAGCCTTGGCTCACACCGAACAACAAGCTATAAAGGGCCCCAAAAGTACTAGTGTAAAACCATTCAAACGGTAAAACCAACGGTCTAGTCTATATAAAAACGAGAAACGAGAAACACGTATAAATTACATAAACAAACGACAACTACTGTACACATATTTTGAAAAAGATCTCATGATCTAAAATAAATTTTATCTCTCATCTGCCTTTGATGCATACATAACAGTGACAAGCTGTATATGCAGTTGAAGTCATCTCATGTTCTACGGGCCCTATCATGACTTTGGTGACCGTTACGACATATCTTTGTGACATATGACCATGGATATGTTTTGTTTATGGCAGACCCGTCCTCCTTTCTTCCTCTATGATCGGATTTTTATATATCATGATCAACAGAACATTTCTATTTGTGGAGGAGAAGCTATTTATTTTCTCTCTATTTTAAGATTGATCGTAAGTATATACTGCATTGTTCATAACGATCAATCTTAGTCGTAAGTTTTTTTGTGAAACAGACTCCTGATTTGGTCATTGGTTTTTATGGTGTTTATGTTGTTATTTGACTTTTGCTTGTCTTTTTTGTCGTTTTTCTTTAAGTCTAGTCGATTCATTATTTTTTTGTCTGCTTCTTGATATTCTTTGGAATCAGCGATATAAAGTGTTCAAATCTAAGTGTTTATAACTTTAGCAAATCATACGCGTGCACTCTTTGTCGAACCCGAGATATTAGATTTTTGTAACGCTAACATACTCCTTGTGTATATTCGACTTGATTTATTTAGTGTACAAACCACTACCAAAGATCTACTATCATCTCCAAATTCTTTAAATTCTATAATAACAATAAAATTGGTGTTTTTATTTTCAGCTCTTTATGAGATATTTGAAATTTGTCAATGGAAATCTATCAACAATAGAGGATTTGTTGGTACTGTCAGTTTTGTTTTGGTAAACTATATTGACAGCTTTTCAACTTTTACTCTTGCAGAAACAAACTGTAGTTAGTTCCACATTTGTTATTAATATACAATAAAACTTCAACTGTTTTTCTTGTAGAACATAGTGAATTTCATAGTTTCTTGTATATAAATTGATGAAGAAGATACAAAACAAGGTAACAAACAAAACGGAGGTAATCGCATGAACTCGAAAAGGAGCGAGACCAGGTGCGTTGACAGGTTCAACGTCTCCTGCTTTACATGCATCACCCATCATAGGAATTCATACTCAGTCACGATGTCATAATCGGGAATAGGACAGGATTTTTCAGTTGTGTATGGAGAATAGTAGTGTAAAGTGTAGAAACATAAAAAGTATTGATTTATCATCCGGAAATTAAGATTATTTAATTACTAATGAACGGTCTGACTGGTCAAGAGCTACATACAGGTATACTTCTTAGATTAGTGTATAAAACGATTACGATATATTTTTGTATTTTGCGCTCATATGCACAAAATACACACTATATTTGTATATGTATCATTATACTTGAGCAGGGTTTGGTCTTGCAAATTTATGTGATGTGCAGTTGCGTTCTTGCATGATTTACCCTGTCGACGCACCCGGGAATTTACGCGAATCCCACAGATTTTGTTTTACCTTGATCAATATATTCTTCATCGACTTAAGAGATTGGAACATCGATTAACTAGTGTTGCCTTTACACCATGTATTTCCTCAACTTATATATTTAAACAACAGGTGTAGATATGTTCTTGTGAACGGCAATAAGTATATTGTGACACATTTAGTACAATCGAAAACAAAATGCACATCAAAATCCTAGAATGTCTTCAATATCATATATCTAGGTAGAGTCACGACTCAAAATTCTTCCAGTTGCAAAGGTTTGTGTGTTATAAGAATCTACGTGTTAGATGTGTACACGGTCATATGTAAGTTTATATAACATACATGAAGCCCGATTTTTTACTATTTCGAAAAGATACGAACCACTGCAATTTCACACTTTTCAAACGAGAATCTCCGAAATAAATAAAATAATAACTTAATAACTTTTAACAAATTGTGTTGTCATTATCAAGTTACATTTTTATTATCCCAAAAACTAATAATGAATAACAGTTACGATCGGATTGACTTCGTTAATTTTTCTCAGTTGTTTGCATTTTCACTGATACACTATAACATCATAAACATCATATATCGGGTGAAACGAGGGTGTCAAATACCTTCCCTAAGTCGTGATTTTTTTACTTATGTTGGGTATATCCTGATTATAACTATGACCGTGAATATTGAAGATAATGAAATGCAAAACTTAAGATCATGAAAATGAGCTTACCTGTTTCATACGTGTGTAACGTATATACTGGGTAATCGTGGCTATAGATAAATTGTAAATTTTAAATTATCTAAGGGTTAGATAATGGTCAATTATTGTGTGATGCCTAATCTGTTGATATAACTTATCAACGTGTTTATAGGAGTAACACGACGGGTGTCGCATGTGCAGCAGGATCTGCTAACCCTTCCAGAGCACGTGAGATCAACCCCGATTTTTTGAGGGGTTCATGTTGCTAAGTATTTTGTTTTCTATTTTGCGTTTTATTTGCTTTTGTTTGTCTTTTGGTCTTTTGGTCTTTTTTTCATGGCATTGTCATGCAGTTCGTTTTTGACTTGTGAACTTGATTTCCCCTTGGGTATCTTTCGGCTCTCTTGTATTAATTAAAATAATGGATGTACTGAAACTTTGGCTGGGTATCGTACATCAGCAAGCTTACCGATCCAGTAATAATATAACAAACGTTAACCGGTAAGATTTTGTGAGGGAGTAGTATGAAAAGGCCGATTCTGCCGCACATGCAGAAATCCTGCCTAAAACCCCTACCCCGACGGCCAGATGCAAACGGACGGCACTCCTATTGAGCATAGGGTAAATACAAGAATATGACTTTCGTACACAATGGATTCGTCGACATTCCCAAAGATGGAGATGACGACTTCATCGGCGAAGATGCCTTCCAGGAAAAGGTGCAGGACCAGAATCAGGAAGCCATCAAATGGAAGGATTTACCTATTGGGATGATCTATAAGATCTTGGAGGTGATTGAAGTGGAAGGTAAGTATGGCAAAAGCAGGATTCTCACTCTGAAAGACAGACAAGGAGAAACCGCCAGAGTATGGGCTTGCCCACGCTTAACAAAGAGAAGGGTCCTTTGCAAGGAGCTTTCGTTCGGAGCACCGGATTCAAGCTGAGCAAGAAATCTAATCAGCAGTACCTCTCATACGATCTGGTGAGAAAGTGAAAAAAAAAAAAAAAAATCTTGGGGGTGTAAAATTTCTCAATCCAAAGAGGATTGGGAAATTTTTTTTGGTCACTTAGCACTTTGATATGGAGGGTTCGGGAATGAGCGGGGAGCGAGGCGTAGCCGAGCGATGCGCGATTGGAAGAATCCTCCCTACGGCGCATGCGCATTCAGTTCTTCACTAAATGGGGTAGAAGGCCGGCGTAGATGATCCTTCTCGTCGTAGTAGTTCTTCAGGCAGATCGCAGGAGCACCGTCTTCACCCGCCAGCAGGGATTTGTAGGTTTTGGCTAATCGCACAGTATCTCGATGCTTCTTTTTCTTCTTGACGACTCGGCGCGAGATCAAGGACAGGACTAAGGTACCTGTGGTACAGAGGCAGGCTAGGGATCCGATGGGGATGGATGCCACAGCACCCACACCAGTCAGGGCAGACCCTATGGTGCCACTAGTCAGCAGGAGACTGCCGACGGAGCACCCACCCAGGGCAATGGAGATGACCTTATCAACACGGTTGTAGATCTTCAAGGTATGCTCATATTTCAGGATTTCTGCTGTGAGCTCTTCTTCCAAGGATTCCACACAACTAGCATCCACTTGATCGGTCATTTATTTATAGGAGCATACCTAGGAGGGATATTCTTGAATGGACTGTTGGCTCCCAAGATCAGACCGGATCCATCGTAAAATTTCTGACCGCTCTTCAAGTAGAGCCCATCGCCCTGGACAATGCGGGCGGTGGAAGGTTTGAGGGAGAGACCGCTTCCGCTAGGTTTCACGGAGCAGACGCACCCACCACGCTTCAAGTATAACCCAGAGCCGATGGCTTTGGAAATGGCAGTGCTACCCAGACCACTCAAAGCACCCACTCCCAGGGCCGGCAGAACGGTCTTTGCCAACATGGGAAGAGCTCTCATAGCCAGCCCGGCCAGCATGGGTAAGAAGCCTCCCACCTTCTGCATATTCTCCTTCAATTGGGCACTGCTCATCTCCAGATTCATACCACCGGTGCCTTGCTGCAGGAGCTTGGTGATCTTTTGAACCTGTCGGGAGGTGAGCAGCATCTTATGATCGCCTCTCAAATTCGCGTGGGACAAGCGGATGGTGACTGGGCAGCCTTTCTTTGCCGCCCGCTGGAGCTTATCGGCTTGACCTTTCGTTAAGTTCAAACCATATTCTTGATACGTCATTTATTTATACTTCGCGAAGATGAAAGCGGATGGTGAGATGCTCGCCTCTGAGATCGATGGGCGTACCGTTCTGATCGGTGAGATACGTTTCCATGCGATTGATGGTTCGCAAGGTCACGGGCAAATATACTAAATTTTTGGGGGTTTGAAGGATCTTCTCGCCTGGGGCCACGCCGGGGAAGAAGCTATAGATGGTGGACTGCTGGGTTCCGTCCACATAGCTTCCGCTGATGATATCGCTATTCACCAAGATGCTATTGATGCTGATGATATTGACGATATGCTCCCCTTCTGAGTAGCCATTCGTGGCTCGGTCGAACGTATAGATCTGCCGCTCGAAGCCCAGCACGCTGCTGATGCTATTTGGGACGTCGAAGTCCACCTGATAGTGGTGGGCGAGGGTCAGCGTCGCTCTCAGGGTCGCACGGTTGGCGTCGAGGATGATCTTGGTTTTATGCTTATTGAGCCTCAGCTGCCGCTGAATCTCATCGCTGATATCTTCGATGCCGTAAGAGCCGGTGCTCAGCGCGATGGGAAACCAGTTGGCGCCATCGTCGGGAGAGTAGCGGAAGGAATTATTGCCTGCATGGATATTGGGGATTGAGTAGTAAGTCTCCAGATTCACCAATGCCATCTCATAGCTCCTTCCCTCCTTCAGATGCAGAGGCGGGTTGAAGCGGGTGAGGATTCGGCTTTGGTTACCGGACACTATAAAGGAAAATCCTGCTTGGGGTCGGAATTATCGGCGATCCGTTGAAGCAGAGCTTGGTCCATTTATTTATAGGGTCGGCGGTATCGACAGATTTTGGGTGCCCGAAGGCACTGAAAACCTACCAATGGTGGCGGTCGCCTCTAGAAGACGACGTTCATCTTCTGGCCGTCGGACTCGAAGCGGAGGATCCGGTCGGAGATCACGAGGGCAAAGGCTTCGGTATTGGCGGGCACATTGCGATCGAAATCGGCCCGGATCTGGATATCCACGGTCGACTCCTTCAATCGCTCGGACTGGTGACTCACATCGATGACGAAGAGTGGGTAGAGATCGATGAAGTCGGAGGATTGATATTGCAGTTGCTGATGAGGCGGTCCATGCTGAAATATTTTTCCGGAAATCAGCAGCACTCTTATAGACTCTGGCGATCTTATTTTGGGTGAAGCCGGCATTGAAGTCTACGGCAGGGTAGCGGTCTGCATTGAGGGTGACGTAGATATTTCGCAATCGACAGTGATCGAATACGGCCGCATTTTGGGTCTGGTCATTGCTCTTGCCGGTCTGGAAGGCCACGATGATATATCTGGGCTTTTCCCGACCGCTCTTGGCTGCCAGCCGCCAGTTAAATTGGGAGGTTTGAGGGACGGCTATGGAGTCGCACTGTCGCATCCGGAAGCCGCAGTCGATCTTACCCTTGCTCTGGATGGTCTTATAAAGCCGCATTTTCTCCTGGTCGGATGGATTGACGTGGGGACGAACCAGGAGATCTTACTCAGGATGATTTCCGCCACGTCGTTGACGGCGGCGGCCTCAGCACGGCATTGGCATCCGAATCGCGCACGAGGAAAGCTCGTGCTTGAAGCCGTAGACGATCTTGCCATAGTCGTCCACAAAGCCGAAGATATGCTTCAAGGGAATGGCGAAGGAAAATGACCCCTTATTGGCAGGCTTGGTGATGATATAGCCGTGGCGAGCTGAGAAGCCGGTATTATCTGCATGGGCAGCGGCGGAGGAATCCTTATACCATAGCTGGTTGAGACCTTGAGATTTGGAGAAATCGTCGGGGTAGGTCAGCATCCCCAGCATGGTGGTGGCGATCCCGGGATCGTTGATATGCTCGATCTGCTGGCCGGAGAGTCGGTAGCTGATCGTCCGAAAAAGATACATGATACCGTTATGGACGAGCGAGACCAGATCTCCATCGTCATAGGCGGTACCATCATTCTTCTGGAGCCGTCCTTCGACCAAGAGATAGCTCTCGGCGGGGTGGAGGAAGAGATCCTGGGTTTCGATATTGATACGTATTTCCGCACCGGCATTATTCAGTTGGGCCCCAGCTTGAGGCTCGTATTCGTGAACCTCATATTCCTGAAGACTTTCATCGAAGGTCAATCCTTCGGTGATGGTGAGAATTTCTGACATCATATATTTATTTATAGCGCCGGACGAAGTCGTGGATGGTGGCGATGCCGCCGCCCGAGATGAGGTTATTCAGTCTGGCTTGCTGCTGGGAGGTCTTCGCAGGAATGCTGGGATTGCTAGGTTGATTGGGCTTGCAGGGCTTCCGGACCTTGCGGGTCACCTTATCCACGACGTGGTCCACGGCTTTGAGGCCCCTTTCGACCCCTTTCAGGGCTGCATTGGTAGCGGCGCTCATGGCCTTGCTGCCCAGCGTCTTCGCGGTAGAGGAGGTGAATATGCGCCCGGCTAAATTGGCGACCGCATCGAATAGTCCCGCCCGCCGACCGCATATTTGCGGCGATAACCACGTTTCATCACTAATGGCATCGTATTTTATTTATAGGAGACTACGATGCAGCTGCCTATATTTCTGGTCGTCGATATGACCAAATTTCCTCAAGGCATCGAGGATGGCCACGATCTCGTTGTGCACCCATTATTTCCAGCCCTATAGGCGGCAGCGCAAAGCTCAGACGATCCATCAGCGAATCGAAGTCTTTCGGCAGGAATACCGTCTGCAGCCCAGAACCATACTTATCTTGCTGGTAGATGCCGAGACGATCTCTTTCCATTTATAGCTTCGGCTGGATTTTGGGGTCCGCGAGAGGACGGAATTTCCTGATACATGGCTCCTGAGGCTCGTAGGATATCGCCGTAGGTCATCAGGTCTTCGGGATCGAAAGATTCGGGGCGCTTCTTAACCATGAGCTCCCAAAGGCCGGGGTACCCTTATGGCGCACGCCATCGACGAAGATATCATCCCCATCGAAGGAGACGGGCGAATTTCCGATCATGAAGACGTCGTCCTCCACCCTCAATCCAAAGGTATGGTCGGCGTGAGAGTCATGCTGAGCTTAAGATACTGAGTCGCCCGCGGGCCGAGGTGGGTGCCATGGGGTGGTTCGATGGGTAGTGGATCGGCAAATTCGGCAGGAGGGGAAGGGCTGGCACTGGAGTGGGCAGCGCAATCGGGATATCTTCGATCGTTTTGGTGATCTTCGAGGCGGCCTCCTTTGGGCTTCCACCACGGGCTTGAATATCTTGGAGAGGTTTCGGTCGAGCCCCATCTTCTCGAGGCGATGCTGCATATTGCTAGCCTGAATGCTACGCTTGGTTTCCTGGAATTCCCTAGCGAGCGCCTCACGCTGCTTGGGGTCGGTGATTTTGATGAAGGTCATTTATTTATAGCATCGGACGCTTTCGAACGCCCTAAGCGTTGGAAAGCGTTTGAGCGAACGCCTTGAAGCGTTTGAGATCGCCTCAAAGCGTTTGGGCGATTGCCTCGAAGCGTTTTAGTGGACTCGGATCTTAAATCCTGACCAAAGCGTGACGAATTTTGGCGGCTCGTAGGTAGGGCATCGCACGACCTCGACGGTTGCGCACCGATCGGGAGGATCTCTGGGTTTTGGCAAGTGCCTTTTGCATTTATCTCGACCTGGCTGGCATGGGTGCGTGCACTGGTGGCCTCGGACCGTCTTGACCGAGCATTGCGGCTGGGTGGATTTGGCGTAAGATTTCAACCTGGTATAGCGACCGGAATTCAAAGCGTCGAAATCTCCTTCGCCTCTATGGATGGGGCGAATGAGCTGGAGTCCGCACTTATTGCAGAAGCCATCCTCAAGAATATGGTGGCAGGGCACTTGCACTCCGAATTCCCCAGACGCTGGCGGATGCAGGGTGGCAAATGTTGCCGAGAAGCTTACACTCACTCCTCCCCGTACCGGCCAAAATAGTGATCCGCAGAGCACCCTCGCACCTATCAAGCCATCGGGGAGGTTTGAAGAGCATATCTATGAGGTATCCTTTTACCTCGGCGATGGATGGAGATCGACCTATCTCTAGCTCGATCTGATTCAAGAATGCGTATTCTTCATTCATCATTTTATCTTAGACTCGATAGAAATCTTCTAATTTGCATCGATATTTTCCAACCGCCTTGGGGCTCGTGAGATCGATGGTCACGAATCCGTACGGCTCGGCCCAGGATCGGTCGCAGAGGGCATCGAACTGGGCGGAGGTGAGGTCGCTGCAGTGATCCCGGCGGATATGATCGCGATTCTTGGCATCTTGCACGAAGAGGCATATAAAATTAGCATTCTCCCGGATCGATTGCCGCGGCAGCTTGAAATAGTTTTGGCAGAGATAGAAGCAGTCCACGTTATTATGGCGGCCGCGCACGTAGTAATCTTCGCACTTACTCTGCTTGCTCAGCATCAAATCGTCGAAGATCATAAGATTCTTGCGGGTGGGGTCGAGGTCTCGAGGATCCGGCACCTCGTCACCCTGCTCAAAGAAGAAGGCTTCGATATCGGCAGGCCGGGGCGGTGGCTTCAGCATTTCCACCACGTCAATCAAAGAGTGGGGCAGGCATCCTTGACGGAGTAGGGATCGGATATCTTCCTTCGAGAACCCTCTCCCAGTGCCCGCTGCAGCAGCTGGTAGATGGGCTGGTGAAGGATTTCCGAAGACGTATAATCGATCGTAGTCCAGCCACCCATCGCGCAAGAGGAGGTTATTCAGCAGCGTCGTCTTGCCGCAGTCCGACTTCCGATGATCAGGCCTCTGATCGAACGCTGCGGGAGGAGGAAGTGATTGCGTCGGGCTGCAGCCACCTTATTATAGGAGATATTTTCGACGTCCATTTATATAGATAAAGAATGATTTTCTGCCTGAAGTGCAAGCGGCCAACCGAGACGGAAGGTCGCTATGAGGCCACCACCAGCAATGGGAGGCGGCGGACGGGTGGGCTATGCGTCGTATGCGGGGCAAGGAAGTCTCAGTTTCTCCGAGGGAGCAAGGGAGCGGGGCTCGTAAATAAAATGATCAATCGGCTGCCGGTGGAAATGCATCTGCCGGGGCATAATTTCACCGGGCCGGGCACCCAGCTCCATAAGCGTCTAAATGCAGATGGTACCCCCAAGGCTTGGTCGAAGCCCATCAATCGGGTGGATCAGGCCGCCTATCGCCACGATCTCTGCTACGCCAAGCATAAGGATACTGCCGCACGCAATTCTATCTGCGATAAGGTCATGCTAACCTCACTGGACACCATTCCCAATCCCACCGTCCGCGAGCTCATGGACCGCAGCATCGTCAAGCCCATCATCGGCACCAAGACTCGATTTGGGCTGGGGGTTAAAAAAAAAATTTCGTTGGTCGGACGAGCTAGCCGAAGAGCTGCATAAGCCAGTCCGACGCAAATTCCAGAAGCGTCGCGTGGTGGTGGGTGGGGTGGACGAGACCTGGGCAGCCGATCTCGTCGATATGAGTGCCTTCTTCCGCGATAATCGAGGCTTCAAATTCCTCTTGAGCATCATCGATATCTTCTCCAAGTATGGCTGGCTGGTGCCGCTGAAAGATAAGAAGGGTGCTACGGTGCGAGATGCCTTCCGGACCGTCTTCAAGGATCGCACGCCCGAGAAACTATGGACCGATAAGGGCAAAGAATTTTATAATCGGGAGGTGAAGGAGCTGCTCCAGAAGCATGGCGTCGAGATTTACTCCACGGAGAATGAGGAGAAATCGAGCGTGGTGGAGCGCTGGAATCGTACCATGAAGGAGAAAATGTTCAAATACTTTTCAGCCAATTCCACGCGCGCCTACCTTCCCGTCTTGGACGATCTCGTCCGCCAGTATAATACCACCAAGCATCGATCCATCAAGATGACGCCCACCGCCGCCAGCCAGAAGGAGAATGAGGCCAAGGTATTCTGGAATCTCTATGGGGACCTACCACCCATGCAGCTGGGTCAAGATGCGTATTAGTTTCTCCATAGGCGGTAATGGTAACGTTTTCTTCTGTTGCTCAGTCCATATCGTTAACTTGGATATGTATGATGGCTCGTTTCGAAGCTGAGACATTTTCACATATGTGGTTAAATTTTCGGGGTACGAAGTGAGATTACTTTTCCATAAATTAGCAAACCCCGAGTATCCTTTTGTGATGCGGCTCCTCGTGGTAAAAATCCCATTTTAACACAATAAGTTCTTTGAAAGTTTAATACTTTGAACACATTTAATAGCTCCATAGTTTTACATTTATTCTGTGTTCCCTACTTTCTAAATTAACACAAATGGTTCAGCTCAGTCATTTGTTTATCATAGAAATGTGTCAACTATCACTACACAGAGATTTTTTGTTTACACGTGACTTTTGAGTTCCTCATTTCAAGGCGCATTAGGGATATTGTCCCATATTGAAATCCATAGTTCTGATTTTTCCAAATATTTTTATGTGATCTTCATCGGTATGACATTCTGAATAAATCTGTGCATTTTGTCCATTTCTGAAAAAATAAAGTTGTTTAGGCACTATAAGGCAATGACACTTTTATCGCTATATTGATTTATTTTGAATACAATGTGTATGTATAATTAATTTCTTCCAGTATACCTTCACTAGTCAAAACAAGGACAAAACTTCTGATGATAACCTTAAATTACAATACACAGGCCCTGTTAAAGCATTCTATAAAATTTTCTTGTGCCTAAAAGTGCATTTTGACAGAGAAATTATGCAAAATGTAGATTTTATAAAAAAACAACACCAAAATAATTATTCTTACTAGTGGAAATCTGGTATCTAATACTGTGGAAACCACTCTAAACTACTGGGAAAGTCATTCTTATCATATAATTACAGTGCAATGAAGTGCAAATTTTCAAAACTTGTCCTTTCACATAATTCTATTTGAGAAAAAAGGTTTTTTACATGGATTTCAGTGAAAACCTTTTATCAGTGAAAAATCCACATGAGGTATTAAAGGAAACATTGTGACATCACATGTATTATGGCGTCATTAAATAACGACAGATCAAAATAGTGCTAATTATAGTTTGCAGTGTTACATGAGAAACAGTTGCCGCAAGATTTAACTCGAAATATTGAGTCGAAAAGGTCAGTAACTAAGTATTTTCATTTAATATCAAGACCATAGCAACAGTTTTCATATTAGCATATTTCTAACATACCGACTGTAATTTCAATTGCATAAATACCATAAATAAACAATTTAGAGCTTGCCTAATAAAACAAAATGCTTACCAGTTATTCAGGACTTTTTTAAACCTCTAGTTTGCCATCTCATGTTAAAAAGTAATGATATGTCTGGAACTGAAATAAGACAAAAAATTTACTCAGGCTGTGTTATCATTTAATTTAAATACATAAGTATTATTGAGAGAGAAAATCTAATTCTTGAAAGTTTTATCACAAAGAAAGAAAAACGCTTCTCCCTTGTGGCTAAGCCACCTTCATTTAAACCTTTTATATTAGAAGCAATGAGTAGTAGCTAACTAGCTTAATAGTTGAATAGGTGCAGCAATATTGTTTTCAAAAAGGTTTGACCCTCCCCCTTTTTCACTGAGAAATGACAATATCTTGTGTTTTGCTCATGTGCATTAAAATAATAATTCATGATTTTATTAATACATGTACATGTTTTTTCTGTTTATTTGCATATTAAAATCTACTGACCAGGGGTCAAATCATAGAATAAAAGCACATGTGATGATGTATCTCACTTTACTCGTATGAAGTGTGTTATCTCCCTTGATTATCAGTTATTCCTGTAGACCAGAGTGATAATTACATAACAAAGACTATATTGTGTCATGTTTACTTACAATTTAATAATATTAAGTTATTTCTTGCCTTTTCAATTAAATAAACAATTCCTTTCGGATGTCTCGAGGTAAACAAAGTTATGATTGTGCCTAAAAAAGTGTTCAGCCCGTGCCAGTAATGCATTTTAAAAGCGAAAATTTCATTGAGTTTTTGCTGATCTTTATCAATAATATTTATCTTAAACCATTTCTGATAACTAGGTATAAATAAAAACTACTAACCATCATTTTCACAATCTTCTGTGGTGTACAAGGTGAAATTATCTTAAGATATCTCTGGAATTATTCTTAGAAGATGGGTCAAGATGCGTATTAGTTTCTCCATAGGCGGTAATGGTAACGTTTTCTTCTGTTGCTCAGTCCATATCGTTAACTTGGATATGTATGATGGCTCGTTTCGAAGCTGAGACATTTTCACATATGTGGTTAAATTTTCGGGGTACGAAGTGAGATTACTTTTTCCATAATTAGCAAACCCCGAGTATCCTTTTGTGATGCGGCTCCTCGTGGTAAAAAATCCCATTTTTAACACAATAAGTTCTTTGAAAGTTTAATACTTTGAACACATTTAATAGCTCCATAGTTTTTACACATTTATTCTGTGTTCCCCTACTTTCTAAATTAACACAAATGGTTCAGCTCAGTCATTTGTTTATCATAGAAATGTGTCAACTATCACTACACAGAGATTTTTTGTTTACACGTGACTTTTGAGTTCCTCATTTCAAGGCGCATTAGGGATATTGTCCCAGCTGCCACGATTCAAGGTCGGAGATAGGGTTCGGATCACCAAGAAGAAAGGCACCTTCGAGAAGGGCTATACGCCTCGCTGGACGGAGGAAGTCTTCACCATCTCCCAGACCTTGAATACGCAGCCTCCCACCTATCACCTCAAAGACTTCAACGGTGAAGAGATCCAGGGTCCTTTACGAGCCCGAGCTTCAGCGCACCGACCAGGATATCTTTCGCATCGAGAAAATCTTGGGCCGACGCATCCGGGGTGGGAAGAAAGAAATCCGCGTCAAGTGGAGAGGTTATCCCACCACCTTTAATTCCTGGGTCAAGGATTCCGACTGGCAATGATCCCCCAGTAGGCTTTCTCGTCCTCTCAGTCAGGACGGGAAATATTGCATGCTGCGGTGGGTGATAGCAACCACGGCCGCCGAGGGTAGGGTCGGTCGTGACGAACCCAGAATGGTAGAAAAGATTTTCCGAGGACTTTTGCTCTCGAGAAAATTTCCGTTAAGGTGGGAAAGAGGATGGGCATCCGCACCCGTCAGACTCAGAGGTTATCCAAGTAATTTCTTCAAGCTTTTCCCATCCTTTCAATCGAGATGGGGAAATGTTGCAGGATCAACCATGGTAGGAATTTATCTTCATTTCCAAGGCTTCGATTGCGTCACGGGTCGATTCGACCATGTCTTCGTTCGCGAGGGCGCGCTTGGATCTATCCGTCGTATGATATGATCTCACCTTCTCCTCGAGGACGTCGATCTTACCCTGCATCGCCATGGCTAGGTCTTGCCAGCTCTGGGCATACCATCCTTTGGTCACCGGCTGATCCGCCGCCGCCGGTGCTGGGAGATTCACGATCGAATGACCCCGCATATCTATATCACCAATCATCGCACCTCCGTCCATGGGTAGGCACTTAGCCACTTCTTTCTCCATACGGTCCAGCCGCTTCTTCTCAGCCTCCAGCGCCTTCGAGGTTACTTCGAGCGCAGCCTCCAGATCATCGATATCTTTCATACCATCTTTCAATTGCAGGTTGACCCAGCGCTTCGTCACGGCATCCGACCCCTCCTGAGGCAATCCCAGGCTAGTGATGCGATGATCGTTCATATCGAGATCCTGGAGCATCCGCCAGAGCGATACTCTTTTTCTTGCATGTGAACCGAACTTATCCATTTATCTATAGTGAGAAAACCACGTCGTCGATCGATCGCCCATCCGCAAGCATCTTCAGCACGTAGAGGCAAAAGTGCCCGCATACTACGTCCCCACGCCTCTGCAGCTCATCGGTGCTATATCGAATTTCCGGTCTCAGATAGTCGATCATCTCGTCGGGTGGAGGCAGGCCGTAGGGGTCGAAGTAAACTTTGAGTCCTCCGCGCTTATGCCAACACGTCCAGTGCGTGCCGGGGCCATGGAAGTCGTCGTGATTCAGGATGCCACATTCGATGGGGTGTGGGGTGGGTGGTAGGGTATCGCGCATGAATACACCTCTGAATCGAGGGATTCTTAGGGTTGTGGTAGCTTCCTCCAGCTCTAGATTCGAGAGAGGCTTGTGAGGGAGGAGGATGTCGTGCACGCGAATGATGCTCATTTATCTAGGTATGGGCCAAGTGCGGGATGGGCATCCGCACCCGTCAGAGTCTGCTAAGTGCGGGATGGGCATCCGCACCCGTCAGAGTCTGCTAAGTGCGGGATGGGCATCCGCACCCGTCAGAGTCTGCTAAGTGCGGGATGGGCATCCGCACCCGTCAGAGCCTGCTAAGTGTCCTCACCCGTGAGTGATTCGATAGTGGCCGTGCGCGAGGGTGCTGACGCCGTCTGGAAGGATGTGGCGCTTATCGTCCTTGGCGGAGAGAGCGATCTTGTTGATCTCCTCGGCGTAGATCTGATGGAGATGGCTGCGGAGGATGCTCATCGGTCGGTGGATCTCCTGCTGGGTGGTGAGGCATCGCTTATAGTCCTCGAAGGCGATGCTGCGCTTGATGACGCTCCTGGTGACTCCCTTCGCCTTCTTGGTGGCCTGACCGTCGTCCATCTTGAAGGCGTATAGCTTTGCCCGGAGCCCCACGAATTCGGTCATGATCTTACCGCTGCATTCGTCCTTGAATTTTCCGATGACCTTCTTATTCACGCCGATGGGGATGCCGGAGGATGCTCGGTCGGGTAGTTGGACGTATCGAATTTTTCCTGCACGTGCGGCGCGATATCCTGGTAGAAGTCGGCGGTCTGGATCTCGTAGGCCAAGCTATCGGTGTCGGTGAAAAGCAGTCGGGCCTTATCGCCGTACGTCTCCTTCACGAATCCGTAGTGAAAGTCGTACATCAGAAGCTTCGAGATCTCCAAGATGCACGCTCCCAGGTAGACGGGCTTATCGAACCTGAGCTTGGTCTTCTTCATATGGACGGCCGCCAGATTCTCGGTGAAGACGACCCGACGATCGAAGTTAGGCTTGGCCACGAGCTTCAGGGCCTGCTTCTCGGTGGTGACCAGCCTGACGTCGACGCGCTTCCGGATATTCTCCATGGTCTTGCCGAAGACCGAATTATTCATGAGCTTGAAGAAGTCCTTCTCGGAGTCGGTCTTGGCCTTGGCGCGGAGAGCGGTATTTAGGTCGATATATTTCTTGAGCCATGGAGATTGGCTGAATCCGATGATGCGATGGACTTTGGTGAGCTTCATCCCCCTCTCCAGATACATCTTGAGATTTCGATAGTGAAGGGTATATTTCTCACGCTTGCCTAGGTGAGGCACGAGCTTGCGGACTTTGCCGATCTCCACGTTCTCGGGCGCGAGAGGGTAGTCATTGTGGGCATCGTGAAGATCGCGCGGATATTCGAGATTGCATTCTACCATGGCGCCATATTCGTGGTCGTCGGGATACTTCAGAATCTCGTTGATCTTCTCCGGCTCCATCCACTCGAAGTCTCCCGTGGGAGGGCTGCGCCATCGCCCACCCGTAGAGATTATTGGCATCGAGGTAGGCGAGATGCTTGGTGGGCTGGGAGGCGTCATACGTGCTCATGTAGGGATTGTTGGCCTTGCCATGGCGGTGGGAGATCATGGCGACCCCTCCTCTCGTCCCTCCCTCGAACATCATCAGCATGTCTGGATCGGTGAGAAGCTCCAATCTGACGCCAGTGATTTTGAGGGCGGCGTCGTAGGATAGCCGGGGATGTGAAGTAGTGGGCGGGATCGAGTCCATAGTTGGCCATGCAGATATCTCTGAAATTCTCGAAGATGTCGGCTAGCAGTAAGACGTCGGTTTCTAGGTAGAGATCGTGATAGTCGCGTAGGGTTTTGCATTCGAAGGTCTCCCAGACTCTCTGAGCGTGCGCGTAGTCCTCGTCGCTAATATGTTCTCCGGAGAGCGTGCTGAAGAAGGCTTCTTTGGGTGGAAGCTGAGTCTCTTCAAGCTTGGCCGGCCCATCCATATAATCGTAGGAAATACCCCTTCCGAATCATCAGCTCGTGGCGATCGCCGAATCTCGCCTTCACGGTCGCGAATTGGTCGGGGGTGAGATTCTTAGCTAGGGTATCCAGGCTGCTCAGCATAAACCTGCACGAGTCGACGAACCTCATCTCCAGATCATCTACCTGCTTGGAGAAGCTGATATACTTCTCATCGGTATTGGGAATGCAGTTGATCTTACCCTTGGTGTGGCCAAGCTCCTTGACGAAGATGTGGGCGTCGTACCCGCTCAAATTGTGGAAGAAGATGGGGATGTGCTTCGGGAGCTGGAAGCCTAGATTGCACTCGTTGTGCGCTGCGCCGCGATATTTCCCGGTAAGATGGTCGTGATCCCGGACCTTATCCTCCCAATTCATCCCTGCAGATGTGGCAGTGCGTGCTTGCTTCGAAGCTGGCCTTGTCCTCGTCCGTCATCTCCATCGGCTTGTTCTCCTTGTATAGCTTACCGATGGCTCGCACTTCCTCCTCCACGCACTGCACGAATTTCTTGGCAGCATCCTCCCCGCAATAGACGACTGGATCTTTGTAGTCGCCGTGAGCATATTTCACGTGATAGCAGAAGCCTGAGGGTCGCTGAAGTTGGTAGGCCTTCGTGTAGGAGTGGGCTGGATCCGGCTGGCAGGTATCGAGCTTCTCCGTGAAGCACTCGAAATCCGCGTAGATTGCGAAGGGGACTTTCATCTGCTTCTTGTGGTTGCGGAAGGCTACGGCGGACCCTTCGTCCGGCATATCGATCCTGACGGCATCTTTCTGGCTGCAATATTCCGTATGCTCGTCGAGGATATCCTGTCTGGAAAAGTGGGAGGCATCTGCGACAAAAGAAGAGCTCGTGATCATGCTCTGAGATTTGGGAGCTCAAGAGTCGTGAGAGGCTCTTGATCCAGCAGTAATGCTGCTTGCCCTCGCGAGTCAGGAAGAGGAGATCTACGTGGGTGGGACCCGTGTTCTTAGATATTCTAAGGGATAAACCTGGAGATCTTCCTCCCATCCTCACCCTTCTTTATGCCATCGAAGCCAAAGATGTTGACGTTGATGGTGGGATTCTGCCTCTCGAATTTATCGATCGACCTGAGCGAGACGGGAAAGTCGATGCCTTCAAATTTTAGCTCACCCACCCACTTCGCGTACTGACTGGGGCGATTTGCACTCTTCTGATCCACTTCCTCATGATGAAGCGCGGAGAGGATAGCCCATCTAAAGCACTCCTGATCCTCGTTCTTCACGTTGATGATCGCCTTCTTTTTCGCGAGTACCGATGGTGTTGATATGAAGGAACCCCCCTTGAGTGGTTTGAATTGGTTGAGATGGATTTCTAGCTTCTCGACGCTGCTGAAAGTCCACCCACTCCCTTCCCGCATGTACTTTACCATACTTTCCTTAACCTTCTCCACCATGATCGCAATCTCCTGGTCAAGGTCGTCAGATTCCATGAGCATTGTCGTCCGTGATCTGAAAGGAGTGGTGACGTAGATATTCTCCCCTTTCGCGAGGCTCGTTTTCACCATCTCCACAAAAAGCACTAAGTGGACCTTTAATCCCTTCTTTTTGGCGAGAGCATCTGAGATAGTGGTGGAAATCGTGCTTCGACTTAGCTTGAGAAACGTAGCTACGTCATGCGGCTTCAAAGGTTCGATGACGACCGTGCCAAATACACCATTCAGAGCTTGTCGCCTATCGGCGACCTTGATCTCCTCCTCGACTGGAGCATTTTTGATGTCCTCTTCCACCATTTGGAGCAGATCGTCTCTTTTGAGCTGGGAGTACTTTGTGAGACCACGATTCTTTGCAAGCGCTTTGAGCTGCTTCTTGCTGAAGACTTCCTGGCGGGTAAATTTACGGGTGGTTTTCTCCTCGATGAGCTTCACCAAGGCCTCCTTGTTCTTCCTGCTGACCCCCCTCAGACCCTCATCCTTAGCTATTTGACGGAGGGTCTTCATGCTCTCTTTTACCACCATTTTACCCTCGACTGGGATGACCTCCTCCTCCTCCCGCTGTCGTGGTTGATTGCTATGCCTCCAGCAGAGGCCATCCTTCCAGGCTTGCTCTTGCAGAACTGCCCCTTCTTCCTCTTGAGTGGGACGCCGCAGGCGGTTTTCTGCTCCCCTGGTTGATGCTCAAATCGCGGCTTGATTTTCTGCGCCCCACAATTTTGACAAATCTCGGTATGCTCATCCATCTGCACGAAGTTGGGGGCATTGCAGCACTGCTGCTGCCTTTTGGGGGTTGGGGTGCTTTCCTCCAAATCTTCCTGGGGGGTTGGGGTGTTTTCCTCCTCCGAATCTTTCTCATTCTCCAGAAAGAAATCCCGATAGCGATCCATGTTATGATTACTGGATGCCATCCTTTTATTCATATCAATCTTGGACGATAGTACACCTCTCTTTAAGGTGTCCTTATCCACGGCCTCTTGGGCGACTTGTCTACCATCGAATACATATGCCATTCTTGTATTTACCCTATGCTCAATAGGGATGCCGTCCGTTGCATTTGGCCGTCAGGGTAGGGGTTTTAGGCAGGATTTCTGCATGTGCGGCAGAATCGGCCTTTTCATACTACTGAGGGGTTTGGTGTTTGCCATACCATGGCTCACTTAAACGCACTTGATGATAATACATGTACCAATGAATTATTTGCAGTATTTTAAGAAATGATTTTGCTATGTATCTGTTTTTTTTATGTGTTGATAGAATAAGGGTTAAATAAGGTGAATTTTCTGTATAAAGCTAATAACTTTGTTGACCTTTTGAAGCCCAAATTTTTATTGCTTTAAATACGCTAATAAGAGATAAAAAAAAATATGCCAATAAAGACATATATAAGTTTTTTTAAGTCTAGCAAAAAAAAAAAAAAATGGGTGATTATTGTTTTGTAGTATTTGCAAGAAATTGGCTAAAAAAATCTAGAGTTTTCCCCCTACCCAGTCTACCCCTAACACGTATTTTGATATGGACTGGTCTTTGTCATTGAATCTTACGCAATTCGATTAGATGCAGTTGCTTAAACCTTGACAGATTTACCTATTTATTCGTCCGTGTATATTATGTCGCTGTCAAAGCGTGAAATTTCGTTTATATAGACAGGGGTGACAAATCTAAATCTTTTTTAAGAAATTGTGCAATACTCTTGTTTGTGGATAAACAGTTAAAGTCGTGAACTGTCTTTATGATTCAGTCTTCCATCTATGCTAAAATTCAAGTCCACCAAATGTATCTATTAATTTTATATATCCATATGATAAAAACAATGTTCTTACATTGATAAGTCATAACTTAAACTTCTTTGGAAGTTCCTAATCTGGATAATTTATTCTTTAAAATATAGACATATCCTGTATCCGAAAAACTTGTTATTTGAAAATATGTTCATATATGAATTTCATTTCTTCGTACACACATCTGTAAAGTAAATTTTAATGAGCATCAAATTGAACATTGGACGAGTCCGTGTTATTTTCATTAATGAAAAAAGGTATGAAAGGTTCGATTTGCCAATTCTTACTTTTTCACAAAATTTTCGTAATAAAAAGAATATTTACAATATCAAAATAGCGCATTTTTCAGAAAATTGAGAATCTTTGCATATCACACGTTTTCATTCTTTGGTAAAGTTTTAATTTGAAGAGAAGCATTGATATACATTTTACGCACGTCTTCACAAAGTAAAAAAGCTTGGGTGTCTTAACAGAAAAAAAGCATTTTTCAGTCTTAAGCTGTTATCAATCCAATTTAACCCAAACGAAAGCAGTGAGTTAATGAAGAGAAACATGACCTATTATGCACCTAAACATTAAAATAGTAAATGTTATCATTGAAATGCCGGATTCGTCTACCTCACAAAATCAGGGAACAGTAACAGTGCAACAGTTTGTTCGGCACAAAATTTTATCAAAATGTTGAATTTAAGTTAAAGAAGCCGCCAAATCAGGTTATACATAAGGACACTGTAAAAAGTCATTTGATATTTCCCCTGAAAACATTTATAATTAGCAAAATAACGAGACAGATATCTTATTTCCTTATTTCAAGCTCATTGTTAGTTAGTTATATTATACAGAATGCTATAAAAAATTTAGAAAGTGATAGTCTCAAAATGCTGGATTGGTTTGATTACAATTTAATGAAAGCTAATCCAGATAAATTTCAAGATCTGGCAATTGGCCAAAAAACTTTTAATCATGATATTATTTTTTTTAATCTTAAAGGAAATAGAATAGAATGTGAAAATGATTTAAAGCTACTAGGAGTTACACTAGACTACAGATTAAATTTTGATAAACATATATCTGAGATTTGTAAGAAGGCCTCTCGTCAACTTAATGTTCTTAAACGTATTGGTAGATATCTGGATAGACTTGGTCCTCTAACAATTTATTATTCTTTTATTTTGTCTAATCTTAATTCTTGCCCAGTCAGCTGGCATTTTTGTAGTGAAAAAAAAAAACGGAAAAAATCCAAGAGAGAGCCTTGAATTTTGTTTATGAGGATTATGATAGCTCATATGAAGATCTTTTACACACGTCAAAACTTCTATCTCTTAAAGTCAGAAGACTACGAGCAATAGCTATAGAAACTTTCAAAATTATACACAAAAAGAGTCCATCATATTAACATGATTTGATTAAAATAAAAAATAACAAATATTCCTTCAGATATAGAAATATAGTTGAACAGCCCCAGGTGAGAACAACAAGCTATGGCATCAATTCTTTTCGATACACAGCTGCAAAATTTTGGAATGAACTACCCCAGACTTTTAGAGAAGAAAACAATCTTTACCAATTTTCTAAACTTATAGTTACCTGGAATGATAGTTCATGCCAATGCAATGCCTGCAAATAATTAATGCTTTAATTTTTAGTGCTTTTTCTGCTTAATGTGCTATAATTGCTTATGTGTTTTAAAGTGCTTTATATGCTTATAATTTTGATTGCTTACGGTACTTTTAATATGTCTGCATAGTATAACATGTTTAACTTCTTCATGTCATTTATATTGTATATGTATGCTTCAATGTACTGATTTGCTTTGTGTAGCTCCCGTGTATGTAGTATGCTTGCTTTGTTTTAAACGTGCATGTTTTAAATGTTTTGTTTGTAATAAGACGATATAAAAGCTCAATAGAGCTTATGTTTTCTGTATACTGATATTCGTCTATAAATAAAGCTTTTGAACTTGAACTTTGAACATGAACTTTGAACATATTATATTCTATTTTTGTTCAATAGATCAGTATATAGTTATTGACCCGTCAGACCGTTCATTAGTAATTAAGCAATCTTAATTTCCGGATGATAAATCAATACTTTTTATGTTTCTACGCTTTACACTACTATTCCCCATACGCAATAACAAAATCGTGTCCTATTCCCGATTATGACATCGTGGCTGAGTATGAATTCCTATGATGGGTGATGTATGCAAAGCAGGAGACGCTGAACCTGTCAACGCACCTGGTCTCGCTCCTTTTTGAGTTCATATGACTACCTCCGTTTTGTTTGTTACCTTAACTTGTATCTTCTTCATCAATTTATTATTACTGTTGACTAAATGTACCACAGTTACATGTAGTAAGACAAGACTAAGTGATTGAACCGAATAAAGTGTAAATTATCTGAACTGAACAGTCTTTTACGAATTCAAAAGTGGTGTTTGTCATACATCCCAACATCTGCTGACGAATCTTCTGAAATGATATCACATCCATTGCTCTTTAAGAAATAATATCAGAATTACCGAATTCCAAGATAAATACAAAAAGGGGAAGTCCATAGGCACCCTTCGAAGAAAACGTTGGGCCAAACCTGATTCTATAGCTAGCTAAACCTCACCCTCGTATGACAGTTGTTCATAGTTCCGCTATATTGACAATTTGGGTGAGCAACCTAAAGAGACATAACAGGTTGAATTAAATGTGACAATAATTGGGATCCAGCAGTCAAAATTATGTAAACATACATCACAGACATACAGCACAACTGACTGACAAATTCAGCAGCCAAGACTGTGTAAACATACATCACAGACATACAACACAACTGACTAACAAATTCAGCAGCCAAGACTGTGTAAACATACATCACAGACATACAACACAACTGACTAACAAATTCAGCAGCCAAGACTGTGTAAACATACATCACAAACATACAACACAACTGACTAACAAATTCAGCAGCCAAGACTGTGTAAACATACATCACAGACATACAATACAACTGACTAACAAATTCAGCAGCCAAGATTGTGTAAACATACATCACAGACATACAACACAACTGACTAACAAATTCAGCAGCCAAGACTGTGTAAACATACATCACAAACATACAACACAACTGACTAACAAATTCACCAGCCAAGACTGTGTAAACATACATCATAGACATACAACACAACTGAATAACAAATTCAGCAGCCAGGACTGCGTAAACATACATCACAGACATACAATACAACTGACTAACAAATTCAGCAGCCAAGACTGTGTAAACATACATCACAGACATACAACACAACTGACTAACAAATTCAGCAGCCAAGACTGTGTAAACATACATCACAGACATACAATACAACTGACTAACAAATTCACCAGCCAAGACTGTGTAAACATACATCACAGACATACAACACAACTGACTAACAAATTCAGCAGCCAAGACTGTGTAAACTTACATCACAGACATACAACACAACTGACTAACAAATTCAGCAGCCAAAACTGTGTAAACATACATCACAGACATACAACACAACTGACTAACAAATTCAGCAGCCAAGACTGTGTAAACATACATCACAGACATACAACACAACTGACTAACAAATTCACCAGCCAAGATTGTGTAAACATACATCACAGACATACAACACAACTGACTAACAAATTCACCAGCCAAGACTGTGTAAACATACATCACAGACATACAACACAACTGACTAACAAATTCAGCAGCCAAAACTGTGTAAACATACATCACAAACATACAACACAACTGACTAACAAATTCAGCAGCCAAAACTGTGTAAACATACATCACAAACATACAACACAACTGACTAACAAATTCAGCAGCCAAGACTGTGTAAACATACATCACAGACATACAACACAACTGACTAACAAATTCACCAGCCAAGACTGTGTAAACATACATCACAAACATACAACACAACTGACTAACAAATTCACCAGCCAAGACTGTGTAAACATACATCACAGACATACAACACAACTGACTAACAAATTCAGCAGCCAAGACTGTGTAAACATACATCACAAACATACAACACAACTGACTTACAAATTCAGCAGCCAAGACTGTGTAAACATACATCACAGACATACAACACAACTGACTAACAAATTCAGCAGCCAAGACTGTGTAAACTTACATCACAGACATACAACACAACTGACTAACAAATTCACCAGCCAAAAACTGTGTAAACATACATCACAAACATACAACACAACTGACTAACAAATTCAGCAGCCAAGACTGTGTAAACATACATCACAGACACACAACACAACTGACTAACAAATTCAGCAGCCAAGACTGTGTAAACATACATCACAGACATACAACACAACTGACTAACAAATTCACCAGCCAAGACTGTGTAAACATACATCACAAACATACAACACAACTGACTAACAAATTCAGCAGCCAAGACTGTGTAAACATACATCACAGACATACAACACAACTGACTAACAAATTCACCAGCCAAGATTGTGTAAACATACATCACAGACATACAACACAACTGACTAACAAATTCAGCAGCCAAGACTGTGTAAACATACATCACAGACATACAACACAACTGACTAACAAATTCAGCAGCCACAACTGTGTAAACATACATCACAGACATACCACACAACTGACTAACAAATTCACCAGCCAAAAACTGTGTAAACATATATCACAGACATACAACACAACTGACTAACAAATTCAGCAGCCAAGACTGTGTAAACATACATCACAGACATACAACACAACTGACTAACAAATTCACCAGCCAAGACTGTGTAAACATACATCACAAACATACAACACAACTGACTAACAAATTCACCAGCCAAGACTGTGTAAACATACATCACAGACATACAACACAACTGACTAACAAATTCACCAGCCAAGACTGTGTAAACATACATCACAAACATACAACACAACTGACTAACAAATTCAGCAGCCAAGACTGTGTAAACATACATCACAGACATACAACACAACTGATTAACAAATTCACCAGCCAAGACTGTGTAAACATACATCACAGACATACAACACAACTGACTAACAAATTCACCAGCCAAGGCTGTGTAAACATACATCACAAACATACAACACAACTGACTAACAAATTCAGCAGCCAAGACTGTGTAAACATACATCACAGACATACAATACAACTGACTAACAAATTCAGCAGCCAAGACTGTGTAAACATACATCACAGACATACAACACAACTGACTAACAAATTCAGCAGCCAAGACTGTGTAAACATACATCACAGACATACAACACAATTGACTAACAAATTCAGCAGCCAAGACTGTGTAAACATACATCACAGACATACAACACAACTGACTAACAAATTCACCAGCCAAAACTGTGTAAACATACATCACAGACATACAACACAACTGACTAACAAATTCAGCAGCCAAGACTGTGTAAACATACATCACAGACATACAACACAACTGACTAACAAATTCAGCAGCCAAGACTGTGTAAACATACATCACAGACATACAACACAACTGACTAACAAATTCACCAGCCACGACTGTGTAAACATACATCACAGACATACAACAGAACTGACTAACAAATTCAGCAGCCAAGACTGTGTAAACATACATCACAGACATACAACACAACCGACTAAAAAATTCAAACAAACATACATACAAATTAATCTATAAAAGCCGCCAACAAAAAAGATCCGGAAGTTGATTGTAAATTTGACAACAAAGTTTTTGTAGTTGATGGTATATTGACAAATTACAGATTACCGAATACTTTAAACGAAGGGAATTTTTAGTGTTGAAAGGCACCTTTATTTAAGCGTTTCGTCCACGATGATATCAACAGCCCAGTAGTCGGCACTTCTGTGGTGAAAAAAAAACAACACTAATTCTCGGTAATTTTAATGTACATTGAAATTTAGAATAATTTAGAATACTGAGATTTTTCTGCCCCCAGATCATAGATGACCTGAGCCACATTTTGTTCAACTATTTGAATATTAAGTGTTTTGTGCTGTTCAACTTTGTTATTGATTTGGTGTTGACACTTTTTATCAGAGTGCCACTGACGAATCATGTGTAGACGAAACGTGCATCGGCGTAATACATAATAAGTCTTCTATATTTGAAGAGTTTTTGCACAAAATAATGGTCGACCCAACTGCTTGTGAAACCTAGTAATCAGCACTCCTGTGCTCACAGGAACCAATATTTTTAAGTCTCACCTGTAAATTTAGTGTTCTTTAAACTATTAACTCATCCGAAACCCTAAGGGTTATCTTCACCCAGGCATTTATAGCCTTAGCCAGATTTAGCACATCTCTTTGGAATATTTGGTTCTTAACTGTTTTTTTTTTTTTTTTTGGCGACGTAATTGATTTGACCTTCCACCTGTTTTGATGTCATCGCCAATGATGAATCTAGGCTAGACAAAACGCACGTCGGCGTATTAAATGATAAGCCTGTTTTTTGTGATACTTTACATAATACAATATGTTATTGTAGTACTTTTAATTTATTTATTACAATCAATAGTGACTGTCAAATATTCATTATTATAGCTTAGCCACCGATTTGTAGACAACAGATTGTGATTTGTTTACCGATTCCGTCATAGTTCTTATGAGGAGATGCTGACTTATGGTTTGTAGGTTGTACTGTCGTGGAAAGCTTCCGGGACTTTATATTCTGGAGGTTGTCGTATACATCCAAAATTATGTTTTTGTGCATCATGATATTGTATCAAAACTCTGAAATAAAAAGTTTAAAGTATAAACACCTTTTTCTATCTGTGCATACAAGATCAACACGATATGCTGTGTTATGACCATTTAAATGCCCTTTCCTTAAAACGTGCTTATATTTGCGCGCGATTTTACGCCAGTACTTAAAACCTTCCATCCTTTATAGGTGGATTTAACATAGATAAATAAAATCGTATGATATAAGCATAATGAGGATGTTAAAACGTGCTTATATTTGTATAGCAGCAATACTTTGCTCACAAACCAAAATAAAAAGAATATAAAGAATAAAAAATGAATGATAAAAATCTAAGCCACCCCCACCCTCCACATTTTCTTTTCTTGATGTATAATTCACGTCTTTCAGTGAGACAAAAGTTAAATTTGCTATTGGGCTATCATCAAACATTAATACCTAGACAAAGGTAGTTTTAGTTCGGCTCATCTGCATGTTCTACAAAGAAATTGTCTATTAGATTGACAAAAATTCTGTCCGCAGTGAAAGAGGGTCTTCAGAAATACTGCGAAACTGTTTACTCGCGTAGTGGTATTAACCATATGTGGATTATAAAAAAAGTCACTTTTGGATAATTTTAAATCTCGATCTTTCTCTGAAAATTATTCTATCAAAACTTAAATTTTTCAACTCTGCATACCACCATTGCTTTTTAATATAAAAATAGTAGCATACGCTATAAAGTTATTGTTTTCGGATACCATACGGCATTTTTTGCTAATAGTGAACGAAAAGGTAAAACATGCTACACAGAGAAACAATTAATCAGTATATTGGAGTTTCTTATTGACAACATATTTGTTGAATTTGGAGGTAGACTTTTTCAACAAATTGTCGGCATTCCTATGGGAACGAACTGTGCGCCTCACCTTGTCGGCGTTTTCTTATTTTCATGTGAGTCGGAGTTCCTTCAAACACTTATCAAAACAAGAAGTTCAAGAAGCCCGATCATTTAAATTCACATTCAGATATATTGATGATGTTCTTCCCATTAACAATCCAAACTTTTTCTTATTGGGTTCCATTAATATATCCTCCAGAACTAGAAATGAAAGAAACAACAGACACGGCTTCCTCCGTCTCATTTGTAGACTTATATCTCGAATTTGACACAAGTGGTCATCTCAGTACCAGAATCTATGACGAACAAGACGATTTTAAATTTGAAATTATAAATGTTACCCACCTTAGCAGCAATATACCAAATTCAGCTGCATATGAGATATACATTTCCCAACTCATTCGGTATTCAAGAGCTTGCAGCTGCTACTCAGACTTTATAAAACGTCACCAGTGTCTGACAAGAAAGTTTCATTGGAAGATACCAAGACCTTGTTGATAAATATTCCGTACCAACTTCACAAATAATAAATGATGGTCTTAAAGTATAGATTCTAGGTACTGACGTTGTTTATCATCTTAATTACGCAGTGCATGTAATGTGCGAATCCTAAAATTTCATTTTTACTGTATCCGTGATGAATTTCTGATGTAGAATGATAAATAAACAGTCGACAATTTTTCAAGATTTTTGAAAAAAAAATAGAAATAATATATAATGTGTACTGTTTTTATAAATTTATGATATAGGTATGAGATGCGGACGGGTTTTCATCGCGCCTACAGCCATCCAGGTGCAAAATTGAATAGATAAATATTAAGAATAGTTCACGAACAGAGCGTGCAAGAGATTTAAACGTTGCAGTTAAGTTTCATTTGCAGAAAAATGTACCTTTTAACATAATTATTAATGTTGTTTAACTTAAAACAGGTTTTGTTATTCAGCTTGTTGATATTGAATCAAATTCCACTATGCTGTTTGCGATATGCGATTCATGTTTACCGTCGAATAATGATACTAGACTTTCATTTTCACTGTAGGGCGATTCATTTCTATTGTATACGCGTTGCATTTTCACAGAAGGAAATTAATTAATTTTCACTATATAAAGTCTTAATTCAGACGACTCTCTAACAAAATGTATGAAGTCAAAAGGATTGATCATATATGCATACTTAGTGAGTGAAAGTCTGAAGTGATATATTAATAAATTCCTTAAACATGGTATTTATTGCTAATATAGTCAATTCTATTTTCTCAAATAATTTGTCCTGATCTATGTAGGATAACATTTATTCTTTCCTATGACACGTCATCATTAAATACATATATCTTGGACAGTTAAGCCAATCCACGTCACCGGAAAAGCAAAGTTTCTGTTTCGGTCTAAATCTACATCGCATACGAATAAATTAAACGTCATTAGAGCTAATTTCCTAATGCTTGTAATTAAAAGGTGTGGTTGGCCTTGATTGTGTAAATGTTGCCTAAGCATTGTAATTAAGATTGAGCAAACGTTTATACAAACAAGACAAAGCAAGCAAGCCAACCAAACCTTTAAACTACAAGCGTTAGGAAAATAGCTCTAATGGATGCATTTGAGATAACAAAGAGCATTCACAAAACGATCTTCATTTCAGGATTGAATGAGTGGAAACGTTTTCATCTTGCACAAACAATTGACGCTTGGATGACTGGATAATTGATATTTATCATGCCATTGTGTATAAATCTTATACAGTAAAGAAAGTTCGAGCAGCAGTCGAGTCACCTTAAATATGCTTGAATTTCTTTTAAGTCGGTGTTACAAATAAGCCAATACGTAATTGTGAGAATACAAAGAAATATTGAAAACAGTTTATTATTACATGTTTAAATGGTTCTATACCACGGGGTATAACCGCCGTACAGTTGACTCTGGACGTTAATCTCTACATCGCGAAGCAATGTTGGTAGATATACAGTTCTTATATTTACACCAAAGACTAATTGACTAACTGTTCAGTTAAGTATTCAATTTTTATGAAAACAAAGTTTACTGCTCCTGGCAGCATTGTATATCATTTATATTACATGAACACCATGTGACTATTTTAAATAGACAGGTCTGTGAATTACTTGTAAACATCGCGAAACAAACACTATGCGTAACTCAAACTTGATTAAACTACAAATAGAGCATAGTTGGTTGGCTCTTTCACTAAATGCGACCGTGTATTTTGTGCTTTGTTGTTGTTAAAATACATAATACGAATGAGAAACCCGTTGTTTTAATTTTATTTGAAGACATTTACTTGAAAAACTGACCTCAGAATTTTGACACTGTACGATTCATTCTCTTTGTAGTTTGTTTTCTTTCTTTAGTACCGTTCGTTGTACATTCTTGTACTGTTCGTTGTGCAACAGCCTATCAATACGGTAGAAATATGTATGACACGGCGTGACAAAGCTTTTTTAAGCGAGGTATAAAACTTTTAAAAGAAAATTCGCCGTAGAAAAAACGTTATACTCATGGAAGTTCTGCTCCAGTAACTTTTCGGATCCATGACAAGCTAATAGCAAACTCACCAACAATATTTGAATATTCATGATATGAACGTGGTTATACCCGTGTATATTCAAGTAAGCATCTACGACTAGCTTGCATTTCAAATTGTAAATATTATCAATATTAAAGTCATTTAAAAACTATTTTCAGTTGTTGTATGTCGAATAATCATATAGAACGACAATGAAAATTCATCGCACTTCCAAAAAATCCACATCAGAAATGATTGCACTTACAGTGATAATTCATCGCATCTATAGTTAAAATGAATCGCATTCAGTAATCAATATTATGGATTCTGCTGCTTTTAAAAATAACACTTTTTGGGACTTTAATCCTGTTATTATACATTAAAAAGTTATATTCTAATGAAATTCTGTTAAAACATACATTCAAATCTATTATTTTGTATTTTCAAAAAGTAAACAAACGCAGTTTTTCCCATCATCCTTTATTCTACAATAGACATACTCGCATACAACAGTGAAAATGAACTAACTGGATTCGCACTTTATATACACTGATTACGTGTTATCTTGTTCTTTTTATTTGTCTTTGTATATTTTTAACCTTTACTGTTTAGTCCATTTTTGGTAATATACTTTTGGCGTGGCTATTTATTTATATATCCCGCCATTGTGTTATTATGCTATGGTCATTTTTGTATTCTTGTCTTTCATTTTTGCTGATGTACTTTAGGTTGTCTATGTGCCACTTTTTTTCTTTGTTAAATAGTGATTAAGATTATAACACAATGTTGACTGCTGTACCCCAATTTTTGACTTTTTTACCTATTATGTCTGACGTTTGTTTTGCTCACACATAATGGAATTCTATATGACTGTCATACAAGTGAGAGGTTTAGCTAGCTATAAAACCAGGTTTAATCTACCATTTTCTGCATAAGGAAATGACTGTACCAAGTCAGGAATATGACAGTTGTTTTCCATTCATATAATGTGTTTGAGCTTTTGATTCTGTCATTTGATAAAGGATTTTCCGTTGTTTTGAATTTTCCTTGGAGTTCGGTATTTTTTTTTTTTTTTTTTATTTTACTATTTAGATATTGGGCTATCATCAACCATAGATACCTAGACAAAGGCAGTTTTAGTTCTTCACTGAAAAACTTCAAGAACTGAAGAGAATGTCCTGGATTGTTCTTCTCATTGAATCTGGCACACGCCATCATATCTATGAATGCCATGGGATCACTGCTACCATTGTGGCTCATTCTATCTCCTCTGGTAATACTAACGTAAATACACTGAAAATTTTAATAGCCTAGAACTAATGATCGTACGTGTCTTTTTTGTTTTGTTTTGATGGTCTTTTGTAGGCGTTGCTTTCTCGTTTTATTCATGCTTATTCTCTAATCCAATATTAGTAGTAGCAGATTTACTTGAACTTTATACGGGAAATATTACAGTTTAACAATAGAACTACTTTCAACAAAACAGTGTAATATACATAAAAAATTTCGACTTATTGTGGAAGAAAATCAACTTAGTTTTTAAAATCTAATGTATATAAATAAACGATTATTGAACTTCGAGAGCGGAGAAGGAATTTGGAAATGAATATGTTGGACTACTAAGAACTGACGGAAATCATAAGTTTGTCCAAAACAGGATAACCAATGAATATTTTGCAACTGCTTTCTCGTTTTATTCCTTATTCCCCCATTAGTAGTAAAAAAAAAAAAAAAATGAAATTAAATATGCAGGAAACAATTGAGTTCAAAAGTGGAAATAAATTTTCACAGAAAACAAATTAGCCGGCTTAGCAACAGGTGAAAATGAGAATGTCGTCTATGAATAATTTCCCTACCCCAGCCCTTAAATCATATGGTCGTTCTCTAATAGGCATGTGTTTTGATTTTTTTAATGTGTAGATGGATTGCTGTTTCATTGAAGTGTATCCTACATTGTTTAATGTATAGATGGATTGCTGTCTCTTTGAGATATTCCCCACATTGTTTAATGTGTAGAATGATTGCTGTCTCTTTGAGAGGTTCCCCACATTGTTTAATGTGTAGATGGATTGCTGTCTCCTTGAGGTGTATCCCACATTGTTTAATGTGTAGATGGATTGCTGTCTCCTTGAGGTGTATCCCACATTGTTTAATGTGTAGATGGATTGCTTTCTCCTTGAGGTGCATCCAACATCTGCTCTCATGTTTTTTTTAATGGACAAGTTTGCGCTGCACAATAAAAATGATATGTACTGAATTAAAAACATGTTCATATACCTGTCCAAAATACAGGACTTCCTAAGTGGTCGGTTTTTTTTTGGTTTTTTTTTTGTTAGATTTTAATGTGTGTTTTGATTGCAGATCTTTGATAATCTGTGTTAACATTTATTCACTTCTTTCTAAAAGTCAATGCGATTTAGGATTGACATATTGTATAGACAATTACGTGGTTGAATGCATCTAAATGTCTCTGTAAAATAAATAAGACTGAGTTTGTTTTTGTTATGGTCTTGTTTCTTGCAGTCTCATTGGCGTACAGCATATAGCCCTTTATTCATACAAATGTACACGAATATTACCTCTGTTGTACAGTTGACAACCTCGGATACCTTCTTCGCCACTTTATGTTCAAACCCAGCAGGAATATCCTCATCTTTTAAGTTTGTGTGGATGATTATTTTCGGCATGATCAACACTTTTCACTGTAAGAATATACATGTTTCATAAAATTTGGCAGAGGCCATATAATCATTCCTAACATGTCAAGAGATATTCTTTTGACAGAAGGAGTGGTGTGTTTTTTTACTAGCTGAAAGATTTAAATACAAGTTGACATTATTTGACTAAATCATCCGACAAAAACTTGACAGTTTGACCATTTCTCTCCAGTAATTTCTAAACTTCAGAATTAGCACAAATTATTTACACGTAAAGTATTTAGCTCACCTTTACAATGTTAGACAGATGATCAAAGGACTTTGATAAGATAACATCATGGTTACTGTGTTACGTCATACAGGTTAACATCATAGCTACTGTGTTACGTCATACAGGTTAACATCATAGTTACTGTGTTACGTCATACAGGTTAACATCATGGTTACTGTGTTACGTCATACAGGTTAACATCATAGCTACTGTGTTACGTCATACAGGTTAACATTGCAGTCTTAAGATACAGTAGTCTCCGTGAAACTTCATACAGGCCACCATTGTAAGATATCATGGCCTCCATGAAACGTCGAACAGGATAACATTGCAGTTTTAAGATATCACGGGGTTGTCGTCATATAGGTTCTAATTGCACTTTTAAGATATGAAAGGAAAAACTCTATAAAAGAGAGGCGGAAGATACAAAAGGGAAATTAAACTAATAAGCTGAAAACAAATTGACAATGCCATGGCAAAAAAAAACAAAGCTGTCGAAAAGACCAACATACGTCCACAAAACACTTCATAGAAAAATCAAGAAAGAGCCGCACGAACCCCACCAAAAACCGGGTATTATCTCAGGTGCTCCGGAAGGGTAAGCAGATCATGCTCCATTTATGGCATCCTTCGTGCTGCTCATGTAAGTACTAACCTGGTGATAAGTCTGATTCGGTAGGTCACATTCGAGGAAATGACGGCATTGTGATTTAATACGACAATTGGAACATATGCGTCGTCATCTGTGAAACAGTTGTTCAATCAATAACGGTCAACCAACTCGTGAAAAGTAAAACAACAAAAATACCGAACTCCAAGGAAAATTCAAAACGGAAAGTCCCTTAACAATTCGCAAAATCAAAAGCTCAAGCACATCAAACGAATGGAAAACAACTGTCATATTCCTGACTTGGTACAGGCATTTTCTTCTGTAGAAAATGGTGGACTAAACCTGGTTTTAAGGCGTCAGTAAAATTTTCGAAGGATGATTTCAGCTTCACCACTTGGAACTCTTGGTTAAAAACTTCCTTGTAAGCAACACCCTCTGTCAAAGAAATCATTAAAGAAAAGCTCTGTATAATTTGTGTTCGATATTATTAATAACCTCTATCAGGGACTTTCTATACTAACGAAGGTCCCTGCCTCTATCGACATACATCCTCATCAGTCCAAATATGAAGTTAAAAGATGTATTAAAAGTAAATAAAATTGATAATGGAAATGGGGAATATGTCAAAGAGACAACAACCCGACCAAAGAGTAGACAACAGCCGAAGGCCACCAATGGGTCTTCAACGCAGCGAGAAAATCCCGCACCAGGAGGTGGTCCACAGCTGGCCCCTAAATAAAATTGTGTACTAGTTCAGTGAAAATGGACGTCACACTTAACTCCAAAACATATAAATGAACTAAAATTAAAAAACATACAAGACTAACAAAGGCCAGAGGCTCCTGACTTGGGACAGGTGCAAAAATGCGGCGGGGTTAAACATGTTTTGTGAGATCTCAACCCTCCCCCTATACCTCTAGCCAATATAGAATAATGAAACACATAGCAATACGCACAGTAAAACTCAGTTCAAAAGAAGTCCGAGTCCGATGTCAGAATAGGTAACAAAAGAAACTAAGCAAAATGACAATTTTACATAAATTAACAAAGGACTACTAGCAGTTACTGACATGCCAGCTCCAGACCTCAATTAAATCAACATCACTGGGTCGATACCTCTGCTGGTGGACTATCAGTCCCCGAGGGTATCATCAGCTCAGTAGTCAGTACTTCGGTACTGACATGATTTATAACAAACCTTTCTAAAATTGTCCGTTTATAAATTTTGAAATTATAAAGAAACTAAGGTTTCAACTCCCTCAGGCAAAGTTGACCTTAGATGAATTTGGCTATTTGTTTTACGTATTTTTGTCATATAGCTCTTCAACTGTTTCGGTACTTATGCATCCCTCAGTTTCAAATGTTTGGCTTTGAGCGTTCCTGATGAAGGTAAATCCAGAAAAGCGCTTCGGACGCATGAAATTATTTAACGTGTTGTTTTCAATTTTTAAACTGATTGAAAGATTATGTCTTCATCATATGAAAATCAAGTACAATCCCTTCCGTTTGGGGTTTTGTATCATACAATCATAAAATATATGAGAAGAACATAACCCGTATCATGCCAACAACTGGTTTTAGAATAATAGTGTTTATTTCCGATGGAAAGACCCTATGAGTGAATCAATATTAATACCAAAATATGCAATCCTTAATGACCTGACAACAGTATCGTAACTATGTCCTTTCCGAATAAGTCTGTTTAAAGGTTTGGTTAGCTTTTGAGGTGAATGCCGACATTTTGTGCTTTGTAAAGAATATTACCATAAAATATTGGATGTGAAATACCTGAACGTATAACATGTCTGCATGTTGATTTATATTTACGAATGATGTCCTTGTACCGATGATAAAATTTAGTAAATGTTTTGACTAGTTTGTGATATCGAAAACCCTGGTGTAATAATTTTCAGTAATACAGAGATTTCTTTCGTTGAAATCAAATACGTTGTTACAAACACGAGCGAATCGAACAAGTTGAGATATATAAACACCATAAGATGGTGACAAGGGAAAGTCACCATCTAAAAATGGATAATTAACAATAGGGAATGAAAAATCATCTCTTTTATCATAGATTTTGGTATTAAGCTTCCCGTTAAAGATATAGATATCAAGATCCAGGAAAGGGCAATGTTCATTGTTAGTATTAGCTCTATTTAAAGTCAGTTCGGCAGGATAAATCTCTTTAGTGTAGATACTGAAGTCATCATTATTGAGCGCTAATATGTCATCTAAATATCTAAAAGTGTTAATAATTTTTGAATCAGATGTTGTTTCGATGGGTTTTGCTGATTTTAGTCATAAACTGTAACTCATAACAATACAGAAACAGGTCCGCAATAAGTGGTGCACAGTTAGTCCCATGGAATTCCGATAACCTGACGATATACGGAATTCTCCATAGCGAACAAAAATGTTATCTAGTAAAAATTCAAGGGCAGTTATAATATCAAAGCAGGTCCAATTGACATAGTTTTTTGTTTGTTGTTACTAAAAATGATCTAAAGAGTTTGAACATATATATTCGCATTCCGACTTTTAAATGCCCATTTTAAAATCAGGTGTGTGAATTTTTCTTAATAAAATTATGAGGCAAAATGGTATATAGGGTAGAAAAATCAAAACTTTGAACAGATTCGAAATGACCAATATAAGCATGCAATTTATCAAGTACTTCCAACGAAATGCATATTTGGCGTAATAAAGTTATTGCTCTCCTTTAAAATATATCTATTCATGGACAACTTCATAAGGATATCCAAGTCCTTAAACTTCAGCCCCCACTTTCTTTATTACACGAAGATAAACTATATATTGTACTTATATGTAATATAAGTACTGTTTATACAAACAGCCATTCCAGCTTACACTTAATAATTAATGTGATAATAAATATGCTGACATTCGGGATACATTTAATCAACATACACAGACCACTTGTTATATCTTGAGGTTAATTTCCCTGGCATTTGACACTTTGAAGTTACAACTGGAATAGTTTTCAATGTTTAAACACTTGTGTAGTACATGTACACATTTTTATTTTGGATATATCTGAATTTGGATGACTTACAGAATAGAATAAAATAGAATAGAATAGAATATTTTATTCACCAAATTAGGGTCCCAGGAGGGCATATAGCATACAAACAATATTATTATAAACAATAACATATGCAATACACAGACAATAGATATGTAACATGTGTAATAATAAAAAAAAGTAATAAAATTATATACTATAGCAAATACACTCAACAAAATTGTAGCAATGTATTATCATTCAATGAATACTATGTTGACATTGACTCAAGTGCACCCAGTAAGTGTATTTTCACTATGAAAAAGACAAACAAGAGGCATAAGTAGTTTGTGCGGAGAAATTTCAAAATAAAAAAAAAATATAAAAAAAAATAAAAAGAATAAAAAAAAAAAAATAACAAGCCCAAAAAGCAATTTAATCACTCGCACATTTGACTATGAGGTATTCTGCAAATAACAAGTATATTTAATAAAGGATATTTAATATGACTTATCTGCAGAAAGCACCAAGAGTCGATGCTTAAAGGAAGTCCCTACTTGTACTTAATACAGATGAGTCAAACTCCTAAATTATTTGAAATATATTTTAAAACATATTTTGAGATTATAGATTCTGTGTCCAGCCAGCAAGGATCATCAAGGGACGGTGCCAGAGAATTTGAAATTCTGCTTATGATCTGTGCAGGCTTAACAGGGTATCAAATTCATATTAAAGAGATATATTGAAATTAGTAATTGTAGATTATGTTTTCCTTCAATTTTAGTATCTTTTATATATTTATAAAATGCAAATAGTACATTGGGATCCTCATTATTCATTATCCAAATTAGTTTGTTATGAATATGTAAATTTTGAAAGTTTAGACATGATTTTAATATATTTTGCATCAATTACTCTCTTTTAATAAATGAGTGTCACATTTAAACAAAAATGAACTTCATCCTCAACCTTACCTGAGGTGTACCTGAGACAAATTCGGTTTTGTCGAAGAGTACCCTAGTATCTGCCAGACTCAATTTGCAATTTGTGAGCAGATATTCTTAATCTAGTAATACATTTCCTTTGCTCAAAATGTCGCATTATTGACAAAAATTTTCAAAACCAAAGTTGCACTTGAATGTTACATAAGTTCGTAATTTACCATCTTTATAGATATAAGAAGATGTGGTATGAGTGCCAATGAGACAACTCTCCATCTAAGTCAAAATTTATAAATGTAAACCATTATAGGTCAAAGTACATGTATGTATATCTAGCTGTTTTTCCACAATGCAGTATAGTATCCCTTAACAATCTGACCACAGTGTAATTTAAATGTTGAATATTTTTCAGGAATATGGTTTTTTATGCCTGACATTTTTTCCCTTAAAATATTAATTGATCAGTACCAAGAGGGCTTTTTTGTTTCAAATAGCTTTTTAGAACAATCATATGCTTACATAAAGCAGCATTGCATTGTGTGTATTATACTTGTGGAGTTTATAACATTGATAACTGTGTCGGAGATTATTGTGTGAAAGAGCAGAATCTAACATCATCAGATCCATATGTATTTGTGACCATACAGAGATTTCCATCATTCCATCGAGTGCTTATGCACTGGCCTTACCTTCTATACAACTGTTCTAGGCAAGTATTTTGTATTGAACTTTTATTTCTTATATACAGATGTATTGTGCTGGGGATTTTCTTCGAAAATTATAAACTTACGGCAAACTAGAGACTAGATTTAACAGGTTTATATAAAAGAAATAATCTAATTTTCACTTTCTTTTATATATCTTAACATGCATATTCAGAAAACAGCCTCATGTCATGAAATACTTAAGTATGGATTCTTTTCATCATCTATGTTGGAATAAAAGTGTTTTATTTTATTTATTTTTTATTTGTTTCTCTTATAAGATTTTTGTTTGTTGTCCTCATAACATACCCCACCTATGCAGAATAATTATTAAGTAGTTTCATGATCTAAAGATAGCTAAGATAAAGAAATTAAAGGGCCCTAGCTACCATAATGAGCGAAGTAATTTTAATATTTTTTTTTTTTTTTTTTTTTTCTTTCAATTTAGAATTCTGACAATCACATAGAATAGTATATTTTGTATATGCTGAATACTCCTAGTCTTTGCATCAAGTGTATAATATGGAGATTTTAAATACATTTTACAGACGTTTTCCTCATATCACCTACTTTCTTAGTATATAAGACTTCAATAGGTCATAAAAGGTTACTTACCAAATTTAAACAGATCTAAGATTTCTTTTCTTACGATTTGAGACCCAAATAATGCAATGTTTTATATAAATTTTTACTTTTTTTCTCCCCCTTAACTAATGAGTTCTGGTTTATAGTATAAATTTTAAACTCCAGATCTTTTAATTTCACCTAACTACATCCTTATATCAGATTTCAAATGATTCTAAATGGATAAACAGTAACTTTGCTTGTTTTACATATAAATTTATATATATTTATAGTTTAACATAAATACAGCATTTGATATCGCCTATTACTGACACCTTTCTTCTTTTCTTTATTTGTATATCTAAACACTGAGGAAATGGAGACAGATTGCACCTCCTGTATGCACATTAGGTTCATCAGATTTACAATCAAAGACATTAGACACTATCAAGTTATTCATTTTACCTAAGATGTGGCTACAGCTGGAATTATATGTCAATGGGACGAACAATTATTTCCAGACCTTATTATTTAACTTTACTTTTGTTCAACTGGAGCTCAATCATACCTATATATTCTCACGAACATTTGCAGTATGCTAATCATAGTATCACCAGTTGGATAATCTTTAACAATATTTCATCTTTCAAATGTGGTTTAAAGCACAATCAGCAACTAGTCTCACATTTATCAAGTTCAGAATTTCTCATGTGTAAACAGGATTAGAACAGACATGACTACCATATTTTGATACTAGAGCCTCTGTATTTCGACATGGACCCAAGAGTATGTTCAGATTTGTTATCTGTGTGGACATTATTTCTCCAACTATTCAAACAGAGCATGTAGGATACACGGTTTTAGCATATTGACTGCAAGGCAGCACTACAGCCTCATCAGTGCCAAACGAGTCCAGAAGTATTTGATGTCAAACCAAATTGTAAACTTACTTAGGACGTTGCTATTTCAAGCATACTTGAATCCGTAGAATCTGACAAAATACACTTTTAAATAGACTACTTTGCATTTAAAATATGGCAAACCACATGAACCAAGGACCGTACAGTTTGCCTATTACTTTAAAGATATTATAGAGATTCTATTATGTTTTAGACAGGTATTTTGACCACTTTTGACAATAGCAGAGACAGTATGTACATAGGTATTATTGCTCTATACACAGTGGAGATTTACTGTTGAAACCTAATATGTTAAACATGTTAAAGAGATTTATATTTGGGAATACAGTGATGTTTACCGTAGAGTATACATGCATTTCAAAATTGTTATATTTACACACCCAATGTTCACATTGGAGACAGCAGTATATACAAACAGTCATTACCACCCCAGAATCTAACAGTTCTTTATAGCTGTGTAATTTGAACTTTAGACAAACACATCGAAATTAATTATTAAATATATAACTGCATATAACATGAGAGCTTCAGGCATTCGAACGAATTATTTATTAACTGCATAACTGAACAGTGGCATTTTCTTCAAAATCTTTTTAGGAAAATTTATCATATTTGAATACTAAATATAGTTTTATAGTATTAACATGCCTGTATTTCAGTACCAGTTATGATAGACCTTGGCTAATTTACTAGCACATGGGCTATCCCCCATACAGACCTAGCACACTAACAGCTACAGATGAGACACCAAGTCTCACCCCCCTTGTGGAGACCCCTCGCTCCACATTCCCAAACTGGCATATTGTTGTACAGGCAGTTTCTTGCTCTCTGAATTACAATACTGAATGCATCTCTCATGATGTTCAAAATCTATATGAATCAATCTAGTGTAGCTCTCAATTCAAAAACTTTGATATTGAATACCATTTTTATAGCATTCTCATCTCATTGAAATACTGATAATAATTTTTATTGCATTCTCATCATTGAATTATTGAATATCATATTTTACCTTTCTCAGCATTGAATTACTGATAATAATTGTTAAAGCATTCTCATCTTTGGCTTACTGATATTAATTTTTATAGTAATCTCATCATTGAATTACTGAATATCTTTATATAGCATTCTCATGTTAGAACTTCGAATATTGAATATCATTTTATAGTATTATCGTGTTTGAAACTTTGAATATTGAATATCATTTTTTTTTTTTTTTTTTTTTATAAGGCGTCTCATTTACACTATATTGTGAATAGTATGTCTTGTTGTGTACATGTATTTTTTATTTTTTTTTTACTCTCATGACATTATTGAAGGTATAATAAAGCACATATTGAAGACCATTTGGTCAAAATACTAGGACGCTGGTCCTCTGATAGTTACTGCAGGTATATAAGAGTGTCATCTACTTCAATTAAGTATGCACAAGAATTGTTAGGAAAATATTAATTTAAAGCATTATAATGTTTTAATACTGCCTACTTTTAGTTACATAATTGTAAATTAGGATGTAGATCTACACATATATACATCATGTACATACATATATTTTCATTGTAATTTTATTTTTTTTTTCTCATGAATTTATTGAAGGTGAATAAATCTTAATCCTAAATCCTTGGGGCACTCAGCTGTTTCCATCTGAGTTTTGGACCTTGATGGAATTTTATCACTGGTTATTTCTAAAATTTCATTCATCCCCAAGCATTTCGGGGACAAATTTTATCAAGTTTATTCCAGCGCCAGTTTGATAGACACTTGCTACTCTACTAGCACATGGGCTATCCCCATGCAGACCTTGCACACCCGGCTGCAGATGAGACGCCTAGTCTCATCACCAAAGTGGAGAACCCTCGCTTCACATTCCCGGCCTCAGATGAGACGCCTAGTCTCATCACCAAAGTGGAAAACCCTCGCTTCACATTCCCCGTCCTCAGATGAGACGCCTAGTCTCACCACCTAAGTGGAGAACCCTCGCTTCACATTCCCGGCCTCAGATGAGACGCCTAGTCTCATCACCTAAGTGGAGACCCCTCGCTTCACATTCCCCGGCTGGCGTATTGTCGGGCAGGCAGGTTCTTCCTCACACTGGAGGTTGCAAGCTGACTTGCTCAGGCAGGAACTCAAAAATTGTCTTGTATGCTGAGTGTTTCCCTAGGGCCAAAACCAGATTGATTAATTGTTTTTTATAATAAAATTATTATTCATTCTAAAATATCTTTCTGCTTTAAGCCAGTATGATTTTGCTGAGACTATGTTTTTGGTTTACACACAGATACCCCTTTTATTACATTTGGTAATGTTTTTTCGGAGTTGGTATTTGCTCAATTACAAGGATGAGATCTGGACTTTAATTGAGATTTGCTCTATTAGGAGAGTTTTACTTTAAATAAGTGCGGGTTGTCAGGACTTGCTCATCAATACAAACAGAACATAATTTTACCTGAAAAGTTACATCAGTTAAAATATAGGTTGATATGATCATTAAACATTCCATCTTATCAATGGAAGGCTTGCATATTGATACCTTGATCTTTGGAAAAGGTAAATAAAAATGTCTCTAGAAATTTAGTAAGCCTTCCACTGGTGACCTGGAATGTTTTGATCACTGACACTAGAGGCATAAACAAGGAGTATTTGCAGACCACTCTAACAACTATACAAGAATTAGACAACCTCACACTAAAAGTACAGAAACAATATTTCACTGTGTGAGACTCAATAAATATACATTAGACTGGAGAAAAAATAAAAATATGAGACTACAGAAAAATATTACAATACGAGACAACAGAATACAAACTTGGTTTGTTTGTATAAATTACATTTATCTGAGCATAGAATTATTCTATTGTCAATATAATACTTCCATGATCTGAGCTAGCCACTTGAGACAACAAAGTGTTTTATCCTTTGACTTGAACCAATACAAAACTAAGACAGTCATTACATTTGAATATATCTAAAGTTATAACAAGTAATACAGCAACATCAGCTAATTCTTCAAAACAATTAATAAGTAACTTCGAGGGACATTTTATTCATATTATTTAAAAGCAAAATTTTCACCTCAGACCTCGAAAAGCGTGATTTGAATATTTATCAATCTACAAAACATTGTATTGACAATCTAAGGTATGTTTTAGGACATACACATTGCTCTATGTACTTCTTTTCTCCACAGGTTTACAGTAATCTATTCATGCCAAATTTCCGACAATACACACAAACGTTTGTGCCATGGACCACCTTTTTCCATATTTTTGTAGTAAAGATCTTTTTGGTAAAATTTCTTTAATAATCCAAATTATTTCATGTTTTTTGGTATTAAATTATTTTTTTTTAAACATTTTTTTTCTATTTTAAATTCCTTTATTTTATATGTCAGTGTTGCTGTTATCCGTACAAACCAAAAGATTTTCTGTTGTAAAGAAATATTGTCATCCATGGATTTCTTCCGTCCCGGCAGTGAATCCATTACTTATTTAAATTGAGTATGTTTAGCTAGGCAGGATGTATAAATTCGCAGCCACGTCCAGTCGAAATGGGGACATTTAATCCAATGCCTCGTGTAGGGAAAGGACCCTTGCAACAATTTTGAATGGTACTTGAGTGGCCCGTTTCAATGCAAACATTCTGTCACTATCCAACACACCCTCATGTTCATTACAGTTCAACTTTCTTCTTCTCATCCCTTTCTGGTCCTAACAATTGTATTAATTATTAAGTCGTTCTTGTTCTGTATATGCATGAAGTAATTGCAACTTAACATTAAGTAAGCCACTGAACAAGCAGTCAATCTTTCCCTGTATTACTACAAATGACTACCAAACATACCTATAATTGCTTACATCCACATCATTTGGTCTCTGGTGGATAGTTGTCTCATATCACATTTCCTTATTTTTATGTGACTAATATCTTAATTGTTAATTTGTTTCTCAGATACATTCAACTGTTAACTTAAATCGAACAAAAATGCCAAACATGATACTGTATATATATTTATTGAAGGATGACATAACAGTTACACACAAGTAATTCATCTGTGAAAACATTACTGGCCCATATCACTCTTAATTTCTACAAAGTAATAAACTGTTAACACAGAGATATGTCTCGCTTATTTGTTATTTTGATAATGAAAATGTTGAAATTAAAATAGCAATACTTTAACATGTAAGTTATGCAAATATTTAAAGTCAATGAACCATGACTGAAGGTACAGGGCTAAGCAATCTCCATGGAAATGAGATGTGCCAATGCTAATAAAACTGCATACCAAATACCATTGACTTATTATAAGTCGTTCCCTTTAAACAAACCTAAACACAAACATTAACTTATAAAATATGTAAAAGTTTAAAAGTCAATGAACCATGATCAGGGGTGGGGCTATATAATCTCCATGGAAACGATACTTGCAAATGCCGATACATTTGCATACCAAATATCATTGACTTAACATTAGCAGTTCATCTTAAACTGATCTAATCACAAACTAATACATGTAAACTAAGCAAAAGTTTCAAAGTCAATAGACCATAACTGAGGGGGCGGGGCCAAATATTCTCCATAGAAATGAGATGTGCTAATGCTTATACAACTGAACACCAATTAACATTGGCCTACCACTAATGGTTCCCCTTGAACTGACCTAATCACAAACTAATACATGTTAACTTAGCAAAATTTTCAAAGTCTATAGACCATGACTAAGGGGGCGGAGCCCAATAATCTTCATGGAAATGAGATATGCCAATGCTTATACAACTGCATACCAAATATCATTGACCTACCACTAGTGGTTCACCATGAACTAGACCTAATCACAAACTAATACATTGTTGACGTCGCCGTCGGAAACAACATACCTAAGTCTCGCTTTTGACGTCAAGGCGAGACAAAACTAAAGGAACTGATTTAACCATTAAGAAACTGATCGATATAGTCCCAACTTTTTGTCAATTAAAATACTGCATGACTTCTATTTGTTAGAAGAATTCTGGATTAATTGGACATTGGATTTTTCACTAGAAATGATAACAATAATAATAATATTCAACTAATGTAAACCAACACAACACTACATTTCACAAGTCCAAAGATAACTTGAATGACTAAAAATATTACAGGTAAAATTAACCTTTATTTCCTAATTTAAAGTCCAATTTCATTCTCTTTGGATAGTATTGTACTGCCAAGTCTGGTGAAACCAACATACATTAATTAAATATCTGGTGTCATCAAAAGTTTTCTTTATGCCTTCAAGCGATTTTAACAATAATATCCAATAAGGTTCATGCACTTCAAAAGTATTCAACTAAGTTTAATGCTTCATGGGAGAAGATAGCTGTATACTACCACCAATCACTTTCCTAACACCATAATTTGATCTTGGATACAATTAGCAAAATGTCCACTATATTTGGTGAATTGAACGAATCTGAGAAACAGACTTTATCCACAAAAAACTATATTGACCAATGAATCAACCTTCAAACTCATGGTCAAGGTCAGATGAATCCTATCAGACCGACATGTACACCTTACAATCATTATATATATACACCAAATATTGGATAAGCATTCCTATCTTTCATTCTGCAACAATCTTCACAGGGAACAAAAATCCAACTCTCTTTGGCAAATGAAATTTATGAACTTGTTAAGACATGATTCCAGATGGTATATTTGTAATCTGGAAGGTACACATTGTTTCTTTAACAACTGGGAAATAAATGATGAAAAAGACATTGTGTAATATGTGTAATATATGGAATAAAATGTTTTAGGGACAATGTAAAAATAACATATGTACAAATTCATCTAACAAACAATAAAGAATAATTTTCAACATTATATAATACATCTAATTATAATACTTATTTTAATAAGGAACAGGCATTATGATGACATGAATTGAGCAAATAAAATGTATCATACCATGGTACCATGGAAGTATTCTGACATCTTGGAAATGCAAACGATTTATAGATTTTTTGAAATCAGTATATATAGATCTAGATATATAATTAATTTGTTAAACTTGTTTATCTATAGTAAAATTTAATTTACAAAAAGAACAGATATATTCATGATAAGTAAGACATTCATTTAGAAGGAGAGATAATTCTACAAAATAGTTTTCTAATATATTTAACTTTAAATTAATGTTCTGAAGAGTAAGGAAACAAGAATGATGGCCAAATTTTTGTCTTTTCATTTTCCAAAATTATTATGTAAAGATAAATTCCAATGTATTTCCTATTTCTATAATTTTGTTTTCTTTCTAGTGCTTTCTTTTCTGTATAATTGTAACAAATTTTGAGAACACAAACCATAATTTGAAAACAAGCTTTGTGATGTACGGACAGACGGACAAGGGTAAACTTAATGCCCCTCCGCTACGGCGGGGGCATAATGATTTGAAGTTTGTACAAACCATAACTTGAGAACAAGCTTTGTGATATACTGTGGATTCATTATTTTCGTGGAATACCAATTTTGTGGATTTCCTGAATAAAGTTGAACCATGAATTCAAATACAAGTATGCTGACTTTTGCAAAACCATAAATTAAAATATTCACAAAATTCCACAAAAATAATTGAATCCAGAGTACCCTATTCATAAAACATTTAAGAAATAGAATAAGAATTCCTCTTAAACAAATTATAAAAATATTTTATCCTTTATTGTTCACACTCATATACAATGTACTATCAATTAACCATGTCTTAATATAAAATTCATGTGACATCTATGATGTATACAGTCTGACTGCAAATTATCACAAGAAATGTATCTAAAATTTTACAGCATATTGTAAATTCAGTAATTTTTGTACAGTTTTTATTAATGCAAAATCAGCAACGGAATAAGTGCTGCAAAAATAAAAATTCGCATTTAAAATTTGTATTGGATTGTAGAACTGTAATCGCAATAATAAATCAAAATATTTGTCCATTCTTAAAAATCACAATAATAAATGTACACAATAATTTCTGGATGTACAGTATATAATTTGTACAAAAAAATACCAATAAAGCGAAATTTGCTTTAACACAAATATGATAAAAAGCAATATTTCCATTATTTCCTACTTTTACCATATGAAAGCATGACAATAATTTATTCTTTGCTAATAAAATTATGGGCACGGTAACAAAATGGTTATAGAAAAATCTGTTTGATCAGTTAGTTTCTTTATTTACAGTAGCTAACAAAGAATTCATAGTTCAGCTAAAGTACATGCAAAATCAACATGTAAATTCATACACTCGAATAGTTTAGCAGTAACATATAAAACTGTATAAGTTGAAAAATAGAAAGAATTTGTTTATAAACACAACTTCCCTTACTCCCCAACAGATGCTGGGTCTAGCAATGGTGTTTTCCATATTTCTATAAGACACTACTCGGGACTGACAAATACAAAATATGTCAAAGTTGATCTCAACTTGTGTAGAATGGTCTCTAACAATACTTCTGTGTTTCAAATGATATGGTAAGTATTGTAAAGAAACTCACTTGAAATATACAATGTTAACACTTATTGCCCAAGCTACCTTGCCACCCATTTGACAGTGGGGTTTTAAAACACACTATTAAATCATCAGCTTTTTAAATGTTTTTTTCCAGAGAATTTTTTTGCCATGGTGTTGTCTTTGTTTGACTTTCTGTTTTTGACTGACCATAGATATTTTATAACTTTTTTAGTTTACAGTTGAAAATTATTGTTTTTACATTGGACTTGTTCAAAACAACATATAAATAACACATTATTGAATTTAATTAATTACAACAGACAGTTAAAACATTTCTATGGATAAATGATATATATATTAGATTAAATCTCCAACACAGAATTTTCAATAGTTCATCTTATTAAATTTTTGTGTTTGAACTTGAAAATAATGAAGCAAAATGATTTACAATAAAGATGGTAAGTTTAATATCAAATAATTAAATGTCAGATGTCTTTAAAGATACGGATAGTTCAGGAATAATTCAAAATTTCATAGACTCAAATGATTGGTATAAAATATGTTGTCTTTCTTTTGAATACAAGAACCTTATTGTAAAAATATAATCTTTTAACAATTATAATGATATACAAATATGTATTGAATAATACTTCATTTCATATGAAAAATCTAACTATAATATGTTAAAAGGAAAAAAAACAATTGTATCTTAATATGAAAGCTTAATATCAGAATAAGAGGATGCCTGGTATAATTACCAATGAGTTACATATACACCCAAGACCAAGGAGAAGTATGTAGACATCTATAAGCCTGTTATAAATGTCTGATGACATCAATTCTTGGAGCTACTGTCACTTAAGCTAGTATCCTCTCCTCCGTTGACAGTATCTTTACTTTGTGAGGAGCCTTAGCACGTCTATTCCTGATAAAAGCCATACCATGAGTTCGTAAGTGTGATTTTACAGCAGCCTCATTATCAAATACTTTATAACATACTCTACACTCCAGTGGATTGAGGGGTTCTGAATCCTGTTCCACATCAACCGTCACTTTCACTTTCACTTATCAGACCTTTTCTGATTTCGCTGTCATCCATTAACGCTTCAGGTAATTCAGAAATATCATTCTCTTTACAATACTTTTCAAAATCTCTGATCTTGTGTACCATAAACAAGTGTTTGTTTAATGAAGGCATAACAGCAAAATTTAGCCCACATTCTAAACACTGAGCGGAATTCTCCAATTTATGGTCTGTTAAATGGGTTACAAAGCTTGTTCTTTCATTGCTAGTGAATGAACATTTTGCACATGTGAAAAGAGCTTCTCCATCAACCCTCAACTTTTGAAGGGACCAGAATTATCCAGGTCACCATGCTTGCGTTTGACAGAATTGTTTGTTGCATCTGTTTCTGAAACAGTGTCAATTAAATCAATATCTTTTTCAAAAGTGGATTTTTCACTAGAAATGATAATAATAATAATATTCAACTAATGTAAACCAACACAACACTACATTTCACAAGTCCAAAGATAACTTGAATGACTAAAAATATTACAGGTAAAATAAACCTTTATGTCCTAATTTAAAGTCCAATTTCATTCTCTCTGGATAGTATTGTACTGCCAAGTCTGGTGAAACCAACATACATTAATTAAATATCTGGTGTCATCAAAAGTTTTCTTTATGCCTTCAGGCGATTTTAACAATAATATCCAATAAGGTTCATGCACTTCAAAAGTATTCAACTAAGTTTAATGATTCATGGGAGAAGATAGCTGTATACTACCACCAATCACTTTCCTAACACCATAATTTGATCTTGGATACAATTAGCAAAATGTCCACTATATTTGGTGAATTGAACAAATCTGAGAAACAGACTTTATCCACAAAAAAACTATATTGACCAATGAATCAACCTTCAAACTCATGGTCAAGGTCAGATGAATCCTATCAGACCGACATGTACACCTTACAATCATTATATATACACCAAATATTGGATAAGCATTCCTATCTTTCATTCTGCAACAATCTTCACAGGAACAAAATCCAACTCTCTTTGGCAAATGAAATTTATGAACTTGTTAAGACATGATTCCAGATGGTATATTTGTAATCTGGAAGGTACACATTGTTTCTTTAACAACTGGGAAATAAATGATGAAAAGACATTGTGTAATATGTGTAATATATGGAATAAAATGTTTTAGGGACAATGTAAAAATAACATATGTACAAATTCATCTAACAAACAATAAAGAATAATTTTCAACATTATATAATACATCTAATTATAATACTTATTTTAATAAGGAACAGGCATTATGATGACATGAATTGAGCAAATAAAATGTATCATACCATGGTACCATGGAAGTATTCTGACATCTTGGAAATGCAAACGATTTATAGATTTTTTGAAATCAGTATATATAGATCTAGATATATAATTAATTTGTTAAACTTGTTTATCTATAGTAAAATTTAATTTACAAAAAGAACAGATATATTCATGATAAGTAAGACATTCATTTAGAAGGAGAGATAATTCTACAAAATAGTTTTCTAATATATTTAACTTTAAATTAATGTTCTGAAGAGTAAGGAAACAAGTATGATGGCCAAATTTTTGTCTTTTCATTTTCCAAAATTATTATGTAAAAGATAAATTCCCATTGTATTTCCTATTTCTATAATTTTGTTTTCTTTCTAGTGCTTTCTTTTCTGTATAATTGTAACAAATTTTGAGAACACAAACCATAATTTGAAAACAAGCTTTGTGATGTACGGACAGACGGACAAGGGTAAAACTTAATGCCCCCTCCGCTACGGCGGGGGCATAATGATTTGAAGTTTGTACAAACCATAACTTGAGAACAAGCTTTGTGATATACTGTGGATTCATTATTTTTCGTGGAATACCAATTTTTGTGGATGTCCTGAATAAAGTTGAACCACGAATTCAAATACAAGTATGCTGACTTTTGCAAAACCATAAATTAAAATATCCACAAAAATAATTGAATCCAGAGTACCCTATTCATAAAACATTTAAGAAATAGAATAATAATTCCTCTTAAACAAATTATAAAAAATATTTTATCCTTTATTGTTCACACTCATATACAATGTACTATCAATTAACCATGTCTTAATATAAAATTCATGTGACATCTATGATGTATACAGTCTGACTGCAAATTATCACAAGAAATGTATCTAAAAATTTTACAGCATATTATCAATTCAGTTATTTTTGTACAGTTTATATTAATCCAAAATCAGCAAGGAATAAGCACCCCAAAAATAAAAATTGGCATTTAAAATTTGTATTGGATTGTAGAACTGAAATCACAATAATAAATCAAAATATTTGTCCATTCTTCAAAAATCACAATAATAAATGTACACAATAATTTCTGGATGTATAGTATATAATTTGTACAAAAAAATACCAATAAAGCGAAATTTGCTTTAATACAAATATGACAAAAAAGCAATATTTCCATTATTTCCTACTTTTACCATATGAAAGCATGACAATAAGTTATTCTTTGCTAATAAAATTATGGGCACGGTAACAAAATGGTTATAGAAAAATCTGTTTGATCAGTTAGTTTCTTTATTTACAGTAGCTAACAAAGAATTCATAGTTCAGCTAAAGTACATGCAAAATCAACATGTAAATTCATACACTCGAATAGTTTAGCAGTAACATATAAAACTGTATAAATTGGAAAATAGAAAGAATTGGTTTATAAACACAACTTCCCTTACTCCCCAACAGATGCTGGGTCTAGCAATGGTGTTTTTCATATTTCTATAAGACACTACTCGGGACTGACAAATATAAAATATGTCAAAGTTGAACTCAACTTGTGTATAATGGTCTCTAACAATACTTCTGTGTTTCAAATGATATGGTAAGTATTGTAAAGAAACTCACTTGAAATATACAAGATTCAGATTCAATATTTTATTAATGTTAACACTTATTGCCCAAGCTACCTTGCCACCCATTTGACAGTGGGGTTTTAAAAACACACTATTAAATCATCAGCTTTTTAAATGTTTTTTTCCAGAGAATTTTTTTTGCCATGGTGTTGTCTTTGTTTGACTTTCTGTTTTTGACTGACCATAGATATTTTATAACTTTTTTTTAGTTTACAGTTGAAAATTATTGTTTTTACATTGGACTTGTTCAAAACAACATATAAATAACACATTATTGAATTTAATTAATTACAACAGACAGTTAAAACATTTCTATGGATAAATGATATATATATTAGATTAAATCTCCAACACAGAATTTTTCAATAGTTCATCTTATTAAATTTTTGTGTTTGAACTTGAAAATAATGAAGCAAAATGATTTACAATAAAGATGGTAAGTTTAATATCAAATAATTAAATGTCAGATGTCTTTAAAGATACGGATAGTTCAGGAATAATTCAAAATTTCATAGACTCAAATGATTGGTATAAAATATGTTGTCTTTCTTTTGAATACAAGAACCTTATTGTAAAAATATAATCTTTTAACAATTATAATGATATACAAATATGTATTGAATAATACTTCATTTCATATGAAAAATCTAACTATAATATGTTAAAAGGATAAAAAACAATTGTATCTTAATATGAAAGCTTAATATCAGAATAAGAGGATGCCTGGTATAATTACCAATGAGTTACATATACACCCAAGACCAAGGGAGAAGTATGTAGACATCTATAAGCCTGTTATAAATGTCTGATGACATCAATTCTTGGAGCTACTGTCACTTAAGCTAGTATCCTCTCCTCCGTTGACAGTATCTTTACTTTGTGAGGGAGCCTTAGCACGTCTATTCCTGATAAAAGCCATACCATGAGTTCGTAAGTGTGATTTTACAGCAGCCTCATTATCAAATACTTTATAACATACTCTACACTCCAGTGGATTGAGGGGTTCTGAATCCTGTTCCACATCAACTTCGTCACTTTCACTTTCACTTATCAGACCTTTTCTGATTTCGCTGTCATCCATTAACGCTTCAGGTAATTCAGAAATATCATTCTCTTTACAATACTTTTCAAAATCTCTGATCTTGTGTACCATAAACAAGTGTTTGTTTAATGAAGGCATAACAGCAAAATTTAGCCCACATTCTAAACACTGAACGGAATTCTCCAATTTATGGTCTGTTAAATGGGTTACAAAGCTTGTTCTTTCATTGCTAGTGAATGAACATTTTGCACATGTGAAAAGAGCTTCTCCATCAACCCTCAACTTTTTGAAGGGACCAGAATTATCCAGGTCACCATGCTTGCGTTTGACAGAATTGTTTGTTGCATCTGTTTCTGAAACAGTGTCAATTAAATCAATATCTTTTTCAAAAGTGTCCCAGTCTGTAGTTTTGTGTTTGGAATATTTATGTTTCATGGATAAATGCTTTTCAAGTCTTTCTTTAGAGTAAAACATCTTCTTGATTCCACGTTTCTTACAGACATGGCAGGATAGTTGTACCTTCCTCCCTTCATGGGTGACCATTATATGTTTTCTTAACATTTCCTGTGACTGGTATGTCAAGCTACATAAATGACACGGATAGATTCCTGTATCGCTGTGATGTTCCTTGTGGTGTTTAGCTAGATCTGTTTTGTTGAAGCAAGTAAAGCCGCAGACATCACATGGATACTCTATACAGGGAAGTACCTGTTTCTTCTTTTTTACCCTTTTCATATTTGTATCCTTCACATCAATTTGTTTTTCTACCTTCCGTGGACAAACTCTTTGATGTTCATGTACTGCTGCTAAGGTAGAGAACTCTTGAAGCTGACACATATAACAGATCAAATCTCCTTTGGTCTGATGATATAACAGGTGACCTTGTAAAGATTTACGAGATGTCTCTTCTTTAAAACACAATGTACATTTAAATGGTCCATTGTCTTCCTCCACTTCAGGTTGAATGGCACCTTTCTTCAGCCTTTTGTCTTTCATAACTTCAAAATGTTTCATGGTTGCTGCCTTGGATGGATCTGGGTTGATACAGTAATGTGTCTTATTTCCACCGTTACCATAGAAGATAATAAGTCCACATGTGCGACATTTATAATTTGTCATGTGTTGCTCTGATGCCTTAACAGAATGCATCAACAGCTCATGCTTCAGAATTTCATAAAGATGTTCAAATAATTTTCCACATTCTTGACATTTACAAGTGTACATCTTGCTGGCAGTACTATTTGGCTTGTCCACTATGCCTCCATGTTTGTTTCTTGTGTGTACTTTTATATCTGTACGTGTTTTGAACCATTCCTTACAAAATCTACAACGGTACTCCACACAACTTTTGATTCTTGCCTCGTTCACATGTTTGGTTATGTGAATATCCAACACAGATTTATCATCCATCACTGAATCACACAAATGACATCGATAGATCACCTTGTAGCATCTTTTAGTGCCTAAATTATCATGACTTGCTAAGTGTTTCTCAAATGATTGTGGTAGTTTGAAAGCCATTGGACAATGCTGACATTTATAATACTGTTCTAACTTCTCTGATACATGTAATTGATACTCTTGGAGAGAAGTACATATCACATCATTCTCACATTTTGTACATTGTATTTTCCTCATACGACAGGTGTGAAAACAGGTGTAATACACATGATAGGCAAAGGATTCTTTGGGATTAGACATCTTTTCGTCTATGTATAATGTTGAGAAACTTTTGCCACATTCAGGACAAATGTATGGTTCCTTGTCATCATGGATACGCTTATGTGCTCTTGCCGAACAAATAGTTGGATGTAGTTTCTTACATGTACTGCATGAGTACTGTGACATGTCCTCATTATCGTAGCCAAAATGTTTATAAACTTGTTTATAAATACCTCCACACTCATGGCATCTATGGAATCCTTCTTCCTTCTTGATTGTACTTTTTACTGGTTTTGACGGCAACTGGTCTTTTGCAGGACAATGAACTAGTACAGTTTTTTTCTGAACATCTTTTGGTTTGACCGTTGACTGATTCACCTTTGGTCTTGTGGGTAGTGACTCTGGTTTTGTATCTATGTCATCAAGCCATTTAAACAAGTAGTTCATGTTTGAACCATGGTCCAATGTTGTTATGGAAATGGAGTCAGACTTTATATGAATTGGCACAGCTTGCGACTTGTCAATATTTAAATGATTTCTCAAATGCCCCAAAAACTGACATTTATTGAAAAAGATCTTTGTGGCTTTACATTCTTCACATCTGTAGCTTAAAGACATACTTGTCCTTGATCTGTGAACTCTCAAGCTAGACTCAAATAGGAAGGTGTCCCCACATTCATAGCAAATATTTTTACATTTTTCTTCTGCAATGAGAGATTTTAAATTATCTGGTACTGGTGGTGGTTTATAGTTAGGTATAGGGTTTTTCCTGGCTATCAGTTCTGTTATGGCACTTAAACCAACTGTGTCAATATTGATTGTACTTTTAGATAATGGCAACTGTTGTGAGGCAGGTTTGGTGGTGCTTGTTGATGGAACTACTTTGGTTACTGTAAACACTGAAGAAGCTGGAACATTTAGCGTCTTTCCATTAGACACTACAGTTAAAGTTTGAACTTGAGTAGCTACTGGCCCTGGTTTAGATTGAACAGGTTGTTCTTGTCTGGAATGTACAACTTGTATATTGGGTACAGGATATAACAAACTAGAAGAAGATGACACAACAATTGTTGGTGGCGCCTGTGGCTGCAGCATTACCCTGGGTCCTGCCTGTATAACATTAGTAACATTACTTCTTGGCAGCATTGTGGGCTGTATCTGCAAGGGAGTTACAGACACATTATTATTTGGATAAGAATTACAGATCATATCTACAGCCGGTGTAGGCTTGGGTCTTCTGTTTGAATGTGGTCTCCCTGTTGTGCTTTTTCTCGCTATGTTGTGTATTCTTGGCCTTACAAGATTATCCACTTGTCTAGATAAATGTTCAAGACTATTTGATGTTGAAATTGCTGGAGGCATTGGGCTGGCCATCACATTGGATTTATTATTATAAGTATCTACTGGTTCCTCTTTTATTTTGATTCCTGCAGGTGGATGGAATGTTCCTGATGTTGAAACTGTTGAAGTTGCTGTACTACTTTTATTGGTTGGACTAGAATGTGTAGTTGATGTTTCAGAGTTTGTTGAAGCTAAAATATCAAGAATATCCCCAGATTCTTCCATTGGTCCTAAACTAAAACTGTTTTCTGTTTTAATTGCCACTGTTGATAAACTTGTAGTAGTATCTGATTTAGTTGTTGGTATCAAAGCCTGCATAAATGACCTTCCACTTTCAGTCCTTAATGGTGAAACAATTTCTGGCTCATGGCTTTTGTCAGCAGTGCCATCCATACTTTCTTTGTCTTCTTGACTACCAACTGAACAAGATGGCTGGGAAACTGGTGTTGGACTTTTGCTATGATCAGGTATATTTTCATTGCTGTTTTGATCTAGTTCTTCAGCATTAGTTTCTGTGGTTTCTTTACCATCTAAACTTTCTTCATTTGGAATACCAGTGGTTTTATCTAAAGAAGTCTCAAAATTCTGAACTTCCACTGCTTGAATTTCTCTTGACTCCTTAGGGACTTCTGTATCAATCTTGTTTTGTTTATTCATGTCTGAAAGTTTATCCTTTGAAGTTGCATCATCCATTCTGTGCTCAGAATCCTTGATATTAATATCATCTTTTTCAGAACTTGCCGTATTTTCATGTGTAATTTCTGCCCTCAGGACCGAAAAAATATTATCTCTATCTTTCTTTTGAGCTGTAATTGATTTTGAAGAATCAATTTTCCTGATAACATTTGAAATTTTTTGTAAATAGTTGCTACTGGAAGGTTCAGTATTTATGCCCTGTGAGTCAGGTTTAGTACAAGGATCCTGTGAGTCTGGTTCAGTATGGGGGTCCTGTGAGTCCGGTTCCATTGGCTGATTATCATCAACAGCTTGCTTTTGAGTATTTTGATCTCCCATAACTTCATGTTCCTGCAATCTTCATTGCTATCTCCTTGGATTTCTATAGCGAAATCCGTAATATCATCATCTGTAGTTGTCTCCCTTTCTGAGTTAGACATCTTGTTCTCAGAACATGCCAGGTCCACTGCTGGTTGCAATTCATTAGTTATTGTCACATTCTCTAAATTTTTCTGCGTACATGAGTTATCTCCCATGGAAGGAGTTTCAAAGCTACTATTAAACTGTCCTGTTACTTGGAGTTTGTCCCAGATATTCTCATTGTGTTTTGATTTAACATTTGGTTCTTCCTCATTTTGATTATCTGAGCTTGAAACTGTCTGATCAGAAATTTGTTTTTCCTCCACATTCAACAGACTGACATTATTTGGACTGCAATTTGTGGCATACTCACTGCTTTGACAACTCTCTCCAGAATCATTTATATCATTTGTTCTATCAAAATTAGTAGAATCTGCTATTTGCTTAGAATCAGAAACATCCAACTTGTTATCACTTATTAGAGGTACTTGATCATTCATAGAAAACTCATTGGCACAAACATCTTGATCATCTCCAATTAGTTCCTGAAATAGATTGAGAACATCCATAACATATTGGGCTTATCTCCCATATCTATGCATGAAAGGAAATCTGACAACAATAAACAACTGAAGATATTATTTTTTTAGGTTATTGAAAGTTCACAGTTTAATATGCACACAATTTACTCTTATATTTTATAATTGTAAAGTTTAAAATCAAGAAAATCTGTTTTGATATTTAATATCAGTTCAGATTTTCTTTTGATTATCTCCTTTGACTTAATTATTTATCTTCTATTCATAATATTCCATAAATGTTATTCATCTGCTCTATGTATTGCTTTTATGTGTTATATTCCTCAAATAAAATATCCATCCTTAATTGCTTATGAATGAGGACTATTTATAAATTACTACTTGAAAGGCTGTTATGACAAGTAAAAATATTGAACATATTGAAAAAATAAAGGTTCTAAATTGTAAAATCCATGATTAATATCAGAAAAAAGAAATTTGCAAATTGCTCACATGTTAAAAATGATCACTGTCAATGCAAGCTGCTGATGAAATATAAAGTCAATCTGTTCAGTAGTAATGGAGAAATGTGTGAAAAAAATGTTCAGCTTATTCATAATACTGAAAAATTTAAAAGTACTACACTTTGCTTACAAGGATCTGAAAGCGCTCCTTTCTACTTTCTATTTGAAGACCTTTCCCAATTCTCAGGATTTGTTGTAATTATACACGCCTACAAAATTTGGAGGCAGAAACTTCATTGGCCGACATTCTAGTACAATGTTGTAACCACAACAGAAAATAAAATATAAAGTGTTATCAGATCATTGTAAGTGAAGCTGTGACACACGTTCTGCATTTCAATCAGATTACATGTAAACTTGCAATGACCAGGGAAGATAATTCATTGCATAGGTTCTGTATTTGAATCAGATTACATGTAAACTTGCAATGACCAGGGGAGATAATTCATTGCATAGGTTCTGTATTTCAATCAGATAGCATGTAAACTTGCAATGACCAGGGGAAATAATCCATTGCATAGGTTCTGTATTTCAATCAGATAGCATGTAAACTTGCAATGACCAGGGGAAATAATTCATTGCATAGGTTCTGTATTTCAATCAGATTGCATGTGAACTTGCAATGACCAGAAGAGATAATTCATTGCATAGGTTCTGTATTTCAATCAGATAGCATGTAAACTTGCAATGACCAGGGAGATAATTCATTGCATAGGTTCTGTATTTCAATCAGATTGCATGTGAACTTGCAATGACCAGGGAGATAATTCATTGCATAGGTTCTGTATTTCAATCAGATTGCATGTGAACTTGCAATGACCAGAAGAGATAATTCATTGCATAGGTTCTGTATTTCAATCAGATAGCATGTAAACTTGCAATGACCAGGGGAGATAATTCATTGCATAGGTTCTGTATTTCAATCAGATTGCATGTGAACTTGCAATGACCAGGGAAGATAATTCATTGCATAGGTTCTGTATTTCAATCAGATTGCACATGAACTTGCAATGACCAGGGAGATAATTCATTGCATAGGTTCTGTGTTTCAATTGCATAGGTTCTGTATTTCAATCAGATAGCATGTAAACTTGCAATGACCAGGGGAGATAATTCATTGCATAGGTTCTGTATTTCAATCAGATTGCATGTGAACTTGCAATGACCAGGGAAGATAATTCATTGCATAGGTTCTGTATTTCAATCAGATTGCATATGAACTTGCAATGACCAGGGGAGATAATTCATTGCATAGGTTCTGTGTTTCAATTGCATAGGTTCTGTATTTCAATCAGATAGCATGTAAACTTGCAATGACCAGGGGAGATAATTCATTGCATAGGTTCTGTATTTCAATCAGATTGCATGTGAACTTGCAATGACCAGGGAAGATAATTCATTGCATAGGTTCTGTATTTCAATCAGATTGCATGTGAACTTGCAATGACCAGGGGAGATAATTCATTGCATAGGTTCTGTATTTCAATTGCATAGGTTCTGTATTTCAATCAGATAGCATGTAAACTTGCAATGACCAGGGGAGATAATTCATTGCATAGGTTCTGTATTTCAATCAGATTGCATGTGAACTTGCAATGACCAGGGGAGATAATTCATTGCATAGGTTCTGTATTTCAATCAGATAGCATGTAAACTTGCAATGACCAGGGGAGACATTTCATTACATAGGTTCTGTATTTCAATCAGATTGCATGTGAACTTGCAATGACCAGGGGAGATAATTCATTGCATAGGTTCGGTATTTCAATCAGATTGCATGTGAACTTGCAATGACCAGGGGAGATAATTCATTGCATAGGTTCTGTATTTCAATCAGATTGCATGTAAACTTGCAATGACCAGGGGAGATAATTCATTGCATAGGTTCTGTATTTCAATCAGATTGCATGTAAACTTGCAATGACCAGGGGAGATAATTCATTGCATAGGTTCTGTATTTCAATCAGATTACATGTAAACTTGCAATGACCAGGGGAGATAATTCATTGCATGACAATACCTGATTATCTTCTTGTACAGGACAATTATCTTCCTTTGTAACTTCCATTGATGAGGATTCTTCACTTGAACAGAATAAGGTTATCTGAAAGAAAAATAAGGTTGATGAATAAAGTTCTTTCAAAGGTTCTTAATATGAGTTAATACTCAAGGAAAATATATATTTGAACTTGCTTTCCTAATGTTACTATTCTATATTGCCTTTCAAGTTGATATAAAAATAAGGAGATGTGGTATGAATGCGACAATGAGACAACTATCCACCAAAGTTCAAATGAAGTGGATGTGAGCAATTATAGGCAACCGTACGGCCTTCAACGACGAGAAAAACCCATACCATATTGTTGGCTATAAAAGGCCCCGACATGAAAAATTTGAAACAATTCAATTGAGAAACTAACGGTCTAATTTAAAGAAATAGAAAAAATGTAATTATAAAAACTATTAATATAGAGTTCTCTCATACAAGTGAGTTCATATTTTTAAAGCATCTTGTGATTAAATAAGATCTAAGGTGTAAATTGTAAATACCCAGTCATAATTAATTAAGTCTAGTGTATTGTGCATTTAGAATAAACTAAACTTTAAATTATGTTAATTGGGTTTTTTTACCAAAAAAGAATTTAATTTGAATAATTCATTTTTATACAAATTTCAAGTTCTTGCTTCAAAAAAATATGTGGATCAGTAGACTTCTCTCTTTATTGAAATAAGCATATTTGTTCCACAAAATATGACTGCTTTGTTATCTATGGATGTCACATATAATCATACTAATTATGATTATATCTCAATCCACTTTAGGATAACCTCCATATTGAGTATTTAATGTAGGGATTTCAAAGATTTATCTTACATCATACTATGATATTTCATTTTAAAAAGAACACCACATTCACATAAACTCAGAATAATGTCATAAAATGACCAAACTCTTTACAGCAAAATATTAGAACAATAAAATTGTATAGATAACCACAGGGCACATTGAGATAAGTGTTAGTATAATTTGGCAGTAAACAATATATGAGTACAGGAAGTAATTTGGATGGTCTGCAATTTACATTAAAAACTGGCGGAAAGAGAGAAAATGAAGAAGTAAATATGAGAAGAGTTATCTCAGAGAAAATACACCATTTCTGCCCCAACATGCGGCTTTGGCTACTATAAAACATTAAATTGTAAGTTTTAAGTCTGTTTATTACCTCATTCTTGTGGTGCATGTCTTTCTGTGATAGGTAACTTTCTTGTGCTACTGTTCCACAAATCTGGAAAAAAATGTAGATATGAATTACTGTGACATATTGGATAAACCATTGATCAGGTTCAAGATGTATATGTTACAGAACATGAACTAATCAGTAATAAGTTTCAAGATTATATTTATTTTCTGCTCTCACTACTGTGTGAATTTCATGCATGCTACTCTGAGAAGAGGATATTTGATATTTTAATAATTCAAGCCACATTATACTATTCTCTCATCTTAGCTCATAATGCCTTGCACAATTGTTATTTTTCTGCATGTTTCAATTTTGTATATTTGTCTTGTAAGTTGTTCATATTTATGTTTTTGTTTTTTTTTGTGAGTCTGTTTATGTTCTCAGGTTTCTGATACCTCCACCTTTGCTAAATGAGATTACAGAGGTTAAATGAGATTACAGAGGTTACGAATAAGTACAAAAATAAACAATGGACTTTAGATTAAAATACAATGCACCAAGGTGTTTCTTTATGACTGACAACTACCAGTATAACACATGCCATATTACATTGAAACATTCTGTTAATTCCACCATAACTTGTAACAGCTGTCATCATCAAAAAGAGTGGAAAGGATACAATTGCCATAAAAAAAATAGCAGAAGATTCAAAATGAACTTTGTTAGAACTACTAAGTTTTCATTAAAACAATGTCAAATAACATCTGATTATTTCCATTGATAGCCTAGAGATTACCATCAGTACTGAGCTGTCCATTGATAAGACAAATTATACCTCATTGTCCTCAGCATTCACAGGATTACTTCCTTCAATAATTGTGTCATCTGTTACAGGTACAGCAGATCCATCCTGAAACTCCATATCAGTAACAACCTCCTTCTCAGGATCACCTCCATCATTGGTGCTTTCATCCTGGGCAGGTATAGAAGATCCATCTAATTCATTAAGACACTCCATAACATTATCAAACTCTGTTTCCTTTCCCATTCTGTCTACAGAAGAAACCATCTTAGTTGATGACAATGCCTCTTTGCTAGTTTCATCTGGTTGTGCTGTATCATCTGGTTTGTCATCAGAGTTGCCAGAATCAGTAATGGAATGGCTGTTGTGTTGTAAGTCTGCTGTATTCTGGTCAGACAGGATTTCTTCAACTCTTTCCATTTCACAGTTTGGTATTGGGGAACAATTTTCTGAAGTCTCCTGTTCAATTGTTGGGCTGTTTATTTCCATTTCTACAAATTCATCCTTGAATTAATATTTCTGTTCTGTTTACCATTTATTAGTTTCTTCTTTATAAATACATGTAGGTCCTGTAATATAAATACATGTAGGTCCTGTAATATACATACATGTAGGTCCTGTAATATAAATACATGTAGGTCCTGTAATATAAATACATGTAGGTCCTGTAATATACATACATGTAGGTCCTGTAATATACATACATGTAGGTCCTGTAATATACATACATGTAGGTCCTGTAATATACATACATGTAGGTCCTGTAATATACATACATGTAGGTCCTGTAATATACATACATGTAGGTCCTGTAATATACATACATGTAGGTCCTGTAATATACATAAATACATGTAGGTCCTGTAATATACATACATGTAGGTCCTGTAATATAAATACATGTAGGTCCTGTAATATAAATACATGTAGGTCCTGTAATATACATACATGTAGGTCCTGTAATATACATACATGTAGGTCCTGTAATATAAATACATGTAGGTCCTGTAATATACATATATACATCTTCAAATTTGCTTTAATAGTCAAGATAGTGTTACAGAAAGAAATCATACAAATAACATTTATACATGTAGATTACTTTATTTTTGCCATTTCTTCACATCATAATTTGTTTATCCCTGCACGCAGCAAGCATACATTTTTGTACAAGAACTATAATAAAAAATTTACTTTTAAGTTCATTAATAATTTTTAAATAATCATAATTTTTTCTTCAAATATCAATTACCAGCACTAACCTTCTGTAGGAATATTATAGATACATGTACATGTGACAACTAAGAATGTTCATCTACCATGAGTTCATCATTACAGAAATAAGAAGATGTGGTATGATTGACAATGAGAAAACTATCCACCAGAGACCAAATGCCAGGCTTTAAACAACTATAGGACACTGTATGGCCTTTAATATTTAGCAAAATCCATATAGTACAGCAACTATAAAAGGCTCCTGATAAAACGTTAACATTTCAAGAGAAAACCAACAGCCTAATCAATGTTAAAGCAATAAACGAAATCAAAATGGATATATTTAGGCTGTTAGAAAAAGTTTTTTAAGTTCAATTGTTTCATATTTTTCATGTCGGGGCCTTTTAAGGCGGACTGTACGGTATGGGTTTTCCTCATGGTTGAAGGCCATACAGTTGCCTATAATTGCTTACATCCACTTCATTTGAACTTTGGTGGATAGTTGTCTCTTTGGCAATACTTATTTTTATATCTGTGGGACTGCCTTGCCATGCAATTCCATTTAATCCTTTAAAGCGTCAGTCTAGTTGTATTTATTCATGTACACTTGAAAACGAGAAACACTTCATTATAAAGAATGTTTTTGCTTCATCAATTCAAAATGACTGCCTTTATAAAATGACATACAAGGACTTATATGGGTATAAAACATCCTATTTGAACCAAAACAATCTTTTATGTCATACTGACTATTTCAACACAATAACATGGGTATGTATTATATTTGTCAATATCTTTATACCCTGCAATACAAGATAAATGTCTACCCATGTCAAAATGAGCATAGAAACTAATTATTTTTGAAATAACATGCTGGATTTGTGGCATTCAGACTTTAGGACAATACATGAACAGTTTCACATTAGTTATTATTGGCTTTTAACTAGCTATCAGTAACTGCAAGTACTCTCATATCTGTACTAATTATTGTCTTTTTATTTGCATGTTTTTTTGTTACACATTTTTCTGCTTTGTAACGGTCTGATGAGTTAAGCCCTTTTCAATTGATTTTGATAGTTTGTTCTTATGTTGTACTATTACACCACTGTCCCAGGTTAGGGGAGGGTTAGGCACCTAAAACTAGTTTATGGGTTTTGCTCATTGTTAAAGGCTGTACCATGTATAGTTGTAAACTTCTATGTCATTTGGTCTCTGGTGGAATGTTGTATCATTGGCAATCATACCACATCTTTTTATTTTATGAACACAGTGACCTCTTAGAAAAAGAAAAAAAATCCACTTAGGCAAAAATAAAATGTGTGTGCTTTTAACATGTTTAACTTTTATCAATGAATAAAATTGGCATTTCTATCTTATTTAATTTGTTGCAGTCATACATTTGAAAATATCACAATTTGTAAGCAGACATGGGGTCAATTACTTTTGAAAGTAATTTATTACATTCAATTATGTTTAGAAAATCTTCAATTAATTTACACATTGAATGAATGGCTATTATTTATCTTGAATTTATTGAACCATAAAATTAATTTTGACTCTTCAATTGAATAATCCCGAAGCGGATTATGTAAAATGTGAAGAGTCAAAATTAATTTTATGGTTCAATAAATCAAAATAAATTATTGCCATTCATAATAAATAAATTTCCATCAAAATTAAGGCTAAAAGAACTTTTTATATTATTTATATTAACAATAACAACGTACACACATGTTGGCGTATGAATATACAATGTCAGAGTGGGCGTGTCGCCATAAAAATGGACAACATTGAAAATAAAAGTTAGTTATACTTTTAACCAATCAGAAGACAGTAAATACGCCAAATTTATTTGTTACATCATCTACATTTGACCTTTAATTTTTACCAATGTAATTAATTCAATTAATGAATGGCTTTTATTTATTTTGAATTTATTGAACCAATAAAATTAATTTTGACTCTTCACATTGAATAATCCGTGAAGCGGATTATGTAAAATGTAAAGATTATGTAAAATATAAAATGTAAAGAGTCAAAATTAATTTTATGGTTCAATAAATTCAAAATAAATCATTGCCATTCATAATAAATAAATTTCCATCAAAAATAAGGCTCAAAGAACTTTTTATATTATTTATATTAACAATAACAACGTACACACACGTTGGCGTATGAATACACAACGTCAGAGTTGGCGTGTCGCCATAAAAATTGACAACATTGAAAATAAAAGTAATACTTTTAACCAATCAGAAGACAGTAAATACACCAAATTTATTTTTTTCCTTTTGAAAGGAAAATTTAGATAAAATATAGAAAACATGCATCATATTTTTCATGTTGGGGCCTTTTATAGCCGACTATACGGTATGGGTTGCCTATAATAATTGCTTACATTCACTTCATTAGAACTTTGGAGGATAGCTGTCTCATTAGCAATCATACCACATCTCCTTATTTTTATATTTATTCTATAATATGTATAAAAGCATGATAAGTATTCAACATTCAAATGTATAGTGAACAAATCTTTGCAAGATATGAGATTTTGTCATATGTATATTCCCTTCGAGAGTTACATGTACCTTTATAGCTAGTGGTATATTTATCTCAATCTATTGGATTAGCACCTGTTGAACATGCAAACATAACTGTCATTATATAGTTTATTATAAAACAAATAGCCAGAGATTATATTTAATGATTGACTATATAGTTGTCCTTTAAAGTTGATTATGTTTAATCAATGTCTACCAATATCTATCTGAATATACATGTAGGTAACAATCTAATTAAGGTATAAGACAGTGACTTACTAATGGTTTCTTTTAAACACAAATTATGGCATGTTTCTACAATTTTTTTTTTCTTTTTTGTTCAATCAATACAAAATAAAAAATCTCCCATTATTGTGTAATTAAAGAAGTATACCTGCGTAGGCTTTGCTTTGACAGTTAACTACATTTACTAATGTTATGGCTTTTCATAATATTTTGAGAAAACACGATTCAATCTTTCTGATCCAAAATTTCAAATGTAATTGAGTTGTAATTGAGAAGTAATGGTCAATTCCAGTCAATTTTGGCTATGTAATTCATTACTTTCAATTACTTTTAATTGATAAAAATGCTCAATTACACATTACATTCAATTACTTCAGAAATTGTAATAAATTATGGTCAATTACAATTACATATTTCAATTACCCCATGTCTGTTTGTAAGGTTCATCCTAGTTTTATTAATAGAAACTTATTTTAATTTAGGACCAGCCATCCAAATCAGTTTTAATAACCTGATTGGGATTTAAATCTACAAAGGAAAAAGTGTAGATTTTTTTTATTTGAGCAAAATACTCAATTGTGCATTTTTTTCCCCGATCAATCATGTCAATAGTAGCAACTTTCCTAGAAACTGAATAAGTATATATGTAGCTTTATTGATCCCCTGAAAATCTCAATCTTCGAAGAGACCAATTGAAATCTAATAAATTATAAAGATGTTTCCAAAAAAGTTTTAAACAAAAACTGTTGTCTTTTATGTAATCCTTTTCACTTTTGTTAGAATGTAGATTGGCAAGGTCAGAGGGTTTTCATAGAGTTATTATTCTTTGCATAGTTTCTTGCATATTATGTTCTGAATACTTTTTTGTAATTAGAATTCAGAATTCCAATAGAAATTTGATGAGAAACGTTTGTTATTGTGTGTCTCTTAGCCTTCCAAGAAAGATGTGAGCAAGCTTCTCTAAATGGTTGAGGACCCGGACATTAGTGAACCCTCAGTTAACAATAATTCATGAACAAGACCCACAAGACAAATTTCGTAAGCCAATGCGGTATCGATCAGAACTAGACAGTACAAGTGAAACTACATTAGCCGATACTTCATCATTTGAACAGACTGACAATACTTTTTACAAAACCAAACACATTTTGGCTCAACAAATAAGGAACGAATGTTAAGAATATTTAGTGCAATATAAAGGTGAACCTGCAAAAAGTGACCTTGAAGTATCAGTTAAATGAAGCCAATCTATCATCAAAAGACCACCTCCAGTTATAGACTAAGAAGTATATAAACAATGTTACACTTTTTTCATGGACTTTATGCAGCGTTTGAAAATTACTCAGTTAATTGATATGTTGACATTTTAAGTAGAAATGATTGCATTTCCATATTATAGACTCTATAGTTATTAAGTTTTTGCAGTTAGTTTTGTGTTTTAGCATAAGTAAATTTTCCATAGTCGTTAAATTGCTTTTTAGTAAAGTTAGTAGCTAGTAAAATTATAAGAAATGAAAAAAAAAGAAAAGATAAGAAATATAAGAAATAGTAGAAAATCTCAAGGTTTTTTTGTGTGTATTTGTTATGAAGTTTTTTTTTAATTCAATTTATTGTGGACAAATAATATTTTATTTAGACTTTCCCGAATTTTATTTTATTTTGATTGTGTACATTTCTCCAAGCTCTTATGCATTAATTCTTTTGTTATCCATCAGAACAAGAATAAAGGTTTTATAGTCGTTTTCAATTGCAATTTTTAACACAACGAAAATGGCATAGCGTTTGCAAATAGGTTACGATACATGTGGATTTACGTGGAGGTATATTGTAACCGCCATTATTATGTATATCTGTGAGTCTGCGCTAAGTATAGATATATCGAGAATTTTATCACGGTGTTGTTTACAAAGCGAAAGAAGCACGTCATATTAGAACTCCGGTTTCAAGTGTAAACCAACTAGAGGCTCTCAAGAGCCTGTGTCGCTCACCTGTATTTACTGATGCTTTGGAAATCATGTAAAATAAGGTTAAAATCATAATTTATAATATTAGATATTAGATATTATAATGATATCTAAGATAATAACAAAAACTGCAAAATTTCTGTAAAATTACTAACTCAGGGCAGCAACCCAACAACTGGTTGTCGGATTCGTCTGAAAATTTCAGGGCAGATAAATCTAAATCTGATGAACATTTGTGCTACCGTCAGATTTGCTCTAAATGCTTTAGTTTCAGAGATATACCCCAAAAACTACATTTTACCCTATGTTCTATTTTTATCCATGTCGGCCATGATGGTTGGAAGGCGGGTCATCGGACAAATTTTTTAACGATATACCCTAATAATGATTATGACCAAGTATGGTTAAATTTGTCTCACTAGTTTCAGAGAAGATGATTTTGTAAAGATTACAAAATTGACGAAAAATTGTTAAAAATTGACTTAAAGGGCAATAACTCCTAAAGGGGTTGACTGACAATTTTGGTCATGATGACTTATTTGTAGATCTTACTTTGCTGAACATTATTGCTGTTTACAGTTTATCTCTATCTATAATAATATTCAAGATAATAACCAATAAAATGCTCTGTAGGGCGCAGCTTGATACAACTGCAGAGGTCAAACCCTAAACAGTTGGGGCAAGTATGGACACAACATTCAAGCTTGATACAGCTCTGAATTTGGATTGTGATTAAATATTTGACACAGCATAGGTTTCTGACACAGAATGAATGTGGTCTAAGAACTTAAAAATTTTAAATTGGACATTCACCTATTATGGTCCAATATCAAAATCTAAATACATGGTTAGATTCAGCATATCAAAGAACCCCAAGAGTTCAATTTTGATGAAATCAAACGAAGTTTAATTTTGGACCCTTTTGACCTAAATGTGGACAAAGTTGATAACAGGGCCCAAAAATCAAAAATCAAAATAAATGGTTAGATTCAGCATATCAAAGAACCCAATATATTCAATTTTGTTGAAATCAAGCAAAGTTTAATTTTGGACCCGATTTGGACCAACTTGAAAACTGGGCCCATAATCAAAAATCTAAATACATGTTTAGATTCAGCATATCAAAGAACCCTAAGAATTCAATTTTGTTAAAATCAAACTAAGTTTAATTTTGGACCCTTTGGACCTTAATGTAGACCAATTTGAAAACAGGACCAAAAATTAAGAATCTAAATACACGGTTAGATTCGGCATATCAAAGAATCCCAATAATTCAATTTTGATGAAATCAAACAAAGTTTAATTTTGGACCCTTTGGACCTCAATGTGGACCAATTTAAAACAAGGCCCAAAATCCAAAAACTTAATACACGTTTAGATTCAGCATATTAAAGAACCCCAAGAGTTCAAGAATAAAACCCCATTGAAATTGGTCAAGAAATAAGCAATTTATACAAAGTATCTTCTTTTGCACAATACTGAACCCCGCTCGTGCGGGTGCAGTCGACTCCAGTCTTAATTGACTAGGATTGTCAGTTTTCCTATCGAAGGTCGGTGGTTTCTCTGGGCACTCGGCTTCCTCCACCAATAAAACTGGCATACAAAAAGCCCAAAAGCGGTGCTTAAAAGTGGCGTTAAAACACCAAAATCAAAATCAAATCAACAATACTGTGCAATTGAATATTTCTTGCAATTGTGCAATTGAATATTCTTGCTATTGTGCAATACTGACAATTGACAATTTCTTGCTATTGCGCAATATTGTGCTATTGGATATTTCTTGCTATTGTGCAATACTGTGCAATTGAAGATTTCTTGCTATTGCGCAATACTGTGCAATTGAAAATTTCTTGCTATTGCACAATACTTATTATATAATAATTTACACATCCTGTTTGGTGTGTATCTCCTGCCATATCATTATTATTTGCTTTTAAATATAAATCAGAAATAACCAACTTAAAATGGAAAATTTTAAAGAAAAAAAAAGGAAAAAGGAAAAAAAAATCCCCCAATTTTTTGAACCTCCTTATGATTCATCACCCCCAAACTCAATCCCAGCCTTTCCTTTGAGGTATGGTACCTTGCAGTATAATTTCAGAGAGATCCATACACTTGAACACAAGTTATTGTCTGGAAACCAGAAAAATGCTTATTTTGGCCCTTTTGGGCATTTTGGCCCTAATTCCTAAATGTTTCGGCAATTACCCCAAACTCAATTCCAGCTTTCCTTTGTGATATGGAACCTTGTAGCACAATTTCAGAAAGATCCATACACTTACACACAAGTTATTGTCATGAAACTAGAAAAATGCTTGTTTTTGCCCCTTTTTGGCCCTAATTCCTAAAATTTTGAGGCAATTACCCCAAAATCAATCCCAGCATTTCCTTTGTGATATGGAACCTTGTGGTACAATGTCAGAGAGATCCATACACTAACACACAAGTTATGTCTGGAAGTTACAAAATGTCGTCTGATGAATCCGATGATTTTGAAGGCTTCACCCGGCAGAGGCCAACGAAGCTGAAGCAAAATATGAACAACAACTGCAATTTCAAGGTAGGTGATGACACGGATGGTAATGAAAGTTCAGAAGAATCTGATAATGATTTACCTGGACCTGCTGGTGATGCAGGAAATATTGATGGCTGGCATGAGGACTTTTTATATTATGAGCGGGGGTTGCCAAATCTTTTTACACCTACTGGGAGAACTGGCCCTACAAGAATCATGCCTCAAGATAAAAGCCCTCTTGATTTCTTCAAGCTTTTCTTTAATCATGTCCTGCTAGAGATGCTGATAGAGCAAACAGACACATATGCAAAATTACAAAAAGAAAACCATCCCAATGAAAACAAGATGCCATGGGTGAGACCAACTATACCTGAGATGAATGCCTTTTTTGGCCTATGTTTTGAGATGGGTGTAGACCGCAAACCTTCAATAAGGATGTATTGGTCCATAGGCAACTTTTGCAATCACCAATATATTCCAAAACCATGAGCCGGGATCGCTTTACTCAGTTAATGAGATATCTTCATTTCTCCGACTCTACACAACAACCTCTGCCTGGCAATGAAAATTATGACCCGCTATACAAAATAAAACCACTACTTACACATTTTAATACCACCTTTCAACAGGAATACACCCCACACAGAAACATCACTGTGGATGAAACCATGATACCATTTAAAGGGAGGGTACAATTTAAGCAATACATGCCACAGAAACCACACAAACATGACAAATGGGTGTGAAAGCTTGGTTTTGGCAGATGCACAACACTGTTATATCCAGTATGTGGACATTTATCCAGGACGAAATGCAATCCCCCAGACACACCTAGGTAGCAGTGTTGTAAAGAGATGCCTGGAAAATTCAAATTTAGTTGGTAAAGGGTACCATTTTTATAGATAATTTTTTCACCAGTCCTGAGTTGTTTGCTAATCTGTATGAAAACTTTGGTACGTATGCCTGTGGTACAGTTAGATACAATCGTAGAGGGTTACCTAAGGACATAATGTGCAAAAACCTTCTGGTATCAACCTCCGTGGCGACATGAAATTCAGGCAGAAGGGATCTTTAGTTACTTCCGTTTGGCGTGACAAAAAAATGTGTACACCGTTTCAACAATCCATGACCATTCAACTTCACAAGTAAAAGGCTCGTCAATAATGATGGAACTTGCACTAGACAAAATTTTGAATGTCCTAAAAACGTTTGTAATTGTGTGTGTCTCTTAGTCTACCGAGAAAGATGTGAGCAAGCTTCTCTAGACTTTGAACATTTCTTCTAGTCAGAATTCTTTTTTTGACACAGTTATGACATTAAAGTAGTATGTTAGCTAAACTTTATTTGTTCATTATTCCAACCCATTTTCTATCTTTTGCAGCTCATTCATTGGTGTTCTAACATAATTCTTTCTAAAAAATGTTGGTCCTGGCAGTTAAAATTAAGATTAAATTACGTCCCTGATCAATTGTAAATATCATTCTTTATCTCCTCTTATATTGTAAAATACTATAAAATCTCAGACAAAAGTAATGACACCAGATAAGCATTGTAATTCAATTTCAAACATGACAAACAGGTAGATCAGGGTTCCCAAATTATTTTTAGCCAGCCGGACATTTTATATATTATCCCGATTTTAATCCCTTAAGACTAAATTAACAAAAGGCAATTATGGTAATCAGTTGGGGCAAGTATGGACACAACATTCAAGCTTGATACAGCTCTGAATTTGGATTGTGATTAAATATTTGACACAGCATAGGTTTCTGACACAGAATGAATGTGGTCTAAGAACTTAAAAATTTTAAATTGGACATTCACCTATTATGGTCCAATATCCAAAATCTAAATACATGGTTAGATTCAGCATATCAAAGAACCCCAAGAGTTCAATTTTTGATGAAATCAACGAAGTTTAATTTTGGACCCTTTTGACCTAAATGTGGACAAAGTTGATAACAGGGCCCAAAAATCAAAAATCAAAATAAATGGTTAGATTCAGCATATCAAAGAACCCAATATATTCAATTTTTGTTGAAATCAAGCAAAGTTTAATTTTGGACCCGATTTGGACCAACTTGAAAACTGGGCCCATAATCAAAAATCTAAATACATGTTTAGATTCAGCATATCAAAGAACCCTAAGAATTCAATTTTTGTTAAAATCAAACTAAGTTTAATTTTGGACCCTTTGGACCTTAATGTAGACCAATTTGAAAACAGGACCAAAAATTAAGAATCTAAATACACGGTTAGATTCGGCATATCAAAGAATCCCAATAATTCAATTTTGATGAAATCAAACAAAGTTTAATTTTGGACCCTTTGGACCTCAATGTGGACCAATTTAAAACAAGGCCCAAAATCCAAAAACTTAATACACGTTTAGATTCAGCATATTAAAGAACCCCAAGAGTTCAAGAATAAAACCCCATTGAAATTGGTCAAGAAATAAGCAATTTATACAAAGTATCTTCTTTTGCACAATACTGAACCCGCTCGTGCGGTGCAGTCGACTCCAGTCTTAATTGACTAGGATTGTCAGTTTTCCTATCAAGGTCGGTGGTTTTCTCTGGGCACTCCGCTTCCTCCACCAATAAAACTGGCCACAAAAAGCCCAAAAGCGGTGCTTAAAAGTGGCGTTAAAACACCAAAATCAAAATCAAATCAACAATACTGTGCAATTGAATATTTCTTGCAATTGTGCAATTGAATATTTCTTGCTATTGTGCAATACTGACAATTGACAATTTCTTGCTATTGCGCAATATTGTGCTATTGGATATTTCTTGCTATTGTGCAATACTGTGCAATTGAAGATTTCTTGCTATTGCAATACTGTGCAATTGAAAATTTCTTGCTATTGCACAATACTTATTATATAATAATTTACACATCCTGTTTGGTGTGTATCTCCTGCCATATCATTATTATTTGCTTTTAAATATAAATCAGAAATAACCAACTTAAAATGGAAAATTTTAAAGAAAAAAGGAAAAAAAGGAAAAAAAAATCCCCCAAATTTTTGAACCTCCTTATGATTCATCACCCCAAACTCAATCCCAGCCTTTCCTTTGAGGTATGGTACCTTGCAGTATAATTTCAGAGAGATCCATACACTTGAACACAAGTTATTGTCTGGAAACCAGAAAAATGCTTATTTTGGCCCTTTTTGGGCATTTTGGCCCTAATTCCTAAATGTTTCGGCAATTACCCCAAACTCAATTCCAGCTTTCCTTTGTGATATGGAACCTTGTAGCACAATTTCAGAAAGATCCATACACTTACACACAAGTTATTGTCATGAAACTAGAAAATGCTTGTTTTGCCCCTTTTTGGCCCTAATTCCTAAAATTTTGAGGCAATTACCCCAAAATCAATCCCAGCATTTCCTTTGTGATATGGAACCTTGTGGTACAATGTCAGAGAGATCCATACACTAACACACAAGTTATGTCTGGAAGTTACAAAATGTCGTCTGATGAATCCGATGATTTTGAAGGCTTCACCGGGCAGAGGCCAACGAAGCTGAAGCAAAATATGAACAACAACTGCAATTTCAGGGTATAGGTGATGACATGGATGGTAATGAAAGTTCAGAAGAATCTGATAATGATATACCTGGACCTGCTGGTGATGCAGGAAATATTGATGGCTGGCATGAGGACTTTTTATATTATGAGGGGTTGCCAAATCTTTTACACCTACTGGGAGAACTGGCCCTACAAGAATCATGCTTCAAGATAAAAGCCCTCTTGATTTCTACAAGCTTTTCTTTTATCATGTCCTGCTAGAGATGCTGATAGAGCAAACAGACACATATGCAAAATTACAAAAGAAAACCATCCCAATGAAAACAAGATGCCATGGGTGAGACCAACTCTACCTGAGATGAATGCCTTTTTGGCCTATGTTTTGAGATGGGTGTAGACCGCAAACCTTCAATAAGGATGTATTGGTCCATAGGCAACTTTTGCAATCACCAATATATTCCAAAACCATGAGCAGGGATCGCTTTACTCAGTTAATGAGATATCTTCATTTCTCCGACTCTACACAACAACCTCTGCCTGGCAATGAAAATTATGACCCGCTATACAAAATAAAACCACTACTTACACATTTTAATACCACCTTTCAACAGGAATACACCCACACAGAAACATCACTGTGGATGAAACCATGATACCATTTAAAGGGAGGGTACAATGTAAGCAATACATGCCACAGAAACCACACAAACATGACAAATGGGTGTGAAAGCTTGGTTTTGGCAGATGCACAACACTGTTATATCCAGTATGTGGACATTTATCCAGGACGAAATGTTATCCCCCAGACACACCTTGGTAGCAGTGTTGTAAAGAGATGCCTGGAAAATTCAAGTTTAGTTGGTAAAGGGTACCATCTTTATACAGATAATTTTTTCACCAGTCCTGAGTTGTTTGCTAATCTGTATGAAAACTTTGGTACGTATGCCTGTGGTACAGTTAGATACAATCGTAGAGGGTTACCTAAGGACATAATGTGCAAAAAACCTTCTGGTATCAACCTCTGTGGCGACATGAAATTCAGGCAGAAGGGATCTTTAGTTGCTTCCGTTTGGCGTGACAAAAAAAATGTGTACACCGTTTCAACAATCCATGACCATTCAACTTCACAAGTAAAAAGGCTCGTCAATAATGATGGAACTTTCACTAGACAAAATTTTGAATGTCCTAAGGCAGTAGCTGATTACACATGTAACATGGGTGGTGTTGATCATGCTGATCAATACATTCAGTACTATTGCTACAACCATAAAACCTACAAGTGGAGAAAAAGAGTTTTCTTTGTGCTCATGGAAATGGCTAAATTTAATGCCTTCAAACTGTTTCTCATGAGTACCAACCACCAAACAAATCTGACATTCCTGGACTTTTCCATTTCTGTAGGGGTTGGTTAATGGTTATATTTCTGAGACCCGCAGAGGAAGACCATCACTTATGCCTGTTGAGAACCGTCTTGTTCAACGTCACATGCCGGCCTCCTTTGAAAAAAATCTAAGTGCCATCTCTGTTACATGAGAAACCGAAATAATCCCCAGGTTCCTATCAAGCAGACTAAGTTTGGATGTTTGGAATGTGATAAACACCTGTGTCTGCCTGAGTGTTTCTCAAAATACCACACAGAGAGGAACTGCTATATTTGAGACCAGTATATTTGTTGTTCTGTTTTTGAAGTTTGTTCCGAAATTTATGACTATAGTTGACAGTTTTGTTGTTAAACTTTTTTAGAAAATGGATGGAAAAAAACATTAAATACAATTTGACATTTTTTTATAAATGAACTTTTGTGAAGGACAGTAGCTGTTTACTCAGGCAGACAAGGTCTCAGATGTAAGTCTTTGTTTAATGTTGATATTAAAGACTTTAATTTTTAAGGAGTCTAAAATGTTAGAAAATTATTTTTTATGACTCAAGCTGAATGTTAGTATGCTTATATAAGGGTGAAAGAAAGACAACTGCAGCTTGCAAATGGGAATTCAAAATAACAGATGGTGTTGTCTCCCTCCAATCAGCAGCGTTGTGTACAAAATGGCAGTCATTCACCTTCGTGACCGTCTGACAATTTTCAATCATATTTTTGAAAAAACAACTCAAATAAAATTTACTTTGTGATGAATCTTTTCAGACAGTACGTAGACTCACTCTAGTAAACATCCATGGGTTAAAATAGGGAAATTATTGCTCAAACGCAAACGCAATTGAATGGACAATTTTCAATGACAAAATTTACGTAGAGAGATAGATAAAACCATTTTGGTGTACAAATATAACATAAACTACAGAACGACGGTATTTCAAGATTCAATAAGTCTTTAAAAGACTATGAATGTCAATTTTTTAGACTAAATTCCCATCCGTTCCAGAGATATGAGCGATCAAACATATTATAGCCATTTTTGCAAGGCACCTGATAAATTAATTCCGGTGATAATTTATTTCGGCTTAAAAATTCTGTGAAAAATAATAATTCAGGAGTGAAAGAGTTAATGTGCATTTACATTTAATTTCTTATTTTTATCATGTTTTCTTTTACAGGCATGACAGGTACTGCACAGTTTTATTCCTTTAATGTGCATCTAATTTGCGATGTTTATTAGATATTTTGAACTAATACAAATTTTAAAATATTAGTTGCCATTCTCTTCACTGAATTCACAAAATCTGCAAATTACTGATAATTTTCGTGTATATTTCACCTTTCATTCCCGATCCAATGACATTTTTATTATAAAACCCTGTGTAGGTAGCGTAACCTGGGAAAGCTAATTTTTTGGCTACTTGTTCCACATGCGGAGTTGCGCAGACACTGCCATGAAAGAACGTATCAATCCTTTACCAGCTGATCTTTAACGTAAAGAGTTATCGACCCTTATCATCAATTTATATAGCTGTGTATTGGTATTTTTGTTATACTTTTCAAGTTCACAGGCAACACAAGTTTTGAACGGACTAATAAAAACTAATACTGGGACAAATTAAGAAAGAGCACAACACTTTAGTTTCTGCAAAATTTAGCATTTATCTTAAAGGAACATGCTCAATGGTTATTCAAAATTTTAAAACAGTAATGCTTTTGCACTGACAGAAAATCATGCATATTTTATTTTAGAGCATTTAAATCTTTAATTAAATATGACAGATTTATTCTGTAATGCACATGTAGGAAAATCATTCAAATTATACTTGTTTACGCAGTAAACAGGTTTTGTTCAATCAATATATTATCAAAATGGCCGTCAAGTCATCTTCCGGATCAATAACAAAAACTGTGTCACTAATGTGGCCGATTCAATGTGTAATGTCGGATAGCAATTATGTGTTATTGCAATAGTGCATTGGTTTTAGAATTTCGTTGTCGATAGTATCTTACCATGAATTACATTATCGACGTTTTAAAAGTATGTTGACTAGTTGAAGAAAGATCATCCTCATTTTTTCCCCGATCAGTTTATCACGTGATCAATCCCACAATTCTCGAAAACCGCTAAACGAGCAAAGTAAACAGGTGAAATGGAAAGTACAAAAATAACATATTTGGCAAATACAATATCGGTAAGGTTAATAATTTATAACCTACTGCAAAATGTTGAGAAAAACCTATCCAAATGTATAAATAGAACTCATATTTCCATTTAAAATATACCCCCTTTTTCCTTACACACTAGTGATACTGTGCACAAGTGCCCTTCATATTATACAATATATGTCAGATTTGCAGATTAGATTATTCAGTCTGTATTCAAAGTAGATGAGATACACAATCATTTTTATTGTGAAAACTACATTCATACTACATTTATAAAGTCAATGAGACAGCAACCAAACAAAAGACAAACATTTCTTTTTCTTCTTCCAAGTTAGGATATGAATGTGTATGGTACCGTGAAAACTTTGTGCGGTGTCGATCAACACAGCTAGTCTTCTCAAAACTATTTACATTTAAAACATTCACCAATTTAGGGAGCAACCATTTAACTTAAAGGTGGGGGGGATTTATGGTTTCTTGTCTGAGTCAGAAATTTTTTTTCGTGCGAACATTTTCTTTTAGTTTTTCGACGCTATCAATCAAATTATTTTTTTCAAAATTTAACACTATTAGGTATGGGGAAAATCTGGATTCAGCATGCTTTCAGAGTAGCCCTGAATCCCTCTATTGTGTGTCGGCTGAGGTGACTTTCAATGGAAGTTGATTGCAATCCCTGATGGTCTTTCAATCTTCCAATGATGTAAGGTCTTTTTGTAAAAGGTCACTTTCTGCCTGGTTGTTGATCGTTCTAAAGAGAAGGCTATCGTCGGCAAATAGTTGGGTTTCGGATGACCTGATGTTCCTGGCATGTCATTTACAAATGATTTATGTAGGTCAGAAACAATAGAGGTCCAAGAACTGTGCCTTGGGGAACGCCAGATAGTACAGGGACTTGAGAGGAGACAGCTCCTTCCAATATTACGATCTGCATTCTATTTAGGTCAACATATGCTGCCCCTCTTAAATGTGCAGAAAAAAGTCAGTTCAGAAGAAGCATAAAACTAGAATGCTGGTAAAATGCCACTAATGGACAAAAAAACCACAGGTTCCAATGTACATGTACAAGTAAGAATTCTAAATTTGTATCAAAGAATGCCCACAGTTACTGGCAGATTAGCTCAAAATACTTAAACTGCTGATATAGAAATCAAGCTAAATTTCACTCTAATACCATTATCAGTGACTTTTAAGTAGATTTCATAAAGCAAAGTCATGGACAGTTTATGTAGGAAATCAATATCATATTCAAATAAGGCTGTCACGGTCAGGCTCTCACGGTTAGTTACTGTAAATATTTACAATGGAATAAAGTTTAAGTCAAAAATATTCAGTTTTTTCCTCAATTAAAAAAAACCATACACTCATATACATTATACATCCAAGGACTCATACAGACACTCATACTTTCCATTAACAATACCACAGTGGAATCTGTTTCCTGTGGTACTTGTTAGGCACCATCAGTTGATAGCTTGAGAACAGCTCACTGACGCTGTTCTCTGTCCTATTATTTTATAATAACTTGAACTTGATTGTATATATATAGTTTTAATCGCAATTTTTTATTTTCATTGCAGATAAATAATTATTTTCTGTTTAAATTGGGGCGTTTTTGTAAATAGTCCAGTATGCAATAGTATATAATCATTGGATGTCGATGGAATATTACCTAAAGAAGAAACAAAGAAGAAGAAAGTAAACCTTATAAACCATTCAAGTTCATGCATAAAATCATTGTATTTAAGAAGGGTACCAACAAATTACCAATATTTGGAATTATATTTTACAAATTTTCCAAAGTTTAAAGATTGTAACATATTTTGCTCCTGGGAAATATATTCGATCACAAGTACAACACTGAATAAAAAACTATAGTAACAATAAAATTATAATGAAAGCAAATTATAACTAAATACCATATATTTCCAGCTTTTTAATGTTTTAACATAATTACTATTATAAATATATCAATAGTAAAATATATCAATTTTCTTTTGATTTTATGGGTGTAAAATTTGTCATTTGATTCTTAGACTATTAATAACACATTTTGGACATTTGATTTAATTAATTTTTTTACCAATTTAATAGTCAACAAATATTTTTTTGCTAATTGACCACCTAGTGTCGAGATAATTGACCTAGTGTCAAGATAAATTGCACATAATCAAATGAAAGCAGGCAGTGTCTGAGTGACCCCGCATGCACCGACGAGTAGCCAAATTGGCCTTCGTAGGCTACGCTAATACCCGCTTCCAGTTTTATGATAAAATGTCATCGGATCTGGAATGAAACGTAAAATATATGGGGAAATTATCGCAATTAGTGAATAAATTGATTACTACTCAGAAGTTTTATGAATATTTATATAGAAAATGAACAGTTTTTCTCTAGTTTATGAATAGTCTTAAAATGTGATATATATGTGGGAAAGACTTTTGTTCAAAATTATACAAATCAAATAACTATGTACAATTGTATAAAAGAAACTCAGAATCAATTGCGGCTTTAGAGAAAAGTATATACATTGTATTTTAAAATTTTGGTTTGTTTTGCATTTTACTAGAAAAAAAATTTCCACGTAGTTTTTTTAAAATTCAGTATAAATTTTATTCTTTTAATGTGCATATTGAGTTAAGCTATTTCAGTTGATATTTTATAGTGTGTCTTTCTATGTTGTGATGTTACACTATTGTTTCAGAAAAAGGGTGAAGGTTTGGTACCATTAAAACGTTTAAACCCGCTGCATTTGTTTGCACCTGTCCTAAGTCAGGAATCTGATGTTCAGTAGTTGTCGTTTGTTGATGTGGTTCGTAAGTGTTTCTCGTTTCGTTTTTATATAGATTAGACCGTTGGTTTTCCCGTTTGAATGGTTTTACACTAGTAATTTTGGGGCCCTTTATAGCTTACTGTTCGTGTGAGCCTAGGCTCCGTGTTGAAGACCGTACTTTGACCTATAATGGTTTACATTTATAAATTTTGACTTGGATGGAGAGTTGTCTCATTGGCACTCATACCACATCTTCTTATATCTATTTGCATTTAATTTCTTATTTTTATCATGTTTTCTTTTACAGGGACTGTACAGTTTTATTCCTTTAGTGTGCATCTAATTTGCAATGCTTATTATCATGATTATATATTTTTAACTAATAAATACAAATTTAAAAATATTATAGTTCTGTTTCCTGTGGTACTTGTTAGGCACCATCAGTTGATAGCTTCAGAGAACAGCTCACTGACCTGCTGTTCTCTGTCCTATTATTTTTATAATAACTTGAACTTGATTGTATATATATAGTTTTAATCGCAATTTTTTTATTTTCATTGCAGATAAATAATTATTTTCTGTTTAAATTGGGGTCAGATTTTTTGTAAATAGTCCACGTATGCAATAGTATATAATCATTGGATGTCGATGGAATATTACCTAAAGAAGAAACAAAGAAGAAGAAAGTAAACCTTATAAACCATTACAAGCTGTCATGCATAAAAATGCCACTTTGATTATATGAGGGACATGGGTACCTGAGATTGACAACTCTATTGAATTGTTATATTATATACTGAAATGTCATACAGCTTGATTGATCATTAATTATTTTTCAATTAATACTTAGGAGGCAACTCTCTGTATACAGAGGGGCGGTAGGACCTTTTTCCAATACGTTAGGATTAGTCCTTTATTATTGCAGGAATTCAGGATTGGGCCTTTATTTTAGTGGGAATTCATGATTTACAATCATTAGGACTAATTTTTTATACGCCCGTCTGTCAACATATATTTGTTCCTAATAATATTTGTTCCTGAGGGAAACAATATTATAATAATATTTGTTCTGCGGAAATTCGGTCATGGAATACTTCTTCCAACTGTATTATATTTGTTCCACTGATATTTGGAACTTACTTATCTTATATGTTGATGAGTATAACAAATGTTCCTAGTATGCTGAAGTTTAAAGTTTACACCTGAGTGATTTATATTGTCTAAATCAAAACAGGTTTTAAATGCTGATTATATGATTATTATGTAAATTGAAAAGTGTTAGTGAGCTAGATATATTCACCTGTACACAACACCTGAATGTATAAACATGGAGGCTGATGAGTATGAGAAAATATTTATGTTCTTAAATGATGGAACTTATGTTGAAGGTAAATAAATATTTTAACAAGTTGAGCTGTGAAATATAAAGGTTAATTCTAATGAGACAAATATCATTTAAATGTAAAATATGCATGCCAGTAATTGTGGATAATTTGAAATGATTATTTAATGTCTACAACATTGGGAATAATTATTTCCCATATTCACGATACATGTTCTTTTACCAGTATTATTTCTACTATAGTATATCAGAATAATAATTGTAAATACCAATTTACCATTCCAGCATTTGTAATAGATAGAACATAATAATATTTTGGATCGGAAAAGATATTACATAATACTTTTCCAATCGGAATAAATATAACATAATACTTTTTCCAATCGGTATAAATATTACATAATACTTTTTCCAATTGGAATAGATACTACATAATACTTTTTCCAATCAGAATAAATATTACATAATACTTTTACCAATCAGAATAAATACTACATAATACTTTTCCAATTGGAATAAATATTACTTAATACTTTTTCCAATAGGAATAAATATTACATAATATTCTTTTACATTATAAATAGATATTACATGATATTTATTCCTTTTACACTAGATATAACCTAATACTTTTTCCTTTTGGATTTGATATTACATAATATTTTTTCCATTCGAATATATATTACATAATACTTTTCCTAATGGAATATATATATTTCTGAAGTAAAAATCAAAATAATTAAACGGCATCAATTTCGGAATGATTTGTATATATGTTAATAAAGCAGTTGACCCGTAATTTCTGATTACTTTCATTTTAATGAATGATGTCAAATTGTCAAAATGATCATAGTAAAATGTTATAGCAGTCATAAAATTTCCACTATAATGTTTATTCCAAAGATAATTTATAATGTAATAAAACTTCCTATTGGAATTTATTTTATGTGATAAAAATTCGAGGCATCTGTCCTTTTATTATGCTTCTTGAATATTTTCCACCATAATATTTATTCCAAAGATAATTTATTATGTAATAAAACTTCCTATTGGAATTTATTTTATGTGATAAAAATTCGAGGCATCGGTCCTTTTATTATGCTTATGGAATAAATATCACATAACATTTATTCCAATTGGAACTTTTGTTACATAATAAATTATCTTTGGAATAAATATTATGGTGGAACTTATATTCTGTGACACGTCAAAATTTTGACAGCACGTATTATGGTATACAAATGTCCAGCGTCCGTCTATCCGTCTGTCTGTCGTAAACATGTCGCACCGTAACTTGAGAACAACTTATCCTATCCAAATTTCATGAAACTTAATATAGTTGTTTCTTATGATGGTCAAATGATCTGTATACTTTTTGGTGAAAATAATATTAAAACTTTTTGAGTTATGGGACTTTGTAACTAAAACAGGGATGTGTTTTTTTCACATGTCGCGCCGTATCTCAGAAACGATTTATGATTATTGCTTAAAACTTTACACACTTCTTATAGTTATATGAATCTTAAGATCTGTATACTTTTTGGTGATGATTCAAAATTTTATTTTAGAGTTATTGAGTTTTTTGTAAAAAAAAAAGGGGGGTTTTTCACATGTATCTCAGAAACTTTTTATGATTATTGCATAAAACTTCACATACAAGACGACGTGCGTATCATGCGCTCGTGGCGCAGCTGCTTATTGGGATCTGGGAAAGAATGCTTTATTTTTTCAGGAATTAAGGATGATACACCCTCTACCTGTGTGCTGTAGTTACGATTTACTGGGGCTGAAGGAAGGTGAAATTAGCAAAAAATTTCGAAATTACCTTAAATCGAAATTTCAAGAAAATGAAATTACTGAAATTTTAAACATCACACAAACCTAAGTAATTTCCATGAAAAACTAAATTGAATCTTGCTTGTCCATTTCTGCTTATATGAATTTTTTTGACAATGGCTAGAGTCAGTTTGATCCTTGGTGAATCCTCGTGTATTTGTATGACATTTCCAATATTGATATCTGTTTATTGCTTCTTGTGTTGCGATGATATTCTCGTAGACATGTAAATTATTCATGATTCTATTTACACCAAAAACTTTTTAGTAATCTGTAATTCCATTTTACATGTTTTAGACAGTTTATTAACAGATTTATGAGTGATATCATTTTTTTATTTGCAGGTTAAAGTAGTGATGATCAGTGATGTAATCCTATGTCTTCAAAGCAAGTGTGAAGGGGTGATTGGTTCATCTAACTGATCTGTTGAGACATTAGTTAAAGGTCTGTCAGTAAGTATTGTTTCAACTTCTGGAACAATGATCCGGAGTTATTCAACATTAATCAAATAATATATCCTTCTTGATACCATCAATTGTATTATTGGACATGGAAATAGCGGACTTCCGTCTGTACATCCCAAAATTGGTTTCCGTTCTCTAACTTTAGTTTGCCTCAACCAAATGTTATGAAACTTAAACACAATGCTTATTACCACAAAACACAGATCAAGTTTGAATTTTAGTGGCGTCACTTTTACCATTCTAGAGTTATGCCCTTTACAAATGGGAAAATTGCTGAATTTTTCGTTTCCGTTCTCTAACTTAGTTTGCCTCAACCAAATGTTATTAAACTTATACACAATGCTTATTACCACAAAACACAGATCAAGTTTGAATTTTGATGGCCTAACTTTTACCGTTCTAGAGTTATGCCCCTTTACAAATGGGAAAATTGCTGAATTTTTCGTTTCTGTTCTCAAAACACAGATCAAGTTTGAATTTTGGTGGTGTCACTTTTACCGTTATAGAGTTATGTCCCTTTACAAATGGAAAAATTGCTGAATTTTCGTTTCCGTTCTCTAACTTGAGTTTGCCTCAACTAAATGTTATGAAACTTTTAAACAATGCTTATAACCACAAAACTCAGATCAAGTACAAATTTGGGTAGCGTCACAGTTCTTGAGTTATGTCCCTTTATAACATTATATGCAAGCGGGGGGCATCATCTGTATCCCATGGACACATTCCCCATTTATATTTTAAAGAGTTATGCCCCTTGGAAACATTAATTATATGGAAAATTGCATCGTTAGCATTCTCATGTGTACAATTCTTGCCAGATTTTTATGAAACTTACATCATAGGTTTATATTAGCAATGTCCTGGGCGATTTCGAAAATTAGTGCCCAATTAAATGTTTTAAAAGAGTTATGCCCTTTGGAAATATTTATTATATGGAAAATTGCATCGTTAACACTCTCATGTGTACAGTTCTTGCCAGATTTTTATAAAACTTATATCATATGTTTATATCAGCAATGTCTTGGATGAGTGTGAAAATCAGTGCTGATTAATTATTTTTAAAAAGAGTTATTCTCCTCGGAAACATTAACTATATGGAGAATTGCAATGTTAGTGCTCTCATGTGTTCAATTCTTGCTAGATTTTTATGAAACCTATATCATAGGTTTATATCAGCAATATCTTGGACGAGTTTGAAAATCAGTGCCGATTAATTTTTTTAAAAAGAGTTATGCCCTTGGAAATATTAATAACATGAAAAATTGCTTAATGAGTGCTCTAATGTGTACAATTCTTGCCAGATTTTTATGAAATTTATATCATAGCTTTATATTATTAATGTCTGACAAGTTAAAAAATCAGTGCCAATCAATTGTTTTTAGAAGAGTTATGCCCCTTGGAAATATTGATAAAATGGAAAATTGCATCTTTAGCTCTCTCATGTGTACATTGTTTGCCAGATTTTTATGAAACTTATATCATAGGTTTATATCAGCAATGTCTTAAACGAGTTAGAAAATCAGTGCCGATTAATTTTTTTTAAAAGAGTTATGCCCCTTGGAAATATTAATTGCATGGAAAATTGCCTTATGAGCACTCTAATATGTACAATTCTTGCCAGATTTTATGAAATTTATATTATAGGTTTATATCATCAATGTCTTTGACAAGTTTAAAAATCAGTGCCAATCAATTATTTTTAAAAGGGTTATGCCCTTGGAAATATTGATTATACAGAAAATTGCAATGTTAGCGCTCTCATGTGTTCAAATCTTGACAGAATTTTATAAAATCTATATCATAGGTTTATATCAGCAATGTCTTTGACACTTTCGAAAATAAGTTCTGATCAAACATTTTCAACGAGTTATGCCCCTTGGAAATATTTATTATAATGGAATTCACATTGCATTTGCTGTGAAGCCTTCATTTCTCTTAAGATATTAATAAAAAGTTTTAAAGAACCAAAAAAAAAGTGCTTTCTTTAGTTATTGCCCTTGTACTTTGGATAAATATAATATATGCAACACGGGGGACTTTGGAACTCTGTTCTTTTATTACTGATGGTGAGCATGTTATTCAAGTTCCTTAATCTGCTTGGCGGCTGCAATGTATGTTGTAATGTTACAAGAAATAATTGTTTTTGGCAATGATTTTCTACTAGAGAATGTTTGAAATGCTCACAAGAATGTCTTTTCAGATAAATTCTTTCACTACTTCCTAATGTACAGCACAGGTGTTTGCACACATAGATAAACAAATATACACTTTTCTGGTTTGTCCATCTGTGTTTCCAACATTCAAAACACCAGTAAAATCTACTCGTATTACTGTAAACATTGGTGCTTCTGTAAGTTGGTCCATAGGTTTTAAGGTGGAGAATCTAGAACTTATTATCCTTTGTCATTGTATTTGCATTAAGACATTATATAAGGTCATTTGTGTGTTTGTCAGGCATAAAATCTGCCTCATTGCACTGAGCAAAGCTTAAGGATGAAAATCTTATTTGGGATAATTTCCATATGTTGGCTTAGATAAATGATAAAAGTAATACATTCTGTTGGTAGTGTTGAATAATGTATATGAAAATACAGAAGTATGCTTAAAAAATAACAAAGTACAAGGACCTCGTCATTTCAAGGATCCAGTTTACACATCAGAGCTACTTTTCAACCAAATCTGGAATCCCTGAGATTTTATTGAAACATCATGATCATGATGGTCACTGGCAATTTGACTGTTTTCAGACATACATTAAACAAGCCACTGTTGATTTGTGTTGACTTATATAATTACTTCAGCCCTGAATTCAATGATAAAGTACATAGTGTTTTTTGATTGTTCTGGTTTACTCTTCATTTTGTGGCTGTTTGTTTCTTAATACTGTTGACAACTTATATTCATTGTAGTTTATTGACACTATGTTTGATGTTGCTATATAATAACATTGATAATATTAATCACCTTTCAGCCAAACAATATAAGTTGTAAATTGTGTACAATGGAAAGCAACTCTCATTGATCTATCTGAAAACGACTTTTTCTGGAGTTATTTCACCCTTGTTTCTTTCATCCTGGCTTCAGTTTACATGTGGTATTGTGCAGAAAGGAATGTCCCAGCCACAAACATGTATTTTTTAAATTTAATTTTTGTTTTTTCCTATATCCAGATCCAGTTCAGGTGCTTATATATTTTTTTTAAATCAATTGATACTATAATATTAATACATTAATAATGTTTTTTTGCACATTTACCACACTTTAAGTTGTCAATTTACCAACATTCATGACATATATCCCTTTTACATTTTGTCATAATCAGCATCAATCATGAGCATATTTCCAAATATTTTTTTATTTCAAATTTTTATGGACAATGAAAGTAAGAAATTGACATAAAAATATTCAGATTAATTAAGCAAATTGGTGTTGGGATTTTTGATACATCTTATTTGTTTTTGATAAGAACAGTTTATGATGCAATAGAAAGGAAAATATGAATGATTTGTTGATAGATTATTGCAGGATCCAATTATTTTGATATTTTTTGGTGATTTTTTTAGATGTTCACTGGATTACATTTAAGACACATGCTCAGTTTATGTTCTATATAAATTCATCATAAGAATGTACCATCAAACAGAATACTTTTACATGGTAGTAATAGGTGAGTCAAATACTTCTGCAAAAATTAGTTAGTGTATAGTAAGATAGAAATTTAACTTAATGTTCAAAGGGAAATAACTTAAAAATAATTTTAGACTAATTTCCACTAAAACTTATTCAGTTATGTCCCTGTTGGTTAAATGTTTGGAGACATTGTTTTATTTTGTCTGTGCATTTGTCCCACAAAATCTTACACAGTAAATATAGGAATAAATATTTTGTTATGAATCTACTGTATATTATGTTTTTTTTTTTATTAGTTTGATTTTTGGCTTACTGACATATGTGAAAGTGACTAGTTCTTATACAGTGCTCCAGCTAGAAATTGAAAGGGGCAGGGTGCCAGTGGAGGGCAGGGCACTTTTTTATGATAGGAAAAGGCACTGCTCATTTTTTTGTCTACGTTTCTGTGTGTATCACGAGTTCATATTTTTTTTTAATTGTATATGTTGACAATAAAGATAATAAGTTGTTGTTTTGATTACTTGTTCTATAAAATTTGTATTAGAAAAGTCATAATGCATGGCAATACACGTTCATACATCACATCACTATTAACCAAAAGAGTCAAAATAGACTTAATAAACTTACTATAACCCCCACCCCCTTTCCAATAAAAAACAGCATAAACTAAACATCTTATATTTTAGAGTTGTCTCATTTAAATTTTCAGCTAGAGTTTGGCCCTCTCAACTATTTTTCATTGTTCCTGTTAAGGAATTATTTAGTATAACTTCACCAAATTAAATTGTCATGATAGTTTATCTCCACCTAACTCAATTGTGTAGGATTACAGCCATACAACTTTCAGCAGGTAAAAATCATTCTAAATTGACAATGTCTAGATAGAACATGGATTGACAAAAGTATGATTATCAAAAATAATATATATAAATGTCTGGATTATAGAAATGAGATTTTATCTTCTTAATTATAACATATTATTTCATTATGCTGTAATAATGTACTGAAATATGGGACTTTGCCAAATATTGTAATTGTGTTTGTGCCAATAAATTATTTGTATTTGTATTTGTATGTGAGACTAGCAAGACTGATATTGGTAATAATAAAATCATTAGAACAATACTGCAAGTGACCAACTCGTATCAGACTTTGAGGAAATCTCCTTTAAGAAGAAAGGGTTGTAATGACCCAAGGCCACCCTTAAAAAATTCTTTGTTGATGATGCCTACCCATGCCTTGTAGGGTTGGGTAGGTAGGTAGGGATTTTATTTTTTTTTGGGGGGGGAGGCCAACAACAGAAGTTACATTAGTCACATATTTTAAACAAAAAAGGATTTGAAACGATTTGTGTCCTAAATTTTTTCAGGTAGGCTGCTTTTTAGGTGGGTAGGGAGGCAACGTCAAACAATATAAATTTTATATTTTTTTTAATTTTTAGCCCAATACCACCATTACTAAAAACAGAAAGTTTGATAAAGACTTAACTGAAAAAGTGTGAACAGCTGGTGAAGGTCCAGTTGGATAGAAAAAAAATTACTAAATGATACATTTATGATCCCCTGTTAGCAATCTGGTTAAATAGCCAATCTGCATTTAAACATGACCTCACTAAAATTTTAATTGAAACTTGGTTAAAAAAATTTATTACTTTTTCATGAAAAGTCATGTGAAGGAAAAATTGGTTGAATGATACATTTATGATCCACTTTAAGAATAATGTTAAATGATTAACAACACAGTTCAGTTCGGTAAGCATTCTTAAGATCCTGTCCATGACCATTTCTAGCAATTTATTTACGATAAATACTCATATAGATATTCAAATTACAAAACTATATGTATATGTGTAGAGCCATATTTGTCAAGAAAATTATTTTAAAAAATTTCACAGAAAATGTTCATGGTGTATGAAGTTAACTGTAAATTATGATGGTTTTTTTTTCAGGAGATTGAATTGAAAATATTGAAATGTAAATCTTGTAGCCTTTGACCAGTCATCTGACCAGTAGTGAAAACACGATTAATGTATCATGAGACATCATATGCTATGAGCAATTATCAAAGGTATTTTAAAATAAGATGGTCACAATATTAATGAATGCTATACAATAATACTTCACTTATCTACAATATCTGGTAATAATTAAGTATGAACAAAAATTGATCAAAACACATGATGGTCACCATAAGAATATTTGACTTGAAAGCAAGTAGGTAAATTATGAAACATAAGGGAAAAAAATACGTGGCTAAGAGTGGGAAGGAAATGCTGCTCCAAATGTCATGTATGATTAGTTTTGAAAAAAATAAAGAAAAATCAAGACATTAGCATTGCTAAAATAGTAAAAATAACATGAATAGACTGAATTTTGTGCTTTGAGAACATTCTTCTAAAGACCAAAACATTTTCCTTCAAATAAGACAGTTACAGTGTTGTATAACAAATCATTTTCTTGATGATGACCACATTGTATTATATGGAATGGTCAGTTGAAATTTTGTGTCAAAGTTAAATAGACAAAATATGCATGAAATGAGATGTTAAGTAAACAACAATCAGACAGAAATCTAACAACACTAAAAACCTAGACAACAAGGTCAGAAAATTGTCTTCAATTCTTTTATCTTATTGACCTGTAATTGTTCACCACTTTGGTCTATGGATAGGAAATGTTTCATTGGAAATCATACCATATCTCCTTATTGTTATTTTTATTATAATATTATCAACGCATAGATATATTAGTTTCCAGAAATAACCTTTGAGCTAGACAATGAAACTTTAATTAGGGAATAATGTCCCTGGTGACATTAAGAACCCCTATTAAATATGTTGTAAATAGTCAAGTTCAAAATCTAAGTAAGAATACATTGACTGATTTTTAAAAATAATAGAATTATTCTTTATTACTCATAATTGAATTTAAGGCCATTAGGTCAAAGTTTAATTTATTATCAGCATGAGGTTTGTAACATTTTAACAGTTCATTTTACCAAAATCTTGCAATTAACGAAGAATTATATCCGATCAATGTCCAACAGTCCACTCAAGTGAACTGTATTGACTTTTAACAGAAATATTTTATAGATGAACATTTTTTAATTAAAAAATCAAAATTATATAACAGCCTCATCTCATGAACATTCCTTTTAATCTTTAATCTCTGATGCTTTTTATCTATTATTTTCAGATGAGAGTAAACCAGTCATTGATTCCTTGACAATAGGAATTTAGACCAAAAGATAACATCAGCCCAGTAGTTTTTAAATTTCAATACAATAAAGAAGATCACAATTCTAAATGGATACTGGTTCTTATGTTGACTCATCTACACCATTATTATGGATGCCTAGAAATATCACCGTAGTCATGTTAGATTAAGTATTAATTTTCATAACACTAAACAGTCACGTACATGTAATGTAGACTAACAAGGAATTCCTCTAAAACAATTCAGAAACAGGTTTAATAGAACTGAAAATGTATATGCTTCCAGTAATGGAACTTGATGAATACAATTCAGCCAGCTGTATTATTGTAAGAAACAATCTGGTAATAAATATTTGTATCAGATGTATCTTTATTTATAAGATGAACATATATTACAAATATATCCATCCTCACGAGAATGAACTTTTAAAACAGTGGAAATTCTCATTCAATTAATACTATAAAAAAAACATGATGGCCAGTTCCTTATTTTGACTTTAATAACAGAAATTTAAGACCCCTGCAAAATTTCTCATCTTGGGTTGATAAGATAAGATATGACAACATTGAAGCATGCATGCATTACTATTGGTTCCGTGGAAGGTAAACAGTAAAATAGCAAAATTACCGAACTCCAAGGAACCCAGAAGGTAAATTTGAGCTTTTACTGTCACTTTCCATCAGTCATTTGTCTTTATGTCATCTGTCATCCATCGCCTGTGAACTTTTCTTTAAAACTCTTCTGCTCTGAAACTGCTCTATGGATTGAATCCAGAATGTATCTGCTTTATAGATATTATTTTTACTATGAAGTTTTTGAATTTCAATCAGATTGATCAACCAACATAGCCACCATGGCTAATAATAGAACATAGGGGTCATACTACCATTTTGGCTAATATCTCAAAAACTATAGCAATTACCGGTAGAGAGAAAAAAAAATCACAGGGTAAAACATGGTCAGTACAGCAAGCTTTATCAACTCTGATTATTTTTTTTTTAAATCTGTCCAGACTTTTTGTCTCGCCTTGACGGAGTCAAAAAGCAAGACAGAGGTATGCTGTTTCCGGCGACGGCAGCGGCGTCAACAATGCATTAGTTTGTGATTAGGTCTAGTTCATGGTGAACCACTAGTGGTAGGTCAGTGATATTTGGTATGCAGTTGTATAAGCATTGGCACATCTTATTACCATGGAGATTATTTGGCCCCGCCCCCTCAGTCAAGGTCTATGGACTTTGCAACTTTTCATAGTTTACATGTATTAGTTTGTGATTAGGTCAATTTATGGGGAACCACTAGTGGTAGGTCAATGATATTTGGTATGCAATTGTATAAGCATTGGCATATCTCATTTCCATGGAGATTATTTGGCTCCGCCCCTTAGTCATGGTCTGTAGACTTTGAAAATTTTGCTAAGTTTACATGTATTAGTTTGTGATTAGGTCAGTTCAAGGGGAACCATTAGTGGTAGGCCAATGTTAATTGGTGTTCAGTTGTACAAGCATTAGCACATCTCATTTCCATGGAGAATATTTGGCCCTGCTCCCTCAGTCATGGTCTATTTACTTTGAAACTTTTGCTTAGTTTACATGTATAAGTTTGTGATTAGATCAGTTTAAGATGAACTGCTAATGTTAAGTCAATGATATTTGGTATGCAAATTTATTGGCATTTGCAAGTATCGTTTCCATGGAGATTATATAGCCCCACCCTTGATCATGGTTCATTGACTTTGAAACTTTTACGTAGTTTACAAGTTAATGTTTGTGTTTAGGTTTGTTTAAAGGGAACAACTTATAATAAGTCAATGGTATTTGGTATGCAGTTGTATTAGCATTGGCACATCTCATTCCTTGGAGATTGTTTAGCCATGTACCTTCAGTCATGGTTCATCGACTTTGAATATTTGCATGACTTACATGTTAAAGTATTGCTATTTTAATTTCAACATTTGCATTATCAAAATTACAAAAAGGCGAGACATGTCTCTGTGATAACAGTTTATTAGAGTTATTGCCCCTGAATTGCTGGTTTTTTACTGGGTTTTCCGAAGGAAAAATCCAGTTAATGATTAGGTGAAGTACAGCAGGCGGCTGCCAACTGTTTCTGTGCAATGAGTTATTAATCGTTCAACCAATGCTTTCAAATTTTAATATGTTGTTACTGATGACCAGATTTGAGGTCAAGTTTGATATGGACGATTTTCACTTTTACCTTTCAAGAGTTTGGTCTTTGATAGATTGGAAAATGGCACTTTATGTTGTATCTGTGTAATAATCTATGAACCATTTAACCAATGATTTTCAAATTTTAATCTGTTGTTTATAGTGATTACAAAATGGAGGTCAAATTCAATATTGACAAATTTGACCGTTATTGTTCAGGAGTTTTAACCTTTCAAGAGTTATGTTCCTTGATAGATTGGAAAATGGCACTTTTATTCATTTCCTTGCAATAACTTATGAATCATTCAACTATTGCTTTTCAAATTTGTTATGTTGTTAGTGATAATAAAATGGTGGTCAAGTTCAATATTGAGGATTTTCACTTTTACCGTTCAGGAGTTATGGTCCTTAATAGATTTTAAAATTGCACTTTATGTGGTTTCCTATAATAAACTATGAAACATTCAACCAATTCCTTTAAATTTTGATATGTTGTTACTGATGACAAAATTGGGGTCAATTTCAAATTGATGTATTTCTCTTTTGTCATACATGAGTTATGGTCCTTGATAGATTGGAAAATAGGTAAATCAAGCTCGAAAGCACCTTTAAAATACAGAAAACCTGGTTTGCTGTCAATTTGATAGCTCATTTCTTATTTGGCATTTCTTGACTATTGTTTCAGAAATTATGAGAGCTAGGTTAAAAGTGGTAATTACAAAAATAATCAGCATAAAAGTTCTTTTAACTGAAAAATTTCAGGAAAAATCTGAAAACCCTATATGGAATTATGCCCAAGAAATGTAAGCTTTTAACTACGAAAGTCAAAGAATGCTTGACATAGGGATTACAATCCGGTGGGAGCAGCCACGGCCTAGGTGTTAATTATTTGTATAAAGCTTAAATATATTTCAGAAGGTAGAAGACCTAGATGCTTCATACCTTGTATGCAGATACCTTATTTTACGCAGTTTCCGTCTGTCATATGTCCATTTTCCTTGACCTCATTTTCATGGTTCAATGATTACTTGAAAAAAAAATTACTGTTTTTTGAAAAAAGAGGTTTCCTGGAAGACCCAGAAATATAACGTTGTTTGTGAGGATACTTAATATGTAATTATGTATCCAATACATGAAGGAAGATCCAGTTCTTCATCTTTGGTTGAAATTCCGAAGAAACATAGAACAGACCGATGACTTACCAGGATTTCCTTCTTGGTAAGTGTCGTGGGTATGTGTTGAGTTTCCAAGTGATTTGTCAATACCTAATACAGTTATCAAGCAGTTTATGTAATGTGATTTACACAGAGAAACGAAGATGTTTGGGGCTTTATCTGCGGCGACAACAACATATTTGCCATGGAGGTAGGACAGGTGCTTTGCAACATTTGGGTCTTTAAAGATTGATGTAGCATGTGTATTCACTTACATAGATCATGACCTCTTTGAATATCCATGTTTGGTTCCAATGTCAAAATGCTGCGAATTTGGTTTGTGAGGGAATGTTTCGGTTTAACATGAATTAAATAAACAATTTCGAGTGTTCTACATTTGCGCCAATGTTACGTTTGTGCAAATAATTTTCTAGATTGAATATATCAAATGTGCCAAAAAAAGCCATTTCATTTGCCCCAATATACAATATATATGTAACAGTACAAATTCGCACCCATTATTAAAATGAGTTCCCTCTTACATTATAAATATGGGCTAGGGACCGGACACATTTATTGTCTTTCTCTTTACACAGAATAACGAACACATTATCACTCTTTTGTTAATTTTTCTCATCTACTTCTGTATTATTTAAACTAGTCCTGACGAAATTATCTTTGACAGCTTCGCCGGAATTTGGTCTGTTGCTTTCGTCATTATTTTTTCGGGTCGCCTTAATGTATGTGAACCAACGTTCGAGTCAGGCTTGTAACACATATATATATATATACTATATGTTGTAATCTTTGCTGTTCGCCTTTTCATCATGTATCGCAAACTTATTTCTTCACTTTTCATTGCAAGCAATTGCCTAAATTTGCGACCTTCCTTGACAAGTAATTGGCTATTCCTTGATTGCAAGACTAAGTTTGTTTTTTTTTAATTTGAACATCCATCATGATCAATTCAATGTTTCTTATTTAATGATTTGAAATTTTAAAGAATTACTACTACCTGATAAATTTTAGAAACAGGTACATGTACCTGTAATAATAAAAGTTAACCGTAGATCTACCGATAAATTTGCACTTTCGATAATAGTAATTTTGGCGCTTAGACAACGTATGACTTTTCATTCAAGGAAATTGAGCTTTTGATATTTTTAAAATTGTAATTAGCACATATGTAAAATAGCCACAATAAAATGGAAAAAACATAAGACAAATATTCCAGCGTCTAAATGACATAATTCAAAAATTCAAAACAATTAGAAAGAGAACATTATTGACTGTTCAAAAAGAGAGGCGAAATATACCAAAAGAGATAATCAAACTCATCAGTCGAAAACGATCTGACAATGCCATGTCAAAAAAAAAAAACACTAAAAGACAAACAACAGTAAACACGACATAGGAAACTAAAGACTTTGTAAATAGTACAGTGGCATACTCATTTTGTAAATAGTACAGTGGCATACTCATTTTGTAAATAGTGCAGTGGCATACTCATTTTGTAAATAGTACAGTGGCATACTCATTTTGTAAATAGTACAGTGGCATACTCATTTTGTAAATAGTACAGTGGCATACTCATTTTGTAAATAGTACAGTGGCATACTCATTTTGTAAATAGTGCAGTGGCATACTCATTTTGTAAATAGTACAGTGGCATACTCATTTTGTAAATAGTACAGTGGCATACTCATTTTGTAAATAGTACAGTGGCATACTCATTTTGTAAATAGTACAGTGGCATACTCATTTTGTAAATAGTGCAGTGGCATACTCATTTTGTAAATAGTACAGTGGCATACTCATTTTGTAAATAGTGCAGTGGCATACTCATTTTGTAAATAGTGCAGTGGCATACTCATTTTGTAAATAGTACAGTGGCATACTCATTTTGTAAATAGTGCAGTGGCATACTCATTTTGTAAATAGTGCAGTGGCATACTTATTTTGTAAATAGTACAGTGGCATACTCATTTTGTAAATAGTGCAGTGGCATACTCATTTTGTAAATAGTGCAGTGGCATACTCATTTTGTAAATAGTACAGTGGCATACTCATTTTGTAAATAGTGCAGTGGCATACTCATTTTGCAAAGTAAAGATGTCTGACATATCGTTCAACAAAAAGAGTCTGATCGCTCAAAGACTATAATCCTTATGAAGATTACAACATTCCAACAAGCATGCTTAAAGACAAATATTGAAACAATATGGTAATGCACGGCGAAGTCTTCTGTGAAATTGTGTACGGGTAATTTCTGTACCATTAATTTTAATGCATGACGAATTAGAGCAAATGAAAATGAACCGGAAAGAAAGATTTTAATAACATTTTGCAATAAAAAAAAGTAGCGGAATGTTAACTGAGCGCTCAGACCTTTCAAGTAAATTAATTCCGATCTCTTAAATTAATGGGGAAAAAAAGAAAGATCTTATATAAGTTTGTCACAATCTATCTTTAGGAAATTCAAATTCAGCCTTTTAAAAATCAAGCGGAATTCCACTAAATACCGCAGTATCCTTGATGATATATATATCGTAAAGAACAACGATGCTTTCTTGTGTTATTGAATGATTTTAAAAACGTAGAAATTTCACAATGGATAATTTTATTTTGGACATTTCTATGTAGAATCTACAATTTCGCTGATAAAAGAAAGATGGGAGTCACATGCTTTGATATCTTCAAGTAAATATCAAATACATTTGTAAAATTGTAAATGATACATGTAATTTTCAAAATTAAGTGACGCAAACGAAACATTCTTGCAAATAGATTGTGGCGCAAATTAATGCATTTTTCTAGCAAACGGATATTGGCCCATATGTTATATTAATTATTTATATGCAATTAACAGCAAATGTAGGCGAGACACTGGGTTCCGCGGAACCCTTATGAATTTTATTAAGTTTATAATTAAAGATAAAGAATTAAAATCTACGTTGTTGTTGTTATCTTGTTTTACAGTAGGAGTTTAGTGAGTCGTGTTTTAAACTGGTCACTGCATCTGACATCAAGGGAAACGCTGTTTTGTATTCACATTGTTCTGTGTAGCAATCGTGATGATGATTTTTCTATGTTCTTTTTGGTTTGATGATGTATAGTGTTACATGTATATGTATTCTTCATTGCCACATCATAACTTGTCCAGTGGCGTACTGTGGAACAGGGGCGGATCCAGCCATTTTAAAAGGGGGTTCCCAACCCAGGATAAGGGGGTCCAACTATATGTCCCCATTCAAATGCATTGATCGTCCAAAAAATGGGGGGTTCCAACCCCCGGAACCCCCCTCTGGATCCGCCACTGCTGTGGAATATTCTCCTTCTTGTTACGATTGTGATTTTAGTTTTTTAGTTGTTCTTGGACTGGTGTTACTGGTCTTGGCTCTTTTCAGTAAATTCTTTTGATGCATAGTTTAGACTCGATTTGATCTATATATTCCTTAAAGTATCCGTCCGGTGTACTCAGATTTTAATTCTAAGATATTCTTTGTCATATGGATTGTTCAAAATGTTGCTCTATGAGTCACACCTGATTTAGATTTTACGTGAACTAACGAACATCATGTTTTGTAGATATTTTAGAACTAATTGGTGATCGCAAAATAAAGGCATACAAAACATGTTCTCAAGATGGCCCAAGGATAATCATAACATTATTTCCTTTGCATTTACAACGATAAAACATTTGTTTTGCTACACTTAGCGGTTTCGTGATTTTCAGCTGTTATTTTACTAAATATCATATTGAAAGAATACTTTTATTCCCGCAAACGACAACTTATGAAATATGTATTGAACGTTAGAAAAACTTCAAACTCGTGTATTATTTCATAAATATCTTACTATAAATGTTTCCTTTAATCAACATATTTACGATAAGTAACTATTCTTTGTATTTTATAATCGTTACTATCATTATTTTTATTTTTAGTAATTTTAATTTTTCTATAATATTAAGTGTATTAATATTTAATAAAATTAGATGTATTATATAAATATATAAATAAAAAGGCGAATTCTTAAACATAGATCATAAATATAAGTAAGGAAAGTCATAAACCCATTCTGATTAGAACTATCTTATGACAACTTTAATGTACAGTCTAAGACGTATCCAAGAACCTGTCATAAGAGATATTTTTTTGACATGTCTTATGATGCTTTCGATAACCAGGCCCGTGAAACGTGTAGATGCATTCATACTGAAAGTAAGCAGAATATGGTAGAAAATGAAGACAATTATTATATCAGATGGATATGTGTATAGAAAATTTGTCTCTGACCCCGAAACATTGTAACAATCAAACTACTGAGAATTACGTAGTGTTAAAAGTAGCTTTTCCCTTTGTAACTTTAAGAGTAGGTTTTGATCTGGGTGCTAGATCATCTCTATTTACTATTCGCTAGGTAAGAAAATACAATGAGTTGGGGTGGATTGTATGTTTCTTCTCGAGAATTGTCAGATGAAATAAAAGGCTGAGATCATAGAATTTGTCATTGACCTGGTATTGATCATGCATCCAAAAGTGTTAATTTCTGAATGAAGGACTGAAAACGAAACAACTTACGTATCTGTGTTTAAACTTATTTTACCAGCAAATGCGCATGAGGAAATGGTACAGGAATGTAATGTTATTACTGATGCATGGGCAAATATTTTAAATGAATTAAGAACATCCCCTAGCTAACGACATTTTAAGAGTCTACAGTAAAATGGAACCTAGTTATAGAGGGTAACCAAAATACTAGTTTCCAGATGATATGTCTTTCTGATCTTGAGAGAGAGGTCATAAACCGTCTACAGCGTTATGTAAGGAAGTTGAATAAAGTAATGTTAAAATTTGGTTACGGTTTTGCACAGTATCTGCTTTGACTGTGAAGATAACTGTAGAGTTCATTATATTGGATGATTTTGTACGAAAACCAGTTGCATATAAATTTAGAAGAGTTTTGACAATACCACAAAATTACGAAAATATAGCAAACTTCCGACCCTAATGGGTGATGGCCATTTAGGTGAGTGCCAAGAATGAACATTCCTAAATTTCGCAAGAATAAAACAAAAAGCCCTTTGTTGGTTCTTGTATGATATTTTTTTTCTAAAAATCATATGAACATAATGAAATAGAAGACCATAATTCCAAATCAAATGCATATTAAAATGTTAATTACGCAATATTTACAGAAAATTGCATTTCTCTATGAATCCTTAAAAATGATAAATTGCGCTAAAAGCAAAATATTTCTTTAGATATCAATATGTTTATGTAACAAATAAAATAAATTTATTGTTTATAGGAGAAGGGATTTTATTTTCGTCATTTTAAACTGCAATTGATATAATAATGGACAGGAATCAGCCTTCTAATAAACCGTTTGCAGTTGCCCTAATTAAATACCACCATCTGCAAATAGGGACCAACTTGCTTTTCATTGTTTAGATTAAACATCGATTGTTGGCAATATCATGAAAAAGTAATTTAGCATATTAAAAAAGGAGTAATAAAAGTGATTAAGGAATATACAAGGTATATACAGTAAATTTTTTTCGATGTCGAAATTGTAGGACAAGTTAAGAAGTTTATTCTCGTTCAATATTTGAATGAATACTGTTTGCACCACGCGCTGAACAATCACCAATCCGGCAATTTGTTTTTTTTTTTTTATGTTAGCACATTATTATTTACTATATTAGTTGTTTTATCAAATATGAATGACATTGGAAGTCGTGGAAGATTGAATACCTTTTCTGGGCAATTTCAATCACCGGTTTAAGGTAATGTTCGTACATTTCGGTGTAGTATTTTGAGGACTGTTATTCCTACTTTTATCGCGTTGGTCATGGTGTCATATGTGTGTCATGGTGTCATATGTGTGTCATGGTGTCATATGTGTGTTTATCGGAAATGATAATCTTGTCCTTAGGCTTATTAGTTTTTGTTCTTTCCAATCATATGTTCATCCGTTAGTCTAAAAAAAAACTTTGTAATGAGCAATACTCTTCTAAGGTATACATCGCTTGGTAAATATTAGTGAAGTGTAACGTTTTGCAGTGTACATATGGAGATTGTACATGAAATGATTATATTCATGATGAATACATTCAAATAGAGTTCAATAGCAAGCAATTCAAATTCACCATTACAGTCCTGCTTTTTAGTTATTTCATTTTTGACGATTGTTTTTCTCACATTTATAAACATACCGTTTTGTATGTTTTTTTATTATGTCATCTAATATCAGACACTAATTGCAGTGATGTGAACTTATCACCATTAGAAAACCAAACGAACAGATTATAGCTTGCAAAACATTGGCATGTAAAAAAACTAATGTTACTTATTCATGTTATTGTTTGGATAAAGTTTTAAGGGTTTCTTTTTAATTTAGTTTTGGAAAACACATTACTTCAAACTAACTAGTTTTGGCAATCAATTTGTTTAAGCGACGATTGTGATTAGAAAAATAACGCGAATAAAATTAACCTCGTTCTTCTCTAGTATTATGATAAAATGTGAAAATCGCGAAAATATCCTAGCCAGGTCAACAACAGAGGGCTTAACGCAGAATCATGAAAAGTGCTTAATATGTTTTGTCAGAGTTTGCCTTCTTTTACAAAACGTTCTAAGTGATGATTGGTTGAATTGTTGCTGTGACACCTACACAGTAATTTCCTTCTTTATAGCTTTTTATTCTTTTTGTAATAATTTAACTATTTAGGAAGTCGAATTAAAACTATAAATATTTATTGCAAATTGCTAGAATTTTCATATCATAACATATAAACTGTAAGATGATGTAAATAAACTCCTCATAGATACTAGTCTCAAAATGTTGTACACCAGATGCGCGAAAGACTCATCAGTGACGCTTGAATCAAAAAAGTTAAAAAGGCCAAAAAAGCACGAAGTTGAAGAGCATGTAGGACCCAAAATTCCGAAAGGTTTTGTCAAATACAGCTAAGGTTATCTTTTCCTGGTGTAGAAATCCATAGTATTTCAAAAAATGAAATGGGTTTTAAACAGTGAGTTAATTTATGATATGATACCATTGGTGAGAAAACCTCCTCCACCAGTAGCATCAATCTAGTGATTGTAAATAAACTCGCCATAGATACCAGACTTATATATTGCACGCCAGACGCGCGTTTTGCCTACAAAAGACAAATGAGTGACGCTCGAATTAAAAAGGTTAAAAAGGAAAAAAATGAGAACGACGTTGATGAACATTGAGGACCCAAATTTCCGAAAGGTTTTGCCAAATACAACATTCAACCGCATGTAACTGCAACATGTCATTTCTTCACTAGAACATGACGAAGTTTCATAGAGTTTCCTACTTCAGACAAACACAAAGAACATTTTCAGTGCCTAGAACATGATAGTTTTTACTTTTTTCGTCAATGCGCGCAACGATGCAGTTGAAGCAAAAACAAATTTCTAATTTGTATAAGAGAAATATTTGAAATTCAACTTTTCATTAATTAGTTTTCTAACTATGTAGTTATCTATTTATGTATTCAGTTTTTTGGGGCTAGCTTTATATTTATATATAAAGTCCTTTATTTCTTTTAATGATAATCATGAAATTACAAACAAATAAGAAGAAAAGACAGAAGAATTTTTAACAGACTGGCTATTAAACTACATATTGAAATATCAAAGTTAAGCTCCATAAATTCCACTTAAAAGCATGCATCCCGCGTGTATCATTTCCTTCAAACATTTTTGAATTTTTTGAATGTTTCTTCAACCTAAAATTGACTACTAGTACATAAAAATATTTTCTTACGTAGAACAGCTAAAAAGCTATCTTTTTGCAGATGGTGGTATTTTGAGCAACAGCATTGGTTGTTATAATTGGCAATGTAATTAGCAATGTAATTAGCAAGTGTTATGTCAGAAAATCGCCTTTTAATTGTAGCCAACAAAAGACACAAATCAATAATAAAATTTAACAAGATTTATTATACACTAGTTTACAAAAAGTATTACACAAAAAGAAATGTCAACTTAACTGTCAAAATATGAGTCCAATCTTTTATCTTTTCTTTATCCGGAAATCTTCACGGGAATCCACAGAATATTATATCCAATTGGTCACAATCTAGTATGATGTAGTTTGTAAATAAAAGTGTCAATTCAACTGCTGAGAATGTTGATGTCTATCAATGTCTAAGTCTATCTATGTCTATGTCCAAATCTGTATATTCAACTAACTTTTGGGTCTGCATTTAAATACTCAAACGGAAATTTCTAGACAACGCTAGAAATATAAATTACGCATCTTTTGTTATGATCATTCTGGAAACGTTATGTAAGTGAAATAGAAAGTTCTAATCATTCCATTAGTATCAATGATTGTTCCAGTGAGTCTAAACTGCATAGTTGTAACACAATGTATTTTATTTTGTACACAATGTATATAATAGGCCACACAAAACAAATTAGGCCAATTAAATAAATATGATAGTTACAATATCATAACACAAGAAGCATTATTGCAGTAATTGTATGATGTCAAAAACTTCCGTAACACTAAATGGAATATGTAATTTGGTTTTATGGTGTTTAACAATTCAATTACAGACAAATATTTTGGTTTTCGCTCATTTTTATCCTTTTCACCGGAATTTCAGGAAAAACGCGTTATTTATTAAAAATACGTCATTAATATTTTAAAGTGCGTTTGACATTTGACTAATAGTCTCTGTTTTAAAAGTTTTTTATATTTTCATACAAAATTTTATTATCTAAAAGACAGATTATGCAGAAATGTTGACGTCTTGTAAAATAAGAATTATATGTGTTACTGAGAAAATTGGATTTATTAATTGAATTGTTTGTAGCTGAAATGCAGACTTTGTGATTTCTTTTAAGCAGATTGAAACTATTCAATTCAACTGTTTGCTGAGGAGGATACCAAACCATGATGGAGGATATCATACCATGGTGGAGGATCATACTATGGTGGAGGATATCATACCATAGTGGAGGATAGCATACCATGGTGGAGGATAACATGTCCTAATGGAGGATATCATACCATAATGGGAGATACTATAACATGGTGGAGGATAACATTACATGATGGAGTCTTTTGTCTACCAATTAAAAATGACCTTTTATTTATCGGTATACGTAGACTTTCAATAGCCATTTTACTTGAACTACTTACACCTTACTAATAAAAGATATCCATATTTTTTTTTGTCCAGACGACAAACGATAAAAATAAATTCACCTACCCGATTATTTAACTTACAACAAAGAGTACTAACTGTAGTTCTAATGTTTTTTTCTTTTGATATTGACTGATTTACACACAGAGATTATAAAGATGAAGAAAAAAAAAAGAAATCGATATTTTAAGTTTGCGAAAGTGTGTTGGTTACAAATGTATACAACGACCTGAGTAAGATTTATAATATTCATCCACGGACAGTTTATTTGTAATTTAATTATAATATATTCCAGTTTGCATTCTATTGTCATAAAATTATTAACATGCATCAGAAGACGTTTCTCGGTGCTCTTGGTATGTTTTGATGCGAATTTCACCATCCGCTCCACAAACCTCATATATTTTCCAAAAGACTCTAGAAAATTTGAATGAGTCTATAAATCTATTTTTGCCTTTCAGTTTTATTCGGATATATATTACAAACATTTTGTCTCTTGAATTAATCGTTCTTCATTTAGTAATGCTAAACCATTTTGCTAGATACTTAATACTATTTGCAAACACAGTATGAATTCGAGAAAATTATAAGATTTATAAAAATCTTTTTAAAAACAATTTCAATGGTTCGTACGTAGCCTACTCAATCAACGGACTTTTCTCCTGTGTAACTTCACGCGTAGATCTTGATGAACCGAAAGACTGGTGAAATAGATAGATAGATACTTTATTCTCTAAAAACTAAATACAAGTTTACAGCTTTGGCTATACTTTTTGGTCCTTTCTGGTTTATAGCTCTTCATATTTTTAATAAGCTTTGGATTTTCAAATATTTTGGCCTCGAGCATCACTGAAGAGACATTGATTGTCGAAATGCGCATCTGGTGCAGAAAAATTGGTACCGTTTATGTTATTACTACAACTGGGTCGATGCCTCTGCTGGTGGACTGATAGTCCCCGAGGGTATCACTAGCCCAGTAGCCAGTACTTTGGTACTGTCATGAAAATACGGATTTTGTGTTATTAAAATTTGCTGTTACAAAATTTTGGAAATTATTTAAAGTTAAGGAATGTATCTCCCTCATGCAAAGCTCTGATTCCTTGCCCAGCTTTGGCTATACTTTTTGGTCCTTTCTGGTTTATAGCTCTTCATATTTTTAATAAGCTTTGGATTTTCAAATATTTTGGCCTCGAGCATCACTGAAGAGACATTGATTGTCGAAATGCGCATCTGGTGCAGAAAAATTGGTACCGTTTATGTTATTACTACCACTGGGTCGATGCCTCTGCTGGTGGACTGATAGTCCCCGAGGGTATCACTAGCCCAGTAGCCAGTACTTTGGTACTGGCATGAAAATACGGATTTTGTGTTATTAAAATTTGCTGTTACAAAATTTTGGAAATTTTTAAAGTTAAGGAATGTATCTCCCTCATGCAAAGCTCTGATTCCTTGCCCAGCTTTGGCTATACTTTTTGGTCCTTTCTGGTTTATAGCTCTTCATATTTTTAATAAGCTTTGGATTTTCAAATATTTTGGCCTCGAGCATCACTGAAGAGACATTGATTGTCGAAATGCGCATCTGGTGCAGAAAAATTGGTACCGTTTATGTTATTAATATTATTAATACACTTAATAAATAAACACAGTTTTCTTAAGACAGATTGTTTTTTACTATTAAATAGTGAGCAAAATGAAATTATATTTGGGCTATTTGAAAATTTAGTTTGTAGAAATAATTGTCTTTCGTTCTTCAAATGCGAACAGCAAAACAAATAATGAAATTCGTCTCCTATCTCACCGGAACTACACAACGAGCATGTCCTTTCATTTCGGGCAATGTTTTGCCATCTTCCGTTTTCTATAGGTAACGCATGGTTACCTGCTCTGAATTTACATAGTGTAAACAAATGTTTGTCTATAAGAATATTTAGGTAGTTCTCAAACTCCAATGTTTTTTTGAACAGTCTATAGTTCATGCATTTTGGTGAGTTTTGTATTGAAGAGTACCATGTCTGTTTGTATTGGTCGATTAGCCTCATTTTGATGCTCTGATTAAGCCACTTTGAGAAATGTCCATTTTGTAGTTGAAAAATATTTGCAAATCCGCTCATGTTTAGAATATCTTGAACATATTTAATCCATTTGATACTTTCATTTTTCACATTGTGTTGATAATATGCAGTCTTGTAAATTAATGAAGACAGTTTGTTTTCGTCTGAACATAATAATCTGTTGATTGATTAGGCTACGTACGAACCATTGAAATTGTTTTTAAAAAGATTTTTATAAATCTTATAATCTAATAAAACTGAAAGGCAAAAATAGATTTATAGACTCATTCAAATTTTCTAGAGTCTTTTGGAAAATATATGAGGTTTGTGGAGCGGATGATGAAATTCGCATCAAAACACAACAAGAGCACCGAGAAACGTCTTTTGATGCATGTTAATAATTTTATGACAATAGAATGCAAACTAGAATATATTATAATTAAATTACAAATAAACTGTCCGTGGATGAATATTATAAATCTTACTCAGGTCGTTGTATACATTTGTAACCAACACACTTTCGCAAACTTAAAATATCGATTTTTTTTTTTTCTTCATCTTTATAATCTCTGTGTGTAAATCAGTCAATATCAAAAGAAAAAAACATTAGAACTACAGTTAGTACTCTTTGTTGTAAGTTAAATAATCGGGTAGGTGAATTTATTTTTATCGTTTGTCGTCTGGACAAAAAAATATGGATATCTTTTATTAGTAAGGTGTAAGTAGTTCAAGTAAAATGGCTATTGAAAGTCTACGTATACCGATAAATAAAAGGTCATTTTTAATTGGTAGACAAAAGACTCCATCATGTAATGTTATCCTCCACCATGTTATAGTATCTCCCATTATGGTATGATATCCTCCATTATTATATGCTATCCTCCATTAGGACATGTTATCCTCCACCATGGTATGCTATCCTCCACTATGGTATGATATCCTCCACCATGGTATGATATCCTCCATCATGGTATGGTATCCTCCATCATGATATGGTATCCTCCGACATGGTATGATATCCTCCATCATGGCATGATATCCTCCATTATGGTATGGTATCCTCCATCATGTTATGGTATCCTCCAACATGGTATGTTAACCTCCATCATGTTATGGTATCCTCCGACATGGTATGATATCCTCCATTATGGTATGATATCCTCCATCGTAGTATGGTATCCTCCATTATGGTATGATATCTTCCATCATGGTATGGTATCCTCCATTATGGTATGATATCCTCCATCATGATATGATATCCTCCATTATGGTATTGTATCCTCCATCATAGTATGGTATCCTCCATTATGGTATGTTATCCTCCATTATGGTATGGTATCCTCCATCATGGTATGGTATCCTCCATCATGGTATGGTATCCTCCATTATGGTATGTTATCCTCCATTATGGTATGGTATCCTCCATCATGGTATGGTATCCTCCATCATGGTATGGTATCCTCCATTATGGTATGGTATCCTCCATCATGATATGGTATCCTCCATCATGATATGGTATCCTCCATCATGGTATGGTATCCTCCATTATGGTATGATATCCTCCATTATTATATGCTATCCTCCATTAGGACATGTTATCCTCCACCATGGTATGCTATCCTCCACTATGGTATGATATCCTCCACCATGGTATGATATCCTCCACCATGGTATGATATCCTCCATCATGGTATGGTATCCTCCATCATGATATGGTATCCTCCGACATGGTATGATATCCTCCATCATGGTATGGTATCCTCCATCATGGTATGGTATCCTCCATCATGGTATGGTATCCTCCATTATGGTATGGTATCCTCCATTATGGTATGGTATCCTCCATTATGGTATGGTATCCTCCATCATAGTATGGTATCCTCCATTATGGTATGGTATACTCCATCATGATATGGTATCCTCCATCATGATATGGTATCCTCCATCATGGTATGGTATCCTCCATTATGGTATGGTATCCTCCATCATGATATGGTATCCTCCATTATGGTATAAAGTAAAACAACAACAATATCTAACTCCAAGGAAAATTCAAAACGGAAAGTCCCTTAACTATTGGCAAAATCAAAAGCTCAAGCACATCAAACGGATGGAAAACAACTGTCATATTCCTGACTTGGTACAGGCATTTCCTTATATAGAAAATGGTGGATTAAACCTGGCTTTAAAGCTATAGCTAAACCTCTCACTTGTATGACAGTCGCATAAAATTCCATTATATTGACAACAATGTGTGAACAAAACAAACAGACATAATAGGTAAAAATGTCAAAAATAGGGGTACAGCTGTCAACATTGTGTTATAATCTCAATCACTATAAAACAAACAAATTTGTCAACAAAGAAAAACAAAATTACATATAGACAAAGCACTTAAGCAAAAATGAAAGTCTGAGTAGCAGCTGCAAGCTCTTGAATACCGAATGAGTTGGGCAATATATATCCCATATGCAGGTGAGGTTGGTATATTGCTACTAAGGTGGGGGAAATTGATAATTTCAAAATTAAAATCGTCTCGTTTGTCATAGATTCTGGTACTGAGATGACCGCTTATGTCAAATTCGAGATATAAGTCTAAAAATGATGCGGAGGAAGCCGTGTCTATTGTTTCTTTAACTTCTAGTTCTGGAGGATATATTAAAGGAACCTTATCAGAAGTTTGGATTGTTTATGGAAAGAACATCATCAATATATCTGAATGTGAAATTAAATGATCTGGCTTCTTTGATCTTCTTGTTTTTGACAAGTGTCTGAAGGAACTCCGACTCATATGAAAATAAGAAGAGGTTGCAAGGAGAGGCGCACAGTTCATTCCCATAGGATGCCGACAATTTGTTGAAAACGTCTACCTCCAAATTCAACAAATATGTTGTCAATGAGAAACTCCAGCATACTGATCACTTGTTCCCCTGTGTAGCATGTTTTAACTTTTTGTTCACTATTAACAAAATATGCCGTATGGTATCCCAAAGAAATAAATTTATAACGTATGCTACCATTCTTATATTGAAAAGCATTGTGAATTATTTCTTTTATACGATTTTTCAATTTCACATGGGGAATGGTGGTATCCTCCATTATGTTATGGTATCCTCCATCATGGTATGGTATCCTCCATCATGGTATGGTATCCTCCATCATGGTATGGTATCCTCCTTCATGGTATGGAATCCTCCAACATGGTATGGTATCCTCTATCATGGTATGGTAAGATAATGGTATGGTATCACCCATCATTGTACAGTTTCTTCCATCATGTTATGGTATCCTCCATTATGGTATGGTATCCTCCATCATGGTATGGTATTCTCCGTCATGGTATGGAATCCTCCAACATAGTATGGTATCCTCCATCATGGTATGGAATCCTCCAACATGGTATGGTATCCTCCATCATGGTATGGTATCCTCCATCATGGTATGGTATCCTGGTTCATGGTATGGAATCCTCTATCATGGTATGGTATGATAATGGTATGGTATCACCCATCATTGTACAGTTTCTTCCATCATTGTATCGTATCTTCCATCATGATATCTATTCATCCATCATGGGGTGGTAACCTACAACATGGTATGTAATCCTCCATCATGGTATGAAGTCCCTTTCATGGTATCCTACATCATGGAATGGTATTCCTCATCATGGTATTATTTCTCCGACATGATATGGTATTCTCAATCCTAGTAATCGTTTTTAAAGTAACACAAAAACAAAGCAATCATTGCTGTTTTTTTCTTACCGACTAGCGTTACTAGCTTATATCTTCCACATTTTCAATAGATTAGCTGCGGAGAACATAGTACCTCCATTAAGTTGAAGTCGATGATGTGTGTTGTAGGTAGTTGTTAAAGGTAAATATGAATTTGACTGTTAACTGAGAGTATGGCGTGCTTGCTACGCAACAAAGCCAAAAAACAGAACAGTCGTAATCAAAAATTTTGAAAGAAAAAAAAAAAAAAAACAAAAAGAAAAAATAAAACAACAAAAAAACAAAAAAACAAAAAACAACCCATGAGTACTTATATTGGTCGGTTGATGGATGGTGAATTTTGACTGTTTTTGTATTTATGCAGGATTGTCTTTACACAATGTTTGATGTTAAACAGTCTTGAAATTATAATTTTAAAAGGTGCTCCCATAACTAACATGTGTACTGAGTTCCAGATGATATGACCATAACTAGGTCATTATCAAAAATCATGCATATTTCGATGAGGGAAATTTCGGGAAAATGATGTCTTTGTTTAAAAATCAAAATATGTCCTGCTATTCTGAAATATGGTAGCAACTATATTCAGAAATATGCAATGGGCAAAATTAGGAGTTCCTTCAATTTTGACAATGTTAGGTCATCCTTTGATAGAATCATGTCAATGGTGTTACCAATATAAAAACATGCATTTAGTTATTAAAAAATATTTTTAGATACCAAACTGTTCCAATTTGTTGTTAAGGTTTAAATTACTACTTATTGACATTATTTTTATAGGTATGCATTCTATTTGAACATAAATTTCAGAATAAATTGTTGTACAAAACATAGCTGTCCTAATTATGGCTGTTGTTAATATTAAAGTATACACTAAAACTGAATATATGTAAAATGTGTAAGACTAAATAATTAGATAATGCCTAAACCTTCGTATACGGCCTAAAAAACTTTCATTTGTTAATCAAAAATAAAAATTATAAAAATTATTGCATTTTTATACAGTAACACCACTGACCCTTCAGTAACTACAATGACACATAAGTATCACCATTGACAACAAAGTTCAAATTTTACTTTTATTGAGTACTGAACACAAAACAAAGAACACTAAGCAAAAGAAAAAGAAAAAAGAATAATTCTTAGGCTAAAAAATCCTAAATTATATAACATAACATCAATAACTAAAAATGTCAATAGTGTTACTAAATAGTGTCATTGGTGTTACCAGCATATACCAGTTTGTGAAAACTTGGTACAGGTAATACCTTATATTGTTAAAACATTGTTAAATAAGTATTATATTTCATATAATAATATGATGTTTCGATTGTCATAATATATTCAGTGGTGTTACTAAACTGGTCAATGGTGTTACTTTATTAAAGTGGTCTCACCATTGACAGTAACACCAATGACGTACAGGTGTATTTTTAGATTTAGTTGCAAAATAAGTGCCCCATTTCCCTATTTTATATGTTGTTTCTGGTGCATGTTTCTACAATCAATGTCTTTTCATAAATCAAAATTTAGGAAATCTTTCGGAAAATGATTTTTATAAGGGTACACCATGGACACTAATTTCATTTACGATATAGCTTTTACTTACTTTTAAGATTTTTTCACTAATTTTCAACATAAATTTTTTTTGGTCGTCTGCATTACATGCTTACGGGTAACATTGCTAGGGGAGAAACTATAACTGCTGAAATCTTGAGAAAGATAACTCTTACCCAACCAATTTGTCTTTTGGATACACCAGTGACTTAAAAAAATGAGACTCTTCTTTTTGTTGAAAATTTTTATTATAAAACCAACATACACTTTCCAAATCATTAAAAAATGTTTGTATATATCAAAATGCAATAAATAGTGATAAATCCTAATAACAAAGGATATGAATAATAGTCCTATTTCAGGTCTGAAAGGTACTATTGAAATAAATAACAGTTAATTCTGGCTATATCCAAGGGTTTCGGAAAACATTAAAGATGTTTTTATAACATTTCATACTGTAAACTGTATATAGTGTATCACAAAACATTCATATCTAACATATACAAGTGTTATTTTGATATATTTTCATGTTTGTGACTTAAAAAGACCAAATAACATATATTTGCATGTTTTTCTTTTTTTTTTTATAATGACCCAACTACGTTGTTAACTATCTTAACAAAAAACTTTAAACTTGAAATTGACGGACTGATCAGGAAAACATTATCCCCCTTCCCTTACTACAGCGTATGGAGGGCATTAAAATCCTGGTTACAAAGGAAAGAATAGCCAATTTTGCTTGGACTGATATACAGATGAGCAATAGTAGCAGCTTTGATAATTTCAATGTTCGATTGCAATATTTTTTTTCCTCATTTTTACTCCTAACAAGAAGTCTTAACATTTGACAAATGTAAAGATTCCTGGCCCTAAAGCTTAGACACAACTGGGTCTCTCATGTAACAGGAAATTTGTTGAATGACAACTAATGCACGTAGATACCAAATGTTAATGGAGTCATAAAGATCGATACAAAGCAGAAAAACATCAAACAAAAACACAGACCGGACGTGGCAGGGCATTTATCCACTCCTCATCCCTAACAATAAAAAAGACACTAAGTACAGATCTGAGAGTACTCGCAGTTACTGACAGCCGTAGTTCAAAGCCTATTTAACATTTGCCTACACAAAGGTCTCAGTGGCTTAGCAATATTAGTGGCCTCAAATTACCAAATAATATCCTGTATATGACTAGAATTCAGATGTAGTAAAGGATGGGTGAAAAGTACTTTCGTATTCGATTAAGAATTACCCTTTCAAGTTAGATTACAATGAATGGCAGAAATGTAATTTTCTTAGAGTTGAATATCTGTATGTAGCATAGTTCCCTCAAGGTTATATGTTGCTGTATCACCATTTAACGGCTTTACCTAGGAAACGGTCTTTCATGTTGCTGTATCACCATTTAACTAGGAAACGATCTTTCATGTTGCTGTATCACCATTTAACTAGGAAACGGTCTTTCATGTTGCTGTATCACCATTTAACTAGGAAACGATCTTTCATGTTGCTGTATCACCATTTAACTAGGAAACGGTCTTTCATGTTGCTGTATCACCATTTAACTAGGAAACGATCTTTCATGTTGCTGTATCACCATTTAACTAGGAAACGATCTTTCATGTTGCTGTATCACCATTTAACTAGGAAACGGTCTTTCATGTTGCTGTATCACCATTTAACTAGGAAACGATCTTTCATGTTGCTGTATCACCATTTAACTAGGAAACGGTCTTTCATGTTGCTGTATCACCATTTAACTAGGAAACGGTCTTTTATGTTGCTGTATCACCATTTAACTAGGAAACGATCTTTCATGTTGCTGTATCACCATTTAACTAGGAAACGATCTTTCATGTTGCTATTCTACTCAGGACTATTTCGAGCTTGACATATTGTATACACTCTTGTCATCTGTTAACTGTTGAAGACTGTGGTATACGTATCTGTATATTTGTTGTTTTGTTGCTGGGTTGCTTTCGCATTGACATGTACCCACTTCTCCTTTCTTATCAAATAACAGACATATGGATGGCAAATATTTGCAATATCTCATAAACCTTTTAATCAGAAAGAGGAGTTTGCAAAGGCTAGTTATGGCCCCGCAACAAAGTTGTCGGGGCCATATAGTTTTACCCTTATCAATCATTCCGTCATTCCGCAACGAACAGTTATACGGACTTTTTTTCTCTAAACGCCTTCACGTATTGAGCTGATTTTTACATCGGATGACCGTGAGGGCATTCCGGTGTATTGCTGGCGCCTAGATTTCCATTACGTAACTTTCGTGTTGGGATTGTAACCGATCTATAAACATGATAAATACGCAGACATTATCGAGTGCAAAATAACATTCCTTATCGCTTGTTATAAATTCATTTTTTTTCAATGGATACTCCTAGAAATATTTTTTTAGAACATAAATTAATAATATGAAAATGTTTTGTCGTTAGAAATATATATATAAGTAAAAAATCTTTAATATCTATGCACACGTACAGAAAAAGTGTGTTAACGCATGCGGGTGAATATCTCAAGAACGTTTGTAATCTCCCAAGGACCGATAACTCTGCATGGGACACTGAACGTTTTGCGGGAAAATCTGAATGCCTACTCAAATCTAATCTATTAGAAAAATCGAATTATTACAGAAGAGTGTCCACCATGCACTTGCACTGCACTATCATTAATATAGTAGAATAGAATGATATACAAATGAATGAAAATTATATATACATGTAACTGTAATATACAAATATTAATATAATACATAACAAGAAACCAGAGTATACTGATTTGTATCACTACAATATAATAGTTATTACGATGAGGTTGAATTCCCTGTCATTTATTTGTCATCCACGCACGAACTTGTCACAGAAAAAAATATATCTGTACTTTAATCTCACTCTCAGGTATAGAGATGTAATTTTTTTTCTGAGACCAGTGCTTGTGACCATCCACAAGAACTTGCGGTCATCCGATGTTCAGTACTTCAGTACTTTGATTAGTATGTGAGTCTACTATGGTGAGTTACAGATCGAGTTTACGTTTGGGTCCGCTCCGTTGATTTTTGCCGAAATTACGGGCTTTGGACTTGAACATTTCATGAAAATAGCAGTTATACGGACTTTTTTTCTAAACACCTTTACATATTGAGCTGATTTTTAGTATGTGAGTCTACTATCAGGCGCGCAGCTAATGTCTACGTCAATACGTCCGGGCGTACACATGAATTTAGGAGAAAAATAATTTGATCTAGACAAATAAAAGAACTGGTTGAAAGCAAACGAGTCTTGCAATTCTTTCTTCATTGACTTGTAATTGGAGATAAAAGTGACGAAATTTAATTTTTAATCAAATGGTCTTATATCATATGTTTATTTATTTTCCGAGTGTCAAAGTCTGAATCTACTGTGAATTCTACTCAGTTTCTTGTTGCTTAAAGCAATTCATTATCTGCTGAGATACGATATATGGTTTGCATTTTAGTCGAGCCTGCGACATCAATGTCGCAAAAACTATACTTAGCGATCCTAGATTCCGTCGCCGTCGGCGTCGTCAACATTTAGGTTTAGTCTGTGGTTAAAGATTTTTTTAAACATCAATTACTTTGTCAAACCTTCGTGGAATTTTACGGAATTTGGACAGAAGCTTAATAAGACTAAATTAAAGACCGTATTCAGAGCAAAATTTTGAAAATACTTCTTTTATTTTACTGATAAATGGACGTAGTTTTGTTCAGCTAATATTTAGATACATTATAAGGTTAAAGTTGTTCAGACATCAATAGCTTTGTCAAACCTAGCTTCATGAAATTATACGAAAGTTGGGCACGAGCTTCTTTATGATCAAAAGACACTACCCAGCGCATAATGAAAATGTATTTTTGATTTTTCCGTATTTTACTGATAAAAGGGCTTTGAGTTTTACTGTGCGTATTGATTTGTGTTTGTTTATTCTACATTGGCTAGAGGTATAAGGGGGTTGAGATCTCACAATACATGTTTAACCCCGCCGCATTTTTTGCGCCTGTCCCAAGTCAGGAACCTCTGGCCTTTGTTAGTCTTGTATGTTTTTAAATTTTGGTTCATTTATATGTTTCGGAGTTTAGTGTGAGGCCCATTTTCTCTGAACCAATATACATTTTTGTTCAGGGGCCAGCTAAAGCCCGACTCCGGGTGCGGGATTTTCTCGCTGTGTTGAAGACCCATTGGTGGCCTTGAGTTTAATGAAGTGGATGTAAGCAATTGTTGTTTTGTAGATACAGTCTGGGGTTAAAGTTTATTACACATCAACTACTTTGTCAAACTTTCATCGAATTTTATGAAAATTTGGAAGAACCTTTTTTATGATTACCTGATAATGTCTAAAGCATTTTTAAAAATTATTTTTCAGAATTTACGGACTTTTTTTAATTGCAATTAACAGACAGTCTGGGATCATTTTTTTTGGACATGATTCTTCAAGCATCTAAAAAAAGTTAGATTTTTTCTTAAATCCTGTTTTTGACTGATAATGGATTCATTTTTTAGTCAATATTACACTTTTACACGGACATCAGCAATCCCAAGCGAGACAAAGGGCGACGACGACGACGAGGGGGGTTTTAACGACCTTGTCTACCCATGAGGGACTTGCACAGTCGGCCCTGGCTTGCGCCTTTTTTGGGCATTTCAATAATTTATTTTTACCTTTTGGTAATTGATATAGAGACAAAGGGTTCCACGGAACTCTTTACAAATTTTTATATTACACCTTGCCATCTATGAAAATTAATTATTTCATGTGTCCATTAAAGGAATTTGCGCATAGAAATGGGAGAAATTTAGATGGTCATCATAATTAATAGAACGACAACATTGAAATGGAGACTTGCTCTAAAGTTTTGGATTTTTTGTCGATTGATTGTTTTACCCCACATCTCCTTTTGACATATTTTACAGTAACTGGTTTCGACGTTTTCTCTAAGACCAATGATCATAAGATTCCAAATTAAAACATTAGAATACACAAATTAGACTTTAATGTATGTTGCTATTGAAGAGTTTTTAATGACAGAAATGGTATATCTTTCTCGATAAGGCGTGAGCTTCCGGGGTTTGCCCCCTCGAACACCCTACCAGGAAGTCCTCTGCCCTGGAACCGCTGAGGGCCCACAGGCCCCTCGCCGAGGTCCAGGCGTACACTTAAAAATGGCCTAGCTACGCCACTGACTATGATGAGTTACAGATCAAGTTCATGTTTGGTTCCGCTCCACTGGTTTTTGCCGAACTTACGGGCTTTAGAATTTGAAAAGTTCATGAAAATAGCAGTTATACAGACTTTTTTTTCTAAACACCTTCACATCTTGACCTGATTTTTGGTATGCGAGTCTTCTATGATGAGTTACAGATCGAGTTTACGTTTGAGTCTGCTCCATTGATTTTTTTTCTGAAATTACAGCTTTCTTGAAAATAACATTTGTACCGGCAGACTTTCATTTTCAAATTTCCCCTCCTAAAAATGGCTTCAAGCTTTTTTTGCTAGCGGGGCCATTCGTGTCGTTCCGACACATCTAGTTTAGTTTATTGTTAAAAAGACAGTAGCAAGCTAATGGTTATCACCACTGGAACTTGCATCTTGGAAATATTGATCATACTTTCATTTCATTGCAACATTTAAATTGTCGTCTGCAAGGTATGGAAATTACCTCTACCTCAATAGAGTTTTGTTATGAGATCTAAGCATTGAGAATACCTCCACTTCGTTTTCACTGGACAAGGTGATCTGAGGGTTTTTAAGATGCATGCAGAATTAGCGGGTATTGGTTATAACCATGCAGACGGGGACATATAAGCCTTAACTCTTTACTGAAATGTATATCAGATTTGGAGTTGAGTTTTGTTAATGAAAACATTAACATCAATATATGTATTCTACTGCCAATTCAATCCACCCCCTCCCTAAAAAAATAACGTTTTGAAATTACAGTTTTCCTTTAATTAATATTCTTTGATAAGTTCCAATTAATTTTGAAAAGAATTAGTCTTTTGATCAAGCGGTACTGACACAGGCACTTGTCTCAGAAAAAAAATTCCTATATACCTTAATATATAGGATTTTTTTTCTGAGACAAGTGCCTGTGGGTACTGAATGATCAATTATGCTCACAGGCACTCGTCTCAGAATTTTTTTTCCTGTATACCTTTATATAAAGGTATATATAGGAAATTTTTTTTCTGAGACGAGTGCCTGTGATTATGCGTCCAGTCCGAATTCAGCACATTCTCTGAGTACTTTATTTGGTATGTTGTCTTGGTCTGTCATTGTATTATCGTGTATGGATAACAGAATAAGAGCACATAGACATAGACTTTAGATAAATGAAACTAATTTTTGAAATATACATATATATTACTTTGAAAAAGGGGGAAAAGGGGGGTCCATGCTCAAAGCGCCAGTGATTTTTATCGGCCTTATAACACAATAACAATTAATTAAAGATCGAATTTATCTATGAATTGTGCTAATAGTACTAAAACAAGAAAAAAAAGCCAACATTGAGTTATGTTTAAGAAACTGTTCTATAAGGACGTCCCATTTACAGGCCGAATTGTCGTGGGTCCGAGACTTCTACCCCGAGTACACAAATTAAACATGTACAATCACACGGAACTGTCTATATGCTTAAGCTTGCAATGGAAAAACCGATTTTATATTTATACTGATGACATACCCTAAACGGATGTATCGAAGTTCACAGGTAAATAAGCAGTAAAATAAGTAAGTAGATATATTCTTTATTTTTTCTTGACGATTATACGATTATACAGTTATAATGACATCCATCAATAATTCAGTGTTTATTCTGTATCTGTACAAACGGGTCCTACTAAAAAGCGCCCGGGAGCGCCCGGGTGAAGAAAAAGCGCCCGGGAAAAGAAAAAGCGCCCGGGGAAGAAAAAAAAAGCGCCCGGGGAAAAGAAAAGGCGCCAGGGGAAAATATATAGATATTGTATTGGCATGAGACAACTTTGTGTCGATGAAATAAGTTATGCACATTGATTTTTTTTTTATTTTAGACAAGTATTTTGCAAATTCAGATAATAGACATTTGTAATAAAGCACAAAAACAAGTATGAATTTAACAATAACATATGAATACTATTTCGAAAGACAGATAATAATGGATCACAGTTTGTGCTGAAGATTTATAAAATGTTCGACATCAAAAGACATGTTTTTCAAAAACGATATCAAAATGAAAAATGCAAAACAACTTAAATTTCACAGATAAATATTAATTTTATAAAATTAAAAGAGTTACACATTATTTAAGAACGATAAAAGTGACACGCACATGTATATCAGCATCTTCTGTTGGATTTGGTTGTGGTTCTAGCGGAACTCTTGCACCCTTTACTGTTTTTACGAAAACGCCTTTTTGGAGATCAATATACTGCAGACGCCCATTTTGGTACACAAATCTGTGGGTCTTCAAAGAGACACGACTCCAACAGCAGTTTAGATGTAGCATGGTCCAAGTCTATCTAACTTCTCTTCGCTGTACTCAGCTTCAGTGATTGTGGGTAGCATGAAATATTAAAATTCAATAAGCGTGCCTTTTGGCTGAACAAAAAGTTTTATTATTTTCTCTCTATTATTTATATAATATATTACAAATCTCACCTCTGTTAATCGTAATAAAGCTGATGTGTAAGTGTATTCATCTGTTTGGTCATGGGAAAACACCCTTTGCATGAATAATTCACATTTTTGTCTGTGAGGAACATCTCAAAGTCTGCCAATTCCAGCTCTTCACATCGTAGATGGTACCACGTATCACAATTGTCGCAGCAGATGCTTGCAATTTTACAATTTTTACGGCATATTCCACAAGGCCAGAATATCATATTTGCTTTAGCAGTGGGTTTAACTTTTCTTTTCTTAGTGGCATGCATGTTGAAACCCTTCCACGATCTTCCACCGAAAATTCAAGTGTGTTTAATAAAATACAAAACTTTGAAAAGTGTTCACCATGCAGTTGCGAATATTAGACCTCGGGCACTGATTTTTTTTAAATAACGAAATATACGTTTTGATCGAGGACAATATCGTTCATGATTCTTCTATATACTCTTGTTTATATTTACTTACTTACTTATATACAATTTTGAAATCTAAAATGTAAAAGTGCAACAACACTATCTACACACTTTAGATGTAGCATCGTACATATCCCCATTTATATTAAGGACAAAACAAGCAATGATTATTTTTTTTTATTCAGGAAAACATTTATTGTTATAAAATATTATTATTTTATTCTCCCGGGCGCTTTTTTCTTCCCCAGGCGCTCCGGCGCTTTTAGTAGGACCGGTACAAACAAACAAACTATTTGCATATCACTGCGCCCAAAATCATGAAAATGAGCAGAATATATTACAATCATAATTTTCAACATAATATTAAAGTATAAAAATAAAAATGTATAACATGATTAGTTTTGAAATTGAATTAGCCTAAAAATTTTCACGACGACATTTGGATTAATTGTAGATCTATCCTAATAAAAGCTATGTATGAAAAAATGTCCAGATCATGTCTAATACTATTAAAGCACAAGTTAGAGACGATATTTTTTTAATACGTGTATATAAGTGTATTGTAAAGCAAAATATTGTCCTATGAAATATTATCCCCCATGATAATGCATCATTATATTGTGTACCATCTGTGAAAAAATGTACTGAAAAGGACAATATTCCATATGAAATTTTGTCTATATTGAACATGTTGAACAATATACTCATAGATTGATGCAGAGACGCATATAATTATTATGTCTCAATCTGATTGATGGAGTGTCATGAAATTTTGTCTCATGAAAGGGACATATATATATACATTATACTTTTATTTCCTGCGCCCACAGCGATATGAAGATTTGTTCACACAAGAAAAATCATATTTAACAAGGGCATCCCCAGAGGGAAATACATGACTTTTGGAGGGTGAACAAATCTTCATTTCTCCCTAAGCCAAGAGAAATGAATGTTTTATCCACTGCCTATACTTTTTTTACTTCCTGAACATAAGATATTAATTTACATTTAATTATTTTCTTATCCGCTTGTTTTTTATAACTAAACACGACATAAACAATGATAATCTGTACTGATCAAAAGTAATAATTTTTGGAAAGATTGGAACAATTGTTCAAAGTCTTTCCTAAGGCACTGGCCTCCCTAACAAGAAGTAGCACAGGTTAGCTACTAAATCTAAAAAAATGTATACACACTGAAATATAGTTCTCTATAATTGTCATGTCTGTGTACATATGCACATATGAACTGTGAAAAATTTGGGTTATATTTTTGGAGCAGTTCTTTCGAGTTAATGTATGTATTTCTTTAAGGTTTGTCAATTTTCAGGCTTTTTTGTCATTTTGAGTAGGTAAGAGTAATGATACAATACCAATATGATTGACAACTGTCATGATCACCACCAAACAATAAGAGACAAGGTGGGCCTTAATTACAATGCCCCAACTCCAAATGCCAATCATATTGACCATGTCAGTCTTACATAATTTCAAAAACAGACCCTTCATTGTACATGTTATACATCTCAATATACAAATTCTTTGACCTCATAATTGAATACACAACTGTATATATTAAATGTTTGATATATAAAGAAATGATAGATTTATTCATTGCCTATTACTTTTGATCTACACTACAGTACAAGCTACATAAACTTAAAGTGATCCTGTAAATTATGTCTGAAAGATTCGAGAATGAATCCCATTTCAATAAAATAAGTTTTTTATTTCTTTATGTTGAAAAAGTACATTTTCAAAACCGTTTTCTGGAAAATATTAAATTATAAATTGAATTTAAATACACTCTACAACTTTTAATCTTCAGTGTCATATAATCATGATAATCGTTTTCAAAATCAATAAGCAATTCTTAGAGGAGAAAAATAGTATACCGTTATTTCAACTCACAAAGTGCCCAAAACAACCTGTTTAAATTATTTTTTTGAGACGATAAAGTTCTAAGCTTCAAGTCTATCTGTTGGTCCCATGTCCTACATGTACAAGGATAATTGATAAACTTTATTAGAAGAATCTTTGTTTTGTAATTTCTTCTGTTTCAAAGAGACAACCTAAAAGGTGAAACATGTAACAGGGAACATTGTTTGGTTAAGATATAAACTGCAATTTAAACGAAATTGTTGTGCAAATAAAGGGACCTGCTATCATTGATTTACATTTAGCTCATTTTATCTGACAGTGTCTAAGTACTGAAAAAGTGCTTATCCTTCTTAAGACCTGCAATTGTCAGCAACAGTGCTATATTAATGTTCTTTTTGTCCACACCATACCTAAATATGATTTGAAATTTTTCAAACTACTCTTCCAATCTTTCCATGAGTGATTTCCATCACTTTGATTATTCTTTTTTGTTTATTTTTAGATCTGAAATAATTTTTAAAATTGAAATTACTATACCATGTATACTATCTCTATTAAAAAAAACCGTTTAAAACATTACAAACATTAACCGCGGGTAACGTTGCACAAGGAAATCCTGACGTTCAGAGGGGAATATGAAGTTTTGTTCAATGTAACGTGGGATAGTCTCAACCAATCAAATGTTGATTTTGCTATCAATATTAACATGCAGTGGAATTATATTGTTTACGGGGCCAACTGAAGCTCGCCTCCGGGTGCAGGATGTACTCACTGCATTGAAGACCCATTGGTGGCCTTTAGATGTTTTTTTTTTTGCCCTATGGTCGGGTTTTTATCTCTTTTACTCATACCCTGTTGTCATTCTCTATTCTATCCATAACTCATGGTGGTGCTCCTTAGCACATACAAGGGAGGTTATAAAAAAAATTATTTATTCGACAATGATAAAATCAAAGAGTTTATTTTATTTTAACGATAATAACAAACATATATTTAACATAAGTGATTGTCAGTACTTTATTTATATTTAGACAGTATAATATGGTACAATTAACAAACTTGTCTTCAATCATTTATCAAGTCAGATTGTATTTTCAAGCACAAATTTTTTGGAACATATACTTTCATCAGAAAATACACTTTTTAAAACAAATTTTCAATGCTACAAGGTTTTCAAACCCCTGGATTAACAAACGTATTATGGTATACCGTTGTCTGTCTGTCCTTCCGTCCGTCCGTCTGTCTGTCCGTCCATCCGTTGTCAACATGTCGGACAATAACTCAAAAACGCTTGAACCAATTCGTATGACTCTTTGGTGAATTGTTTATACCTATTGACATGAGCTCCCTTTCATTTTTTATAAATTTTAGAGTTTAAGTTTCAGAGTTTTGTGGTTTTTTTTCATTAAAAAAGGTTTTTTTTCCAGTTTTCGGACAATTACTCAAAAACACTTTCACCAATTTGCAAAAAACTTTGGTGAATTGTTTATATCTATTGACATGAGCTCCCTTTCAATTTTTATAAATTGTAGATTTTACGTTTCCGAGTTATGGGGTTTTATTCATTAAAAAAAGGGGGATTTTCCAGTTTTCGGACAATAACCCAAAAATGCTTTCAGCAGTTTTCATGAAACTTTGGAGAATTGTTTAAATCTATTGATGTAAGCTCCCTTTCAATTTTTATAAATTTTAGATTTTATGTTTCGGAGTTGTGTGATTTTATTCATAAAAAAGGGGGGATTTTCCAGTTTTCGGACAATGCATTGAGCAGTTATCATGAAACTTTGGTGACTGGTTTATATCTATTAAGATAACCTCCCTTTAGTTTTTCATGAATTTCTGATATGACATTGAGAAGTTATTGAACTTTATTCTTTGAAAAAGCGACAGGCGTATTATACGCTCATGGCGCAGCTGTTTATTGGTTATTATCTTGAATATTATAATAGATAGAGATAAACTGTAAACAGCAAAATTGTTAAGCAAAGTAAGATCTACAAATAAGTCAAATATGACCAAAATTGTCAATTGACCCCATAAAGAGTAATTGCCCTTTAAAGTCAATTTTTCACAATTTTTCGTAAATTTTTGTAATCTTTTACAAAAATCTTCTCCTCTGAAAGTACTGGGCCAAATTAAACCAAACTTGGCCTAAATCATCCTTGGGGTATCTAGTTTAAAAATTTATCCGATGACCCCGCCCATCAACCAAGATGGCCGCCATGGCTAAAACTAGAACATGGGGGTAAAATGTAGTTTTTGGCTTATATCTCTGAAACAAAAGCATTTAGAGCAAATCTGAGAAGGTGTAAAATGTTCATCAGGTCAAGATCTATCTGCCCTGAAATTGCCGTTGTTGGGTTGCTGCCCCTGAATTGGTAATTTTAATAAAATTTTGCAGTTTTTGGTTATTATCTTGAATATTATTATAGATAGAGATAAACTGTAAACAGCAATAATGTTCAGCTAAGTAAGATCTACAAATAAGTCAACATGACCAAAATAGTCAATTAACCCCTTAAGTTGTTATTGCCCTTTATAGTAAATTTTTAACAATTTTTTGTTAATTTTTGTAATCTTTTACAAAAATCTTCTCTGAAACTACTGAGACAAATTTAACCAAACTTGGCCACAATCATCATTTGGGTATCTAGTTTTAAAAATGTGTCTGAAGATCCCGCCTACCAATCAAAATGGCCAACATGTCTTAAAATAGAACATAGGGGTTAAATTCAAGTTTTGTCTATTATTTTTTGAACTGTTATAAATAGAGAAAATCTGAAAGGAGCAAAAATGTTCAGATTAATGAGCTCTACCAATTGTCCCTATATGCAAAACTGTTAGACAAATTCTTTTAGGAGTTATTGCCCATAAATGACAAATTTTGCCATTTTTGTCGAGCCTGCGACATTTGTCGCAAAAGCGAGACATAGCGATCCTTAACATTCTGTCGTCGTCGGCGGCGTCCACAAATATTCACTCTGTGGTTAAAGTTTTTAATTTTAATAACTTTCTTAAATTATCCTGGATTTCTACCAAACTTGGACAGAAGCTTGTTTATGATCATAAGATAGTATCCAGAAGTAAATTTTGTAAAAAAAAAAAATCCTGTTTTTATACGACGGCAAAACAAAAAAATTTTGCGGTCGTATATTGGTATGACGTTGGCGTCGTCATCGTTGTCGTCGGCGTCGTCGTCATCCGAAGACACATTGGTTTTCGCACTCTAACTTTAGTTTAAGTGAATGGATCTCTATGAAATTTTACCATAAGGTTCAATACCACAAAAGGAAGGTTGGGATTGATTTTGGGGGTTATGGTACCAACAGTTAAGGAATTAGGGGCCAAAAAGGGGCCAAAAATAAGCATTTTTGTAACTTCCAGACATAACTTGTGTGTTAGTGTATGGATCTCTCTGACATTGTACCACAAGGTTCCATATCACAAAGGAATGCTGGGATTGATTTTGGGGTAATTGCCTCAAAATTTTAGGAATTAGGGGCCAAAAAGGGCAAAAACAAGCATTTTCTAGTTTCATGACAATAACTTGTGTGTAAGTGTATGGATCTTTCTGAAATCGTACTACAAGGTTCCATATCACAAAGGAAAGCTGGAATTGAGTTTGGGGTAATTGCCCTAAACGTTTAGGAATGAGGGGCCTAAAAGGGGCCAAAATAAGCATTTTTCTAGTTTCCAGACAATAACTTGTGTTCAAGGGTATGGATCTCTGAAATTGTACTGCAAGGTACCATACCACAAAGGGAAGGCTGGGATTGAGTTTTCGGGTAATGAATCATAAGGAGTTCAAAAATTTGGATGGATTTTTTTTCCTTTTTGTCCTTTTTTTTCTTTAAAATATTCCATTTTGAATTGGTTGTTTCTGATTTATATATAAAGCAAACAATAATGATATGGTTTGAATAGGTAAATTAAAATTTTTTAAGTTCTTAGACCACATTCATTCTGTGTCAGAAACCTATGCTGTGTCAAATATTTAATCACAATCCAAATTCAGTGCTGTATCAAGCTTGAATGTTGTGTCCATACTTGCCCCAACTGTTCAGGGTTTGACCTCTGCGGTCGTATCAAGCTGTGTCCAGCAGAACATTTTATTGCCTATTATCATGAAAACTATATTTAGAGAGAAACATTTTTATCCCGTTATGCCTTATATGATTTAAATTATAATAGATAAATAAACACTTTAAATCACAAAAATGATCAGCAAGGCAAGATCTATTTAAAAGTTAAATTTTGCCGATATAGTTAGCATGGCTAGTAGACTGTCACTTTTCATAGAAGTGATTGCCCTTAAATGGGGATTTTTTTACCCTCTTTTGTGTTTTGAGCAAAAACTAAAGAAGATAGAGAGAAACCAAACAGACTAAATGATCAGTAATACAAGATCAACAAAATAGAGATTTTTGTCATGAAGTCTATTCTCATCTACAATGTTGGAGAGTGTCCTTTGTTTGATATGCACATAGACCAAGGTGAGCGACACAGGCTCTTTAGAGCCTCTAGTTTGTAAATAAAACTAAAAAGCTGACATGGGTTAAATTAAAGTGAGACAACCAATCTCCCGGAATCAAATCATTTAAAAAGAAAAGCAATGCCAGTATTGCATGCTATATGACCTTTTACATTGAAGGGCTAAACCTGCATTAAGCCGTGTTCAGGCCCTTTAATAGAAAATAAAGGGATTGTGGAGTAAATGTGCATGGGACAAAATCGCACACAATACATAGAAAAAATACAGTTTATAAATGAAAAGGGCTTTTATTCCTGTTCTTCAACTTGACAGTCGCTGGAGGGTCTTCAACAATTAACGAATCATTTATACCCTACAACATGGTCAAGATGGCCCTAGCGCCGACCCTTCTGGTACTTAAAGTACCTTATAGCGGTTATTTTCGCGGTGTAAAATTTCGCGATTTAGGGCAAAAAGTATCTGAAAATTTTGGCGGTTTTATTTTGGCGGATTCTTTAATCACAATTAAATATTTTGGCGGATACTGAAATGGTTGCAGTTAAAAGTTGTAAAATTGACAAACAATCTATTGTTATGGTTAAATGTTTGTTTTACGTGCATGACCTGCATACAGTTAATCAATAGAATACCGGTACATAGTTATTTGTCACAGGTGTACAATCTTCTTGTAAATGTTACGGTTGATTAGTTACGAAATTGACCGGACCTTTGATGTACTAATTAGATTATAAAATTATCATGAGTGACTTGCAACTCTTATATGATTTGACAGGATAAAATACCTGGCAGCATACTTTACACTTTTATATTATTATTTATTGTATTATGTAATGAAAAACTACACAGTAATTAACACCTGACAGCCAGTGAAAATGACATTTGGCCTTTATGTTGTTTTAATTAACATAAACCGTTATTGATCTGCCGAACAGGAAAAATAGAGAGTTTCCAAAACGCTTTAGCTATTAGAAAGTATCGAACGTATGCCTAAATATTTCGTGATTTCCCTGACCCGCCAAAATAAGCGAAAATAAACACCCATAAAAATAACCCGCTATACGGTATTGTACTGTGAATAAATTTCAAAGTCACAAAAAATTACACCAAAGTGTTATAAAAACTGAATTCACATAGTTATATCAATGATAATCAGCCCCCTCTTAACGTTAATTTGAAAAAAATGCATAATTGACAGGTATAATATGTTTTTCTGCAAGCCGAATCTCAATAAAAAAATTTAAATAAAAACAGCAGCCACACTCTAAACTATGTGAAATACGACTTTTGCTTTATCCTACATATTGGTCTTTTGATATTGTCCCAACAAAACTAAAAGTCTTACACTGAATCTATATATTTTGCTTTGAGACTATAGAATATTGTCGAAAAAATAATTAGTTGTTATTGGCTTTGAACTAGCTGTCAGTAACTGCGAGTAGTCTCAGATCTGTACTTGGTGTCTTTTTTGTTGTAAGGGATGAGGGATGGATATTTACCCTGCCACGTCCTGTCTATATTTTTGTTTGATGTTTTTCTTTGTATCGATCTGATGAGTTAAGCCTTTTTCAACTGATTTTTATAGTTTGTTGTTATGTTGTGCTGTTACACCACTGTCCCAGGTTAGGGGGACATGTTTAACCCCGGCATATTCTTTATGTTCCTGTCCCAAGTCAGGAGCCTGTAGTTCAGTGGTTGTTGTAGGTTCATGTCTGCCATATTTGTTTTTTGTAAATTGTTTTGTTATAAATTAGGCTGTTAGTTTTCTCAATTGAATTGTTTCATATTTTTTATGTCGGGGCCTTTTATAGCCGACTATACGGTATGGGTTTTTCTCATTGTTGAAGGCCGTTTGCTTACATCCACTTCATTTGAACCTTGGTGGATAGTTGTGTCATTGGCAATCATACCACATCTTCTTATTTTTATAAAACAGAAGTTGCATTTCAGATTAAGAAAGGGTCCAGAAAACGCTCAGAATGCTCCGCTCGGCCAATGTATTTTGCCTCACTTTTAAAAGAAGCTAGTTACGCCCTGGCTCAGCATTATTACTAACACTTACTTCCTCTTCCATATCAGTGTGTCTAAATATAAGGAATAGTTTAATAATATGATATATTAAAAATACAATGTATGTAACTTTTCATTTTATCGACCGCAAAAAATTTTGCGGTCGTATATTAATATGACGTTAGCGTCGTCGTCGTCAATCCGAAGACGCATTGGTTTCGCACTCTAACTTTAGTTTAAGTGAATGGATCTCTATGAAATTTTACCATAAGGTTCAATATCACAAAAGGAAGGTTGGGATTGATTTTGGGGTTATGGTACCAATAGTTAAGGAATTAGGGGCCAAAAATAAGCATTTTGTAACTTCCAGACATAACTTGTGTGTTAGTGTATGGATCTCTCTGACTTTGTTCCACAAGGTTCCATATCACAAAGGGAATGCTGGGATTGATTTTTGGGGTAATTGCCTCAAAATTTTAGGAATCAGGGGCCAAAAAGGGCAAAAACAAGCATTTTTCTAGTTTCATGACAATAACTTGTGTGTAAGTGTATGGATCTTTCTGAAATTGTACTACAAGGTTCCATATCACAAAGGAAAGCTGGGTTTGAGTTTCATGGTAATTGCCCTAAACATTTAGGAATTTGGGGCCAAAAGGGACCAAAAACAAGCATTTTCTAGTTTTCAGACAATAACTTGTGTTCAAGTGTACGGATCTCTGAAATTGTACTGCAAGGTACCATACCACAAAGGGAAGCCTGGGATTGAGTTTGGGGTGATGAATCATAAGGGGTTCAAAAATTTGAGGGGATTTTTTTCATTTTTTTCTTTAAAATTTTCCATTTTAAATTGGTTATTTCTGATTTATATATAAAAGCAAATAATAATGATATGGTTTGAATAGGTAAATTAAAAATTTTAAGTTCTTAGACCACATTCATTCTGTGTCAGAAACCTATGCTGTGTCAAATATTTAATCACAATCCAAATTCAGTGCTGTATCAAGCTTGAATGTTGTGTCCATACTTGCCCCAACTGTTCAGGGTTCGACCTCTGCGGTCGTATCAAGCTGCGCCCAGCTGAGCATTTTATATCATGTCTGTTAATATTATTATATACATGTATGCAACATGTCTTAACCATTTATTAAGTTCTTTCCTTTTCCAAAAGGGAAAGACCTTACTTCATGTACTATATTTCTTCTGTTTATTATAATCTTTTTGTCCCGCATAAACTTTGAAGACATGTAGCTTTCAGGTTCTGCCCAAAACCTAATAGCCTTGTTAGGAGAAGAGCACCATAACCGTAACAGGCAGAAAAAAACCTAAGGGTGGAATTTTTTCAGTACCATACCCTGGTTCTTCATTACATTTGAATCGAAAAAATTCAGAGACTTATTGGTAGGGTTATGTCCTTTTGAAACTAAATCGATGTCAATTGGCCACTTTAACTAAGAAGCCGTAAGTCGTAGCCACCTAGGATCTTCACCAATGATCATCAATTCATGTAAACTTGAAAAAGCCTCAAGGTCAAATTTTTAGGTTGACCTTGACCTTTGACCTTACATTGTCATGACCTTGACCTTGTTATGGGATAATCTCGGAAACCATTATACTTAAAATGTTAAACAAGTCCTGAATAGTGGAAAATGTTTTGGTCATTAAGGTGCAACTTTGTTACATTTTGATCGAAGAGATTTGACCTTTCTGTAAAGGGCATAACCCCTGTAAGCGGTTTCCGAAAAGACAAAATTAGCTTAAATTGGTAAGGCCAGGGAAAAGGATTGTTGGATTGGTGGTTTCACCTAACATTGGAAAATTTTCAAGGCCTGCTGTAGGCAGGAGGTTTTTGTGTGTATCAAATAGTGTTGCTATAAACTGCGTGTAGAACAAATATTTATTCAGTTGACAACCAGTCAGAGATATAACTCTATAGGGTTATTACAGAAAATATCTTGCATGTGTTATTACAGATACTTTGATGAGTTGTCTACTCTTTAATCCTTAAATTTTTTAAATCTGTAATAACACATGTTTGTTATTTGTAAAATAAATCATAAATGTTTTAATTTTTAGTGGGCTCTAGGGAACTTTTGAAACTTTGCGCAGAAACTAAATGCATAGCCTTGATAACTAATTTTTATACGACCGCAAAAAATTTTGCGGTCGTATATTGGTATGACGTTGTCGTCGTCGTCCGAAGACACATTGGTTTTCGCACTCTAACTTTAGTTTAAGTGAATGGATCTCTATGAAATTGTACCATAAGGTTCAATTCCACAAAAGGAAGGTTGGGATTGATTTTGGGAGTTATGGTACCAACAGTTAAGGAATTAGGGGCCAAAGGGGCCAAAATAAGAATTTTGGTAACTTCCAGACATAACTTGTGTGTTAGTGTATGGATCTCTGACATTGTACCACAAGGTTCCATATCACAAAGGGAATACTGGGATTGATTTTGGGGGTAATTGCCTCAAAATTTTAGGAATTAGGGGCAAAAAAAGGGGCAAAAAACAAGCATTTTTCTAGTTTCATGACAATAACTTGTGTGTAAGTGTATGGATCTTTCTGAAATTGTACTACAAGGTTCCATATCACAAAGGGAAAGCTGGAATTGAGTTTGGGGTAATTGCCTAAAACGTTTAGGAATAAGGGTCCAAAAAGGGGCCAAAAATAAGCATTTTTCTAGTTTCCAGACAATTACTTGTGTTCAAGTGTATGGATCTCTCTGAAATTGTACTGCAAGGTACCATACCACAAAGGGAAGGCTGGGATTGATTTTGGGGTAATTGCCTCAAAATTTTAGGAATGAGGGTCTAAAATGGGGCAAAAACAAGCATTTTTCTAGTTTCAGGACAATAACTTTGTGTAAGTGTATGGATCTTTATGAAATTGTTCCACAAGGTTCCATGTCACAAAGGGAAAGCTGGGTTTGAGTTTGGGGTAATTGCCCTAAACGTTTAGGAATTTGGGGCCAAAAGGAGTTTTGATCCCAACAGTGTAGGAATTAGGGGCCAAAGGGTCCAAAATTAAACTTTGTTTGATTTCATCGAAAATTGAACTATAGGGTTCTTTGATATGCCAAAACTAACGTGTATTTAGATTCTTAATTTTTGGTCCGTTTTCAAATTGGTCTACATTAAGGTCCAAAGGGTCCAAAATTAAACTTAGTTTGATTTTAACAAAATTGAATTCTTGGGGTTCTTTGATATGCTGAATCTAAACATGTACTTAGTTTTTTATTATGGGCCCAGTTTTCAAGTTGGTCCAAATCGGGTCCAAAATTAAACTTTGTTTGATTTCAACAAAATTGAATATATGGGGTTCTTTGATATGCTGAATCTAACCATGTATTTAGATTTTTGATATTCGGGACCGGTTATCAAATTGGTCCACATTGAGGTTTAGAGGGTCCAAAATTGAACTTTATTTGATTTCATCAAAATTGAATTCTTGGGGTTCTTTGATATGCTGAATCTAACCATGTATTTAGATTTTGGATATTGGAATACCACAAAGGGATGGTAAGAATTGTCTTTGAGAGTTATGGCTCAAAGTGTTAAGGAATAAGGTGCAAAAAGTGGGAAAAGGGTTTGCAGGTTAATGGACAATTACTTAAGTACAAAACATAATTTAAAAGGCAGTGTAAGGTTGGTAATTGAAACTCATTTGAATATCTCACCTAAACTGCTTTTAAATTATTTATATTAAATTTGCCAAAACTTTATTATTAATAAATTCCATAGGAAATTTGCCAATAACTTTAGTTTAATGAACTTCATTGGAAATTTGCCAAAATAAAATATTGCTGATGAAGCTTTTTGTTTATCTCACCTAAACTGCTTTTAAATTATGTATATTGAAATTTGCCAAAAACTTTATTATTAAATTTCTGATTTATATATAAAAGCAAATAATAATGATAAGGCAAGAGATACACACCAAACAGGATGTGTAAATTAATATATTAAGTATTGTGCAATAGCAAGAAATTTTCAATTGCACAGTATTGCGTAATAGCAAGAAATCTTCAATTGCACAGTATTGCGCAATAGCAAGAAATATCCAATAGCACAATATTGCGCAATAGCAAGAAATTGTCAATTGTACAGTATTGCGCAATAGCAAGAAATATTCAATTGCACAGTATTGCGCAATTGCAAGAAATATTCAATTGCACAGTATTGTGCAAAGAAGATACTTTGTATAAATTGCTTATTTCTTGACCAATTTCAATGGGGTTTTATTCTTGAGTTCTTGGGGTTCTTTAATATGCTGAATCTAACTGTGTATTAAGTTTTTGGATTTTGGTCCCCGTTTTAAATTGGTCCACATTGAGGTCCAAAATTAAACTTTGTTTGATTTCATCAAAATTGAATTATTGGGGTTCTTTGATATGACGAATCTTACTGTGTATTAAGATTCTTAATTTTTGGTCCCATTTTCAAATTGGTCTACATTAAGGTCCAAAGGGTCCAAAATTAAACTTAGTTTGAAATTAACAAAATTGAATTCTTAGGGTTCTTTGATATGCTGAATCTAAACATGTATTTAGATTTTTGATTATGGGCCCAGTTTTCAAGTTGGTCCAAATCGGGTCCAAAATTAAACTTTGTTTGATTTCAACAAAATTGAATATATGGGGTTCTTTGATATGCTGAATCTAACCATGTATTTAGATTTTTGATTTTGGGCCCGTTATCAACTTTGGCCACATTGAGGTCAAAAGGATCCAAAATTAAACTTTGTTTGATTTCATCAAAATTGAACTCTTGGGGTTCTTTGATATGCTGAATCTAACCATGTATTTAGATTTTGGATATTGGACCATTATAGGTGAATGTCCAATTTAAAATTTTAAGTTCTTAGACCACATTCATTCTTTGTCAGAAACCTATGCTGTGTCAAATATTTAATCACAATCCAAATTCAGAGCTGTATCAAGCTTGAATGTTGTGTCCATACTTGCCCAAACTGTTCAGGGTTCGACCTTTGCGGTCGTATCAAGCTGCGCCCATGGAGCATTTTATTTGAATTAGATTTATACATTTTCATTTACCATGGTAAATCAATGAGACAAGGGTTTTAAGGGATAAACTCAGCTGTAATAACAAGGCTTAGTAATTAAAGGCATGTAACTTATTATATGAGACACTTTGGAATTACTAGGAAACTTGCAGAACCTCATTACATGCTCTGATCATGATTTCTTAAAATGAATTAAAATACATTGTAATTAAGCATGATGTATGTCTGAGCAAATGCTTTGGAGTGATGTAGAGAAGCTGTAATAACACCCTTTAGTTATTACAGGCATATTTTTTGTAATAACATAGGTTTACTATGCATGATTAACAAACTATGAACTGTTATATTTTTCTATAGTTTAGAATACATAAAGACAATAGTAATATCAATCGCACTTATAGACATTTTAACAAAACTAATGATGTATATTGTCCCTTTGAAACATGTAACATACATATGTTATCACAGTTCTATTTTATGATTTTTATACCCCACGCAGCGAGTTGCGGAGGGTATAATGTTTTGACCGTCCGTCCATCCGTCCGTCAGTCCGTCCGTCAGTCCTGTTTCTTGTCATCGCAACTCCTCAAACCACACAACAGAATTTCACGAAACCTTTTAGATAATAAGGACATACTATGTAGTTGTGCATATCGACAGGAAATTACGATTCAATTCTTTTTCTAGGAGTTACGCCTTTGAACTTATTTTCTTTAATGTTCTACTGCAACAGTTTGTCATCGCAACTCCTCTCAAACCACACAACAGAATTTCATGAAACCTTTTCAGATAATAAGGACATACTACGAGATGTGCATATTGACAGGAAATTACGATTCAATTTTTTTCCAGGAGTTACGCCCCTTTGAACTTATTTGCCCAATATACTACTGCAACCTTTTGTCATCGCAACTCCTCTGAAACCACACAACAGAATTTCATGAAACCTTTTCAGATAATAAGGACATACTACGTAGATGTGCATATCGACAGGAAATTACGATTCAATTTTTTTTCCAGGAGTTACGCCCCTTTGAACTTATTTGCTTCAATGTACTTCTGCAACAGTTTGTCATCGCAACTCCTCTGAAACCACACAACAGAATTTCATGAAACTGTGTAGATAATAAGGACATACTATGTAGATGTGCATATTGACAGGAAATTATGATTCAATTTTTTCCGATACAATTTTTTTCTTACACTTATTTTATTTCTCCAAAATATTACCTTGACATTGTTATGCTTCTACACAGCAAAATTGAAGCGTATATGAAAATATTTGTTAACGTTGTTGGATCAGAACAAGACACGGCTGTTTTTTTGTTTCTTTTTTTTTCGTTCAGTGGAAAAAATAAACGACTCGGTGATTTAAAATAGACTCGGTTGGGTTAGGGAAAACATCAATCATTTTCCCTGACCTAAACAAAAGGTCCTAGACCCATGGGGTCTTTTGCAATGACACTAGGGACCAATGACCTTGGCAAAGGTCAATGTCTTGTGCTAGATAGTGAATATTGTGCTTTTGATCCTATTTTAAGGGTTTTATGTGTATTTTAAAGCTTTTTTTTTTTGGCTGGACCTTGACCTTTGACCTTACACCTTGTTATAAAAGATCTCAGAAGCCATTATACTTACAGAAGTTTAATTTGAGTAGTGGAAAATGTTTGTGTCATTAAGGCGCAAATTTGTTACTTTTTGACTGAAGAGATTTTACCTTTCCGTGAGGGGCATAACCCCTGTTAACGGTTTCTGAAATGTTATAATTAGCTTTAACTCTTAAACCAAAGGTCCTAGACTCATGCCCTCTTTTGCAATGACATCAGGGAAGGATGACTTTGATAAAGGTCATTAGGTCACAGATCAAGGTCATGTCCCTATTAGTGAATAATGTGATTTTGCCCTATTTTAAGGGTTGTTTGTGCGTTTTAAAGCTTTTAAATACATCCTACGTCTATTTAAACATATATTACACATTATGAAAAGGAAAGACATCTCAATTGACATTTTAATTGTTAATGAATTTATACCAATAAAATATTTGTACTTGTTAGCTCACCTGGCCCAAAGGGCCAAGTGAGCTTTTCTCATCACTTGGAGTCCGTCATCCGTCGTCGTCGTCGTCCGTCGTCGTTAGCTTTTACAAAAATCTTCTCCTCTGAAACCACTGGGCCAAATTTAACCAAACTTGGCCACAATCATCATTAGGATATCTAGTTTAAAAAATATGTCCGATGACCCCGCCAACCAACCAAGATGGCCGACATGGTTAAAAATAGAACATAGGGGTAAAATGCAGTTTTTGGTTTATATCTCTGAAACTAAAGCATTTAGAGCAAATCTGACAGGTAGCAAAAGTGTTCATCAGATTTAGATTTATCTGCCCTGAAATTTTCAGACAAATCCCACAACCCGTTGTTGGGTTGCTGCCCCTGAGTTAGTAATTTTACAGAAATTTTGCAGTTTTTTGTCATTATCTTAGATATCATAAAATATCTAATATCTAATACTTATATTAATTATGATTTTAACCTTATTTTACATGATTTCCAAAGCATCAGTAAATACAGGTGAGCGACACAGGCTCTTGAGAGCCTCTAGTTTTTATTTATAAATGCAAATTAGAAATTAGCTAAAATTGATAAAATATATGTTTGTTTGAGATATAAAATATTTGCCTTATAGAATATTTTGGGTTATATTTATTAAATGTGCATGATTCCTGCTTGTGTACTGTAGAAAAGAATTATTTGCTGCAGCATTTCAAGGTTGCACACATAACTTTCAAGAACAATATTTCAATTATTCCAGAAACACTCTCATAATTTCATGGCGTAGCATCACTATTCCTCATGGAAGAATACTTTGATTAGAAAGTATTGTCATGGACAGTATTTTGACAAAAAAGAGACACGTATCCATCATGTCCATGCAATATGTCAACTCTCAATAACAAAAAATAAACATAAAAAACTTTTAGATGTTACTGATATTTTTAAGACAACCAGTGCTTGAGCAGTAGTTTATCTGGATTTTAAATGTACTTATGGTCGACTTAATCAGAAGTTAACTGATATATTTCAATTTATTTTCAGACAAAATCAGATAGTTTAGACTGACCTGCCTTATTGTTTTCACACGATGGCTAATAGAAAATCTCTGTATGGACTTATTATAGAAGGAAAAGATACCACAGGTACAATGTAATAAAGGATAGCTTAGCATTTCAAGACTCTTTCTGTGTCCAGATTGGCACAAGTGGAGTTTAATTAGGATACTCAGATTTGCCCATTCATCTGCATGATCCCTAACAAATGCATTATCAGAACTATTGAACAAAAGGTAGTGTAAACAAAAAACCTCCTTTTTCTGACTGAATATCTCAGGCATTGATATTTATCAAGGCATGATAATTTACAGCGCCTTTTGGTGCCACAATTATCTGTCAGAAAAAAGAAACAAAGTTGTAATTTCCCATTTATATTTAAGTCAAAATAACTTTTGTTGGTTGTCTACATTTGACTAATTATTTGGCTGAATTGTTTTAGCTAAAGATGTACTGATCGCTGCATCATCAATTGTCTTGAATTGAGGGCAGGAGAATTTTGAAAATAAATAGTAAATCCGCAAAAAATCCCCCAGAATATCAATTGGTTGTCCCCTAACAATATTTAAACAACAAAAAAGCAACTTTATTTGTAAGCATTTGCTTGCACTGCTTTAATGCAGCTACACAACTGTTTTATGTGATCTTTGTTAAATTATAGGTGACCATGAATATCATTTTGGTTACTGTAAATTCAGAAATTATTGCAAGGTTTATATTTAAATGCGAATGGGTGAGAATCGCAATAATAAGAACTCACATTCTTATATATGATACATATAGCTATATGAAGATATTCCTGAAATCGCAATAATAAATCTCGCATTTTGTCCAATTTTCAAAAATCGCAATAATAAATGCACGCAATAATTTCTGAATTTACAGTAATAGTTCCCTTATTTCAGAATCATCATTTTTAAATACATATAGAAATCTATAAATGCATTGATATTAAATAAATGAAATGAACTCTTAGAAACTCTGCAGTGTTTTTTAATCAGCCAATGAAGCAAACTTTGTTTCAAATTGCAGTGCCTCTGAAGGAATCTAAGGTCCATGTAACAGTCCAGGGGTTTGTAGCCAATGTAGAGAGTCAACTCACTTATTGTAATGACACACTGGAAGCCTTACAAACAAGCTTTATCTTCCCAATGGATGACATGTCAGCTGTTTACAAGTTTGAAGCTGATGTCAACAATAAACACATCATAGCAGAGTGTCAGGATAAACAAAAGGTAATACACAACAAAATGTCAGGATAAATATAAGGTAAAACACAGCAGAATGTCAGGATAAATAAAAGGTAAAATACAGCAGAATGTCAGGATAAATAAAAGGTAAAACACAGCAGAATGTCAGGATAAATAAAAGGTGAAACACAGCAGAATGTCAGGATAAACTAAAGGTAAAACACAGCAGAATGTCAGGATAAACAAAAGGTAAAACACAGCAGAATGTCAGGATAAATAAAAGGTGAAACACAGCAGAATGTCAGGATAAACTAAAGGTAAAACACAGCAGAATTTCAGGATAAACAAAAATAAACACATATCAGAATGTCAGGGTGAACAAAAGGTAAAACACAACAGAATGCCAGGATAAACAAAAGAGAACAAATAACAATGTCAGGATAAACTAAAAATAAAACACAGCAGAATGTCAGGACAAACATAAGGTAAAACACAGCAAAATGTCAGGATGAATAAGAGATAAAACAACATAATATCAGGATAACATTGTAAAACACAACAGAATGTCAGGACACACATAAGGTAAAACACAGCAGAATGTCAGGGTGAACAAAAGGTAAACCACAGCAGAATGTTTGGATAAACAAAAGGTAACACACAGCAGAATGTCAGGATAAACAAATGGTTAAACACAACAGAATGTCAGGGTAAACAAAAGGTAAAACACAGCAGAATGTCAGGATAAATAAAATGTAAAACACATCAGAATGTCAGGATAAATAAAGGTGAAACACATCAGAATGTCAGGATAAACTAAAGGTAAAACACATCAGAATGTCAGGATAAACTAAAGGTAAAACACAACAGAATGTCAGGGTAAACAAAAGGTGAAACACATCAGAATGTCAGGATAAACTAAAGGTGAAACACAACAGAATGTCAGGATAAACTAAAGGTGAAACACAACAGAATGTCAGGATAAACTAAAGGTGAAACACATCAGAATGTCAGGATAAATAAAGGTGAAACACATCAGAATGTCAGGATAAACTAAAGGTAAAACACAGCAGAGTGTCAGGATAAACTAAAGGTAACACACAGCAGAATGTCAGGATAAACAAATGGTTAAACACAACAGAATGTCAAGGTAAACAAAAGGTAAAACACAGCAGAATGTCAGGATAAATAAAAGGTAAAACACATCAGAATGTCAGGATAAATAAAGGTGAAACACATCAGAATGTCAGGATAAACTAAAGGTAAAACACATCAGAATGTCAGGATAAACTAAAGGTAAAACACAACAGAATGTCAGGGTAAACAAAAGGTGAAACACATCAGAATGTCAGGATAAACTAAAGGTGAAACACAACAGAATGTCAGGATAAACTAAAGGTGAAACACAACAGAATGTCAGGATAAATAAAGGTGAAACACAGCAGAATGTCAGGATAAATAAAAGGTGAAACACAACAGAATGTCAGGGTAAACAAAAGGTAAAACACAGCAGAATGTCAGGATAAATAAAAGGTAAAACACAGCAGAATGTCAAGATGAACAAATTAAGGTAAAACACAGCAGAATGTCAAGATGAACAAATTAAGGTAAAACACAGCAGAATGTCAAGATGAACAAATTAAGGTAAAACAGATGTGTATGATTATTTTGTGGATAAAACTAGGAACAGTGTTATATGTTGGAAGAGTCTTCCAGTGTAAGGATAGATTAATTTTTGGTGTTAAACACCACTTTCAGCGTTATTGGCTATATTGTGGTGGCCAGCTTTTATTGATGGTGGAAGCCTGAGTGCCCTGAGAGAACCACTGATCACCAGCAGGATAACTTGCAATCCTAGGCAATTAAGATTGGACCAATGAATTCACCTGCCACTTGTTGGTTTCCAGTGTAAGGAAAATTGGTAAAGAATGGTGTAATTTATAGTCCCTTATGTTATATTCTATAAATGACCTTGTGAAGTGGACCATATCTTTTTTATGAAGTCCTCTTAAACTACGATACTCAGTATTAACGTCCTTATAAATTATGTATAGACCAACCAGATTATCTTAAATACTGATTTCTGAACTTTCCATTTGAGGAACGTCTTGAAGCTTTTTAATATTTTTCTGTTTCTGATTTGCAGGCTAAAGAAACTTACAATGAAGCAATATCAAGTGGCCACACGGCCATGTTGTTATCTGAAGATGATACCTCTGCTGATATATTTGAATGCAAACTTGGCAACTTGCCAGCAGGAGAGAGGGCACTATTGACCATTTCATATGTTGTAGAACTGTCTGTAGAAACAGACGGGAAAATAAGGTTTACACTACCAACAGTACTGACTCCAAGATACTCACCAGGTAAGATTTAAACTCTGCTATTGTCAGGTATTTTCAATTATTTTTACCATAATAAAGCCAAATATTTCTTTATATACTGTTTGTATCTGATTTTTGTGAGAAATAATCATATGTGATTTGTTTAATATCAGTTCATACCATTATGCCTGAAATAACAAAAAGTTATTACTAACCATTATCATTATTTGCCTTGAAAACCTTCATAGTACTTTATTTGAACTTTAGGTCTATATAAATCAAGGTTCATAGATTTAATCCAAATTGGAAGACCAGGATGGTATTTTTTAAGTAACATTAGAATTTTATGTGCTTTTTTTTGCATAACAGTTTTAAGCACAACAGGGAAAATACAATAATAACAACAGTGGTAAAACATATGCCTCTCTTCAAAGTGAACTTTTAAGAGAACCCATTGCTCTCAATAAGTGTTTCATGGTTTTGACAACAAGATAACTGAGTCCGACACATTATAAGCTCATCTGGATTTTTGTGCCCCACCTAGGGGCATTTTGTTTTTCGGTCTGTGCATCTGTTCATTTAAAATTGTCCATCCGTTCGTCCTTCCATTCGTCCGTCCTTTCATCCATCTGTCTGTCACGCATCAGGTTAAAGTTTTTGGTCAAGGTAGTTTTTGATGAAGTTGAAGTCCAATCAACTTGAAACTTAGTACACATGTTCTCTATGATATATGATCTTTCTAATTTTAATGCCAAATTAAGAGTTTTGACCCCAATTTCACGGTCCACACATTCTTGTTTTTTTTGTTATTGCTTACTCAATAACAAAATGGTCTAAATTACTAAAGACAAAACATATGCTTTAAACTCACAAAACATATTAAAAAAAATCATAGTAATCTTTAGAAGGATTAATTACTCCCAGACATTGAAGGAGTAGTTACTTTTAAATTTTAATTCTCTTTAAGAATTATGGTTACTGACATACTCTTTCTTTAAACATTGCTCAAAATCAAATCAACAAACACTAAATTTGTGTTCAAAATATACACTTTTGTGATTCTCCTTAAGACTGATGGTTGACGTTCAATTGATGTTGTTATTGTTACTAAAACCAGAAAATTTGACAAAAATCAATAAATTCTGAAACATAAGATGATGTGAAAATGGTCGCAAACTTTGATTAAATGATACATGTATGATTGGCTTTAAGATATATTGTTGATGGGCCCCATCTATTTTCAAAGATGGCTGTAGTAAAAATGGAAAATTTGCTGAAAAATCAAATTAAAGCAAATAAATAATTAAAAAAATGATAAAAGTGGAGATTTTGTTGCTACCAGCTCTTGTTAAACAATATCGCCCTTTAAGAATGATTGTTGATGGCTCTAACAAATGTTAAACAATATAGCCCTTTAAGAATGATTGTTGATGGCTCTAACAAATGTTAAACAATATAGCCCTTTAAGAATGATTGGTGATGGCTCTAACAAATGTTAAACAATATAGCCCTTTAAGAATGATTGGTGATGGCTCTAACAAATGTTAAACAATATAGCCCTTTAAGAATGATTGTTGATGGCTCTAACAAATGTTAAACAATATCGCCCTTTAAGAATGATTGGTGATGGCTCTAACAAATGTTAAACAATATAGCCCTTTAAGAATGATTGGTGATGGCTCTAACAAATGTTAAACAATATAGCCCTTTAAGAATGATTGTTGATGGCTCAAACAAATGTTAAACAATATAGCCCTTTAAGAATGATTGTTGATGGCTCTAACAAATGTTAAACAATATAGCCCTTTAAGAATGATTGTTGATGGCTCTAACAAATGTTAAACAATATAGCCCTTTAAGAATGATTGCTGATGGCTCTAACAAATGTTAAACAATATAGCCCTTTAAGAATGATTGTTGATGGCTCTAACAAATGTTAAACAATATAGCCCTTTAAGAATGATTGGTGATGGCTCTAACAAATGTTAAACAATATAGCCCTTTAAGAATGATTGTTGATGGCTCTAACAAATGTTAAACAATATAGCCCTTTAAGAATGATTGTTGATGGCTCTAACAAATGTTAAACAATATAGCCCTTTAAGAATGATTGGTGATGGCTCTAACAAATGTTAAACAATATAGCCCTTTAAGAATGATTGTTGATGGCTCTAACAAATGTTAAACAATATAGCCCTTTAAGAATGATTGGTGATGGCTCTAACAAATGTTAAACAATATAGCCCTTTAAGAATGATTGGTGATGGCTCTAACATATGTTAAACAATATAGCCCTTTAAGAATGATTGGTGATGGCTCTAACAAATGTTAAACAATATAGCCCTTTAAGAATGATTGGTGATGGCTCTAACAAATGTTAAACAATATCGCCCTTTAAGAATGATTGGTGATGGCTCTAACAAATGTTAAACAATATAGCCCTTTAAGAATGATTGGTGATGGCTCTAACAAATGTTAAACAATATAGCCCTTTAAGAATGATTGTTGATGGCTCTAACAAATGTTAAACAATATCGCCCTTTAAGAATGATTGGTGATGGCTCTAACAAATGTTAAACAATATCGCCCTTTAAGAATGATTGGTGATGGCTCTAACAAATGTTAAACAATATAGCCCTTTAAGAATGATTTTTGATGGCTCTAACAAATGTTAAACAATATAGCCCTTTAAGAATGATTGGTGATGGCTCTAACAAATGTTAAACAATATTAGCCCTTTAAGAATGATTGGTGATGGCTCTAACAAATGTTAAACAATATCGCCCTTTAAGAATGATTGTTGATGGCTCTAACAAATGTTAAACAATATAGCCCTTTAAGAATGATTGTTGATGGCTCTAACAAATGTTAAACAATATAGCCCTTTAAGAATGATTGTTGATGGCTCTAACAAATGTTAAACAAATTGCCCTTTAAGAATGATTGTTGATGGCTCTAACAAATGTTAAACAATATAGCCCTTTAAGAATGATTGTTGATGGCTCTAACAAATGTTAAACAATATCGCCCTTTAAGAATGATTGGTGATGGCTCTAACAAATGTTAAACAATATAGCCCTTTAAGAATGATTGTTGATGGCTCTAACAAATGTTAAACAATATAGCCCTTTAAGAATGATTGTTGATGGCTCTAACAAATGTTAAACAATATCGCCTTTAAGAATGATTGGTGATGGCTCTAACAAATGTTAAACAATATAGCCCTTTAAGAATGATTGTTGATGGCTCTAACAAATGTTAAACAATATCGCCCTTTAAGAATGATTGTTGATGGCTCTAACAAATGTTAAACAATATCGCCCTTTAAGAATGATTGGTGATGGCTCTAACAAATGTTAAACAATATAGCCCTTTAAGAATGATTGTTGATGGCTCTAACAAATGTTAAACAATATCGCCCTTTAAGAATGATTGTTGATGGCTCTAACAAATGTTAAACAATATAGCCCTTTAAGAATGATTGTTGATGGCTCTAACAAATGTTAAACAATATAGCCCTTTAAGAATGATTGTTGATGGCTCTAACAAATTTTAAACAATATTAGCCCTTTAAGAATGATTGGTGATGGCTCTAACAAATGTTAAACAATATAGCCCTTTAAGAATGATTGGTGATGGCTCTAACAAATGTTAAACAATATAGCCCTTTAAGAATGATTGGTGATGGCTCTAACAAATGTTAAACAATATAGCCCTTTAAGAATGATTGTTGATGGCTCTAACAAATGTTAAACAATATAGCCCTTTAAGAATGATTGTTGATGGCTCTAACAAATGTTAAACAATATAGCCCTTTAAGAATGATTGTTGATGGCTCTAACAAATGTTAAACAATATAGCCCTTTAAGAATGATTGTTGATGGCTCTAACAAATGTTAAACAATATCGCCCTTTAAGAATGATTGGTGATGGCTCTAACAAATGTTAAACAATATAGCCCTTTAAGAATGATTGTTGATGGCTCTAACAAATGTTAAACAATATCGCCCTTTAAGAATGATTGTTGATGGCTCTAACAAATGTTAAACAATATCGCCCTTTAAGAATGATTGGTGATGGCTCTAACAAATGTTAAACAATATAGCCCTTTAAGAATGATTGTTGATGGCTCTAACAAATGTTAAACAATATCGCCCTTTAAGAATGATTGTTGATGGCTCTAACAAATGTTAAACAATATAGCCCTTTAAGAATGATTGTTGATGGCTCTAACAAATGTTAAACAATATAGCCCTTTAAGATTGATTGTTGATGGCTCTAACAAATTTTAAACAATATTAGCCCTTTAAGAATGATTGGTGATGGCTCTAACAAATGTTAAACAATATAGCCCTTTAAGAATGATTGGTGATGGCTCTAACAAATGTTAAACAATATAGCCCTTTAAGAATGATTGGTGATGGCTCTAACAAATGTTAAACAATATCGCCCTTTAAGAATGATTGGTGATGGCTCTAACAAATGTTAAACAATATCGCCCTTTAAGAATGATTGGTGATGGCTCTAACAAATGTTAAACAATATAGCCCTTTAAGATTGATTGTTGATGGCTCTAACAAATGTTAAACAATATAGCCCTTTAAGAATGATTGTTGATGGCTCTAACAAATGTTAAACAATATAGCCCTTTAAGAATGATTGTTGATGGCTCTAACAAATGTTAAACAATATAGCCCTTTAAGAATGATTGTTGATGGCTCTAACAAATGTTAAACAATATAGCCCTTTAAGAATGATTGGTGATGGCTCTAACAAATGTTAAACAATATAGCCCTTTAAGAATGATTGTTGATGGCTCTAACAAATGTTAAACAATATAGCCCTTTAAGAATGATTGTTGATGGCTCTAACAAATGTTAAACAATATCGCCCTTTAAGAATGATTGTTGATGGCTCTAACAAATGTTAAACAAAGCTTTAATTGTTACTGAAAATAGGAAATATCACAAAAAATATTAAAAAAGTCATGGGAAGGAGCAACGTTGTATATCTATACATTTATGATCCTCTTTACTAGTTAAGGTTGTTGGCTCTGTCCATCTTCAAACATGGTCTCCATCATTACAAAAAAGAAGAACTAAACCAAGTCAGAATTAAGTAATTCTGAATTTTTATCAATTTCTAAAATGAATTGAAAAATTCATAAAAATCCAGCAGATCAGGATTGATAATTGCTTCCAGACTTCAGGGGGATTGAATAGTGACCAATGTATGCTCTTTATAGCTTCTATATATATTATTATTATATTATCTGTATTACAGATGTTGGACACTATGTTGAACCTGGAAGTGAGTCCAGTCCTGGTCAAGTGGACATAAGAACTCCATGTAAATTGACTTTCAGTGCTGCTGTGTCTGGTTGTTACAAAATTAAGTTTGTTAGCAGCTCTAACGACAAACTTAATGTCAAGGTCAATGAAGATAAGTTATCTGCATCTGTGAGTATTTTTTGTCATTTCTCTTTTATCAAACAAATTTGAAATAAATGTTAGGAAAGCTAATATAGGTCTTCAAATTCAATTTATACATTTGAATGTTATGAGTTATTTTCAAAATTAAAAGAAGAAAAAAGAACAATAAAAATATAGCAAATAGTAAGATTTAATACATCTGATCCATGGAGATTATTTGGCTCTGCCCCCTCTGTCATGGTCTATTGAATTTTAAACACTTGCTTAGATAACATGTATTAGTTTGTGATTAGGTCAGTTTAAGAGGAACCACTATTGGTAGGTTAATGATATTTGGTATTCAGTGGTATACGCACTGGCACATCATATTTCCTAGGAGATTATTTGGCCCTGTCCCCTCAGTCATGGTCTATTGACTTTGAAACATTTGCTTAGATAACATATATCAGTTTGTGACTAGGTCAGTTTAAGAGCAACCACTTGTGGTAGCTCGTGCGCGAATAGGTCAATGATATTTGGTATGCAGTGGTATAAGCATTGGCACATCTCATTTCCATGGAGATTATTTGGCACCACCCTTTCATTCATGGTCTATTGACTTTGAAACATTTGCTTACTTAACATGTATTAGTTTGTGATAATGTCAGTTTAAGGGGAACCACAAGTAGTTAATTAATGATGTTTGGTATGCAGTAGTATTAGCATTGGCACATCTCATTTCCATGGAGATTATATGGCCCTGCCTCCTGATCATGGTTCATTGACTTTTGATCTTTTGCATAGTTTACGAGTACAAGTTTGTGTTTAAGTTAGTTTAAAGGGAACCACTTATGATAAGTCAATGGTATTTGGTATGCAGTTTGATAAGCCTTTGCATTTCTCATTTCCATGGAAGTTATTTGGCCCTGTGCCTTCAGTCATGGTTCATTGACTTTGAATGTTTTGCATAGTTATTGCCATTTTAATTTCAACATTGGCATTATACTATCAAAATTACAAACAGGCGAGACATATCTCTGTGTCAACAGTTTATTTATAAAACTATATATTATTTCACATTTATCTTTTTAGATTGATTTGGCAGAGGAGTTCAAGTTTGACCATGATTTAAGTTTTGATATAATCTATGATAATATTAATGAGCCAGAGATCATTTTAGAATTAGGAAATAAAGAAAAAGGTTAGTATGCAGACTTTTAACATGGATGTGTTTGTTTCTTTACAACCTGAATGATCAACTGGATGGGATATATATCAAGATCTTTAAAATAGAAATGTCCTGTTGTATAACATTTGACATATTAAAAAATACTTTAAATACATGTTATTTCATGTAAAGTCATTAATTATGGGAACTATTTTTGTAGTTTTTGGAAACTTTCCTAAGGCATCGGCATCAAACCGGAAGTTGGACAGACTATCTCACTATGTCTACTCCTAAATAATGTAGTACTAGTCTTTGAATACTGTTCATGATTTTTTCAAGAAGATTTGAATGACATACAGGGTTAATCTCTAGGCATCACTTATGCATATCGCTTTACTAGACCAAACCAATTTGTACTGGACTTTGCCCAATGTCAGGCAACCATGGGAATGACAAATTATGGGAACTTTGTTTGGGAGACTTAGTAGCAGCATCCTGTTACAACTATTTCTTGTATTAAGTATTTTTTTTAAAGTCAGAAAAAAACGTTAACCACACAATCTACACATCTACAACCTATTTGAAATAATACACATCTACCGTTGCAAACTTTCCACAGGTGCTATCCAGCACTTTGATTTAAAGAAAAACAAAGGTTATGGTTTCAATATCATACTTGCTGACTGGTCTAATCATTTGCTGCTTTCAGAACTACTGGAATTATTTTTATTAACATATACATGTTTAATGTTGAGGACATCAATATGCATGCTCTACACATTAAATCTACAAAAATTAACCTTTGACCAACGAAATCTGATTCTTTTTTTACAGATGGCTTGCTGAAGGAAGATTTATTAATGTTGAACTTCTATCCTGATTTAAAACAAGGCGAAGAAACGGAAGACAGCAAGAGGGAATTTATCTTTGTAATCGATAGATCAGGTACATACATACACAAATATGGAGTGTGATAGATAATAATGTGATCGATTATACAGACATACAAGGTATTTATCTTTGTAATTGATAGATCAGGTACAAACATACACAAATATGGAGTGTGATAGATAATAATGTGATCGATTATACAGATGCACAACAACAATAAATATATATATGTGTTTTTACAGTTTGCTTCTTAGAAATAATAAGGTCAGGGTTGGTAGGTCAGATTTTCTTAGACACAGTCTGGAAAGTATTGTGTTTTCATCAAGTCCAGTTGTGATATTTTTTATACATGCTTAGTAACTTTACCAGAACTTCGGCCATTTCCAATTTGCCAATGAACAAAGTGACAGAAACATATTTACCGGTACTGAATTCCATATTTTAACAGCTACATACATGTTTAATGCATAGACTTTTTACAAGTCCCATTTCTAACTTTTGTATGTGGGCTCCCTTTTTCCAAATCCTGAATGCACATTTGCTACTTGTAGTTCATGTTATAGGTACTTATATCATAATGCTACTGTTATAAACTTGATGGTAAATCTTTTGTAAATAATTGAAGTACAGAGTTAAGAATATTAGAAAACATGATTCCATTTCAAAGAATGTTATTATTATTTTAATAGGTAGTATGAGTAACGTTAGAATAAAGAAGGCCAAGGAAACATTACTACTGTTGTTGAAGAGTTTACCTGTTGGATGTCTGTTCAATGTTGTATCGTTTGGTAGTGATTTCAGCACTTTGTTTGAACAGTAAGTTATTGTATAACAATTGAGGGAGAAAATAAAATCTTTGTCATGTTTTGTCCTTTTTTTCTAAAAACGAAAAAAAAAATTTAATAGACTGAAAAGTTACTGAGTTGATTTTTAAATAAAATCTAAGGTCACTTGTGACCAGGGTTAAAAAAATGTGTAGGTCCAATTTCCTGTGGCTTTTACTCTTATTTGAAGATCTCTTTCAGTTGACTGGAAGAAACAAAAAATTGACATGTAAAATTTGGCAGTTTGGAACGCAAAAGGCAATCAGATTAAATTTTATTGGCTTTTGAAATCCTGAGATGTCACAGACATCAATTTCTTACTAAATGCATAGCATAGCAAGTATGGACTAATGTCAGTTTGGTTCAAAAAAATAAAAACAAAACATCAGTTATTTGATTTTACAGATGTTTAGTTAAGTATTTGTGCAATTTGGTTACTCCACATTACAGAATCTTGGACTGTTTGGAGTTCGGTTCAAACCCATTTTTCTATGTTTAAGTATATGGTTTCAATTAAATTGAATTTGTGAAACAATGTAGGACATAAGGATACATCTAGAGATAAACACAGAATGGGAACTTTTGTCTGTTTCTCAGAGATGAAAAAACTCTCACTATAGGTGTAAGTTTGGGTACCTTCATGTTAGATTAAAAATAATTATTGAAGTTGTGTCAATAAAAGTTTCAGGTGATAAAGGTAGGGTCATTCGTATTTATTATACATAAAGAGTGGTGTACTGTATTTACAGACACCTTACTAATGGAAGATGAACATTTTGACTCATTGATCTATTACCTCAGTTTATTGACATATAAAAAAAGTGACCAATTCAGTAACATGCCTGTAAAAATCAGTTATAAGAAGATGTGGTATGATTGCCAATTAGACACCCTCCACACCAGAGTATACCTTCACATTGGATGAGAAACCCCCTCCCATGTTTATTTCATGATTAAGATTTTTGTATAAGTATTTCAACTGTTTCTTTATTGTAAAGGAGTGAAGAGTACAGTGAGAAAACTTTAAAACAAGCTCTGTCTCTCCAAGTACAGATGAAGGCAGATATGGGTGGAACAGAAATTTTACGACCACTTAAACAGATTTACAGTAAAAATTGTAAACAGGGATATCCACGACAGGTAATTATAACTGTATCCTCCAACAGAGCTGGGATATCTATACAAGGAATCACTCTATCTACCAGTTTTATCTACTCAGTTGCCCTGCAAGTTTAACTGGTCCTACATTACTTGATAGATCTATTTGAGTTAATATTTACACAGTGATATTACTTCTAATAAAGAAGTGCATAAAGGAAACTGTTCTAACATGATGTTTTTACACAGGTAGATAGAATTAATTGTTTTTGTCTTACCTGAGGAATTGTTCAAGAACATATATAAGACTATGAGGGATACTTATCCAGTGGATCATTTAGGATGTTGAGTTGTACAGTTAACAATTTTCAGTTTGCAGGCAGTCACTTCCTGTTTGAACATTATTTAAATGTCATAGCCAGTGAGCATTGATTTCTTCAACAATTTCTATAAGGATGAATAGGGTATAACTTGCATGATATTGAGTTCAACTCCTTCTGTAAGTCTTAACTGTATTTTATGACATGAGCAGATAAAGTTGAATTTATGTTAAATGTAAACCAGTCTCAAATGAACAATTACATTAATGTTTTACAGATATTCCTACTGACTGATGGAGGTGTCAGTAACACCGATGAGGTTATAAAACTGGCAAAGAAAAATAACGGAAACACAAGGTAAGTTAGGCTATACAATATTAATTCTATAACTTCTCCCTCCAAATTATTTTTGAAGAGTCAGGAAAAGTTTATTATCTATTCACTTATCAATTATGGCGTATATAAAACTTACATATAATTTTGTAGTCTATTTTTCGGCTAATTATCATTGAGGCAATTATCTTTGAGGATACACTTTTTTTTTTGCTTTGCATAGATTTACTAGCAGTCAAGAATTTTCAGGAGACCATTTATTTTAATTTATATAACTAATATTTTGTCATAAATCAATCAATGGAAATTAATAAAATGTATTAATGGATTTAAAATGGAAACCATGAAATCAGTAAAAATATGTTTTTTAAATTATTAATTTGATATAAAGTTAATATATAACAATTAGAAATTTTTTTAAGATTAACTGTGCCAAGTTGATTTCTTATTTCAGTTCTTGAGATAAAAGGTTGAACCCTCATTAAAAAAAAAAATATATGCAAACCAGAAAAAAAATGTATAGGCATATTTTGACCTCCTGAAACATGAGAATCTAAGGGGTTTTAAAATAAAATACTTGTAGAAGGGGAGATTATTCAAATCTTGAAATGAAAATTAAAATCATACAATTCACTTCTACAAATAAATATTACTTACATCTTCAAGTAAATAAACATGACATTTTTTATGCCCCCGCCATAGCAGAGGGGGCATTAAATTTTACCCTTGTCCATCTGTATGTCCGTCTGTCCCAAAATTGGTTTCCGTTCTCTAACTTTAGATTGCCTCAACCAAATGTTATGAAACTTATCCACAATGCTTATTACCACAAAACACAGATCGAGTTTGAATTCTGGTGGCATCACTTTTACTGTTTCGAGAGCTATGCCCCTTTACAAATGGAAAAATTGCTAAATTTTTCGTTTCCATTCTCTAACTTTAGATTGCCTCAACCAAATGTTATGAAACTTATCCACAATGTTTATTACCACAAAACACAGATCAAGTTTGAATTTTGGTGGCGTCACTTATACTGTTCTAGAGTTATGACCCTTTACAAACGAAAAAATTGCTGATTTTTTTACGTCTGTTTACGGGACGTATTATGGTATTACCGTTGACCGTCTGTCCGTCTGTCGTCAACATGTCGGACATTAACTCAAAAACGCTTTAACCAATATGCATGAAACTTTGATGAATTGTTTATATCTATTGACATGAGCTCCCTTTCGTTTTTTATAAATTTCGGATTTACCGTTTCTGAGTTTTGGGGTTTTATTCATTAAAAAAGGGGGGATTTTCCAGTTTGTGGACAATAACTCAAAAACAGTTTCACCAATTTGCAAGAAACTTTGGTGAGTTGTTTATTTCTATCGACATGAGCTCCCTTTTGATTTTTATAAATTTTAGACTATACTTTTCTGATTTATGGGGTTTTATTCATTACAAAAAGGGGGATTTTCCAGTTTTCGGACAATAACTCAAAAATGCTTTCAGCATTTTTTATGAAACTTTGGTGAATTGTTTATATCTATTCAGTATTGATGTAAGCTCCTTTAGAATTTTATAAATTTTAGATTTTACATAAATTTTCCGAGTTATGGGGTTTTATTCATTAAAATAGGGGGGATTTTCCAGTTTTTTGATAATAACTAAAAAACAATTTCACCAATTTGCAAGAAACTTTGGTGAATTGTTTATTTCTATCGACATGGGCTCCCTTTCGGTTTTTTTAAATTTTAGACTATACTTTTCTGATTTATGGGGTTTTATTCATTACAAAAAGGGGGATTTTCCAGTTTTCAGACAATAACTCAAAAATGCTTTCAGCATTTTTTATGACACTTTGGTAAATTGTTTATATCTATTGTTGTAAGCTCCCTTTTGATTTTTATAAATTTAAGATTTTACGTTCTGAGTTATAAGATTTTATTCATAAAAAGGGTTGATTTTCAAGTTTTTGGACAATATCCTTAAAGTGCTTAGAGCAGTTTTCATTAAACTTTGATGACTGATTTATATCTATTAAGATAACCTCCCTTTAGTTGTTTATAAATTTCTGATATAACATTGAGAAGTTATTGTTTGTTTATAGTCGGATAACAGACTTACTAAGTATTGCACAACAGCACAGTGTATTGCACAATAGCAAGTAATCTTTAATTGAATATAAATTCAATTCATATAACCAATTTCAAGTTCTTTGACTACATTTATTCAGAAACCTATAATATGTCAAATATTTAATTACAATCAAAATTCAGACCTGTATCAAGCTTGAATATTGTGTCCATTTTTGCCCCAACTGTTCAGGGTTGGACCTCTGCGAGCGTATCCTGCTTAGCGAAGCAGTTTATATTGTTTCCGTTCTCTAACTTGAGTTTGCCTCAACCAAATGTTTTGAAACTTATCCATAATGTTTATTACCACAAAACACAAATCAAGTTTGAATTTTGGTGGTGTCACTTTTACCGTTCTAAAGTTATGCCCCTTTACAATACACAGATCAAGTTTCAATTTTGTTGGCGTCACTTTTACCCTTCTAGAGTTATGCCCCTTTACAAATCTCAAAATTGCTGAAATATTTGTTTCTGTTCTCTAACTTTAGTTTGCCTCAACCAGATGTTGAAACTTATGCACAATGCTAACTACCACAAAACACAGATAAAGATTGAATTTTGGTGGCGTCACTTCTACTGTTCTAGAGTTATGCCCTTTAAAAATGGAAAAAATGCTGAATTTTTCGTTTCTGTTCTCTAATTTAATCTTATGTCAACTAAATGTTATGAAACTTATAAACAATGCCTATTACCACAAAACTCAGATCAAGTTCAAATTTGGGTAGTGTCACTTTTACAGTTCTTGAGTTATGGCCCTTTATAACGTTATATGCAAGTGGGGGCATCATCTGTGTCCCATGGACACATTCCCAATTTATTAATCAATTAAATTAGCGCATTTTAGATCAAAACTTCACACTACAAAATTTGTTATTCTGAAAAATTTGATTTTTTCCATAGTTCTTCAAAGGTAGGAGAACGTACACCATATGTTGATCAACTTACTTTCAAGTCTGATTGTTCTTTTATAGCTAAAATGAGACCAAGTGCTCATTCCCTTGAAATAGAAAGAGGGAGATATAACAGAGCGGTAAGAAATGAAAGATTTTGTAAAGTGTGTACACACAACAAAATTGAAGATGAAAATCACTTTATTTGGCATTGCTTTAAATATCAAAAGGAAAGAGTAATCCTTGTGACAAAATTGTCTAAATTTTACGCAAATTTTAGAAATATATATAATGATAGCGTAAAGTCAAAACTATTGTTAAACAGTCAGTCAGAAAAAATATCAAAGATATGTTCAAATTACATTTCTGAATTGTTAAAAGTTAGAAATAAAGTTTTACAAAACCATTAATGATATTAAATATCAACACCCTGTTTAGAAAGTATTGATTATTTATAGTTGTTGTAATCTTGTAATTTTTTTTTTGTGTATTTTATGTATTTCTATACAATGCAGTAAATTGAACCTTTATCAGTTGTTATAATGGCGTTTGTGCTAATAAAATGTTATCTATTGTCTATAAATATTATCCCTGACTGACGGTGTTTTTTGATTTTATGTGGGTTATAGGTTAAATGAGGATATCCTCTGTCTCCTATCTTGGAGGTGAAGAAAACATACATATTCTGATACAGAATATCTTTTTTACTATGAATATTAGTTTCAGTAAGAAAAAATTTTCACAAGTGAATATTTGGTAATAGTTTGTGGTATTAATCCAAACATAACTCTTTTAACCCTCTGCCCTTTACATGGTAAGTTTTTGACATTTACTGTGATACCTTAATTTGTTTTCAATGTTTATGTGTGCGTTTGTTACATCTAAACAAAGGAGTCCCAACCAGATCCTGAACTGTATTGAGTTACTAGTTCAGAGCCTGATGAGGAAACCTTGGAAATGTATCTAAGGCTTGAATCAATAACCAAAGACAGGTTTGAGCTAAGTAATTCTCAGTTTAATAATTAAACTTTAATTATAAATTCCAATTAGATGCAAACATATACTGTAAATTCAGAAATTATTGCGTGCATTTATTATTGCGATTATGTCATTTTAGACTAAAATTCGATTTTAATTTTTGCGATATTGAGAAAAATCCTCTTTAGTTCATATAAAAAATTTCAAAATGCGAGTTTAAATTATTGCGATTATAACCCTGTCGCATTTTTCGCAATAATAAAAACATCGCAATAATTTCTGAATTTACAGTAATTGGCAAAATATAGACCAAAGACAAAAGTACATAGATCAGCAAAACTGGAATTCCTTACTATAAAGAAATACACAATATCTACAGAAGTCATAACTAATAGCAAACCATGCAATAAATAAGAGGTGAGGTGGGTGGGAAATCGAAAATAGTTTCTGCCTGAAACTTTGCTGCTCACAGCCACGCCAAATTGAAACTGAAGTGAGCGCACTTTGCTTGCAACTGGTCACCTTGAGAGTCACCTTTCGATTGGTTTCAGTCAGTCTCCTGACCAAATATGGACTGACGTTGGAGAGGCAGACATGCCCCAGCTGTAATCCAACACCACATTGGCATGTTGTAGAGTTACAATTAATCAGTACCCCAGAGGATGCATACATCTGATAGTATTTCTATTTTGATTAATAATATATTGAACTAAATACCTCAATAATTAATAGATAAATTATAAGATGTATCATTAATGTAATGGAAAAAGTGAAAGAAAACACACAAAACAACAGTAACTAAAAGAGAAGATTGAGTAACCTGTACCCTTTAAAACCTGTTGAACACAGGTACGCAAGAAGGGACACCAGTTTTCTTTCTTCATCAGTGTGATGCCTCATATACCTTATGGGAAGCTAATGTCATTTCACTGTTTTTGTCTTATATTTGTAAAATTTCTGTTGTAGAGTTTTCACATTTGGTATTGGTGACGGAGCTTCCACTAGTCTGATAAAGAATGTTGCTAAAGCCAGTAATGGGAAAGCTATTTTCATTAAGGATAAAGACAACATGCAAGAAAAGGTAGGATTAGGAATAGGAAAATAGAAGATAAAGATAACATGCAAGAAAAGGTAGGATTAGGAATTAAGGAAAAAATAAGATAAAGAAAACATGCAAGCAAAGGATAACATGCAAGCAAAGGTAGGATTAGGAATAGGAAAAATAAGATAAAGAAAAAATGCAAGCAAAGGATAACATGCAAGCAAAGGTAGGATTAGGAATAGGAAAATAGAAAATAAAGATAACATGCAAGCAAAGGTAGGATTAGAATTAGGAAAATAGAACATAAAGATAAAATCCAAGCAAAGGTAGGATAAGGAATAGGAAAAAATAAGATAAAGAAAACATGCAAGCAAAGGATAACATGCAAGCAAAGGTAGGATTAGGAATAGGAAAATAGAAGATAAAGATAACATGCAAGCAAAGGCAGGATTAGAAATAGGAAAATAGAAGATAAAGATAAAATGCAAGCAAAGGTATGATTAGGAATAGGAAAATAGAAGATAAAGATAACATGTTACTTTTATTATTCTTCCCTTAGTTTATTTATTTTGTATTTACATTGTATCATAGGTCAAATTTATTTGTTCAGTGGTGTTAATACGTCCTTTGATTGAGTTAAGCTATTTCAGTTGATATTTTATAGTGTGTCTTTCTATGTTGTGATGTTACACTATTGTTTCAGAAAAAGGGTGAAGGTTTGGTACCATTAAAACGTTTAAACCCGCTGCATTTGTTTGCACCTGTCCTAAGTCAGGAATCTGAAGTTCAGTAGTTGTCGTTTGTTGATGTGGTTCATAAGTGTTTCTTGTTTCTCGTTTTTTATATAGATTAGACCGTTGGTTTTCCCGTTTGAATGGTTTTACACTAGTAATTTTTGGGGCCCTTTATAGCATGCTGTTCGGTGTGAGCCAAGGCTCCATGTTGGAGACCGTACTTTGACCTATAATGGTTTACTTTTATAAATTTTGACTTGGATGGAGAGTTGTCTCATTGGCACTCATACCACATCTTCTTATATCTATAAAGATAACATGCAAGCAAAGGTAGGATTAGGAATAGGAAAATAGAATATAAAGATAACATGCAAGCAAAGGTAGGATTAGGGATAGGAAAATATAAGATTAAGATAAAATGCAAGCAAAGGTAGGATAAGAAATAGGAAAAAAGAAGATAAAGATAACATGCAAGCAAAGGTAAGACTAGGAATAGGAAAATAGAAATCTAACATTGTTGGGAAAAATAACAGTTATCAAATCACTGATTCTACCCAATATTACTTTTTTAGCATCTGTTTCACACATAGAAAGAGAATACATTGATAAATTTAAAAATTACTTATCAATTTTATGGAAAAGCAAAACAGAAAAGTTAAACGTAAAGTATTAAGCTATGAATTGCTAGATGGTGGTCTGAAAATGATTAATATAGATAAATACATAGAATCTATCAAAATTGGGTGGAATAAAAGATTAATATATGGAGATTTAGCCAACTGGAAAGTTGTACCATTATTTTATTTTAATAAATTTGGCAAGAACTTCCTTATCTTTCATATGAACATTGATGGTATTAACTCAATTCCAGGTTTAAATAAGCTGCCAGAATTTTATTTGAATGTAGTAAAAGCTTGGATAAAAAATAAAAAAATAGAGCAGCCAAAAAACTTTAGATCTATTCATCAACAAGTAATTTGGGGAAATCAATTCATCAAGATAAAAAAAAAAGCCTTTTATTTCAAAATTGGATAAATAGCAATATCATCTATGTAAACGACATTATAGATGAAAATGGTAACATATTGGAGAAACATATTTTACAAAAGTTCAAGACTAAATATAATTGGATGTCAGAATTTTCTCAATTGAAGAAAGCTTTTCCAAAAGAATGGCTAAATATTTTACAAGAAAATTCAAAGAAAACTAAAGTAAAACAAATTATGTTTTATACATTAAGAAAAATTGTAATTATATAGAAACATTAGAAAATTTAGACACTAAAAAATTTATAATATATTTATTCAGAATGAGATTGAAATGCCTGTTGGTTTTAACCGATGGAAAACAGTGTTAAACATTGAGTATATTAAGAGTTCAACATGTAACATATTAAAATTTGTTCATCATTATTTGAAAGAAAATAAGTATAAAGTGTTTCGTTGGAAATTGTTACACTTTATTCTACCTTGTAAAGTTTTATTAAAACAGTGGAATATCTGCAATACTTCAAATTGTTATTATTGCAATACCACTGATGATCATATGCTTCTGAAATGTCACTTTCTTGATGACTTTTGAGTAAAATAAAAATCTTCTTGAAAATTGAATATTGATAATAATATTCTAACATTGAAGAATTTAATATTCGGTTATAAAATTAATGATGAACAATATTATGAAATCAATTTTTGATGACATTAATAATGTTTTGTATATATAAAGCTAATTACATGTCTGAACAGAAAACAGAATCTATAAATGTGTATGCTGTATTTAAAGCAGAATTTGTGTATAGTTACAAACTGCAGGCAAAATGTAAGAATACAAAATATAAATGTATTCTAGATAAAACCGCCAAATTGTTAAAATAATTTCTTTGTTTGAGAAGAATATGATCTAGCAAAAATAAATGGATGAATAAATTAATAAAAGAGATAAATTTTACAAATTACACATCTGGAACTGATTAAGTAGTATAAATTTTACCTTTCACCGCTACATGTGATGATTAACAACGGGACTATTTACCGTTACAAAAAGAAGATTAAAAATGAAATATTTTTTATCTTAATCTTCTTTATACTACAGATAATTTTGATTCAGACATACCTGTGAATATGCTATATCACATATGTTTCTTTATTTTTAAGTCACGGCCGGTGTGACAATTTTGTTTCAAAACCAGGAAGATATTTAATAGAAAAACAATTCACACGTTTACGGAGGAAATATGAAAATTTCCGAAACAATACTCAAAAATCAATTATTGCTAGATGATATATATAGTAAATTGTTAAACAAATAAGTCTCATTGATATATACTTGTTTATTTCATTGCTGATAATTTTATAAACTAGCTGTTAAATTAGAACTAATGTTAATTTAATATAATGATGCTTACCAGAAAACAACCCTGGATTTCTGGTATTAACAAACAGGGACTCTTCACTGGAATGCTGGACTAGTGGAGTACATTGTTAACAGCAAAAAGTGCAATTTGTTGTTGAATAAAAAAAAAAAAAAATAGGAGAATAGAAGATAAAGAAAAATGCAAGCAAAGGTATGATTAGAATTTGGAAAATAGAAGATAAAGATAACATGCAAGCAAAGGTAGGTATAGAAATAGGAAAAAAGGAGATAAAGAAAACATGCAAGCAAAGGTAGGATTAGGAATAGGAAAATAGAGGTTAAAGATAACATGCAAGCAAAGGTAGGATTAGGAATAGAAAAATAGAAGATAAAGATAACATGCAAGCAAGTGTAGGATTAGGAATAGAAAAATAGAAGATAAAGATAACATGCAAGCAAAGGTAGGATTAGGAATAGGAAAATAGAAGATAAAGATAACATGCAAGCAAAGGTAGGATAAGAATTAGGAAAATAGAAGATAAAGATAACATGCAAGCAAAGGATAACATGCAAGCAAAGGTAGGATTAGAAATAAGAAGATAGAAGATAGGAAAATATCAAGACTGAAAATTGTATTGAATCAAAAACAAATTGGAATTATAAAACTATTTTTATAAGGAATCCAAAAGATAGTATGAATGCTGGAAATAGGAAAATAGAAGATAAAGATAACCTGCAAGCAAAGGTAGGATTAGAAATAAGAAGATAGAAGGTAGGAAAATATCAAGATTGAAAATTGTATTGAATCAAAAACAAATTGGAATTAGAAAACTATTTTTATAAGGAATCCAAAAGATAGTATGAATGCTGTTAGACACATTTGCAAATATGAACAGGACAGTAAAAAACGAAAACTTAATTAGGTTGTTGAAACAACAGTTTTGTATTGTTTTTTATGAGTTTGGCACTAGCAATTGGTGTATACAATAATAATGTTGTTGATGAAATGATATGATTTTTCCAGGTGATTACAGCAATGAAAGGATCATTAGACAATTGTTTGTCAGAAGTCAGTCTGCATTGGGATATTCCCAAATGTTTTACAATTACTGATATCCCCAAGGAGCCTCCTGTCATCTTCCATGGAGATAAACTTGTTTTGTTTGCCTTGTTAAAATCTTCTGATGCCAAGGTATTCATTTTATTGTTAGTTTATTCCAAGAAAATGAATCACTTCAAAATACATGCAGTAGTGTATCCACTGCTTCTGTGTTCCATTAATCTAGTTACGGGTTATATTTTGCCACAATGTCTTTTATACTACATTTATTTTCATTTGTTTTCATTATATAATCTGCCATGAAACAGAATGAAATACAGAATGACCTAAAACTGCCTCAGTTTCATTGTAAAAATTCATGTTGCTTCACATTCCTCATTGCAGGAGACAAATGTCTTTCTCACTCTCTTTCAATTATAGTATGTTAATATTTAAACCTTGTCTAATCCTTATTATTTTGTAGAGTTAAGTTTGAAAATATGAAAAGGTAATAGAAATGTAAAGGCAAGCTTTAATTCTAAAACAACATTTTAAAATGGAATTGCTTGTCTTACAGGAGAAAGTGTGATTTGAACCAATAAAAAAAATGATCAAAATTAGATTTGGCCATCATTTGGGGTAAACATCAATTAGAAGAAACTCAGCAGTACAATAACACCTTAAAAGATAATGCTTTGAATTTGTCAAATGTTTTTGTTTCTTGGGCTTATCATCATTAATCTTTGTTAAAAATTCAAATTAAGCCATGTTTCCTAAATTTAATGTAAACTGAAATTTGAAGAAAAAAATAGTTTTGGGATAATTTCTTTTGAGGTGTTAATCAGACCTTTACTAACTTTGTAGTGAAAAAGACCCTTATTGTTTTTATGGTTAAAGATCAAGTTTATAACACCAATAAGAAATTACAACTAAAATTTGGGCAAATATTTTGTTTACCACTACTTCACATGAGTTGTGATAACTAAACATTTCTTCTCTGATTAGAAAAATGGCGTTCTTAGCATGTCCCAACAGACCTTTGCACCTAATGCAGGTTATGTTGAATCAGATTACTAGGTCGTAGCATCTCCCTACAGACCTTTACACCTGATGCAGGCTTTGTTGAATCAGATTACTAGGTTTTAGCATGTCCCTCAAGCCCTTTACACCTGATTCAGGTTGTGTTGAATCAGATTACTAGGTTTTAGCATGTCCCTCAAGCCCTTTACACCTGATGCAGGCTGTGTTGAATCAGATTACTAGGTTTTAGCATGTCCCTCAAGCCCTTTACACCTGATGCAGGCTGTGTTGAATCAGATTACTAGGTTTTAGCATGTCCCTCAAGCCCTTTACACCTGATGCAGGCTGTGTTGAATCAGATTACTAGGTTTTAGCATGTCCCTCAAGCCCTTTACACCTGATGCAGGCTGTGTTGAATCAGATTACTAGGTTTTAGCATGTCCCTCAAGCCCTTTACACCTGATTCAGGTTATGTTGAATCAGATTACCTGGTACATTGCACAGCATGCCTCTAAAATATTCAGGTATATTTATCGCTTAATTCAAATTATTTTTTTTGGTCCTTAATCATAATTTTAAATGTATACATATTTTCCGAGTTCCAGAACTTTGTATATCCTAGCAGTGTAACTACTTTATGACAGGCTGCTCTATTTGATAAATGATCTTTAATGATTTAGGGAATTTAGGGGATTAAATACAGATATAATAGATTTATCATTTTGAATTAAAGTCGGCTGGCAAGAAAATTTTAAAGTCTAGTTTGACCTGCAGAGGGAAATGCAGAGGGAAATATACATGTGACTGAAATAAATTAAAGCCTGGAAATATGAACCAGGAATTGCTTTTGTTATACATGTAGAGAACATAGATATTTTTGTTTTTGATTTTAGAGTGGTATTTCTGGTTCATTCACATTGAAAGGAAGATTTGGAGGAAAGAATGTAAGTCATAAAGTGAAAATAGAAATTCCAAGTTCTTCACACAATGATTTACCATTACATCGTGTAGCAGCTAAATACCAGATCAAAGACTTGGAAAATGATGATGATTGTAAGTTATAAGAATTTTGCAATTATATTATAGTTTCCTGTATGTGTTCATACTCCTTTTTAGCTCACCTTTCCATAAAGGAAATGTGAGCTTTTGCCATCACTTGGCGTCCATCGTCATCCGTCGTCCGTCCAGTGTAAACTATTTCAAAGATCTTCTCCTCTGAAACTACTGAACCAATTCCAACCAAACTTAAACTGATCCTTAGGGTATCTAGAATAAAGTTTGTGTTTTATTTTCTGCCTCATCAAAAAACATGGCCGCCATGGCTAAAAATAGAAAATAGGGGTAAAATGCAGTTTTTGGCTGAATATCTCAAAAAGTAAAGCATTTAGAGCAAATCTGACTTGGTAAAAATGTTCATTAGGTCAAGTTCTATCAGCCCTGAAATTTTCAGATGAACCTAACAACCCATTGTTGGGTGGCTGCCACTAAATAGTTATTTTATGGAAATTTTGCAGTTTTTGGTTATTATCTTAAATATTATTATAGATAAAGATAAAATGTAAACAGCCAAAATGTTCAGCAAAGTAAGATTTACAAATAAGTTTTTTTATATGACCAACATTGTCAATTGACCCCTTAAGGAGTTATTGCCCTTTAAAGACAATTTTACACAATTTGTTTATCATATTTTCTAACTTTAAAAAATCTTCTCCTCTGAAACTACTGAACCAAATTAAACCAAATTTAAGCTGAATGATTCTTAAGTTATCTGGAATAAAGTTTGTGTTTTATTTTCTGTTTCCTCAGAAAACATGGCTGCCATAGCTAAAATTAGAACATAGGGAAAAACGCAGTTTTTGACTTACATCTCATAAACTGAAGCATTTAGAGCAAATCAGACAAGAAGTTAAAGTATTCATTACGTCAAGGTCTACATGCCCTGAAATTATCAGCCAAATCGAGTATCTGATTTTTAGGTGATTGCCCCTGAATTGATGATTTTAAGGAAATTTTGCAGTTTTTCGGTTATTATCTTGAATATTATTATAGATAAAGATAAACTGTATACAGCAAAAATGTTCAGCAAAGTAAGATCTACAAATAAGTTTTTTTATATGACCAAAATTGTCAATTGACCCCATAAGGAGTTATTGCCCTTTAAAGACAATTTTACACAATTTGTTTAGCATATTTTCTAACTTTAAAAAATCTTCTCCTCTGAAACTACAGAACCAAATTAAACCAAATTTAAGCTGAATGATTCTTAATTATCTAGAATAAAGTTTGTGTTATATTTTCTGTTTCCTCAGAAAACATGGCCGCCATAGCTAAAATTAGAACATAGGGTAAAACGCAGTTTTTGACTTACATCTAAAAAAACTAAAGCATTTAGAGCAAATCAGACAAGAAGTTAAAGTATTCATTAGGTCAAGGTCTACATGCCCTGAAATTATCAGCCAAATCGAGTATCCGATTTTTAGGTTATTGCCCCTGAATTGATGATTTTAAGGAAATTTTGCAGTTTTTCGGTTATTATCTTGAATATTATTATAGATAAAGATAAACTGTATACAGCAAAAATGTTCAGCAAAGTAAGATCTACAAATAAGTTTTTTTATATGACCAAAATTGTCAATTGACCCCTTAAGGAGTTATTGCCCTTTAAAAACAATTTTTCACAATTTGTTCATCTAGTTTGCTTACTTTAAAAAATCTTCTCCTTTGAAACTGCTGAATCAATTTCAGCCAAACTTAGGCTGAATGAGTTTCAGAGTATCTAGTATAAATTTTGTATTTTATTTCCTTGTACATCAAGAAACATAGCCACTATGACTAAAATGGAACATAGGGATAAAATGCATTTTTTTGCTTTTGAAGGAAATATGACAGATACAAAGAACATTTAAATGACATTTTTAAGCCACTCATTATTATATATTGAAAAGTAAAAATAATCATTGATGAAAGATTTAAGCAAAAAATTAAAGGTGAGCAATTCAGGCTCCTGAGAGCCTCTTGTTTCACTGTTCATTTGACATTCTGTTCATGTTCATTGGACATTCTGTTATGTTCATTTGATATTCTGTTCATGTTCATTTGATATTCTGTTCATGTTCATTTAACATTCTGTTCATGTTCATTTAACATTCTGTTCATGTTCATTTGACATTCTGTTCATGTTCATTTGGTATTCTGTTTATGTACATTTGATATTCTTTTCGTGTTCATTTGGTATTCTGTTCATGTTCATTTGACATTCTGATTATGTTCATTGGACATTCTGTTCATAGATATAAGAAGATGTGGTATGAGTGCCAATGAGACAAGTCTCTGTTTATTTGACATTCTGTTCATGTTCATTTGACATTCTGTTCATGTTCATTTTATATTCTTTTCAATGTTCATTTGATATTCTTTTCATGTTCATTTGATATTCTATTCATGTACATTTGATATTCTGTCCATGTTCATCACTTCGATATAACCTGTTTGTTCCTATTACCTCAACAAGCAACCAATCAGTTGTGCAGATGGCTATTCACAATCTATATGAAAAAGTGAAATTAAACTCAAAATTTTTTTATGCCCCACTGCTAGGCAAAGATGGCATTAAGTGTTACCCTTGTCCATCCATCCAGCCGTCTGTCCCTCCATACGTAGGTCCCAAAATTGGTGTCCATTCTCTAACTTTAGTTTGCCTCAACCAAATTTTATGAAACTTATACACAGTGCTTATTACCATAAAACACAGATCAAATTCAAACTTGGGTGGCGTACAGTTCCAGTGTTCCAGCTAGGCCGTTTTCACAGGGCGGTCCGCCAGCCCTTTCCCGAGTGCCGCCCTGTGCCCTTTTTGCAGTTTCCTGGGCGCCCTGCCTTTTTGAAGATCGATTGTATTTTATTTTGTTCTTTTTGTTATGATCTGCCATTACGAAATTTTGCCTTGCGACAAGTTAATGACTTTGTTTACGACCCCAAGCTAATCAACAGTTATAACAGGTGTCATAATCTGTTGTTACAGGTAATCCATTAATCGGATGGGTCATTAATGATCATCAACATTAATTCATTCAAATAGAGTAGGTCAGTCGGAATGACTGAGAAATGTTTATACGACAACACAATTTGCGATGTTTACCGTAGTTTCATGGAGATAACGTAATTGACAGAAAGTCGAAAACCATAATCAACTTGTTAAAAACATTGTTTTACTTGTTTTCCGTAAAAAAAATTAGCAAATTCACAAGTATTTGTCTTTGCCTGCCCTCACTTTTGATACGAAAATAACAAAACCGGCCGCCATTGTTGATCGTATTCACTTCTTCTATGTACTGTGTATAATCCTCCAAAGAAGGAGCACACCCGAATAAAGAAAGATAACTCATTTTTATTTTTTCCTAGCATTGAGTTAACTACTAAAGATATGTCTACATACTTCTGGCTTTATAATTTACATGTTTAGGTCTTTTGAATTATGGGAAAAGTTTAAGAGGGTGTTTGTAGCATTGTGGGTAGGGTGCCTTGGTCATCTTTTTCTGTATTCTTTATTTTTAACACAAATTTTCACTGTTCACTATATCCTAACATTGTGCATTTACTGAGCATAGCTGCTGTATTACCATTAAGCACAGCAGAGACAGAAAGGGGGTTTCCCAGATATAACTTGTATGACTATAGAAACAGAATGAAGCAGGAAATCCTGAAAAACATACTGCATATAAAACTAAACTATGACGAGCAATGCCTTGAAAACTTGTGTGACATTAGGTGGTTGACAAGTTTTTTCAGCATAAAAAGTAGACAGATAGAGTTTTATCTGAGCTAATCATGTTGTACTTGTATATATATAAGCAGTGATTCAAAGAATAAAGACAATGTTTGATTAATATCTTTATTAAAACATGCCCTTTTCATATAATCATATCACGCGTTAAATGCCCTTTTTCAGGATTGGCACCCTGCCCTTTTGAAATCCTAGCTGGAACACTGAGTTCTCTAGTCATGTTCCTTTATAACGTTATATGCAAGTAGGGGCATCATCTGTGTCCCATGGACACATTCTCCATTTATTTTTTAAATGAAACAAAAAGGGTATGAATTATAATACTGAACACAGGAACTCAATCAGATTATTTGGTTAATTGTGAAATTCTATTGTATTTTCCAGCAAGTTATAGAAGGGATGGGATCAATAAAGACAAGATTGTATTGGTAAGCCAAGCAGCAAACATTGTCTCCAAATACACAGCATTTGTAGGTGTTGATAAAGATACCAAAGTTCCTGTCTCAGTACTGGAAGAACCACCATCCTATGATTATAATGTAAGCAGTTGATTATTCCTATCTTCTTATTTACATCTTCTGTACTATTTTACCACCCTATTGCTTGATTACTACAACTGTTTTAGGTTGTTACATTATAAATACTCCCAGAAAAAATTTCTGGCATATAGTAATTGCTTTGTCAATTCGTTCATCTTTCCATTCCTCTGTCCGTCCTTCCATCTGTGAATCCATAATAAATAGTTACCAGATGATAAGTTGATTGGAATAAAACATATACAGATGAATAGGGAAGGAGGAGAAACCTGATGGTTTTAGGGTCAATAGGTCAAATGACAAAGTCACCGAATTATAAATAATTTGGAAAAAAAAAGATTTCAGGATGGTTTTTTAACCGGATATATGAAGGAAATATTGGTTATTAATTTGGGGATGTACAGCAGGTGGTGGTGGTGGGGGGGGGGCGGCTGCCAAACAGTATCTCCACAATAACATGAATACACTTTTACAAATTTTTTTCAAATTTAAATATGTTGTTTCCTGGGACTTAATGAAGGTTGAATTCAATTTTCAAGATTTTAGTATTTCTCCTTTTTGAGTTATTTTTAATATCCAAAATTGGTATTTTAAATATTTTTCTCTCTTGTTATCATATTATGACTAAGGTAAAGCATATGGTAAAAGTCTTATCTCACAATTATAATTGGAGTGACAGATTTATTTGAAAATTTTCTGTTTCCTGATAAGATCTGTAGGACTGTATATATAAAGTTTGAAATTTACTAGTAGGACTGTATAAATGAAGGTTGAAATTTACTGTTCGTTATTAGACACTTTGAAGATAATTACAGATAAGTTTTATAGGTTTTTAAGAGATAGACATTTTGAAGTTAATTACATTACTAATAATTATATACGTAATGTTAGAGTACTTTGTTAAAAGGTTAAACCATAGTTCTGTTCAAGGGGAAATAACCCTTCAATTTGCAAGCATGATTTTCATAATTAATTTTTCTTTTCTTTGGTGTGTTTGTTATTCTGTAAAAACTAATTTTCTGAGTGATATATGTATACAATTGTTTTGTTGTGTCTGTTAATTCAAATTTTTACTTGATCCTGTTTGGGGTTCCAGATTTGAAAATTCATTTGATAATAATCTATTATTTATAAGTTAAAAGTTAAAATTAAGATAAGTTGCAGATCTATATTAGTATGTTACAAATGAAAGAAAAATATTGGGAACTATCAAATATATATATAAAGTTTGATTTTGATTTATACACTAAGTGATAAGATAACACACATCTGGTAATTTTCAATGCAATCACCCAATTATAATTGGAGTGACAGATTTATTAGAAAACAATTATTTACATTTAATTATAATTTAAAATAAATATAACATCATATCTCTTTACATCATATCTAATTTTAGAGTCTATGGTTAAATCATATTTAATTTTAGATAACATGATTAGTTCATGGAAATAAAGTTTAAGTTATTTCCATTTGAACAGAAATGGTTTAACTAAGAATTATTTCATCAAAAATTGAATTCTTGGGGTTCTTTGATATGCTGATTCTAGCAATGTACTTAGCATCTAGATATTGGACCATAAAAGGTAAATCAATTTCAAAATTTTCAGTTCTTTGACCACATTTATTTTGTGTCACAAACCCATGCTGTATAAAATATTCAACCACAATCCAAATTCAGATTTCATTTTGGGGTCAGAACATTACAGGTCCATCTTACTAAAATATCATTTGTTTTAGCTAGCAATGTACTTAGCATCTAGATATTGGACCATAAAAGGTAAATCAATTTCAAAATTTTCAGTTCTTTGACCACATTTATTTTGTGTCACAAACCCATGCTGTATCAAATATTCAACCACAATCCAAATTCAGAGCTGTTTTAAGCTTAGATGTTGTGTCCATACTTGCTCAACTGTTCAGGGTTTGACCTCTGCAGGAAAATCCAGTTTGCTGTCACTCTGACAGCCTCTTGTTAGTTTCCTTCGCTGGATTAAAATGAAATTATACATAGGAAAATATAGAAAAGGGGAAGACGACCATTAATTTTGAGGTCAGAACATTACAGGTCCATCTTACTAAAATATCATTTGTTTTTTTAAGTTGGTTTTGGAAAGGTATCCTACTGTGAATTGTATCACATGTATACAGGTGATAAATTTGCAATAATAATGCGTGTTTATTAGTCCTCTAAGCATACTAGTATTTTGAACCCTTTAACAATTGTTTTCTTTCAATAAATGTGCAGTTTGGGAGCATAATTGTAGTGCCAGCATTTTAATTGTATTTTCTGTTTAAAACAACAGTATGATTTAGTAAAAAGAGGTTGAAGATACCAAGTTAGCATAGCCAAAAAGGTTAAAGATACCAAGTTAGCATAGCCAAAAAGGTTAAAGATACCAAGTTAGCATAGCCAAAAAGGTTAAAGATACCAAGTTAGCATAGCCAAAGAGGTTAAAGATACCAAGTTAGCATCGCCAAAGAGGTTAAAGATACCAAGTTAGCATAGCCTAAAAGAAGAAAACACAACACAGACAAATACAGATAGATCAACCTCATGAAAAACCAGGGTTGAACTTAATATAAAAATAAGGAAGTTGTATGCTTGCCAATGAGACATAAATCCACTAGAGCCCAAATTATGCTGATGTAAGCAACTATAGGTCATTGTAAACAATGAACAAAACATATATGGTGTAGTCAGCTATAGAACAAAACATATATGGTGTAGTCAGTCATATATGGTGTAGTCAGCTATAGAACAAAACATATATGGTGTAGTCAGCTATAGAACAAAACATATATGGTGTAGTCAGCTATAGAACAAAACATATATGGTGTAGTCAGCTATAGAACAAAACATATATGGTGTAGTCAGCTATAGAACAAAACATATATGGTGTCAGCTATAGAACAAAACATATATGGTGTAGTCAGCTATAGAACAAAACATATATGGTGTAGTCAGCTATAGAACAAAACATATATGGTGTAGTCAGCTATAGAACAAAACATATATGTAGTCAGCTATAGAACAAAACATATATGGTGTAGTCAGCTATAGAACAAAACATATATGGTGTAGTCAGCTATAGAACAAAACATATATGGTGTAGTCAGCTATAGAACAAAACATATATGGTGTAGTCAGCTATAGAACAAAACATATATGGTGTAGTCAGCTATAGAACAAAACATATATGGTGTAGTCAGCTATAGAACAAAACATATATGGTGTAGTCAGCTATCAGAACAAAACATATATGGTGTAGTCAGCTATAGAACAAAACATATATGGTGTAGTCAGCTATAGAACAAAACATATATGGTGTAGTCAGCTATAGAACAAAACATATATGGTGTAGTCAGCTATAGAACAAAACATATATGGTGTAGTCAGCTATAGAACAAAACATATATGGTGTAGTCAGCTATAGAACAAAACATATATGGTGTAGTCAGCTATAGAACAAAACATATATGGTGTAGTCAGCTATAGAACAAAACATATATGGTGTAGTCAGCTATAGAACAAAACATATATGGTGTAGTCAGCTATAGAACAAAACATATATGGTGTAGTCAGCTATAGAACAAAACATATATGGTGTAGTCAGCTATAGAACAAAACATATATGGTGTAGTCAGCTATAGAACAAAACATATATGGTGTAGTCAGCTATAGAACAAAACATATATGGTGTAGTCAGCTATAGAACAAAACATATATGGTGTAGTCAGCTATAGAACAAAACATATATGGTGTAGTCAGCTATAGAACAAAACATATATGGTGTAGTCAGCTATAGAACAAAACATATATGGTGTAGTCAGCTATAGAACAAAACATATATGGTGTAGTCAGCTATAGAACAAAACATATATGGTGTAGTCAGCTATAGAACAAAACATATATGGTGTAGTCAGCTATAGAACAAAACATATATGGTGTAGTCAGCTATAGAACAAAACATATATGGTGTAGTCAGCTATGAACAAAACATATATGGTGTAGTCAGCTATAGAACAAAACATATATGGTGTAGTCAGCTATAGAACAAAACATATATGGTGTAGTCAGCTATAGAACAAACAATGAACAAAACATATATGGTGTAGTCAGCTATAGAACAAAACATATATGGTGTAGTCAGCTATAGAACAAAACATATATGGTGTAGTCAGCTATAGTCAACTATAGAACAAAACATATATGGTGTAGTCAGCTATAGAACAAACAATGAACAAAACATATATGGTGTAGTCAGCTATAGAACAAAACATATATGGTGTAGTCAGCTATAGAACAAAACATATATGGTGTAGTCAGCTATAGAACAAAACATATATGGTGTAGTCAACTATAGAACAAAACATATATGGTGTAGTCAGCTATAGAACAAAACATATATGGTGTAGTCAGCTATAGAACAAAACATATATGGTGTAGTCAGCTATAGAACAAAACATATATGGTGTAGTCAGCTATAGAACAAAACATATATGGTGTAGTCAGCTATAGAACAAAACATATATGGTGTAGTCAGCTATAGAACAAAACATATATGGTGTAGTCAGCTATATAGAACAAAACATATATGGTGTAGTCAGCTATAGAACAAAACATATATGGTGTAGTCAGCTATAGTGAACAAAACATATATGGTGAACATAGAACATATATGGTGTAGTCAGCTATAGAACAAAACATATATGGTGTAGTCAGCTATAGAACAAAACATATATGGTGTAGTCAGCTATAGAACAAAACATATATGGTGTAGTCAGCTATAGAACAAAACATATATGGTGTAGTCAGCTATAGAACAAAACATATATGGTGTAGTCAGCTATAGAACAAAACATATATGGTGTAGTCAGCTATAGAACAAAACATATATGGTGTAGTCAGCTATAGAACAAAACATATATGGTGTAGTCAGCTATAGAACAAAACATATATGGTGTAGTCAGCTATAGAACAAAACATATATGGTGTAGTCAGCTATAGAACAAAACATATATGGTGTAGTCAGCTATAGAACAAAACATATATGGTGTAGTCAGCTATAGAACAAAACATATATGGTGTAGTCAGCTATAGAACAAAACATATATGGTGTAGTCAGAACAAAACATATATAGTCAGCTATAGAACAAAACATATATGGTGTAGTCAGCTATAGAACAAAACATATATGGTGTAGTCAGCTATAGAACAAAACATATATGGTGAACTATAGAACAAAACATATATGGTGTAGTCAGCTATAGAACAAAACATATATGGTGTAGTCAGCTATAGAACAAAACATATATGGTGTAGTCAGCTATAGAACAAAACATATATGGTGTAGTCAGCTATAGAACAAAACATATATGGTGTAGTCAGCTATAGAACAAAACATATATGGTGTAGTCAGCTATAGAACAAAACATATATGGTGTAGTCAGCTATAGAACAAAACATATATGGTGTAGTCAGCTATAGAACAAAACATATATGGTGTAGTCAGCTATAGAACAAAACATATATGGTGTAGTCAGCTATAGAACAAAACATATATGGTGTAGTCAGCTATAGAACAAAACATATATGGTGTAGTCAGCTATAGAACAAAACATATATGGTGTAGTCAGCTATAGAACAAAACATATATGGTGTAGTCAGCTATAGAACAAAACATATATGGTGTAGTCAGCTATAGAACAAAACATATATGGTGTAGTCAGCTATAGAACAAAACATATATGGTGTAGTCAGCTATAGAACAAAACATATATGGTGTAGTCAGCTATAGAACAAAACATATATGGTGTAGTCAGCTATAGAACAAAACATATATGGTGTAGTCAGCTATAGAACAAAACATATATGGTGTAGTCAGCTATAGAACAAAACATATATGGTGTAGTCAGCTATAGAACAAAACATATATGGTGTAGTCAGCTATAGAACAAAACATATATGGTGTAGTCAGCTATAGAACAAAACATATATGGTGTAGTCAGCTATAGAACAAAACATATATGGTGTAGTCAGCTATAGAACAAAACATATATGGTGTAGTCAGCTATAGAACAAACATATATGGTGTAGTCAGCTATAGAACAAAACATATATGGTGTAGTCAGCTATAGAACAAACAAGAAGCAGCAAACAACTAAGTATTTCAAAATTTCTTGCAATGTAAAAATGAGTTGTTTTGATGCTAACAACCAAAACAATAGATATGTTGATTAATTTTCTGAAACTTGATTTTTATACGCCCGTTTATGGGACGTATTATGGTATACCTCTGTCCGTCCGTCTGTCCGTCCGTCCGTCGTCAACATGTCGTACAATAACTCAAAAACGCTTTAAACAATTTGCATGAAACTTTAATGAAATGTTTATATCTATTGACCTGAGCTCCCTTTCGTTTTTTATAAATAGTAGATTTTCAGTTTCCTAGTATTGGGTTTTTTCATTAAAAAAAGGGGATTTTCCAGTTTTCGGACATTAACTCAAAAACGCTAACCAATATGCATGAAACTTTGATGAATTGTTTATATCTATTGACGTGAGCTCCCTCTTGTTTTTTATAAATTTAGGATTTACCGTTTCCGAGTTTTGGGGTTTTATTCATTAAAAAGGGGGGGATTTTCCAGTTTTGGACAATAACTCCAAAACAATTTCACCAATTTGCAAGAAATTTTGGTGAATTGTTTATTTCTATCGACATGAGCTCCCTTTTGATTTTTAAAATTTTAGACTATAAGTTTACGATTTATGGGGTTTTATTCATTACAAAAAGGGGATTTTACAGTTTTCAACATTACAAAAAGGGGATTTTCCAGTTTTCGGACAAGAACTCAAAAATGCTTTCAGCATTTTTAATGAAACTTTGGTAAATTGTTTATATCTATTGTTGTAAGCTCCCTTTGATTTTTAAAATTTTTAGATTTTATGTTTCCGAGTTATAAGATTTTATTCCTTAAAAAAGGGGTGATTTTCAAGTTTTTGGACAAAATCCTTTCAGTGCTTAGAGCAGTTTTCATTAAACTTTGATGACTGATTTATATCTATTAAGATAACCTCCCTTTAGTTTTTTTTATAAATTTCTAATATAACATTGAGAAGTTATTGAACTTTATTTGTTTATAGTCTGACAACAGATTTACTAAGTATTGCGCAACAGCACAGTGTATTGCACAACAAGAAGAAATCTTTAATTGAATATAAATTCAATTCATATAACCAATTTCAAGTTCTTTGACTGCATTTATTCAGAAACCTATAATATGTCAAGTATTTAATTACAATCCAAATTCAGACCTGTATCAAGCTTGAATATTGTGTCCATTTTTGCCCCAACTGTTCAGGGTTGGACCTCTGCGGGCGTATCCTGCTGCGCTCAGCGAAGCAGTTTATTGTTGAGCCTGTGACATTTATGTCGCCAAAGTGAGACAAAGCGATCCTAGATTTCGTCCTAGGCGTCGGCAGCGTTAACATTTAGGTTCAGTCTGTGGTTAAAGTTTTTTTAGACATCAATAACTTTGTCAAACCAGTCTTCACACTTAACTTTTCAACCTACAAGTCAGTTGGACCTGTGGTTCACAAATTTTTACAAGTCCCCAGAAATTTCTACAAGACCACACAAATTATTATCACGGTGAGCAGCGCATCGCGCTGCGAACCAGCTAGGGGGGTCTGAAAAATTTTGAAAAATTAGATGCAAAATCCTGCATTCTGAGAGCTTTGAGTGTCATGTTTTGAAGATAAATTTAATAGGAATAACATAAACAATTGGAGAAAAAAGTAAAAAGTAGCTGTTATAATAATTTTATTCTCTTAAAAAATTTAGAAAGAAGGTGCCTTGACTAGAATGCTGTAACATTTTTCAGCCTCTGATGGTTCAGCTGCAGGCTTCTCATATTTAGAGCAATAAATAAATTATTCTTCTCGTGAATTTTAATAGTATCCAGTTTAAAGTTGTCACTACCTGGGGTCACAAATTGTGAATCCATTTTATGTTCTGTGCACCGGCCATGAACAGAACATTTTGTTTTTCAACTCATCATACATCAACGACGGCCTACCTTCTAACCAACTGGAAAGGAACTGATGCGACCGTGTAGTGTCGTACTTTCTCTTCCTTACATTTTCATCGGCAGGGGCTAAAACAGACGAGCTCTGCCAGTACGTTGCGAAGAAACATTTTTGTCAGGGGAATATAAGTTAGGGGGAAGGAAACCAATGATCTGTCATTTAATACAATGTCTCGATCCAGTATTAATCGCAATACGTTTAATTCATGTGAAAAAGCACAAAATAGAAACCGATTTATTGGTATCACTAATTACCAAAGACGCAAAGACCGTACCAACTACCGAAAAATCTACAAGCCCAGTCAGACTTTTGAACAACAAATTTGACAAGTCCGCTGCCGATTTCACTGGCCAGGACCGTCGGACTTGTAGCTAAATTCGAAGACAGTCAAACCTTCATGGAATTTTAGGAAATTTGGAGAGAAGCTTGTTTATGACCAAAATACAGTATCCAGAGCAAAATTGTGAAAATATTTTTTTTCATTTTTAGCTCACCTGGCCTAAAAAGCTTTTCTCGCCACTTGGCGTCTGTTGTCCGTCGTAGTCCGCTAACTTTTACAAAAATCTTCTCCTCTGAAACTACCAGGCCAAATTTAACCAAACTTGGCCACAATCATTACTAGGGTATTTAGTTTAAAAAATTTGTCTGATGACCCCGCTGGTCAACCAACATGGCTGCCGTGGCTAAAAATAGAACATAGGGGGTAAAATGTAGATTTTGGCTTATCTCTGAAACCTAAAGCATTTAGAGCAAATCTGATATGGGGGTAAAATTGTTCATCAGGTCAAGATCTATCTGCCCTGAAATTTTCGGATGAATCAGACAACCTGTTGTTGGGTTGGTGCCCCTGAATTGGTAATTTTAAGAAAATTTTGCAGTTTTTGGTTATTATCTTAAATATTATTATAGATAGAGATAAACTGTAAACAGCAATAATGTTCAGCAAAGTAAGATCTACAAATAAGTCAGCATGACCAAAATTGTCAATTGACCCCTTAAGGAGTTACTGCCCTTTAAAGTAAATTTTTTGTAAATTTTTGTAATCTTTTACAAAAATCTTCTCCTCTGAAACTACTGAGACAAATTTAACCAAACTTGGCCACAATCATCATTAGGGTATCTAGTTTTAAAAAATGTGTCCGATGACCCTGCCTGCCAACCAACATGGCTGACATGGCTATATAAACTCATCATAGATACCAGGATTGAAATTTTGTATTTGTGCCAGATGCGCGTTTCGTCTACAAAAGACTCATCAGTGATGCTCGAATCAAAAAGAGTTAAAAAGGCCAAATAAAGTACGAGGTTGAAGAGCATTGAGGACCAAATATTCCTAAAAGTTTTGCCAAATACAGCTAAGGTAATCTATTCCTGAGGTAAAAAAGCTTTAGTATTTCAAAAATGTAAAGTTTTGTAAAATAAAAAATAGGGATAAAATGCAGTTTTTGGCTTATATCTCTGAAACTAAAGCATTTAGAGCAAATCTGACATGGGTATAAATGTTCATCAGGTTAAAATCTATCTGCTCTGAAATTGTCAGACAAATCAGACAACCCGTTGTTGGGTTGCTGCCCCTGAATTGGTAATTTTAAGGAAATTTTGCGGTTTTTTGGTAATTATCTTGAATATTATTATAGATAGACTGTAAACAGCAATAATGTTCAGCAAAGTAAGATCTACAAATAAGTCAACATGACCAAAATAGTCAATTGACCCCTTAAGGAGTTATTGCCCTTTATAGTCAATTTTTAACAATTTATCTTAAATTTTGTAATCTTTTACAAAAATCTTCTCCACTTAATCTACTGGGCCAAATAGAATTAAACTTAGCCACAATTTTCAATCGGTATCTTGATTGAAAAATATATCCGATGACCCTGCCTTCCAAGCAATATGGCCACCATGGCTAAAAATAGAACATAGGGGTTTACTATAGAAGTCTATGGGAAAATTGTAAAAAAAACAAATGGTCACAACTTGAAAACTAATTTAAATAATGATAAGGGGTCTTCAGTAACTATTGTAAGACTACAATGGGATGACCTGCTTTTAATTTAACTACTGGACCAAATTAAACCAAACTTGGCCTTAATCATTATTAGGGTATCTATTACTATTTATTATGATTTTAACCTTATTTTACATGATTTCCAAAACCACAATGGATACAGGTGAGCGACACAGGCTCTTGAGAGCCTCTAGTTCCGTTTTTAACCGATAAATGGACTTAGTTTTTTTTACTGTTTACCTTCAGATTTAGTCTGAGGTTAAAGATTTTCAGTCATCAATAACTTTTGTCAAGCCCATCGTTCATGGAATTTTCGTAAATTTGGACAGAAGCTTGTTTATGACCAAAAGACAGTATCCATGGCAAAATTTTGAAAATATTTATATTTTTCCGTATTTTACTGAGTGGACTTTGGTTTATTTACAGTTAACAAGTAGAGACAGACTAAGGTTAAAGTTTGTCAAACCTTCATGGAATATAAGGAAATTTGGACAGAAGCTTAGTCATGACCAAAATACAGTATTCAGAGCAAATATGAAAATATTTATTTTCGTATTTCCATATTTAACTGATAAATGGACTTAGTTTTTTTTTACATTTAGCAAATACAGTCTAGGGTTAAAGTTTGTTACACATCAATTACTTTATCAAACCTTCATAGATTTTTATGAAACTTTGGCAGATGCTTTTTTTATGATTAAGAGATAATGTCTGAAGCAAACTTTTGAAAATATATTTTCTTTCATTTTCAATATTTTTTGATTGATGGACTTAGTTTTTTTACAGTTATCATTTACAGACAGTCTAAGATTAAACTTTTTTGACATGAAAAATTTGTAAACCTTCATGGATTGTTATGAAACTTGGACAGAAACTAATCTTCAGTACCATAAAATAGCATCTAAAAAAAAAGTTTGAATTTTTTGTGAAATTCTGCATTTGACTTGTAACTATTATATTTATTTAGTTGGCCTTATTTGTTTTGTGTGGCCTATTATATGTTTTTACATTGTGTACAAAATAAAACACATTGTGTTACAACTATGCAGTTTAGAAATCACTGGAACAATCATTGGTACTCATGGAATGATTAGAACTTTCTATTTCACTTACATAACGTTTCCAGAATAATCATAACAAAAGAAGCGTAATTTAAATTTCTAGCGTTGTCTAGAAGTTTCCGTTTGAGTATATATATAAGTATGCAGACCCTTAAGACATATAGACATAGATAGACTTAGACATCGATAGACATCAACATTCTCAGCAGTTGGATTGACACTTTTATTTACAAACTACATCATACTAGATTGTGACCAATTGGATATAATATTCTGTGGATTCTGAGAAGATTCCGGATAAAGAAAAGATAAAAGATTGGACTCATATTTTGACAGTTAAGTTGACATTTCTCTTTGTGTAATACTTCTTGTAAACTAGTGTATAATACATCTTGTTACATTTTATTATTGATTTGTGTCTTTTGTTGGCTACAATTAAAATGCGATTTTCTGGTGTAGCAGAAGTTGGGGGCTCGTGTCCGGGATAACGTTAATATCTCATTGAAAATTTTTTCAGTATTTTTATTAGAACTAGCCAACAAAATTCTACAATATGGCATTTGATGCCGGTAAATTTTTGAAAATGCCAGACCTGGAAGGGTTTGATAATTTAAAGAAAGAGGAATTAGTGTTGCTTGCTAAACATCTGAAATTAGACTTTAGAGTATCTATGAGAAAACAAATTATAAAAAATTTGGTAATTGACAAATTAGTTGACGCAGAAATTTTAGGTGAAGAGGCTCTTGAACTTAAGGTCGAAAATGTTGACGCTATCAAATTAAAAACACTTGAATTAGAACATGAACTTAAATTAAAAGAACTTGAAATGAAAGAAATTTAAGGTTAGAGATGGAGAAAAAAGAAAAAGAAGAAAGGTTAGAGATGGAGAAAAAAGAAAAAGAAGAAAGGTTAGAAATGGAGAAAAAAGAAAAAGAAGATGAATTTAAATTAAAACAAGATGAATTGAAATTAAAACAGGCAGAACTTGAAATGAGGGAAAGGGTAGAGATTGAGAAAATGAAAATTGAAATGGCAAAAGAAGAAAGCAACACTAAATTCCAATCAAAATCAGAACATTTTAATTATGATGCAGCAAAAAACATACGTTTGGTTCCCATATTTTGTGAAAAAACAGTTGATAAATTTTTTCCACAGTTTGAGAAAATTGCTCAAAATTTGATATGGCTGAAGCCTTTTTGGACTACAATGCTGCAAAGAGTTTTTGAGGGCAAGGCTGCTGAATTTACTCAGCACTTTCATCAGAAAATAGTTCTGATTATGACATGGTTAAAAAAGAGGTTTTGAAATCTTATGAGCTAGTGCTAGAAGCATATAGACAGAAACTTAGGTGTTATAAAAAGTTTGATTCACAAACCTATGTTGAATTTGCTAAGGAAAAAGAAGATCTATTTGATAAATGGCTTACGTCAAAGAAAATAGATAAAAATTTTGATAACTTAAGACAATTGATGTTATTAGAAGAGTTCAAGCAGTGTGTTCATTTAGACTTAAAAACACATTTAGATGACAAAACTGTTGAGACTTTACAAGATGCAGCTGTTATTTCCGATAATTATACCCTTTCACATAAGAGAAGTTTCAAAGGTCAAAATTTTAATACTTCGAGTGGAAATTACAAGAATAAAAGCACTGAGCGTACTGATAGCAAGCCTGTTGCAAAGAATAAGAGTCAGTCTAGTTAAAATATGTCTAGTCCAAAATTTGATACTTTTGAGAAGAAGTCACTGACTTGTGCTTATTGTAAGAAGACTGGTCACCTGATGGTTGATTGTTTTAGACTCCAGAAGAAGAATGAAAGAGATAATAAGCCCAAGACCAGTGCTTGTACGACACCCCATATTAGCAATACGTTGAAATGTCCTGCGAGTCAGGCTTTTAAGTCCAGTTTTTATGATTACATGGAGGATTATAAACCTTTTATGTCTGATGGGTTTGTTTCTATTGTTGATAATACTACTCCTCAGCCTATTAAGATTTTATGGGACACTGGAGCTTCTCAGTCTTTATTGTAAGAAGGTGTGTTGCCTTTGTCCAAGGAGACTTCTGTTGGTGCCTCCATTTTGTTACAAGGTGTGGAGTTAGGTTGTATAGATGTTCCCCTCCATCGTATTTATCTGATGTCAGATTTGATAACTGGACTAGTTGTTGTGGGTGTTTGTCCTAATCTCCCTGTTGAGGGTGTTTTATTATTGCTAGGAAATGATCTAGCTAGGAACAAAGTGGTTGCTGAACCAATTGTTACCAGTGAACCGGTGGTGGATGTTTAATCACCTGAAGATGATGCTGAATTTTATCCGTCTTGTGTCGTTACTAGGGAGAGGGCTAGAAAACAACAAAATGAGGATTTGCAAGAAGACCAGTTTGATTACATGGACCTTTCTGACACCTTTCTAGCTGACATTGAAGGTCCCGATAGCTCAGAGAAGGCCGTAATAAGACCACCTAGTATTAGCAAGAATGTAATTATGCCATGGCCAGACGTAAACAGCCATTCATTAGACCAAAGGAAACTTGTCGAAGAACAAAATAAAGACCCTGAGGTTCTTCAGCTCTGCAAGAGGGTTTAACCACAGGAAGAAGCAGACAAAGTGGCTGAATGCTATTACCATCAAGACGGCATTTTAATGAGAAAGTGGGGGCCCCCTGATGCTACCCCAGAGGAGGAATGGAGAGTGGTATACCAAGTGGTGGTGCCTAAAGTTTATAGGCAAGACATTATTGGTCTTGCTCATGACACCCCCTTGGCTGGACACTTAGGTATAAGGAAGACTTGCCTTAAGATCTTGCAGCATTTCTACTGGCCAAGACTTAGAAATGATGTCGCAGAATACTGCAAATCATGCCATTTATGCCAGGTTGTTGGTAAGCCTAACCAGAAAATACCACCAGCACCACTTCTGCCTATTCCAGCCTTTGAAGAACCTTTTAGCCGAGTACTCATTGATTGCGTTGGACCTTTACCGAAGACCAAGACTGGAAATGCGTATTTACTGACGATCATGTGTACCTCCACTCGTTTTCCTGAGGCTATTCCATTAAGGAATATCAAGACACCTAGTATTGTCAAAGCTCTAATCAAATTTTTCACGCTAGTAGGACTTCCAAAGTCTATACAGTCCGACCAGGGTTCAAATTTCATGTCAGGTTTATTTCAGCAAGTCATGTACCAGTTAGGGATTGCTCAGTATAGGTCAAGTGCTTATCATCCAGAATCTCAAGGTGCCTTAGAACGTTTTCATCAAACATTGAAGAACATGATTAGAACTTTTTGTCTTCAGTTTGACAGGGACTGGGATGATGGTGTTCACTTTTTAGCTCACCTGGCCCGTCCGTCGTCGTCGTTAACTTTTTACATTTTGAACTTCTTCTAGAGAACCACTGAATGGAATGAAACCAAACATGGCATGAATGTTCCTTATGAGGTGCTGACCAAGTGTTGTTACTTTGCAGCCGATCCATCATCCAAGATGGCCGTCAGCGGGGGACTTAGTTTAACATAGGACCCTATGGGAAATACATACAAATGTCTTCTTTTAGAGAACCACTGAATGGAATGAAACCAAACATGGCATGAATGTTCCTTATGAGGTGCTGACCAAGTGTTGTTACTTTGCAGTCGATCCATCATCCAAGATGGCCGCCAGCGGGGAATTAGTTTAACATAGGACCCTATGGGACATACATACAAATGTCTTCTTTTAGAGAACCACTGAATGAATTGAAACAAAACATGGCATGAATGTTCCTTATGAGGTGCTGACCAAGTGTTGTTACTTTGCAGTCGGTCCATCATCCAAGATGGCCGCCAGGGGACTTAGTTTAACATAGAACCCTATGGGAAATACATACAAATGTCTTCTTTAGAGAAGCATTGAATTGAATGAAACAAAACATGGCATGAATGTTCCTTATGAGGTGCTGACCAAGTGTTGTTACCTTGCAGTCGGTCCATCATCAAAGATGGCGCCAGCGGGGACTTAATTTAACATAGGACCTTATGGGAAATACATACAAATGTCTTCTTTTAGAGAACCACTGAATGAAATGAAACCAAACATGGCATGAATGTTCCTTATGAGGAGCTGACCAAGTGTTGTTACTTTGCAGTCGATCCATCATCCAAGATGGCCGCCAGCGGGAATTAGTTTAACATAGGACCCTATGGGACATACATACAAATGTCTTCTTTTAGAGAACCACTGAATGAATTGAAACAAAACATGGCATGAATGTTCCTTATGAGGTGCTGACCAAGTGTTGTTACTTTGCAGTCGGTCCATCATCAAAGATGGCCGCCAGCGGGGAATTAGTTTAACATAGGACCCTATCGGACATACATACAAATGTCTTTCTTTTAGAGAACCAGTGAATGGAATGAAACAACACATGGCATGAATGTTCCTTATGAGGTGCTGACCAAGTGTTGTTACTTTGCAGTCGGTCCATCATCCAAGATGGCCGCCAGGGGACTTAGTTTAACATAGAACCCTATGGGAAATACATACAAATGTCTTCTTTTAGAGAACCATTGAATTGAATGAAACAAAACATGGCAAATGTTCTTATGAGGTGCTGACCAAGTGTTGTTACCTTGCAGTCGGTCCATCATCAAAGATGGCCGCCAGCGGGGACTTAGAGGATATGGGAAATACATACAAATGTCTTATTTTAGAGAACCACTGAATGGAATGAATCCAAACATGGCATGAATGTTCCTTATGAGGTGCTTACCAAGTGTTGTTACTTTGTCCATCATCCAAGATGGCAGCAGGGACTTAGTTTAACATAGGACCTCATGGGAAATACATACAAATGTCTTCTTTTAGAGAACCACTGAATGGAATGAAACCAAACATGGCATGAATGTTCTTATGAGGTGCTGACCAAGTGTTGCTACTTTGCAGTCGGTCCATCATCCAAGATGGCTGACAGCGGGGGACTTAGTTTAACATAGGACCCTATGGGAAATACATACAAATGTCTTCTTTTAGAGAACCACTGAATGGAATGAAACCAAACATGGCATGAATGTTCCTTATGAGGTGCTGACCAAGTGTTGTTACTTTGCAGTCGATCCATCATCCAAGATGGCCGCCAGCGGGGAATTAGTTTAACATAGGACCCTATGGGACATACATACAAATGTCTTCTTTTAGAGAACCACTGAATGAATTGAAACAAAACATGGCATGAATGTTCCTTATGAGGTGCTGACCAAGTGTTGTTACTTTGCAGTTGGTCCATCATCAAAGATGGCCGCCAGCGGGGAATTAGTTTAACATAGGACCCTATCGGACATACATACAAATGTCTTCTTTTAGAGAACCAGTGAATGGAATGAAACAACACATGGCATGAATGTTCCTTATGAGGTGCTGACCAAGTGTTGTTACTTTGCAGTCGGTCCATCATCCAAGATGGCCGCCAGGGGGGGACTTAGTTTAACATAGAACCCTATGGGAAATACATACAAATGTCTTCTTTTAGAGAACCATTGAATTGAATGAAACAAAACATGGCATGAATGTTCCTTATGAGGTGCTGACCAAGTGTTGTTACCTTGCAGTCGGTCCATCATCAAAGATGGCCGCCAGCGGGGGACTTAGTTTAACTTAGGACCTTATGGGAAATACATACAAATGTCTTATTTTAGAGAACCACTGAATGGAATGAATCCAAACATGGCATGAATGTTCCTTATGAGGTGCTTACCAAGTGTTGTTACTTTGCAGTCGGTCCATCATCCAAGATTGCAGACAGCAGGGGACTTAGTTTAACATAGGACCTCATGGGAAATACATACAAATGTCTTCTTTTAGAGAACCACTGAATGGAATGAAACCAAACATGGCATGAATGTTCCTTATGAGGTGCTGACCAAGTGTTGCTACTTTGCAGTCGGTCCATCATCCAAGATGGCTGACAGCGGGGGACTTAGTTTAACATAGGACCTCATGGGAAATACATACAAATGTCTTCTTTTAGAAAACGACTGAATGGAATGAAACCAAACATGGCATGAATGTTCCTTATGAGGGGCTGACCAAGTGTTGCTACTTTGTTGCCAATTTACTGTTCAATTTGGCCACCAGGATATTTTATTAAATAACAGGACCAATATTAAACCAAATTTGGCCTCAATCATTATTTGGGTATCTGTTATGATTTTTATCTATCTTAACATGATTTCTAAAACGAAAGTAGAGTCAGGTGAGCGACACAGGCTCTTGAGAGCCTCTAGTTACTTTTTACAGTCCTAGAGGCTGTTCAAGAATCCCTTGGTTTTAGTCCCTTTGAGTTGGTATTTGGTCACACTGTAAGGGGACCTTTAAAATTGATTAAGGAAAAATGGCTTACTGAACACACTGACTTGAATCTTTTAGACTATGTATCTAGATTTAAAGAAAAATTGTATACTGCTTGTCAAATTGCTCAGAACAATTTAAAAACTGTTCAGAATAAGATGAAAATATGGTATGATAAAGATGCCAGGGACAGAGTTTTTGAGCCAGGTGATAAGGTACTTGTATTTTTGCCAGTCCCTGGACATCCATTACAAGCTAAATATTGTGGTCCTTATACCATAGAGAGTAAAATCAATGAATTGAATTATATTGTGAAAACAGCAGGTCAGCGTAAACAAAATAGAGTGTGTCACATTAATATGTTAAAACCATATTTTGAGTGTACTAATGAAGGTGAGAGTAAACCAGTTGCCACTTTAGCCATGGTTAAATTGGAGAACATTCATGACAAACCAGATGTAATTGAACCACTTTTTAGTTCTAAAACTATGGAAGAGACAGTTAGATTGAAAAATTCAGAAATTTTGTCAAATTTAGATTCAAAACTTGCACAACTGTCTTTTGATTGTAGAGAAAAATTAAAAGCTTTGGTATTTTCTTTTAAAAATCTTTTTCCAGATGTGCCAAACAAAACCACTGCTGTTTGTTATGATGTCGATGTATGTGATGCTTCTCCAATTAAGCAACATCCTTACCGGCTCAATCCACTCAAACTTGAATTTATGAGACAAGAAATTAAATATATGCTTGACAATGATATTATTGAGCTGAGTAACAGTGAATGGAGCTCTCCTTGTCTCCTTGCGCCCAAACCAGATAAAACCTTTCGTTTCGTAACTGATTTCAGAAAAGTAAATTCTGTTTCAAAATCTGATTCTATCCAATTCCAAGGATAGACAACTGCATTGATAACTTTGGACAAGCAAAATTTGTGAGCAAATTTGATTTATTGAAAGGTTACTGGCAAGTCCCATTGACACAGAGAGCTCGAGAAATATCAGATTTTGTCAGATGGCTTATTTCAATATACTGTAATGCCGTTTGGCATGAAAAGTGCTCCAGCTACATTTCAAAGAATGATCAATAATGTTATAAAAGATTTAGACTGTTGTTATGCTTATATTGATGATCTTATTGTATGTAGTGATAGCTGGGAAGAGAATTAACACATTTATATGATACTTTTGATAGATTGTCACAATCAAATTTGACTGTTAATCTTGGTAAAAGTGAATTTTGCCAGGTCACTGTTGATTATTTAGGGCATACAGTTGGCCAAGGTCAAGTGAAACCTATTATGGCTAAAGTGGATGCAATTACCAAATTTCCTCCTCCTACAAATAAAAAACAAGTTATGAGATATTTAGGCATGATTGGATTTTACAGGAAATTCTGTTCAAATTTTGCTACTGTTGTTCAACCATTGACTCATCTTTTACAGAAAGATTCTAAATTCATCTGGAGTGAAAATTGTCAAATGCTTTTGAAAATAGCAAATCACTTTTAATTAATAATCCAGTTCTGATCACTCCAGACTTTGAAAAACAATTTAAACTTGCCGTTGATGCAAGCGATGTAGGAATTGGAGCTGTTTTATATCAAGAGACAGATGATAATGTTGAAAAACCTATATCATATTTTTCTAAGAAATTAGATAAACATCAGAAAATTATTCAACTATTGAAAAAGAGTGTTTTGCACTGTTGTCTACACTTCAACATTTTGATATATATTTAAATCCCACTGTCCATCCTATTCTTGTTTATACTGATCATAATCCTCTCACCTTCATACATAAAATGAGAAACAAGAACCAGAGATTGACTAGGTGAGTTTATTGTTACAGGAATATGATGTTATTGTAAAACATATTAAAGGTAAAGATAATGTAATAGCAGATGCTTTATCTAGAACTTATTGAAATACTTTGTATATACTATGTATTTTTGTACATATTATTCATGAAAAGTTTTGTTACACTCAAACTTTTTAAGGGGAGGTGTTATGATATTGTAACTATTATATTTATTTAGTTGGCCTTATTTGTTTTATGTGGCCTTTTATATGTTTTACATTGTGTACAAAATAAAACACATTGTGTAACAACTATGCAGTTTAGAAATCACTGGAATAATCATTGATACTTATGGAATGATTAGAACTTTCTGTTTCACTTACATAACGTTTCCAAAATGATCATAACAAAAGATGCGTAATTTAAATTTCTAGCGTTGTCTAGAAGTTTCCGTTTGAGTATATATATAAGTATGCAGACCCTTACTGTTCGGTGTGAGCCTAGGCTCCGTGTTGAAGACCGTACTTTGACCTATAATGGTTTACATTTATAAATTTTGACTTGGATGGAGAGTTGTCTCATTGGCACTCATACCACATCTTCTTATATCTACCTAAAGACATATAGACATAGATAGACATCAACATTCTCAGCAGTTGGATTGACACTCTTATTTACAAACTACAACATACTAGATTGTGACCAATTGGATATAATATTCTGTGGATTCCGAGAAGATTTCCGGATAAAGAAAAGATAAAAGATTGGACATATATTTTGACAGTTAAGTTGACATTTCTCTTTGTGTAATACTTGTAAACTAGTGTATAATAAATCTTGTTAAATTTTATTATTGATTTGTGTCTTTTGTTGGCTACAATTAAAAGTGATTTTCTGGCGTAACAGACTGATTTATAGACTCTCTTTTAAGTCAACATTACAGTTTTACACCGACAGTAGCAATCGAAGGCGAGACACAGGGTTCCGCAGAACCTCTTACAAATTTTTATTGTCACATGAGACATTGGGATAACAATCCAGCGGCAACGGCGTAAACTATTTGTATAAAGATTTATATCTCAGAAGGTAGAAGACCTGGATGCTTCATACCTTGTATACAGATAACTTATGTTATGAAGTTTCTGTCTATCATATGTCCATTATCCTTGACCTCATTTTCATGGTTTAGTGACTGCTTCAAAAAAAATTACATTTTTTTTTGGTCAAATGAAATACTCACTTTTATCAGTAATAGGATAGATATATTTGGTATTTGGGTTCCTTGCAATGTCTACATGTAGTCAGGTAGGGTTCACCTGACCTCATTTCTTGGATCGATGATCAAGGTTGAAGTTATGTGGTCAAGTTCGTATCTCATAAACTGTAAGCACTAGGTCAACTATATCTTGCATATGGAATGATTGTAAGCTGTACATGTCTGACTGGCAGGTTTCATCTGACCTTGCCCTCAATTTCATTGTTCATTGGATAATGTTTAGTTTTTGTGGTTTGGTCTATTTCACAGATACTATATGCAATAGGGCCACTATATTTGGTGTATGGAATGATTGAAAGATGTACATGTTCGTCTGGCATGTTTCATCTGACCTTGACCTCATTTTCAAGGTTCATTGGACAATGTTTAGCTTTTGTGGTTAGGTCTATTTCTCAGATATTTTATGCAATAGGTCAGCTATACCAGTGTTTGTAGACACATTAGAAAGAGAATGTCAACTTTATTTTTATTGCAAAAACAGAAGTGAACATTACAGAAACTTTGATATTAATAATTCTATTCATTTATTCAAACTTTATTTTATGCATTTTAATTCGCATTTATATTCTTTTGAATTCAAAATTAAGGAGGAATGAAATATCTTCTATTATTCCTGGAACCTTCAGGACATTAACTAATCTTGTTACATCGCTATGGTTATACAAACTGTATTTAGCAATTATTGAAGAACCATCTGAATAATCATGTCTTGCTCACTGTCAGATTTTTCAATTTTAAGGTGGATCATCGGTATATATTTTCTCAGATAGAATTTTCTTATACTTTGCCAAATTGGAGATTTTGTCATGCTTTTTTAAAAAATATAATCAAAAGTATGGGTCACTGTGCTACTTTTCAAGCTACAAGTCATCCAAAATTGCCAAATTTTGCATAGATTATTCATGAGAAAACACTTTTTTGTGAATAAAAAGAATTGTGTGAGATAGAATTTTGGAATAAATGATGAAAAGATAGGTTTTATAACATGCTTTAAGTAAATAAAAAGAAAAAATAGTGTCACCGAAATTGTTTTCTTGCTACAAGTAAAAAATGAAAATTTCACTATCATTCCAGTATAAATATTTTACTATTAGAGTTAACTCCCCTTTTATGGTTAAGTTGAAAAATTGAATTGAACCAAAAACAACTATTTATTATTTGTTAAAACAGTCTAAATAATGCAATAAATCACTTATTAGTCCCCTACCGACAAAGTCAAAGGGGACTTTAGGTTTGCACTCTGTCCGTCTGTCCATCTGTCCATCCGTCAGTCCGGCAACTCAGCTTTCCACACTTTTTTTCTTCGTTCTTGAAGATATTGATTTGATATTTGGTATATAGTTTTATCATGACAAGTTTTAGATCAAGTTTGAATTTTGTTCTGGTCTGATGATTTAGTCCAGTGTTATGGTCCATACAAAACTCCATAACTAATGTTAGAGTACTATGTTAAACTTATTTTTACAAAGACATTCTTTGGTAAATTGTTTGAGGTATTTTATGGCAAGTTTATATGTTATTTTGTATAAACTAATTTTCTGAATGCTACATGTATATATATATATATATATATATATATATTTTTTATTAAGTGAAATCCTTTAATTAGATAATAATCTATTTTTATTAAGGTATATATTTCATTACATTACATTGTGTAGATAAAAGTTGTTGACATTTTATAGATAAGTTACAAATCTATATTAGTTTGTGACAAATGAAGAAAAAATATTTGGAACTATTAATTATATTTGATTGTAATTTGAAAATAGATATACATTGTATTACATCATATCTAATTTTAGAGAACTATTAATCATATCTAATGTTAGAGTGTTATAGGTTTTCCACACTTTTTTCATCATGCTTGAAGATATGTTTGACAATTGGTATATAGTTTTATCATGACAAGTTACAGATCAAGTTCAAATTTTTGTTTCAGTCTGATAATTTTGTGCAGAGTTATGGTCCTTGGACTTGAAAAAATTCACTCATATATTCAGTTTTCCACATTGTTTTTAGTCATGCTTGAAGATATTGACTTGATATTTTCTTTTTGTTTACACCATGAAAAGTTATAGAACAAGTTAGCATTTTGTTCCAGTATAATGAATTTTTACCCGGTAGGGAACTATGTATTGCCATGCAATACTCTAAGAATGCTTGTTTTTCTTTATTAAAACAAACAATCTTACACATTAATTGCCAATATGTCTAAATATTTGCAGATTTAAGCAAAGAACTAGACCAATTGTGTACTGCTATTTTACAATCAAAGATGGTGGTGTACAGTTAATCTACCTTAACCCTCTTGATTAATGATATATGGAAGTTCCTCTACAAATAACCTTCTTTATGTATGATATATGGAAGGTCCTCTACAAATAACACTCTTGATTAATGATATATGGAATGTCCTCTACAAATAACACTCTTGATTAATGATATATGGAATGTCCTCTACAAATAACACTCTTGATTAATGATATATGGAATGTCCTCTACAAATAACACTCTTGATTAATGATGTATGGAATGTCCTCTACAAATAACCCTCTTGATTAATGATATATGGAAGTTCCTCTACAAATAACCTTCTTTATGTATGATATATGGAAGGTCCTCTACAAATAACACTCTTGATTAATGATATATGGAATGTCCTCTACAAATAACACTCTTGATTAATGATGTATGGAATGTCCTCTACAAATAACACTCTTGATTAATGATATATGGAAGGTCCTCTACAAATAACACTCTTGATTAATGATGTATGGAATGTCCTCTACAAGTAACCCTCTTGATTAATGATATATGGAAGGTCCTCTACAAATAACCTTCTTTATGTATGATATATGGAAGGTCCTCTACAAATAACCCTCTTGATTAATGATATATGGAAGGTCCTCTACAAATAACCTTCTTTATGTATGATGTATGGAATGTCCTCTACAAATAACCCTCTTGATTAATGATATGGAAGGTCCTCTACAAATAACTCTCTAGATTAATGATGTATGGAAGGTCCTCTACAAATAACTCTCTAGATTAATGATGTATGGAAGGTCCTCTACAAATAACTCTCTAGATTAAAGATATATGGAAGGTCCTCTACAAATAACCTTCTTTATGTATGATATATGGAAGGTCCTCTACAAATAACTCTCTAGATTAATGATATATGGAAGGTCCTCTACAAGTAACCCTCTTGATTAATGATATATGGAATGTCCTCTACAAGTAACTCTCTTGATTAATGATATATGGAAGGTCCTCTACAAATAACCTTCTTTATTTATGATATATGGAAGGTCCTCTACAAATAACACTCTTGATTAATGATATATGGAAGGTCCTCTACAAATAACCTTCTTTATGTATGATGTATGGAATGTCCTCTACAAATAACCCTCTTGATTAATGATATGGAAGGTCCTCTACAAATAACTCTCTAGATTAATGATGTATGGAAGGTCCTCTACAAATAACTCTCTAGATTAATGATGTATGGAAGGTCCTCTACAAATAACTCTCTAGATTAAAGATATATGGAAGGTCCTCTACATATAACCTTCTTTATGTATGATATATGGAAGGTCCTCTACAAATAACTCTCTAGATTAATGATATATGGAAGGTCCTCTACAAGTAACCCTCTTGATTAATGATATATGGAATGTCCTCTACAAGTAACTCTCTAGATTAATGATATATGGAAGGTCCTCTACAAATAACCTCCTTTATGTATGATATATGGAAGGTCCTCTACAAATAACCCTCTTGATTAATGATATATGGAAGGTCCTCTACAAATAACTCTCTAGATTAATGATATATGGAAGGTACTCTACAAATAACTCTCTAGATTAATGATGTATGGAATGTCCTCTACAAATAACCCTCTTGATTAATGATATATGGAATGTCCTCTACAAATAACCCTCTTGATTAATGATATATGGAAGGTCCTCTACAAATAACTCTCTTGATTAATGATATATGGAAGGTCCTCTACAAATAACTCTCTAGATTAATGATATATGGAAGGTCCTCTACAAATAACTCTCTAGATTAATGATGTATGGAAGGTCCTCTACAAATAACCTTCTTTATAAAATTGAGAATAGAAATGGGGAATGTGTCAAAAAGACAACAACCCGACCACAGAACAGACAACAACAGAAGGTCACCAATAGGTCTTCAATGCAGCGAGAAATTCTCGCACCCGCAGGCGTCCTTAAGCTGGCCCCTAAACAAATATATATACTAGTTCAGTGATAATGGACGTCATACTAAACTCCAAATTATACACAAGAAACTAAAAGTAAAAATAATACAAGACTAACAAAGGCCAGAGGCTCCTGACTTGGGACAGGCGCAAAATGCGGCGGGGTTAAACATGTTTATGAGATCTCAACCTCCCCTATACCTCTAGCCAATGTAGAAAAGTAAATGCATAACAATACGCACATTAAAAGTCAGTTAAAGAGAAGTCCGAGTCCGATGTCAGAAGATGTAACAAAAGAAAATAAACAAAATGACAATAATACATAAATAACAACAGACTACTAGCAGTTAACTGACATGCCAGCTCCAGACCTCAATTAAACTGATTGAAAGATTATGTCTTCATCATATGAGTATCAGGCACAATCCCTCCCGTTAGGGTTTAGTATCATACTATCATAAAATATATGAGAAGAGCATAACCCGTGTCATGCCAACAACTGGTTTTAAATAAATGTGTTTAGTTCGATGCAAAGACCCTATAAGTGAATCAATATTAAAGCCAAAATATGCAATCTTTAATGACCTGACAACAGTATCGTAACTATATCCCTTCTTAATAAGTCTATTTAAAGGTTTTGTTAGCTTCTGAGGTGAATACTGACATTTTTGTGCTTTATAAAGAATATTACCATAAAAGATTGGATGTGAAATACCTGAACGTATAAGAAGTCTGCATGTTGATTTATATTTACGAATGATGTCCTTGTACCGATGATAAAATTTAGTAAATGTTTTAACTAGTTTGTGATATCGAAAACCCTGGTGTAATAATTTTTATGTATGATGTATGGAATGTCCTCTACAAATAACCCTCTTGATTAATGATATATGGAAGGTCCTCTACAAATCACTCTCTAGATTAATGATATATGGAAGGTCCTCTACAAATAACTCTCTAGATTAATGATATATGGAAGGTTATCTACAAATAACTCTCTAGATTAATGATATATGGAAGGTTATCTACAAATAACTCTCTAGATTAATGATGTATGGAAGGTCCTCTATAAGTAACTCTCTAGATTAATGATGTATGAAAGTTCCTCTACAAATAACCCTCTTGATTAATGATGTATGGAAGGTCCTGTACAAATAACCTTCTTTATGTATGATATATGGAAGGTTATCTACAAATAACTCTCTAGATTAACGATATATGGAAGGTTATCTACAAATAACTCTCTAGATTAATGATGTATGGAAGGTCCTCTATAAGTAACTCTCTAGATTAATGATGTATGGAAGTTCCTCTACAAATAACCCTCTTGATTAATGATGTATGGAAGGTCCTCTACAAATAACTCTCTAGATTAATGATGTATGGAAGGTCCTCTACAAATAACTCTCTAGATTAATGATATATGGAAGGTCCTCTACAAGTAACCCTCTTGATTAATGATATATGGAATGTCCTCTACAAATAACCCTCTTGATTAATGATGTATGGAAGGTCCTGTACAAATAACCTTCTTTATGTATGATATATGGAAGGTTATCTACAAATAACTCTCTAGATTAATGATATATGGAAGGTTATCTACAAATAACTCTCTAGATTAATGATGTATGGAATGTCCTCTACAAATAACTCTCTAGATTAATGATGTATGGAAGTTCCTCTACAAATAACCCTCTTGATTAATGATATATGGAAGGTCCTCTACAAATAACTCTCTAGATTAATGATATATGGAAGGTCCTCTACAAATAACTCTCTAGATTAATGATGTATGGAAGGTCCTCTACAAATAACCTTCTTTATGTATGATGTATGGAATGTCCTCTACAAATAACCCTCTTGATTAATGATATATGGAAGGTCCTCTACAAATAACTCTCTAGATTAATGATATATGGAAGGTCCTCTACAAATAACTCTCTAGATTAATGATATATGGAAGGTTATCTACAAATAACTCTCTAGATTAATGATGTATGGAAGGTCCTCTATAAGTAACCCTCTTGATTAATGATATATGGAAGGTCATCTACAAACTTTTCTTATTTTGTTTCAATTGGATAAAAAAACATGACTGCCAGATGCAATCTTTGATTTACAAAGTATAGTATCAAAGATTTCCTCGGTAAGTACAAGGCTCATTGATTTGAAATTTTAGAGGAATTATTGTTTTCAGGTAGAAAAAATCCTTGTTAGCAATTAGTTTTTGTTGTAAATCTATGAAAATCATATTTTCATTTCCCCTGACACCACAGGACTTGGTAGTAATGTTGTTTAGAAAACCTGTGCAAACTAATTAGATAAAAACCATGACCTACAGAGGCCAATAAATGATTTTGATTGGAAAGTTTTCAAAACTCCCCTTAAACCAGAAAAGGGAATAGTTTGAAACATTTCAGGATGTTATATGATTTGGAGACCCTTCAGATTGTCAAGCATTTTGTGAATGTTGTCATATTTGTTTTCGACCAAAGTAATTCAGCCTCCTTAGAACCTCAAGTTGTGGATTTTGTTGGTTATATAGATGAACTCTTAATTTAGGTGTACAACAAAAATACAATTTAAGTATTGGCTTTTATGCAGAATTTGTCAGAACCTTAATATCAAGTATATAACAAAATACTATTTTAGGAATCCACAAAAAATAAAAGAATCCACAATAAAGCCCCTTCAGTAAAGTCATTTGGGAAAGTATAAATTTGATTTAATATTAAACTGCAAATGGATAAAATTTATTCCACTTCTTAAGAATTGTCATGGTTCCTGGGAGTTGTCTTGGTTCCTGTGAAGTTGAAAATCTGACAAGACAAAAACACATCAGTCAATAAAATTTCAGCATAATTTATGATAAATGTTAGTCATAAGATGTTTTGTGAAAAGAACTGCTAGTTTAATAAGAAGGAGTACTGGTTCTTTAGGGAGGTAGTCCTCTGTTCTGTGATGTTACCCTCCGGAAATAGTTCTTGTTCCTGGAAAGTAGTCCTTGTTTGCTTACAACAATGAAAAGCTATATTAGAAATAAACTGTATTGGGAATGAACCTTCATAATCTAGTTAGAGCCATCCTATGACAAATGGAGCTCTAATGGAAATTGATTGTGAACTCTTTTTATACGACCGCAAAAAATTTTTGTGGTCGTATATTGGTATGACGTTGGCGTCGTCGTCGTCGTCGCCGTCGTCGCCGTCCGCCGCCGTCGTCGTCGTCGGCGCGTCGCCGTCGTCCAAGACGCATTGGTTTCGCACTCTAACTTTAGTTTAAGTGAATGGATCTCTATGAAATTTTACCATAAGGTTCAATATCACAAAAGGAAGGTTGGGATTGATTTTGGGGTTATGGTACCAACAGTTAAGGAATTAGGGGCCAAAAGGGGCCAAAATAAGCATTTTCTAACTTCCAGACATAACTTGTGTGTTAGTGTATGGATCTCTCTGACATTGTACCACAAGGTTCCATATCACAAAGGGAATGCTGGGATTGATTTTGGGGTAATTGCCTCAAAATTTTAGGAATTAGGGGCCAAAAAGGGCAAAAACAAGCATTTTCTAGTTTCATGACAATAACTTGTGTGTAAGTGTATGGATCTTTCTGAAATTGTACTACAAGGTTCCATATCACAAAGGAATGCTGGGATTGATTTTGGGGTAATTGCCTCAAAATTTTAGGAATTAGGGCCAAAAAGGGCAAAAACAAGCATTTTCTAGTTTCCAGACAATAACTTGTGTGTAAGTGTATGGATCTTTCTGAAATTGTACTGCAAGGTTCCATATCACAAAGGGAAAGCTGGAATTGAGTTTGGGGTAATTGCCTGAAATGTTTAGGAATTAGGGGCCAAAAAGGGCCAAAAACAAGCATTTTCTAGTTTCATGACAATAACTTGTGTGTAAGTGTATGGATCTTTCTGAAATTGTACTACAAGGTTCCATATCACAAAGGAAAGCTGGAATTGAGTTTGGGGTAATTGCCTGAAACGTTTAGGAATTAGGGGCCAAAAGGGCCAAAATAAGCATTTTCTAGTTTCCAGACAATAACTTGTGTTCAAGTGTATGGATCTCTCTGAAATTGTACTGCAAGGTACCATACCTCAAAGGGAAGGCTGAGATTGAGTTTGGGGTGATGAATCATAAGGGGTTCAAAAATTTGGGGGTCTTTTTTCCTTTTTTTTCTTTAAAATTTTCCATTTTAAGTTGGTTATTTCTGATTTATATTTAAAAGCATATAATAATGATATGGCAGGAGATACAAACCTAACAGGATGTGTAAATTATTATATAATAAGTATTGTGCAATAGCAAGAAATTTTCAATTGCACAGTATTGCGCAATAGCAAGAAATCTTCAATTGCACAGTATTGCGCAATACCAAGAAATATCCAATAGCACAATATTGCGCAATAGCAAGAAATTGTCAATTGTACAGTATTGCGCAATAGCAAGAAATATTCAATTGCACAGTATTGCGCAATTGCAAGAAATATTCAATTGCACAGTATTGTGCAAAAGAAGATACTTTGTATAAATTGCTTATTTCTTGACCAATTTCAATGGGGTTTTATTCTTGAACTCTTGGGGTTGTTTAATATGCTGAATCTAATCGTGTATTAAGTTTTTGGATTTTGGGCCCGTTTTAAATTGGTCCACATTGAGGTCCAAAGGGTCCAAAATTAAACTTTGTTTGAATTCATCAAAATTGAATTATTGGGGTTCTTTGATATGCCGAATCTAACCGTGTATTTAGATTCTTAATTTTGGTCCCTTTTCAAATTGGTCTACATTAAGGTCCAAAGGGTCCAAAATTAAACTTAGTTTGATTTTAACAAAATTGAATTCTTAGGGTTCTTTGATATGCTGAACCTAAACATGTATTTAGATTTTGATTATGGGCCCAGTTTTCAAGTTGGTCCAAATCGGGTCCAAAATTAAACTTTGTTTGATTTCAACAAAATTGAATATATGGGGTTCTTTGATATGCTGAATCTAACCATGTATTTAGATTTTTGATTTTTGGGCCCCGTTATCAATTTTTTCCACATTGAGGTCAAAAGGGTCCAAAATTAAACTTTGTTTGATTTCATCAAAATTGAATTATTGGGGTTCTTTGATATGCCGAATCTAACCGTGTATTTAGATTCTTAATTTTGGTCCCATTTTCAAATTGGTCTACATTAAGGTCCAAAGGGTCCAAAATTAAACTTAGTTTGATTTTAACAAAATTGAATTCATAGGGTTCTTTGATATGCTGAATCTAAACATGTATTTAGATTTTTGATTATGGGCCCAGTTTTCAAGTTGGTCCAAATCGGGTCCAAAATTAAACTTTGTTTGATTTCAACAAAATTGAATATATGGGGTTCTTTGATATGCTGAATCTAACCATGTATTTAGATTTTTGATTTTTGGGCCCGTTATCAACTTTGTCCACATTGAGGTCAAAAGGGTCCAAAATTAAACTTTGTTTGATTTCATCAAAATTGAACTCTTGGGGTTTTTGATATGCTGAATCTAACCATGTATTTAGATTTTGGATATTGGACCATAATAGGTGAATGTCCAATTTAAAATTTTAAGTTCTTAGACCACATTCATTCTGTGTCAGAAACCTATGCTGTGTCAAATATTTAATCACAATCCAAATTCAGAGCTGTATCAAGCTTGAATGTTGTGTCCATACTTGCCCCAACTATTCAGGGTTCGACCTCTGCGGTCGTATCAAGCTGCGCCCTGCGGAGCATTTTATTTATACACATTTAATTAGTCCCCTACCGACGAAGTCGAAGGGGACTTTAGGTTTGCACTCTGTCCATCTGTCCATCTGTCAGTCCGGCAACTCAGCTTTCCACACTTTTTTCTTCGTTCTTGAAGATATTGATTTGATATTTGGTATATATATATAAAAGAAGATGTGGTATGATTGCCAATGAGACAACTGTCCACAAGAGACCAAAATGACACAGAAATTAACAACTATAGGTCACCGTACCGCCTTCAACAATGAGTTTTTATCATATATTTATCATGACAAGTTATAGATCAAGTTTGAATTTTGTTCCGGTCTGATGATTTAGTCCAGAGTTATGGTACATAAAAAAAACTCCATAACTAATGTTAGAGTACTATGTTAAACCATATAATCTGTACAAAGGGAGATAACTCATTTTTTTAAAAGACATTCTTTGGTAAATTGTTTGAGGTATTTTGTGGCAGGTTTTTATGTTATTTTGTATAAACTAATTTTCTGAATGCTACATGTATTTTTTTTAAATTAAGTGAAATCCTTTAATTAGATAATAATCTATTTTTATTAAGGTATATATTTCATTACATTACATTGTGTAGATAAAAGTTGCTGACATTTTATAGATAAGTTACAAATCTATATTAGTTTGTGACAAATGAAGAAAAAATATTTGGAACTATTAATTATATTTGATTGTAATTTGAAAATAGATATACATTGTATTACATCATATCTAATTTTAGAGAACTATTAATCATATCTAATGTTAGAGTGTTATAGGTTTTCCACACTTTTTTTCATCATGCTTGAAGATATGTTTGACAATTGGTATATAGTTTTATCATGACAATTTACAGATCAAGTTCAAATTTTTGTTTCAGTCTGATAATTTTGTGCAGAGTTATGGTCCTTGGACTTGAAAAAATTCACTCATATATTCAGTTTTCCACACTGTTTTTAGTCATGCTTGAAGATATTGACTTGATATTTTCTTTTTGTTTACACCATGACAAGTTATAGATCAAGTTAGCATTTTGTTCCAGTATAATGAATTTTACCCGGTAGGCAATACTCTAAGAATGCTTGTTGTTTCAGTTATGGCAATGTGGTTTCAGTGGTAGTGGAATGCATACACAGATGATGATGCAATGTCAAGCGGCTCCCTCATCCTGCAAGGTAATACATAAACCATTTCTTGTTAATATGTTAGAACAAGTAAAAGTTTGTCAAAATCATAAATTTACATTTTTCAAATAGATTTTAAGATGAAAAAAGGCAATTTTGGAAACACATCAATGGGCCAGCAAACCAACAACACTGGTCAACATATGGTATTCAACAATAAGATAAATAAAACAGAAACATTTGACAGCAAAAAGATTTTATTAAATAATGTAGATTTTTTATTATTTGTGCGGTGCCAATTTTCATGGATCTTGTGGGTATTGTTGAACCACAAAATTAAATGTTCATTTTAGTGCAAATTTTCCATAGGCTTGAATGTAGGCTGGCAAAACCGTGAAATCAATTATCCTCAAAAACACAATTTCCTCAATCAAAGAAAATTGGTACCCATGATTATTAATGAATCCACAGCAAGGTCAGGGTCAAGGGTCAAGTGAGCTTTTCTCATGGCTTTATGTCCATAGTCTGTCTTGGTTTGTTGCATTTTATGAAATCTTCTCTTCTGTAATTAATAGGCCAATTGGAACCAAACTTAGCCACAATCATCATTGAAGAATGCTGAGCCCTTGACATAGGTACCTATGAGAAACTCTGGAGCCCTCTTATGTGAACATATATGAAACACTCAACCTAAGGGTTGTCAATTGTCTCTCTGAACTGAGACTGGATTCTTGTTTTGCCAATGCCCACCTCACCAACATCTCCTGTGAATGACTATCTCTTGGGGTCACAGCATACTATCATCCCTCTCATTGGAATGCAATGTATCTTGGTAGGGTACGAACACGGGACATGTTCCATATAATTAGATTGTCCTCTATAACCTGGTTTACTCTATGCCTTGTTACTTGTCTTAGTGAAGCTAAAGTACTTTTACTTTTACTGTATCTTTACTCCCCCTCAAAATTCAGCACTCCCCTTGGTAGTGCCAATTCAGTACATCAATTAGAACCAAAGGTTACGCTTAAGTTAGCAATGGCTTCTAAGTTCTCCTGGCACAAACCCCTTTTTCTCTTTGATGCCAATAATTTATTCTGGAATCCATGTGAATATTGTTATATTTGATTTCAAACAAACAAAGTTATTCAGACTCCTTAGAACCTTAAGTTGTGGATTTTGTTGTTATTTAGGTGAACTGGTAATTTTAATGTTCAACAAAAGTCAACTTTACTATTGGCTTGTATGCAGAATTTGTCAGAACCTTTATATCAAGTGTACAACAAAATACTATTTTAGGAATCCACGAAAATAAATGAGTCCACAGTATAGCCCTTTTACTGAAGTAATTTGTTAAAGTATAAACTTACTTAAATATTAAATTGCAAATTTATAAAAAAAATCCACTTCATAAGAATTGTCATGGTTCCTGGGAGTTGTCTTGGTCCCTATGAAGTTAAAAGCATTATAATTAATATTTTAGTATAAGAAGAATAACTGAATTAGAAACTTCAAAAACCAAACTCCAAAACAGAATATAATAATACAATTTACTAAGACTAGAAAGACTAGAAAATGGTGTCCATCATCACAAACTGACCATCTAGAATATATACTTCCCCCAAAGAATTGAGAACTAATCAATGCCAATAAAACCTCATTCAAACACCTGATAAAGTCACACCTGAGCGAACCAGAAATTTACACTCAGTATTGTTGAACCATGTCCATGTTTAATAGCTTCCTTTTTAAAAGTAGCAATCCTCTATCAATGAAATCATAATAGGAAATGCAAGGTCTGTAATGTCATATCATACACTTTCACTAGCTATGAGCTAAACTGTTTTACCAGTTGGTCAGTAATTAAGACCTTGATATCATGTTAACATGCCATTACATAACTTGAATAAAGGAAGTGGTCAAGTATATGTATATATAAGACAGCAAATTAATGACACATGTCACCAAAAATCATCTAGAGGTCAACATACAACCTTCACTGATAAACAGATGTCTATTGAGGATGTTTGTTTCTCAATAAGAATGTATTCAAGAAAACAATATTCCATTATAACATTTTCATATAGCCAGGGAGGGTCTCTTTCGGTATATAAAGGTATACACAGACGTGCTGCTCGAATTGGTCACTTTTTATACGACCGCAAAAAATTTTGTGGTCGTATATTGGTATGACGTTGGCGTCGTCGTCGTCGCCGTCGTCCGAAGACGCATTGGTTTCGCACTCTAACTTTAGTTTAAGTGAATGGATCTCTTTGAAATTTTACCATAAGGTTCAATATCACAAAAGGAAGGTTGGGATTGATTTTGGGGTTATGGTACCAACAGTTAAGGAATTAGGGGCCAAAAGGGCCAAAAATAAGCATTTTGTAACTTCCAGACATAACTTGTGTGTTAGTGTATGGATCTCTCTGACATTGTACCACAAGGTTCCATATCACAAAGGAATGCTGGGATTGATTTTGGGGTAATTGCCTCAAAATTTCAGGAATTAGGGGCCAAAAGGGCAAAAACAAGCATTTTTCTAGTTTCATGACAATAACTTGTGTGTAAGTCTATGGATCTTTCTGAAATTGTAGTACAAGGTTCCATATCACAAAGGAAAGCTGGAATTGAGTTTGGGGTAATTGCCTGAAACGTTTAGGAATTAGGGGCCAAAAGGGGCCAAAATAAGCATTTTCTAGTTTCCAGACAATAACTTGTGTTCAAGTGTATGGATCTCTCTGAAATTGTACTGCAAGGTACCATACCTCAAAGGGAAGGCTAGGATTGAGTTTGGGGTGATGAATCATAAGGGGGTTCAAAAATTTGGGGGAGTTTTCCTTTTTTTTCCTTTTTTTCCTTTTTTTTTCTTTAAAATTTTCCATTTTAAGTTGGTTATTTCTGATTTATATTTAAAAGCAAATAATAATGATATGGCAGTAGATACACACCAAACAGGATGTGTAAATTATTATATAATAAGTATTGTGCAATAGCAAGAAATTTTCAATTGCACAGTATTGCGCAATAGCAAGAAATCTTCAATTGCACAGTATTGCGCAATAGCAAGAAATATCCAATAGCACAATATTGCACAATAGCAAGAAATTGTCAATTGTACAGTATTGCACAATAGCAAGAAATATTCAATTGCACAGTATTGCGCAATTGCAAGAAATATTCAGTTGCACAGTATTGTGCAAAAGAAGATACTTTGTATAAATTGCTTATTTCTTGACCAATTTCAATGGGGTTTTATTCTTGAATTCTTGGGGTTCTTTAATATGCTGAATCTAACCGTGTATTAAGTTTTTGGATTTTGGGCCCGTTTTAAATTGGTCCACATTGAGGTCCAAAGGGTCCAAAATTAAATTTTGTTTGATTTCATCAAAAGTTGAATTATTGGGGTTCTTTGATATGCCGAATCTAACTGTGTATTTAGATTCTTAATTTTGGTCCCGTTTTCAAATTGGTCGACATTAAGGTCCAAAGGGTCCAAAATTAAACTTAGTTTGATTTTAACAAAATTGAATTCTTAGGGTTCTTTGATATGCTGAATCTAAACATGTATTTAGATTTTGATTAAGGGCCCAGTTTTCAAGTTGGTCCAAATCGGGTCCAAAATTAAACTTTGTTTGATTTCAACAAAATTGAATATATGGGGTTCTTTGATATGCTGAATCTAACCATGTATTTAGATTCTTAATTTTGGTCCCTTTTCAAATTGGTCTACATTAAGGTCCAAAGGGTCCAAAATTAAACTTAGTTTGATTTTAACAAAATTGAATTCTTAGGGTTCTTTGATATGCTGAATCTAAACATGTATTTAGATTTTTGATTATGGGCCCAGTTTTCAAGTTGGTCCAAATCGGGTCCAAAATTAAACTTTGTTTGATTTCAACAAAATTGAATATATGGGGTTCTTTGATATGCTGAATCTAACCATGTATTTAGATTCTTAATTTTTGGTCCCTTTTTCAAATTGGTCTACATTAAGGTCCAAAGGGTCCAAAATTAAACTTAGTTTGATTTTAACAAAAATTGAATTCTTAGGGTTCTTTGATATGCTGAATCTAAACATGTATTTAGATTTTGATTATGGGCCCAGTTTTCAAGTTGGTCCAAATCGGGGTCCAAAATTAAACTTTGTTTGATTTCAACAAAAATTGAATATATGGGGTTCTTTGATATGCTGAATCTAACCATGTATTTAGATTTTTGATTTTTGGGCCCCGTTATCAACTTTGTCCACATTGAGGTCAAAAGGGTCCAAAATTAAACTTTGTTTGATTTCATCAAAAATTGAACTCTTGGGGTTCTTTGATATGCTGAATCTAACCATGTATTTAGATTTTGGATATTGGACCATAATAGGTGAATGTCCAATTTAAAATTTTAAGTTCTTAGACCACATTCATTCTGTGTCAGAAACCTATGCTGTGTCAAATATTTAATCAGAATCCAAATTCAGAGCTGTATCAAGCTTGAATGTTGTGTCCATACTTGCCCCAACTGTTCAGGGTTCGACCTCTGCGGTCGTATCAAGCTGCGCCCTCATGGAGCATTTTATTTGAATGTCAAATATAATCAAGTGCTATTTTCTTGGAGGTAGTACACCAATAGGTAGACATTTATCTCAATGGGTCATAAAGGTTTACCTTCTGTTAAGATATCTGTTGTGTTCTGATCTATTTATCTAATTTTATGTGAATGATCCCATGAGGATAACGTCTGAATAAGATGTCAAGATAGCTGGGAAATATTTATAATTGGGTTGTGATTTTCCTATGAAATTTATGAATGGTTAGGGATTTTTGAATAAATCAATATATGAATGGGTATGGTTTTCAAACCCCAGCCTGACATCTGTACTCAAATACTTAAATTTGTATGTTGAGACCCCCTTGTGGATATAGCAATGTACTTATTTTGCTGTTTAAGTGGTCAGGATTGAGGTTTTAGATTAGGTCTATGAGGCCGTTTTACTATTTATTCCCATTTTCTGATATCAAAATATTTCTTGATATCAAAATTGAATTCCTGATATCAGAAATTGATTTTTGATATCAGAAAATATTCTTGATATCAGAATTCAATTTTTGATATCAAGAAATCCTTTTGATATCAGGAATTGATTTTTGATATCAGAAAATAATCTTTATTTCTTGATATCAATAATTCGAGTTTTGATATCAAGAAATCCATTTTATGATATCAAAACATAGATTTTCTGATATCAAATAATACTGACGATTATTTGATATCAAGAAATACATTTTCTGATGTCAAAAATGATTTTTGATATCAAAATTGAATTCTTGATATCAAGAAATGATTTTTGATATCAGAAAATAAGAAAATATCAATGATTGCCCCTGTGTGTCAATAAAGCATCCGAGCTCACCCATGAGCCATAACATTAGGTCTAGTGTTTGGGTCTTGTTTAAGGAAAGAATATCTCAAGAGTTCATAAGAAGTTTTGTATGCTTGTGTTTTCACATATTAATTATTTTAAGGTTTATAGTCAACAATTATAAGTTCCGCTTCTTTTATAAGCAATTATTGGTTTCCTCTGAAACAGATTTGTGCAGCTAGGTTTTTGTGAAATTAAGCCCCAGTATTTGGTAATATTGTTTTAATTTTTTCCCCGTTGTTTATGTTGCAATTTAGTAAGTCAGTTCTGATTAGTATACAAATCAGGAGATGTGGTATTATTGCCAATGAGACAACTATCAACCAAAGTTCAAATGAAATGGATGTAAGAAATTATAGGCAATTGTTTGGCCTTCAACAATGAGAAAACCCAATACCGTAAAGTCGGATATAAAATGCCCGACATGAAAAATATGAAACAATTCAATTTAGAAAGCTAACGGCCTAATTTATAACAAAACATATTACGAAAAACAAATATGACAGACATGAACCAACGACAATTACTGAACTACAGACTTCTGACGTGGGACAGACACATAAAGAATCTGGCATGCCTGGGACACTGGTCACGGTTACATCACAACATAATGTAAGAACAAACTATAAAAATCAGTTGACAAGGTCTTTACTCATCAGATTGATACAAAGAAGAAAACAGCTAACAAAACACAGACCAGACGTGACAGGGTAACAACAACAAAAAGACACAAAGTACAGATGTGAGAGTACTCTCAGTTACTGACAGCTAGTTCAAAGCCAATTACAACAAATAAAAAAAATGCATTTCTTGTATTTTCAAATACTTCGTCTATTTCGCCTTTTAACGAGACGTTTTTGAAAGACTGCTAGTACTTCTTATGTACCGCGCCTTCAGTGGCGGATCCAGAACTTTTATACGACCGCAAAAAATTTTTGTGGTCGTATATTAATATGACGTTGGCATCGTCGTCGTCGTTGCCGTCGTCGTCGTCCGAAGACACATTGGTTTTCGCACTCTAACTTTAGTTTAAGTAAATGGATCTCTAGGAAATTTTACCATAAGGTTCAATACCACAAAAGGAAGGTTGGGATTGATTTTGGGGGTTATGGTACCAACAGTTAAGGAATTAGGGGCCAAAAGGGCCAAAATAAGCATTTTGTAACTTCCAGACAATAACTGTGTGTAAGTGTATGGATCTCTCTGACATTGTACCACAAGGTTCCATATCACAAAGGGAATGCTGGGATTGATTTTGGGGGTAATTGCCTCAAAATTTTAGGAATTAGGGGCCAAAAAAGGGGCAAAATCAAGCATTTTTCTAGTTTCAGGACAATAACTTGTGTGTAAGTGTATGGATCTTTCTGAAATTGTACTACAATGTTCCATATCACAAAGGGAAAGCTGGAATTGAGTTTGGGGGTAATTGCCCTAAACGTTTAGGAATTAGGGGCCAAAAAGGGGTCAAAAATAAGCATTTTTCTAGTTTCCAGACAATAACTTGTGTTTAAGTGTATGGATCTCTCTGAAATTGTACTGCAAGGTACCATACCTCATTGAAGGCTGGGATTGAGTTTGGGGGTGATGAATCATAAGGGGGTTCAAAAAATTGGGGGATTTTTTCCCCTTTTCTTCCTTTTTCCTTTTTTTTTTCTTTAAAATTTTCCATTTTAAGTTGGTTATTTCTGATTTATATTTAAAAGCAAATAATAATGATATGGCAGGAGATACACACCAAACAGGATGTGTAAATAATTATATAATAAGTATTGTGCAATAGCAAGAAATTTTCAATTGCACAGTATTGCGCAATAGCAAGAAATCTTCAATTGCACAGTATTGCGCAATAGCAAGAAATATCCAATAGCACAATATTGCACAATAGCAAGAAATTGTCAATTGTACAGTATTGCGTAATAGCAAGAAATATTCAATTGCACAGTATTGCGCAATTGCAAGAAATATTTAATTGCACAGTATTGTGCAAAAGAAGATACTTTGTATAAATTGCTTATTTCTTGACCAATTTCAATGGGGTTTTATTCTTGAATTCTTGGGGTTCTTTAATATGCTGAATCTAACCGTGTATTAAGTTTTTGGATTTTGGGCCCGTTTTTAAATTGGTCCACATTGAGGTCCAAAGGGTCCAAAATTAAACTTTGTTTGATTTCATCAAAATTGAATTATTGGGGTTCTTTGATATGCGAATCTAACCCTGTATTTAGATTCTTAATTTTGGTCCCGTTTTCAAATTGGTCTACATTAAGGTCCAAAGGGTCCAAAATTAAACTTAGTTTGATTTTAACAAAATTGAATTCTTAGGGTTCTTTGATATGCTGAATCTAATCATGTATTTAGATTTTGATTATGGGCCCAGTTTTCAAGTTGGTCCAAATTGGGGTCCAAAATTAAACTTTGTTTGATTTCAACAAAATTGAATATATGGGGTTCTTTGATATGCTGAATCTAACCATGTATTTAGATTCTTAATTTTGGTCCCGTTATCAAATTGGTCTACATTAAGGTCCAAAGGGTCCAAAATTAAACTTAATTTGATTTTAACAAAATTGAATTCTTAGGGTTCTTTGATATGCTGAATCTAAACATGTCTTTAAATTTTGATTATGGGCCCAGTTTTCAAGTTGGTCCAAATCGGGTCCAAAATTAAACTTTGTTTGATTTCAACAAAAATTGAATATATTGGGTTCTTTGATATGCTGAATCTAACCATGTATTTAGATTTTTGATTTTGGGCCCCATTATCAACTTTGTCCACATTGAGGTCAAAAGGGTCCAAAATTAAACTTTGTTTGATTTCAACAAAAATTGAATATATGGGGTTCTTTGATATGCTGAATCTAACCGTGTATTTAGATTCTTAATTTTTGGTCCCGTTTTCAAATTGGTATACATTAAGGTCCAAAGGGTCCAAAATTAAACTTAGTTTGAATTTTAACAAAAATTGAATTCTTAGGGTTCTTTGATATGCTGAATCTAATCATGAATTTAGATTTTTGATTATGGGCCCAGTTTTCAAGTTGGTCCAAATTGGGGTCCAAAATTAAACTTTGTTTGATTTCAACAAAAATTGAATATATGGGGTTCTTTGATATGCTGAATCTAACCATGTATTTAGATTCTTAATTTTGGTCCTGTTTTCAAATTGGTCTACATTAAGGTCCAAAGGGTCCAAAATTAAACTTAATTTGATTTTAACAAAATTGAATTCTGAGGGTTCTTTGATATGCTGAGTCTAAACAAGTCTTTAAATTTTATACGACCGCAAAAAATTTTTGTGGTCGATATTGGTATGACGTTGGCGCCGTCAGTCGTCCGGCGTCGCGTCGTCGTCCAAGACACATTGGTTTTCGCACTCTAACTTTAGTTTAAGTAAATGGATCTCTAGGAAATTTTACCATAAGGTTCAATACCACAAAAGGAAGGTTGGGATTGATTTTGGGGTTATGGTACCAACAGTTAAGGAATTAGGGGCCAAAAGGGGCCAAAATAAGCATTTTGTAACTTCCAGACAATAACTTGTGTGTAAGTGTATGGATCTCTGACATTGTACCACAAGGTTCCATATCACAAAGGGAATGCTGGGATTGATTTTGGGGTAATTGCCTCAAAATTTTAGGAATTAGGGGCCAAAAAGGGCAAAAATAAGCATTTTTCTAGTTTCAGGACAATAACTTGTGTGTAAGTGTATGGATCTTTCTGAAATTGTACTACAAGGTTCCATATCACAAAGGAAAGCTGGAATTGAGTTTGGGGTAATTGCCCATAACGTTTAGGAATTAGGGGCCAAAAGGGTCAAAATAAGCATTTTTCTAGTTTCCAGACAATAACTTGTGTTTAAGTGTATGGATCTCTCTGAAATTGTACTGCAAGGTACCATACCTCATTGAAGGCTGGGATTGAGTTTGGGGTGATGAATCATAAGGGGTTCAAAATTGGGGGATTTTTTCCCCTTTTCTTCCTTTTTTTTTTTTTTAAATTTTCCATTTTAAGTTGGTTATTTCTGATTTATATTTAAAAGCAAATAATAATGATATGGCAGGAGATACACACCAAACAGGATATGTAAATTATTATATAATAAGTATTGTGCAATAGCAAGAAATTTTCAATTGCACAGTATTGCATAATAGCAAGAAATCTTCAATTGCACAGTATTGCGCAATAGCAAGAAATATCCAATAGCACAATATTGCACAATAGGAAGAAATTGTCAATTGTACAGTATTACACAATAGCAAGAAATATTCAATTGCACAGTATTGCGCAATTGCAAGAAATATTTAATTGCACAGTATTGTGCAAAAGAAGATTCTTTGTATAGATTGCTTATTTCTTGACCAATTTCAATGGGGTTTTATTCTTGAATTCTTGGGGTTCTTTAATATGCTGAATCTAACCGTGTGTTAAGTTTTTGGATTTTGGGCCCTGTTTTAAATTGGTCCACATTGAGGTCCAAAGGGTCCAAAATTAAACTTTGTTTGATTTCATCAAAATTGAATTATTGGGGTTCTTTGATATGCCGAATCTAACTGTGTATTTAGATTCTTAATTTTTGGTCCCGTTTTCAAATTGGTCTACATTAAGGTCCAAAGGGTCCAAAATTAAACTTAGTTTGATTTTAACAAAAATTGAATTTTAGGGTTCTTTGATATGCTGAATCTAATCATGTATTTAGATTTTGATTATGGGCCCAGTTTTCAAGTTGGTCCAAATTGGGGTCCAAAATTAAACTTTGTTTGATTTCAACAAAATTGAATATATGGGGTTCTTTGATATGCTGAATCTAACCATGTATTTAGATTCTTAATTTTGGTCCCGTTTTCAAATTGGTCTACATTAAGGTCCAAAGGGTCCAAAATTAAACTTAATTTGATTTTAACAAAATTGAATTCTTAGGGTTCTTTGATATGCTGAATCTAAACATGTCTTTCAATTTTTGATTATGGGCCCAGTTTTCAAGTTGGTCCAAATCGGGTCCAAAATTAAACTTTGTTTGATTTCAACAAAATTGAATATATTGGGTTCTTTGATATGCTGAATCTAACCATGTATTTAGATTTTTGATTTTTGGGCCCCATTATCAACTTTGTCCACATTGAGGTCAAAAGGGTCCAAAATTAAACTTTGTTTGATTTCAACAAAATTGAATATATGGGGTTCTTTGATATGCTGAATCTAACCGTGTATTTAGATTCTTAATTTTTGGTCCCGTTTTCAAATTGGTATACATTAAGGTCCAAAGGGTCCAAAATTAAACTTAGTTTGATTTTAACAAAATTGAATTCTTAGGGTTCTTTGAGATGCTGAATCTAATCATGTATTTAGATTTTTGATTATGGGCCCAGTTTTCAAGTTGGTCCAAATCGGGGTCCAAAATTAAACTTTGTTTGATTTCAACAAAATTGAATATATGGGGTTCTTTGATATGCTGAATCTGACCATGTATTTAGATTTTTGATTTTGGGCCCGTTATCAACTTTGTCCACATTGAGGTCAAAAGGGTCCAAAATTAAACTTTGTTTGATTTCATCAAAATTGAACTCTTAGGGTTCTTTGATATGCTGAATCTAACCATGTATTTAGATTTTGGATATTGGACCATAATAGGTGAATGTCCAATTTAAAATTTTAAGTTCTTAGACCACATTCATTCTGTGTCAGAAACCTATGCTGTGTCAAATAGTCAATCACAATCCAAATTCAGAGCTGTATCAAGCTTGAATGTTGTGTCCATACTTGCCCCAACTGTTCAGGGTTCGACCTCTGCGGTCGATCAAGCTGCGCCCATGGAGCATTTTATTAAAATAGGGGCCCACTGACTGCCATAAAAAGGGCCCACTACTGTCATGCTTCAGTGATTCCTATATAATCAACCAAATTTTTCCCATGATAGGTGGGTCCGGCCCCTGGATCCGCCTATGGCCTTGAAAAATATCCTTTAAATACAGTTATTCTATATGAGCCTTTTCTGTGAAGTATTGAAAAGTTTCAGTAGGCTTGATGTACGTTTCATTTCTAAAATACCTTCATTTTGAAGGCGTTTGTCTTTGTTTTAAACGACTGATCACGACTGTCAAGAAAGTTACAATTCATTCTGAGAAAATTGGTATGTACAATTTAGGTGGGTACATGCATTGTATTAGATATGTAAGGCGAAAAGATCGTGTATTACGTCAGTTGAACCTGAATATATCATCAAGCCATCGATCTAAATCTTGAAAACATCATCAATATTTTTTTTCGATAAGTCAAGTTTTGTTAAACATTTCCAGTATTTAGTAAATTCTTAGATCGACTTATTCCACCGATTGGGATTGTTCGACGATTAAAAGTAAATATGTTATATTTTAGAATAATTTCAAAATCTTCAATATATTATCTTGAAGTGCATGGGACTTGAATTTCGTACTAAGTTGGATCGAGGTAATTCAGACTGAGTACTGCTCAGTTTCATCAAACTGAAGATTAGTGTACATTTTTTTGCTTCAAATATTGTTATTAAATTGCAGTTTTCTATACTAGAGACTTTGAAGCCTAATTCATGTTCATAAAACTTGAAGTGTATTTTGTTTTGTAGTAATGGACCCTTTGTCATCAATAAATGACCAATATCGTAGCGGTACTCCACATGATAAAACAATTGGTATACCGGAAACATTATTTCACATATTCCCAGATGTTTGGGCTCATGGGTGAGCTTTGATGCTTTATTGACACACAGGAGCCTTCATTCATTTATTTCTTATTTTCTGATATCAAAAATGATTTTTTATATCAAGAATTGAATTTTGATATCACAAAATCATTTTTGATATCAGAAAATCTATTCTTGATATCAAAAATAAGAAATATTTTCTGATATCAAAATTGAATTTCTGATATCAAAAATCGATTTCCTGATATCAAAAATAGAATTCTTGATATCAGAAAATCATTTTTGATATCAGAAAATAAGTAATAAATAGTAAAACGGCACCTCATATAGGTCTGTATTTGTTAAAAATTGTATACACTGGTTACAATTCAGCAATAATTAATCTTCACTTTACCATGTTTACAATGATTCAGATAGCGGCAATATTTAGAGTTGATTTTTGAAAATAAATTTATATAACAATAGGAATGTTTCATCCAGAATTTAAAAACGTATGATAAAATTAAGTGTTAGTCAAAGTATATTTAAATTTAAACACTTTGCTTGCAGGCAAAGAAAAAGGGTATTACATCCTTTGGAATGCCAAATATATTTAAAAGAAAAAAAAGTAAGTATGAAGTAAATGATAACAAGTTAGGACCATGTACATGCTATTGATTTTTGATAAGAAGATAAGAAGAAATGACTTCTCCTTTCTAGAGAGAACATGGACATCTTTAATTGTCATTTTGGTTGCATTTATGTTTTCATGGCAAGAGTGGAATATTTATCTAATGAGATGTAGAAAATATACAATGTATACTATTTATCCAGCATTAGTATATATTATAAAAAGCAATTTTTTTGACAGTATATAAAAGAATTTTCTTTCATTTTAAATCTGTTAAAATCCTGAAATAAGTGCTTTGTATAATTATAATGAAATGATCATTTGTGATATTTTAAATCAATTATTGCTTGCTTAAAGCCCAGTGGCAATATTTCATGCATATTGAGGTCAAAAACAAGTTAACAATTAATAAAAAAGGGAAGTTCTACAAAAGGAAATTTGGAATGCCACTGGAAAATGAGGGATTGTTGGATAGGACCAGAAAGGATGCCGTGGAACAAGCAACCTACAGACCCTTCAAAGAGTTATCACAATGTTCTTTAAGATGCAGAGAGTGTGGCACTTTCCCTACACAAGGCATCAAATTTAACACCCCCATTTTTACCTAGCATGGGTGAGTATTTATACATCCAGCACAGCCAAATAGATGCCCCACTTAAGCCATGGTTTTACTGCTGGACAGGAGAAGCTAAGGGATTACTTTATTCCAGTCAGCCCTTGATGAGGAATGATTGATTGATTGATTGTTGGTGTTAAATGCCTCTTTAAGATCTTTTGGCTATATCATGGCGGTTAGTTTTTATAACAAAACAATTTACGAAAAACAAATATGACAGACATGATCCAATGACAATTTGTTATTTATTAAATTTTAATACAATGCTTTAAATGCAAGCTTCCATTTATTTTTGATAATTTTCAAAATTAATTTTATTGTCTTATAAAGTATTATTAGAATTCATTTGCCAAAAATAAGGCAATTTTGTTTGTGTATTGAAAAAAAACCAGCTCTATTCAGTTTTCAGATTACATTTGTTTATGAAGAAGTAATTGTGAAAAAGTTTTGATATATGGCTTACTGTTGTATTATATTAGCATCCATACATTTAAGTTGTAAGCTATATGATCAAATTTCCAGGTTCTGTGATTTTGACATTTAAGGAAGAAGTGCTTAAAATATGTCATTGATATCTGAAATGTGCTCTTTTGATTTCAGTCTCAATATGAGGCTTCCCCTCTTTGTCATGCATGCTTTAGTGATTTTGAAAGTTAAATTTTGCTTCTTATAAGGTGTGGTTATGAACAAGTGTTTATATATAATAAACCAGGATACTTATCTGAGACCATATGTGTGAAGGTTTATTTACTTTGACAGTACACATGGAATTTATACTTTGACCCCTTGTGAATGAAACTGATCTAAGACCATATGTGTTAAGGTTTATTACTTTGAAAGTATATGAGGGAGTTATTAAACGCCTTGTGAAAGATACTTATCTGAGACATGTGTAGAGGTTTATTACTTTGACAGTATATGAGGGAACTATTGGACTTTGACCCCTTGTGAATGATACTTATCTGAGATCATATGTGTGAAGGATTATTACTTTAACAGTATATGAGGGAGTTATTGGACTTTGACCCCTTGTGAATGATACTTATCTGAGACCATAGGTGTGGAGACTTATTACTTTGACAGTATATGATGGAGTTATTGGACTTTGACCCTTGTGTATGATTCTTATCTGAGACGTATGTGTGGAGGTTTATTACTTTGAAAGTATATGAAAGAACTATTAGACTTTGACCCCTTGTGAATGATACTGATCTGAGACCATATGTGTGAAGGTTTATTACTTTTACAGTATATGAGGGAGTTAATGGAATTTGACCCTTGTAAATGATACTGATCTGAGACCGTATGTGAAGGTTTATTACTTTTAAAGTATATGAGGGAGTTAAGGAATTTGACCCTTGTGAATGATACTTATCTGAGACATCTGGGACAATATCCTAATGCGCCTTGAAATGAGGAACTCAAAAGTCACGTAAACAAAAATCTCTGTGTAGTGATAGTTGACACATTTCTATGATAAACAAATGACTGAGCTGAACCATTTGTGTTAATTTAGAAAGTAGGGAACACAGAATAAATGCGTAAAAACTATGGAGCTATTAAATGTGTTCAAAGTATTAAACTTTCAAAGAACTTATTGTGTTAAAATGGGATTTTTACCACGAGGAGCCGCATCACAAAAGGATACTCGGGGTTTGCTAATTTATGGAAAAAGTAATCTCACTTCAGACTGAAAATTTAACCACATATGTGAAAATGTCTCAGCTTCAAACGAGCCATCATACATATCCAAGTTAACGATATGGACTGAGCAACAGAAGAAAACGTTACCATTACCGCCTATGGAGAAACTAATACGCATCTTGACCCATTTTCTAAGAATAATTCCAGAGATATCTTAAGATAATTTCACCTTGTACACCACAGAAAATTGTGAAAATGATGGTTAGTAGTTTTTATTTATACCTAGTTATCAGAAATGGTTTAAGATAAATATTATTGATAAAGATCAGCAAAACTCAATGAAATTTTCGCTTTTAAAATGCATTACTGGCACGGGCTGAACACTTTTTAGGCACAATCATAACTTTGTTTACCTCCGAGACATCCGAAAGGAATTGTTTATTTAATTGAAAAGGCAAGAAATAACTTAATATTATTAAATTGTAAGTAAACATGACACAATATAGTCTTTGTTATGTAATTATCACTCTGGTCTACAGGAATAACTGATAATCAAGGGAGATAACACACTTCATACGAGTAAAGTGAGATACATCATCACATGTGCTTTTATTCTATGATTTGACCCCTGGTCAGTAGATTTTAATATGCAAATAAACAGAAAAAACATGTACATGTATTAATAAAATCATGAATTATTATTTTTAATGCACATGAGCAAAACACAAGATATTGTCATTTCTCAGTGAAAAAGGGGGAGGGTCAAACCTTTTTGAAAACAATATTGCTGCACCTATTCAACTATTAAGCTAGTTAGCTACTACTCATTGCTTCTAATATAAAAGGTTTAAATGAAGGTGGCTTAGCCACAAGGAGAAGCGTTTTCTTTCTTTGTGATAAAACTTTCAAGAATTAGATTTTCTCTCTCAATAATACTTATGTATTTAAATTAAATGATAACACAGCCTGAGTAAATTTTTTGTCTTATTTCAGTTCCAGACATATCATTACTTTTTAACATGAGATGGCAAACTAGAGGTTTAAAAAAGTCCTGAATAACTGGTAAGCATTTTGTTTTATTAGGCAAGCTCTAAATTGTTTATTTATGGTATTTATGCAATTGAAATTACAGTCGGTATGTTAGAAATATGCTAATATGAAAACTGTTGCTATGGTCTTGATATTAAATGAAAATACTTAGTTACTGACCTTTTCGACTCAATATTTCGAGTTAAATCTTATGGCAACTGTTTCTCATGTAACACTGCAAACTATAATTAGCACTATTTTGATCTGTCGTTATTTAATGACGCCATAATACATGTGATGTCACAATGTTTCCTTTAATACCTCATGTGGATTTTTCACTGATAAAAGGTTTTCACTGAAATCCATGTAAAAACTTTTTCTCAAATAGAATTATGTGAAAGGACAAGTTTTGAAAATTTGCACTTCATTGCACTGTAATTATATGATAAGAATGACTTTCCCAGTAGTTTAGAGTGGTTTCCACAGTATTAGATACCAGATTTCCACTAGTAAGAATAATTATTTTGGTGTTGTTTTTTTATAAAATCTACATTTTGCATAATTTCTCTGTCAAAATGCACTTTTAGGCACAAGAAAATTTTATAGAATGCTTTAACAGGGCCTGTGTATTGTAATTTAAGGTTATCATCAGAAGTTTTGTCCTTGTTTTGACTAGTGAAGGTATACTGGAAGAAATTAATTATACATACACATTGTATTCAAAATAAATCAATATAGCGATAAAAGTGTCATTGCCTTATAGTGCCTAAACAACTTTATTTTTTCAGAAATGGACAAAATGCACAGATTTATTCAGAATGTCATACCGATGAAGATCACATAAAAATATTTGGAAAAATCAGAACTATGGATTTCAATATGGGACAATATCCTAATGCGCCTTGAAATGAGGAACTCAAAAGTCACGTGTAAACAAAAATCTCTGTGTAGTGATAGTTGACACATTTCTATGATAAACAAATGACTGAGCTGAACCATTTGTGTTAATTTAGAAAGTAGGGGAACACAGAATAAATGCGTAAAAACTATGGAGCTATTAAATGTGTTCAAAGTATTAAACTTTCAAAGAACTTATTGTGTTAAAATGGATTTTTACCACGAGGAGCCGCATCACAAAAGGATACTCGGGTTTGCTAATTATGGAAAAAGTAATCTCACTGCACTCGAAAATTTAACCACATATGTGAAAATGTCTCAGCTTCAAACGAGCCATCATACATATCCAAGTTAACGATATGGACTGAGCAACAGAAGAAAACGTTACCATTACCGCCTATGAAGAAACTAATACGCATCTTGACCCATCTGTGTGGAGACTTATTACTTTTACAGTATATGAGGGAGTTAAGGGAATTTGACCCCTTGTGAATGATACTTATCTGAGACATCTGTGTGGAGACTTATTACTTTTACAGTATATGAGGGAGTTAATGGAATTTGACCCCTTGTGAATGATACTTATCTGAGATCATATGTGTGAAGGTTTATTACTTTTACAGTATATGAGGGAGTTATTGGACTTTGACCCCTTGTGAATGATACTGATCTAAGACCATATGTGTTAAGGTTTATTACTTTTAAAGTATATGAGGGAGTTAATGGAATTTGACCCCTTGTGAATGATACTTATCTGAGATCATATGTGTGAAGGTTTATTACTTTTACAGTATATGAGGGAGTTATTGGACTTTGACCCCTTGTGAATAATACTTATCTGAGACATCTGTGTGGAGACTTATTACTTTTACAGTATATGAGGGAGTTAATGGACTTTGACCCCTTGTGAATGATACTGATCTGAGACCGTATGTGTGAAGGTTTATTACTTTTACAGTATATGAGGGAGTTAATGGAATTTGACCCCTTGTGAATGATACTTATCTGAGACATAGGTGTGGAGACTTATTACTTTTACAGTATATGAGGAGTTAATGGACTTTGACCCCTTGTGAATGATACTGATCTGAGACCGTATGTGTGAAGGTTTATTACTTTTACAGTATATGAGGGAGTTAATGGACTTTGACCCCTTGTGAATGATACTGATCTAAGACCATATGTGTTAAGGTTTATTACTTTTACAGTATATGATGGAGTTATTGGACTTTGACCCCTTGTGAATGATACTGATCTGAGACCATATGTGTGGAGACTTATTACTTTGACAGTATATAATGGAGTAATTGGACTTTGACCCCTTGTAAATGATTCTTATCTGAGACATATGTGTGGAGACTTATTACTTTGACTGTATACAAAGTAGTCATTGGACTTTGACCCCCTGTGAATGATACTTATCTGAGACATATGTGTGGAGGTTTATTACTTTGAAAGTATATGAAAGAACTATTAGACTTTGACACCTTGTGAATGATACTGATCTGAGACCATATGTGTGGAGGTTTATTACTTTTAAAGTATATGAGGGAGTTGATGGAATTTGACCCCTTGTGAATGATACTTATCTGAGACATCTGTGTGGAGACTTATTACTTTGACAGTATAAGGGACGACATCAAAAGTTCAATGTAGGATAAAAAACTTAATTCACATAGTTTTTTCACTGACCCCCCCACCCCCCTCTTAACTTAATTTGGGAAAAATTGATTGACCAATATGGATATATGTAAAATCGATTTTGGATAAACAAAACTTGCAGCAATTTTAACCCCCACCCCAAACTATTTGATTTAAGTTTTTATCCTACATTGATCTTTTGATGTTGTCCCTAAGAGAAAGTTAATGGACTTTGACCCCATGAATGATACTTATATGAGACATCTGTCTGGAGACTTATTACTTTGTCAGTATACAAAGGAGTTATTGGTCTTTGACTCCTTGTGAATGATACTGATCTGAAACATGTGTGGAGACTTATTACTTTGACAGTATACAAAGGAGTTATTGGACTTTGACCCCTTGTGAAAGATACTTATCTGAGACATATCCACCAAAGTTCAAATAAAGTGGATTTAAGCAATTATAGGCAAACATATGGCCTTCAACAATGACAAAAACCCATTCCATATAGTTGGCTATAAAAGGCCCCAACATGAAAAATGTTAAACAAGTATGACAGACATGAACCAACGACAACCACTGAATTACAGGCTCCTGACTTGGGACAGGCACATCAAGAATGTGGCAGGGTTAAACATGTTTGTGAGCGCTCAACCCTCCCCTAATCTTTGACAGTTGTGTAACAGCATTACATAAGAACAATTTAAAAATCAGTAGCAAAAACTCAAAAGATTTGTATGAGGCACAAAAACAACTACTGTAAATTCAGAAATTATGGCGTGCATTTATTATTTAGATTTTAGAAGAATGGACAAAAATGCTAAATTAATTATTGCGAGTTTAGGAAAACCTGCGTACTTAATGAGATACTCACCTACTCACATTAATAAAAACCTCACAATAATTTTTGAATTTACAGTAACATAAACACAATAGAACAAAGCTAAGAAATTAGAGTCGAGTTGCTGGAAGCTCGTTCAAAGCCAATAACAACTAATAAATAAATCATTATCTCCCAGACTAAAGTATCAATCAGTACACATCCAACAGATTTAGTGAAAAGACATCATAAGCAGTCTGAGAAATGCATGATCTTTTCGTATCTTATATCTCAAATCTTTTGAACACTTTCATGTCATACAAAGTATATAATAATACACTGCATTTTGTAATATGTATTTTATTTTTTTATATTTTAGAGGCATGTGGTTCTGTGAAACTGATGAGTCCACCTATGAACATAGGCTCTCAATGTGCTGCAGAATCATTACAAAGAGGGAGGTAATGAAGCATTTTTTTATAAAATGGAAAGTATCATTTGTTATATTGATACAAAAAATAAAATAGGAAATAATTTATAATCTGTTTTATATGGATATGTGTATAGCTATTGACCTAATAAAACTAACGTAGTATTTTGAATGTTTAAACCTTTTATACCAACCTCTATAGGTCAGTTTAAGGGGAACCATTATTGATAAGTTAATGATATTTGGTATGCAGTTGAATAAACATGGTCACATCTTAAATTACATACAGCTGAGACAAATCTCTATGTCAACAGTTTATTTTTACAGGAGTTATGTCCCTTAGAAATGTATATTCTATAGCAAATTACATTGTACATACTCTCACATGCACAATTATTGCCAGATTGTTATGGAATTTATATTTAAAGGTTTGAATCAGCAAGGTTCATATGACTTAGACCTCATTTTCATGGTTCATTGGTCAAAGTTAAGTTTAATTATTATGCCCCTGACGTAGCGGAGGGGGCATTAAGTTTTACCCTTGTCCGTCTGTACGTATGTCCTAAAATTGGTTTCTGTTCTCTAACTTTAGTTTGCCTCAACCAAATGTTATGAAACTTATGCACAATGGTTATTACCACAAGACACAGGTCAAGTTTGAATTTTGGTGGCTACACTTTTACCGTGCTAGAGTTATGCCCCTTTACAAATGGAAAAATTGCTGAATTTTTCGTTTCCATTCTCTAACTTGAGTTTGCCTCAACCAAATGTTATGAAACTTATACACAATGCTTATTACCACAAAACAGAGATCAAGTTTGAATTTTGGTGGCGTCACTTCTACCGTCTAGAGTTATACCCTTTTACAAATGGAAAAATTGCTGAATTTTTTGTTTCCGTTCTCTAACTTGAGTTCCACTCAACCAAATGTTAAGAAACTTATGCACAATGCTTTTTACCACAAACACAGATCAAGTACGAATTTTGGTGGCGTCACCTTTACCGTTCTAGAGCTATGCCCCTTTACAAATGGAAAAATGTTTCCGTTCTCTAACTTAAGTTTGCCTCAACTAAATGGTATGAAACTTATAAACTCAGATCAAGTACTTTTACAGTTCTTGAGTTATGTCCCTTTATAACGTTATATGCAAGCGGGGCATCATCTGTATCCCATGGACACATTCCCCTTTTATTGGTTAAGTCTGTTCTTAGATACTTTATTCAATAGGTCAATATATTTGGTACATGGAATGATTGTAAGGTGAACACACATGTCTCTCTGGTATGTTTCATCTGACCTTGGTCTCATTTTCATGCTTCTTTGGTCAATATTAAGTTTTCCTAGTTAATGCTGTTTCTTAGATACTATTATAAGCAAAAGGTCAACTATGTTTGGTGCATTGAATGATTGTAAGGCGTACATGTCTGTCTGGCTTGGTTTATCTGACCTCTATGACATTGTCTTGGATTGTTGATAATGTTAAGTGTATGTAATACTTTTAGTAAAACTTTATCTTTAAGACAAAAAATCAATCATGGTCAGTAAAGCAGGCGAGACATTCAGTGTGTGCACTCTTGTTTAAACAGAAATGATAAAAGTGCAACAATAGATAAATAATGCTAAATAAAGCAAGCAAATATTTGATAAGCAATAGCATGCATAGATTTGATTAGAATAAAGAAGTTTATGTGATTAAAGGAGTATGACCACGAAGTGCCTATATTGGCCCTGTGAGGTGACAAAAATAAAGAGAAATAAGGTGGATCCTTTATAGCTAAAACATATGTATGTATATCGTTATTTGTTATTATAGTATAAAATCATATTTTGTGACGTCATTAATGTGACGTAATACCAAATCGAACTGGAGCGCTCAAAATGTCCAAATTCTTAAAGAATTTCACACTTCCTGGTTAAAATTCGCATTGGCCACAGGCCTCGACCAAAGTAATTTTACTCTTATTTTGATTGTTTGGCATTTTGACTCAGTTTGCAACAATATTTAGCGTGGTCGAGGCCTGTGGCCACATCGAAAATCTAACTTTTGCTAACAAGCAAATCCTGATTCAACGCCGCCATTTCCGACGCACGATACATTCTATGACGAATTAACTGTATCAAGAACTGGTACAATTGCTATAAACGTTATAAATAGAAATAAATGCTATGATTATATTTTTGTCTATTTATTACAAACTAAAAAGAAGAAAATGGAATAGCAAGTCTTTGTTTTTAGCGAAGCTTCGTTAACCGCCGACCAGGCGAGGGTTTTAAACACAGATGTGATAGATACGTCCTCACAACTGTTTGTATTACAAAAAAAAGACAAATTGGTGGAAATAAATATTGTGAATTTGTAAATTATTTTAAAGTTCATTTCCACGTTATTTGTAATAATTAGCCGGTCTATTCTATGCAAAGTTGAAACAAAAATAGGACGGTTTTAAATTAGAGCAGTAGTTTTTTCTCCGTTAAATTCTACATTCAGCAGATCGATATAGCTGCCAACATTAAATTTTAATACAAATGTCCTTTTAGATACACGTATTAGTTTTGTTTTATAAAGACGAAATCGTCGAAATGTAACCTCTATGGAATGTAATCCCATGTTGACGCTTTGATGAAGTGCTTTCTTTCACGTCCGCATTTTCTATCGAGTATGGCATGCCAAGTTAATATTTTAAATAATTACTACGGATGGGGAAAACTAATTACAGAATTATGAACAATAACATATACATTGAAAATCGTAGGACATGAGATGTAAGAAATCACGTGAGAATTGTTATATCATATTGCACAGTGGTTGAATAAGCTTTTCAATATATTTTTTCATAAAAATAAAAATTACGAGGCCAGGAGAGGGCATGGTGTATACTGTCCGTGACATTCAACCAGAAAAAATATTTGTTTGCAATGAAAACTGAAGTAAATTTAAGATGAAACAAAACTATGTTACAGCTTGGGTAACTTCAAATAAATAGCTGATATTCACGCGGAATAGCGTGCATAATTGGTCAGAATGCATACAAGGAGTAATTGTTTATTTTGTCCCTTTTGGTGGTCTCTTTTAAATTTGGGTGAGACTACAAGCGACCAACAAAATGGCTGCTTATTATGCATAAATTATCTATGAGATATCTTCATATTTCTGATTTTTGTCGGTTTTGTGGTGGCCCGAGGTTCGTGTTCAATCTGTAGTTACCTGTTTTATATTTTGTTATTGTTTTTCCTTTTGTCGCCTCTATATGTTCATGGTGTTGTATGATTTTATTGGTCGTATGATTCTTTATTACGCCCCTCCTTTTCTCTTATTTTCAATGACAACACATGCAATTTCTTGTTTCCTGTTTGAAATAAATTCTCTAAATTGCTCTCCGTCATAAATATGCATGAAGTACTTGCCACTGGACGTTCGTCAAACAACTATCAATCATATCTCCTCTAAAGTTAAAGTACAATAATGAATTTAAACATAATTAAATTAATGATTTTAAAATCTTTTGAGCAGATATTTAGCGCGTCTATTATTTTACATTTTGGGAAAAAGAAAATAAAAGAATATTGGATATCAAAGAAACACACCATTTTACTAAAATGAGTTGTTTGTCTCATAATGATGGATGACTGTTAAACGTCCAGCGCAAGTTAAATACATATTCGGACGAGAACATGTTAATTTGCGCACATTGGCTGTATACTCTGGTATCTAGGAATACAAGACATAATCTGGACATCACACATGGAGTCCAGAATTGAGGAGCTTCTCTTGAAGATGCAGCATGCCATAGACGAAAGTGACAGTGAGCAAAGTGTAGTTGAAGAATAGAATATTAATTTTATCATTGTTAGGTTACTGTCACATTGGCGTTTATCTGAGAAATAGTTCACAGTATATTAATTATAGTTATAGATAATACATTACTTGAATGGACGCAGCTTACATACACTTATATTGTTACAATCAACGCCAAATTAAAAAAAACTGATATTCATGGATTTCTATTAGTTTTAAAATGAATTCATGCACGTCATTTGGTATCTGGTTGAAAGTTGTCTTCTTTGCAATAATATCATATCTTCTCATTTTCATACGGATTGAGGCATGAATCTGTTCAATTTGACCAAATGATAATAAGAATAATAACAAAGTACACTCGAACTTTTTTCGAGATAAGAATGATAGTTGTAAGTGGAATACGGAACACTTCAACCACGAGCAAGACGAGTTAAGATTACAAGATAAAAACTAATTAAGAATAAATTGACAATGTTGAAAACCTCAAAACAGTATTTCAGTTTAAAACTTAAAGGGGCATTAGCTGTCGATCATGTTCACTGATTTGACCCAAATTCTCATATTCGACTCATAACATACTATACTAAAACGTACATCCAAATAAAAAAAAAGCATAAAATAAACAATTTACGATGCATAGAGTCGATAGTATGAATCAGCATTTCGTGTGTATTTTAGTCTAGACGCCATCTAATTAACCATCGAGGCGACCTTCCGAAGACTGCCGACGGTCATATAACTCGATATAAACATAAACATAGATATAGATAGATAGCGAACTCGTGCAGTTGGATTTTTCTAGGTCTGTTTGATTTCATATTATAGGTTAAAACGATATGTTAATAATCGTTTTACCGGTATAAGAATGAGTTTTGAAGATCGAATCAGTCAACCAAATGGTTTCCCCTTGTTTCACTTCCAATGTTGACATTCTTTTCCTTTAATTGCTGAACACGCCTAGTTCATGGATAACCCATCTCTAGCTAAGGTGTTCAATTGAAGTTCACATGAATACGGATTTAATGAGGTCGAATTATCCACTTGCAAATGAATAATTCATTAGCGATGTTTTTGCTTATTTTGACAAAACTGAAGCAAACTGGCTGCTAAAGAGAATGATTATTTCACTATTCACTTTCATAAATGACTGAACAAAAATATCATTTTTTTCTGCATCTCGTAGCTAATGCCCTTTAACGAGAACACGAATCATAAAATAATAAAAGTATTTGTTCTTTTAAAATGTAATTGATAGAAACATGCAAAAGTCGGATAGATGTAATTGAATATAGCTTAATTGCTAAATGAAATCGTCCACAATGGATAACTGAGAATGAGTATTCTATCAAATTTTGAGGTTTTCAAACTAGGCAGTGGCTATTTTGCAGGCGCGGCAAAAAGAAAATATGCTATTTTGTCATCTTTGATTAAAATATCTTAATTAAAACGAGCAAAATAGCATATTTCAATAGCAATGGCTATTTTGCGGCGCCGGCAATATAGTGAATTTGTTATTTTGCGGTTCTTTATAAAGAGTGAATTTTAATATTAACTTTTTGAGATACATATAATCGTTTAAAACATTTATGAGTCCAAGTGAAAATAAAATTTGTAAAAGGAATAAACATAAAAACTATTGAGCATCCATTTGTAGCAATGAAATCATATCAAAAAACGTAGTTGAAATTACTTCTAAAATCAGTCTAATGCTACATGCATGCATAAGAATAAAATCTAAGATTTTTAAACTATGCTGTAAAACAAATGAAAGATAAAAATCTCAGAGCATATAGATTTGATAAAACGTTATACAGTCTAAAAAATCAATCACATAGCTTCAAAATCAAAAATGTTTAAATTAAATTTGCTTTTGAAATAAAAGTCAGTTTTGAATGGCATATCTGTAAACAAAATCGTTTTTACTGGCATGCTGGCTTCCGCTTACAGAGAGTTGACAAACTAGCATATTTTCAATTTTGGCGGCGGCAAAATAGCCACTGCCTTTAAACTATAATTACTTTAGCAAAAAAGTTCTTTGAAAATATGTAAGGATTCATTGAACCATTTGAATGAATTATATTTCAATTTTTACAGGTGACTACATATTTCATGCGCTTTAGGTATTTAATGAAACAATCGTTCATTCAAATGTTTAATTCTGAATTTTGATTTGAGAGTAAATATAAAAAACAAGAGTTGGTATGATTGCCAATGAGACAACTCTCCTCAAGAGACCAAATGACACAGAAATTAACAACTATAGGTCACTGTACGGCCTTCAACAATGAGCAAAGCCCATACCGCATAGTCAGCTATAAGGCCCGAAATGACAAATGTAAAACAATTCAGACGAGAAAACTAACGGCCTAATTTATGTACAAAACAATGAACGAAAAACAAATATGTACCACAGCAAGCATGTAATCCTTGAATGAGAATGATGTTTATGAGTGCACGTGTGGTTCTGATGTCTGATGACTTTTGTACAATTATAATATGTTCTATGATTATGAAGTACATTTAATGCTATGTACTGTCTACACACATTGTTTTCTTTATTTGTGTTTTCATCCTTTACTTCTTTACTAGAAAATAATTTTTCTGTGTTTAAGTGAATCACGGGTTTTCCTTCCATATACAAATAAGATGCTGTGGTGTGATCAACTATCCTCATACCTTTTACGACTGCACATTGCTCGCCAAGATACTTTACAGCTTTCAATTTAAATTCCTTCTGCCCAATAGAAGACATTCATTGCTTATGTTTTAAAATCATTTATGACTTTTAATTTAATCTATGCTATAGAATTATGTTTGTTAACATGGTCTCTGTAATTTCTATTTCGTGCATAACAATGCAGAAAACGAGCATATGGGCCACTTATACAAAATTTAATTGAAGCGCTTATGTGCAGCTTAAACCTTAATATTAATAAGTTTCTGTTAATAAAGAAAAAAAAAACCAATAAATATGGACGAGATTCAATGAATATTTTGTTAAAAATTCTTGTGGTGAAATGATTTTAAAGTTACTAGAACGTTAATGAACAATTTTAACGTTACGCAAATGGCTAAAATACCATTGAACCTTGGTCTTTTCTGACGCCCTGGAAAATTATACAAACACAGTTACAAGTCTAATGGTTATCATTTTATGAACTACACTAGTAAGTGATCCTTCTGCAGTAATTTCGTCAATTTCTTAGACAGGGCCGTTTTTAACCCTTCGTGGCCCTACTCCTTTGGACCAAACTCCCAGGTTTTAAGATAATGATTTTAATTAAAATATTTTGTAAAAAATCTAAAGAATTCCATTCTCAGTTTTATTTATACTTATCATATTCTTAAATTAGAAGAAATACAGAATTTAAATTTAGAAAAAATAGCCAAGGAATTAATTTATAATTGCATATCTTTAAAAAAAATCATGCAAATTTAAAAAATCCCACCTGCTATTTCACAATAAGATTTTAAAAGGGTAGTGTACTAGTTTTGGTACAAGTTATATCAAAATTATTGAAAATTCATCAGATCTTACTAAAAAAATGGGCAATTTCAAGGCGTCTTTAATTCAAATTGACAGCTTCAGAAGTACTGTAATTCAGAATTTACTGCATATGAATATAAAAATAAAGAGATGTGGTATGATTACCAATGAGACAACTATCCATCAAAGTTCAAATGAAGTGGATGTAAGCAACTATAGGCAACTGTACAGCCTTCAACAATGAGGAAAAAACTGTACCATATAGTGGGCATGCATTTATTATTGGGATTTTTTAGAATGTTAGTTCTTATTATTGTGATACTGCACCCAGTTTCATTGTTTGCTTTAATACAAACCTCATAATAATTTCTTAATCTACTTTACTCATTTCTACCCTTTTCAATTGGGCCAAATCACTACTTTGTCTTCATTCGAGAGTATGTATATAGTCTTTGGCCTGCTAGGTAATCCATTTCGGATATTTTATGAGTAAAGTATTGTTTAAAATACTACTTTTCCTTCATGACCCAATCTTTTTTAAAGTGTGATTTTATCCCCTTACTTGGTATTTCATGCATAAAACATGAAAAATAATTGAGAAAGTTGTTTTGTAAATAGACATTTTAGAAAAGTCATCTACATGGACACTTATACTGACACCGAATCATACACTGACTAAAAAAATAGAGGGACCATATCAAAATATCAAAATATACTGAATGAATAGCCTCATAAAACTCAGTTGGACTAAGCAGAGGTAAAAAAACATATAAATTCATTATTCTGTACTTGGTTTTATATATATTTTTATTCAGAATCTGAGAATGAAACACTAAGTGCACTCGTTAGTTTTGGAGCTTCTTTAGTGATGAATTTGTGATATTCCAACTAATTGTCGAATCATACTGATTGGTCTTTTTAAAGCAGTAATTGGCATTGCAAGTAGTTTTTAGGGAGAAAATAACAAAAATGGGAAATTATCTTAATTATCAAAAGAGAAAATTGGATACAACTTTTTACATTCAAACGTGTATGGTTTGACTGTTTTGTCCAGAAAACGTATAAAGCAAAAATATTTTACATCATCTCGCTTAAGATTCCTTATTTGTATATATTTAGGCTACATTTTGATATAATAACATTACAAATTCACAGTACCAAAACATGAAATATATGGGTCATGTGAAATACCCTTCTTTTGTGCCAAAACAACTGAGTAGGTGTGTTTGAATAACAAAAGAAAAGCTTCGTGCTACTTCAAATGTTTAAACAGGATGTATATTTCTTACTTGTATTTTTTCTACTTTTGTTCATTCATTTTTCAGTGAAAAATTTAGGCATATTAATTATTTTTTTCATGAAATGTATAAAAAAAAGTCGGACACACTGTTCACTAACATCCCCCTGAATTAATACTAAAAGTACTTGACTTTGTGATCATTAAAATGCTTAACTTAAAAAAAAAATATTTGTGTATGTGTTATCTAGGGTATTTAGTCTTCAAACTCTGCAAATGTTTAGTCAGCCCTTCTACAAAATACTTAATACATAAATTTTTTTCATTGTTTTTTTTTAAATTTCGAAAATTCCCTCTGACAACCAATCAGTTTTAATTGATGAAATGCCTAAAAGTACATTTACATGATGCCTTATAGCCTAGTAGATACATTTGTCTTTTAAAATTCAACTGTCATGTAAGGATCATAATTATAACATGTGGATAAATTAATTGGTTTTGAAGAGCTAAATTAACAGCGTGTCATCCCTACAATGGCTACCATTTTCACGATTTATAAAAAAAAATGAAGAGATAATTTTGACGATGTAGAATCCTGGCTTTCTGTGTAAAGTTCTATTGATTTACACAAAGCCTCACCCCCCTTTTTTTTTTTACAAAGTATAATATGAAGATCAGTCGATTATCAGTTCTCAAAACAGAGCCAATAGATTAAAAATCATTGAGAAAAACAAATTGTATACAGTATTTAAAATGCAAATTAGATAAATATTTTATAAATGCTCGTTGTACACTTTGAGGTGACCCTTCTCAAAAAGGTTACCTGTCATCCTAGGCATAGGTGTAAGCGTCAGCATCAATAAGTTTTCGAAAATGTCTAATAATAGCAAGTGATAGACTGTCCACACTAACACTAAGGACTACATTCGGTAGACCACCTAGATGAAAGGGCAATAATTGTAACTTTTGGCCAGATAATGTAAATTCAGAAAGTTCTGTTTGCATGTATTATTGCAATTGTTAATCAATGGACCAACATGCAAGATTTATTATTTTCTAATTTAAAATGCTTTCCTTACAACCGTTGTTGACATTTTAAAGCATGTGCATGGAATGCTTATATCAATCCTTTGAAATATTACAATGTTGTTGTCTCTTTCAAAAATCGTCGTGAGTATGTTATTATAAACATACTGTCCTTGTATGAAGGTGTCAGGGTAGATTAAGGACCAAACAGCCTATTGTTTATGCGCATTAGCTAACGAACTTGATTGTGACATGAAAGCTTTATGACGTTGTGTCCAGCTCGGTAAAATGCGGCAGATGAGAACGTCACATTTCGCGTATTTCACAGATTCCAATATGATGTACGCGTTAAAATAGTTTTGTCAAGAAAAATGATATACAGCAGCCACAAAATTTTAGCGTCAACATACGTTTTGTCAAAAAAAAGATACAGCAGCCACAAAAATTAGTAAAAATCAAACAAAAAAGAATGCAAAATTTTAACGCTTAGAATTTTGAACTTTTGTGATTTGCACAATTAAACTACCAACAAAAATAGTTCTAGTAGTTTCGATCTTCTGACACCAATTTTGACTTAAAGTGATTCCCGTAAAATGTTGTTCGAGCTTGTAAAGAAGTTCAATTTTATTTATTATGATAATGCATGAAATTAAACTAAAACAAATTTGATTTCTAAAATAAGTTGATCAAACAATTTAATACGAGACAAAATCAATTATTTTTCATTATATCAATTCTCCATAAAAAAGAAAAACAGCTTTTTTTGTATTTATATATTTTGTTCTTTATTTTATTGTTTTCATATTCGTACATGTTGTATTTACGTTTGTCTGATTTTTCCTCCTTAATTCATATTCAGACGTCGTTAACTTTTGAATGTCTTAAATCTGTTATTCATAGTTTTGTTGATTTCATCGTTTTTGTTTGGTTTTTTTTGGGGGTAGTGGTAGGAGAGAATGAGCGGTGAAGGGACAATTGCTCCACCACACTTTCAAAATAGGGATGGAAGCGGCAAAAGATATTTCTTTGTTTGTACGTATGTATTTATGATTTTTGTCTTGGGTTGTAAATAAATGCAGGGATGTAGGAGCCGGGGAACGGGACTAGGCCGGCATTACTTACTTGCAATAGTGCGGGTAAAAACTATATGAGCCCCATCCGCCCCCTTTTTATGACAGAAAGTATAGATTAAAGGTCATTTTAAACTACTTCTACTTTACTTGTATGTAGTAAATAAATAAGCTTTTAACCAAATGCACACAGCTTGTAGAACTGAGAAGAGCAAAAATCCTATTTTTTCCAAACATCACAATACATAAACACATAAACCAGTATGCATATTTTTTTTGTGTTCAATTAATTATGCAATCGTATTTTAAATGTAAAATGTATAATTACTTTCTAATAAAAAAAAAAAAAACTTCATACAAGTCAGATACAAAACAAAAGTAACAATCAAAAAGCCCGTGACAGGATGGTAATAACCAGCCATATAGTTTTTCTGCACTTGAAGTCAAGTCAAGGTCCTCGGCTATCGCATCGGACTTGACCTGACTACTCGTGCAAAAAATCCTATATGACAACGGTTTTTACCAGCCTGTTTTAGTTACCTTTGTTCTGTATCTTATACTTAAATTAATTCTGTTTTGAGAAATACTTTATAGTTTCCAACGGAAAATTATTCCTTTCAGTTCAAACGAAAATTGTTAAATTCTAAACTAGACGTCTTTTCCGGCTTATTTGTACTTTGTAGTTTCTGTATTCAAGATCCACGAAAGAGTAATAACAGAAATCGTATTTTAGAATAGGCCAGATACATTTTTTGTACATGTAACATTTTAGTTTAATTAATTACCTAAGTCTACCTATCATTTCAACTTTCTTAGATTTTTAATAATTAGAAATTACGAATCTACAAATTAGATGGAAATGTTTTTAAATGCCCGACTGAGTTGGAAAGTTGTATCATCGGGTAAACACTAGTCCGGCCGTGCTTCTGTCCGTCTGTCAACACCCTAATGTCTAAAATAATAATACGAAGATGTGGTATAATTGCAAATGAGACAACTATCCACCAGTGACAAAATGACGTAGAATTTTATCGTAGGGCCTTCAACAAGTAGCAAAACGAATACTAATAAAACTAATAGTTTAGAAGGTAGTCAGTGTCATATTTCATTTCATTTTTTAATTTCCAATAATTCTGGCAAAGAGAGAGAGGGGAAAAACAAACTTTCTTTTTTCAAAGCGGAGCAGAAGGAGATTTCGAACAATATTACATTTCACGGGCGGTGTTTCTGAAATCTTATTTCAAAGCTGAGATTCTCGTTTAGTGGGGCAATAGAATGAGATCTGACAAATACTGGTGCTTAAATGTGACCTCTTGTATTATAGATAATAAAGAAGGTGCATATTGTTGCTATTATTGTACATTCTAATGTGTGTTTCAAACGTCCAATTTGCAATATTTGCCAAAATTACGGGAAACTTGTACTATGACGTCAGATTCAGTGTTCTATAGAAAGACAACTCTTTTCTTGAAAACAAATGAAAAAAAAACATGAAAATTACTCATAACTTTTTTGAAAGGTCGGTGACATATAGTTTTTGGGCTTTATTTGAAAGATAACACAAAGTTCTTTCTTTCTTGAAATTTTTAAGAAGAAATCACTGGTAGATTTTTTTTAATACTTGAAACTTTTTTCATTCTTATGTGTTAGTATTGGCGGGAACGAAATAAATCATACTTTTTAAAATCAAAACACCAAGAATCTTTAACTCTACAATCTTAAATTAATAGATATAAATATACTGTTTAATGTGAAAAAAGAATTATGCTCCTAGGTTCGGTATTGTTGGATTATTTGAAATTTTAGATAACAACCGAATAATGTCCATATTTCGGAAACACACAAAACTGAGGTTGCTATAGTGATGAAACGAAGTCGGTGACCCCAATTTTTTCATCTTATTTTATTCCTAAAGTCATGAAATACTTCACTCAAAATTTTAAGAAAAATCACTGGTAAAATGAATAGGCTGTTTGGTCTTTAACACATGAGGGAAAAAATTATCACCAAAGACGAAGTCGCGGATGATAATTCTTTCACTGAGTGTGTTAATCACCCTAACACCTTCATCCAAGGGCAGTATGTTTTTCATTATACTGAATGCCTTATGATTCAAGTGTGCACTATGTTATTAGAATAATATTGTAAAAAATAAAGTCATAAATTAAGATAGTTTACTAATAACAACAACAAAATGATGGAAATGATGTAGAAATAAGAATCACTGGTGTTAATTGTTTCGGATCGGCAAAATTCAGGCTCAGCGGGTGTTAATTTTAGGCATTAACACCCGTTGCTAATATTATCACATGTTGCTATGGGTGGGCGAGGCTTATGAAAGGTTAGTGAAAATTAACAAATGCCGTGTGTTCAATGAAATGAATGGATAAAATATAAGAAATTTGGATAAAGTATAATAATTGAGATTTGTGCAAATAAACTCATAGATACCAGGATTGAAATTTTGTACTTGAGCTAGACACATTTCATCTACAAAAGACTCATCAGTGACGCTCGAATCAAAAAAATGTTAAAAAGGCCAAATAAAGTACGAAGTTGAAGAGCATTGAGGACCAAAAATTCCTAAAAGTTTTGCCAAATACAGCTAAGGTAATCTATTCCTGAGGTAGAAAAGCCTTAGTATTTCAAAAATGTAAAGTTTTGTAAACAGTTAATTTATAATTATGTCCAGATCAATGATAATTTATGTCAACACAGTAATATTCAGTAAATATTATACCAAAATAAAGTATTTAGATTTTGAGATACCAATTTTTGTTAAATGAAAACCACAGAAAGTTTTTAACAAAATATGCTGTTACCAAGAGTTACGACATACAACTTGTTATAAAGGCATTTTTTCAACCAAGCTGATGGTCTATTAAAAGCAATATCAAGATTTTAAAATTATTTGAGTGTCACCTCATCCTTAAATGTATGTAGTGATAAACTGATGATCACATCTTAGCATTAGTAATATTGCTTCATTTTTGTGAATGTTTCAATGGTCTAACTGTTTATCCTCTTATGTCAACATTTATATATTTTATCTTTAAAGATCTTCTAGTAATGAGTTTGTTTGTGACAGCATGGATACATATGAAGAATTAGAGGAAGAGTGTGATATGTCAAGTGTCAGTAATAATTTAGAAGACATGTCATCAAGAGACAATGAAAGAACTCAAAGAAAACTATCCGGAGACAAGTTGACAAAAAGGGTAAAAACAAAATCATCAGGAGACAAAATGATGATCATTGTGTCACTGCAAAACTTTGATGGTTCCTGGTCGCAATCATCTGAGCTGGAATCAGTGCTTAATATTACCCAAAAGGAACTGGAAACTAAATACAAGGTAAGGACAGGATACAATAAGGGCCTTTTAAGCCTGTCTGTTTTAAAGTTGAGGTAATAGAAAATTAAAAACACGAAGATTATTATCAATGTCATTACAGTAAATGTATTTGTGACATCACAGAATAGTCTGTTTTATGCATTTTTTGTGAAAAATATACAGATTTTGCTAGTTTTTCAGATAATTTTTGGGCCCACAAATATAAAGCACATGCAAGCTCCAACTGAATAATTCACCACAATGGTTGACTATAGAAACAACATCTTTCACGTAAAATATGTTTGTGGTACTTGCATGTGCTCAATATTTCTCACTAACAAATATAGGTGGAAATTTGCTAATTTTGTCTTTTTTGTAGAAAAATCTAAATTATGCTATCTTTGGACTGAAAAATCTCAGTGAATAACCATGTCAAAGATATTACAGTTTAAAATTTACAAATACTTAACAACTAATCTTTAAACTGATTTTCTAACAATATGTACCTCATATTCTAGGCCAAAAGAGCCCTTAGCACACAAACTTTGTCAACCAAAATTATTGTATAAAAGGCTCATAAAGAGAAGACTTACTTTCCCATTATCTCTTGACTTTGTGATAAAATGAAATGGCAAAGTGTCCCATAATAGAATGAAATGGCAAAGGGTCCTATAATAAAATGAAATGGCAAAGAGTCCTATAATAGAATGAAATGGCAGAGGGTCTCATAATAGAATGAAATGGCATAATAGAATGAAATGGCAAAGGGTCCCATAATAGAATGAAATGGCAAAGGGTCCCATAATAGAACGAAATGGCAGAGGGTCCCATAATAGTATGAAATGGCAAAGAGTCCGTAATAGAATGAAATGGCAAAGAGTCCTATAATAGAATGAAATGACAAAGGGTCCCATAATAGAATGAAATGGCAAAGGCTCCCATAATAGAATGAAATGGCAGAGGGTCTCATAATAGAATGAAATGGCAAAGAGTCCTATAATAGAATGAAATGGCAAAGGGTCCTATAATAGAATGAAATGGCAAAGGGTCCTATAATAGAATGAAATGGCAGAGGGTCCCATAATAGAATGAAATGGCAGAGGGTCTCATAATAGAATGAAATGGCAAAGAGTCCTATAATAGAATGAAATGGCAAAGGGTCTCATAATAGAATGAAATGGCAAAGGGTCTCATAATAGAATGAAATGGCAAAGGGTCCTATAATAGAATGAAATGGCAAAGGGTCTCATAATGAAATGGCAAAGGGTCCTATAATAGAATGAAATGGCAAAGGGTCTCATAATAGAATGAAATGGCAAAGAGTCCCATAATAGAATGAAATGGCAGAGGGTCCCATAATAGAATGAAATGGCAAAGGGTCCCATAATAGAATGAAATGGCAAAGAGTCCCATAATAGAATGAAATGGCAAAGGGTCTCATAATAGAATGAAATGGCAAAGGGTCCCATAATAGAATGAAATGGCAAAGGGTCTCATAATAGAATGAAATGGCAAAGGGTCTCATAATAGAATGAAATGGCAAAGGGTCCCATAATAGAATGAAATGGCAAAGGGTCCCATAATAGAATGAAATGGCAGAGGGTCCCATAATAGAATGAAATGGCAAAGGGTCTCATAATAGAATGAAATGGCAAAGGGTCTCATAATAGAATGAAATGGCAAAGAGTCCTATAATAGAATGAAATGGCATAGGGTCTCATAATAGAATGAAATGGCAAAGGGTCTCATAATAGAATGAAATGGCAAAGGGTCTCATAATAGAATGAAATGGCAAAGAGTCCTATAATAGAATGAAATGGCAGAGGGTCTCATAATAGAATGAAATGGCAGAGGGTCTCATAATAGAATGAAATGGCAGAGGGTCTCATAATAGAATCAAATGGCAGAGGGTCTCATAATAGAATGAAATGGCAAAGAGTCCTATAATAGAATGAAATGGCAAAGGGTCCCATAATAGAATGAAATGGCAAAGGGTCCCATAATAGAATGAAATGGCAAAGAGTCCCATAATAGAATGAAATGGCAAAGGGTCCCATAATAGAATGAAATGGCAAAGGGTCCCATAATAGAATGAAATGGCAAAGGGTCCCATAATAGAATGAAATGGCAGAGGGTCTCATAATAGAATGAAATGGCAAAGAGTCCTATAATAGAATGAAATGGCAAAGGGTCTCATAATAGAATGAAATGACAAAGGGTCCCATAATAGAATGAAATGGCAAAGGGTCTCATAATAGAATGAAATGGCAAAGGGTCCCATAATAGAATGAAATGACAAAGAGTCCTATAATAGAATGAAATGGCAAAGGGTCTCATAATAGAATGAAATGGCAAAGGGTCCCATAATAGAATGAAATGGCAGAGGGTCCCATAATAGAATGAAATGGCAAAGAGTCCTATAATAGAATGAAATGGCAAAGGGTCTCATAATAGAATGAAATGGCAAAGAGTCCTATAATAGAATGAAATGGCAAAGGGTCTCATAATAGAATGAAATGGCAGAGGGTCCCATAATAGAATGAAATGGCAAAGGGTCCCATAATAGAATGAAATGGCAAAGGGTCTCATTATAGAATGGTAAAGAGTCCTATAATAGAATGAAATGGCAAAGGGTCCCATAATAGAATGAAATGGCAAATGAAATGGCAAAGGGTCTCATAATAGAATGAAATGGCAGAGGGTCTCATAATAGAATGAAATGGCAGAGGGTCCCATAATAGAATGAAATGGCAAAGGGTCCCATAATAGAATGAAATGGCAGAGGGTCCCATAATAGAATGAAATGGCAGAGGGTCCTATAATAGAATGAAATGGCAAAGGGTCCCATAATAGAATGAAATGGCAAAGAGTCCCATAATAGAATGAAATGGCAAAGGGTCCCATAATAGAATGAAATGGCAAAGTCCCATAATAGAATGAAATGGCAAAGAGTCCCATAAAAGAATGAAATGGCAAAGGGTCTCATAATAGAATGAAATGGCAAAGAGTCCTATAATAGAATGAAATGGCAAAGGGTCTCATAATAGAATGAAATGACAAAGGGTCCCATAATAGAATGAAATGGCAAAGGGTCCCATAATAGAATGAAATGGCAAAGGGTCCCATAATAGAATGAAATGGCAGAGGGTCCTATAATAGAATGAAATGGCAAAGGGTCCCATAATAGAATGAAATGGCAGAGGGTCTCATAATAGAATGAAATGGCAAAGAGTCCCATAATAGAATGAAATGGCAAAGAGTCCTATAATAGAATGAAATGGCAAAGGGTCTCATAATAGAATGAAATGGCAAAGGGTCCCATAATAGAATGAAATGGCAAAGGGTCTCATAATAGAATGAAATGGCAGAGGGTCCCATAATAGAATGAAATGGCAGAGGGTCCCATAATAGAATGAAATGGCAAAGAGTCCTATAATAGAATGAAATGGCAAAGGGTCTCATAATAGAATGAAATGGCAGAGGGTCCCATAATAGAATGAAATGGCAAAGGGTCCCATAATAGAATGAAATGGCAAAGAGTCCTATAATAGAATGAAATGGCAGAGGGTCCCATAATAGAATGAAATGGCAAAGGGTCCAATAATAGAATGAAATGGCAAAGGGTCTCATAATAGAATGGTAAAGAGTCCTATAATAGAATGAAATGGCAAAGGGTCCCATAATAGAATGAAATGGCAAAGGGTCTCATAAAAGAATGAAATGGCAAAGGGTCCCATAATAGAATGAAATGGCAAAGGGTCCTATAATAGAATGAAATAGCAAAGAGTCCCATAATAGAATGAAATGGCAGAGGGTCCTATAATAGAATGAAATGGCAAAGGGTCCCATTATAGAATGAAATGGCAAAGAGTCCTATAATAGAATGAAATGGCAGAGGGTCCCATAATAGAATGAAATGGCAAAGGGTCCTACAATAGAATGAAATGGCAAAGGGTCCCATAATAGAATGAAATGGCAAAGGGTCCCATAATAGAATGAAATGACAAAGGGTCCTATAATAGAATGAAATGGCAGAGGGTCCCATGGGGTCCCATAATAAAATGAAATGGCAGAGGGTCCCATAATAGAATGAAATGGCAAAGGGTCCCATAATAGAATGAAATGGCAAAGGGTCCTATAATAGAATGAAATGGCAAAGGGTCCTATAATAGAATGAAAAGGTAAAGGGTCCCATAATAGAATGAAATGGCAAAGAATGAAATGGCAGAGGGTCCTATAATAAAATGAAATGGCAAAGGGTCCCATAATAGAATGAAATGGCAAAGGGTCCCATAATAGAATGACATGGCAAAGGGTCTCATAATAGAATGAAATGGTAAAGATTCTCTTAATAGAATGAAATGGCAAAGGATCTCATAATAGAATGAAATGGCAAAGAGTCCTATAATAGAATGAAATGGCAACGGTCCTATAATAGAATGAAATGGCAAAGGGTCCCATAATAGAATGAAATGGCAAAGGGTCCTATAATAGAATGAAATGGCAAAGGGTCCTATAATAGAATGAAATGGTAAAGAGCCCTATAATAGAATGAAATGGCAAAGGGTCTCATAATAGAATGAAATGGCAGAGGGTCCCATAATAGAATGAAATGGCAAAGGGTCTCATAATAGAATGAAATGGCAAAGGGTCTCATAATAGAATGAAATGGCAAAGAGTCCTATAATAGAATGAAATGGCAAAGGGTCCTATAATAGAATGAATGGCAAAGGGTCCCATAATAGAATGAAATGGCAAAGGGTCCCATAATAGAATGAAATGGCAAAGGGTCTCATAATAGAATGAAATGGCAAAGGGTCCCATAATAGAATGAAATGACAAAGGGTCCCATAATAGAATGAAATGGCAAAGGGTCCCATAATAGAATGAAATGGCAAAGAGTCCCATAATAGAATGAAATGGCAAAGGGTCTCATAATAGAATGAAATGGCAAAGGGTCCCATAATAGAATGAAATGGCAAAGGGTCCCATAATAGAATGAAATGGCAAAGGGTCCCATAATAGAATGAAATGGCAAAGCGTTCTATAATAGAATGAAAGGCAAAGGGTCTCATAATAGAATGAAATGGCAAAGGGTCTCATAATAGAATGAAATGGCAGAGGGTCCTATAATAGAATGAAATGGCAAAGAGTCCTATAATAGAATGAAATGACAAAGGGTCCCATGATACCATGATAGAATGAAATGACAAAGGGTCCCATGATACCATGATAGAATGAAATGACAAAGGGTCCCATGATAGAATGAAATGGCAAAGGGTCCCATGATAGAATGAAATGGCAAAGGGTCCCATGATAGAATGAAATGGCAGAGGGTCCTATTATAGAATGAAATGGCAAAGAGTCCCATAATAGAATGAAATGGCAAAGGGTCCCATAAGATAGAGTTAAGAAGCTTAAGATTTTGGTCAAGTGTAACAGGAAATCTTTCTTCAGATCTTTAAAATATTCTCTTCTGTCCCAGAACACAAAACAGCTCTCTAAAGAGATTGTACAGTTTTAAGGAAAGCGGACATAAATGTGAGATGGACCCAGGATTTGCCAAGATGGATTTGTTAAAACAAAAAATTCTTCTACATAATTACATATCTTATCAGTACATAAATAAATATACAGGAATAAACTTTTCCATAGGGAAATAGTCATTATTCCAAAATTTCTTTCTTAAACTATCAGGGCCAGTTGTTATAAAGTTTATTGTTGATAGAGAAATTAGAGAGAAAGTCTGTTTTTGGTCCCTTTTTGTTTTTAGTGTTTTATTTATTCATACATCCTTGGCTTTCTGTTGTTTCTATTGTTCTTTTTTGTTTAAGTTTATGTAAGTTACATCCTCTATATTTAATGTAAATCAAGGTTTTCATTGTAATAAATCTGAATACATTTAAATATTTCAGGGTAATATTTGGTGTACAGCATTAGTTGTTGCTTTCCTAGAGAAAAATTTCAGTAAACGTAAATCTGAATGGGAAATGATTTATAACAAGGCAATAAAATGGCTAACTTCACAAGACAGAGAAGGGAAAAGTGTCACTCAAATCATAGAGGAAGGCAATGACATTATAAAAAACATATAAAATATACAGATTATTTGACCTTGTTTTATTAATTTTGTATTTACATTGTGTCATAGATCAAATTTATTCGTTCAGTGTATGTTCACTTGTTTTTGTTAATATGTCTTTTGATTGAGTTAAGCCATTTCAATTGATATTTTATAGTGTGTCTTTCTATGTTGTGATGTTACACTATTGTTTCAGGTAGGGTGAAGGTTGGCACCTATTAAAACGTTTAAACCCGCTGCATTTCTTTGCACCTGTCCTAAGTCAGGAACCTGATGTTCAGTGTTTGTCGTTTGTTGATTTGGTTCATAAGTGTTTCTTGTTTCTCGTTTTTTATATAGATTAGACGGTTGGTTTTCCTGTTTGAATGGTTTTGCACAAGTCATTTTTGGGGCCCTTTATAGCTTGCTGTTCGATGTGAGCCAAGGCTCCGTGTTGAAGGCCGTACTTTGACCTATAATGGTTTACTTTTACAAATTGTGACTTGGATGGAGAGTTGTCTCATTGGCACTCATACTACATCTTCTTATATCTATTAAGATTTAACTTATATAGAACTTCTTTGTTAACTGTATCATCTTTTTCTGTTCATCCCTAGGAGAGAGTTCAATGTATTTGTTATAAAATTCCTTTGCAATATATTTTATATATGTGTACAGCAAAACCTGAGTAAACCGGACCCTGAATAAACCGGTTTCTGTCCATTCCAGCCCAAAATTAAAGTCCATTTTTTCCCCTTCAAAGTCTTTGTTAAAATACCCTTTGTAAACCGGACCCTGTGTATTCCGAATTCCGGTCTTATGATGCAGTCCCAATACTCTTAATTACATCAATTATTACCTGTCAAAACCGGTTTGTCTAATTAATTCAAAAATAATAACAGTATTGATCGATATGCAATCAAAACATATTTGTTTATACAAGATGGCTTTTCAGGATAATCAATTAGCCAGGTGTTAAAACGTGAACTTGAAACACTATAAAAGTGTAAATTAAACTAAAACACACAAATCGCAGAGTAAGAAAATTACATCGTGTTTTCGAAATCCTGGGTTCCCTGTTGTGAACCCCTAAACCAATGACCCTGATAATGAAGAACACTCGGATGATGACAATCTATGGGTATCGTACACTGTACGACAATGTTTCGATCGTGATGAAATCTCGTTTGATAAAATTCTGGCTTTTAATCGGCTATACCAATGTCGGAATTGAACGATGAAAGTAAACCGAAACTCTCGTGTCACAATTCAAACAACGCGAGGATTCTGATGCAAATTAAAACAATGAACACAAAGTGAAAGTGAAACTGACAAGTCGGAGACTAATGCTACCAAGGTCTATTTGACATACAAGGATATGTTAAAAAAAGGTTAAAATATTATGTTTTTGAATTCGAGGAACAACCAATTTCTTAAATTTCTATAGCCAATGAATAAGAAGATTCAAAACAACGATCTTGCGAAGTTATTACGTTATTACGTTTTGTATTTATCAGTTTATAATATACAATCAGACAGAACTTTTACATGCAATATATTGGACGTCACAAGTCATTAACTTCCGGTCAAAACGGAAACCTGAATAAACCGGCCCACTGTCCAAACCGGCCCTTTTTCATAGTCCCGTAGCTGGCTGGTTTATACAGGTTTTACTGTATATGTATATTTTATTTATATTTTTTACTATCATTTTTTTAGGATAAATTGTAAGTCCATTTCCCAATTTAGTTTCTTACAATGGAACTAATTTGTTTTTTTTAATTTTACATGAATCATTGTATTTGTGATATTAAACATGCAAATTAAGGCAACTATAGTTTATTGATGTTCAAAAAGGCAACAGTAGTATACCGCTGTTCAATAGTCATTTGATTAAGCGAAAACAAATCTGGGTCACAACCCAAAAGCGAGGGAAACAACGGAACAACAGAAACACTGAACTGCAACAAAAACAAACGCCAACACACATAGAAACGGACTATTTGATAACAACAGCCATATTCCTGACTTGGTACAGGACTTTTTAAGAAAAATGGTGGGTTGAACCTGGTTTTCAAATCAGTTATGAATAGAATTCTGATATAATTCAGAAACCACACAATAACCAATTAAGTGAATCAAATAGTATTTATTTCTTATTTTCTTATCATTCCATATTTTTGCTTGATTGATATTTCCAAAACAGAATTGCTCTTACCAGGACCACAGGGTAGGGAGAGGATGGCACTTATACTTAAACGAATATTAGCTGATTAATTTGTTTTACAATAGGTAATTCAGTCCTGACAAGCAGATGTAATATACTCTTTCATGTTCAGAGATACTGTCAAATTTTATTGAATGTAATTGTTTTAAACCTGAACATCTGGTTATTACAAGGATTGTGGATAGAAATTTACCAACTATATTTCATTTGAATTTCAGCTCTTTTGAGCCATTATAATTCTACTCATAAATGTTATGAAAATTGAAAAGCAGAATTTCTTAATATCTTATTTGATTTTAAAATCAGGTTTACGATAAAGAAAACATCTATTGTTTTATGGTATATCATTTGCTACACACGGTGGACTTAATGATACAAAAAAATTGGATGATCATACAAATGTCAATATTTCTGTTAGAGTAATCATTATTTATACACAAATCAATAGTTATGTTGATTGGTGATTATACACATTAACAAGCTCCAGACCAAATATAACTTTGATGGCCCACATTGAAGCCAAGGAAATGTTGATGAAAATTCTCCTTGTACAATGAGTGTCGTAAAAACAATTGCTTACACTCTACAACCCAACATTATCAATCTGCAGACAAAATATGGAATTATTCCCTTTCATATAGGTTCAACCCACCATTTTTATGCCCCCGCCATAGCGGAGGGGGCATTAAGTTTTACCCTTGTCCGGCAATACGTATGTACGTCCGTCTGTACGTCCCAAAGTTGGTTTCTGTTCTCTAACTTTAGTTTGCCTCAACCAAATGTTATGAAACTTATACACAATGCTTATTACCACAAACAACACAGATCAAGTTTGAATTTTGGTGGCGTCACTATAACCGTTCTAGAGTTATGCCCCTTTACAAATGGAAAATTGCTGAATTTTTCGTTTCCATTTTCTAACTTTAGTTTGCCTCAACCAAATGTTATGAAACTTATACAAAATGCTAATTACCACAGAATACAGATCAAGTTTGAATTTTGGTGGTGTCACTTTTATCGTTCTAGAGTTATGCCTGTTTACAAATGGAAAAATTACTGAATTTTTCGTTTCTGTTCTCTAACTTAAGTTAGCCTCAACCAAATGTTATGAGACTTATACACAATACTTATTACCACAAAACTCAGACCAAGTACAAATTTGGGTAGCTTCACTTTTACTGTTCTTCAGTTATGTCCCTTTATAACTTCATATGATATGCAAGCGGGGCATAATCTGTGTCCCATGGACACATTCCCCATTTATTTCTTAAAATGTCCTGTACAAAGTCAGGAATATGGCAGTTGTTATCAAATAGTTCGTTTCTATGTGTGTTGGCGTTTGTTTTTGTTGCACTTCGGTGTTCCTGTTGTTCATTTGTTTTCCTCTTATAGTTGATGTGTTTCCCCCAGTTTTGGTTTGTAACCCGGATTTGTTTTCTCTCAATCGATTTATGACTTTTGAACACCGGTATACTACTGTTGCCTTTATATATGCCAAGAAATCATAGACGAAATTTTTCTTCCTAAGGTCACACAGTTCGAATGAATGATGGAGTCAATTGGTAAATAGACCCACTTTCTCAGTTTATGACGAAGGTAAACAAACACACCATTGTCATGAATGTACATTTCAAAACACATGAATGCATACCTTTTCAACCAAGGTTTATTGTAGAATTTTTGTTTAATCTTTTGTTTATCTTTACTGTAAACATCAGAATAAAATGTAAGGCTTTGTTGTCCTATATTTCAATGACCAAAATTAGTTCTTATATTTAAAAATATCTTTGATGGATTATACCATGAAGTCATTATACCTCCATCATTATACCATGGAGACAGTATACCTCCATTGTTATACCATGGAGACATTACATTACTTGGATGTGTAATGCTGTGAATCCAATATAAAGCTAACTAAGCTATGACTTTATAGCAGAAATGTTTCGCATATACATGACCTTCAAATAAATGCATATATAAAGCATTAAATTTTCGTTATAAGCCATAAGCTCTGCAATCAGGTAATCAAAATCATTGATTGTCGAAATTTATATAAAATCTTTAAGGGAAATAATTAATCAGTGTGACCGCATAAGCTTTCACTGTTTAGAACGTACACATCAAAAGTATAGGGCAGATGTTTGGAACGACCCATTCTTTAGATTGTAATAAAATGGAATGAAAATCAGCATACAAAAAGTTAGACCCCTTCAATATCCTCGTATGGTTGATTTTATTTTATTGACAAATTATTTATTATATGTGGTGAACATGGTTTTCAACAAGTAGTCTGCATGCCTATTTGAACCAACTGAGCTCCTTTTCTACCCGACGTGTACTCTTATTCGTTTGGGGCACTCTGGCATAATTTAACTCTTTATTAATCGGTAATCAGTTTAGTCAGAAATTAGTTCTCAGATACTAAAAAGACGCTGAAGATACCAAGGAAACATTCAAAACTTAAAAGTCGAGAGAAACTGACTTCGCCATGGCAAAATCAGAAAAACGACGAAAAGACAAACAAGTTCACAAAACACTTCATAGAGAATAACAGACTCAGCAACAGTAATCCCACCAAAAATTGAGGAAATAAAGGTAGGCAGATCCTGCTTCACTACTGGAACCCGTTGTGTTGTTCATGTTAAGTACAAATTCGGTGATGTCACAGAGGTACTAAGAGACCTTCAATACTAGTAGGTGCAAGAATGCATTTTCAGGAGTATCATAACTTCCACCAAAGGTAGGTCACTAAGCAATTTGTTTGATAGTCATTGGCATCTCAAGGATTAATTTTGGATTTCTGGCATCACTGAAGAGACATATATTGTCGAAATGCGCACCTGGAGCAGTTCAATTTGTACCGTTATTGTTATTACTACCACTGTGCCGATACATCTGCTAGTGGACTGTTCTCCCGATGGTATCACCAGCCCAGTAGCCAATACTTCGATACTGGCTTGAAAATATGGATATTGTATTAGTTGCATTTGAAAATTATTTTAAATTAAGTAATATATCTCCCACGTGTAAAGTTGATTCCTTGTCCGGCTTTGGCTTACTTTTTGTTCTTTTTGGTTTTATAAGCTTTTCAATATTTGAATAAGTTCTGGATTTTCAAATAATGTGGTTCCGATCATCACTGAAGAGACATTTATTGTTGCATCTTGGGCAGTAAAATTTGTACCGTTGATGTTATTTCATCCAAGTGTATTTCTGAGATACCGACTATCACATCATCTTATTGTTTGGCGTCAAAATTTGAAGTATACTTGCATTCCAGCAATGTAGGTCATTCCGGTTTTTTATGCCCCTGCCGAGGTAGAGGGACATTAAGTGTTACCCTTGACCGTACGTCCATAAATAAGCTTCCATTCTCTTACTTTATTTTGCCTCAACCAAATGTTATGAAACTTCAACACAATGCTTATTACCACGAAACACAGATCAAGTTTGAATTTGGGTGGCGTCACTTTTATCGTTCTAGAGTTATGAGCCTTACAGATGGAAAAATTGCAGAATTTTTCGTTTCCGTTCTCTTACTTTAGTTTACCTCAACCAAATGTTATGAAACTTATACACAATGCTTATTACCACGAAACACATATCAAGTTCGAATTTGGGTGGCGTCACTTTTACAGTTCTCTAGTTATGTTCCTTTATAACGTTGTATGCAAGCGTGTTTCTAAATTCACGGATACATAAAATTGTATTAAATGGCCTAAAGTTGCATCTGCAATGGAAAAAATGCCTACAGATGATATAATGAAAATAACACCTTTGAAATTTGGTGCGTCCGTAGGCTTCTCTGCATTAAACGTCATCAGGAATGCTCATTCAAAAAAAAAAAAAATGAAAGCCAACGATGTATTAATACTTGAAACACTTTAGGAGCTATATGACCTACAGAAAAGTTGTCAAATCCACTATTCAAATTTATTTCCGGGAGTTGGAATCTTAATTTTCTTGATAATTTCCAAAACCGAACAATTTGAAAGCCTTGAATGATTAGATATTTGAGGAGCTATATCATAAAACAAAACCAAAAAATATCGCGAAATCCATCTAAGTCACCTTTGTCTGAATTAGTTTCTGAATAATTTCTAAAACGGATAATTTAAGAACAATATGTTAATAAATCATGTCAGTACCGAAACACTTACTTCTGAGATAATGATACCGCCGTTCAAAAGTAAAATAACAAAAATACCGAGGAAAATTCAAAACGGAAAGTCCCTAACTAAATGGCAAATTCAAAAGTCGGCAACTGTGCGCTACATTTTACTTTTCGGCTAGGTTTTCTTAAATGAAAGATTTACTTTCTAAATCTTTTCAAAGACACTTTGAGACCTACAATCTTATTAAAAAAGTATAACAAAAATACTGATCTCCAAGGCAAATTAAAAAAAACCTGATAAATCCAATTGACCGAACAAGTGGCCAAAGACCACAATTAATGAGTCGTTGTCCACGAATATAGTTCCTTTTAATTAGAGTGTATTTTTCTTAATTTTTTCTTTCCTTCCTCACTCATTTCTTAGATTTTTTGGATGGAAATGAAAGAAGAGAGGTGAAATAAACTTTTGGATGTTGTATTTTAACTGATTTTGATATGGAAAGACTTTTGATATTTTAACTGATTTTGATATGGATTTCACTAAATCTATATCAAAACACTTATTACTGGTTGTTTGATCTGTCTGTTTCACAGACTACCTTTTATTTTCTTTTGTTTGATAGCTAGTGGTTAAAATATTGGCCTTTTGAGGCTGAAAATTGTACGGTTTTAAAAGTAAAATAACTTTGCATCAGATCATGGAATGTGTTCCAAAAGGTATATGTCTCTTACTTGTCCATAGGGGTATGGATGTGTACTAAGATGCACGATACTGAATGTTTGATATATGTTTGGACTAGTACTGTACTTTACACACAAAATATTTGACAAAAAGAATCGTGCATTTTTTTTAATGAAACAAAACGTTATAAAGAACTAATAGAGAATTTAATTGTGGTCTGTGGCCTAAGAGGTGAATTCAGGAAATATTGAATTTGTACTTTGACAACTTCCTGAATGATCTATTGGTACTAATTTGTCAAACTACATGAGAATAAATGATTTCCACTTTTATTTGATAGAAATTTTGTGAAAAGTGACATTTCAGCCTACATGCCCAAAATTGAACTTTTCAGTTGTTTCAATATTTTTACAAAAGTAGCATGCTTACTTTCTCTCTGACAGGTTTTTCTGATTTTCTATTTGTGTTTGTGGTATCTAATGTAGATGTTTAACTCATTTTGAACACTAAACATACAAAAAGTAGATAAAATCAGAATAAGAGTGCAAAATGTGCTGCTTTAATGGTCTTAGTCTAACGGTCAGTATGAAGCAAGTGAAAATGAGGTTCTATGCACATACAAGTTGAATTCCTTTTAGCAGATTTCACTAAATCTATATCAAAACACTTATTACTGGTTGTTTGACCTTGTCTGTTTCACAGACTACCTTTATTTTCTTTTGTTTGATAGCTAGTGGTTAAAATATTGGCCTTTTGAGGCTGAAATTTCATGCCGGTTTTAAAAGTAAAGTAAATAACTTTGCATCAGATCATACTGTCTACATATATAGTTGAAAGTGACAGTCTTGTTACATCCAGGCTCCATGTTTTATCATATCTGAGCAAAGATTTGAGCAAAAGAAGCATATCTCCATCTCCCATATCATTTATATGCTTTTAATATGCAAATGTGGGTAACGACCTAAATTGACAACCTGTTTTTAAGCTTGACATTGCTGAAGACCATTTTATTCACATGTGTTATGCTATTTGAAACTTATATTTCCATTAAAAGTACATTTATAACATGTAAAAGGTTTTTATAACTTAACAACTTCAGAAAATTGTGGTAAGTGAAAATATTACATTTCATATAAGCGTCACTTCATTTGAAAACCTCTATTTTTGGCACAGGCTGATATGAAATTTACTTCTGGCCATTTTTATAAGTCTGAAACATGAAGTATGCTATCTGTTGCTTTTAATAGGTGATAACTTATACATAGAGACATTAAAAGTGTAAGTTTTGGTATATTTTGGTTTTAGAAGCCCAAATTTGATAGTTGAAATTATTCTAATTCAACGCCACAATTCAGCACCAAAAGTTCAGATATAAAAATGCCACAATTTTTATAATTGGTATCATATGGCTTTGAAACTTTGTTAACTGTTTCATAATACACTAAGCTTAAATCATGCCAAGTTTTATTAGAATTGGTCAAGTTTTAGACCCCTAATAGGCCAAAGACCACAATTAATGATCCCGCTTTGTTGTCCACGAATATAGTTCCTTTTAATTAGAGTGTATTTTTCTTAATTTTTTTCTTTCCTTCCTTACTCATTTCTTAGATTTTTTGGATGGAAATGAAAGAAGAGAGGTGAAATAAACTTTTGGATGTTGTATTTTAACTGATTTTGATATGGAAAGAGTGATTAGGCCAGGTGCAAAAGGTGATATTTACAAAGAACATCTCTTGACTTGTCCATAGGGGTATGGATGTGTATTGGCTTAATTTGTAAGATGCTGGGGAGTGATATTTCTGAATGTTTGATATATGTTTGGACTAGTACTGTACTTTACACACACAAAATATTTGACAAAAGAATCGGTGCATTTTTTTAATGAAACAAAACGTTATAAAGAACTAATAGAGAATTTAATTGTGGTCTGTGGCCAAGTGATAAACAACTGCCATATTCCTGATTTGGTATAAGCATTTTCCGAAAAAAATGGTGGGTTAAATAAAAGCAACAGTAGTATACCGCTATTCGAAATTCATAAATCGATTGAGAAAAAACAAATCTGGGTTACAAACTAAAACTGAGGAAACATCAAATATAAGAGGAGAACAACGACACAACAGAAACTCAACACTAAAATGCAACACACACAGAAAAACTATAATATAACAATGGCCATTTTCCTGAATTTTCATTCCTAAGAAAAAATGGTGGGCGGAACCTGGTTTTGTGGCTAGCCAAACCTCCCGCTTTTATGGCAATGTTAAATATAACATTAAAATGACAAGATTACATGACAGGTCTACAATACAAATAAATGGGAGAACATACAGGACAGAGACATACACAAATAATAGCTATCAAAAGGTACCAGGCTTATATTTAATACGCCAGACGCGCGTTTCGTCTACATAAGACCCATCAGTGACGCTCAGATCTAAAAAGTTCGAAAGCCAAAACAAGTACAAAGTTGAAGAGCATTGAGGACCAAAAGTTCCAAAAAGTTGTGCCAAATACGGCTAAGGTTATATGTCTGGGATAAGAAAATCCTTAGTATTTAGAATAATTCATACTTTTGCAAACAGTAAATTTATAAAATGACTATATAATAGATATACATGTTAACATCGATGTGGTAATTAACTACAGAATAAAAACGAATACGTAAAACAACCTAAATCAGCACATGAAAAAGGCACAGCCGAACAACGTATTACATGTTAGCCGAAGAAATCGACGCACAATGTGACGTCACATTTAAATTTCTATAAATTTCCAAAAAAATAGGATAGAGTTCAAGATTAGGTTTGTAATACTGATATAACATGTATTAATAACAATGAAAATTACAATACTTATTAATATAAAATTGTGGTTTTATAGCCAGCCAAACCTCCAACCCTGTGTTACAGTTGTTCTTAGTTCCGTTATACCAGAGAAATATAATACAATTGTCTTATATGTCTCTGGTCATATTGACAAAATTTGGTAAGCAATCCAAACAAACATAATAGGTTGATGTGACAATAATTGTGATCCAGCAGTCAAAACTGTGTAAGCATATGTTCCGGACAGAGTATTTGGACCCAATGCGTATACTCATGCGTTTGGATATTAACTAGCCGCACCATATGAGTATATAGACCATATTGGTATTTTTCGAATACATTCTAATTTCCTTCTTCGTTACTTACTGATATCCTTTATCTTTGACATGTCAAACTCTTAGTTTATTTTTATTTTTATGCCCCTGCAACTGAAAGTGGGGGGGGACATATTGTTTTACCCCTGTCCGTCCGTGTCCTTCCGTCCGTCCGTCCGTCCCATTATGGGTATATATCTATTCAGATAACTCCTGCTACAGTTTGAATGCTAGGAAGTTTTCACTTTGCTGGCTGTTTGTACATATATATTTAAGGTGTACATGTGGTCAGAGTTTTGAATTTTATTAGTATTTGCTCTTTTGGGAGATAGTTGAACTCTGTCATTATTTGGAGTATTTAGCATAGCGTTTCCGCATAACTCCTCCTACAGTGAACCATAGACCTATGTACTCCCATGCTCAACTTTGTGTATTTTAAAATAACAATTTGCATCTAAGGGGGCATCATTTGTGTCTCCCAGACACAATAATATCTCAAAGAAAGTCCTACATTGACTTTGATATAATATGGTTACCTCAGAGTGGAGTGCGGGGGCATCACTTTGTCTAGTTTATCTTGCCTTCGCTAGAGTCATTTTGAAGAGCCTTTATCCTGTCGACTTTTTCGTCCGTAAGTGAAATATCCGGTCTTTAGGTAATCGACTGTATTCGTCTTTCCCCGGTATTTATATTATTTCATTCTTCCAATTTCTGCCTATTTTCGCTTAATTAGTGTGTTTTTGCTCCTATCCATGCGATCTTACAACAACAGTAATGTATACATAAGAATTTAGGGATAGCACACATACATACCATAGTGATTATAAACTATAGGAATATGCATGAACACAATAAATAACTAACTAGAGGCTCCAAGGACCCTGTGTCGCTCACCTGATATTTTTATTTACAATTGATGCATGATAAATGCAACTGTTGTACTGTCGTTTAGTTTCAGAGATATAAGACTAAAAGTGCGTTTGAAACCTATGTTTTATTTCAGCCATGTGTGCCATGTTGGCAGGCAGGGTCATCATACACAGTGGTCCCTGGATATCCTAGTGGTGATTTAAACCAAGTTTGGTTTAATTTGACAGTAGTTTCAGGGAGAATTTTGTAAAATTTATCTAACGAGAAATGCGAAGTGATGAGAAAGTTTGTTGTGAAGTTTTGTTGTTGCAACACCCCCAAAAAAAAAAACAAAAGGTAATAAAAATTATCATTTAAGGGCAATCTTTCCTATTAATGATTTCTGCAAAATTCAGTTGATGTAAGGGTTGTATAGCCAGCTGAGGTCGTTAAAACTCTCATTTGTTGTTGCAAAATTCAAGTGGTTTTGAATTGCTTTGTTGATCTTTTTGTATTCAACTTTTAAACAACAAAGTACAACAAATATGATGACTGATACTCATGACACTGAAAATATGGTCTTCATTCTTGTGAAGAAAATGGTAAGGTTTGAAATATTTCTTAAATATTAATTCAATACCAATACTTTAATTTGTATTGGATTTATCCCAGGAAATGAGAACAAGGGACACAATTAAATTCAATTTTTTCCTAAACTTCTGATAAAAATATAAAATGAAGAACTATATTTTTTAATGAGAATTTTTTTTTAATAGTTAATTGATAATTTGAACAATATTAATTAAGTTTTAGATCTTGCATGGTTGATTAATTTTCTCTCAAAATTTCTGATATTCTATTAAAGTTTTAAATATAATATGAGGCAGGCATTACCTGTGAAAGGGGATGAAGTCTGTATAAATTAGTGTAGGAATTCAAGCATCATTTGCACTTCGGAATCTGTAGAAAATGAAGCCAAAGTACTGAAACATATCTGACATTCGACCTATTGTTCGGGATTTTAGTTGTGACATCATTTTCAATGTAAAGAAAGAAACACCATCATCAGGTATTAATGTGGGTTTTTTCATGTTATAGAATCATCAATTATTTTTATTGCTAGTTCATTAGTAGATTGTTTTCTATATTGATTTTCTACTGCAGTTTCAGAAAAGAAGATTACAAAAGGAAAAAATTTTGTAAAAACTTACCAAAATTTACCAAATTAATGAAAATTGTTAAAAATTGACTATAAAGGGCAATAACTCCTTAAAGGGTCAACTGACCATTTTGGTCATGTTGACTTATTTGAAGATCTTACTTTGCTGAACCAAGAATTTGTATAGTTAGTAACTATACAAATCCTTGGCTGAACATTATTGCTGTTTACAGTTTATCTCTATCTGTAATAATTTTCAAGATAATAACCAAAAACGGCAAAATTTCCTTAAAAATTACCAATTCAGGGGCAGCAACCCAACAACCAGTTGTCCAATTCATCTGAAAATTTGAGGGCAGATATATATTTACTTGATAAACAAGTTAATCCCTGTAAGATTTGCTTTAAATGCTTTGGTTTCAGAGTTACAAGCCAAAATCTACATTTTACCCTATGTTCTATTTTTAGCCATGGCAGCCATCTTGGTTGGTTGGCTGGGTCACCGCACACATTTTTAAACTAAGTACCCTAATAATGATTGTGGCTAAGTTTGGTTGAATTTGGTCCAGTAGTTTCAGAGGAGAAGATTTTTGTAAAGATTACAAAATTTACAAAAACTGGTAAAAATTACTTTAAAGGGCAATAACTCCTTAAGGGTCAACTGACCATTTTGGTCATGTTGACTTATTTGAAGATCTTACTTTGCTGAACATTATTGCTGTTTACAGTTTATCTCTATCTGTAATAATTTTCAAGATAATAACCATAAACGGCAAAATTTCCTTAAAAATTACCAATTCAGGGGCAGCAACCCAACAACCTGTTGTCCAATTCATCTGAAAATTTGAGGGCAGATAGATATTTACTTGATAAACAAGTTAATCCCTGTAAGATTTGCTTTAAATGCTTTGGTTTCAGAGTTACAAGCCAAAATCTACATTTTACCCTATAGCCATGGCAGCCATCTTGGTTGGTTGGCTGGGTCACTGCACACATTTTTAAACTAAATACCCTAATAATGATTGTGGCTAAGTTTGGTTGAATTTGGTCCAGTAGTTTCAGAGGAGAAGATTTTGTAAAGATTACAAAATTTACAAAAATTGGTAAAAATTACTTTAAAGGGCAATAACTCCTTAAGGGGTCAACTGACCATTTTGATCATGTTGACTTATTTGTAGATCTTACTTTGCTGAACATTATTGCTGTTTACAGTTTATCTCTATCTATAATAATTTTCAAGATAATAACCGAAAACGGAAAAATCCTTAAAATTACTAATTCAGGGGCAGCAACCCAACAACCTATTGTCCGATTCATCTGAAAATTTCAGGGCAGATAGATCTTGACTTGATCAACAATTTTACCCCATGTCAGATTTGCTCTAAATGCTTTGGTTTCAGAGTTATAAGCCAAAATATACATTTTACCCTATGTTCTATTTTTAGCCATGGCGGCCATCTTGGTTGGTTTGGCAGGTCACCGGACACAATTTTAAACTAGATACCCTAATGATGATTGTGGCCAAGTTTGGTTAAATTTGGCCCAGTAGTTTCAGAGGAGAAGATTTTGTAAAGTTAACGACGACGGAGACGACGGACGACGACGGACGCCGACGGACGACGGACGCCAAGTGATGAGAAAGCTCACTTGGCCCTTCGGGCCAGGTGAGCTAAAATGATTTTAAATATTTTTTAATTTTTTTTTAATTTACTTAAAACACAATAAAACATTAAGATAAAAGTGGGAAAAAGAAAAAAGAGGGTACAATGCTCCAATTGCCTATTAGTTATTCTGTTGCCTTCTTGTTTAACGGTCTATTTTAATATATTCGAAAGTCGGAGTCGACATATTGTGTTTAGTAAGGAAATGATGATTGTCATTTAATTAAATAAGTCACAAATAGAAACTCTTCATAAATAACAACTTGAAGAGTCATACCAAATGCCGAGTTCATCGTAGAATATTAAATACCCGGACCATACGCTAATGGTCCAATTACTCATATGGGCCGGAATACATACATAGACACAGACATACAACACAACTGACTAAAAATTCAAACAAACATACAAATTAATCAATTATAAGTTGGTGCCTCTTTTTGGATAGGTCGACGAAAATTTGGTCTTTCTGGCCTGTGTTTTGGTAGTTCTGAACGGTGTTTTAGTAGTTCTGAACTATGTTTTGGTAGTTCTGAACTGTGTTTTGGTAGTTCTGAACTGTGTTTTGGTAGTTCTGAACTGTGTTTTGGTAGTTCTGAACTGTGTTTTGGTAGTTCTGAACTGTGTTTTGGTAGTTCTGAACGGTGTTTTAGTAGTTCTGAACTGTGTTTTGGTAGTTCTGAACTGTGTTTTGGTAGTTCTGAACGGTGTTTTGGTAGTTCTGAACGGTGTTTTGGTAGTTCTGGCCTGTGTTTTGGTAGTTCTGAACTGTGTTTTGGTAGTTCTGGCCTGTGTTTTGGTAGTTCTGAACGGTGTTTTGGTAGTTCTGAACTATGTTTTGATTTGTTTGATTTGAATTTATTTATGAGATATGAACTTAGATAATATACTGTTGCTTATAATGTACACTTTGTTAAATTTAATCATTTGCAACCAAGTTTTGGCTGTTTTTCTGCTCTTTGGTCGGGTTGTTGTCTCTTTGACACATTCCCCATTTCAATTCTCAATTTTATTGATGTCTCATATACTAAGTTACGTATATTCACGGGTTACAATCCCGTCACATTTTTTTAATATTAAAGATGAATTTTACTTCAATTGCCTTTGTTCTTATTTTCATGGTTCAATGTCAACTTAGAGTTAAAAGAGAACCTTTGTAATGCATAGTTGTAGGTAAGTCGTGGCTCGCTGACCGTGACCTCATTTCATGGTTCATTGCTCAACGTTAATTTTTCGTGAATAGGTATTGTCATTGTTTACCGCACAATACTATAAGTAATAGATCAACCTTATTTGGACTGGTTGAAAGGTGCGATTTCCGTCAGACAGTGTTCATCGGTCTTTGAACTTATATTCATGAATTAGCAGTAATATATTACGTTTATATGATCTTAAAATAACGTTCCATCTGTATAAGTGAATCAAGCGCGATATTTGAACGTTTGCATTCATGTTAACCTGTTAATGGGAAATTAGCATGTTATAATTGTTAAGATTAATTCTTTCTTCTTAATATCATAATGGTCTTAGTCTCAACGTCTTTTGTTTAGTGTTCTTTTTCAGGTGTCAAAACAATATTTATTTTGAATATTAAAGTAAACTAAATAAGCATTGAATTTTATTATGGAATTTTTTCAAATGAATTGATCCGAAGTACCAAAATTAAACCCCTTCGGTTTTGGTGTAAACCGCCAAAATATTCCTACACTAAAATATTCCGATTAATGGTAAATAATCTTATGCTAAAACGGCGGGAAAAATCAATTTATAATTTTCCTATTTAACCGTACATGTAATAAACAAATCATATACAAACACAAAGATTATTATCCGTACATGTTTCAGGTAATTCAGTGCTGTCCGATGTTTAACAAATTTAATTATAAATGATTGTTAGAAATATATTTATACATTTTTGAACATCTGGATTAAATATGACATATGAATTTCTGTCGAGAATCTCGATTTCTTTTTTCTTTTCCTGCTGACACTAGAATGTTTATAAATCCTGTTAAAAACAGTTCCATTGTAGTTATCTGAATATAAGTTTATCCTTTATTCTGGCGTTGTTATCCGAAAGGAAAGTCTACATTTGAGTCGCAAACAAACTTTGACGTATGTAAATCAATTATACGTTTTCTCCTAAGATACGATGGATGTCCGCATTCAATATGGTTAAATAGACCCATCGAAACAACATCTGATTCAAAAATTTAATAAAACTTTTAGATATTTAGATGATATATTGGCTCTCAATAATGACGACTTCAGTATCTACACTAACTTTATCCTGTCGAACTGACTTTAAATAAAGCTAATACTAACAATAAACACTGCCCTTTCCTGGATCTTGATATCTATATCTTAAACGGGACGCTTAATACCAAATTTTATGATAAAAGAGATGATTTTTCATTCCTATTGTTAATTATCCATTTTAGATGGTGACGTTCCCTTGTCACCATCTTATGGTGTTTATATATCTCAACTTGTTCGATTCGCTCGTGTTTGCAACAACGTATTTGATTTCAACGAAAGAAATCTCTGTATTACTGAAAAATTATTACACCAGGGTTTTCGATATTACAAACTAGTCAAAACATTTACTAAATTTTATCATCGGTACAAGGACATCATTCGTAAATATAAATCAACATGCAGACATCTTATACGTTCAGGTTTTTCACATCCAATATTTTATGGTAATATTCTTTACAAAGCACAAAAATGTCGGCATTCACCTCAAAAGCTAACCAAACCTTTAAACAAACTTATTCGGAAAGGATATAGTTACGATACTGTTGTCAAGTCATTAAGGATTGCATATTTTGGTATTAATATTGATTCGCTCATAGGGTCTTTGCATCGGGAATAGACACTATTATTCTAAAACCAGTTGTTGGCATGATACGGGTTATGTTCTTCTCATATATTTTATGATTGTATGATACTGAACCCCTAACGGGAGGGATTGTACTTGATTTTCATATGATGAAGACATAATCTTTCAATCAGTTTAATTGTGGTCTGGAGCTGGCATGTCAGTAACTGCTAGTAGTCCTTTGTTAATGTATGTATCATTGTCATTTTGCTTAGTTTCTGTTGTTACCTATTCTGACAACGGACTCGGACTACTTTTAAACTGAGTTTTACTGTGCGTATTGCTATGTGTTTCTTTATTCTACATTGGCTAGAGGTATAGGGGAGGTTGAGATCTCACAAAACATGTTTAACCCCGCCGCATTTTTACGCCTATCCCAAGTCAGGAGCCTCTGGCCTTTGTTAGTCTTGTATGTTTTTTAATTTTAGTTCATTTATATGTTTTGGAGTTTAGTGTGACGTCCATTTTCACTGAACTAGTACACAATTTTATTTAGGGGCCAGATGAAGACCACCTCCGGGTGCGGGATTTTCTCGCTGCGTTGGAGACCCATTGGCGGCCTTCGGCTGTTGTCTGCTCTTTGGTCGGGTTGTTGTCTCTTTGACATATTCCCCATTTCCATTCTCAATTTTATCTGATAGAAGGTAGAATATATGGCCATGCTTCCATGTACGTCATTTTGTTATGTGAAAGATCAACGTAAAGAAGTTTTCTAAGGTTGGTATTAAACACCGACATACCGATCGATTGACATTACCAAAGTTACCAGTGAATCGACAATAAGATCAAAGGCTGCAGATTCTATCAATTTCAGTTGATTGTTTCTTATATACAGTGTATTCAGCACTTTTGTATATTTGAAAGCATTAGGGTCTACTGAGATGATTTTATTGTCATTCAAATTTAGTGTTTCCAGCTAGTAAAACAAAGGAATATGCTTATGAACTCTACCATCATAAGATGCAAAAGCAGTTGCATTAATGTGAGTAATTTTGTTTCCAGACAAGTCAAGACTATATGCTTGTGGATTACAGTCTTTGAATAATGACTCGTTGATTTTAGATATGCCAAGGTTGGACATATCAATGTCGGTGGCAGTTGGATCTGAACATCGACCTGACACAAAAGGTATCAACTGAAGTAGTATCGAGAGCAATAATCTGTGTAACATGTTTAATACGTTACACTCTTTCTATATCTGTAGAGTAGAAAAAACAAATGAAATAAAAATTGAATAATTAATAGATTTACCCGACATATTGCAAAAAACTGGCAATCTGTCAATTCAAATCGGCAGCGAACACACTAGCAATTGATTCATTATTTGAGTTTACCTTGCTAATTGATATGAACTGCAAATGATTTAAATTATTATTGCAGTTCTTATGTCCTTATCAAAATATGTAAAGATATAAAGCAACTTGTTTACTTTTAACTAGCGTAGCTTAAGATTGAAATGCTTGAACTTCATCGGTAAAAAATAAAAAGAATACGTTGAAAAGTGTCAATAAAAATAAAACAAAAAATCGTTTAAAATTTGGTGGGGTTCGTGTTGCTCAGTCTTTAGTTTTTTATGTTGTGTTTTGTGTACGGTTGTTTGTCTGTTGGTCTTTTTCTTTTTTAGCCAAGGAGTTGTCCGTTTATTTTCGACTTTGAGTTTGAATGTCCCTTTGGTATCTTTCGCCTCTCTTTTTAAACTAATAACTCGTATATTCTGTCTGACGAAAGAAACACAGATAATCGAAGACTTGTCATATACGAGACAATTGACCAATATTAGTCTGTACTTGAATATAACAATCTATTCATAATATAAACAAAAGGTATCAACTGAAGTACTCAATTGTGGTAAAAGTTACTTTGATTATTTAATAATATTTTATTGTAATAATCAAGCAATAGGATTGGACACAGGTTAATACACCTTATATTAAGTCCTCTCTTTACATATATAAAACACATGATTTATTTCATTACTTCTACAACGTTTTTCACCAATATTATGTGAGGTAAAGATTTTTTGACACACCGATGTCTTTAATAGCTTACTATATATTGTTCTTGTGGGTCCTTTTCTGATTAGCAATAATACCACATCTCCTCAATTTTTCCTGTATGTCTTATTTCCATCTTTTATATTTATAAAAAGAAATTATTTGCAGAAATGTGATTTTAAAGATCTGAATGTCTTGAAAATAAAACTTCACATACCTGTTAGATGTTTAAATCAAAAATGCAGTAACATGAGTAAGTCGAGACTTTGTCTATACATTTTTTGTAATTACATATATCATATACATATATTACATTTTATTGGTATCTTCTTTAAAACCAACAAAACAGCGAGTCGGGATAATTCCTATGGTTACATACAATATGCACAAACTTTTCTACCTGGTTTTATCTTTGTCGAAATTTCTATTGGACGATCCTACGTTATAAGTTTATCCTTGAAAAGGCAAATTAAGTACGTTATAATTCCAAATATCAAAGCCTTTATGGTATAATGAAATAAACTTATATTAATACGTACTTAGCTGAACTACACATATACCATGATGAAACACTCAAGAAAATTATAAACAATATTCCCCTTTTTTTCAAGCAAAAGTATATAGAAACCATCAGTGTAATGTAAAATATAATATGACACCGGAAGGTCAAATGTTTATTACCTATGCAAAGGACTCAATGGCTAATCACTTACGCGTATTTAGCTATGACCAATAATTCATAAATTTCAGTATTAGATGAGAAATAGCTTTTTTTTAACAATAACAAATTTTTCATTGCACTATCTAGTTGTTAACAACTGCCCTACATAGTACAACTATTCTATATAGATTTATCTATGAAGATCAAAGATCAATGATATCAAATAAAAACATCCAAGTATCTAACATGTATGGTTAAGAAGTTATCTTACCAAGAAGCTTTCTTTGAGTATATAAGGGGAGAAAACTATAAAGAGTCACCAGAGCACTTCGACGTAATTGTATTTACGTTTTGTCATGTCATAACTTACAATTATGTGACACAAACATAATGTCGATAAATATAAAGATTTCCTAGGAATAACAATTACAAGCAAAGTTTACAAATGACCTTGATATTTGACCTTGACCTCAATTTCTTGCCTGTGGACAAAGGATCTCACGTCAAACGACGTTATGTCTCTATGACGCACGGTTTATTAGTTACACCGACAAATAGATATAAGAAGATGTGGTATGAGTGCCTATGAGACAACTCTCCATCCAAGTCAAAATTTATAAATGTAAACCATTATAGGTCAACGTACGGCCTTCAACACGGAGCCTAGGCTCACACCGAACAGTAAGCTATAAAGGGCCCCAAAATGACTTGTGCAAAACCATTCAAACAGGAAAACCAACCGTCTAATCTATATAAAACGAGAAACGAGAAACACTTATGAACCACATCAACAAACGACAACTACTGAACATCAGATTCCTGACTTAGGACAGGTGCAAACAAATGCAGCGGGTTTAAACGTTTTAATGGTACCAAACCTTCACCCTTTTTCTGAAACAATAGTGTAACATCACAACATAGAAGCATGTATGTCGAACACGAAAAGGGAAATAACTCTCATTACACGTAAACGGGTCGCTTCGGTTGAGCAGATCATCCTGGAGAAGTAATGAGCGTTTTGGAGAAAAATAAAAAGCGATTCTTTTATGATTGATTTTGATTTTTGGTGTTTTAACCCCACTTTTAAGCACCGCTTTTGGGCTATTTCGTGGCAGCCAGTATTTATTGGTGGAGGAAGCCGAAGTGCCCGGAGAAAACCACCGACCTTCGATAGGAAAACTGACAATCCTAGTCAATTAAGGTTGGAATCGAGTGCACCCGCACGAGCGGGGTTCGAACTCACAACCTCAGTGTTGACTGGCTAGTGATTACAGTAGTAACTACTTAGACCACTCGGCCACCGAGGCCCCTGCGATTCTTTTGTGATTTCTGGGGTTAAAAGAAAAACAGTATACGGGTAGCCATATGGAAAAGTTTTCTGTTGAATAATGTAAAAGAAGCAATAATGAAGGCATCGTACTTTAAAGGTATAAATCCAATACCGTCATGAATACTTACATTTGATGGATTTTAACTTTCCATATCATGAAGTTTTTGAGATATAGCCAATGTGGGGGAAGGTTCAGATCAACAGATAAAGACAAACAACTGAGGGAATGACATGGAACGAGACCAAGTACGTCAACAGATAAAGTATAACAACTGAGGGAATGACATGGAACGAGACCAAGTACGTCAACAGATAAAGTATAACATGCACCAATCTGTTTCTTTGAAAGTTCAAATCCTTGGAAAGATAGGAAGATTTGCTCACAAACTAGAATGTAACTGCTAGCCAAAACATCTATATTCATTGAAATATTGTTTTAAATACTTCACATATATATGTATATGTCAATGTGAACCAAATGAACTGTATACAATTTTTGTTATATCTTTTGATATTTTATAAAATTGAGAATGGAAATGGGGAATATGTCAAAGAGACAACAACCCGACCAAAAAGCTGACAACAGCCGAAGGCCACCAATGGTTCTTCAACGCAGCGAGAAAATCCCGCACCCGGAGGTGGTCCTCATCTGGCCCCTAAATAAAATTATGTACTAGTTCAGTAAAAATGGACGTCATACTAAACTTCAAAACATATAAATGAACTAAACTTAAAAAACATACAAGATTAACAAAGGCCAGAGGCTCCTGACTTGGGACAGGCGCAAAAATGCGGCGGGGTTAAACATGTCTTGTGAGATCTCAACCCTCCACCAATACCTCTAGTCAATGTAGAATAAACAAACACATAGCAATACGCACAGTAAAACTCAGTTTAAAAGAAGTCGGAGTCCGATGTCAGAATAGGTAATAAAAGAAACTAAGCAAAATGACAATGATAAATAAATTAACAAGGGACTACTAGCAGTTACTGACATGCCAGCTCCAGACCTCAATTAAACTGATTGGTGGATTATGTCTTCATCATATGAAAATCAAGTACAATCCCTCCCGTTAGGGGTTTAGAATCATACCATCATAAAATATATGAGAAGAACATAACCCGTATCATACCATCATAAAATATATGAGAAGAACATAACCCGTATCATGCCAACATTTGGTTTTAGAAAAAATATGTTTATTTCCGATTCAAAGACCCTATGAGTGAATCAATATTAATACCAAAATATGCAATCCTTAATGACTTGACAACAGTATCGTAACTATATCCTTTCCGAATAAGTCTGTTTAAAGGTTTGGTTAGCTTTTGAGGTGAGTGCCGACATTTTTGTGCTTTGTAAAGAATATTACCATAAAATATTCGATGTGAAATACCTGAACGTATAAGATGTCTGCATGTTGATTTATATTTACGAATGATGTCCTTGTACCGATGATAAAATTTAGTAAATATTTTGACTAGTTTGTGATATCGAAAACCCTGGTGTAATAATTTTTCAGTAATACAGAGATTTCTTTCGTTGAAATCAAATACGTTGTTACATACACGAGCGAATCGAACAAGTTGAGATATATAAACACCATAAGATGGCGACAAGGGAACGTCACCATCTAAAAATGGATAATTAACAATAGGGAATGAAAAATCATCTCTTTTATCATAAATTTTGGTATTAAGCTTCCCGTTAAAGATAAAGATATCAAGATCCAGGAAAGGGCAGTGTTCATTGTTAGTATTAGCTTTATTTAAAGTCAGTTCGGCAGGATAAATCTCTTTCGTGTACATACTGAAGTCGTCATTATTGAGAGCCAATATATCGTCTAAATATCTAAAAGTGTTATTAAATTTTTGAATCAGATGTTGTTTCGATGGGTCTTTGCTGATTTTAGTCATAAATTGTAACTCATAACAATACAGAAACAGGTCCGCAATAAGTGGTGCACAGTTAGTCCCCATGGGAATTGCGATAACATGACGATAGACGGAATCTCCATAGCGAACAAAAATGTTATCTTGTAAAAACTCAAGGGCAGTTATAGTATCAAAGCAGGTCCAATTGACATAGTTCTTTTGTCTGTTGTTACTAAAAAATGACCTAAAGATTTTGAACATATATATTCGCAGGCCGACTTTTTAAATGCCCATTTAATCAGGTGTGTGAATTTTTTCTTAATAAGATTATGAGGCAAAGTGGTATATAGGGTAGAAAAATCGAAATTTTGAACAGATTCGAAATCACCAATATAAGCATGCAATTTATCAAGTACTTCCAACGAATTTTTGACACTCCAAAAGTAATTAATTCCACTATTTTCAAAAGCCTTATTTGAACAATTTATGCATGTCAGTATTTTCGTCAATTAACTTGCTAGTTTGGTCATTTCTATTAAGAAGGTACACTGATGCAATACTATTGACGATGAACAAAGAATGAAATTGACATGAAACTCTATCTCTTACCTTTCAACCTTAATTGACCAAACTACTAAATTGGTACTAACATAATCAACCACAGTCACTTGTCTCTGAAAAAATACACAATAATAAAAATGATGTATTCAAGCGTTAACTATACATATTTATAAGTAAACGTTTTAAGTCTTTGAAAAATAGACGTCTTTTTACGATCATTTGCTTTAGCGGAGCACTATCCAATAATAGGAACAGATGTGTTGCAGTGAAGCACTTGTGTAGAAAGGCTAGTCAAAGGTCGTTGTCTAAGCTCTTGAGGATTCTCACATACAATCAATCTTGACAAAACATCTCCCAGTATAAAGGACTGATATGATGAAACAAGTTGGCACATATGATAATCACAGACCCAAGGGTTTACAGACATCACTAAGATATAGTTTGACAAATCACTTAGATAGAAGCGTTTGCGATTGTGAGGGTGATATTGCGTAAACCAGGTGTCGTTCCAAACGGTAAATTTATTAAAATCAAGGTAAGTCATTGTCTTATATGGCGGCTCTAGGTCATATGTATAGTTCAGATTATTGGTAAATTGGTTTATCATATTGTGTCGAACATCAAATATGAAGAGCATTGATGAGGGCTTGATGGTGTAAGGCCACATCTCCATCGAGGTCAGTTGGTTATGCTGAAGATCGATCATTTTTAAATTTCTCAAATTTGAAGTAAATGTCCCATTTTCTATGATCGATATTCTATTTTTAGATAGTATCAACCTTTCTAAACGAGGCAAACTGTCGAAAATCCCTGATTTTAGTTCAGTTAAGGAATTATTTGTCAGATCCAAAAGTAGAAGATTCCTAGAAAAGGTAAGAGCTTTGTCACTAATATTGCTAATTCTGTTGTTACTTAGGTTCAACGATCGCAAATTCTGAGAGAATGGAACATATTTCTGATTGTTGAAATCGTAGATAGCAAACGCGTTGAATTCAAGTGCTGTAATGGTATTCCATGAGAGATCAATAGCTGAAGCTACCGGATTACAGCCTGCAAATAACGCTCCACCTACATCTGAAATTCCTTTGTTGGTAAAGTCAAGACTCAAGGTATCTGAATCAGCACAAAGTGCCAACACTTTCTCATTAAAATTACAAGTAATCAGGACGACTAAAAGTAGCATACACATCCGATATGACATTCTGCTGTGATGCCTGTAATGTAAAAATGGTAATGTTAGAAACTTACGTCTTTTATACCTGATTAAAGCTAATCTATTCGGGCGTGTACCGAGAATATTCATAAGTTATGCTTGCATGTAGCTAGGGGCCATGAAATCAATATTAGCCAATCATATCACAAAACAGGTACCAAAAGGATGACTTAAAAAACAAGTTTAGTCATTTTTTCTATATTTAAGATACATAATAAAGCATCCAGGTTCGCCAAACAAACAAGTCAAGGTCCATTTTATGCATCTAGTAGAAAATTAGCTGCCAGGTGTATTTCTTAAAGTAATAATTGAAATATCATTAGGCCTTGTGTATATGATATTAATAATGCAATGAACATCAAAGTACTTTGAACAATCAGGAAAATGATGACCTTTGTCCATGTGGCGATTTTGTACTTTAGGTGAAATCATACTATCAAAATGTTTTCCTATCATGACATCTGAGATCAGTATATGTACAATAGAACTAAGATTTGTGGGGTTTCAAATTACAGAATAAAAATATGTCCTTTTACGTATTTCGGTTTAGTGTATTTATTTCTTCATATTGTCAAATCTTATATATTCTTAATTAACCAAATTTCATGATAATTTCATAGGTAAGTTTATAATTTGTAAACTTGAGAAACGGATTCGGATATTTACATCTTACCTTAATCTTCAGACACACAATTTTACACTAGATATGTTTCTTATTTTTTTTTTGTTTTATAAGGACAACATAACTTATGATATTTGTTTTAGCGAATTGACTGATCAAGTAAATATAAAACTGCAGGTATAGTATAGATATCATCGCAACCATAGTGATAGATGAATGTGTCCCTGATACAGCTGATAAAAACACAAAGTTAGCTGTCTCTTTTGAATTATATCACTTTTTTTGTTATTTAGTGGTCTTATAGCTACCATGTACGGACGGTATAAGGTTTTCTTTTCTTTGAAGACTGTTCGATGATCTCTAGTATACATCCGCGTATGTGCAGTTCCTATTCTACAAATGACACCCGTCGCGTTGCCAAATGTAAGCAAACATCCGATGTTAGGTTGATTTCGTTAATGTCATGAGTGATGTAGGCTGTAGATATTTGAGCTTTCACGAAACTAATTGAACAAAGTAGACATTAACATGTCCATGCACCTTAGATGAATTTGGCTATTATTTTAGGTCATTTTGTGTTATTCAGCTCTTCAACTGTTTCAGTCATTTAACATCCTTAGCTTTCGAATATTCGGCTTTGAGTGTTCCTTAACACTGTAAATCCAGGAAAAAGCTTTGAACGCATGAAAATTATAAAGTATTGGTTTCATTTTTACAGCACTGGGTCGACACCGCAGCTGAGTGTTTCATCAGATCAGTAGTCAGTACTTCTGTACTGGCATGAATTGTAACAAACCTTTTCCGTTTATAAATTTATAAATTATTAAGAAAGTAAGGTTTCAACTCCCTCAAGTTTAGTTGACTTTAGACGGATTTGGCTATTATTTTATGGTCCTTTATGGTTATATAGTTCTTCAACTGTTTCCGGTCTTATACACCATTTGTTTCAAATATTCGGCTTTCCTGGTGAAGGTAAATCCAGAAAAAGCGTTTTGGACGCATACAATTGATAAAGTGTTCACTTCGGATTATAAGATTGTGCAGAATTGTGAGCTGAATACATCTAATGATGTGTTTAATGACTTGCAGAAAGTCTATACACCATTTTAATCATCTACTGCCAACTTTTGACATCTTATTTGCCCATAAATTAAGAAAAGAGAGGTCAAACAGCTACCGGTACTTAATTTTAGATATGCACTTGCATAAAGTTTCTTTGTAAGTCACAATTGATAATATATTACTATTTATAAATTAGAGTGAAAAGGCAATATGTCAAATTTAAACAGTTGATAAGAATTCTGAAATACTTTAATCAGTATTTTATGCTTATGTAATTATAAGTTATTGAATAAAACTTTATTCAAGATGCGTATTGATATCAAAGTTGATTCCCACACTTTTTTCAAATGCTAATTATTTCAATTCTTTCCTGAGGTCTTGACAACTGATTGTTGTTATGATATTGTAACTATCATATCTATTTAGTTGGCCTAATTTGTTTTGTGTGGCCTATTATACATGTTTACATTGTGTACAAAATAAAATACATTGTGTTACAACTATGCAGTTTAGAAATCACTGGAACAATCATTGATACTAATGAAATGATTAGAACTTTCTATTTCACTTACATAACGTTTCCAGAATGATCATAACAAAAGATGCGTGATTTATATTTCTAGCGTTGTCTAAAGTTAGTTGAATATAGAGATTTGGACATAGACATAGATAGACTTAGACATCGATAGACATCAACATTCTCAGCAGTTGGATTGACACTTTTATTTACAAACTATGTCATACTAGATTGTGACCAATTGGATATAATATTCTGTGGATTCCCGTGAAGATTTCCGGATAAAGAAAAGATAAAAGATTGGACTCATATTTGGACAGTTAAGTTGACATTTCTTTTCGTGTAATACTTTTTGTAAACTAGTGTATAATAAATCTTGTTAAATTTTATTATTGATTTGTGTCTTTTGTTGGCTACAATTAAAAGGCGATTTTCTGACATAACATTGTCAACTGTCATCATGGTCATGATTTATAAACAGTTACACTCAAAATGTGTAAGTATCAATTAGAATCACCTCAACTCTTATGCATAATTATTTAGACACTTTAATATACAGATAGCTTAATTATATCAATAGTATTGTTGTTCAAGGAAAAGACAAACAATCCAATATGTATATAACAAATTGCGAACAAATTCTATTTCACTTGTAAAATCAGTGTCACAATCATCTTATATTAGTCAATAATTTTGTTAATCTAAGTAACAATTATCATTTACTTGCTTGAAACAAAACATAAACAAAAACCCTTTACCTTAGCATGTTCTGCAATAAAATTTGTATTGTATTTCCTATAATATTGCTATTAACAGTATAAAGTAATTGTACATGTATATTTGAATAGGCACACAGGAAATGTTTTTTTTTTTGTCTTATGAAGAATGAACACCAATTTCAATAAAAATTAGTTATTTAATTGTTGTCGTTGTTGAAAAAGTGCATTTCCATTGCCTCTTTCTTGAAATTATTTAAGTCAAACTTTAATTTTAAAAAAATACGCTAAGCCTTTAAAGATTTCCTTTTCCACTCTTGTCAAAATCGTGAAATTGAAAATGTTTATTTAAAAAAAAGGTTGTAAAAAATCAGTGTATTTTCTAAAATTGAAATATCAAAAGAATTAACATCAATGTTGAGAAATTCTTCATCTTTGGGAAATAGAATAAAAATTTTAAAGTAAGATTTGGAAATAACAATAAGCGAATAAAATCTTGAAAATGGCATAAAAAAACCGTCTGATTAGCTATAAAATAGGTTGGATCACAGCACCGACGATGCTTTAACTTTCTTAGTAGTGAATCTCGTTGAACACATATTATGCATAGTTAAGGGACGACTCTGAAAATGTATCACACTATAAAGCTTACCTACATCAAGTTTGGTACAAAAAAATAAAAAAAATAAAACAAAAAAATAACGATTTAATGCGTCCGAAACGCGTTTCTGTATTTACTCTCATCAATTCATTTAGCTCTTCAGCTGTTTCGGTTCTGATACATCCTTGGCTTTCAAATATTTGGCTTTGAGCATTCCTGATGAAGGTAAATCAAGAAAGCGCTTCGGACGCATGAAATTTATAACGTGTTGTTTTATATTTTTCATCAGAAATGCTCAAGCCCGAAAATTTTAAAGCCAAGGATGCATTAGTACTTGAAACATAAGGGGGTATATGACCGAAAGTGACCTAAAAAGAATAGCGAAATCCATCTACGGCCAACTTTGCCTGGGGGAATTGGAACCTTTGTTTCTTAACCATTTTTAAATTCATTAAAGAAAGGTACGCTATAAAAATCATGAAAAATACCATTTTTTTGGTAACTTTGACGTGAAATTCATGTAAATAAATTTCATATGAGATTCATGTAAATCTCAATTCACGTGAAATTCAGGTATAAGCTCGTTTGGGGTAAATTTCACGTGAATTTCTCGTGAGATTCATAAGAAATTCACGTGAGCAAAATTTACCTGTGAAGTACCGAAGCACTGATTACTGAGATGATGATACATACCTCGTGGACTAATAGTTCCCCAGATGCGGTATAGCTCTGGCGTGTAGTTGCTGAGAAAATGCGAAAAAAATTCTTACATGTGCATTAATGCAAAATAGCATGTATTTGGTAAAAGGGAGGATAATAAGTGACAGATCTGCAAATATCTCATATGGTTTATCTAACCAATATTCAGCTAATTGTATCAGGTATCAAAAGCTCTGATTTGTAGCCGCTGAGAAAAATACAGCAACGAATTCGTATGAAGGCACCAAGGTAAAGAACACAAATAAATGAGGCAAATCGAAAATAGGTAAGTGACGGATCTGAAGATACAATGTATGTCACACTACATAGCTTACCAATAAGAAGCTTGGAACCAAAAATGTGTAGTTGCAGAGAAAAATGTAACAAAAATCAGTGTACAGAACATACATCAGTAAAGATCCGTCGACATTTCATTTGATTCATAAATCCAACAACACCTATTGCTACACTGATGATATTTTTTCGTTTAATAATCAAGAATTCAATAAACATACTGCAGAAATTTACTAAAAGGAACTCACTTTAAATTAATCTAATAATAAACAGCAATAACTGTCCTGTCCTAGCTTTATATATTTCAGTTTCACGGGAAACGCTTTTCTAATATTGTCGTTCCCTATTGTTAATTTTCCTTTTTTGGACAGTGATGTTCCTTTGGTTCCATCTACAGTGTTTATATACCCCAACCCATTCGCTATGCGAATCTGTAGTGCCAGTGAAGTTATAAATTTTAATGAACGTAATATGTGTATCATTGGCAAATTATTAAGTCAATGATTTCGTTACCATGAATTACTTTAAACCTTTACGAAAATCTTTAATAGATACAAAGATTTTGTTAGGAAGTTTGATTGTACATGTATAAAACTTATAACTAACGGGATAGCAAATCCTAATTTTACGGTGATGTTGAGCCCGTAATTTTAAATACAATCCATGCGCGTATATGTGTAAGCTTATCGATCATTAGAATAAACTTATTCTCAAAGGATATCAATTCAACATTGTAATTAGATCTTTCAATATTGTTTTCATCTGTACTTAAATTGATATTCTTACCAATAAAGTAAAACATTATATAAATAACACATAGCTGAGAGGGTGATAGAGCAGATTGTTACCCCGAGAAAACATTGTCAACTGAGGCGAAGCCAAGGTTGGCAATGTCTTTTCGAGGGGTAACAATCTGCTCTATACCCTCTCAGATATGTGTTATTTAATTTATTATACTGAATGTTTTGTTATTACTGTCTATTAAATTTCAAATTCAAAGTAATAAATTATGTCGTCTTGTACATAACCATCATCCATATTTATTAAAGCGCACACTTGAGCAAGCGTCTCCGTGAAGGGTAATAGAGTATTTGCCATGGGATAGTGTAAATTGTCTCCCTCGTATTAACCAATCAAAATCTGGCATTTTGACATGAAATATAATAAAACTAATTATGTACTGCTATACAGTTATCAACGCTTACGGTTCTACATTCTATCGATACTTATGTTTTGGCATTCGCACAAAGTCATGTTTGCTAGACTGTTTATGACTTCTTTATACAAAATCCATTGGATGTATCCTGATTGAATTTTGTCTTGGATACATGATTCTTTTATTAGTGATTATTGGCTTGGAACTAGCTTTCAGTAACTGCGAGTACTCTCAGATCGGTACTTTGTATCGCAATAGTGTTTTTGATATTTGTTTATTTTGCTTTGTGTCGATCTGGTGAGTTATTATGGTGTGGTGTTACACCACTGTCCCGGGTTGGGGGAATGTGAGACGCCGGCAAACATTCTGTATGTGCTGTTCCAAGTCAGGAGGAGCCTGTAATTCAGTGGTTGTCGTTTGTTACTGTATATCATATTTGTTTTTCGTTTGTTATTTTGTACACAAATTTGGTTTTCTCATTTAATATATGGTTGACATTTCGTTATATCGGGTCCTTTTATAGTTTGTTATGCGGTGTGGGTTTTTCTCATTGTTGAAGGCCATGCGGCGACCTATAGTTGCTAACATCAACATCACTTGGCCTCTGGTGAATAATTGTCTTATTGGCTTATATCACATCTTCTTATTTTATATACATGTAAACTATATATATGCGGCAAACAGACAGAATACAAATGACAGATCTGAAAGTAAAGATTGCCAATATTAAGCATGATGCCAAATATAGAGAATTACTGATGCTTAGTTGATAAGAAAAAATCTGACGAAAATTATACATACTAGTACATCAATGTTAAGAACATACATATATGCGGCAAACAAACAAAATTGATAAGTGACGGATCTGAAAATGCATGTGTCAAACTGTATAGCTTACCAATATAATGACGCAAAATATCAAGAAAAAAGGCATTATAATTGCTGAGAAAATATCGACGGAAGTTTGCTACGGACAAAGGGACGCACGGGCGAAGGTGCTGAGTTAATTAAACCAATATACCTCAAAACACTTCTTTAGAGTTGAGATATAATCAAACTGGTCCAATACAACATACTACAATAGTACAATGTCGTCTTCTTTCATCTTGGTCAGTAAAGCAGACTGTTTAGCTTGTGGATTTGTTTGGTGATATCGCAAGACTCGGTCCAGTTTTTCTGGATAATGAGTACGTGAAGAAACGCTTTTCTGGATTATAGCCTTCATCGAACCAATTGACGTTAGGAGAACTTACTTACATGTTAAACATATTGGGTATAACAGACATCGAAACAACATATAAAAAATATAACGGTGATATGAATGGTCAGTAAATGAATTTATAGCTGAAGATATAGTTGCTTAATTAAGTATTTATTAAATACATGTATTGTACAATGCATAAAAAAATGCATATATGTATATTCCAAATATATATTTTTCAAACATTTTGAATTTTTGATAAGATTGCAATAGTTTTGTCCGATTCAAGCTATCAAATAAGTATTCATCAATTATATGATAGTTTAAAGTTAAAATATAAATAAAACAATAGGGAATGTGCAAAATTATCGTTGATTAATTTATACTGTATACGTCTGTTTGGGGTCGACCAACCTTCAATCGAAACCTTCGCAATAGCAAATAAATAACAAACTATGAATTCGTCAGTTATAGTTTGCCAGTGTTTATACTACCCGTTTTAACTAAACTGCATGTGGTGCATATAAATGAGAAAGTGAATGAATTTTGCAATCATAAAGATGTGTGGTATCTTTTTGGTGATCGTTTGCCGGATATTATATATATAATACGCTAGATGTCCCCTTTGTTTCAGGGGGAGTCTAGAACCGATTTCTATGGCAAGCCATTTTACTATTTATTCTAACTTCAAGATATCTAATAAGATCTTATAAACTTTATAAGATTTCGCATATAGTTTATAAGATATCTTATATAGTTTATACGATATCTTATATATTTAATAAGATATATAAGATATCTTATATAGTTTATAAGATATCTCATATAATTTATAAGATATCTCATATAATTTTCTTTATAAGTCAGTGGCGTAGCCAGGTTCTGTGTGTAGTGCACGCAGAATCCGTCGGCAAGGGGTCTGGGGGCGCTTTAAGGCTTCTAGTGGGTCCAAGGCAAAGCCCTGGTAGGGGGCAGGGGAAGTCCCCCGGAAGCTCAGAGAATTATGTAAACACCAAGAAGAATTTTGTTGTTGGAAATTTATCTGTTCTGTCTAATTTTCTTTAGAATTATATGTAATGACAGGGTCTAGTTATACCCCGATAAACGGACAAGAGTGTTCAACTGATTCATTGACGACAATTTATTTATAAACCAGTATAATGCTGCTCTACTAATTTGCCTATTGAATATGCTAGAGAACTCGACGGAGACAATCGACCTTCAAAGAGTGATGCAAACAATCTTGTAATATGTATAATAATATGAAATAGATAATATTATTGGCTAAGTCATAGGCTCGATCGTTGCTGGTTTTGGCCGCTTTGACGAGACCAAAGCAGTCAGCTGATCACAAACAAGTCAATACAAAAAAGGTGCACCAATAAAACCAATAATTATGCATTTTAAAGATTGCTTCGTACGCGGAAAAGAGTCTGAAGAACAAATCATATGGACTCAAAACAATCCAATTATTCAAGTTTGCTTGACATACCGATAAATGGGAAGAAAAGGAAATGGTTACATGCAAGCAAGACAGCATTCTATCGACATAGATAAAAAAAAAGTCAAACGATATTAACAAACGTCCTCCAACAGTGGACAAGTGTCTAAATAATATATATCTAAACCGGCCAGAGCAACAAAGTTGTGAATAAAATTTACAGAGACTATAAAAGATCTGTCATTAACACCAAATTTCGAAAATGACAAAATTATAAAGTTAGAGTGACTTCCTGACTTCATCTTGGGTAAAGCACATAATCATGAAGCGATGAGAAACGAATTTTTAAATATGTTTTCTCCAATTTTTTTAATGTGAATTAAGGAAATTGTGGTGTATATATAAGACAGCAACCAAACGACACACAAAAATAATAAAAGACGTGTAGGGGTCAACATCTGGTTTTAATTTGTTAACTGATAAGTGATTTGCAAATAACAACAATTTACTGGTTTCATTTAAGCAAGCAACATTTTTCTTTGTTTGGTATTATCAAATATGTCAATAACTTCTTAAATCAATTTCAAAATCAGCATGAATGTGCAATAGTGTTAGAGAAGATAACCGTTCTTGTCCCATTGTATATCTAAGATAGGTTTTAACCCGTTTTAGTTGCAGTTGTTGGTGGCATCGTAAGAAGATTTCTACAGTATACATTAGAATACAGTTCTTTGTTTGTCGTTTCCAATGTTTCACATAGTTGATCTTGTTATCTTTGAGGGATAAATATTTCAAAGAGCAACATATCTTTGGATCTCGAGAGGCTCATTGGCGTGATATATTATATATATGTTGTGTACAAGTTGTAATTTCGTACAAATTATTATTTGTACAGGGGTTTTGTATACAAATTATCAGTATTTTGACAAACACCTTCTTTCACCAGGTGGTACAAGTTTATCTTCAATATTTGCTCTGTTCGATGTTTGACTCACAAATTTAAATGCTTCAACCATAAAGCACTGTCGTCTATGTCATGAAACTACAAATAAGGACACCTGATTGGTTTTGATTATATTTTTATTTTTTGACTAATACCAAATTCTATGTCCACAAAATATAGTTGTGTTTTTATATAAACTTTGTGTCAGTACTATGTACAAGACTGTAGCATTTAGTTGTGGAAATAAAACAGTGATATGCTTAACCAAAGACACTACTGTGCTGATTTTATCTAATTATGTAAAGAGATTCACAAAATACTGATAACATGTACAGAAATACTGTACAAATTATAATTTGTACAACATTACAATTTGTACACAACATATATATATATATATATTTATGTACGCAACTGATCTTCGCGTTTTAACTCTTTTAACATTCTGTGGAATTAGAAGGTGGGCGAGAAACATTTCCTCTGAATTAACCGGTCAATCGATCTTTAAATTCATTTAGAAGATAGTATAAGAACTGATCGATGTAACTGATGGTAAAATGTGGAGAAGTCGGTGTATTCTTATGAGAATCGATGAATAAATAGTATTTATTGATACTCCCTCACTCTCACACTCTTTCTCAATCATTCTTTAAAAAAAAAGTCTTCAAAACTTTTTTGTTTGTTTGTTTGTTTGTGCACGCAAGTGCGTCGTTGCGTCAATAGTAGCTATGCCACTATATGAGATATCCTGAAGTTAGAATAAATAGTAAAACGGCTTGCCATAAATTTCCCCTGTTTTGTTTCAATCACAGGGTCAACATACAAATAATGTCATATCATACAAATAATGTCAAATCATACAAATAATGTCAAATCATACAGGAAATTGAAAGGTTCTATATATATATATATCATTTGCCTAAAAATATCATTTCACAATTTATCCTATTTCCTAACAATCATAAAGTTATTTAACGCTACATGTTGGTGTTGACGGCGGTTTTGATGCAAAATTGGAAAGCATTGTGGGACATCGTTAACAAAAATGAATCAATTTGCACCCTAACGACAATACATAGCTGTTCTTCCAACCTAATTTTGGTTTTGGTAAACCCGGCATTGTACATCTTGCACATTTTTGGATTAATAGTAGTACTTACTCAAAATTTGACAAATATCTCAAGAATTGTTGTCTTGGGCTATCTTTAGTCGCTTATATTTGGACGACCTGTTTGGAAATAATTAAGCCATAATAATTATATTGTGATAACTTTAAAGTGTACACATTAGATTGTGATTTTATGAATTTATGTAGATTGAAAGAATTTGATAAGGAAAAAAATGAAATAAAACTCAGGGAAAATTGGCCCTACTCCTTTGAAATTTTGCCATTTCAAATACCATGGAACTGTAAAAACAAATGAATAGCGTCTTCAATAGTAATATCGCAAGTGTTTTTATCATCCAAATTTAGTAGGCTACAAATGGAAACTTGATGATCCGAACAAACACTGAAGTTTAAACTTAACGTTATGCAGTCTGATTATGTACCCGCCTCTATACCTACATCTTATAACAGTAATTATAGATTCTATTTATGATTTATTTCACTGAATAAAAATATGAAATACGACCTAACGGTATTAGTTTGCTGCATGATCCGAAGTGTCTCTATTTTTGTTAATGGTTGCAGGTGCTTTTTGACTGTCAGAAGTGTATTGCTAATGATGATCAAATCATCAAATTATTAAAGACAAAACATATTGTTTTTGTTACTTTGTGAGTAATTTTTGATTTGGTCTTTTTAATCATTCTTTTTGTTGTTGAAAAATTGTCGAAAATAAAGTTTTTCCCCTAAACGAATTATTTTATTTAATTAGGTCTTCACCACTAGTGCATGACAAAGTCGCCATTGTAACTGCGGATAAGATAAGTAATAACATAAATTGATCTAAAAATATCTTGATATCGATTTTTAAATGCAGACTGATTTTAGCAGAAAATTTTACTTATTAAAAGCTTTGACTAATTCTATTTGAAATTTTCTAATTTGGAAAATAATTTAACTTAAAAATTGATTCAAGGTGTTTGATTTATTGATTGGCATACCAATGTGTGAAAAGAGATGTGTCTATTTTTAACCAGAGGGTCACTGGAGTATTGCCACATAAAGCATGTTCGCAGGTTCCTCAAAGAATCACGTGACCTTCTCAATCCAATCATTACGAGAGTGTTGTTTATCTGTCAACAATTTGTTTGTTTGCTCCTTGTTACACTATCAGTAAACCCCAAAGTGATTGGATGCCATCTTTGGATAAAGAGGATGGAGTGAAAGTAGTAGTGGACAAAGAAGACAATTATCGATCTTGACTTTAAGGGTTTTATTTTTGCAAAGAAGTTGATTGACAGTAAGTTCAGGTTGCATTAACATAATCTGACGATAGATGTATTTAATAATGGCAATTAAAAATGCGATTATAAAAAGATTTAAATAATGTGAACGCACCCCCCTCTTTTGTCATACATGTAAAGTACTTGAAATATTGGTGTCAACTATCATGTAAGACTTAATTACTTGATAACACGATGTCAGTTGCTCAATAAATCAATAAAACAAATAGAAATTAGAAGGTATTTTTTAAACTATGGCGGATCAAATAGAAACTGCAAACCGGAAGTGCATCGAGGAAATTTAATTTAGCACATTTTTTTTTTAAATTTGCAACCTTACAGTTTTAATAATGATTAGCTCGTACATTATCGTTTCAACGCAATTCTGGCTATGATAAAGAATCTCTTTAACGTTATTCAGACTAGAAAAATAATATTATTCATGTTATGCCTTATGGCTAACACTTAAATAAATTTTCATTACAATGTGTGTAGTTCACATGTACACAAGACAAGCTTTTTATTTCAATTTCACTTCATGATAGCACATTCTTAACTGCTTGAACCAGAAATTCAGGAATTGTGGCCTCGTACATTATCGTTTCAACGCAATTCTGGCTATGATAAAGAATCTCTTTAACGTTATTCAGACTACAACTACAATGTATTCCTGAATCTGGGTCCGTTTGCCCTGTTTAACATTAGATCTAGTACAGTGGAGTCCCCGGTGTCCGCACAGCCAGTGATGTCGCGCATTACCTGGTTTAGTGATATTAGCAATGTTACACAAATAGAAACGTTCTTGTAATTATTTTAGTCTTCCGAAGGGACAGAAATAATTAAAATTGATAAGTTCAAGAGTAAATTTAAAACTGCAATCCAATGATTAACAATATTTAGCCAATTTCCATTAGAAAAATTGCATCATCTGATAAAATTTGTTTCATTGATGTCAATTTTATCAAATTGAAAATTTTTTGCTCTGCATCCTTGGCAGTCTATGTAGTTCAAATTCAACAATATTTCGTAGCATAAAATCTTTCTTTTATTCAAAATATGCTATTTTTAGAAGGCATGAGCGAAATCACCGGACATTTGTAGAACTCTCAAAACAGGGGTTTCCCTAATTTTGAACACCAATTACACAAAACCTTTAGAGCGAAAACATACATAAGTCAGGAATCTGATGTTCAGTAGTTGTCGTTTGTTGATGTGGTTCATAAGTGCTCTTTTTCATATAGATTAGACTGTTGGTTTTCCTGTTTGAATGGTTTTACACTAGTAATTTTTGGGCCCTTTATAGCTTACTGTTCGATGTGAGCCAAGGCTCCGTGTTGAAGACCGTACTTTGACCTATAATGGTTTACTTTTATAAATTTTGACTTGGATGGAGAGTTGTCTCATTGGCACTCATACCACATCTTCTTGTATCTATATACAGAAGAATTTATGAAATAAAAGTATGTTATGAATTTGTTCACACAATATTATCCGATTATTTGTTTTATCAGTTTAATAAAGTGAAGTCACAAGTCTTGGGTGCACGGATGCACCGGACTGCACCGTACCTGTTTGTCCTGGGTCCCTTTGCCCTGATAAGATAAGAAAACTTTATTTTGATTTGGCATGGTTTAAAACATACAAACATTTCACCGAATATATAAAACAAAATACATAACATAAAACAGATATACATACACATACAGACATAGAATGAATATGATATACATGCAAGGCAATCAAAGCATACATATATAAGCACACATAAAATGAATAGAATAGCCATGCAAAGCAATCAAAATCAAGCTCTGTAAGCAACTAAAAAGTAAATGAAAAAATTAAAAGCTGTGAGAACAAATTAAAAAAAATACTACTTGCATGCACTACATCTACAAAATGATCTACATTCTGATCCATTCCAGGACTGAATTAAGCTTTTAAATTGGGAAAAGTTATTTTCAGTCCTGAAATGGTCAGGCCAGCTATTCCATAATGTAGGAAATGCAAAACGAAAAGATTTTATTACATTTTGTTGTCTTAAATTGTTGTATAGTATAAATTATTTGAATAAATTAATTTAAGTATAAAGACCCAGTAAAGAAAAATTTTTCTTTAGCATTATTAAATGGTTACTCGATGGATTCTTACTCATTTGGGGAAAAGTTCCCCTTTTGGCAGATTGTCCCCAACCTGTTCAAAGAAGTGTTTTCTGCTTAAGGGGCTGCATCCTGGGCTGACCTTCAAAATATATCGCTTAACATCAAACTTGTTTTGTCAGTTCCAAAACATTTACGCTAAGAATCACCTTTTTTAGACATGCATAACATTTTGTTATACTTAAATTTAAAGTCAATTCATGCACATCAGATCAGTGATAAATTACCAGGCCTCTCACAAACGAATTCAAAAGTTACTGAGTACTCCATTTTATTACTGCACAATTTATAAAGTAACATTAAAGGCATTCAAACCAATATATTCACAGGACAAGTTTAATAATATAACTAGCAGTCAATTAGTAAGAAAATTAAGCGACAAGTCATTAGAAATAAATATAACATACAAGCCCAACAGATTGAATAACACATTTTAGCTCTAGCTGCCAAGTGAACAGCCATCAAAAACAACTGCAAGAAACAATATCAACCATGAACTAAAACTTTTTTCTGCATACAAGAACCAATATGTCATATGATGAGAAGCAGCACTCTACATTGTTCACTGCAACAATTAGTACATGACATAAAACTATCAATTAATGCAAAATAATAATAAATACAACTACATCATAAAAACACTATAAAATAAAAGAAAAAGTTGTACAATATAATTTTGGTTAGGTAATAGGGTTATCAGGGGTAGACAGCCGCAGAGCACATCGCGAAACAACATCAGAATACATCAGTGTTATGGTTTATATATGGTTAGGGTTATTTGTGTTTTTGTTAGTTTTATTTTTTTTTTTTGCTTTGTATTGATCTGATGAGCCCTTTTCAGTTTTCAACTTTGTCCTTTAGTTTGTTCTTATGTTGTGCTGTTACACCACTGTCCCAGGTTGAGGGGAGGGTTGGGGTGCATGCAAACATGTTAACCCGCCACATACTGTATGTGTCTGTCCCATGTCTCCTGTTGGAGGGTCGTCTCATTGGCAATCATACCACATCTTCTTATTTTTATATCATTCAACAAGGCCATGTTAATTTTCTTTATTTCTTTCACCAGTTTCCTCAAAATCCATTGGACATAGAAGAATACCAGACAATGCAATGACCGTAGAAGGAAATAACAACTAAGCAGAAGAAATCAAATTACAATTAGGCTAAATAAAAATATATGTATAGTTCCATTTACCTGACGATCTTACTTTTTTAACCACCCAACCCTAGAACTTTTTTTTGCATTCTTAAAAATAAATTTGTGGAATGACAAATTCAATAATTAATTTCTGTCATCTATATGTACCAATTAGAAGTGTCTACTGTGGCTAAAAATGTAACAGGTCTCTTTATTTTACAGACAAACATATAAAATTGTGAACTAATGACTTTGTTAAAACACAATTTTTTTCCGGAATTTTGACTATCAAATTGAAAATTTTTTTTTTTTAATGCTGACCTGCCTAACCTATTTCTTATAGGACTCACATGTATCTGGAACTACACATATCATTCTTTTTCTTGCCTAATAGGCAGACTTAAATTGACCAATATATATCAAATTTAAATGAATACAAGTAGAAGCATCAAAGGCCAATGAAGCTCCCCCTTCTAAAACTATTTATAGAGTAAGATGAAGAATTTCGACCTTTTTTAGTATCAAAATCTAAGCCTATTTTGATACTCATGTAAAATTGAAAATAGTTCATAATTTTACAGTTTCTTCTAGTTTGAAAGGTATCACTTCCAGATTTGATGTAAACAAACTTTGATGGTCTGTTGTGCTTGCTGTTCAAGTTTAAAAGGCTTCAGTAGAAGTTTAATGCTGAGGAATTCGAAAGGAACCTTTATTTAAACGTTTTGAACCATACATTGTATATCTATACATTTAAATGAGAAGACCTCATTTTGTGTGTCGCTTCTCTTCTTTCCACAATAAATTAATCATCATGCCTCTGTGTCCTATTGTTACCATGCATAGTCGGAGTGTGCGAAACCTCCGCCGCCAACTCGCTAAAGGCAAGTAAGAAACGAATATGGGAATATTTTATATCACTCGCCATATTGGCGAATTACCAAGTATCAGTAACTCGCCAATATGGCGAGTGATATAAAATACATCAACTGGCCAGTTGAAGTATTTTGACAGTTGTCAGGCCTTATATTGTCAAAGGTCCATGAATTTTAAGTCTGTTCAACTAATTTCAATGTGTAGTGCTACTAAAAATGATATTCCTAGCTCCTAAACAGTTTATTTATCGCGATTGGCAAACTAGAACATTATTATGATGACCTTGACACTTCATTGAACCGGCATGCTAAAACCTACTATACGATCCCCACCTTGCGGATTTTTGATTCAGCCATGCTGGATCTATGCGATCACTCTGGTTTTGGAGATGGTGCAGAATACTAAGTTGAAGACATATCATTAAACTAATTATATGTTTTTATGACTTGCAGAAACTTTCTACACCATTTTAATCATCAACTGCAAACTTTTGACATGTTATTTGCCCTTAAATTAAGAAAAGATTGGTCGAATAGTGACTTTATTTTAGATATACACTTGCATATAGTTCCTTTCTAAATCCAAATTTATGATGATTTACTATTTATGAATTAATTTGAAAAAGTATTTGTACATCAATTCAGTCAGTTGATAAGAATTTTGAAAGTATAAGTATCTTGTGTTTGTGTAAATTATTATTCAATGAAATGTAGGTCAACATGTGTATTAATATATCTAAGTTGATTCCCACACTTTTTATACGACCGCAAAAAATTTTGTGGTCGATATTGGTATGACGTTGGCGGCGTCGTCGTCTCAAGACACATTGGTTTTCGCACTCTAACTTTAGTTTAAGTGAATGGATCTCTTTGAAATTTTACCATAAGGTTCAATACCACAAAAGGAAGGTTGGGATTGATTTTGGGGTTATAGTACCAACAGTTAAGGAATTAGGGGCCAAAAGGGGCCAAAAAGCATTTTGTAACTTCCAGACAATAACTTGTGTGTAAGTGTATGGATCTCTGATATTGTACCACAAGGTTCCATATCACAAAGGGAAGGCTGGAATTGATTTTGGGGTAATTGCCTCAAAATTTTAGGAATTAGGGGCCAAAAAGGGCAAAAACCAGCATTTTCTAGTTTCATGACAATAACTTGTGTGTTAAGTGTTTGGATATTTCTGAAATTTTACTACAAGGTTCCATATCACAAAGGAAAGCTGGAATTGAGTTTGGGGTAATTGCCTGAAACGTTTAGGAATTGGGGCCAAAAGGGCCAAAATAAGCATTTTTCTAGTTTCCAGACAATAACTTGTGTTCAAGTGTATGGATCTCTGAAATAGTACTGCAAGGTACCATACCACAAAGGGAAGGTTGGGATTGATGATGGGGTAATTGCCTCAATATTTTAGGAATAAGGGGCCCAAAAACAAGCATTTTTCTAGTTTCAGGACAATAACTTGTGTGTAAGTGTATGGATCTTTCTGAAATTGTACTACAAGGTTCCATATCACAAAGGAAAAGCTGGGTTTGAGTTTGGGGTAATTGCAGAACGTTTAGGAATTTGGGGCCAAAAAGGGGCCAAAACACATTTTTCTAGTTTCCAGACAATAACTTGTGTTCAAGTGTATGGATCTCTCTGAAATTGTACTGCAAGGTATCATACCACAAAGGGAAGGCTGGGATTGAGTTTGGGGGTGATGAATCATAAGGGGGTTCAAAAAATTTGGAGGGGGATTTTTTTTTCCTTTTTTTTCTTTTAAAATTTTCCATTTTTAGTTGGTTATTTCTGATTTATATTTAAAACCAAATAATAATGATATGGTAGGAGATACACACCAAACAGGATGTGTAAATTATTATATAATAAGTATTGTGCAATAGCAAGAAATTTTCAATTGCACAGTATTGCACAATAGCAAGAAATCTTCAATTGCACAGTATTGCACAATAGCAAGAAATCTTCAATTGCACAGTATTGTGCAATAGCAAGAAATATCCAATAGCACAATATTGCACAATAGCAAGAAATTGTCAATTGTACAGTATTGCGCAATAGCAAGAAATATTCAATTGCACAGTACTGTGCAAAAGAAGATACTTTGTATAAATTGCTTATTTCTTGACCAATTTCAATGGGGTTTTATTCTTGAATTCTTGGGGTTCTTTAATGTGCTGAATCTAACCGTGTATTAAGTTTTTGGATTTTGGGCCCCGTTTTTAAATTGGTCCACATTGAGGTCCAAAGGGTCCAAAATTTAACTTTGTTTGATTTCATCAAAAATTGAATTATTGGGGTTCTTTGATATGCCGAATCTAACCGTGTATTTAGATTCTTAATTTTTGGTTCCGTTTTCAAATTGGTCTACATTAAGGTCCAAAGGGTCCAAAATTAAACTAATTGAATTTTAGGGTTCTTTGATATGCTGAATCTAAACATGTATTTAGATTTTGATTATGGGCCCAGTTTTCAAGTTGGTCCAAATCGGGTCCAAAATTAAACTTAGTTTGATTTTAACAAAATTGAATTCTTAGGGTTTTTGATATGCTGAATCTAAACATGTATTTAGATTTTTGATTTTTGGGCCCGTTATCAACTTTGTCCACATTGAGGTCAAAGGGTCCAAAATTAAACTTTGTTTGATTTCATCAAAATTTAATTCTTGGGGTTCTTTGATATGCTGAATCTAACCATGTATTTAGATTTTGGATATTGGACCATAATAGGTGAATGTCCAATTTAAAATTTTTAAGTTCTTAGACCACATTCATTCTGTGTCAGAAACCTATGCTGTGTCAAATATTTAATCACAATCCAAATTCAGAGCTGTATCAAGCTTGAATGTTGTGTCTATACTTGCCCCAACTGTTCAGGGTTCGACCTCTGCGGTCGTATCAAGCTGCGCCCTGCGGAGCATTTTATTTGAAATTGTATTACTCCGATTCTTTCCATAGGCAAGTAAGAGTCGGAATGATTATTAACTGTCATGATTTTCAAATAAGTATTAATTAGAAACAACCCTACGCTTAATTCAAGACAGTTAATATCTCACGACCTGTTACATAATTAAATAGACACAATTTATTACACACCTAACTGAATACACACATTCTTGACCTCAGTAGTAAACCTAAAAATGTATTATTTATTTTGATCTAACTACATTAAAATATTCTGTAAATTTTGCTAGCTTGCTGAATGATTAATCTGATGTGTTTTTTTGTGAAAATACTTAAAATGAAAAAAATATGTTTAAAAAAGGCAAGCATACTTGTAAAATCAGTGCCATTATCATCTGACATAAGTCAATAATCAAGTTCTAATTAATTAGTTACAGTTATCAGAAATGGTTGAGATATTAAACAAAATTGCATAACTCTTACCTGAGCATTTTCTGCAATAAAATTTATTTGTTTGTTTTACATTTATATTCCATTATATTGCTATTTACCAGTTATTGGAAATATCTCAGCGTTAGGTACTTGTACATTCAGATTTGAATACAGGAAATGCATTTTTTCTTAATGAAGAATGAACACCAATTTAGATAAAAAATAGTTATTTTTTTAATTTTTGTTGTTGAGAAAGTGCATTTATAAGGCCTTTTTCTGGAAATTATTAAACCTGTCATTATTAATGGCATATAAAAAATATATTACTTGTTTGACGATTTTTCTTTCCATTCTTGTCAAAAATAAAATTGACAGAGTCTAAAATTGAAAGATCAGTATATATATCTATATTTGCATCAATATTGGGAAATTCCCTACCTTTGGACAATAACATAGAAATTTTACAGTAAGATTGGAAATGAAAAGAGAAAAAAATTTAGAAAAAAGTATGGTCAGAAAGAATCAGACTAGCTATGAATATGGCTGGATCACAACATCAACAATGCTTTGATTATTTCTTGACATGACTGAAATAAACGTATTATGCATACAGTTGGGTATCAGTAAGTTACAAATAAAACATTTAATATTTATTTTACCTTCCTATGGTCCATTTTTGTTTATATTAAGCAAAAAACAGGATGGACATTGTTTTTGTTAACCAGATTTGAAAGCCATTTTTTATACTTTTCTGAATGTTCAACAAGTTCAATCTGGAGGCAAATTATGAAATAGTAATTTCAAAATGGAATAGTTTTTAAGGCTAAATAATTTAAACAAACAAAAGAAACTAAACATAAAAGGCCTTTGGTGTAGAACACTGTTTTTTAAATAATTATAGTAGAAGAGGCTGCTCAATAACTCCAGCATTTGTACTAAGATTTATCCATAATCATTGGAATAAGGAAGTCTGGTTATGACAAAAAAAAAAACTTTTGACTTGTCAGTTGTGGTAAAAATGTATTTGAAACCCCTCTCCTAAGGTAATCACAAGATAAGTTGACTGCTCCCTTATATAACCGAGACTACTATATATAAATAGTAATTTAAATTGTCAGGTTACATGTACCAGTTATTTTTCTATGTTGTGATGTTATACTATTGTTTCAGAAAAGGGAGAAGGTTTGGTACCATTAAAACGTTTAATCCGCTGCAAATGTTTGCACCTGTCCTAAGTCAGGAATCTGATGTACAGTAGTTGTCGTTTGTTTATGTAATTTATACGTGTCTCTCGTTTCTCGCTTTTTATATATACTAGACCGTTGGTTTTACCGTTTGAATGGTTTTACACTAGTACTTTTGGGGCCCTTTATAGCTTGTTGTTCGTGTGAGCCAAGGCTCCGTGTTGAAGGCCGTACATTGACCTATAATGGTTTACTTTTATAAATTGTTATTTGGATGGAGAGTTGTCTCATTGGCACTCACACCACATCTTCCTATATCTATATATAGATTAAAATGATGAACATAAGTACATGCATTTAGTAAGTGGAATGGAATCATATGTTTTAATAATTATGTATGTAAAAGACGGCAAGTTCCAAAAGTAAATCACTCGCCAAGCTGGCAAGTGGAATTTCAATTTAACGAGTAAGGAAAAAAAAGGTTTCACACACTGTAGTCGCATTTGTCATCCTCGCTTATGATTATTCCGTTTTGGTAATCACTAGCCAGTCAACACTGAGGTTGTGAGTTCGAACCCCACTTGTGCAGGTGCACTCGACTCCAATGTTAATTGACTAGGATTGTCAGTTTTCCTATCGAAGGTTGGTGGTTTTCTCCGGGCACTCCGGCTTCCTCCACCAATAAAACGGGCCGCCACGAAATAGCCCAAAAGAGGTGCTTAAAAGAGGCATTAAAACCAAAAAAATCAAACCAATCTAACTTAAATAAAATTGAGAATGGAAATGGGGAATATGTCAAAGAGACAACAACCCGACCAAAGAGCAGACAACAATTAAGTTTGCCTCAACTAAATGTTATGAAATGTATACACAATGCTTATTAGTATTACAACAAAACTCAGATCAAGTTCAAATTTGGGTAGCGTCACTTTTGCAGTTCTTGAGTTATCTCCCTTTTTAACGTTATATGCAAGAGGGGGCATCATCTGTGTCCCATGGACACATTCCCCATTTATTTTCATTTTGTATTACTGCATGATAAACGACCTAAAAGCAATAGTACTAGTGGACTTGGGTTTATGAAGATAGCAGAAGAAGTAAACGGTCATCATACATATTCCAATTCATTTCTGAGTATTATAATGAAACTACTTCAATTAACTGTGTATGTAGGTTTTTGAGCCGTGTAAGAAAGTGATGAAAATTCTAAAAAGGCTATCATTATCCCTATGGGCCAGAAAATACTACCATGCCACCAAAAAAGAACATACCAGAAAGAAGTACATATTAAACACAAAATTGGTCCTACGCATACGTGTAAATTTCAAACTATGTAGAATACTGTATATATTGATTATAAAGGTATTAAAAGGAATGTGAAGTTTGTATAAGAGAGCTGCTATTAATGTTAACAGTCGTCTACAATTTGTATGAGGTTGGGCATTTTTTAAGCTATCTTTCATCAATTTAATTCTGTTTATATATTTTACAGATTATGGAAAATATGGAAGATGATTGTGATCCCAAAGAAAATATGGAAAAGGATTGTAATCTAAAAGAAAATATGGAGGAGGATTGTGATCCAAAGGAAAATTTAGGCGATCATGATTCAAAAGAAAATATTAAAGATGATTGTGACCCAAAAGAAAATTTAGAAGATGATTGTGATCCCAAAGAAACTTTAGAAGATGATTGTGATGCAAAAGAAAATATGGAGGAAGATTGTGAACAGAAGGAAAATGTAGAAGACAATTGTGATCCAAAGGATATAGAAGATGATTATGGGCATAACGGAACAGGAGATACAGTTACAAATGGCTATGACTCTGATTCTAAGCGGTAAAATTTATTTCAATTGTCTCAACTTTGTACAAATCAGTCAAACCTCAGACACAAATAAGTCAAAACATGTAAAGACTTCTGCAAGTTGTAATGGTTTAACGCAAGTGTTACCTTTCCTTTCATTATACGACCGCAAAAAATTTTGTGGTCGATATTGGTATGACGTTGGCGTCGTTGTCGTAAATCGGCGCCGTCGTCCAAGACGCATTGGTTTTCGCACTCTAACTTTAGTTTAAGTGAATGGATCTCTATGAAATTTTACCATAAGGTTCAATATCACAAAAGGAAAGTTGGGATTGATTTTGGGGTTATGGTACCAACAGTTAAGGAATTAGGGGCCAAAATTAGCATTTTGTAACTTCCAGACATAACTTGTGTGTTAGTGTATGGATCTCTGACTTTTACCACAAGGTTCCATATCACAAAGGGAATGCTGGGATTGATTTTTGGGGTAATTGCCTCAAAATTTTAGGAATTAGGGGCCAAAAAGGGCAAAAACAAGCATTTTTCTAGTTTCATGACAATAACTTGTGTGTAAGTGTATGGATCTCTCTGAAATTGTACTACAAGGTTCCATATCACAAAAGGAAAGCTGGAATTGAGTTTGGGGTAATTGCCTGAAACGTTTAGGAATTAGGGGCCAAAAGGGGCCAAAATAAGCATTTTCTAGTTTCCAGACAATAACTTGTGTTCAAGTGTATGGATCTCTGAAATTGTACTGCAAGGTACCATACCTTAAAGGAAGGCTGGGATTGAGTTTGGGGTGATGAATCATAAGGGGTTCAAAAATTTGGGGGATTTTTTTTTCCTTTTTTCCTTTTTTTTCTTTAAAATTTTCCATTTTAAATTGGTTATTTCTGATTTATATTTAAAAGCAAATAATAATGATATGGCAGGAGATACACACCAAACAGGATGTGTAAATTATTATATAATAAGTATTGTGCAATAGCAAGAAATTTTCAATTGCACAGTATTGCGCAATAGCAAGAAATCTTCAATTGCACAGTATTGCTAATAGCAAGAAATATCCAATAGCACAATATTGCGCAATAGCAAGAAATTGTCAATTGTACAGTATTGCGCAATAGCAAGAAATATTCAATTCCACAGTATTGCACAATTGCAAGAAATATTCAATTGCACAGTATTGTGCAAAGAAGATACTTTGTATAAATTGCTTATTTCTTGACCAATTTCAATGGGGTTTTATTCTTGAACTCTTGGGGTTCTTTAATATGCTGAATCTAACCGTGTATTAAGTTTTTGGATTTTGGGCCCCTTTTAAATTGGTCCACATTGAGGTCCAAAGGGTCCAAAATTAAACTTTGTTTGATTTCATCAAAATTGAATTATTGGGGTTCTTTGATATGCCGAATCTAACCGTGTATTTAGATTCTTAATTTTTGGTCCTGTTTTCAAATTGGTCTACATTAAGGTCCAAAGGGTCCAAAATTAAACTTAGTTTGATTTTAACAAAATTGAATTCTTAGGGTTCTTTGATATGCTGAATCTAAACATGTATTTAGATTTTGATTATGGGCCAAGTTTTCAAGTTGGTCCAAATCGGGTCCAAAATTAAACTTTGTTTGATTTCAACAAAAATTGAATATATGGGGTTCTTTGATATGCTGAATCTAACCATGTATTTAGATTTTAATTTTGGTCCCATTTTCAAATTGATCTACATTAAGGTCCAAAGGGTCCAAAATTAAACTTAGTTTGATTTTAACAAAATTGAATTCTTAGGGTTCTTTGATATGCTGAATCTAAACATGTATTTAGATTTTGATTATGGGCCCAGTTTTCAAGTTGGTCCAAATTGGGGTCCAAAATTAAACTTTGTTTGATTTCAACAAAATTGAATATATGGGGTTCTTTGATATGCTGCATCTAACCATGTATTTAAATTTTGATTTTTGGCCCGTTATCAACTTTGTCCACATTGAGGTCAAAAGGGTCCAAAATTAAACTTTGTTTGATTTCATCAAAATTGAACTCTTGGGGTTCTTTGATATGCTGAATCTAAACATGTATTTAGATTTTTGATTATGGGCCCAGTTTTCAAGTTGGTCCAAAGGGTCCAAAATTAAACTTAATTAGATTGTAACAAAATTGAATTCTTAGGGTTAGTTGATATGCTGAATCTAAACATGTATTTAGATTTTTGATTATGGGCCCAGTTTTCAAGTTGGTCCAAATCGGGTCCAAAATTAAACTTTGTTTGATTTCAATAAAATTGAATATATGAGGTTCTTTGATATGCTGAATCTAACCATGTATTTAGATTTTTATTTTGGGCCCGTTATCAACTTTGTCCACATTGAGGTCAAAAGGGTCCAAAATTAAACTTTGTTTGATTTCATCAAAATTGAATTCTTAGGGTTCTTTGATATGCTGAATCTAAACATGTATTTAGATTTTTGATTATGGGCCCAGTTTTCAAGTTGGTCCAAATCGGGTCCAAAATTAAACTTTGTTTGATTTCAACAAAATTGAATATATGGGGTTCTTTGATATGCTGAATCTAACCATGTATTTAGATTTTTAATTTTAATCCGTTTTCAAATTGATCTACATTAAGGTCCAAAGGGCCAAAATTAAACTTAGTAAGATTGTAACAAAATTGAATTCTTAGGGTTCTTTGATATGCTGAATCTAAACATGTATTTAGATTTTGATTATGGGCCCAGTTTTCAAGTTGGTCCAAATCGGGTCCAAAATTAAACTTTGTTTGATTTCAACAAAATTGAATATATGGGGTTCTTTGATATGCTGAATCTAACCATGTATCTAGATTTTTGATTTTTGGCCCCGTTATCAACTTTGTCCACATTGAGGTCAAAAGGGTCCAAAATTAAACTTTGTTTGATTTCATCAAAAATTGAACTCTTGGGGTTCTTTGATATGCTGAATCTAACCATGTATTTAAATTTTGGATATTGGACCATAATAGGTGAATGTCCAATTTAAAATTTTTAAGTTCTTAGACCACATTCATTCTGTGTCAGAAACCTATGCTGTGTCAAATATTTAATCACAATCCAAATTCATAGCTGTATCAAGCTTGAATGTTGTGTCCATACTTGCCCCAACTGTTCAGGGTTTGACCTCTGCGGTCGTATCAAGCTGTGCCTCATGGAGCATTTTATTATATAATTAGCCTCAATTTGACTTGTCAAAAAATGTGTCATTTCAAAGGCTATTCACACCAATTTATGAGTCAAGCATGCTGAGACAAAAAAACCCTTCTTAAAAAAACAAACAAACATCAACCTTTAAAAACTGGAGAAGAATGTTGGACCTTTTTAAAAAAGGAATAGTACATCCGGGATCATACTCTGAGAAATGGTCACCATCAAATGGTGGCCATTTACTAGGAATCATTAATCATGGGATGTTGGCCTTTCATGAGGGTCATAAACCATGGCTAAATCTGATTCTTTATTAACCAAGAGATTTTCTTGAGATTTCTCATTTCCATCAATTTTATAATTTATTTATATTTAGTTTCTACATAAGCATGTTCTTTTTTATAGCACTGGTAAGCATGCACTATTGAACTGAATTGTGCCACTTTCCCCTCTCTCCAGGTCACAGTGTTAGGTAAAAGCAGGCAGGCAATTTTATCCTGATTTCAAAAATCTATTCCAATTACACATACATGTACATCAAACAAGTAGAAAAATAAGGAGATGTGGTATGATTGCCAATGAGACAACTATTCACAAAAGTTCAAGCGAAGTGGATGTAAGCAATTATATGCAACCATACTGCCTTCAACAATGAGAAAATATATAGATTGCTATACAAGACCCAGGAGTAAAATTGTGAAACAATTCAATTGAGAAAACAGCCTTATTTACATGTATAACAAAACAATTTACGAAAAACAAATATGACAGACATGAACCATCGACAATCACTAACTACAGGCTTCTGACTTTGGACACTCTGGCAGGCACTTAAAGAAAATGGTGGAGTAAAACATGTTTGTGAGTGCACTACCCTCTCCTTACCTGGGTCCTGGGACAGGGGTGTTGCAGCACAACATAAGAACACACTGTAAAAATCAGTTGCAATTGGCTTAACTCAAAAGATCGTTTTTTTTTTATATATATATTTTACTTAGACTATGTCATGTATGTAGAGAATATGTTGTAGTGTTCTAGGGCTTCACCAATTTTTCATGACTTAAACAGTGCTTTACAAAAAATGTCCAAAACATGTGTTAGACACAAAAACAACTCACATAAAAACAAGAGAGACAAAGCACTGAAATAAGAGCACTCACAATTACTGCAAGCTACATGTAGTTCAAAGCAAATAACAACTAATAAAAAATTAATAAATAAATCATGTTCTATCAAACTAAAGTATCAATCATTACACATCCAATGGATTTAGTATAAGGACGTCATAAACAGTTCATCTGGGGGCAAATTTTGTATAACCTCTGGAATTTTTTGTTGCAAAAATAGTGGAAACTCTGAAATATCAATTGCAAATCTACAATTTTGTATGAGGAAAAGGGTCGAGATTTAATGTATATTTAGATAAAATGGTCTAACATGTAATTTTATTTTTTTAGGACAAAACTTGATGATGCTTCTGAAGATAATAGCCAAGATAAATTTTCTGATGAGAGTGCAAGTGATTCAGGAACAAAGAAAGATGGAGATGATGATGCATCAACTGTTAAGTCTGAAGACAGTGAAAAGGAAAATCGGCGAAAAAATGGAGAAGTGGCAATGGATCTTAGCACAAAGTCAAATGGTGGAGATATTATTATGCTCTCTGATGAAGAAGAAATGCCTATGATGAATGGTCATTCTGATGAGATAACTGTATCGGAAGTCAAAATGAGGAAAAGATTTATAAAACAGTTACAGGCAGAACTTCGTAATGAAGAATCAAAATTAGTTCTTTTAAAGAAATTAAGACAAAGTCAGACGACACATATAGCAGAGCAGAACGCACCTGCAAAACAACAGAAACAGAGTTCACAGCCTCCACCATTAGTACGAGGACCACAACAACAACAGCAACAACAACAACAAGCACATCCTGCTCATAGTCAGCCACCTCAGTTAATGAGAAATAGTCAACAAAATAATAACCGTGCACATCAACATGGTCCCCCACCACTTGTTAACATGGGTAGACAGCCAGAGGCGGGATATATGAATGGAAATATTCCTAATTACCGTTCTAGTCCATCAGCACCTCAACAATCTGCACCTGTTGATAATCAAACACCTGCACAAAGACAGGCTGCTGCTAAAATGGCACTACGTAAACAATTAGAAAAGACATTGCTTCAAATACCTCCTCCTAAACCCCCACCGCCTGAAATGAACTTTATACCAAGTCTGGCAAGTCCAGATTTTATATATCTGTTAGGTTTAGAGGAGGCAGTTAACTATATTATTGATGCTAATCTTATTTCTAAGGGACAGAAAAATCCAGATGAAAAGTTGATATGTAATCCATTTACATGTGTACAATGTAACTCAGACTTTACTCCTGTCTGGAAACGAGAAAAACCGGGCTCTAAAAATGTTATATGTGAACAATGTGTTACAACTAATCAAAAGAAAGCTTTGAAACAGGAGCACACAAATAGACTGAAAAGTGCATTTGTCAAAGCCCTACAACAGGAACAAGAGATTGAGAGAATGCAGGCCACTCAAAGTAGTAATACTAATCAGTCGGCGCCATCTAACAGTAGACCCTCTCATAACACCTCTCAAATAAGTTCTAATCATTCACAGTACACCAACAACAATGAAGCTCTCCGACAACATCAAAACTTTATTCAGGCACATCAAGCTGCAGCTGCACATCAAACAGCGTTACGGATGGGTCAGCCTTTAGGCATGGCATCGTTTGGTGCACGTGGTGGATTTCCCTATCAAATGCCATTTGGTGGCAAAGCTTCCGAATTACAACGACAATATTTGCTGGATATGATACGACCAAATCATGGTAGTTCACCATGGAAATCCTAGTCTATTTATAAATATTGTGTGCTGTGTTCAGTTTTAATTAGTGTAAATTATTGTCACTTTGCTGTAGAGGAACTTGTTCTGTATTGTAGATATAACACACTAGTAGCATTACAGGAATTAGACTTAATAGTTTATACAGTATATAGCTTTCTTGGTTTGTAAAGCCACAATGAACATGTTCATGTATTAGCTGGTTTCCTGACTGAACATGTAATCATTTTTCTACCTTAGGTTTTTACACTATGACTTTCTTTACATATAACAAAGTTTCCTTAAGGCAAATTTTATCAAAATACTGTGTCTATAAATTTTGGAGTTTTGATTTGTTTAAGTGACTTTTGGTAATGTCAGGAGTCATTTTTGTACTAACAGATGATTCTGCATATCAATTTGTTTTTACTCACTTGTGTTAAAATATTATATTTTGAAGTAAAACTTGTGTTGTATATTTTTTTGTACATGTATTTTCCTTCTATAGGTCAAATTTGACTAAGTATTGTGGTAAATGTCACTAACAGATTTGCTGTGGTCCATTACTCATCATCTAACATTTTTACATCAGTAACTTATCCAGTATTTTTATAATAATGGGATAGTGTCATCAATTTCCAGCTCATCATTAAAAGATTTTATTACATAGGTTGCAATGAAATTTCATGATTTTGCAATTGCATGTCAAATACATGTATAAAAAAAATTCAAATGTGAAAGAAATTCACTCCTATCATACAACATTGAGTGTTGCCAGTGTTGTTGCATTAAAACAAAGTAAGAATGGGTAGAAAAAGATCTAGTTAGTTGCATTTTCTGCTTTTGACAATAAAAGCAAGTGTAATAAAAAGAATAACTCATAACTAATACTAATAAAGAATTCAAATTTCAAAAAAAAAAGGTAAACTTATAATGGAAAACACTTCAAAATCGTGATAATTGGCTAATATTAATAAATTGTTGTAGTATTTTGTAAGCATTGAATATATTTAAATATGTGGATTCAAGGAGTAGCAATTCTATAAGGCTTGTTAAACAGCCATTCCCCATTTCCATTCTCAATTTTATATATTTATATTTAAGTATATTTAAGATCTCTTAATTATATGAACAAGTTCTAATATTTTTTTTTTTACTTTTGTATTCAACTGAAAACAGATAAGTATCATTTCTATGTAAACTATCTCACCTGAAAAAATGCAAAACTTGATCATTGATATTGATGTAACTTTAACTGAAGGCAATTAAAAATGAAAGGATAAATGTTACAAAGGTTATGATTTATTTTCTAAGACTATTAAGATGGACATTGAAAAAAAGAATATAAAGGAGAGTTTATACCAGGTTTAGGGAATAACAAAACAGTTATAAAATTCTACAGTTCATAATACATTTTGTACGTTAATTTTTGGAACCAATGTATGGATTTCGAATTTGGACATTTTTCAAGAACCAACTGCAATGTTTTTATCAATTTATTTCAAACTGCTGTTTTATGTATAAACATGCACACTAAAGAGATTCGTATTTGCTGCTTCTCTATTAAGCACCCAGAATTAAGAATCAACTTCATTGTGTCTCTGTACATCATGAGTAACAATAAACAATTAATAGCATCATCATACATTATGTTGATCATTATTTGAATGAATATATCTTAAGAAAGATGAAAATTCAGACATTACAAACTTTACAATGCATTGACCCTGGCCTCCAAAAGCAGGACTTGAGATATGTCAGTCATATTTGTCATGCTAGAACTGTTGTTGAATGCTAAAATATTATCTTATTTCAAACATTTTAAGATGTGGATGCTGTTCAGGCTCTTGACTACAGAAAGGAAACCTTTAGATTGAAAAGTTATATAAAAGGTACCAAATTAAACATTCCAACCAAAACCTGTGAAATCCTATGAATTCTTAATTTCATTTTTATATGTAGATTAATAAGTGGAGATTGTGAACAGCAAGATTATTTTGTATTTATGGATCTTTTATCCAATTAGACCACTAAGAGCAGGCAAAATTGTTTTAAAAAACTTCAGTAACATGTCGCTGGAAAAAACATGAATCATGAAACTCTAGGTAGGGCCATGTGGTTAATGCCAGTGATAAATAAAAAGTGCATCTTTGTTGGACATAATTATTAAAGAATTTAAAAGATGTATTTTTGTATCATGAGTGCATTTTGACAATAGTTTGCATACACAATTATTTTCAAATGAACCTTCTAGAGATATATGTTGATGTTTATAAAGAATTGTGTTCCACGTAATCTTATAATATGTGATAGTGGTGAGGGACAGAAATTTTGAAACTTTTTCATCTAATTTTTGAAACATTTAAATTAATTATTCAAATACATGAACCTTAATAAGTGAGGATTTTGTGAATGATATAATTGTTATTCATAATGGATTTGAATTGTTACACAGCTACACAACTGTTAGTGCTTCTTGTTAAGTTTGAATACCTCAAGCCTGTTCATGTAACCAATTTCATAATTACATTGAGTTCTTTGTTCCAATTACCAAACTGAATGCACACAAGTATTATACAGTGTTTATTGCAGTGTGAAATATTGATTTTATGTAAATGTTCAGACAGATCTCACAGTTGTAAAACAAATTGTGTGTATTCATTATTCTGTACAAGTTCTTGGTATTCATTATTGTGTACAAGTTCTTGGTATTCATTATTCTGTACAAGTTCGTGATATTCAATGATGTACATATCCTGTACATATATTTACATTATACATGAACGTAAAGTCTTATTTATTAATCAAAGAGTTGTGATTCACACTTCTTTTTATCTATCATGTTTTTTATGAGTTTTGAATTTATTTTTTTCATAAGTGAAATCATTTTATGTTAATATAGTGCATTACCGGGGAAAAAGAAAATCATTAATTTATTGGAGGACCAGTGCTAATAAGTTGACTAAATAAAATGCAGAGTATTATGAATATATAATTGTCATTTATTATTTCCTCAAAAAAAAAATAATAATAAAAAAATGCAGCTTATGGAGGTCTGATGATTTTGTGCAGAGTTATGTTCCTTGGACTTAGAAAATTCACTCAAATAATTAATTTTCCACATTTTTTTTCGTCATGCTTGAAGATATTGACTTGATATTTGTTATATAGATTACACCATGACAAGTTATAGATCAAGTTAGCATTTTGTTCCAGTACAATGAATTTTTAACTGTTAGTGGACTATGTATTGCCAGGCAATACTCACAGAATGCTTGTTATTTTTGTCTCGCCTTGACGGAGTCAAAAAGCTAGACATAGGTATGCTGTTTCCAGCATTGGTGGCATCAACAATGTATTAGTTTGTGATTAGCTCTAGTTTAAGGTGAACTACTAGTGGTAAGTCAGTGATATTTGGTATGCAGTTGTACATGTATAAGCATTGGCATATCTCATTTCCATGGAGATTATTTGGCTCCACCCTCTGTCATGGTCTTTTGACTTTAAAACTTTTGCTTAGTTTGCATGTACAAGTTTGTGATTAGGTCAGTTCAAGAGGAACCACTAGTGGTAAGTTAATGATATTTGGTATGCAAATTTATTGGCATTTGCAAGTCTCATTTCCATGGAGATTATATAGCCCTACCCCCTTATCATGGTTCATTGACTTTGAAACTTTTACATAGTTTACAAGTCAATGTTTGTGTTTAGGTTTGTTGAAAGGGAACAACTCATGATAAGTCTATGATATTTGATATGCAGTTGTATTAGCATTGGCACATCTCATTTCCATGGAGATTGTTTTGCCATGTACCTTCAGTCATGGTTCATTGACTGAATATTTGCATAACTTACATGTCAAAGTATTGCTATTTTAATTTCAACATTTGCATTATCAAAAGTACAAAAAGGCAAGACATATCTCTGTGTTAACAGTTTATTTACCTAGCTCCTGTTGTTTTCAAAACTGAAAATTAGAAGAAGAAAAAAAATATACTTCAAGGGTAGTGACTCCAATGCCAATAGTTGGATTTTCCTCCAATTTTAGGGTACATACATCTTGTGCTGATCATTTCAATAGATATAAACAATTCACCAAAGTTTCATGCATATTCGTTAAAGCTTTTTTGAGTTAATGTCCTACATGTTGACAACAAACGGGCAGACGGTCAACGGTATACCATAATACGTCATGTAAACAGGTTATAAAAATTGCTGAATTTTTCGTTTCCATTCTCTTACTTGAGTTTGCCTCAATTCAATGTTATGAAACTTATAAACAATGCTTATTACCACAAAGCTCAGATCAAGTACAAATTTGGGTAGCGTCACTTTTACAGTTCTTTAGTTATTTCCCTTATAACGTTGTATGCAAGCGGGGACATCAACTGTGTCTCAGGGACACATTCCCCATTTATTTATAACTATATATTAAAGTTTTGACAAAATAAAAGAAATTTGTTAAAGGGACATTAGCTATGTGATATAAACAATAAGTAAAATATGATTTTTTTTGTTCAATGATTATAGTGAAATAATAACTTGCTTTTAGTAGCCAATTTAGTTCAATTTTGTCAAAATAAGCGAAGAAACATTGCTGATGAATTATTCACTTGCAAATGAATAATTTGACCTCATTAAATCTATTCATGTGACCTTCAATTTAACCTCTTAGCTGGAGATGGGTTACACATGTATTCAACTATTAAAAGGAAAATAATGTCATCATTGAAAGTGAAACGAGGATGAATCATTTGGTTGACTGATTTGATCCACAAAATATCATTCTTATACAGGTAAATTCGATGATAAACATACTTTTTAACCTACCATATGAAATCAATCAGACCTAGAAAAATCCAATAACACATGGTTGTCATCTATTTATATTAATGTTTATATTGGGATATATGACTGTCTGAAGTCTTCGGAGGTCATCTCGATAATTAATTAGATGACGTCTAGACAAAAATATGAAATGTTGATACATATTATCGAGTCCATACATTGTTAATTGTTTATTTTAAACTTTTTGTTATTTGGATATACTTTTAAGTATGTTATAAATCAAATATGATAATTTGAATCAAATCGGTGAACATGAATTTGACAGCTAGCCCTTTAAAAATGGTAACTTTAGAACATAATTTCGTGAATTTTTTTTCCCTACATATTTTTGACTCTAACTGCTTCATTCTTTTTAACGATTTTAGCTAAAAACTGCAGTTTGGTAAAAGTAAGCTTATAAATATAATTCACAAACTACATTTCCATCACAGCCTTTGTATCAAGTCATTACAGTGAAAAATTTACTATACAACCTTTTTTACAAAGCAAAGTTTGATTAAAACTGATTTAATAGTTTTAATACGGTTACAAGACCTTAAACTGGGTGAGCAAAGAAAAGACCATGTTTCTTCCTCCTTGTGATTAGAAGTCAAACAGGCAGCTGGAAATGATTTTCAAATTGTTTTTATTTTCATGTTTGCTTTTATCAACAACATGTAAATACAACATGCATTATTTGATGTATCCTATCAAACCTAAAAATACATTTCATTACAAAACTAAGACTACACTATAATGTAGTCATACATTGCACATACATCAGAATAGAGAAGCAGACTCGACATATTTCTAAGAATACAGGTCTACTTGGATGATTTGTTGTAGGTAACATATCTTAGTTTTAATCAGATAATATTATTCTGTTGTATCATGATCATAATATACTAATCTACAAGTTTAATAACTGAAAACAATTTGGAATCCTTGTTTACAAAACTTACTGACAATTAAAAGCCAATTAAAGTTCTTTCCTCCTTGAGTTTCACACTTGTTGACAATTAAAGATGAAATGAACTGAAATAAAGATATGCAAAGAATTGAGTTTTTTTATAAAATAGGGAGAACATAGTTACTTCCCTTTTAAGAAAGTCTCTTTTTTGGTGTCAGAAAGAAATAATCAAATCTATTTCTGGTTATAAAAAAACTTGAGGGATTCAAATGTTAGCTAACGTTACACGGATTCCAAAAATATATGGTTTCTATGTATTTTTGCTAGAAAAAAAGGGAGATAATTTGCTACTTTTGGTTCAAATTTGTTGTCATGATTGCTTATTTTATGCTGATTCCAAAAATATAGTTTCAAGGTACTTGCATAAATTGCATGAAATTAGTTCAAAATTTCATGATTACCAAAGATCACTTCCAATTTATCTATTTCAAGGTCATATATATCTTTACCTAATGCAAATCATCCAATGGAATTATCATGTACCAGTATGAAGCTTTCACCAATAAATCATAAAATTAAGTATTTGCAAAGGCAATAACTCCTATAAATGTCATTAGAATGGGTTTAAACAAAATGTATCATTTTTTTTTGTCTTATCTCATATCCATTTCTTTTCTTGTCTACCTCATACAGTATTAGTGAAATAGACATAACAAAATTGTATTAATATCAACTAAAGCTCCCAAAATGTATCATACATTACCACCATACAGCTTATTTAAAATATTGAAGGGAAAAAATCATACAAAAAGTCACCAGGTATTTAATCCCAAATTTATTGATGTTGCGTCATGTTGTAACTTTTGATTTGACAAAAACCATTGGTTGATAACTTTTACGGTTTCTGAGGAGAAGAATGACAAAGTTTAAATTTAGAACATGACCTTGACCTCAACTGCCTGCTAATGGACAAAGGACCTCATATATATATATATCAAAAGACTCTATCTAGGTCTATGAGTTACATCGACATATATTTTTGTCAAACACAAAAAGGGAAAATAACTCTTATAAGATGTCACCAGATTGCTTCGATGAAATTTGAACAGATCATACTGAGGAACTAGAAAAAATTTTGGAGAAAAAAATTTAATGAATATATTAAGGATTGCTGAGGAGAAGTGATTACAAGAATAAGCAGTTAATAGAGAGATAACTGCCATAGGGAAAAAAGTTTAGTCATACAGGTTGAGTTTAAAAATTGCATTGACTGATTGATACCGTATACCAAATAGCTTATCTACATGTTGCGAAACAAAAGCAATATTTCAGATACAAAAGTCGTAGAAAAAATTATCAGAACAACAACCTGTTTGTAGACATAATCAGTTTCAGAAATGTCAGAAAATCAACTTAATTTTACATATGCTGGGATGAAAATCTTATCAGTAAATTTAAACAGTTGCGTACCATCGAACATCACTCTTTACGAAAACAAATTAAAATCAAACAATGAAATATTAAGGAAATAAAAGTGTATGGAAATGTTGAATTTTCCTTTTATAAATGCTACAATTGTATAAAATAGAAATACAAAATGTACAATTTGTAAAATACTATACATAAAAAATATAATCATAAAATCTATAATAATACATTCAAAATGACCAATTTTCATCATGGACAATATTTTTAAATCAATTTAATTCTTATTCAAAACCGTATCTTAAACAGATCCTTTTATTAATCTACAAGAGTGTACACGTATAAGCATTTCCATCCACACAAAAATTCCAGGGCATTACTGCTGTTTTATCTAAAAAATTATCACTAACATTTTTTTTTGGCATTCAAGCTGAAAGAAGATTACTATTGCAATAATCAATAATCAAAACATCATTTTCTTATTTTAAATGAATACACAATAATCCAATAAAGTTGATTTTCATTCCTGCCAAATCTGGTTACAGATGGTTAAGTGGATTTAACATATGGTTAATCTATCGCTCCTTGTCCCATGGAAACTGCAAGGGTGCTCTTCAAAAACATTTTTGAACAAATTAAGGTGTTATGTATAAAATTTTGCAGCAAAATTAAGGCATGAAACATTGCTCTCAGAGAGATGAAGTGATGAAACTCAAAATAATGAAAGGACAATATTGGCTAGAAAAAATATCTAAGAAAACTACCTTTCCAAAAGTATGATTTTTCTACTAGTTCTTGTAAAGTCAATCATAACTATTTTTTTTAGTCAGTCTGGTAACTAAAACAAAAATCTTCTATGATTAAATCAATATAAAATATTGTTTCATTATATTAGAGTCTATTTAAAAACTAATGCAAGCATATTTACCTCATGATTTCAAAAGCACAATTCACTGTTCACATATTACCTAATGTATCCATGTAAAGAAATACAACTTGTAAAATAACTGTTCAAATGACTTCTAGCACTTACAGACTTATGTTACCAAAGTTATATAACATATAATTTGGTTGATGAATAAAAATCTTAGATTGATTGTTGACAACAAAACCTAAATTGAAGCAACTTCAACATCATTACTTCTTCATTACACATGTTAATTACCCATATTGGGCAGTCATATCCATATATTTCACAGCAAGATATATTTTGTTCCACCCTATTGTTCAGTATGCTGCCCATGATAATTTAAATTGATACTGTGATTCCCTCTATATGGCTTATGTTGTATTGAGATGAAAAGGACATGCTCCTTCTGTCCACTGAAAAATAAATATCAAAATTTTAATTCAAATATCAAAATATTACATTTTAAAATTAAAGAACCTTAGTGAGCGTGCTCACATATCCCACGTCCCCACATTGTCATTGCAGAAATAAAATGTGTAACAAAAAAAAATTGTATAAGAAAATAAAATTGAATCATAATTTCCTGTCGATATGCACATCTACATAGTATGTCCTTATTATCTACAAAGATTCATGAAATTCTGTTGTGTGGTTTCAGAGGAGTTGTGATGACAAACTGTTGCAGTAGTACATTGAAGCAAATAAGTTCAAAGGGGCGAAACTCATAGAAAAAAAACTGAACCGTAATTTCCTGTCGATATGCACATCTACATAGTATGTCCTTATTATCTAAAAAGGTTGTATGAAATTCTGTTGTGTGGTTTCAGAGGAGTTGCGATGACAAACTGTTGCAGTAGTACATTGAAGCAAATAAGTTCAAAGGGGCGTAACTCATAGAAAAAAAACTGAACCGTAATTTCCTGTCGATATGCACATCTACATAGTATGTCCTTATTATCTACAATGTTTCATGAAATTCTGTTGTGTGGTTTCAGAGGAGTTGCGATGACAAACTGTTGCCATAGTACACTGAAGCAAATAAGTTCAAAGGGGCGTAACTCCTAGAAAAAAAAATTGAACCGTAATTTCCTGTCGATATGCACATCTACATAGTATGTCCTTATTATCTAAAAAGGTTTCATGAAATTCTGTTGTGTGGTATCAGAGGAGTTGCGATGACAAACTGTTGCCATAGTACATTGAAGCAAATAAGTTCAAAGGGGCGTAACTCCTAGAAAAAATTGAACCATAATTTCCTGTCGATATGCACATCTACATAGTATGTCCTTATTATCCAGAAAGGTTTCATGAAATTCTGTTGTGTGATATCAGAGGAGTTGCGATGACAAACTGTTGCCATAGTACATTGAAGCAAATAAGTTGAAAGGGGCGTAACTCCTAGAAATAAAATTGAATCGTAATTTCCTGTCGATATGCACATCTATATAGTATGTCCTTATTATATAAAAAGATTTCATGAAATTCTCTTGTGTGGTTTGAGAGGAGTTGCGATGACAAGAAACAGGACTGACGGACTGACAGACAGACAGACAGACAGACGGACGGACGGGTCAAAAACATTATACCCTCCGCAACTCGTTGTGTAGGGTATAATAAAAGTATTTGGTAAAATTAATCAAACATAATGAATAAATTGTGATATTCTTGGCTGTAGTCCCTGCTTGGGTTTAATTGGCCAAAGACAAAAGTGCCAAAATTAAAACACACTGAAATTTTTATCCCTCAAAATGATCAATGCAAGAATTTTTAAAGTGATGAGAAAAACATTAAGAGCAGTGATAATCATTTAACAATAAAATTAGCACATTCATCATGTCATTTAATTATGTAAAGTAAGATTATTCCTATTTTATTGTGACAACACTTGAATTGATAAAACTTCAGCTGATTTATCGATAAGTTCGAGATTTTATCAATTTTATACTGAAAAGCCTATCAGATTCATTTCCCATAAGATATACTGTTCCCAGGTTCTAATGTCAAATTATTGCAATTTTCAACATATCTGTTTAATTGATCCTTTTTAAAAATGGTGAGGGGTTACAATTGTCAACTTCCAAGTCATATAGGTAAAAAAATAAGGTTAAATTTCTAAACAAAAGTTTGGAACTGGCTTAATTTTCTTGTGGGGGTGTGCTAGACACTATTTACACGTAGGTTAAATCCAGCATTTGGGAGGAAGAGCAATCACTAGTTCGCTAAGAGGCAGAAATATCTGTCTGCATACAGTGTCCAATTTTTGCCCTGTCAGCTTGAATGTTTAAAAAATCTGCCTCATCTTGACAGTATAGTACAAGGCAGAATATACATGCTAATTTTATAATTAGTTTTATTGTTGCTACTTGTAATACCTTCTTAAAATAAAGTATTTATTTACTTAAGGTGTGAAAAGACCTTTTTCGGGACATCAGGATAGGGCCTTTATTTTTGTAGGAATTCTTTGGTCGGGTTGTTGTCTCTTTGACATATTCCCCATTTCCATTCTCAATTTTATAACTTACTTATTGTCAACAATATGCATGTATCACCAGATATTAAGCATCCATTAATCAATCAACTAAAGATTTGGTAGCACAGACTTAATGATTTTTATTTTATCATGAATTTGTGTAAAAGTGGCAGTTGTGTTTGATGATTGGAATCACCAATATTGCCTTGTGACTTAGTATCTTAACACATCTGTTTCATCAGTAAATCCAAAATCAGGGGGTCATTTCATTACAATTTGGTCGCAATTGCATTTTTGTATAAATTATGCTTAACAGAATGGTAAAATAATGTAAGATCACCTCATCATTTAGGCCTCTTTTGAACAAATTTTAATAAAAAAAACTTAATGGAAAAAAATAATGGTTCTCTCATGGCAACCTCTCTAAGATGTAATAATACAAAATAGTTAGAATACTAACATGAATAAGACCATGTTCAGACAACTGTGATGACTGGAAATGATCTTTGAGTAATGACTGTGAGAAACTTGTATGTAACCTGCATCCTTCTTCTTCCTGTGCCTTGTCACCACTTAACCTATATAAATCTGTAAAATTTTGCTCTGGATAATATATTTTTGTCAAAAACAAGCTTCTGTCCAAATTTCATTAAATTCCATGAAGGTTTGACAAAGTTATTGATGACTGAAAAACTTTAACCTCAGACTGAATCTGAATGATAAGTGTGAAAAAAACTAAGTCCATTTATCAGTAAAATACGGAAAAATCAAAATAAATATTTTCAAAATTTTGCTCTGGATACTGTATATTGGTCATAAACAAGCTTCTGACCAAATTTCACAAAATTCCATGAAGGTTTGACAAAGTTATTGATGACTGAAACACTTTAACCTTAGACTGAATATGAATGTTATAACTGTAACAAAAACTAAGTCCATTAATCAGTAAAATAGAGAAAAGAAAATAAATATTTTTAAAATTTTTTTCTGGATACTGTATATTGGTCATAAACAAGCTTCTGTCCAAATTTCATCTAATTCCATGTAGGTTTGACAAAGTAATTGATGTCCAAAAAACTTTAACCACAGACTGAACCTAAATGTGGACGCCATCGACAATGGAATCTAGGATCGCTTTGTCTCACTTTTGCAAAATAAATTACGCAGGCTCGACAAAATAGCCCTTTACACACCTTATCCTTTGTCCCCTAAATAGCTCAAGAGAAGATAACTTATGTCAAAATTTAGTTACATGATAGTTTTGTTTTCAAAAATCTAAATTTTCAAAACGTCTTGCCTTGCAAGAGATGATTTTTTTTTCAAATTGGTCATTCATAATCAGATTGCCTGTGGTGGTTATGTTTTTCCCTACAAATAAAAGCAAATGAGAATTCATACATTATTCCTTTCAAGTTTGGATAAAATAGAGATGGTGAAAATGAAAATGTGATGACAGTAGTTCATATATTCCAATGGGACATGTAAAGTAAAAAAGTTATTTGTTTTGTTTCCTACCTTTGAGTAAAGATGAAGCCCATAATTGAACATGAACATCAGGTATCTTTCCTGCTAATTTCATAGCTGGTGTAACCATGTTTAATGATTCCTACAATATTACAGGCATACATGTACTAAATCTTTAAAACAGTATACTATTCCTTCAATATTACAGGCACACATGTACTAAATCTTTATAACAGTTTACAGTAAAACTGGTTATTTTCATAGATACAGTCGAACCTCGTTGTGTTGAACTCGGTTGTGTCAAAAACTGGGATGAGTCGAAGTAATTTCTTGGTCCCGGTTAAATTCCTGTTTGATCAATTCATAATTACCTCTGATGAGTCAAAACTCAGTTGATTAGAATACTCGTTTCAGTCAAGTAAATTTTATAGTCTCGTCAATGTAAAATTAATGTAAATTGACCCCGATGTCTCGAAGTTCGAAAGTAAGAATGATCAAGAATTTTGGAAAGATGCAGACCTAATGATAAAAGTTCAAATCGGATGTATTTCTTATGTAACCCAATCATTTTCAAAAGGGATTAAAGCTGAGTAAACATACTTGATTGTATGACAGTTAAAATGACATGTTTATGGTGACTGGTAATTAACACCTTTGTGGATCGACCAAGCGGAAAATTAGTGTGTTAAACATATTTCACCTAACATAATAAAATGCTTCGCTGAGCACAGCCGGATACAATCGCAGAGATCCAACCCTGAACAGTTGGGGCCAAAATGGACACAATATTCGCACTAGATACAGGTCTGAATTTGGATTGTAATTAAATATTTGACACATAATAGGTTTCTGACACAGAATAACTGTAGTCAAAGAACTTAGAATTGGTTTTATGACTTGAATTTATATTAAATTTTTTGCTTTTGTGCAATACACCATGCTGTTGCGTATTGACCCCCTTTATTTTGCAAAATAAAAAAATATTTGAAGAAATTTTCTTTTTAATTCTGAAATCTGAAATGAGAAAAATTGCCCCCACCCAAATTTCTTTTTACCCACCCCCACCCCAATTTTTTTTCACCTCCCTCCTTTTCCGAAAAAAATTCTTTCCTCAAGATATGGTCAAAATCTCAATTCAAATTTCCAATGGAGTTTGCAACCATAATTACCAATTTAAGTACATCATAAAAGTCTTAAAATAGAAAATGACATACATAATCATGGCTAAAATTAATATTCCTTCAATAGTAACTTCTAAAAATTAATTGACAGCTAATCACCTCAAGACAATACAACATCTTTATACATAATTTAAAAGCAATGTAAGGGAGGTAATCCAATTTTTTTTGTAATACTTTAAATGTATTTGGATTACCTCCCTTACACTGCTTTTAAATTGTCCATTAACCAGGAAACCCATGTTTTTCCCCCTTTTTTGCTCCTAATTCCTAAACGTTTTGAGGCATAACCCCCCAAAGTCAATCCTAACCATCCCTTTGTGGTATGGAAACTTGTGGTATAATTTCAGAGAGATTCATACACTGTTCCACCAGTTATTGTCTGGAAACTAGAAAAATGCTTATTTGGGCCCTTTTTTGGCCCCTTATTCCTTAACTGTTGGTACCATAACCCCCAAAATCAATCCCAACCTTCCTTTTGTGGTATTGAACCTTATTGTAAAATTTCATAGAGATCCATTCACTTCAACTAAAGTTATTGTGCGAAAACCAATTTGTCTTTGGACGACGACAATGACGACGACCACGACAACGATGACGCCAACGTCATACCAATATACGACTGCAAAAAATTTTTGCGATCGTATAAAAACGAAACGAATTTAGATAACCAAAGCCGATATAAAATGAATCGTTAGAATTAAAATTTATTTATTTCAATAAATAAAAGGATTAAGACATGATAAATTCACAATAATGTAATATAAAGCAGAGGACCTCATCAGTGACCGTTCAGAACTTGTTTTGTTTCGCGAGTGATTACATAATTTATAATGACTTATCTTTGTAAATATTTGTGTATACCATTGATTTTATTTGTGCATAATTTGTATCTTAATTGTGTGTTTAATTATTATGAAAGACCAAAAAATATGGAGATTGAATACACAACCATAAAGTGTCATTTCGAAAAAGGCACACTGTTCAAAGTATATAGTTTACACAAATCTTATACTGTATTTCATGCATTCCAAATTTATGACAACACACTCAACCTCGGATGAGTTGAACCTCAGATAGGTTGAATACTTTGGTCCAGTCCCTTCGACTTCGACATAATGAGGTTCGACTGCACTCTATTTTGTGTTTAGCCCTAAATGGACGATTTCGGAGTCATTTATTTTTGGGATTTTCTTATAATCCGGATGTAGTGAAGATTCAAGTTTAACATATTTGCAACAATTTATATTTGCAATTGGTTTGCAACTAAATAATTTTAACAAAATATAATTTAGCTTGTATGTTGTTAAATCAAACCATTTTGAATGGGAAATTTAGCAGGACAATATTGTTTTATAATATATATTATCATATGCATACGTGTGTTAACTTAATAATACATCCAAAGCTTTAAAAGTTAATGCCAAGATTTATCAGTAATGTTATATCTATATATCAAGCATTTATAAACAGACATACTTTTTGTGCAAATAAACTTACAGTATTATTACCCATTGACAGGAAGATATGGCCAAGTAAAACGAGTGAACAAGATGTCATCCTGTTTATCTCCTCTGCATTTGCCATCTTTAATGTTTCTCTTAGATAATGTCTGAAAAATAAGTATATTTGTAGGACTCTAAAGTGCGATGGTACTCTAAAGTGCGATGGTCACGCTAAAGTGCGATGGTCTACGCTAAAGTGCGATGATTTCAGACGCTTAAGTGCGATGGTTGTTTGTTTTTTTTTAAGTGCGATCAGATGACACGCTAAAGTGCGATGGTTTGACACGCTAAAGTGCGATGGTTTGACACGCTAAAGTGCGATGGTTTGACACGCTAAAGTGCGATGGTTTGACATGCTAAAGTGCGATAGTATGTGACATGCTAAAGTGCGTTGGCATAATACGCTAAAGTGCGATAGTGTATGAATGGGTTTCAGAGAATAGTTTTTCGTCTATTGAATTGTTAATAAATCATGCCGTTGTCTTTCTATTTTTAATTGTTTTACACTAGTCATTATGGGTCCTATATAGCTTGATATGCGACTAGAGCCGAGGCTCCACGTCTAAGGTCATAATGTTATTAGGTGCATACATCAACGACATTTGGTCTTTGGTGGATAGTTGTTTCAGTGACAATTACAACACATCTTCTTATTTGTTTTTGTTTATTGTTTTGTATATAAATCAATCTGTTATTTTTCTAGTTTTAATTGTTTTACACTGGTCGTTTTTATACTCTTTGGTCTTTATAGAATACTATCTGCGGGGTTAGCCAAACGGTAACCTATAGTTAATAACATTAATGACATTAAGTCTTGGATAGAGACTTGTCTCATTGGCTATCATATCATGATACTAGTACACCTCTGGTCGTTAGGTTACTGTCTTGTTGACCAATATCCATCTCTTTAACAAACATGACAAACCATATTGTAAAAAATTGATTTATAAAAGAAAGTAAAAAGAAGACTTTATTCCACAGAAGTAAATAACATGGGATTACAAACATAGAAGGAGTTTCTGAATCAAATTTGGACGAATTAATTACTTTGACACTTGATATATTTTGCCGTTTTCACTCTCTTTTACGGTATACACATTCCCCTTGCTATAGTCAGTTTCTACGTTTATGAGAAGTCCCTTTTCTAGTACCCTGACAGAAACACGTTTATCCAAGCCGACAAATCTGAATTTGGTTGAAAGTCTATAAGTCATTTCCAGCGGGATCAACGGTTTGCATTTCTGTAACTGTGGATAATTGTTTGCGAAATAACTCCTCCGGATACAAACTCTTCTAGCACCGACCAAAAATGTTCCGAATTGAGATCATTTGTTTCTTTGTTCTTTCTTTTCTTCTTGTCTAGTAAAAAACCTTCCCAAGATCTGCACATTTTTGTTTGTACAAACGGCTTGTAACGTCATAATGCTATTGAACGTTGCAAACGTCTATACTTTCGCGAACAAACGCATTTTCGCGGAAAAACGCACTTTCGCGTATTGAGGCATCAGACTTTAGCTAGATTCTTTTAATAGCACAGACCATCGCACTTTAGCGTAGGCCATCGCACTTTAGCGTGACCATCGCGTTTTAGCGTCCCCATCGCACTTTAGAGTCCTACATATTAATTCTGAGAAAAAAAAACACAATAAAACTTTCACTACTTTAAGGCTCGTTTTTTGAAACTGTGAAAACAAGTTATCCATACATCAATCTTGAGTTGTTTTTAGTGAATGAGTTACACTGGTTGACCTTTAGTCAATCAGCATAAATGACATCATCTAATAATTGGTTCTTACTGTGAAGAAATAGCATAAGCATTGTGACATAAGAAATTTACGTGAAAGTACACGAATTCTAAAGTCTTCTACACATCATCTACATGATTCTCTCACATGCCTAAACCTTTACCAGAAAGACTTTCTTGGAATGATTTAGAGCTTGACATTTTGTATAGACATCTGTCTTTTCCTAGAGATTGTATGTTGCCCTCTAGATATCTCTTTCTTTTTTGTTGAGTGACTGTCTCATTGATGTATACCCACAATTTCTTTGCCTGTAGACACTACCCAAGCTATCAGTCAACTTACTCTGCCTGTAGACACTACCCAAGCTATCAGTCAACTTACTCTGCCTCATTGTAGACACTACCCAAGCTATCAGTCAACTTACTCTGTGTCATTGTAGACACTACCCAAGCTATCAGTCAACTTACTCTGCCTGTAGACACTACCCAAGCTATCAGTCAACTTACTTTGTGTCATTGTAGACACTACCCAAGCTATCAGTCAACTTACTTTGCCTCATTGTAGATACTACCCAAGCTATCAGTCAACTTACTTTGTGTCATTGTAGACACTACCCAAGCTATCAGTCAATTTACTCTGCCTCATTGTAGACACTACCCAAGCTATCAGTCAACTTACTTTGTGTCATTGTAGACACTACCCAAGCTATCGGTCAACTTACTCTGCCTCATTGTAGACACTACCCAAGCTATCAGTCAACTTACTCTGCCTCATTGTAGACACTACCCAAGCTATCAGTCAACTTACTTTGTGTCATTGTACACACTACCCAAGCTATCAGTCAACTTACTCTGCCTCATTGTAGATACTACCCAAGCTATCAGTCAACTTACTTTGTGTCATTGTACACACTACCCAAGCTATCAGTCAACTAACTCTGCCTCATTGTAGACACTACCCAAGCTATCAGTCAACTTACTTTGCCTCATTGTAGACATTACCCAAGCTATCGGTCAACTTACTCTGTCTCATTGTAGACACTACCCAAGCTATTAGTCAACTTACTCTGCCTCATTGTAGACACTACCCAAGATATCAGTCAACTTACTTTGTGTCATTGTACACACTACCCAATGCTATCAGTCAACTTGCTTCATTGTAGACACTACCCAAGCTATCAGTCAACTTACTTTGCTTCATTGTAGACACTACCCAAGCTATCAGTCAACTTACTTTGTGTCATTGTAGACACTACCCAAGCTATCAGTCAACTAACTTTGTGTCATTGTAGATACTTCCCAAGCTATCAGTCAACTTACTCTGCCTCATTGTAGATACTACCCAAGCTATCAGTCAACTTACTTTGTGTCACTGTAGACACTACCCAAGCTATCAGTCAACTTACTTTGTGTCATTGTGCACACTACCACTTTGCCTCATTGTAGCTATCAGTCAACTCAACTTACTTTGCCTCATTGTAGACACTACCCAAGCTATCAGTCAACTTACTTTGCTTCACTGTAGACACTAACCAAGCTATCAGTCAATTTTGGTCAAAATGAAGACTCTCTTTGCCTCATTGAAGACACTACCCAAGCTATCAGTCAACTTACTTTGCTTCATTGTATCTTGCTTGGAAAAATGACTGCAATCCTCTTACATAATTTGCTGAAGCTTTCAAACCATGGGATCTGAAAAGTATAACATACTTAAAACATATGAATTTCGTGGAGATCTGGGAGGCGGCTTTCCTGGTGTAGCACTACTGATAACTTTTAAATTGATATATATATATATATATATTGCTTTGATAGTATTCTGAAGTTGTTTTTAGTCCATACTGTGTTGTGAATATTTGCTTAAGTCAAGACTATTGAGATGTGTATGATATCATTCATTGTTGAATAGAAGCTAATTATAAATATAATTGATTTGATATTTGTAGTAATAGTAGCCAGCAACAAAAAAATAAAAAAATAGATAAATTAATCGATCTGAATGTCCATGACAAAGACTGAAACATAATATTAATATGAATTTTCTTTTAATACCCACCTAGTTATTATAAAATAATTGTATTCAATCAAGGCATCAGATCATTATGTTTCAATACTGATAATATTTAAGAAGGATGAGCTTTCTTCTCCGACACTTTAAAAACAAAATTTCTATATACTGTAAATTCAGAAATTATTGCGATGTTTTGATTATTGCAAAAAATGCGACAGGGATATAGAGTGGGTGGCGCATATTCGCCTTGGGCACATTTTGCCGTTTTGCTATTTTTTCTGTAAAATTTGTGTGCCTTTACCCAATACTTGCCTAAATAGATGGTAAAGGCTGTTTGTAATGTTACAACTGTTGATATTCCTCTTTACCCCATTTCAGGTTATTACATATTGAGAAATATGCAGGTGTTTTAATGATTTTGGCAATTATGTAAGATTTATATGGCAATCATGCAGTCTTAAAGTAAATATTTGTGAGAAAATCGATAGGAATGATCTCTCAAGCTAATTCATGTAATTGCAAACATTCGTTTTATAATATACCAGGATAATGAGGATGGTCATATCATACATTGCAGTGAAAATGTGTCCCCCATGGTACACGAACAACTTGATTTCCTCTGGAGTTTGTGTTCATTTTTAGAACAATTAACCAATGTTTTGAAGATAATTTCTTTATCAAACACTTTTTTCATATAGTTAAATTTCTGAAACCTTAATAAAAAGTTCCAAATATTCGAATGTAGGTCGGATGTAAGTGGAAATGAAGGAATTATGCGGCGAATATGGGTCTCTCACTCTAATCGCAATAATTTAAACTCGCATTTTGATATTTTTTTATGAATTAAACAGGATTTTTCTCAATATCGCAAAAATTAAATCGCATTTTAGTCTAAAATGACAAAATTGCAATAATAAATGCATGCAATAATTTCTGAATTTACAGTATAAAGATTGCATTCATTTCGTAATGGGACAAAAAAATAACACAAACATGGCATTGTATTAAGCATTGGAAGGCAATACTATTAATTGGAGAATAATTGTAGTTGGTTCAACTATAATAATGGACATAGGAAGACAACTTCAATATTAATAATTACTTTTACAATGACATCATTGATATTCGTAGAAAAAATATTAGATTCATGCACCCTGCTTTTCTTGAAATTTTCTTGACAAGCATGGTTATACACATACACATCATTTTGTAACTTAAATCTGAGTATAAATTTCTTGAAATGCTCATGGATAGGATGTATAGAATGTTGTGCTTAATGATCTATGTTTGTTTTTATTATCTCAAAGGTAGTGATAAAGTTTGAAATTGTCAAGCAAGTTCCATTAGAGTTTTAATTTGTAAATGCAATCTTTACCCCAAAAAGAGATTGGAATTAATTCTTTCTTTTTATATTGCCACTCATTTCTTTAAACAATTGTAAATAGACTGTTGCCTACATGTGACTCAATGTAGTTAATTGAAAAAATAGAAGAGTAATTATATAAAAAAATATGTGTGGATTTAATCAAATTGATGCTATAAATATTTATATTTTTTAACAAACTTACTGTGCCTGAAGTTTTTCTGGGTCTACTTTTTCTAATATTTGAAGCAGTTCATCCTGTCGGTTTGACCTCATGTATATTATTGCTAAATTTAAATTAATGAATGCTGCTAGTTCTGTACCTCTTGATAACTAAAATTACAAAAATAATTAATATGTTCAATGTGTTCACCTCAGTTAAAATATATACAAAACGAAAGTACAATACTTCACTGGGTGAATCTTGAAAGAAATATTTAACTCCTGCACTCTATTACACATGATAATACATAAATATATTCTGATTGAAATGATCATTTCTGTTACTTTCTTTTTATGCTAACTGTGTTAGTCTGAGTTAGTTCTGAAGCATAGCTTGTTAAAGAGGCACTGTTTAAGGATCATTCCTATAAATACTGATGAAGAAATGTGAGACTCTTTAAATGAATTATCTCTCACTGACTATTATTTACTAAGAGATGATTTTCTGGGGCTAAAGACTTGATCAACAATGCCATTTCTTACTACTCTACAAATTGACTGGGATATAAACATTGTTTTTATTAATTTTTTTTTTATATTCTTCAATATGTATATGATTAAAACACATTTCAATAAGCATTAGTGCTGATATTGTATTTCAGAATTAATATTATTGTTTGCATGATGTCAAAAAGGGTCACAATACCTTAAAAATTTGGAGTTGTATTCAAAAACTACTTGGGAGAACAATGCACTTTTAATAAGTACTCTAAGAAGAAAAATCTTTGAAAGTTGTGACAAAGGACAATACAAAGCCACCTAATATCATAAATGTGCTTGATCAGGGCCACTTTTGAAATAAAATAATGCACTACCAAGTAACAACTGATCTTATTTATTTTGCTTATATGCCTAAAATAATACTTTATAAATAACAGCCTGATATAGTTTAAGACATGGAGATCTATTCAGATATCTAATGTGATGAAAGTTCACTTCTATTACTGCATTGACATACTGTAAACCAACTAATTTTGGATCTTCCTAGTAGAAAATTAACGCAAATATAAATTACTGCAAATATGTAAAACTTGGATCTTTTTCCTTATTTAAATGTATCAGGTAAATTTAAAATCACGAAATTAAATCGCCACAAAGTGGGCTAGAAAGGGCTAAACACAAAATAAAGTATCTGAGAAAATAAGCTGGTTTACAGTATATTGTAGTTAACACAGGCAAGGTGAACTAAAATGAAAAAAAAAACAAAAAAAAACCTATATGTTCTTTTAATTTAATAACAGACAATAAAATAAACACAATTATTTTACTGCTGATTACAATTGAATGGTATGACCTTCACTGACCTTTATTGCTGTGTGAAACTGTGATTCTGCAGCCTCCATACAATTCATTGACATTGCATATAAACCCTGAAAGACACAAATTGTGTGTCAATAAAAATTATCTCAAAATATCCAAGCTTAAAATAAGGTTCAATTTATCGCTTTGTTTTCTAATACATGAACAAAAAGATTATTTTGAATGTGGTAATAATATTCAACTAAAATTATAAAGGGGAAACAATAAACTTTTGTTACAGAATAAACAAATGGCTACATGATAATAAAAGTAACCATCAACTATGCCATTCTTAATCTTCTACAAACTATTTAAGTTCTTTAGATATTTAGAATAAAAGCAGTTTTTGTGTATCTGAACTAATATTCTTTGTTGGGTAAAAAAATGAAACTTTCTGTTAATCACAACAGCTGTTTATACATAATTTTGAACAAACAAACAAAAAGATGTCATAAATGATTTTTTGAGAGATTATATGTTGCAATGTTGTTCTATCCAGCATTTATACAGGTGTCTTTTTTGTTTAGTTTGTTGCCTGACAATCACCATGCATCTCATATATTCCATAGGATAGATCAAAGAAATAAAAAACAAATTGAAGTTACATTAAAGACTACAAATGCAGTTTCCTAAATATTATCCCACTTTTTTAATATTCAGATTGACATATATTCCATATGATATAAATTTGTAAATACTTTGTAAACATTTAACCACTGGTAACTTTCCTTAAGATTTCCCTTATTTTCAATTCTATTTACTTGTCCGAACTGGAAGAGTTGTTCCAATTTACATAAAAGTTCACTTAAGATTACAATATTTAATATTTACCAGTAAGGTATGAATCTGTGCACCATGAGTGGTGAATAATCTTGGTTGTTGCTGACAGACATGACAAACTTGAAATATCTGTAATAAATAATATAATAAAGTTAATATGGCTATAATGTATGACATAACCCTTCTTAGGCTAAATATAACTAGGTTAGTGAGTGGCTAAATCAAATATAATAAACATATTCTGAAACTTTATACACTATACTGTAAATTCAGAAATTATTGTGAGGATTTTATTATTAAATGCAAATACACGAAAGAGCTGTACAATTAGCACATGATACGCCCATCGCTTTTTCAAAGAATAAAGTTCCATATCTCCTCAATGTCATATCAGAAATTTATAAAAAAAACTAAAGGGAGGTTATTTTAATAGATATTAACCAGTCACCAAAGTTTCATGAAAACTGCTCAAAGTACTTTTGAGTTATTGTCCGAAAACTGGAAAATCCCCCTTTTTTAAAGAATAAAACCCCATAACTGGGAAATGTAAAATCTAAATTTATAACTAGAGGCTCCAAGGACCCTGTGTCGCTCACCTGATATTTTTATTTACAATTGATGCATGATAAATGCAACTGTTGTACTGTTGTTTAGTTTCAGAGACATAAGACTAAAAAGTGCATTTGAAACCTATGTTTTATTTCAGCCATGTGTGCCATGTTGGCAGGCAGGGTCATCATGCACAGTGGTCCCTGGATATCCTAGTGGTGATTTAAACCAAGTTTGGTTTAATTTGACAGTAGTTTCAGGGAGAATTTTGTAAAATTTATCTAACGAGAAATGCGAAGTGATGAGAAAGTTTGTTGTGAAGTTTTGTTGTTGCAACACCCAAAAAACAAAAACAAAAGGTAATAAAAATTATCATTTAAGGGCAATCTTTCCTATTAATGATTTCTGCAAAATTCAGTTGATTGTGCAAGGGTTGTATAGCCAGCTGAGGTCGTTAAAACTCGCATTTGTTGTTGCAAAATTCAAGTGGTTTTGAATTGCTTTGTTGATCTTTTTGTATTCAACTTTCAAACAACAAAGTACAACAAATATGATGACTGATACTCATGACACTGAAAATATGGTCTTCATTCTTGTGAAGAAAATGGTAAGGTTTGAAATATTTCTTAAATATTAATTCAATACCAATACTTTAATTTGTATTGGATTTATCCCAGGAAATGAGAACAAGGGACACAATTAAATTCAATTTTTTCCCTAAACTTCTGATAAAATATAAAATGAAGAACTATATTTTTTAATGAGAATTTTTTTTTAATAGTTAATTGATAATTTGAACAATATTAATTAAGTTTTAGATCTTGCATGGTTGATTAATTTTCTCTCAAAATTTCTGATATTCTATTAAAGTTTTAAATATAATATGAGGCAGGCATTACCTGTGAAAGGGGATGAAGTCTGTACAAATTAGTGTAGGAATTCAAGCATCATTTGAACTTGAATCTGTAGAAAATGAAGCCAAACTACTGAAACATATCTGACATTCGACCTATTGTTCGGGATTATAGTTGTGACATCATTTTCAATGTAAAGAAAGAAACACCATCATCAGGTATTAATGTGTTTTTTTTTTTCATGTTATAGAATTATCAATTATTTTTATGTCCAGTTCATTAGTAGATTGTTTTCTATATTGATTTTCTACTGCAGTTTCAGAAAAGAAGATTACAAAAGGAAAACATTTTGTAAAAACTTACCAAAATTTACCAAATTAATGAAAATTGTTAAAAATTGACTATAAAGGGCAATAACTCCTTAAGGGGGTCAACTGACCATTTTGGTCATGTTGACTTATTTGAAGATCTTACTTTGCTGAACATTATTGCTGTTTACAGTTTATCTCTATCTGTAATAATTTTCAAGATAATAACCAAAACGGCAAAATTTCCTTAAAATTACCAATTCAGGGCAGCAATCCAACAACCAGTTGTCCAATTCATCTGAAAATTTGAGGGCAGATAGATATTTACTTGATAAACAAGTTAATCCCTGTAAGATTTGCTTTAAATGCTTTGGTTTCAGAGTTACAAGCCAAAATCTACATTTTACCCTATGTTCTATTTTTAGCCATGGCAGCCATCTTGGTTGGTTGGCTGGGTCACCGCACAAATTTTCAAACTAAGTACCCTAATAATGATTGTGGCTAAGTTTGGTTGAATTTGGTCCAGTAGTTTCAGAGGAGAAGATTTTGTAAAGATTACAAAATTTACAAAACTGGTAAAAATTACTTTAAAGGGCAATAACTCCTTAAGGGGTCAACTGACCATTTTGATCATGTTGACTTATTTGAAGATCTTACTTTGCTGAACATTATTGCTGTTTACAGTTTATCTCTATCTGTAATAATTTTCAAGATAATAACCAAAACGCAAAATTTCCTTAAAATTACCAATTCAGGGCAGCAACCCAACAACCTGTTGTCCGATTCATCTGAAAATTTGAGGGCAGATAGATATTTACTTGATAAACAAGTTAATCCCTGTAAGATTTGCTTTAAATGCTTTGGTTTCAGAGTTACAAGCCAAAATCTACATTTTACCCTATGTTCTATTTTTAGCCATGGCAGCCATCTTGGTTGGTTGGCTGGGTCACCGCACAAATTTTTAAACTAAGTACCCTAATAATGATTGTGGCTAAGTTTGGTTGAATTTGGTCCAGTAGTTTCAGAGGAGAAGATTTTGTAAAGATTACAAAATTTACAAAACTGGTAAAAATTACTTTAAAGGGCAATAACTCCTTAAGGGGTCAACTGACCATTTTGATCATGTTGACTTATTTGTAGATCTTACTTTGCTGAACACTATTGCTGTTTACAGTTTATCTCTATCTATAATAATTTTCAAGATAATAACCGAAAAAGGGAAAAAAATCCTTAAAATTACTAATTCAGGGGCAGCAACCCAACAACCCATTGTCCAATTCATCTGAAAATTTCAGGGCAGATAGATCTTGACTTGATCAACAATTTTACCCCGTGTCAGATTTGCTCTAAATGCTTTGGTTTCAGAGTTATAAGCCAAAATATACATTTTACCCTATGTTCTATTTTTAGCCATGGCGGCCATCTTGGTTGGTTTGGCAGGTCACCGGACACAATTTTTAAACTAGATACCTAATGATGATTGTGGCCAAGTTTGGTTAAATTTGGCCCAGTAGTTTCAGAGGAGAAGATTTTTGTAAAGTTAACGACGACGGACGACGGACGCCAAGTGATGAGAAAGCTCACTTGGCCCTTCGGGCCAGGTGAGCTAAAAATCGAAAGGGAGCTCATGTCAATAGATATAAACAATTCACCAAAGTTTCATGAAAACTGCTCAAAGCGTTTTTGAGTTATTGTCCGACATGTTTACGACGAATGAACGGACAGACAGACGAACGTTTGGACAAAGGTATACAATAATACGTCCCATAAACGGGCATATAAAAATGTAATGTGACTGGGTGAGTATCGCAATAATAAGAACTCACATTTTCATATCTGCTACATGTATCTGTAAGCAGATTTTCCTGAAATCGCAATAATTAATCTCACATTTTTGTCCTTTTTTCAAAAATTGCAATAATAAATGTATGCAATAATTTCTGAATTTTCAGTACTCATTTATTTTTATGTCATCCTTGAACACACATATATACATGCATTAAGTGCAGTAAATATTAAAGAAAAGATGTTTAATCAAGTCATTTAGTAGCTTTTTAATTCTTTTTGTCTTGAATGTACTAAGATTGAGAGGCATAGTTTAAAAAGAAGAAATAACAATGCAGTATTTTGGTTATTTTTCATAAGTGTATAATTTTCCCAATTTTGGCGGTAGACATGTTTCACTGCCCTTCTGAGGTCAAAACGGTATACAAAACATAACATGAAAATGACCTGTTCTACAATTTATTATATGAACTGGCTTCTTGTCTTGAATTTGCATGAAATATTTGCCACTAGACATTAAGCAAACAGCAATCAATCCAATCAATCTTGTATTGAAATCCTGAAATGTAACACTAGTAACAGACTCTATATAATACAGTGGTTTTTTCATTCAATAGGTCAAAATGTGGCAGTATCATATTTTTCTTTTGGACTTATATTGGCTTACCTCTTGTATGGCGACAGTCTTGTTACCCATGATCAGTCTACACATTATTATATGTTCTAATAACATAAGTTGAAAAGAAGATAGAATAGGGTGAGCATCCAACACTGTAAAGTATAACAAGTATTAAACATAGTTATGTTAAGTTCATGTTGTATTTTGCTATAAACAAAAGATTTTTCAATTCAAAATGTACTGGAAATTTCAGCATTCACAAATTTCTAAGATAACTGTATTCTCATCTTTATCATTGTTATATGCCATGGGGAACAAGACAAAAGTCCCTGTACAAAAGCTGAAATGCAATCATAACAAAATATTATGGTGTATTTTTGTTCAGATGAACATTTAACTGTTGGAAAAATTGAACAATTAGTCAGAATTGATCACTGTGTTCACAAACAATTGTAATTTTAATTTAAAAGATATGAACATAAGAACCTACTGAGCTTCTTAAGCTCACATAATTGTTCTGATTATGGTGTGTCCACACACTGAAGTATGTCCATCTACATGATCTAATACAAGTATCTTATAATCATACCAAGTGTGTCCTTAGATAAGTATGTTTAATTATACTTAATAAAAACGGCCATGCATACCAAAGGTATCCATTTTAGGATAGTGACTTAAATCCATTATGGGTTGGTTCACTTAAACTTAAAATATGATAATTATTAATATTTCCATACTTGATATATAATATTCATGTTTATGTATCATTTAGTATAATACTAGTCACTACATTGCACTGTTATCAAAATTTAGAATTTACTTTTTTAGTTTGTTGTCTAGGGTAAAGCAATAAATGGATTAAACAATTCCTTCTGATTTCTATTAGAAATGTCAATGATGAATTTCTAGTCAAAAGTTTTGAAATGTTTTGACAATTTTAAATGCGAAAGTATTTTGAAAATGTTTGCACTATACAATACATGTGGTGTAAATAAGCTGTTTCTAGGACATTATTCTAACATACTTATGTCATGTTTTCAGTGATTTCTAAACAACTAGAATAATATCTTTACATCTCTCATCTATTGATAGTTTGACTTTTATACTATGTAATACTATAAAATGTTGCCAAAATAAAACTGATGTTCTGGAAACTTAATTCTTAACTTTCTAATGTAACAAAACAATGTAACCAGTACAAGGCTGAAAATCTAAATCTTTAATATACATATACAGGGATCTCTATGGATGAAAATTTAATGATGGAGGAACTTTCACCATGAGAAAACCCTGTGTCTACTGTGTCATGATCGAAAGTATTTCAATCCTCCATTTCTATGTATGGAATCTGTATCTGTATCATTACGTCGAAGGTACCAATCTGGATTTAACTCGACGGGGAATGGTGAATAGACTGATATATTGCTTATTATATTTATTTCATTATAGAATAACCAACATTTTCATCAATTGTCATATGTAACAATTTCAATGTCAAGCCTGCATGGCCCCTGTTTAGTCAAGAATGGCCACAAGCTGTCCTTAAGGTTCCCAAGTTGTTTTCTTGCTATTTTGGTAATTGTTTAGGACTTAAAAATTGGGGGGGGATCTTTTTGTCACTCTCAATTTCAGAAGTCATGAACCGGTATCGACTATTTGCAGCATCAACAACAAGGATTTAAGTACCCGTTTTGTAAAACGTTGAATAAAGATTTCTAAGGCAAAAGTTTACAACTTAAAATGTTTTTAAAGACTTTAAACTGCAAATTTCATACTAATATACTATGCAACATGCATCTTTTGATTCTGCATGTAAACCGGATGTATTAATTTGATTGTAAGCTATGAAATGAATTTGGAATTACAATATGAAATTTCTTCAGATTATCAAGTTGCAGCTACTATTCATGTATTTACTTTTAAAATTATAAAGTCATTCAATAGTATCGATAATTGTTGTACTCGTGTTATTTGGCATGAAATTATGTTCTGTTTTATGTCTTATTTTGTACTCATTTAAAAAGGGGGATGCTGATTGCGTAAATTAATCATCTATCTTGTTCAAGTGTTCTCCTGTAAGGTGTATTGATCTACCTGTACAAGTGATTAGCGATCTTAAGCTGAATATCCCTCAGGGCTTTACAACTGTAACCAGGAGGACCCTTTAGATTATAATACAACAAGTGTTATGCAATTACATGCAATTGATTATAATTGCTAACAAAAATGGCGGACGACTAGCAAAACAAAAACAAATTTTGACAATGGCGATGATCATTTGACGATGGCGGAAGATAATTAAACAATGGCAGGGATCATTTGACGATGGAGGAAGATAATAAAACAGGTCATGGAGATCCCTGATATATTAGAAAAGCAAATACATCTTCAAGCGTTTTATTCTTTCTTTGAACTAAGTATATTTAATTCCTGTTCCTACTATCAAAGATCACTGATTTCCCTGATTCATCTTATTTTAACTGTTGCAAGCATTACAAAGAATTTCTGGAAATTCAGGAAAGCAGTAAATACGAATAATTAGTTTTACCTGTTTGAATGCTGGTGTTTGTATGTCAATTCACAACTTATTGCCTGGATTTATTATTGCAATTAAGTAAAAGTTTTAAAATTCATTAATGCAATTTAAGGAAATGCTGAATACCAACAATGCAACCAGAATATCAAATGCCAAACTAATACTGTAAAATTTCTCCTAGAACTGAATTTATAATTCCTATTGTTTTAGCCTTTTCCTTTTCAGTGAATAAGATTTATGATACTGTCATATATGGGTGACAAAAACTGAACAAATTTTCCAAATAGTTCATTTTGCATCAACCTACTTTTGAGTTTTTCTATCTGCATGAGTGCTTTATCTGTGTATTTCTGTACCTTATCCATGTAACCAGCCTGCATAGAATGCATTACTGTTACCTGTAAACAGATTAATTATATACATTCAGGTATAAATTCATATCTTCAAATATGCATTTGGAAACATGCAAAAAGAAATTTTACAAGAATCATATCTATAATTTTTACCATTTATTTCTAAAAATCCCCATGTGAATTAAGGCACACCATGACCTTATGCATCACTTATACATATCTTAAGTGTATTTAATATAATCTTCTGTGGTTTTGAAAGGTATAGAATCTCTAATTCGGTCCCTCAGAAAGAACATACAAGAAAGTTGTATTACATATATGAAACAAAATAGTTCCTACGCATAGCTGTAACTTTGTCAATAAGTAAAATATTTGGGTAATTTTGGGATCAAATGAAAGCTTAGGGACTTTGGATCAGTGTAAAACCCTTTTTAAAAGTTTCTTTTGAATTAAAAAAAAAGATATGAAATTAAGATAGGTCATCTTTGCCCTATTGCTCATATAAGAAGTACCTGTTTTTGTACTATCAAACTTTCGGGAACCAGTGTGCTCTAATATGCAATTAAAGGTATGTTGAATTTTTCAGCACAAGTCAGGATAAGGTCTAGTTTTGACATGATATGACTTTGACTTTATTTAAACTTAAGACAAAATAGCTATAACTGCATGAAGTTGCAGAATTCAACATAGAACACAATGGGGCTATGAATAAGTGGTGTTTGAATGAAAATGTGTATGCTAACATGCTATTTTGATCTACATTGTTTTAAGGTAATCAATTTATATAATAGAGTATTTCAAGAGTCAGGCAAATCCCTCTACTGGGGGAAATCCCTCATGAATCATGAAAGTTGGAGGTCTGCTTCATCATGATCCTAAAAGCCCATAATCATCTAAAACCAAAAACATCCAACATGTTTAAATACTCACCAAATATACTAATACACACATATGTTCTATAGGTAACCATTGGAATAAGTCTACTGGATTGGAGGAATCTGGTTCTGTAAACAAATACAGGTTGAATTAAGTACAATAAAATGTCCATGATTACTTTAAAATTGATGCATCATTTGAGAAGAAATTCCTGGAATCTATAGGAAAAAAAATTTCAAAAATTCTACAAAAGTTAAAAATTAAAAAAAAGTTAAAATGAATATATCTATCAATATCATTGCTGTGATTAAAAAACACACATTTCTAAATTGGTGTTGTTTTAATGACAAAAAAGGGTTTACCGTAATCGGCCTTGTATACTGTAAATTCAGAAATTATTGCGTGCATTTATTTTTGCGATTATTCAAAATGGACAAAAATGCGAGTTCAATTATTGCGTGATTTCAAAAAATCTGCATAAAGATCTATGTTTCAGTTATCAAATTGTGAATTCTTAGTATTGTGATACTCACCCAGTCGCAATATTCGCCTTAATAAAAACCTCGCAATAATTTCTGAATTTACAGTAGTTCGCACTGGTACATTGTCTGCACCCCTTCTCGCCACGAGAATTCTGGAAAAAAAACTTTCTAGTTTTTGTAACTGTTAGAAAACGTCTAATGAAACTCCGGCAGGGACCGCGCTGTGCGTCGCCAATTTCATCAAAATACGGCTGCTGGTGATATTTCTGGCGCAAACATTTTCCTATGTAAAAATTTTCATTTCTTGACAATATCGATCTTCATTGGTAAAAGTTAAAAAAATTAACTGTACAAAATTTTACCTGGCGACAAGTTTATGACTTTGTTTACGACCCCAAGCTAATCAAAGGTGTCATAATCTGTTGTTACAGGTAATCCATTTATCGGATGGGTCATTAATGATCATCAGCATTAAATACTTCAAATAGAATTGGTCAGTCTGCATTTGTCTATTTCATTTGAAGAAATGTTCACATGACAACACAATTTGCAATGTTTACCGTAGTTAAATAACGAAAGTGTAATTGACAGGAAGTCGAAAACCATAATCAATTTGTTAAAAACATCGATTAACTTGTTTTCCGTAAAAAATAGCAAATTCAGACGAAATTTGTCTTTAACTGCCATCAGTTATGATACGAAAATAACAAAACCGGCTGCCATTGTTGATCATATTTACTTCTTCTACGTACTGTGTATAATCCTCCAAAGAAGGAGCCAGGGTTTATCTGGGTATTTTGGAAAAAGGACCCTGGCCAGTTTTGGGAATTTTTAACGCGGTTTTCAATGAAATTGGGAAAACAACCAACAAACCAGATGTTAGTTTTATAGTGTGTTTAGTTCATTCAAATTTTTGTTGTTGGTGAAAATAAAGTAAGGACTACACCTTCTTGGTTTTAAATATAACAACAAGGCATTAAAATTTATTTGAGTATAAAAAAAATGAGTTCTTAAAGGATTGTTACATTTTTTTGATTTTGACATGAAAATTTGTGAACTCAAATATTTTGAGTTCTGTATAAAATATATCCTGTTTCTATTTTCTTTTTTATATATCTTTTAGTTTTCAATTTTAGTGTTGCTATGATAGCTGTCACATGCTTGGTTCTTTTAATTTTTATTTGACAAACCCGAATTATAGCCGTATCCGTTTCGGAATTGATCTGGTTTGAGTATTTTCCCACACTTCCTGTTTATGTATGGCAGCCATTGTTTGTAAATGTTGTTTTGTCAAATTATGTTTCAACTTGGATTTACACAGTACTTGTTGGCGATTTTTGGCATAAAGCGGTTGAATAAAATAAACATTTCTGTCATGATTAATAAAGATGAAAATGAATTTTGTGATCATTTGGGAATTTTGCTCCCAAAATTGGGAAAAATGTAGGGTTTTGCCGTTGGGAATGGGTCCGAATACGGACCCTGTGGAATGCTAGAAAAATCCATGGGAGCACACACGAATAAAGTAAGAACTCAAATTTAACTTTTTCCTATTATTGAGATACCTACTTAAGACATGTCTAAGATATGTCAACATACTTCTGGCTTTAGAATTTATATGTTTAGGTCTTTTGAGTTATGGGAAGAGTTAAAGAGGGTTTAGTAGCAGGATGGGTAGGGTTGGTAGGGTGCCTTGGTCATCTTTTTCTGTATTCTTTATTTATAATACAAAATTTCACTATAATGTAAATTTACACACCTCTTATTCTGTTTTCTTCATTCAATTACCCATTTTTCTATTTATTTTTAATTGAAAGACATTTTTCTATTCTGTAGCATATACAGACCATAAACTAATTTATATTCTTCTACATATGAAATACTGACAAAGAAAATAAAGTACACATGTTGTTTTGTTGTATGTATATAAACCCTATGCAATAACTTACTTAGTGTAACATGTTAAATGATGTAAACTGCAGGCTGAGTGCATAAGAAATTTAAATTGAACATAGTTTAAATTTTGGTAGAAGAAATAAAGACTCTAGCTGGCTCTAAAGTTTGCTCTAAGTTTTCAAAACTGGCGACAAAATATAGGAGCTGGCGATTTTTCTGGCTCCAACTTTTTGGGAGCCAGAGCAGCTCCTGCTCTGGTAATTTCAAATTGTGTGTGATCGTTTGCGGTATTTTCATGGAAAAACCAGTTTTCTATCATCAAATAGAAATTGAAAATGCTTGTAAATGATTCTAGAACACTTCACGAGTGTTAGAATAAGTCAAAATCACAAAAAAAAAAAACATTTAGAAACTTGTGTATTTTTAAACCGGAAGTTCGAATAGCATGTGTAAATGAAAATAAATACGGTGAGAGTGTACAGAAAATCCGTTCTTAATAGATATCACTAGAATACGACTTTGAAAGTAAAACAGTTCCATCCTTGAGTAAAATAATGTGTAACATATCTATCACATTAATGTTTGAAGGATCTTAAGCTATTCAAAAATACTAGGGAGAACACTGTATTCCTTATAATCATAGATGTGTATTAATCACAAAAAAACTAAGTTAAAAAGTGAAAAAAATACTCAGAAAAATACAGACTTTGGCATGCAATGAAAATTTTATTTTATGCAAGCAAAGTATGATGATGTCAAAGTCAAATACAACATGCATTTCAATCCAAGAACATGTTAATGTGACATTAATGAACCCTGCATTGTACTAGGCTGTCACAGTGATGCTGATACAAGACAGATTTTCAACGTGCAAGATCACAAGGTAACAGTCACATTGTTCTGACTCCAAGCCAACAAGTCTTTATTCTTACTCCTAAATACTGATTGCTTAGCAGAGAAACAGCAAATACCAATTGTCTAGTCTTCTTTGGATTGATCTGGACAGGATCTAACCCACGATCTCCCACACTCGAGGCGTGCAAGCTACCACTAGACCACCAAGTTGGCGAAGATTGCAAGGTATTATGTGTTTTCAATAAAGTTATGTATAAAAGATGTGGGGTATGTGTTAATGAGACAGCAACCCAACATTACAATACTTAAAATACATTAAATCATGATATACTGGTACCTTCATCTGTATGCAACTGTGTAATGGTCTGTATAATTTGTTGTAAATTCTTCAATGCCGGTTTTACACTTTTAACCTAAAATCAATTTAAATTTGTATCAACTTTTTCATTATTTTAATACTGGAATTAATACAATTTGATATTGGACACACAATGTTTTATCATGTCAAGCTTAACCTACAGCTTAACTATAGAATTGAGTACAAGGTTGAATAATAACTTATATGGTTGTTAGATTGACTCTGAAATTAACATTTCCTTTGTTTACTATTTATTTTAAGAGGTAAAATTGTCATTGTCAGGTGTTCAAAGAATGGAATGGGTAACAAAACAATGTATGCACAGCTGGCTGACCAGGTCTGGTTTCTATGTCTATGCCTTCCTCTCCTTGAATGTGACCTACTGAATTAGACACTTCACCAGGTTTGTACTTGCACAAGCAACACGACGGGTGCCACATGTGGAGCAAGATATGCTTACCCTTCCTGAGCTTCTGAGATCACCTCGGTTTTTGGTGGGGTTCGTGTTGCTCAGTCTTTAGTTTTCTATGTTGTGTTTTGTATACTGTTGTTTGTCTTTTGGTCTTTTTTCCTTTTTTGCCATGGTGTTGTCAGTTTATTTTGGACTTATTTGAATGTCTCTTTGAAATCTTTTGCCTCTCTAACAAAGCTAATAAAATTCATTTGAATCATTTAACAAATAACTAAACTTTAATTCTGTGAATTAACTACATTAATCAACCAACATATTTCACATCTTGATACACAATTACCTCTATTTCCACTACACATATTATATCAAATAAAAGTTTCCAAACTACTAATGGAAATATCAACTCTGAGTATACCTCAAGAAGGTATAAAATAATGCAATGTCCGTTTCATTTCACAAAAAGTTGTCAGACCTGAATGTTTTAATGACATAAATAAAACAATCTTAAGGGTTATGCTTGAAAGGTAAACCTCTGATACATGGTAAGACACTGGCTATGTCTATCATATCTGGTCACATCAAATCCTTCATGTTTATCTCTATATTTACATTTTCAATGGGTACAATTTCAATGAAATCGTTTCAGCCAATTAAAACAAGTTGCACTTTGTATGGATAGACAAACCAAAATAAGACACCAAAAAGAAACCAAAAGAAACCAAAAACACTATCTTATTATAAAGTTGCTAACTAAAAATGTCAGTTCCAGAGGGTAGAAGTGAACAACTGCATTTCTTAAATGTGAAATCTTTTAGGGGTAATTGCCTTAATTAAACTTAGAATAAGAATTAACCCCTACACAGACATGGACAAATGATGAACGGCTCATATGAACTTTAAAATTGGGTTACAAATTTGTAACGAAAGTTCTTTCACTGTTTGTATGATCTTACCTGACCAGCCATTAGATAATGGCATACTTGTAATATAAGGAAGAAGACTTTTAGAGATTCTTTCTGTATTGTGGGTCCATTATAAGTTTCTATCAATGAACTGACTGTTGTTAGTGTTTCATGGACATCACCAGTCTTCTTGTCTATCAGCAGCAGCTGTCAAGAAACAAGATATTTTAAAACAGATTTTTATATAGCTATATTTTTTTTAAAAGTTTTTGTACAATATAATTGTCAAACTAACTGAGACATGACTGAATGAAGTTACAAAAGTACATTGATTAGTACGCTTCCTTTCACATTGGGTATGACATCTTTTTCACTAAAACATTGCATTGGATTCAATAACATGAATATATCTAATTCTTGACTACTCAGGCAAATTTAATTTTATTGGCACTTGACCCATCATCAGGTTTCAAAATTTTAACAGACACACAGTAGAATATTACCATTCCTCTGCTGAGCAGGAACAACAGTTTTGTATATTCTGATCTTGACTTCCCTGCCACTTCAATTCCTGATGTTAATAGTCGTACTGCTGAAGGGAAGTCTCTTTCTATGGCATGTAATTGCTAAAATAAAGTAATGAGAGAATTTTTTGGAACTGTAAAATCATAAAATGAAAAATTATCCTATTTTCATATAATCTTTCTTTATTCAAGCTGTTGGTTATTCTAAAAGTGATTTATTGTACTACTAATTGAGGGCATTCCCTAAAACTAAAATATGCCATGCGCTACATGTATTACAAACTAACAAAGACCTCATGATTGATAGATTTGATGCCTTTATCTTTACATTCATATAATTCCATTGCATGTTTATACATGTAGGTAGGTCGAGGAAATTAGATTGCCCCAGGTTTACCATATCCTTGGATCTGTACATGTAGACCACCCATATGGATCCCTAGCAGTAAAGTATCATAATTGCCACCGCTTTTTTTTTCAAATGAGGCAATTTAGAGCTTGACATTTTGTACTGACACCTGTCTTTTGTTGAAGAATGCATGTTGAGCTGTAGATGCCTTTTGGTTATTTGGATCATGAGGTTATTGTCTCATTGATGTAAACCCCAATCGATTTTATCCATTTATTTCATTGACATTGACGTATATAATAATTTTTATTCCACATTATTTTTACACTACTTCTCCAGGAACTGCAGATAATGGGGATGAGTAAATTATTCCTTTCCAGGAACTGTAGCTGATGGGAATGAGTAAATTATTCCTTTCAAGTAACTCTAGCTGGTGGGGATGAGTAAATTATTCCTTTCAAGTAACTCTAGCTGGTGGGGATGAGTAAATTATTCCTTTCCAGGAACTGTAGTTGATGGGGATGAGTAAATTATTCCTTTCCAGGAACTGTAGCTGATGGGGATGAGTAAATTATTCCTTTCCAGGAACTGTAGCTGATGGGGAGCAGTAAATTATTCCTTTCCAGGAACTGTAGCTGATGGGGAGCAGTAAATTATTCCTTTCCAGGAACTGTAGCTGATGGGGAGCAGTAAATTATTCCTTTCCTGGAACTGTAGCTGATTGGGATGAGTAAATTATTCTTTTCGAGTAACTGTAGCTGATAGGGAAGAGAAAATTATTTAATCTCTCATAGCAAGAAGTAAACACCACAATGGTTCTAACATTTGTTACTTACAGACAGCTGGAAGAGTATTCTACAATGCCAGTATGGTGACTGCTGTGACATATCCAGTGCAGTCTGTAACAATGGCTTAGCCAATTCATACTGAGTCTGAATCAGAAATTGTAACATATTAAATCTACAAATATTTAAAAATCATAGAAAAAAACAAATCTATAATGACTATAAATGAGTGAAGAAGAACCTAATCTTATCATTGTCAAATATGCTGTTATTTATCAAACTACCAAATAAGAACAACATCTTAGCAATAACCTTTCTGAAGGATGGATGGATTGGTGTTTAACATCCATTGGTAGATATAACATTTCAGGATAAGATCATGTTAATGTGATACACATGCATATGAGTCCTGCTTTGCACTAGTCATACATACTGTGTCGTATTTTTATTGTGATTGTTCACTAGATAACAAACAGTCTGCAGGAAGACATGTTACCCTACCCTGACTCATCATTCTGACTCCTAGTAAAGCAGTCTTTGCTCTTATTTCGACTCCTAGCCAAGCCGCCTTTTATATTACTTCTAATTGCTGTGTGCTTATTGAGATGTAGCAAATACCAATTTCAAAGTCTTGGGTTTGACTCGCATGAGGATCAAACCCATAACCTTGAGACCACTAAGGCAGATCTTCCTAAAGTAAAGAATAAGTTCTACTCAGGATATATATTAAAATCACATTTAAAAGACATTATCAATCTTTATCCAAACATAGCTTCTGTTTTGAAACTTTTTAAACATAACACTAAATATGCTAAAGGTTATATATTTTTTTTCATTGTGCTATCTAAAAAGATTTTATAATAGAATGTATAATAAATGTGGCGCTATAACTTTAGGGAAACATTGCTTGCTGGTTGTTAATACAGGAGGGGGATCACTAGTCAGGTTGGTTTTACTCTTCCATCCTTATGTGAGCATGGTAAAAAAAAGAGCATTTGATTTTCAAAACTTTTGTAATTAAAACCTTGTTCGATCTATACAGTGGTCAAAGGCTTGGTTGAGAATCATCAGTGTATTGTATGGCAAGATGTACGTATATAGACTAAATATCAAGTTTATATCAAATATTAAAATATTAAGACTTTTCTAGACTTACCTGTTGTTCATATATCTGTGCTAAGACACTTGCTGACTCAAATTTAACATCGTCTACGTCTCTAGTCTGTTATGTTGTTAAAGAAATTCATATTTGTAAACTGATAAGCACATTTCTCACAGAAAATTTAAAAAAAGAAATACAATTTTGAACATGTTCAACAACAGACAAGATATTTTGAATCAATAAAAATATTGGTTTAAGACTAGTGCCCATAATGTAATCATTGCTTTCCTAACCTTAAAGCCCAGAAATGACTTAATGTCTGTTTTAGCCATGGACACATGTATAGCTACATGTAATTGCAAATTGCATCTCTTTCATGACACAAAACAGGCTTACTCTTCCCCATGTATGATTAAAAAACGTAATAGTTTACTGCTATCAAAACAGCCTTTGGTTTATCATACCAGCTAAAAGTTACTGTGGAGTCCTTATTATTCTTTTGAAACCAATTTCCATGGATTTGTTGATATAGGTGAACCACAAATTCAGACATTCAACGAACTACAAATTTTCTGTAGAATTGAACATGTTGAATGCAGACTTTGGCAAAAACCATGACACCAAATATTCATGAAATTACATAATTTCATCAATCCACTAAAATAGGTAGCCACAAAAACTGAATGAATCAAACAATATCCAGGATTAGCCTTGCATACATAAAGGTTAGGTATGACAGTTATTGTCTACATATTTACAGTCAAACAATATCCAGGATTAGCCTTGCATACATAAAGGTTAGGTATGACAGTTATTGTCTACATATTTACAGTCACTGTCTACATATTTACAGTCACTGTCTACATATTTACAGTCACTGTCATACATATTTACAGTCACTGTCTACATATTTACAGTCACTGTCTACATATTTATTGATACATCAGTGCAAGCATAATCTACTTTGTAATATGACAATATCAGAGTTCCAGCTAAATACTTTTCTGAAAGCAATCCACCCATCTTTTTATTTAACACCCTGTACCCTTTTTACTTGTCAGCAAAATTCAGAGGAGCCAATTTTAATTTTAACAAGTAAAGGGTTTCACTTGACAGCCAGGGTGTCAAACATAAAGTAACTTGCCTTACTATTCTTATTAAATCTAGTCCAAAATATTCATTATGCATGAATTTAATGCAAATTTACTTTAAAATGATCCTTGAATGAATATAATTTCCTAAAACTAGTTAAAAATCAATATGCAGTTTAAATGAAAATAAATATAAGTCACTGAACAACAATGAATGCAGATCTAGACCATCTGTGATGATGCTATTTAAGTAAAACAAGAAAATGTGAATAAATCTAATCTTAAGTAAAGTGAAAAAATTTAAAAAGGTGCAAAATATTGTATATCATTGAAACCATATTCAACAAAAGCATAATTTTCTAGTGTACATAACAAATAGTAGTTTAGTACTTCATGTATCAGAAAAATTTCCATTCATATTTCATGAACATGTAGGTAATTGACAAATGAGATGATTTTTATTCCTTAAATTGTTTAACACCATAAGGTGCCCATTTCCAATCATACAATATATAATCCCTAAAGTGCTTTTATTCCAGCTTAGTTCTCATGTTCAAGTGCCTTTTTCCCATTTTAGTCGAGCTTTAAGTTCCCTTTTTACAATTCAATTAATGGGCTATATTGCTTTTTTCAAATTTCCACACTGGCCTTTTCAAATCATGTTACACAATGTACACTGAATATCCACAAAAACATGTACTTTTTAAATCTAAATTTCTTACTCGTAATTCAATGTAAAGATTAAAAAATATCAGAAAGGATACGTTGCATGCTAATTCCCACTGAAATGGAAAAAAAACTCACTAAGTATATGCATATTAATTTTCGATAAAATAATCATGTAATAAATTGCTTCGCCGAGCGCAGCTGGATACGACCGCAGAGGTCCAACCCTGAACAGTTGGGGCAAAAATGGACACAATATTCACACTTGATACAGGTCTGAATTTGGATTGTAATTAAATATTTGACACATAATAGGTTTCTGACACAGAATAACTGTAGGCAAAGAACTTGAATTGGTTATGTGATTTGAATTTATATTCATTTTTTTGCTTTTGTGCAATACACTATGCTGTTGCGAATTGACCCCCTCCCACATTTTTAAAATAGTAACTTCTAAAAATAAATTGACAGCTAATCACCTAAACAATACAACATTTCTTTATACATAATTTAAAAGCAGTGTAAGGGAGGTAATTCAAAATGTTGTGTTTGAATTACTTCCCTTACACTGCTTTTAAATTATGTTTTGTACTAAAGAACATGTAATTGTCCATTAACCAGGACACCCTTGTTTTCCCCCTTTTTTGCCCCTAACTCCTAAACGGTTTGAGCCATAATCCCCAAAAGCCAATTTTACCATCCCTTTGTGATATGGAAACTTTTGATATAATTTCAGAGAGATCCATACACCATTCCACAAGTTATTGTCTGGAAACTAGAAAAATGCTTATTTGGGCCCCTTTTTATCCCCTAATTCCTAAACTGTTGGGACCATAACCCCCAAATTCAATCCCAACCTTCCTTTTGTGGTCATAAACCTTGTGTTTAAATTTCATAGATTTCTATTTACTTATACTAAAGTAATTGTGTGAAAACCAAATGTCTTCTGACAACGTGGACGACAACGACGTGATACCAATATACGACCGCAAAATTTTTGCGGTCGTATAAAAGGTAGGATTCATATTCATCTGGAAAAAATCAGTTTACATGTACTAGTAGCTTTGATGTCTTCAAAAATTTACTTATCACAGTGAACTCCCATATTTACAATAAATATGCCCAATAGTTGTGTGTGGCATATTTACCCTACATTTGATGGATGGTGGTATAGTGTCTAGTGGCATGTTAAATGCATATTCAGAAAAAACAATGTTGATGTGAATGTAAATGAACCCTGATTGGTACTAGACCAACAAGCAGGGCCAGATTTATAATTGCTAGGTCAAAAGGTAACAGTTTGAAGGAAGAAAAGTCACCCTACATAGACGCCTCATTTTGACTCTGGGCCGACCAGTCTTTGCTCTTACTACTTAATGCAGCATGCTTAGCGGAGAAGCTGCAAATACCAATATTCAATTTCAATTATATGGTTTGATCTCTGTGGGGATTGAATCTACAACCTACTGCACTCAAGGCGTACACGCTACAACAAGACCTCCAAGTCTGTTATTTGTCAACCTACATGTACATGTACATTGTACATCTCCTTTTATTTATATTTAATATTATATGTATAATCATTTATCAGTTTGTTGAAGTATTAAATCAACCTGTTGAGGAACAGCTGTGTTGTCATAACATGAGTGGTGTGAATTTATAGCCATTTCGTATTTAGTCCATGAGGTACGAAATGGTAGATGCATTTGGCCGATAGGGTACGAAATGGTTTTTATTGTGGGTACAAAATGGTAAATGTTCAGTACGAAATGGCAGAGGTATGAAATGGTCAAGGTACGAAATGACTTGCTACCAGTGGTGTTATGTACATAAAATGCATCTGACCTTCATGTACATGTCTAGGTAAATTAACTCCAAGAGGCACAAATAAAAAATAATGAGAAAGGGGTGAATCTTTATCAATTCAATAATTTAAATAATTGGAAGATTTTATATACGTTTTGTGATTCATGTTCAACTAAATAAATATAATATTTACCGCCTTTTCCAGGTTTGAAATTGCCAGGTCAGTATTTTTTGTATGTGCAATTAAGATATTGCCCAATTGTACACGTGTCCTGGTTTCTATTTTCGGGGCTAACTGTAGTGTGAGAATACTTTGTAAACAATGTATACAAAGTTTTATATTTGGGGGGTTTGATGTCCTGAAATTCTCTGCTAAACCTAGAAGAGCAACATAACAAGCTTCTGTATTCGCACTAGACGCCATTTTCATAATAAATATCCAGGTACCTCGGGACTTTTGCCGTTCTGATAAGGAAAGCGACCGAGAAACATTTTAATATACTAAACATAACAGGAGTAAGTCATGGTAAAATTTCCGGAAAACCTAGCATAGGTTGATTTAAACAAAAACGTCAGTAAGCAGTTTACTACCTGATAACCGTTTCAAATATATTCCTCCCAAATAAATCGATAGTAAGAAAATTAAGATTTAAAAAATATCAAAGTTTACATCCAGAAAAAAAAAAATACAAATACAAATATTTATCGGCACAAACTCATTAACAATAAATGGTTAACAGGTGAAGACCTATTGCACATATAATGATATAAACAGACATGATAGAATAAACATTTAGATATTGATATATCATATAATTACCCTAATCCTTATATTCAGACACTCTGATATGAAAGAGGCAGACAGCCTGATAAGAAAACTATATTTTGATTTGGAGTGCATAAAACAATTAATAATATTTTGTCCGAATATATAAAACTAGAGACATATATATATATTCAAAATATATATGTCTCTGATAAAGTATAACTAAAATTAAAACAATAGCACATGCATACATCATATTCACAATTTAACAAGTGGACTAAATAACACATACAGCAGTCATGCACAGCGTGGCATGCGTTAAATTGAAAATTTAGAATAAAAGAGGAACCACAAATAAAATACAACATGAACGTACATCTGCAGTTATCATTTAGGCATATAAAAAAAGAAAATTTAAAAACAGCTAAATCAACGACCGGCCATTTGCAAGAATTATGAACATTACCAAAAGCCTGAAAAGTGAGAATCCAAACCGACATTCAGTTCCAGGCCTGACTGTATTAAACTCTTAGAAAGTAAAAAAATAATTTCACTACTGAAATTACTTAGAAAACTGTTCCACAGTGTGGATGTAGTCGATTTAAACGATTTTTTTTTATGTTTTAATTTGAGACACAATCATGTATATTTTAATTCCCGAACCATTTATAATCTTTAATAGATACCAAATCTTGTCAACATACGGGAGCTATCTTTGTTTTTATAAACTTTTAAAATGCTTCTAATGTCATAGTTCTTATTCTTCTGATAGATCTGCAAAAAAAATGCACGTTAGCTATACATGTATCTAGAGGCTCTAGAACTAGTTAAGTCATCATACACAAAACGAAGTACTTTTTTTGCGCTTTTTCAATAATTTTTGGGAAATTTTCACTGTACAAAAATGCTAAGCTAAAGGGCAAGAATGAGAAATTACACATCATAAAAGTGTTAAAATTAGTTATTTTACTGAGTCTATTTGGATAAGTCCCCAAACGTTTTCATATATTTAGATGTTGCCCAGTGATAAGTTCCTACAGGTCGTATTAGTAAATTTTGATATTTTTTATTAAGCTATATTTTTATATAAAATTCTTCAATTTTTACTCCCATATAATCTAAAATCTGTTCGCAAAATGCCGTGGTCACTCACACCAGGGAGAACCCCCAAAACATATTTAAAAAAAAAAAGAAAGAGCACTTCGTTTTGTGTACGACGACCATAAAAATTGACAAAAAATCAAACGTTATTTATCAACGGAACGAGTGAAAAACAACTGCCACATTCCTGACTTGGTATTTGCTAAACCTCCCACTTATAAGGGATTATTTCAAAGTTGATACATTCGCAAACAAACAAGCATAGAAGTGTTAGGTATGTGGTATAAAAATACAAAATTGAATATCCACAGCAAAAAAATGTAGAAAAAATTATCCTAAACCCTGTACCCAAGCACCTGTTAAAACGATGAATAGAATTTAATCTTTATATCGACAATGTTTGAAATAATTTTCCAGGGATTCTTCAACAACTAATGGCATTGTGCTTTTTTATCCAAAATGTTTTATGGGTTTAGGTTGGCAAACAGAGATTTTGATATTTGTTGGACAAGCACTTGTCTCAGAAAAAAACTATATACCTTAATATAGCATCTATGTATATTAAAGTATATATGTAAATTTGATTTCATACATAAGTGCCTGTGATTTGTTGTATATATCACGTATTGAAAGTTTATGCACATCCTATGAAACTATAGTAGTGAATACATGGAATTCCGTAACACTTACATTATTCTTCCCCTTTGTAAAGTTTGATGTGGGGGTGGTGGTATTTACACCGCAGATATTAAAGTACTTTATCTAAATGAGTTTTATTTTTCATTGTAAAATGGGACTGAAAATTTCTAAATTTTGAAGGTATACCTGACTTTTTTTTCCTTAAATTTTGATGCAGTTTTTGGTTTACAGGTTTCAAAACTGTGCCATCGGATTTCCTCTTTCTAATACGAAATGGTATAGTTAAGGATATAAAAATTACCCCATAGACGTCCCGATTTGTTTAACACGTAGGATCATGTAGTGCAGTTTTGGATATACTGTTGATTTCAGTTTTGAGGACCAAAAACCATTAAATTTATTTATTTTTCAATAATTCTACTTTTGTGCTTTTAAACAACAATTTATTTATTTTTGATAATTATGCTTTTGTGCTTTTAAACAACAAATATATATTAGTCTTATAAACCTTTAATACCTTTAAGTTCAATATAACCTTGCTTTCGGCTTGCAGATATCATGACTCTTTGACTTGATTACGGTGTGTCGGCTCTTTCTGTGTTTCGGTTAGAAGTTGAGATACGTGTAATAAACGATGAGGTTTAAAGCTCCTTAATTGAAATTATACAATTCCACACTGAATTATACAATTCCACACTGACAATGGCTGTACCGCTCAAGTATATGAAACATATTCAACTTTTTTGTGAGATTTGAAGTATCATATGACTTGAAACAATGGTACAGATAACAGCTTGAGTGAGCTGTTCTCTGAGAATATCGAGTGTTGTTAGAGCTTTTGTTTTTGGCTTTATTTACATTTTTGTTTTACCGTTTTTGACTTACATACAAATTGTTCAATTTTTAATACCGCCTTTGTTGTTTAACCTCCTAAAATTGACTGAATTTCTGTTCCCTTTTATTCACCCGGATCAGCATTACAGTACAAATTTACAAGGAACTTGAAATGTATATGCAAGGTATTTTATGAATTTGGCCAAGCGTTTGTACAGTAATTGCGCAAGTGGTTGTTTTGTCAATTTTCCCGCATAAAACAATAAGGGTTTTATTTGAATTCCAACGGAGACATACTTTTGGACGCAGTCTGATTAAAATCAAACCTTTCAGAGCTCCCGTTTTCTGAGCTCCCACGCGCGACATATAAATAAACGGTAGCAAGTGAGAGGTATGATATTGACCAGACTGTTTTGGATGCAGATGACATTCTTATCATAAGTTTGGTTTATGAATATATGTTAAATGTTTTCGTTACCGGGTCTTTGAGCAGAAACATAAGAAACCTGTAGTTGCGAAGCACCGCTCACAAGTTGACCAACACGGATGACCAACACATAGATAAACCAATAAGTTCCGTTCCATCAATGACATCTCTAGCTCGAACATAGATAAACCAATCAGTTCCGTTCCATCAACGACATCACTAGCTCAGACATACAGTTCCGTTCCATCAACGACATCTCTAGCTCGAACATACAGTAGTTCCGTTCCATCAACGACATCTCTAGCTCGAACATAGATAAACCAATCAGTTCCGTTCCATCAACAACATCACTAGCTCAGACATTCAGTTCCGTTCCATCAACGACATCTCTAGCTCGAACATACAGTAGTTCCGTTCCATCAACGACATCTCTAGCTCGAACATAGATAAACCAATCAGTTCCGTTCCATCAACAACATCACTAGCTCAGACATACAGTTCCGTTCCATCAACGACATCTCTAGCTCGAACATACAGTAGTTGCGTTCCATCAACGACATCTCTAGCTCGAACATACAGTTCCGTTGCATCAACGACATATCTAGCTCAAACATACAGTAGTTCCGATCCATCAACGACATTCCTAGCTCGAACATACAGTTCCGTTCCATCAACGACATCTCAAGCTCGAACATTGATGAGATCTAAAGATTAAAAGAAAATGCAAAAAAAAAAAGTTTTTACTGATGTTTTTTTTTTTTAATTTTTGAACTTACTAGTAATATCAAAATTCGAAAAATGTTAAAAATCCTTTTGAAATTTCGAATATTTGATATTTAACTGAAAGTACTGTAAATTCAGAAATTTTTGCATATGTCCATGATGCAAAAATTGCGACGGGATAGGTTTCACCAAAATAAAACTCGCATCATAAATTTTGATAGCTTTATTTGAATGCAGCATTTCCTGAAACGCAGTAATTCATCTATTGTTTTATAAATTGTTCAAAATTCTCAGTCGTAAATGCACGTAAAAATTACTGAATTTAAAGTTTTTTAATTCGAAAACCCATTTTCAAATTGACATTACACAAAACATCACCCCTATTTCAGAGGACGTACTACATTTCCGCCTATTATGTAAACTTTTAGTTTCCTCTTCCGCATAAAAAATTTATTACGTATCCACTAAAAAGTTTATACTATTATTACCAGGTCTTTAAGGAGAACATGATATTTTTTATGGTACTCATATGTAAAACTCCTTTTGTTTAAACATATAAAAACTGAATATAAGCAAGAATTTTATTTGACATACCCTAATCTTGATACAAGAAAGCTTATATGCAAATTTAGAATTAGTTATCATTCCCTCGGAACTGAAACTGGAAGATATAAAAATATTCCACGCCCTCAAAGACTTTTTATTATGTAAAATAAATAATTATTTAAGACATGCCTTTTTTTAACAATTTAAAAACCCAATACAAAGATTTTTCTGATAATAAAATGAAATATATTCTAAATCTAGCTACTAGTCAGCAAGTGAAATCGGTAGGTTCATTTATTAAAACGTCTTTGGAACTGAGAACAGGGGGCACTTGAGGTCGTTTGTTGTGTTTTGTGTTTGATAATAATATTTTATTATATTTTTTGTTTGAATGTAAATGTCATGATCATACTGTTGTTACATGTATTTGTAATTGTTATTGATTCTCTTATAGGTGTAATTTGTGCTTAATCCAGTATTATTCTAAAATTTACCTGGTCAGTTACCTATCATTTCGTTGAGGGAATTTTGTTATGGAATCTTTTGTTATCAAAGACTTTTTAAAAACTCACGAAAATATTTTTCTTAAATAAGAACTAGCATTAAAACTGCGTTAAATTTGTTGGCATATATAATAATATATGCGTATGTCGATATATATTTTTGTTAAATTTGTAAAGGAATACAAAAGAACAAGATGTATATTCTTATTCTTTCTCGACGAATAATTTTGTTTCCAGAACGGAATTTAACAGAAAAATATATAATATATATATACATGAAATAATTGACATACATAATTGCTCTTTCATTGGTGTATATCCCACATCTCCTTTTATTAATCATATTGATAGCTTGTATATAACAGACGTTTAAGGAACAACGGGAAATACTGTCCCATTAATTGTTGCTTGCTTAACGCCCAGTAGCAAATATTTCATGCAAATTCAGGACGAGAACAATAGTTTGGCTGGATGAAAGGAGGGGGATTCCGACTGCCACTGGAAAATTAGGATATCTGATATGTTGAACAAGGGCAGATACTTTTAATGCATCAAGTCACCTATGGACACCTCATATACAAATGTATAGAGAGGAGAGCGACTTGTTGCAAGGGTTATTTAATATGCAGAGAGCTTGGGTGACACTCGCTCTGCACGGGACATCGAACTTAAACGTCCCCATTCAGACAGGACGTTAAAGGGGTAAAAAACCCGGCCAGCCTATCACAGAAAATTTTTGATTTAAAAAAAAGCTACATCCCACTAGCAAAAGTGGAAGAACTGCCAGTTTATTCATTTGTGATTAAAACTTCAATTACTATATATTTTCTACTTACAGATTTCACAATAATTCGTTTGAGTTCTTGTATAATATTTACTGTATAGTTCTACGCATCCTGTTGTTGGTTTTGAAGCCATTTATAGGATACATTAATAAGATTTGAAGTGGAGACAAATTTACAGATTCCACTGTATATTGTGACGTACATGATATATGAAATTCGCTTCTCCTTCCATACTTCTAAATAGATTTTCCCACCCCATTTTTTGTTCGTTCGGTTCGTTTATGACCTTTCTTAAAAAGAAAACCAAAATATACTTAGGGACTGTGCAATATTTATCTGAGGGTGGGGCCGGTGCAAACATGGACGGGGCACATACTTTTTTCATGCAAATAATGAGCGGGGCGAAAAGTTTTTTTTAGCAAACATTTGGCGGGGCGCACACTTTTTAAAACCCCTTCGTGTGTGCATAAAAAAAATTTAAATCAGAGTATAAAAGATTAAAACTATTTATTAAAATCAAATTGAATAACAGCACCTTTAACATATCAATGGCTTGAGATGATGTTAGTTCATATACTTATATATTATCTGAATGCAACATGTTTAAAGGTATAAATGTTCTTATCAATACATATATTTGTGATTTCTGTGGGAAAAACATAACTTAAAAGAAAAAAAAAAACACAATTGAATCTAAAACAAAATAACCTAATACAGTGCTTCAATATATTTTTTTGTGTTTATGCTTTTAATAATCATTTAAAAAAATGAAATACTGACCAACATAATATATAAAATGTACATGTACATATATATATATATATATATATATATATATATATATATATATATATATATGTTGAAGCTAAAATAAGAAAAATAAATGTTTGGCACTTTAAAAAATATTAAATTGCTTATAGTACATTATTATTAAGCATTGTCTGTATAAATAAAATATCTGAAAACTATAAACAATGTTTTGTACATTAAACATAACATAACATATGGTAAATAAATGCTTAAACATAAAACAACTTTAATTGTATTGTAAATAAATCTTTAACATAACAAAATTAAATTCTTAAACATTAAAAGAATTACAACTTAATCTATGAAAAAGCCGAATTATGTCCCTTGGGAGTATAAATTTCAACAAAAGTCCTTGCAAACAGTAGAAAATGAAAAATTATATATGCCTGATATAATAAAAGATAGAAACTACAAAATGAAGCACTATTGAAATATTTGCTGCATGAATTGCCAAGAATGTGAACAATTCTTTACACAGGAGAATATAAATTCTATCTAAATTTAGCCTCAAGTGGGCCTCTTTTTTCTTAGATGGACAATTTTAACACTGAAAATGCTTCTAGTATGACTAAATATTGCCTTACTCCATAAACAGTGCAAACTTAACCAGAACATTTCCGTTTTAATAGATAATGGGTAGAGAAATACCCCAGTGATAAATGGAATTACACAGCAAAGAAGGCAAATATCTCAGTTAAAAATATTTGTCGCGACTTGAATTCTGGTGTTTCCAATTGAATTAATCATTCAAAAGGTGAAAACAAATACAAAAGAACTATAGTTTGGTGCATTTTATGCAATAGAGTTAATATTGAAATCCTAGAATAAAGATTTATATCAGTACCCATCAATTTGACTTATTATGATGAATCAGAACTTTTCTCAACACAGCATTGTTCTCAGTGAAAATTTCTATTCTTTGTGCTAAAAATCAAATGTACTGATCAAAAGCTTCAAAAAGTATAACATAACTGAAGTCTGATTTATTTTGATTTCCTTGCTATCTTCAGTATAGGAAAACGGTACTATTTATTCTGCCATATGCGGCAATACTAACATATTCTAAATTTACCACTTTTTATAATAAAACCTGGATAAAATAGTTATGTGTGGTGTTAGTACTTTATTATTCTGTTTTAAAATTGAAGCCAAATAGTATCATGACCAACTTCCAACGGAGTTTGTTTATGTTATCCATGCCCACCTTCATTTTACACCAAATTATGAAATTTTGAAATCTTTTCGAATACTTCTCTAGAAAATATTTCAATAGGTTTCAAAATTTATATTGTAAATATACACACTGCAGTTATTCATAGATAAATAAAAAAAATATATTGTACCCTTACATCCAATTACAGCGCTCCTAAGTTGACTTTCTTCACAAACCTAAAATCTTTATAATATTGAAATACATGCATTTGAGTTTAAATATCATCCCTGATATACATGTATTAGGTTATTAAAGACGCTCTGTCTGTCTACTGTAAAATTGGTGTAAACGTGAAAATCTGATAAAAATCTCTAGACAGTTATTTGAATAAAATTATGAATACTGTTAATATTCGTATATCTCATTTTGAAAACAATTCTGAAATTAGTAATAGGGTCCATGATATTCCCATTTCCAGAATAAAAATAAACTCAAGTACTCGCAAAGCGGTTTGTGTTCGTACCGGCAGATAAAGCAGCAAATAATGTAGTGGTGGTGTGACGCATATACTACACGGAAGTTCTCCAAAACGAAATTACAAATTCATCTACATTCAGGTCCGTACGCTCCACAGAGAGTCAAATTGTAAACAAGCATATCACTGCCACTACCCAGCTTAAAGCCTCTTCCGAACATTTGAAAGTCCCTACTATGTACTGGTTACCTAAATTGCACAAAAACATTTAAATTCCGTTTCATCTCCGCATCTAGTAAGTGTTCTACTACCAATCTATCAGTTCTTCTAACTACCTCCTTACTACTATCAAAGAACTTGTTATTAACTTTTGTAATAAAGCTTATGAAAATAATGGTATTAATTATTTTGGAGTGTTAAAATTCTTTAGAGGTTTTAGATAAAATACATGCTTTTGATGGTCCTTTTAATTCTGTTGACAGTTATGATTTTTCTACTCTCTATACTACACTTCCACACAATCTTATCAAGAAAAGTTTTCATATTTAATTAAATGGTCTTTTAAAAATCTCATTACAAATTTATTTGCTGTAACTCGTTTAAAGCCTTTTCTGTAACGAAAAGGAAAGTATGCTAGATACACTTACTGGAAATGTGAAGATATGATTGAAGCTTTAAATTTTCTCCTGGACAACATTTATGTACGTTTCGGCGATAAAGTGTATCGACAAGTAGTAGGTATTCCTATGGGCACTAACTGCGCCCCTTTAATAGCAGATTTATTCCTGTATTGCTATGAATCTCAGTTTATGACCAAACTCAGTAAAGACACGTCATTGTTACATTTGGTTGATACATTCAACAATACCTTCCGTTATCTAGATGATATTTTTCGTTAAATAATCCAGAGTTCTCTAAATATACTACCGAAATTTACCCAATAGAACTTACTTTAACTAAATCTAACATAAACAGCAGTAGTTGTCCTTTTCTGGACTTGGACATTTCAATCTCTAAAGGAAAACTCCATACGAAAATTTACGACAAAAGAAACGATTTTTCATTCCCTATTGTTAATTTTCCTTTTTAGACGGCGATGTTCCTTTGGCTCCATCATACGGTGTGTATATATCCCAACTCGTTCGTTATGCCCGTGTGTGTAGTGATGTCATAGATTTTAACGAACGTAATCAATGCATCACTAGTAAATTATTAAGTCAGGGATTTCGTTACCATAAATTACGTAAAACTTTGCTAAGTTCTTTCATAGATACAAAGATTTGATTAGTAAGTTTGGCTGTACCTGTAGAAAACTGATTAAAACGGTATTTCACATCCTAAATTTTACGGTAATATTGTACTTAAAGCGCGGAAATCACTATATGATCCGTGTAAACTCATCGAACCTTTAAATAAACTTATTAGTTCAGGTTATCTTACCAATGTTGTAATTAGATCTTTGAATATAGTTTACATTGGCACTAATATCGATTTTGTCATCAGCAAATTAAAACATAACTAAATTTGTATTCTTTTCAAACGGGATGTTTAAAGACACACCACGTTCATTTTGATCTATAAAGAGGTTAAACTCCTAACTATCCTACTGTCTGTCGATACATTTATTTTGGCATTGCACTAGTCATGTCTTCTTTGACTGTCCATGACGTTAAAATACTAAATCCCTGGGATGTGTTTTGGTTGATTTTAGTCTCTGATGCATGATTTTTATTATTAATTGTTTTGGCTTTTAACTAGCTGTCAGTAACTGCGAGTACTCTCAAATCGTACTTTCTTGTTTATTTGACCTGTTGATACTAATTGTAATGCTTTTTTGTTATTTAATGTTATTCAGGGTTATATCTGGTCTATATACCAGCTTTGATAAGTGTTTGGTACTAATATAAATTTCCACTTCGTACTATGAACATCAAAATTATTTATTTTGTTAAAATATTTCCTTTCTCTATTGTAACTGTATACGTATACCTAACAACAAAATTATTTTATTTACCTGTGTTTAAAGTTATTGCAAATGGCTGATATTTTTGTTCGAGCATATTGTTTTCTTAAATTGTTTAACATTTCATACCGATATAACATGTTACTTTTATTATTCTTCCCTTAGTTTATTTATTTTGAATTTACATTGTATCATAGGTCAAATTTATTTGTTCAGTGTATGTTCAATGGTGTTACTATGTCCTTTGATTGAGTTAAGCTATTTCAGTTGATATTTTATAGTGTGTCTTTCTATGTTGTGATGTTACACTATTGTTTCAGAAAAAGGGTGAAGGTTTGGTACCATTAAAACGTTTAAACCCGCTGCATTTGTTTGCACCTGTCCTAAGTCAGGAATCTGATGTTCAGTAGTTGTCGTTTGTTGATGTGGTTCATAAGTGTTTCTCGTTTCTCGTTTTTATATAGATTAGATCGTTGGTTTTCCCGTTTGAATGGTTTTACACTAGTAATTTTGGGGACCTTTATAGCTTACTGTTCGGTGTGAGCCTAGGCTCCGTGTTGAAGACCGTACTTTGACCTATAATGGTTTATATTTATAAATTTTGACTTGGATGGAGAGTTGTCTCATTGGCACTCATACCACATCTTCTTATATCTAATTATTGAATGTTGTGCATTTTAGTTAAAAAAATATCATGTTTCCATATGTGTGTTTTATTTTTTTCCAGCGGGGCAAGGACTTTTTTTTTCATTAATTGAAGCGGGGCAAGAACTTTTTTTATAATAAATATTGGCGGGGCATAAAGTTTTTTTTTTTTAAATATTTGCTCTACACCGGCCCCACCCTCAGATAAATATTGCACAGTCCCTTACTCACATATTAGAAACGTCATACGATGGGCTTTAACCTGAAACTCTTGAATAAATACGCATGCGCTTATTGCATCAGTTTTACGAAGTTCCAGATAAAAAAAAATCCACAAACAACTATATACAAGATCAAAGTTAATGTTCCATAGTTATACACTTTATGAGGCGCGGATTTAGTCAACATTATTGTATTTATTGATATCCTGAAATATTTCAGTACCTCCACAATTCAGGATATCCTGAAATCGAATTATGAAGGTCCTGAAATATATCAGGATATTATTATTCGACTTGTCGGGGTACTGAAATATTTCAAGACCTCCTTAAACACAATAGTTTTGACTAAATCCGCGCCTCATAAACCATCGTCGTTTATATAACGACGATGTTCACTCTGAAAATAACACTGAAAAATCCTCCGAAAGTCATTACAAGAGGCAAACTGTCAGTTGTACTTTACAATCTTTTATGAATCCTATATTGAAGTTTTGTTCTTCAGACTTCTTGTATTTATCTATATTGGCCTTGATAAGGTGTGGACAGGGGTTCCTGATATCCACCTCTCTACCTGCCAACTCCCACTTCCTCCCTTACTCCCAGACGAAAATCGACCACTTTTTCGCAGAATATCCCTATTTCCATTATTCCCCATCCTGTTCCCTGGCTCCCGCTTCCTGTCCCCTTATTCCCATGTTCACTTAACCCTGTCCAACCCCCATATCCAGTACGAGCTATGATCCGGATGTTTAATAAAACCATCAATGGTTTCGAATTTTACTTTTGTCATTCTAGAAATTGACCTCAGAATACTAGTTCCCGGTTTATCTTATATCATTTTATCATTCAGTAAATCATTTCGTTCGTTTACGGTCCAAAGTACACAAAACGGTTTAGTTTTCACAGTGTTTGTTTTAAAAAAACTGTTGAATATGGGTGGATGAGCCACTACGTTCGATATAGTTTGGCACTAATATTTGGATATTTTTTCGCTGCCATGTCAGTAATGGGTCTTATTTGGAGATTTATTCGGCATCCAATAAAGTCTGTCACGACTGCATGGCCAAAGACAAGAGATGTAATGCCAGCCTGTTTGAATGACCCAACATTAGGTTCCCACGGATTCATACACTTAGAGGCAAGTACTAGTATTCATTACAATCAAACCGCTTTCCGTAAATCTATGAATTAGCTATAATGTACTCGCATGGTAACTGGAATATCACTCCTCGACGACGAAGGCTTATCCTGTTTTCAGGTTATTCTGAAATTAGCACAGAACGCAGCGAAATCGGTACATTGTACCTTTGAAATCTTTTTGTTCTACTTAGATTGTTAACTATTTTTATGTTTGAATTTTTCCTTTGTATATAATAGACATTCTGCACGTAACCACTTCGAACGAGGGTAATATGTCTTTCTTCAGAATGTTACATTGATAGCTAGTACTATATATATATATATGTTTAACATTATGTTATTGTCATGAAATTGCATGTGACATTTTTTCCTAGACGCTAAACAGTAATCAATCAATCAATCATAGTATGTCTATGATAATTTTTACTTTTCATTTTTATACATTTTCTTAGTCCAGATATAAATGACATCTGCAGATGAATTTTTGAATTTTGATTTTATAGACCCCTCATGTTATTGACCGGTAAGGGGTCAAATATAAAAAAAATAGGCTTCCAATACCTCATAATTATTTGATCATAAATAATTATAAGATCAAAAGGACAGAAAGGAATTATTCAACGCCAGTTTTTAAACACGTTCAAAGTCTATTTTGAAGTTGTTTTCTTTATATTTTTATCGAAATTCTTGTCGGTGTTATTTAAACAACGTTGAACAAGGTTCTTACGATTTCAGAGATAAATGGGATTAATATAGGGATCAACATCGACCTCCTCTAAAAAAAATTGATGAGGAATAAACGTCAATGATACAGGTATCTAACAATACAACAAAACCAAAAAAAGAATCCAGAGTCAGATTTTGATGTCATTATTTCCTTCAGTTATCTGAATTTTTACGGACGATATCACTACGATATCTTTATGTTTTCGGATAAACCTCAGTAATCTGAGTCTACAAGGACAGTATTTCTATGTTAAGGACAGACTCAAGTAACCTGACTTTACAAGGACAATATGTCTATGTTAAGGTCATTCTCAAGTAACCTGACTTTACAAGGACAATATGTCTATGTCAAGGACAGGCTCAAGTAACCTGACTTTACAAGGACAATATATCTATGTTAAGGACAGGCTCAAGTAACCTGACTTTTCAAGGACAATGTGTCTATGTTAAGGACATGCACAAGTAACCTGACTTTACACGAACAACTAAGTTAAAATCCTGGATCCGCCCCTGACTTTGTCATGTTGTATAGATATAAAATGACAAAATTACAGTTTTATGAATCCTATATTGAAGTTTTGTTCTTCAGACTTCTTGTACTTGTATTGATCTGCATTGGCCTTGATTAGGTGTGAACAGGGGGTTCCTGATATCCACCTCCCTACCTGCCAACTCCCACTTCCCTCCCTTACTCCCAGACGAAAATCGACCACTTTTTTTATGCAGAATATCCCTATTTCCATTATCCCCCATCCTGTTCCCTGACTCCCGCTTCCTGTCCCCTCATTCCCATGTTCACTTAACCCTGTCCAACCCCCTCCATATCCAATATATTAGCTTTGATCCGGGTGTTTAATAAAACCATCAATGGTTTCGAATTTTACTTTTTGTCATTCTAGAAATTGACCTCAGAATACTAGTTCCCGGTTTATCTTATATTCTTTTATCATTCAGTAAAGTGAATCATTTCGTTCTTTTACGGTCCAAAGTACACAAAACGGTTTAGTTTTCACAGTGTTTGTTTTAAAAAAAACTGTTGAATATGGGGTGGGTGAGCCACTACGTTCAATATAGTTTGGCACTAATATTTGGATATTTTTTCGCTGCCATGTCAGTAATGGGTCTTATTTGGAGATTTATTCGGCATCCAATAAAGTCTGTCACGACTGCATGGCCAAAGACAAGAGATGTAATGCCAGCCTGTTTGAATGACCCAACATTAGGTTCCCACGGATTCATACACTTAGAGGCAAGTACTAGTATTCATTACAATCTGACCGCTTTCTGTAAATCTATGAATTAGCTATAATGTACTCGCATGGTACCTGGAATATCACTCCTCGACGACGAAGGCTTATCCTGTTTTCAGGTTATTCTGAAATTAGCACAGAACGCAGCGAAATCGGTACATTGTACCTTTGAAATCTTTTTGTTCTACTTAGATTGTTAACTATTTTTATGTTTGAATTTTTCCTTTGTATATAATAAACATTCTGCACGAAACCACTTCGAACGAGGGTAATATGTCTTTCTTCAGAATGTTACATTGATAGCTAGCATGTTGAAATCCAACCAAGCAGGATGTATATATATATATGTTTAACATTATGTTATTGTCATGAATATGCATGTGACATTTTTTCCTAGACGCTAAACAGTAATCAATCAATCAATCATAGTATGTCTATGATAATTTTTACTTTTCATTTTTATACATTTTCTTAGTCCAGATATAAATGACATCTGCTGATGAATTTTTGAATTTTGATTTTATAGACCCCTCATGTTATTGACCGGTAAGGGGTCAAATATAAAAAAAATAGGCTTCCAATACCTCATAATTATTTGATCATAAATAATTATAAGATCAAAAGGACAGAAAGGAATTATTCAACGCCAGTTTTAAACACGTTCAAAGTCTATTTTGAAGTTGTTTTCTTTATATTTTTATCGAAATTCTTGTCGGTGTTATTTAAACAACGTTGAACAAGGTTCTTACGATTTCAGAGATAAATGGGATTAATATAGGGATCAACATCGACCTCCTCTAAAAAAATATGATGAGGAATAAACGTCAATGATACAGGTATCTAACAATACAACAAAACCAAAAAAAGAATCCAGAATCAGATTTTGATGTCATTATTTCCTTCAGTTATCTGAATTTTTACGGACGATATCACTACGATATCTTTATGTTTTCGGATAAACCTCAGTAATCTGAGTCTACAAGGACAATATTTTTATGTTAAGGACAGACTCAAGTAACCTGACTTTACAAGGACAATATGTCTATGTTAAGGACAGTCTCAAGTAACCTGACTTTACAAGGACAATATATGTCTATGTTAAGGACAGGCTCAAGTAACCTGTCTTTACAAGGACAATATGTCTATGTTAAGGACAGGCTCAAGTAACTTGACTTTTCAAGGACAGTGTGTCTATGTTAAGGACATGCACAAGTAACCTGACTTTACACGAACAAAATATCTATGTTTAAGTCAGTAAATTCACTTACACGGACAATATCTCTATGTTTTAAGAGAGGCCTAATTAATCTGACTTTTCACGGCCATATTTTTAAGTTTTAGAAGAGAATTTGGTGATCTGACATTTCATGGACAATATCTCTATGCTGTAGGAGAGACCTCATTAATTGGACTTTTCACGGACAATGTTATAGTTATTGAATAAGCAAATCGGTATATCTCATTTAATCTGCACGGCTCGGGTGACCCTACTCCAAGCGAACGACGTAGGAGTTCGTGTTAAAGGGTCATCCCGACCGTGCAGATTAGATGATATATACCGATTTGATTGGCCAATAACTGTTGTAACACATGACGCCATCAATCTACATGAACGTTTTAGAAATATGCGGACGATATTCCGTATATACGGCTCCTATGAAAGTTCTCTTGTGTGGTAAAGAACGGATGAAATACGTCTTTATGTAGTAAAAGGTTGGTAACTTTTAATTACTAATCAACTTTTTGTCTCGCCTTACACAGTATGCGAGACATAGGTATTACTATCCGGCGGCGGCGTAAACTATTTGTATAAAGCTTTATATTTCAGAAGGTAGAGGACCTGGATGCTTCATACGTTGTATGCATATACCTTATGTTACGAAGTTTCCGTCTGTCATATGCCCATTGTCCTTGGCCTCACTTTCATGGTTCAGTGGCTGCTTGAAAAAAAAAAGTTTTTATGTCATGTGAATTTCTCTCTTATTAAGTAATAGGATAACTATATTTGGTATATGGGTTCCTTGCAGCGTCTACATGTCCGTCAGATAGGGTTAACCTGACCTCGACCTCAATTCATGGATCAGTGATCAAGGTTAAAATTACGTAATTATGTCCGTTTCTCAGATACTACAAGCAGCAGGTCAACTATATGTGGTGTATGGAATGATTGTAAGGGGTACATGTCAGACTGGCAGGTTTCATCTGACCTTGACCTCATTTTCATGGTTCATTGGTCATTGTTAACTTTTTTGTGTTTTGGTCTTTTTTTCAAGCAATAGGTCAACTTTATTTGGTGTATGGAATGATTGTAAGGTGTACATGTCTGTCTAGCTGGTGGCATCTGGCCTTGAACTCATTTTAATGGTACATTGGTCAATGTTAAGTTTTGTGCTTTGGTCTGTTTTTCAAGTACTATAAGCAATAGGTCAATCTATTTGGTTTATGGAAGGATTGTTAGGTGTACATGTCTGTCTAGCCGGTGTCATCTGACCATGACTTCATTTTCATGGTTCATTGGTCTTTGTTATTTTTTGTGTTTTTGTTTGTTTTTCAAGTACTTTAAGCAATTGGTCAACTATATTTGGTGAATGGAATGATTGAAAGGTGTACATGTCTGTCTAGCTGGTGTCATTTGACCTTGACCTCATTTTAATAGTTCATTGGTCAATGTTAAGTTTTTGTGTTTGGTCTGTTTTTCAAATACTAATAGCTATAGGTCAACTATAATTGGTGTATGGAATGATTGTAAGGTGAACATGTTTGTTTAGCCAGTATCATCAGACCTTGACCTCATTTCCATGGTTCATTGGTTAACATTAAGATTTTTTCGATTACCATAAGCAATAGGTCAGTTATATTTGGTGTATGGAATAATTGTAAGGTGTACATGTCTGTGTGATAGTTTTTATATGACCTTGACCTCATTGTCATGGATCTTTAAGAATGTTAAGTTTTTGTGATACTTGTAGTAATACCTTTATCTTGAAGACTTTCAACATAAAATCAATGGTCAGTAAAACGGGCGAGACATTTCAGCGTGTGCACTCTTGTTTGATATTCAGGCTTCTTTTTAATTGTTACATTATTTTTAGAATTGCGATTTAATGGCATATTTTTTTCATCGTTTCCATTAAATTTTTCACAATTTTTATATAAATTTGTGACGATTTAGAACTGTACAGTGTAGACACCTTTAGTTGAAAAATATAAAGTTGCCATCTAGATGTCCTTTAGTTGTTTTTGTCGTTTGATTGCTGTCTTATTGTTCTGGCACATACTTAAATATGAACCTCAAAATAGTCACTAAAAAGGAGTAAATATTTAAAAAGTAGTAATAAACTCCATTGAGCACAAAACTAATGCAAATCAGATTTCTTTTATTTGGATATTCTTAAATACATTTCTTTTTTTAGCAGAAATTACAAAAAAAAAATATTATCTTTTTTGACTTTCAAACACTGATTTAACATTTACATTGTACACAAAATATCAGAAAATGTTCCCAGTTTAAGGATTTCGAATGAGAAACACTTTCTGTTTCATATTTTGAAACGACGAAGTTTGTACAAAGTTGTTAATTGATTGGCTATGTTGTGACTTCAAGGTCAGTGGGGATTCAGAAAGGGTGCGAAGAGTGCGCCCACCCTCGGATTGGAGAATATATCAATCATCAAAATTGTTTTAGCCTCGCTACACTCGGCAGTATTTCTTCTATTCTTAGACTATGGCATTACGCCCCCTTCGAAAAATCCTGGATCCGCCCTAAAGGTAGGAGTTCTTTTGAACTGTGCAGTATATCTGAGGTAGTTAATGCACACATTAGCTGTGCATTATCCAGATTATAACACAGTAAGAACAAAAAGATTTTACCTATGTCATATGTTATCTCTATGTTTAAGGAGAGACCTCAGTAATCTGACTTTTCACGGACAATATCTCTGTGTTAAGGGGAGACCTACTATACTAATCTGACCTTTACGGACAATATCTCTATGTTTTAGGAGACTTTATACTAATCTGACTTTTGACGGACAATATCTCTATGTTAAGGGAAGACCTACTATACTAATCTGACTTTTGACGGACAATATCTCTATGTTTAGGGAAGACCTACTATACTAATCTGGCTTTTGACGGACAATATCTCTATGTTAAGGGAAGACCTACTATACTAATCTGACTTTTTCACGGACAATATCTCTATGTTAAGGGAAGACCTACTATACTAATCTGACTTTTGACGGACAATATCTCTATGTTAAGGGAAGACCTACTATACTAATCTGGCTTTTGACGGACAATATCTCTATGTTAAGGGAATACCTACTATACTAATCTGGCTTTTGACGGACAATATCTCTATGTGAAGGAGACCTACTATACTAATCTGACTTTTCACGGACAATATCTCTATGTTGAGGAAGACCTACCACACTAATCTGATTTTTCACGGACAATATCTCTATGTTAAGGAAGACCTACTATACTATCTGACCTTCACGGACAATATCTCTATGTTAAGGGAAGACCTACTATACTAATCGGACTTTTGACGGACAATATCTCTATGTTAAGGGAAGACCTACTATACTAATCTGACTTTTGACGGACAATATCTCTATGTTAAGGAAGACCTACCACACTAATCTGACTTTTCACGGACAATATCTCTATGTTAAGGGAAGACCTACTATACTAATCTGACTTTTGACGGACAATATCTCTATGTTAAGGAAGACCTACTATACTAATCTGACTTTTGACGGACAATATCTCTATGTTAAGGAAGACCTACTATACTAATCTGACTTTTCACCGACAATATCTCTATGTTAAGGGAAGACCTACTATACTAACCTGGCTTTTAACGGACAATATCTCTATGTTAAGGGAAGACCTACTATACTCACGGACAATATCTCTATGTTAAGGAAGACCTACTATACTAATCTGACTTTTGACGGACAATATATGTTAAGGGAAGACCTACTATACTAATCTGACTTTTGACGGACAATATCTCTATGTTAAGGGAAGACCTACTATACTAATCTGACTTTTCACGGACAATATCTCTATGTTAAGGGAAGACCTACTATACTAATCTGGCTTTTGACGGACAATATCTCTATGTTAAGGGAAGACCTACTATACTAATCTGACTTTTCACGGACAATATCTCTATGTTAAGGGAAGACCTACTATACTAATCTGACTTTTGACGGACAATATCTCTATGTTAAGGAAGACCTCTATACTAATCTGACACTTCACGGACAATATCTCTATGTTGAGGGAAGACCTACTATACTAACCTGGCTTTTGACGGACAATATCTCTATGTTAAGGGAAGACCTACTATACTAATCTGACTTTTCACGGACAATATCTCTATGTTAAGGAAGACCTACCACACTAATCTGATTTTCACGGACAATATCTCTATGTTAAGGGAAGACCTACTATACTAATCTGACTTTTGACGGACAATATCTCTATGTTAAGGGAAGACCTACCACACTAATCTGATTTTCACGGACAATATCTCTATGTTAAGGAAGACCTACTATACTAATCTGACTTTTGACGGACAATATCTCTATGTTAAGGAAGACCTACTATACTAATCTGATTTTCACCGACAATATCTCTATGTTAAGGGAAGACCTACTATACTAATCTGGCTTTTGACGGACAATATCTCTATGTCAAGGGAAGACCTACCACACTAATCTGATTTTTCACGGACAATATCTCTATGTTAAGGAAGACCTACTATACTAATCTGACTTTTGACGGACAATATCTCTATGTTAATGGAAGTCTATCACACTAATCTGATTTTTCACCGACAATATCTCTATGTTAAGGGAAGACCTACTATACTAATCTGACTTTTCACGGACAATATCTCTATGTTAAGGGAAGACCTACTATACTAATCTGACTTTTCACGGACAATATCTCTATGTTAAGGAAGACCTACCACACTAATCTGACTTTTCACCGACAATATCTCTGTGTTAAGGGAAGACCTACTATACTAACCTGGCTTTTGACGGACAATATCTCTATGTTAAGCGAAGACCTACTATACTAACCTGGCTTTTGACGGACAATATCTCTATGTTAAGGGAAGACCTACTATACTAACCTGGCTTTTGACGGACAATATCTCTATGTTAAGGAAGACCTACTATACTAATCTGACTTTTCACGGACAATATCTCTATGTTAAGGAAGACCTACCACACTAATCTGACTTTTCACGGACAATATCTCTATGTTAAGGGAAGACCTACTATACTAATCTGACTTTTGACGGACAATATCTCTATGTTAAGGGAAGACCTACTATACTAATCTGACTTTTCACGGACAATATCACTATGTTAAGGGAAGACCTACTATACTAATCTGACTTTTCACGGACAATATCTCTATGTTAAGGGAAGACCTACTATACTAATCTGACACTTCACGGACAATATCTCTATGTTAAGGGAAGACCTCTAAACTAATCTGACTTTTCACGGACAATATCTTCATGTTAAGGGAAGACCTACTATACTAATCTGACTTTCACGGACAATATCTCTATGTTTTAGGAGACGTTAAGACTAATCTGACTTTTCACGGACAATATCTCTATGTTTAAGAAGAGACCTCATAATCGGTATTTTCACGGATAATATCTCTATATCTCTATGTTAAGGAGGGTCCTCATTAATCTGACTTTACACGGACAATATCTATGTTTTAGAAGAGACCTCATTAATCTGACTTTTCACGGACAACATCTCTATGTTTAAGAGAAACCTGACCAATCTGACTTTTTAAGGACAATAAATCTTTGTTTTAGGAGAGACCTTATTAATCAGACTTTTCACGGACCAATACTTTTCACAGACAATATCTGTATGTTTTAGGAGGTACGGTTGCATTATGTGGCAAGTGGAGATGAAAGTAAACCTTTAATGCTATTTCTGCATGGTTTCCCTGAATTTTGGTATTCATGGCGACATCAAATCAGAGAGTTTAAGAAAGATTACAGGTATTTTACTTTGATATAAGCTTATACATGTTCATATGAAAAGATAATATGAATAAACATTCAGCGTTAAAACTGGATGAAAAATTTAAGAAAACATAAAAATTATGAAAATAATATTATCATAGTAAATATTTTTCTTTTTTACGTCATTTTGAAACCGCTTACATTTGACATTGCTTAGATTATGTAAATAAGACAGCAATATTAATCATTTAAATCTAAGTCAGGATACTAGTACACCAATAGATAAATAATTATATTACTGAAACGGAATTCGCACAAATGGAGAGATGGAGCGCAAAAAGGTATGATATTATACTACGCATAATTCATGCATGGTTTTGAATAGAAGTGTGTTGTTAATTCCAGATGTGTGGCCATCGACCTGAGAGGATATGCAGACTCTGATAAACCAAGTGGTGTAGCAGCCTATAAGACGGAGAAAATGATCGCCGATATCAAACAACTCATCCCAGCCTTAGGTAATTAGCTCATAGTACATTAGGAACTAAGAGATATGAAGTCACTTATCATTTATTGATACTTTCAGATCTGTTCTATTCGTTGTAGTAACTATCCTGCCCTCTTATCCTCTTTCAGATCTGTTCTATTCGTTGTAGTACCTATCCTGCCCTCTTATCCTCTTTTATGGCTTGTCACCGAATACTACTTTTGAACGGATTTTCGCTTGTCATAACAGGCGCCAATAGTTGTGCAAGAACTATTCCGGATTAAGGTTTGTAACATAGTGATTTTGTCTTGGAAGGACTTTCTTTATTCTTCTTTCTTTCTTTCTTTTTGATTGTGACTGTAGAATTTTGATCCCTGCTTTTAAAATTGACTCCCTTTAATCAACAACAGCTATTTTAAATACAACAATAAACACCAGTTTAACAATTTATTGATAACGAGATTCGTTTGAAAAAGTGTAAGACGTAATCCATGATTGTTTTCTTTTCTTTTTACAAAGGATACAGAACTTGTGTATTGGTTTCCCATGACTGGGGTGGCGTGCTTGCATACCAGTTTGCTGGTAAACACCAAGATATGATAGATAAACTGATTGTTATGAATGCACCTCATTCTGGATCATTTCGGGAGTATATGAAGAAAAACAAATCGCAGGCCAAAAAATCTTGGTAGGTATTAAACTGGTAAACTACTTAGGAAGAAAAGGGGTTAACAGTGTTGATTTAAATTTTATCTATATCTAAACATCTCAATAAAACTGTGGTATAAAAATGTCTTCATTCAATTTCTTTATACTAAAGTTTCGCGTCAGTCAATTATGTTACCAAAATGTTGTACATGATGATGTGGACGGATAAAAAAGTATGACACTTTGGAATAACATTACTTGGCAATACCAAACTTAAAAATCTAGAAAGGATACCGAAAAGAGGAAAAACCTCCCGTGTTCACACCTTATAAAGGCAAAACCGGAACGGACCAGGGCATACTATGAAATGTCCAGCTTGATTAGTTAGGTGAAAAAATAAAATTCCTAAAGCAGAAAATGAAAGAAAACCTTCAGGAACAACTATTTATTATTATGTTGTGATAATTATAATTTTAATTCTGTGATCTTATCAAAACATTGAGAAATATTGTTTGAGTACAACTTCAACTAAGGAAGGTTTCAACGAACGAGTCTTGATAGTATCATGCAGGTTAGGGGTTATAATTTTTAAGTCTATAGCGCTGAAGATATAACCTTAACCGAGTTGCGGAGCTAAGTTCAATCATTTAAGCAAGGAGTTTAGCTAGAGTTAAATTCAACAGTCAGTCAAACAATAGAGTTAAATTCAACAGAAATTAACCTAGGGTTAAATATCATCCCATTGTTATGATATTTGACCCAACGATGCTCAACCGGATCGAGGTCTTGATTTGTTGGCGTCCAGAAAATTCCTGAAATTTCATGAAGTGTTTGCCACTGGGCGTTAGTTATATTTAAATCATTCACTCAATCAATCATTTTAAACTTGTAGGTACATAATGTTTTTCCAAACACCATGGATTCCTGAGATAATTCTTTGGCTGTTTGATTATGAAACCGTAAAACAAGTGTTTACTGGTAAACGTGGCGGTTTAGCTGTATCAAAAATGTCAGTTGATGATGTTGAGGCATATAAATATGCATTATCTAGACCAGGTATGTACCATATATAGATGCACGTAAATTTGTACATCTAACTGCAGGTAAGGCCTACAAAATGTATGGGTGTGAAAACACATGTCGAATTTTCCTTCTGCGTAAGCATGATACATGTTTATAAAGTATAACACTTTGTAATATAAACATAATCAAATGTTTATTGTTTAATTCAAGTATTAATATAAGAGAAGAATATAAGGCTAGATATAAGAAGATGTGGTATGAGTGCCAATGAGACAACTCTCCATCCAAGTCAAAATTTATAAAAGTAAACCACTATAGGTCAAAATACGGTCTTCAACACGGAGCCTTGGCTCACACCGAACAGTAAGCTATAAAGGGCCCCAAAAATTACTAGTGTAAAACCATTCACATTTTCATTCTTTATGAATGGATTGGACGACAAAAATTATGTATACGATAATTTGTTATTCATCAGTTAACTATCTCAATTTCAGATTAATTGATTTTATTCAATTTTATTTATATTTTATGTTTCTTTAAATGTACGAAATTCATGTATTTAGCCTTTTTGGTTACATAAGACTGTGATTTAGTTACTTATTCTAAAAATTTCTCCTGCCTCAAAAAATTGAATTCGTACATTGGATTCAAAAGTCAGTAATTTAAAATCCCATTTGGGACTTTTATTCTAGTATCCTTTTGCCCTACGAACCACAATGTCTACCACATTACTTGTTGCTAAATCTAAATTTATTAACTTGTTGTGAAACATTTTTAAGATGCAAACTATAGAACTTCTGTAATAGCAAATTTTGTTTATATAATATTTGTATACTAGTAATAAATTGCGTTTTGTAGGGTATTTATAGTCCCTATTCTGGAATGCATACGACAACTAAACTTTTCATCAAAATGGTCACTTTGACAGTATTAAAGATTAAAGAAAAAATACGAATGTATTTATATAATACATAGTAAACATTACATGATCCCAACCCTTCGTTGTAAATGTATCAATAATCTGCATTATGACTTCATTAAAACACTCTTTAACTTTAGTAAAGGAATTTACCTCGGGAGACAGGGACTGTAATTGATTCCACATGAGACCAAATAAAGTGGATGTAAGCAACTATAGATCACCATTCTTCCTTCAACAATGTACAAAACATATCTCGTATAGTAAGCTATGAAAAAAACCTAACATTACAAAATGTAAAACTATTCAAACAAGAAGACCAACGGTCTGATTTAGAATAAGATAAAAAACGAAAAACATATAAGCCACCAACGACAACCATTGAATTACTGCTCCTATATTTAGTTTTAAATTGAATGTATCAGTTAATATAATTTATAGGTGGACTGACTGCACCAATCAACTACTACCGAGCAGCACTTCGATACCCTCCAGGAAAATTCATTTACAATACCGTAGAGACACCAACATTGGTCATCTGGGGATGCAAAGATACTGCTTTAAACAAAGATCTGGCTTCATTGCCATCCAAATATGTCCCAAATCTTACCGTTAAATACGTTGAAGATGCCAGCCACTGGGTTCAGATGGATAGTCCTGAGGAAGTGAACAAATTGATGCGGGAATGGCTCAGTGCCTAAGACTTGTGTCAGGATAACTGTTTTCTTTTATGAGACAATCATAACTAAAAGGTTGTACATATAAACGTAGTTTTCATGAAATATATGTCATAGGTTGATTTTATGTATCTGTCAATCACTATTATAAATTGAATTATAAGAGTAATTGATAACTATATTTTAATAAAAATAACTGGGAGAAATTAACAACATTTAAAATGAAGAAGAGAGGTTTCCTTACATTTAATTATTTTAGTCTTTGTACAGTATATTTGTAATTGAAACAGCAATTACATTGTTATCTAAAGCAATTACATTGTTTAATATCTATAGAAGCAGTTCGAGAACACCAAACACACACTTTTGTGACAGTGCATTATAAGTTATTAATGTAGAATCTTTCGTTGACTACCTGTATATAACTATTATATAATGATGCATGCTATCTAAGCTGAATACAAAACATTCAATTTAACCTCAGTGTGGGCATATCTGATTTCATTAGCTTGAGGATTAAATGATAAATTCCTAAATCCTGCCGGACGCAATTGTATATTTGTTCAACATAAACCATTTGTTTGATATTGAACATCATGTGGTAAATATTTAATGCATATTTAGGACGTTGTAGGAAAAATAAAAAGAAAAACAAGATCTCTCAATTGAAATATTGAATAAAACTTCAATTTAAATTTGAAGGGGAACGTAGGTATTTAATAATGTTAAACAGAGGATGCTTCCTTTGTAGCATGCGCTCGTCGACTTCTATTTACTAGTACTCGTGGTAAACATTCAGAAATTAGTTCACAATTCTAACAATCTAAGATAGAACAGCAGATGTATCCTTATATAACAGGCCACATACAGACCCCTCAAACAGTTGTTGTAAGGGTTCTTAACGTACATAGAACATGTCACTCTCTCTAAAAGAGAGGCGAAAGATACCAAAGGGACATTCAAACTCATAAGTCGAAAATAAACTGACAACGCCATGGCTAAAAAAGAAAAAGACCAACAGACAAACAATAGTACACAAAACACAACATAGAAAACTAAAGACTGAGCAACACGAAACCCACCAAAAACTGGGTGTGATCTCAGGTGCTCCGGAAGGGTAAGCAGATCCTGTTCCACATGTGGCACCCGTCGTGTTGCTCATGTTAGTACAAACCCGGTAATAAGTCTAATTCGGTAGGTCACATTCGGGAAAAGGGGACGGGATTGAAGTTACGACATTAGGGACATATCCGCTATCATCTGTGAAACGGATATTCCGTAACGGTCAACCAACTCCTGGTGGCGTCCGTTAAATTTACGAAGGGATGATTTCAACTTCACCACTTGGAACTCTTGGTTTAATAGCTTCCTTGTGAGCAGCATTCCTCTATCAAGGAAATCATGATAGGAAATACAAGCCCTGGAGTATCGTATCAACTGGGAGATATATACTCCGTATGCAGGCGCTGCTGGAATGTTGCTACATAGAAATCGAAAGTTCACAATTTGGAAGCTGAAATCATCTGTTTTGTCATAAAGTTTTGTTTTCAACCGACCTTCATTGTCAATTTATAAATGTAAGTCAAGATATGAGGCAGACTTTACTGTATCTGTTGTATCCTTTATCTCAAGTTCTACGGGATAGATGCGTTCAAAATAGTCACCAAATTAAACGAGGCATATGATTTAACGTCCCCATTCACTCCGGACATCGCTGCGATATTATACATCCTGCACAACCAAACAATTGAAACCTTTTGGAAAATATATATGAAAATTTGGTGCTTCATACAATTTGTTTTGCTTCCACGATATTTATTTATACACTCGAGATGTTTTTGTCAACAAAGCATTTTAACCTTGAATTTTCAGCAAGCAAGTATAATATAAAGAAAGCAAAGTCAGTGGCGTAGCTAGGCCATTTTTAAGAGTACGACCGGACCTCGGCGAGGGGCCTGTGGGCCCTCAGTTGTTCCAGGGCAGAGGACTTCCTGGTAGGAGGTTCGAGGGGGCAAACCCCCGGAAGCTCACGCGTTATCGAGAAAGATATTCCATTTCTGTCATTAAAAACTCTTCAATAGCAATATACATTAAAATTTGTATATTGTGTTAATTTGGAATCTAATGATCATTGGTCTTAGAATAAACGTCGAAACCAGTTACTGTAAAATATGTCAAAAAGGAGATGTGGGGTAAAACAATCAATCGACAAAAATTCAAAACTTTAGAGCAAGTCTCCATTTCAATGTTGTCGTTCTATTAGTTATGATGACCATCTGAATTTCTCCCATTTCTATGCGCAAATTCCTTTAATGGACACATGAAATAATTAATTTTCATAGATGGCCAGGTGTTATATAAAAATTCGTAAAGAGTTCCGTGGAACCTTTTGTCTCTATATCAATTACAATAAGGTAAAAATAAATTATTTAAATGCCCAAATAGGCGCAAGCCAGAGCCGACCGTGCAAGACCCTCATGGTAAGACAAGGTCGCTAAAAAATCCCCTCGTCGTCGTCGTCGCCCTTTGTCTCGCTTGGGATTGCTGATGTCCGTGTAAAGTGTAATATTGACTAATCAAAGTACTGAAGTACTGAACATCGGATGACCGCAAGTTCTTGTGGATGGTCACAAGCACTTGTCCCAGAAAAAAAATCACATCTCTATACCTGAAAGTGAGGTTAATGTACAGATATATTTTTTTTCTGAGACAAGTTCGTGCGTGGATGATAAATAAATGATAGGGAATTCAACCTCATCGTAATAACTATTATATTGTAGTGATACAAATCAGTATACTCTGGTTTGTTGTTATATACTATATTAATATTTGTATATTACAGTTACATGTATTTGTAATTTTCATCCATTTGTATATCATTCTATTCTACTATATTAATAATAGTGCAGTGCAAGTGCATGGTGGACACTCTTCTGTAATTATTCGATTTTTCTAATAGATTGGATTTGAGTAGGCATTCATATTTTCCCGCAAAACGTTCTATCTCCCATGCAGAGTTATCGGTCCTTGAGAGAGAGCAAGGATCGATAACTCTGCATGGGAGATTGCAAACGTTCTTGAGATATTCTTCCGCATGCGTTAACACACTTTTGTGTACCTGTGCATAGATATTAAAGATTTTTTCTCATATATATATATATATTTCTAACGATAAAACATTTTCATATTATTAATTAATGTTCTAAAAAATTAAATTAGGAGTATCCATTGAAAAAATGAATTTATGGCAAGCGATAAGGAATGTTATTTTGCACTCGATAATGTCCGCGTATTTATCATGTTTATAGTTCGGTTACAATCCCAACACGAGGGTTACGTAATGGAAGTCTAGGCGACATCCGATGTAAAAAGTGAATCCATTATCAGTCAAAAACAGGATTTAAGAAAAAAATCAAACTTTTTTAAGATGCTTTTTCTTTATCTTGAAGAATCATGTAAAAGAAATGATCCCAGACTGTCTGTTAGTTGCAATTAAAAAAAGTCAGTAAAATTCTGAAAAATAATTTTAAAAAATGCTTTAGACATTATCAGGTAATCATAAAAAAGGGTTCTGCCAAGTTTTCATAAAATTCGATGAAGGTTTGACAAAGTAGTTGGTGTGTAATAAACTTTAACCCCAGGCTGTATCTACAAAACAACAATTGCTTACATCCACTTAATTAATCTTCGGTGGATAGTTGTCTCATTGGCAATCATATCACATCTCCTTATATTAATATTAACGAATAAAATTGAGAATGGAAACGGGGAATGAGTGAAAGAGACAGCAACTCGACTAAAGAGCAGAAAACAGCTCGCGGCCACCAATGGGTCTTCATCACAGCGAGAAAATCCCGCAGCTTGCCACTGAACAAAAATGTATACTGGTTTAGAGAAAATGGACGTCACACTAAACTCCGAAACATATAAATGAACCAAAATTTAAAAAATACATCCAAGACTAACAAAGGCCAGAGGTTCCTGATTTGGGATATTGATGTTTGAAAAACTTTAACCTTATACTGTATCTAAATATAAGCTGAAAAAAACAACTAACTCCATTTATCAGTAAAATAAAAAGAAGTATTTTCAAAATTTTGCTCTGAATGCTGTCTTTAATTTGGTCATAAAAAAACTTCTGTCCAACCTCTGTAAAATTCAACGAAGGTTTGACAAAGAAATTGATGTTTAAAAAAAACTTTAACCACAGACTAAACCTAAATGTTAACGACGCTAGGATCGTCAAGTAGTTTTTGCGACATAGATGTCACAGGTTAGACTAAAATGCAAACCATATATCGTATCTCAGCATTTAATGAATTGCTTTAAATAATAAGAAACTGAGTATAATTCACAGTGGATTCAGATTTTGACAGAAAATAAACAAATACATGATATAAGACCATTTGATTAAAAATTAAATTTCGTCACTTTTATCTTCAATTACAAGTCATTGAAGAAAGAATTGCAAAACTCGTCTGCTTTTAACCAGTTCTTTTATTTGTCTAGATTAAATTATTTTCTCATAAATTCATGTGTACGCCCGGGCGTATTGACGTAAACTTAGCTGCGCGCCTGGCCTGTGATGCAGGCTCTTGTGTTATAAGCACGTAAATATATATACAAAACGCAATGTAATAATTGTTTTCATAAGAAACACTGATATTGAGACTTATGATAGCAAATACACACTAATAATTAAAAGAATAGAGTGGACACATCATTTCGTGTGTTGTATCCCCCCTCTACCCCTAAATGTTCAAACTGAAGTATTTTCCTTTGTAAAGTTTCGACTACAACTTGCATCTGCTGATTTTAAGCTGAAAGCCATACATACCATAAACAATATCCAAGAAAAAGATTGACAAAAATACACTGAAACGTATCTGGTACCTTCTGGTATGCCAGTTATTTCTTTTAAAAACAACAAATATGTTATCAATGAAAAAAAATGCAGTATTTTGACTTCATCAGTTTCAGATGAACCTCATTTAAAACGTATTCCATATATACCGTATTATGAGATTTTATTTTCTATATATGTAACACACTGCGTTGATGGTCTCAAGGTAGCGTGCTCCCCCTAGTTCGGGAGGTCGTGGGTCGGATCCCAGGTCGGGTCAAACCAAAGCCTGAAAGTAGGTATTTGCCGCTTCTCCGATAAGAATGCGGCATTTAGAAATTAGAAATAAAAACAAGACTAATTGACCCGGAGTCGAAGTAGAACTTTAAAATCCATCTCAGCGTGTCCGTCTACTACATCATATCATATTAACATGTTCTCGTCCATATTCATGCATTTAATGTACGAGTTATGGGCATATATCCATAAAATGGATGTAATCCGGCATGAATTCCTACTTTCATCTTTAGGCCACACACTCAGGACTGTCAAAACTGATAAAAATGTCTAAAGGTAATATATTATGAAACGGGCTCATCAGTTCTTTTGCCAAATATAATACTTTATTAGTTCAACTTGTGAGATAACTTTACTAGTATGCACTAGTATTTGGCAATAAGGATGGCTAAAATTGACGAACAGAATTCTAAACCACTAGATAAAGAGAAAACGGATATAAGATAGAAACCGCCATTAGAAAACATTCCAAAGATGTTCTAGAAAAGATTTATATCAGAGTCCAGGGAGTAGCACCCGGAGGCACGACAGCACGTGCATCCACGTCGTTTTCACAAAAAAAACAAAAAAAAAAACAAAGAGAGAGTGAGGGACAAAGTTAACATATAGGAATTGGTCTTTCTATGTATGCATTTTAAAAAATACACAAAGAATAAAAGCAAGAGGAATACACATGCAGCGGAATTTTTAATCCTGTAAGACATGTATGTGTACGATAAATACATACAACTGGTGTAAACTTAGCTGAACTTTTTCTATTACGGGCATTGTTTAGAAAATACCAGCTACATAGTTGTCGGTACCACAACAATAACGTATACTCGCTTTGAGTGCAAAAAAAAACATAATCCCTTTAGGGTTAACAAAAAAACTTGAAAATTATTATTTTCCGCTTCGCCCCAAAGCACACGTCTTACTAGAATGAAGACTCTTCAACTCGTATCGATCCGGGAATAATGACTGTTACCTTGTGAACTAGTTCAAAATTGACAAGTATGTAGGTCTTGATAACACGAATAGTTTATTTCCACATCACGTCAACGTATCTCGTCCTGTGTGCATGTAATATTTGCTACCGGACATTAATAACCATTCAATCAATCAATATAGTTTCCGTATACTAGTAGATGAGAAGTTGGAACTGCTGTAATTATAATAAAAAGTACACATTTTGCAGTACATGTATTACGTTTTATTTATTTTATTTATATAGATTTGATCATTCGAAGTCGTTTCTATATGGGCCGGCTATACGAATGGTTGATTGTAAAAGCATTTAAATAAATTGTTAATTCTAACTCGTTTTACTGGACTATTAGGTCATTCAATTTTTAAAAGAACTTTCTGTCCGAGTCGGACACTAAACTGCTGATTCTTGTTGGAAAGATACACCAAACGTTTCTTACACGTATCTTCACTGTTATCATCTATAGATATTGCCATACAAGTGGTCGAATGCATATGCATTTGTTAATTAGCTGGCTAATTCAAAAACGCAGATCATGAAAAAGATCGTGATCAAAGTACCATTTCCTCTGAAAAAGTTCATTAATTTCAATTTCGAATATTCCTAACTACGTAAAATTCGAAATTCCCATCTCTCTCTTGTAGAGTTTACCCACAAAATTTTTCAACATTTAAATACATATGTTAAGCAAAATATATGAGAATGTGTCCACCAAGTATTTGGTATCCAATGATGTTTATGCTTACAGAAACTCCACATATAGTATTCTGTTTATGTTTATTGTTTGTTTGGTTTTTTTTAATCTACTTTGCTCAATACATATACTAGCATATGGATCAAATCTCCGTGATTTTAAAAGCTTTCACGTACAAAAAACGCAAACGACAATGTTAAGTCTTCATTCGACTCGAAGTTGAACAAATAGTTGACCAAAAAACCACAACAAAAATGTCCAAGTTTTATTTCGGTTGTGATTGTTTTGATCGAAACGCTATATATGCGGAGCTTCCGGGGGGCTTCGCCCCCATGGCCCCCCTACCAGGGCTTTGCCCTGGACCTACTGGTGGCCTTAGGCGGCCCTCAGATCCCTCGCCCTTTAGTTTGTAATTCCACTTCATTAAGAAGGTAGCTACGCCCCTGGAGTCGGTGCATTTATTGCTGTTATTGATTTGTACAATTGCAGGAAGGTTTTCAACTTTTGAAATGACCTCTGACGTCAAATTAAAGAACATATGCATATCTGGTTCTGATTAGATAACTTCAACTGCGACAGAAACTTATCAATGCACTATCTCATTACTAGCTCACCTGACCCGAAGGGTTAAGAACTATTCTCATCACTTGGTGTAATAAGGTTTTATCATAATATTAATATAATGGACACCAAAAACCTGTATATATATAATAATGGTTTGGGCGAGTTGATGTCGTTATTTTGAAAAAAAAAAGCCTTTCGTATAAAAAAGATTTATAAACGTTTAGTTCTGAAGTCTTTTGCCAATTAAAATTCAAAAGTTGTCAATTAAATTCTTACACATGTACTTATTAAACTGTATGCTTTTCTGTAAATATGACTAATTGCAGGATAGGTTTACATAAATGACAAGTGGAAAACCGTATATATATAAAGCAGAGAAGACAATTGTTTGGGAAATAAAAGATCGTATTTTTTATTTATTTTCTTCCCGATTTCAATTTCCTCAGATAAATCATCATAAATCAAGGAAATCATCTATGGTTTCTCTCCCAGCCCTCTTCTTTTTAACTGTTGATTTCGTCGATTACAAAATTTAAAAAAAAAAAAACATCATTCATAATTGGTAGTTAAATTTAATTGCAGCTACATCTTGACATTCAAGTGGTAATTGGAGTGTCTAAAATAAAGAGTTAACAATTAATAATTTATTATTACAATACATTTTAATGTAAAAGTTACGTTTACGTATAGGATTGTTCTGTCGCTACTATACTATCAATAAAAAACACATTGAACTGGTCCATGTCAAAAAATAAAGTTGATAATGGAAACGGGGAATGTGTCAACTTCAGAGACAACAACCAGATCAAAGAGCAGAAAACAGCCCAAGGCCACCAATGGATCTTCAACACAGCGAGAAAACCGCGCACCCGGAGGTGGGCTAGCTTCAGCTGGCCCCTAAACAATAATGTATACTTGTTCAGCGATAATGGACGCCACACTTAACAAAGAAACATATGAATGAACCAAAATTCTAAAAACATAGATTCAGACTTTGACAGAAAATAAACAAATATATGATATAAGACCATTTGATTAAAAATTAAATTTCGTCACTTTTATCTCCAATTACAAGTCATTAAAGAAAGAATTGCAAGAATCGTTTGCTTTTAATCAGTTCCTTTATTTTTCTAGATTAAATTATTTTTCTCGTAAATTCATGTGTACGCTCGGGCGTATTGACGTAAACGTAGCTGCGCGCCTGGCCTGTGATGCAGGCTCTTGTGTTATGAGCACGTAAATCTATATACAAAACGCAATGTAATAATTGTTTTCATAAGAAAGAAACACTGGTATTGAGACTTATGATAGCAAATAAACAATAATAATTAATAGGAAGGACACATCATTTCGTGTGTTGTATCCTCTCTACCCTAAATGTTCAAACTGAAGTCTTTTCCTTTGTAATTTTAAGCTGAAAGCCATACATACCATAGACAATATCCAAGAAAAGATTGACAAAATACACTGAAACGTATCTGGTACCTTCTGGTATGCCAGTTATTTCTTTCAAAACAACAAATATGATATCAATTACAGTATTTTGACTTCATCAGTTTCAGAAAAACCTCATTTAAAACGTATTCCATATATACCGTATTATGAGATTTTTGTTTATATTTGTAACACACTACGTTGATGGTCTCAAGGTAGCGTACGCCCCCTAGTTCTGGAGGCCGTGGGTCGGATCCCAGGGTCAAACCAAAGCCCTGAAAATATGTATTTGCCGCTTCTCCGATAAGAATGCGGCATTTAGAAATTTAGAAATAAAACAGACTAATTGACCCGGAGTCGAATAATGTGTCCGGGTAGGGTGATATGTCGTCCTACGGACTGATACCTTGTGAACTTTAGCACTTTAAAATCCATCTCAGCAAGTCCGTCTACTACATCATATCATATTAAAATGTTCTCGTCCATATTCATGCATTTAATTTGCATCTGGACAGCCATCAAATGTAACAAGCTAGTGTAGCCATGGTGGGAATTATTTTTAATTTATATAAAAAGTCTGAACCAACTCTGTTTTATCCATAAAATGGATGTAATCCGGCATGAATTTCATTTAGCAATTCCTACTTTCATCCTCATGGCCACACACTCAGGACTGTCAAAACTGATAAAAACGTCTTCAGGTAATTTATCATGAAACGGGGTCATCAGTTCTTTCGCCAAATATTATATAATACTTTATTAGTTCAACTTGTGAGATAACTTTACCAGTATGTACTAGTATTTGGCAATAGGGATGGTTAAACTTGACGAACAGAATTCTAAACCACTCGAGAAAGGGAAAACGGATATAGGATAGATACCGGCATAAGAAGACATTCCAAAGATGTTCTAGAAAAGATTTATATCAAAGTGTCGGTGCATTTATTGCTGTTATTGATTTGTACAATTGCAGGAAGGTTTTCAACTTTTGAAATGACCTCTGACGTCAAATTAAAGAACATATGCATATCTGGTTCTGATTAGATAACTTCAACTGCGACAGAAACTTATATCAATGCACTATCTCATTACTAGCTCACCTGACCCGAAGGGTTAAGAACTATTCTCATCACTTGGTGTAATAAGGTTTTATCATAATATTAATATAATGGACACCAAAACCTATATATATATATAATAATGGTTTGGGCGAGTTGATGTCGTTATTTTGAAAAAAAGCCTTTCGTATAAAAAGAATTATGAACGTTTAGTTCTGAAGTCTTTTGCCAATTAAAATTCAAAAGTTGTCAATTAAATTCTTATACATGTACTTATTAAACTGTATGCTTTCCTGTAAATATGACTAATTGCAGGATAGGTTTACATAAATGACAAGTGGAAAACCGTATATATATAAAGCGGAGAAGACAATTGTTTGGGAAATAAAAGATCGTATTTTTATTTATTTTCTTCCCGATTTCAATTTGCTCAGATAAATCATCATAAATCAAGGAAATCATCTATGGTTTCTCTCCCAGCCCTCTTCTTTTTAACTGTTGATTTCGTCGATTACAAAATTTAAAAAAAAAAAAACATCATTCATAATTGGTAGTTAAATTTAATTGCAGCTACATCTTGACATTCAAGTGGTAATTGGAGTGTCTAAAATAAAGAGTTAACAATTAATAATTTATTATTACAATACATTTTAATGTAAAAGTTACGTTTACGTATAGGATTGTTCTGTCGCTACTATACTATCAATAAAAAACACATTGAACTGGTCCATGTCAAAAAATAAAGTTGATAATGGAAACGGGGAATGTGTCAACTTCAGAGACAACAAAACCAGATCAAAGAGCAGAAAACAGCCCAAGGCCACCAATGGATCTTCAACACAGCGAGAAAACCGCGCACCCGGAGGTGGGCTTCAGCTGGCCCCTAAACAATAATGTATACTTGTTCAGCGATAATGGACGCCACACTTAACAAAGAAACATATGAATGAACCAAAATTCTAAAAACATAGATTCAGACTTTGACAGAAAATAAACAAATATATGATATAAGACCATTTGATTAAAAATTAAATTTCGTCACTTTTATCTCCAATTACAAGTCATTAAAGAAAGAATTGCAAGAATCGTTTGCTTTTAATCAGTTCCTTTATTTTTCTAGATTAAATTATTTTTCTCGTAAATTCATGTGTACGCTCGGGCGTATTGACGTAAACGTAGCTGCGCGCCTGGCCTGTGATGCAGGCTCTTGTGTTATGAGCACGTAAATCTATATACAAAACGCAATGTAATAATTGTTTTCATAAGAAACACTGGTATTGAGACTTATGATAGCAAATAAACAATAATAATTAATAGGGAAGGACACATCATTTCGTGTGTTGTATCCCTCTCTACCCCTAAATGTTCAAACTGAAGTCTTTTCCTTTGTAATTTTAAGCTGAAAGCCATACATACCATAGACAATATCCAAGAAAAAGATTGACAAAAATACACTGAAACGTATCTGGTACCTTCTGGTATGCCAGTTATTTCTTTCAAAAACAACAAATATGATATCAATTGCAGTATTTTGACTTCATCAGTTTCAGATAAACCTCATTTAAAATGTATTCCATATATACCCTATTATGAGATTTTTGTTTATATTTGTAACACACTGCGTTGATGGTCTCAAGGTAGCGTACGCCCCCTAGTTCTGGAGGCCGTGGGTCGGATCCCAGGGTCAAACCAAAGCCCTGAAAATATGTATTTGCCGCTTCTCCGATAAGAATGCGGCATTTAGAAATTTAGAAATAAAACAGACTAATTGACCCGGAGTCGAATAATGTGTCCGGGTAGGGTGATATGTCGTCCTACGGACTGATACCTTGTGAACTTTAGCACTTTAAAATCCATCTCAGCAAGTCCGTCTACTACATCATATCATATTAAAATGTTCTCGTCCATATTCATGCATTTAATTTGCATCTGGACAGCCATCAAATGTAACAAGCTAGTGTAGCCATGGTGGGAATTATTTTTAATTTATATAAAAAGTCTGAACCAACTCTGTTTTATCCATAAAATGGATGTAATCCGGCATGAATTTCATTCAGCAATTCCTACTTTCATCCTCATGGCCACACACTCAGGACTGTCAAAACTGATAAAAACGTCTTTAGGTATTTCATCATGAAACGGGTCATCAGTTCTTTCGCCAAATATTATATAATACTTTATTAGTTCAACTTGTGAGATAACTTTACCAGTATGTACTAGTATTTGGCAATAGGGATGGTTAAACTTGACGAACAGAATTCTAAACCACTCGAGAAAGGGAAAACGGATATAGGATAGATACCGGCATAAGAAGACATTCCAAAGATGTTCTAGAAAAGATTTATATCAAAGTGTCGGTGCATTTATTGCTGTTATTGATTTGTACAATTGCAGGAAGGTTTTCAACTTTTGAAATGACCTCTGACGTCAAAGTAAAGAACATATGCATATCTGGTTCTGATTAGATAACTTTAACTGCAATAGAAACTTATCAATGCAATCATTATACTAGCTCACCTGACCCGAAGGGTTAAGAACTATTCTTATAACTTGGTGTAATAAGGTTTCATCATAATATTAAAATAATGGACACCAAAACCTGTATATATATATATATATATATATATATATAGAGCCTTAATTTCGTATAAAAAAATATAAGCGTTTAGTTCTGAAATCTTTTAGCAATTAAAATTCAAAAGTTGTCAATCAAATTCTTAATCGTATTGAAATGTATGCTTTTTTTGTAAAAATGGATAGTTTTACATAAATGACAAGACTTAGTGCAAAACCGTATGTATAAGGCGGGGAAGATAATAGTTTGGGAAATGAAATATCGCTTTTTTAATTATATACTTCCCGATTTCAATTTACTCAGATAATCATCAGAAACCAAGAAAATCATGTATGGTTTCTTTCCCATCGATCCCTCTTCTTTTTAACTGAGGATTTCTCAAAACAATGCAGTCGATTACAAAATTAAAAAAAAAATCATCATTTATATGAGGTAACATAATGGGCAGTTAAATATAATTGTAGCTACATCTTGACATTCAAGTGTTTGTTGGAGTGTCTATAATAAAGAGTTAACTAATATTTTATTATAACAATACATTTTATATATAATTAAATTGTATTGATGTGACTTGTAAATATTTACCTTAATGTATCGGATTTTTCCTTCGCTACTACTTTCGATAATGAAACCTTGTAAAGAAAGTTCATGTATCAACTTTTTCAGCATTTTTTCAAAAAGGAAAGAACGTTTAATAGATACGGATTAATTATTTGAATATATAATTATGTCAATTATTTTTTTTGACATCTGAAGGCCTTTTTAATTTCTTCCTGGGGCCGTGGGTCAGGCCGTCAGACGTCAGCTAGGGCAATCTTGGATTTTATCAATATAAAATAAGCAATGCGAACGATTTTCTTACTTCTTCATAAAACTACAGTGAAAATACAATTCTTCGCCACATGTGCATTTCATATCTTTCCAGGTCAATTGATACATGATTTAAACATACAACAAATATATATCAGAACAATAACCATAACAACACGTGTCTATAAGGAATGTTCAAGACGGTAGTTATTTAACGTAAAATAAATTAACCCATCATAATTAATGTAGAAAGACATAAATCATTGTCATTAGGGATACTTAGAAAAACTATTTACACATTTGCATATTGATTTGTTCTTCCGACGAACTACAAAATGGTGTACCAGAATGGAATCTGTATTGGATTAGTTTATCTTGTATAGACATCTGTGAGTTTGAGAGATAACGTGCACTATTTAATGAATCGTCCGATAGGATGGATGTAATATATCAATACTTATAATTTTAGAAGAACATTTTTAATATAAGTCTAGTATGACTGGCATTCAGAAATTTGTGTATCAAATTGTCGGCATAAATTATGCAATTTGTGTGATATTTAAATTATTATGGAAGTGTGTTGGGCATCCTATTCAATATTTGCGTCTATTGAACAAGAAGCCACCAAGTACTCGCCCGGAGTGTCTATTAGATGAAAGTTTTGGTACGCATGGATTTATACAACTTAAGGTAAGCAAGTCATCACATAAAAAATTTATATATCTGCAGTTAAGGAGTTCTCACGGGCAGTCACTATTACAAAATGTTACAAATTTGTAGCATGAAAATGCAAAAAGAACTACGTCAAAAATTATTTTCTTGTGAGTGTTTGTGTGTGTATTGTGCACTAAACACTTTACAAAAACTCTAAAAATCACTCAGGCAATTTTCCAATACAAGAGAGTAGATAAGATAAGATAAGATAAGATAATTTATTGGTTCAAAATCCAAAATTATAGGATTGTTACCAAGACAATAGACATTGACTATACATAAACATACAAACATAATCTAACCACATTTATAGACATTATTTATATAACTGTATATCCCCTCCATTATTAAAAGAAAATATTGTTACAATAATAAATGAATGTAGTATGATTTATTGTTGATTTTGTTGTTGTCCGAGAGGAACAAGCATTGGAAGGACTATATAGTTTTCCGAGAGGAACAAGCATTGGAAGGACTATATAGTTGTCCGAGAGGAACAAGCATTGGAAGGACTATATAGTTGTCCGACAGGAACAAGCATTGGAAGGACTATATAGTTGTCCGAGAGGAACAAGCATTGGAAGGACTATATAGTTGTCCGAGAGGAACAAGCATTGGAAGGACTATATAGTTGTCCGAGAGGAACAAGCATTGGAAGGACTATATAGTTGTCCGAGAGGAACAAGCATTGGAAGGACTATATAGTTGTCCGAGAGGAACAAGCATTGGAAGGACTATATAGTTGTCCGAGAGGATCAAGCATTGGAAGGACTATATAGTTTTCCGAGAGGAACAAGCATTGGAAGGACTATATAGTTTTTGTTTTCAGTATTTTCCTTAGATTTTTAATTCCAGTGGATAAGTGAAATATAAATTATTTTTGCTGTATCTGCTGGACCAAGAATTTGATGTTATGGGCGCTATTCAATAATAATTAGGAGTTAGATAACCTTATTTTGATAAAAATTGGTTGTAATTTTACCTATAAATGACATTTCTCCCTTTTTCAGGTGGGGCGCGTGCCGGGCGCCCCATCTGAATCCGCACCTGAAGGCAACATTATGCATTTATTTGCTATAAAATTGAGCAAAATAAGTGGTGCAAAAATGTCACATATTTCCCTAAAATTTGCAGGGCCAAAAGTAAAATTTCAATCCCAGGGCCGTAAATTAGAACTTGTTTAATAGGAGGCATTAGAATAGGCGGGGATCTTGATGTCGCCTAAACCGCCCGAAGTTGGGTAGTTATTCGTGCATTAGCCTGCTTGTTTGCCGTTTCCCGTGATATTTTTATTTGGTTTTAGAGAAACTTTTTCAAACCTCAAAACTAAAAGGGCAATCATTTTGATTATTAATATCAAATTCTCCTTTTATTATTTGCCTTTAAATTTTGGTTAAGGTATTAATGAACATTGTTATTATTTATTAAAATGATTTGTCAAAGTCTTAATTTTGTTCTTATTTGCGATAGTAGTGTACTTGTTCTATAAAATTTTCTCATATCTCGATAAAAGATATAGCAAGTGTTCTAGCTTGCTTGGACATTAGCTTCCACGTGATCATTGTTGCTGATTGAAGTTCTGTAGACAAAGGTATTATCAAAATAACAACTACAACTGCTATTGTTTCAAAATTAAGACGTCGTTATGTAATTGGGCGGCATTTCAGATTTTGAACGCATCAGTTAGGAGCACGTTAAACTACAATGTTATATCTACAAGGGTGAAATATTTACTACTATAATTCAGATCAAAAATTTGTGAAAAGGATCTATAAGAGTATAGAATGTACGTAAAAAGCATCGATTACTATTCCTTTTTTAATTCAAATTTCTCGAAATTGCGTCCACAGATTTACACGGATACGCTTTTTTTACTGCAATATTGGCGTTCATGTTTTTTCTTGCATCAGCCATTGTATTTAATGATTAAGACGGGGGAAAAGAATCTGGTGACCCCCTTATATTCTCACACCATTTAAGCGAAAATGAGCACTGCGGTAACTCCAGTTTCAAATAAAATTCTACCACATCAACATTCCATACATTTTTAGTTTCTGTTTTTGTAATTATTTAAATCAATTGTTTGTCTAGAATCTACAAATTAATGCTGCATGTACCTTTTTTATATGTATATGTAGTTCAATGAATTATGAAAATCCGAAATATTGTCCAACTATGTTTACACTGTCTTAGTTAAAGTCAGTTTGTATGATGATGCATAAGATTTGCCAACAGTAGTCTAGTTTGTAATTTCATCAAGTATATCAAGAACATTTCATAGTGTTTCTACAACCAAGCTTAACTATTGGTTTGTGATGTCCATCAAGTTTCGTTTCTTCTAGTTTGCAGGAACCGTTTTCCCCGGTAGAATAGGCATTTCTCTTGATCATACATCAAATAAATTCAACGGCGACTTGGCCTTAATCTTTCATAGATGCATGGTGATTTTACCTAGAATTGCCATAAAAATTCTGACAACTGCTGACAATGACAAAATTAAGGTAGTATACCCGACAGTTCACAAAAATAATACTTCGCATTTGGAAGGTCTTGATTGACTCTAGTCTTGACAGCATCAAGTGTCCAGTATCAAGACGGAAATGTTTTTGGTTTTTATTTCTCTCTTGTATTATTTTGTTGGTGGGCCGACAATAGGAGGCGACTGCCTACATGCCTCTATATAATTTACGGCCTTGCAATCCCATAGAGTAATGTTGCAATAACATAGATAGGTTTATCAAGACATTCAGTAACCAGAAAGGCCTGGTGTAAAATAAACAGATGTTAATATAAAGATTTTCTTAGAAATTTGAGATTGATCAGTTTTAGTTAAGAATATCGAATTGTACACACACCACTCTTTCCCCGATGGATTTTTCAAATATGAAAGTAATTGTGCAATAAGATTCATCAGTGGAGGATCCAGAACTTTTTATAAGGGGGGCCTCTGACTGACCTAAAAGGGGGGGGGGGGGCGATCCAGTCATGCTTCAGTGATTCCCTATATAATCAACCAAATTTTTCCCACAAAGGGGGGGGTCCTGCAGGCCCCCTGGATCCGCCTATGTTCATTTCTATATAGCGGAAGAATAATTTTGCCTTAAAAGTGGGTTTATATGAACGTCAAGATTGTGGTATTTTTTTTTTTTTTTTTGTGTTTGGTTATTTTTGATTGACAATCCGTATTTTCGTATCCAAACCGGCCATAGTACCAGAAATTATTGGAATGTTTACAAACGCGAACTTTTCAATACATTTTAAGAAAAATTAGACTATTTACATGTATCTATCAAGAGATCTAATAAAAATCGCTTTTCGTCTAAATTTTTCGTTAGCTTGCATTGAAAAGTTTTTACTGAATTTTATGTTTTTAATATTTTGATATTTTTTAATTAACAGGTCTTTAAAAAGAAAAGTGTAACTGATTATTTGGCATGGTCTACCATTTATTGTACAATCCATCAAATGGTGTACTAAATATCATATTAACAATTTTAATTAGTACTATTGTACATGAAGTTGACTCTCCTACATTATATATATAGGTTATTTCTTCTTCCCTGTATCCACTTGAAAAAGAAAATATGTGTTATCTGCTGGGAAGGAAATGAAAAAATCTTTTGATCAAATAAATATTGATGCATTTACTCGTGAGAAATGATTTGCCAAGGTCAGCCCTGTCACGGAGGCGAGTGCGCAAGCTTAAGGATTCAATCCCCCAAACGGGTCAATTCAGATTTTAAAAATGATATTTGGTGCCTTTTTACTTAGCATATGTGTATATACGTAGAAATTGACGCACCTTGATACTTATAATTAGTGAAACAAACCGCTTTCGGGAAAGGGGGAAGTGCACTGATGGTTTCAATGGGGTTATTCCCTTTACCAGAACAAACAACGATTTTCAACTTCAAAAGATTCAAAAATGGTGAATTTTATATTTAAAAAAGTAGTAAACTTTGAACTGAATATTATTTTTTTTGTAAAAAATAGTCCAAGATTTCAAATCGCTTCTCAAAACATGCCGTCGGACGTCAGAACAATCTATGTCTATGAAAATACGTCGGGTGTTTTAAAGCGATGTAAAACGCAACATATATACCTGACTGCATGTGCTCTTGATGACACAATGTAAACTGCGTATATAGATGTAAGAAGATGTGGTATGATTGCCAATGAGACAACTCTCCATCCAACTCAAAATTTATAAAAGTAAACCATTATAGGTCAAAATACGGTCTTCAACACGGAGCCTTGGCTCACACCGAACAGCAAGCTATAAAGGGCCCCAAAAATTACTAGTGTAAAACCATTCAAACGGGAAAACCAATGAATGTATTTAAAACAAACCTCGTATTAACTAGCTATTTCTTAAATTTTGCATTTAAATGAGATTGTAATTATAAGAATTAAATGCTTCCTTTTTTAGTTCGATAGGTTCAGTGTGCTCACAATTTTAATTTTTATTTCAAAGTATTGCTCAGAATGAAGTCCCGACATGAGAACATTCCAGACAATAATCTAATATAACGTACACGACATATTATTAAGAGAAATAGGGATATGGGGTGTGTTATAGAGACAATCTGGAAATCTGATTTATCAAAAGCGTTGATCACTTTTAATGGTATTTTTCACCTTAACAGATGCTGGAATGTTTCTAGTAAAAGCTGATATGCCCACACCTAATAAATAATCGCCCCTTGTGTTGACTTAAGTGGTACTCAATAACCGAAACACTTGAAATTGAAAATACATTGTTTGGAGCATAATCAATAAAGTGAGTAGAATTACTAACATGCAGGTCATGAAGAAAATTAGATAACCAAACATGCACGTGCTAAATACTTATCTGCTGTACTAAATGCTCTCATATAAAATCTTTTGATTAATTTCGACCAAATGATGAAGAATAGGAATTTACAAATATAAGAAGGAGTAACTAAACAAAACCAGATGTAAAAACAGGTTTTAACGCTTTGATGTTAAGGACAATTTTGAAACATCACATTTTTTTTGTTAAATTTTTATAATAGGATCTTAATCTTAAACAAAACGATTTGGTATTAAAACAAAATACGTACCTTTATTTCTAATGGAATTTTGGTTTAGGTTATGAACCTCAAAATGCACATGACATAAAGCTGTGACCCGAATTTTGTTCGGAAAATGACTTTACCAAGTCAGGAATATGACAGTTGTTTTCCATTCGTTACGTTGGTGATAAAGTCTTACGTTTTATTTTGTCAGTTTTTATGGAATTCCTTTTTGAATTTTCCTTGGAGTTCGGCATTTTTGTTATACTTTTTTAATAACGCTTGAAATTGTTTTTTTAACAATTCAGAGGATATTGACATAATCTCTTTTAATTGTATTTGGCGATAAAATTTTCCGCAAAGTAATTAAACTTTACTGCAAGAAACAAGATAAAAATGGTATTCAATCTATTGGTCAGGGAATTTTAGAAAAGACAATTAAGGTTATCAAGGACCTTCGTTAGCCAGGTGAGCGATTCACTTGTTTGCCGTCGAGTTTATATCAAGTATTCCAAAGGTCAATTTAAGCATATAACCATTATCATTTAAATATTCTTCTTAGACTAATACCAAACTTAGTCTGTAAGTAGAATCTAATTATAGAGCATGTAATTCATAATTTCGTAGGCCAGCCTTTAAGTCTATAAGGGCATGTTTTAGACAAACATATGTTGTATTGTTTACACATGTACGTTTTAGACACATGTTTCTAACATTTCCAGTCAAAATAGTGGAGATCTTTTTTTATCAACTCCATCAGTAAAAATCAACTATCAATAGATCAATAATTGTATTACTCGAGTTGTGAATATGTGCTAAATTTGATCCCCTCTCACTAATAGTTCGACATAGGTAAATCAATTTTATTTAATGGAATCGGTGTTTATATATGGTAGCGGTATTTGAACTTCTCATTCTGTCACCCCAAGGGTTGACTTGGGTATAGCCTCTGCACGTGAAAGAGCCATTGGCAATAACTTTATGAGGGATCCTTATGAGTGGCCTGCTGCAAAAGAAATTTCAATTCCATCCAACTTGCCCTCATTTTCCACGCCTAGTTTACGCGTAACCCATCTCTAGGTTAAGGGTTAAATTGAAGGTCAGACGAATTCGAATTCAATGAGGTCGAATTATTCACTTGCAAGTGAATAATTTATCAGCGATGTTTCTTGGCTTATTTCGACAAAATTGAACCAAAATGGCTACTAAAAGCGAATTATTATTTCACTATTTCACTTTCTTTAGTGATTGAACAAAAAAAAAATCATATTTTAATTTTGTTATATCTCGTAGCTAATGCCGCTTTATCATAAATATAATAGAAATAATATGTATTTACAGTTTACTATCAATTCCTAGTTTACTATCCACAGAGGTCACTGATAGTTGAAGAACGCTTCAAACATTTAAAAATTCTATTTTGAAGCGAGATTCTTTTGTAACCAGTTTTCCCACTGTCGCAAGTGTCCATGAAATGACAGTTTAACCTTTACTTCACTCGTTCTCGTTGGTGCGCATACACACAAACAAGACAAGTAGTTGAAGAAATTGAAGACAAATATTTCGAATAGCGTACAATTTGTCTTGAATGGATGCATTTGGAATATCCGAAAGTCTGTTTCCGGCATGACATTTTCCTTTCACAGTCCCTAATTCGTGACCCTCAGAACTGGTGGTGCTAATCTTTGCTTCACGACCTGTTCCCTGTTAGGTCGCTCTTTGTGTCATATAACTAAAGATAATGAAACTGAACCCGAAAATGAATTTAGAAAGGATATATTTGTCATAAAAGTGTTCGTGAACATTAATATCATATTAATTTTAACGCAATCTTTACTCAAATCTATTGTCTGATTATATACCAATAATAACAAAGAAATTGTGAAATAGAATTGTTATCTACATAAAAGTGCAACACAGTAAAATTATGTTTGATTTTGTTACCAAGCGTGTGTTGATAACATATGAGTACCATTTACAGTTGCTGATAGCCTTCTCAGTTTGAGAGGATAATTGTGTGTCAGTTTGGGTATTAGTACTGAGGAGTTTGGCAGGATTTTTTTAAGGGGAGGGGAGGGGTGGGTTGGAGGATTCGAGAGACAATATAAGTTTTGTACTTTGATGTAATTAAACAACTTGCATAGAGATGCGATGAGCGACGTTTGGCTCTTAGGCATTGTTTGGAGCCACTAGTTTTCTGGCTTTACCGGTCAAAAACTTATTTTCAATTTTCACTTTTATACACATATACTTTGGTAAACTGTTTATTTTCATTCTGTTTTGAGCAAGTTTGTTTATTTTCAGTTCTTAATAGACCCGAAAATTCATTTAAAAATCCTCCTGCGCCCCAGAATATCAAAAAAACAACCCCTAATTGTATTATAAAGCAAATTATTTGAGTGTATGATGTACAGTATGATTCTACAATAATATAAAAAAGATATGCTAATAATAATAAAATTTCTAGTGAGGAATTTGTGTTTTTGTTAATGATGAATAATATTCACAAACGAAATAGATGAGAAGCAGATGTTGAAAAGACATTAAACTCTTATTATCAAGAAGAAGAGCGACTCTCATTAACATATTTTATATTATTTCTAGGATGTTAAATGGCATTGCGTTAGTAAAGGAAACAATGACAAACCACTGATGTTGTTCCTACATGGTTTTCCTGACTTCTGGTTTGTGTGGAGACATCAAATTAAAGAATTCAGTCACAGATATAGGTAGGATATATAGTACTCAATCAGAAATTTAGGTAGGATACAAAGTATTCAGTCAGAGATATGGGTAGGATACAAAGTATTCAGTAGGAGATATGGGTAGGATACAAAGTATTCAGTCCGAGATATGGGTAGGATACAAAGTATTCCCTCGGAGATATAGTTAGGATACAAAGTATTCAGTCAGAGCTATAGTTGGGATACAAAGTATTCAGTCAGAGCTAAAGGTGGGATACAAAGTATTCACTCAGAGATATAGTTAGGATTAACAATATTCAGTCAGAGATATGGGTAGGATACAAAGTATTCAGTCAGAGCTATAGGTGGGATACAAAGTATTCACTCAGAGATATAGTTAGGATTAACAATATTCAGTCAGAGATATAGGTAGGATTCAAAGTATTCACTCAGAGATATAGTTAGGATTTAACAATATTCAGTCAGAGATATAGGTAGGATACAAAGTATTCACTCAGAGATATAGTTAGGATTAACAATATTCAGTCAGAGATATAGGTAGGATACAAAGTATTCAGTCAGAGATATAGGTAGGATACAAAGTATTCAGTCAGAGATATGGGTAGGATACAAAGTATTCGCTCAGAGATATAGGTAGGATACAAAGTATTCACTCAGAGATATAGGTAGGATACAAAGTATTCAGTAAGATATACAGGTAGGATACAAAGTATTCAGTTAAAGATATAGGTAGGATACAAAGTATTCAGTAAGAGATATGGGTAGGATACAAAGTATTCAGTAACAGATTTAGGTAGGATACAAAGTATTCAGTAAGAGATATGGGTAGGATACCAAGTATTCAGTCAGAGATATGGGTAGGATACAAAGTATTCCTCAGAGATATAGTTAGGATACAAAGTATTCAGTCAGAGATATTGGAAGGATACAAAGTATTCGCACAGAGATATAGGTAGGATACAAAGTATTCACTCAAAGATATAGTGGATACAAAGTATTCACTCAGAGATATAGGTAGGATATAAAGTATTCAGTCAGAGATATAGATAGGATATAAAGTATTCAGTCAAGAGATATAGGTAGGATTAACAGTATTCAGTCAGAGAGATAGGTAGGATACAATGTATTCACTAAGATATAGGTAGGGTACAAAGTATTCAGTACGAGATATAGGTAGGATACAAAGTATTCAGTAAGATATACAGGTAGGATTAACAGTATTCAGTCAGAGATATGAGTAGGATACAAAGTATTCAGTCAGAGATATAGGTAGGACAGAAAGTATTCAGTCAGAGATATGAGTAGGATACAAAGTATTCAGTTAAAAATATAGGTAGGATACAAAGTATTCAGTAGGAGATATGGGTAGGATACCAAGTATTCAGTAAGAGATATGGGAAGGATACAAAGTATTCAGTAAGAGATTCAGGTAGGATTAACAGTATTTAGTCAGAGATATGGGTAGGATACAAAGTATTCAGTAAGAGATATGGGTAGGATACAAAGTATTCAGTACGAAATATAAGTAGGATTAACAGTATTTAGTTAGAGATATGGGTAGGATACAAAGTATTCAGTAAGAGATATAGGTAGGATACAAATTATTCAGTAAGAGACATGGGTAGGATACAAAGTATTCAGTCAGCGATATGGGTAGTATACAAAGTCTTCAGTCAGAGATGTGGGTAGGATACAAAGTATTCAGTAAGAGATATAGGTAGAATACAAAGTATTCAGTAAAAGATTTGGGTAGGATTCAAAATATTCAGCAAAAGATATGGGTAGGATACGAAGTATTTAGTCAGAGTTATAGGTTGGATACAAAATATTCAGTCAGAGATATAGTGTATATAACAAGAAAAATATAAAGGGAAATATGTAAAATATATCTCTTAAATATATTCATGCATATGAAGAAATACGTGTCGTTGCAACGGAAATCTGCATCATTCTTTACATGCCTATATTTAAACAAAAACAGATGTTTCTCATGAAAGACATTCATCGAAGACATACTGTTTTATACATAGAAAAACATATTTATATTAACAAAATAGAACAGATGTGATTATGTCAGATCATCATAAAATTTGTTGCTACTCGTTAACGCCCATAAAGTAAAGTCTGAATGGGGTTAACAGAATAGAGAATCAAAGGGCAAAACAATAAGGAATCAAGAAAAGTTGAGGAATACATAAATAAAGACCCACCAAAGACACTCATAAAGGACAATATTCCTAGTTAACCCTGGGTGTTCAAACTAGTTAAGTGAACTTTCCTACTTCTTACGTCCAGGGTTAACTGGTGACCTGTTGAAATGCTGATGAGTAGCAGCAAATTTGATGACAGGACATAATACAGCAATGATTATTGTTACAGTAAAACAAACCTTCCTCAGATACCCGAGATTTGGATCCTACGTATAGTATTTGTTGTCCTGAAAATGCGTTATATATTATCAAGTTCACACGCAGCAGATAAGGGAGCTACCATTTGATTTTTATGGGGGGCTAGGATGAAATTGGAAAAAAATAGGCAGGACAGGAGTTTTGAGTAAAAAAAAGGCAGGATGAGCAACTTGTTAAAAAAAAAGGCAGGATGACAATTTGTGTAAAAATTCAGGATAAACTAGTAAAAAAAAGGCAGGACCGAATAGAGTAAAAATAAAAGGCAGGACAGAGATTACAACTAAAAAAAAAGCAGGACAAAATTTTTCATCCTAGCCCCCATAAAAATCAAATGGTAGCTCCCTAACCAACAATCAGGCAATCATTTCGTTTGTTATCTATTTCCCGGAAAGACTTACAAAGACAGACACCAACGTACAGCACATGATACATATAGTCCGACTTGATGCAGGCACATATGTGACGTCTTAGTGCGTGCACCCGCTCTCTATTGCCTATCTAGCCCATATGTCGTAAACATGGTAAAGGTATTTAAAGCATTCAATAAATAAAACCTTGTTCAGTGTAGCTACCAACAGGATTACCACCAACTTGATCAAGGAAATAAAAAAGGTACATAATTTGTAAAGCAGGATCAAAATGCGCTCGCTACAGAATGCTAGCTAAGGTATCCAAAGCTTTGGTTAACCATATTATACAATTTATTTATTTAACAGAACAGTTGCTATAGACTTGAAAGGATTTGGAGATTCTGACAAACCAACAGAAATCACTGCTTACTTAACTTCGAAAATAAGAGAAGACATTTCCAACCTTGTACGAGCTTTAAGTAAGATATTGCTGATGTTTATATATACTGTGCAAAACAGTTGAGGGTAATTGAGTAATATTTTCCATTACAGTTCTGTACATTCCCAACGAAAGCATTTTCTCTTCAAAACGTACAGTTTAAAACGAGACAAAGTAGCTGTTCTCTTACTAAACTGACATGATCATGTTGAAAGCTTGAAAAAAGCTAAAGATAATAGTATTCCACCTGTGCTCTTTTTCTGTTAAACTGCAAGTTTCTGAAATTAGATTTTTCTCCCCCACAATTTTGATCCTACACGAAAATGATCGCAGTTTGCTGGAATTTGACTACCATGAAGCCTTCTCTACTGTAAAAATGTAAGAGGAGAAATGAACAAATGTACAAAAAAGGCCTAAACGTTCCTAATTTTTCTTTAAAAAATATCGAATCTAGGAATACTGACGGCTTTAGATCTAAACATTGGGGTGAAATTGTCAAAATGGGGATTTGGGTTAAAAAAAAGTGTTCATGTGTAAAAGAAACAAAATATAAATGGGGATTGCAAAATTGGTCACTTTTTGCACCTAATATTTGTATAACTCTGCATGGAACGAAAGAATTGGGTCATGTCAAAATGGTAGTGGTGAGCGGTGTGTGCTTGGAAGATTTTAGCATTTCAATCCAAGATTTTGTGAGAGAAAAAAATATTATTACTTTAATTTGTTTTTCGCTAATTTGATTTTTTTTTTTTTTTTTTTTGTATAATTTTGCACACGCCGAAATACAAGCAAATGAACGGAATTAAAATCCCCAAGCTTTTCATACGTTTTCAATAAAATTTAGGGTGTATTTGTTTCCTCTAAACGGGTTTTAGTTTCTGTTAGGCAGTTTGATGTACATGTACCTTCTACTTTCTTCCCTCCAAACGGACGATCTAGTTCGAAACCGAACTGGTTTTACAATATTGCGCAAGAAAATTAAGATAATATGCCTGACGCATTGACCTGATAAAAATTAGTATTCACCGCAACGGATGGCATGTGTTAGGTGTCAAATTCCTCATTTTTCATGGTTAAATGTCTCCTTTAAAAAACAATATCGGGTTTTTTATTACCTGATTTTGTACAGTTAATGCGTAATTAGACAACAATATTTGATATATTGAATCTGCACAAGGTATATGATATATTGAATCTGCACAAGGTATATGATATACTGAATCTCCACTAGGTACATGATATATTGAATCTGCGAAAGGTATATGATATATATTGAATCTGTACAAGGTATATGATATATACTGAATCTGCACAAGGTATACATGTCCATCAGACAGGGTTCACCTGATTTTGACATAGTGATCAACGTTAAGTTTACGTGGTTGGGTCTGGTTCTCAATTCTTATAAGCAACTATATTTGGTGTAAAACTGAAATAAATGTTCATGTCCGTCTGGCAGGGTTCATCTGGCCTTGACCTCATTTTCTGACCACGGACATTTGTTTAGATTCGTTAGCTTTCATTAATTTGTGACTTTGAAACGAAGCAAACCCGGGTCCCGAATAATGACCACACCAGGTTATGTATGATGTTGACGGTAAACAAAATGACCAAAATCGGGTCCTTCCAGGACATTGTATGACCTCTGCAATTTGTTGCACTATAATTGAACATAACATACCATACTCATATGCTATTTCGAGTACACTTTGGTCAATTATAAATTCTTATACACATTTTTTTCATAAAGATTTTTTTTTTTCAGATTACCAGTCGTGTATATTGGTAGCCCATGACTTCGGAGGAACAGTAGCGTATCATGTTGCTACAGAATTTCCAGAGTTAGTTGATAAATTGATTATTTTGAATTCTCCACATCCTGGAGCGTTTTTAGAAGCAGTTAAAACAAGAAAGTCACAGAAAGCAAAGTCTTGGTAACTGTTTTTTTTAATACTTTTTCAGTGAATAATACATTACTTTAAAATTAACGAAATGCCGGGAGTTCCAAGAACGATGACTCAAGAGCAATGAAAAACATTCTTACATGCATGTGATATATATATATATATATAATATATAAGTAAGCTTAAAACTAGAGAACCACTACATATACTTCAAACACCAACAAGGGTTACTTTAAAACATGGTCACCCGGACTTCAAGAGTTCCCAATGTCCGACTACTTTGATACACAATCCCATCAGGATGAAATGAGTACATTAAATCCTACCTCTTGTTGTAGGAGAGAGCAGCGCGCTTCGCATGGAAAAGAATTTTTTCAACAACTTCTAAGGGTCTTTATATGACTGCCCAGATGCAAAGCAAAATGCATTACCCTTTGTATTATTTCGGCTTTTTTTGTTGTATTTGTTATCGTTCTAAATATGCATAAAATATTTGACACCGGATTTCAACAAGCAACACTTGTACACCAATACAGTAATTACTCTAACTTTCATCTCGCAGTTCTAAGATGAGATGGTTATCATTTAGTCATCACCCATATGATCTTTTGGTCATCTAAGTAAACAGTACATCCATACTTTGAAAAAAAAAAAATAGTAGACCATACAGAACACCCAAGCACAAGGAACTTTCTTCCAAAGCCAATCACTATTTGGGAGCATAATAGGAGTATCATCATATATAAGGAGACAACCAATTGATTTTAGGGTCGGGTAGGGACAGGAAGATATTCTGATTGAATATACTGGCCTCATAAGAAATGAAGAAGAATAATCAATCGACATGAATTAGGATATGATTTATACGCAACTATTGGGGTAAAAGTCGCCTCTCTTTATACAGAAAATTAGACTTCAAATGTTGGTATCACGCAAGAGTTCTCTAATATAAACATTCTACTTTCTACACAGAAACAGTCCTCAACACTAAATAGGTTGATTCTAGAGTTTGTCTCTAGTGCTGTGTGGAGGCAGTAGAACGTTTCCCCGTGCTTGAGGTGTATGCTCTTATAATATTTACAGTTATGGTGTGCTTGTTCATGTGAGAATTTCTCATATTAATACACCGTCAAAATTTCATGTTTGGTTAAATTTCTTCAAAATACTGGTCTGGTCATCTGTTTTGTATATTGCCCTTTCATACTATTTTAAACTGCTAGGTTTTCTTACAAATATTTCGATGTGCCCCGTGCTGTCTATTCAAATTCAAATTCAAATTCAAAGTTTTATTTAGAGTCGATATTTCATAAACTACATAAACACAAGCTCTAGTGAGCTTTTCAAATCGACTATCATTTGTTGTTTAGTTTTATATGTATTGTCTATCATTTGTTGTTTCGAAATTATTGGTCTTTTGTTGGGCAATGTATGACAAATATATGTCCAAAAACCTCGCCCGTAATTATAAATTATGTAATTCATTGACCGCTCCCGACATGTGTAACTTCAAGACATATTTTAGCGGTGATCGATGTCTTTCAAAATTGCTTTATTTTTATCAATAGTACCGCTTAAGTCGACGCTAGGGGCCGTCTTGACCTTGTTGTAAGGTATGAATGATTTGTTCATTGTTGAAGACCCTACATCAACTGTCAAGATGAAGAACATGAATAAAAGCCCTGTTTATTGATAATTTTCTATGTTTTCTATGTATTGTGTGCGATTTTGTCCCATGTACATTTACTCCATATCCTTTCATTTTCTATTGACATACGTTGCCTATTAGACAGTAAATATAACAATATATGTTTTCTAGGTATATGGTGCTGTTCCAGGTCCATTATCTTCCTGAAATTCTCCTTCGGGTGTTTGATTATGAATTTCTACGATGTATGTGTGGAGGTAGACTGGGCAGTGCTGTAACTGATGACGAAATACAAGCTTACCGTTATATGTACTCAAAACATGGTATGTTGGATAAGGTCAAATATATTAAAAAAAGATATTTACATATAAAAATAAGAAGATGTGGTGTGATTGCCAATAAGACCACTCTCCACAAGAGACCAAAAGACACAGAAATTGACAACTATAGGTCACCGGATGGCCTTCCACAATGGGTAAAACTCGTACCGCATAGTCAGTTATAAAAGGCTTAGAAATGACAAATGTAAAACAATTCAAACGAGAAAAATAACGGCCTGATTTATGTACATAATAATGATTGAAAAACAAATGATATACGGCAACAAACGACAACCACTGAATTACAGGCTCCTGACTTGGGACAAGCACATACAGAATGTGGCGGGGTTTAACTAGTTTGTTGGCGCCAAACCCTCCCCCTAACCTGGGACAGTGGTGTATCAGTATAACATAAGAAAAAACTATGCAAAACAAAAAACAAAAAACAAACATGAGAAACAACAAAAAACGACAACTATAAAAATCAGTTGAAAAGGGTTTAACCAGGGACAGTCTATACTAAAGTCCCTGGTTTAACTCATCAGATGGATACAAAGCAGAAACTCATCTAACAAAAACACGGAGTGGACGTGGCAGGGTACTTATACATCCCCACAACAAAAAGACACCAAGTACACCTGTAAGAAATTTTGCCAAAATTCAGATTTAATCAATATCAGTGTAGGAACAATATAAGTTACAAGTAAATCTTCCCAGTCATCACAATATCATTGCATTAAAGCAAGTATCGGTTCATACAGCTAATACAGATCACGTGATTTCTACATATTTCTATTATTGTATATTTTACGTTTTAGGGTTTTCAAAGCAACTGAACATGTACAAAGCTGCATTGAGTTACAGAAAATTTTGTGATACAGTATCAACAGAGATCGACATTCCATCGCTGATTATCTGGGGTGCAGGTGATTCATTTCTCGATAAGGAACTAGCAGAAATGAACAGAAAATATTTACCAAAAATGAAAATCAAAATTTTAAATGAGGCTGGACATTGGCCACACATTGATAAAGCTGGTGAAGTGAATACCGCGATTCAAGATTTTCTGGATGAAAATGACTAACACTTAAATGGTTAAATGTAAACACAAACACTTATTTATATATATATATTATACTTATAATTATAATTTATTTACTTGTACAGAATGTAGCACTTTAATGTGTATAATTAGTATGATAATACAATAAATGTTCTGTTAAAATTGAGTATTTATATAATAAAATTGCTGTTGACACAGAGACAATCAAATACGATGCTAGCTGTAAACTTCCTTCTGATTTTCCTTTAACGTTATGTTATTGAAATGGATAGGTTATCGGACGAACGAATTTACCAGACATGAGGGTATGCTCACTTTGTCTGTTTTTTTTTTTTATTATTTTTTAGCCATGGCGTTGTCAGTTTATTTTCAATGTATGGGTTTGACTGTCCCTCTGGTATCTTTCTCCCTCTTTTGTTACAATTTACTTACAATTTATTGTATTCTTATTTTTTTTGGGAGGAGGGTGTCGTGTTTTTTACAGTTGCAAGGTAGTCAATCGTAAAAAAAAAGGTGTCTGAACTGTTGCATATGTTTAAAGAATGTTCTTGTAATATTTTTTAACATATTTTTATATTTGACTTATAAAATAAAATTTTCACTGAATGTTTGCAGTGCATGAAAGGTTGTTTAAAACCTACACACTTATATTGATTAAGAACTCACAAAGCAAATATCCATTGGGAAAATTGTATCCTGCATGAAAACCTTCACCACGTATAGACTCTCTTTACATCAAAAGCTTCAACAAAAAATAAACATTTCCTACTCGATGGAAGACATGAGGCTGGTTGTCTGAACACCTTTGGTGGAATAACAACTTACAACAAACTATATAAAGTTAATACTGTGGATTCATTTATTTTCGTGGTTACCAATCTTCGTGGATTGAAGCAAAAAATGTACTTTTGTGGATAATTGATTTTGTGGTTTGTCAAAAGTTAGCACAAAAACCTAAAGACAATTTATAATTTGTTACAACATTCGTCTATACCCATGAAATCAATGAAAATTGGTTACCAACAATACAATAATAACGAATCCATGGTTACCAACAATACAATAATAACGAATCCACAGTACTGTCTGAAACAGGCATGGGGCGAATTACATTGCAATGTAATGCATTATATTACAATTACTTTGACAAAACCATGCATTAAATTACAATTGCAATTACATTCATTTATCAAAGTAATGCATTACATTACAATTACTTTTGCAAAGTAATGCATTGAATTACACATTACATTTGTAAATTTTATTATTTAGGTGAATAGAAAAATCAAACATTTTGAAAAACAATACGAAGTCACAAAAGATTCTAGCATACGCAGTAACTGTTCCATGCATTGAATATTAAGTATACATGTAAACAGACTATTTAATTCGGCTATTACATTTTAATTATTTAAACATAATGTTGACTTTACTTTTTAAATATACTTTGTGTTTTTTTAATTTCAATCAAAATATTTAAGTACTGAGAATTTCTTTTCTAATTATATAATAAACATAGAGCTAAATTAATGAACAATTGTCAAAATGGTGAAAATATTGATTGTAAAACAAACTAATTAGTGTTTTATAACAAATTTCAATAATCTTTTATTTAATCAAGACAATATAATTTTCTATGTTTTCTATGTATTGTGTGCAATTTTGTCCCATGTACATTTACTCCATATCCTTTCATTTTCTAAGATATTCTTTGATCTTATGACAACACTATAGTAATGCTTTTCAAATATCAATATTTTTATGCAGGAAAATGTATGAAATAAAGAATATATTCAAATAATTAACATATTCTTAGTTAATCAAGAAATCTTAAATTCTGATTTAGTTAAATCTCCAACAAAATTTTAAAGATGTAGTATGTGAAAAAAGTAATGCCATGTAATGCAATGTAATGCATGAAATTACACAACTTTTTGCTAAAGTAATGCATTATATTACAATTACATGTAATGCAAAAATTGCTGCATTACACATTACATGCAATGACTTGGAAAAATGTAATACATTACCATGCATTACAATTACAAATTTGCATTACCCCATGCCTGATCTGAAATTACGTTTTTCTCTTTTTAAAAATAATATCATTAGCCCATTGCCTATAATGTCCTATTTTGACCAGAGAATCATATCCTTTATTTTCTACATAATGTTTAAGATAATCTTCGCCTAGGTCAATGTGTTTATACTCAACAGTCATCATTTCTATGTCAACTTGATCAAAAGGCAATGTTTGTAGAACTTTGAGTTCATCCCCTTCTACATCCAGGCTAAAGAAGTCTATACGAGTCACATTAATAGCTAACAGTATAGAGTATAAAGGGAAGCACTGGATCTCTATGATGGTGCCTTTCTTTCCACCACGATCCCTTTCATTTTCTATCAGTTTACCTTGATTAAATCGCTGCTTAAACTGCATCTGCAATACAAAACAAAAATATACAAAACGTGTTAATTTCAAAGGAGGCATTTTAAACGAACAGGACACGTATACCCCTCAATCATATTAACATATATGTTAAAAATGTTTGCATTTTTGTACAGAAAATAATGATATTCATCAATTAAGTATCGATCCTTGCTAACACTTAATAAATATAACATTCACATTTTTGATATCATTAAAACTCTAGCATACAAATATTAAGCAAGTTTTATTATGATAAAAAAAATTAGTAATAAATGTTGTTTAGTTGATCGATATTATTTTTAGGATCATCCAGACCAAGTCTGATTTGATTGGTAGTTTCAGAGGAGAAGGTTTTGAAATTTTTTTCGACCATGGACGCCAAATGATGACAATAGCTCACATCACCATTGAGACAAATGAAAAAAAATATTCTGCCGAATATCTTGCTGATATTTTGACTGAATGAAAATTAGAAAAAACGATCTGCGGATACAACTTATCTCTTGAACTTACTATAACCGGAAAGGGGTATATACTTAGACAGGCGTTGATGCTAAATGCTTTTCTGTGTTTTTCCTTCAGTTGTTTGTAATTGTATGGATCGGCTTCGATCAGCAGTCCGTTCCATTTCCGTAAACGTTCTAACATCAAAGTGTTCGACCTAGTTTCGCCATCTAAAGCACCACATTCAACGTAAAATCCCCTTTCCTGAAATGTTAAAAAAAGTTTCAACCAATATTCTGTGTGGCTGTATAACATATTGCATCAATCACGGAGATCAATAGTCTGATATACACTATTCATTCTTGTCATGCATACCAAACATCTGAAAAGGGCAATATACAGCACTGAATTTCGGATATTGACAGGATGTTGCAAGGGTACATTTTGAGATTTCAATCACATTTTATAACTGTTAGCCTACAACTATTTAAATTCCTTGTGATATATAGACCGGCAGTGATTACACGTATACAACGCATGGAAGGATACAGAAAAAGATCACGTTTTGATTAGAGGGTAAATAATTTGTCTTTCTATTTGGTTTCAACAGGAGTCCTACTAGCTGTATGGATATGCAAAACGAGGCCGTCAAAATAACAACAAATTGGATTTCATTACATTTATACGTGTAAAGGAATGAAGAGTCGTAACTCGTGAGCGGCAACATTCTGTTTTCCAGTATTAGCTCTTTTTCACATTTTTCCTGTAAATTTTCAAAATATTGTAATAAATCATGTTTTTGGCTAACTCCGTAAACATATACCACGTCCGGTCTGTGTTTTTTTTTTTTTTTTGTAAAATGTTTTTCCTCTTTGTATCGATCTGATGAGTTAAGCCCTTTTCAACTAATTTTTATAGTTTGTTCTTACGTTGTGCTTAACACCTCTGTCCAGGTTAGGGGAAGGGTTGAGCGCTCACAAACATATTTAACCCCGCCACATTCTTTATGTGCCTGTCCCAAGTCAGAAGCCTGTAGTTCCGTGGTTGTCGTTGGTTCATGTCCGACATTTTTGTTTTTCGTAAATTGTTTGGTCATAAATTAGGCCGTTAGTTTTCTTAATTTAATTGTTTCATATATTTCATGTCGGGGCCTTTTATACGACTATACGGTAGGGGTGGTTTCTCATTTTTGAGGGCCGTACGGTTGCCTATAATTGTTTACATCCACTGCATTTGAACTTGGCAATCTTACCGCATCTCGTTATTTTTATATAGATCAAGTTAATAATTTCACTTTGTTGTATACAAGAAACAAAAATAAGGTTCCCTTAAAGATTGAATGGCCCAATCCTGACCTCGTATTAGCACTTTTCAGGGGAAAGTGATCTATCTTAGTGTTAGTACCAAAATACTCACTTGTATGCAGGTCTGTCGAAGCTGTCACTAGGAGTGTATGTTTTTCTCTCATTAAATTTTTATCATCTCCAAGACAATTTATTGGCATTTTTTTATTAAAATTAATCCTTGCAGTTGAGTACTTCTTTTAATATATCAAACAAAAATAGCGCACAAACCTTGAAACTCATTCTGTTATCTACGAAAGGAGCCTGTCCTGCAGATGGATCCAGCAAATCCGGGAATTGTAGGTTATATTCTGCATCTGATGGATTTTCAATCCAGTGATTACGAATTAATTTTATAAGCCTCGGGTCGTCCATGCTTACTTGTTCTCGATTAAGTTGATTTATTTCTTTACTGTAATCTTTTTGGGATTTGTCCTGTTTTATAAACATTTGTGGGTTCATCGGAATATAGACCTCTCTATCAGCAGACTTATTAGAAACTCGGTTCAAGAAACGATATACAAACATTGTTAACACAAAGAAAACTATCACAACAGCGACAAAGGTGATGTATACTCTTGTTTTAACCATTACTTTGGTTTATACGGTGAAGAATTCTTCAACATTGTAACAATCCAATAAACACTGCAATAGAGTAAATTATAAAAAATAATTGAAACAAATAGTTTCTCCAAAAGGGTAAAAATCTGAAAGTTGACATGTTTTCGTAAACATTTTCAGCAAAGGGAACGGGTAACCAAAACGAACTAATTTGCATCTTAATTAAAATCATTATGTATAACTCAAACTTAAATTACAATATAATATATATTCGACGGTAGATAGTGTCCGTTTGGGATTGTGTTTTTAAGAATCCGACATTCTATTGCTAAATTACAGTCTTCCCTTTTTAATTACACTTTACACTTTACATAGCTTTTGTTGCTTTTTCTGATAGCTTTTTCTTTCCTTTTTTGAACGATCCAGATCAGGTTAACAACAGCTCATGGTAGTTGAATTCTTTCATTTTATTTATAAATGAAGTGAATATTATTAGACAGTCTTCTTTTGAGAAAATTAATAACTATAGTTTTAGATGCATTAACTTTAAGTTTCCGTGTATTACAATATTCACTGAAGCAGTTCATTTGCATTTGAAGGTCTCCCCGTGTTTCTGTCTTCGGACAGTGTCATCGGTATGTTATAGGATGATCAACTTCAAATATATACATAAATATTATTTTCAAGGCAATTTGATATCGACAACAAACCCTTCTCACATTCCAGGATAAAATGTGAGTTCATTAATATAATTATAAAGAGAATAATAGAGGGGAAAGAATAAGATATTCATTTTGTCTTACTCAAGTGTAACACTGGGGGGTTATCATTGTGCATACTGTGTATGAACTTATGCATTTTTCCATCCATATGATTCAAAGCCATCTTAAGTCATAGAGCGCTTTTCCACACTGCGTCGAACGCCTAAGCGAAATCAATAAAAAGTTTCCTTCGGGATCTGGCTAGTCGAAAATCGAAAAGACATTGTAATATAAATATGTTATCTGTTGTTGAATATTTTTTGTGAGTTTCTATTTTGATTCCTATTGGACTAATCGCAAATTTCGGAACTGAAAAAAGATGATGTATTGTTGACCTCTTTTTTTTTTTTTTTTTTGGATCTTGTAATATTGATAATTTTTTTTTTTTTTCGATTTCTCTCTATCTTCTTTAATTTTGGCCCAAAACACAAAAAGGCCATGGTAATAAATCGTCATTTAAGAGCACCCACCTTTTTTAAAGCGTAGATACTAACGATTTCGTGAATAATTTGAATTATTTGTAGATCTTGTCTTGTTGGTCATTTCACCATATGTTTGTTTTAAAAACCATATTAGATAAATATACTAACAGAAAAGGGGGAAAATTTATGCTTGCTTTGTGGACTTTAAAAAGGCTTTCGATAGGGTCATACACTGTGGTATTAAATATAAATTATTGGAAAATAACATATCTGGAAAATTATATACTATTTTTAAAGATATGTACAACAAAAATGAAATGTCTGTGAAAGTGGGCAATGTATTAAAGCCATCTTTCAGCTCGCTAGTTGGTGTAAGACAAGCGGATGTTCTAAGTCCAAACTTATTTAAGCTTTTCATTAACGATCTGCCTCTAAGATTTGAGCCAAGTCCATATGCTGTTGATATCAATGGGCGTAGAATTAATTGTCTTATGTACGCCGATGACATTATTGTATTATCAAACACTAAAAAGGGTCTTCAAAAGCGACTTGATATACTGCATACTTATTGTATTGATTGGTGTCTAGATGTAAACTTGTCCAAAACAAAAGTTTTAATTTTTAACAAGCCTGGAAAATTTTTGAAGGAATCACTTTATTTAGATAAAGAGGCTATAGAATGTGTTAATAGATATAAATATTTAGGGATAGTCTTTACTTCTAGTGGTCTTTTTCAACAGTTGAAAGAAGAGCTATTCAAAAAATCCTTAAAGGCAAAATTTAAATTACAAAAATCTATGTCCGCTTGTAATCCAAGTATTGATACTGCAATTCATTTATATGATCACACAATAAAACAAATTTTATTATATTGTAGTGAAATTTGGGGTTCATTTTATACTCTGCTGCTTGCAAGAAAAATCAAAGTGCTGGATAGCACCGCTGGGAAGTTTGCAACTGTAGATGTGTATTATTTTAAATATGTATTCAATCACAGCTTTGATATTTTTAACTAAACCATTTTCTTTTTTTCATAAAAGTTTGTCATATAAAATTTTGATATTTTCTATTGCAACCTTGAACTGTTGTTCTAAAATAATCAAATATACAATAAGCTCTGTTAATTTCTTTATGTGCCCATGCCATATCTAGGGCCTGTGATTTTATAGTATTTTTTCCCATTCGTAACTGGGCATAACCCTAACAACAACAGTAAAATGACGGCACCGAAATTCAAACTTGATCTTGGTGTTGTGGTTAAAAGTATTTTGTATAAGTTTCGTAACATTTGGTTGAGGCACACTAAAGTTAGAGCACGGAATTGAAAAAATCGTAAGTGTTCCGCGGAACCCGGTGTTTCGCCTACTTTTGCTGTTAATCGCAGGCTCAACAAAATGAGGAAAAATTAATAAAAATATTCCTCTCTATACTATCTTTTGATTGTAAGAAGCTTCTGTCCAAGTTTGGTAAAATCCAGGATAGTTTATGAATCTAATAAATGTTTTAAAAATAACTGCAGACTGTATGTAATGTTAACTGGAAGAAAAGCTAAGTCCATTAAGTAAAATACGGAAAACAAGAACAAAATTTTAACTAAATTTCCTTCTAGATACTAGCTTTTGATCATAAACAAGCTTTTGTCCAAGTTTGATACAAATCCAGGATAGTTTAAGAAAGTTATTAAAATTTTAAAACTTTAGCCACAGAGTGAATATAATGTTTCCTGGCAGAAAAACCAAGTCCATTTATAAGTAATATACTGAAAAAAATGGATTTTTTTTTTTACAAAATTTACTTCTGGGTACTATTGCATGATCATAAACAAGCTTCTGTCCAAGTTTGGTAGAAATCCAGGATAGTTTAAGAAAGTTATTAAAATTTCAAAAACTTTAACCAGAGTGAATATTTGTGGATGCCTCCGCCGCCGCCGCTGAAATGTAGGATCGCTATGTCTCGCTTTTTCGACAAAAGTCAAAGGCTCGACAACAATCAGTTTTTAAATTTGTAAAGGGGCATAACTGTAAAGGGGCATAACTCTAGAACAGTAAAACTGAAGCCACTAAAACTCAAATTTAATCAGTGTTTTGTGATAATGAGCATTGTGTATAAGTTTCATAACATTTGGTTGAGACAAACTAAAATTAGAGATCGTAAACAAAAAATTCAAGCAACTTTTTCATTTGTTAAGGAGCATAACTCTAGAATTGTAAAATCGACGCCACAAACATTCAACTTGACCTGTGTTTTGTGGAAATAAGCATTGCGTATAAGTTTCATACAATTTGGTTTAGGAAAACTAAAGTTAGAGAACAGATGGGATGTACGGACGTACATACAAGTAAGGGACGTAAATACTTACAGAAGAAAAAGGGTAAAACTTAATACGGTGGAGACATAACAATAGCAGTATGACGACATGAATAAAAAGTTAATATACACTAGATTCATAGAGGTGCTAGTAACCCCGGCTGTAACACATTTTATAGTTGATGCTGTGAAATTTAGCATTGAGACATTAACATTTGAGATTTTTGGTTTGTCATAATTATTTGGACTAGCACTAAGAAAAAGAAAGTCATTTTCCTATTACATGGACAGATTTTATTTAATCATGTAAATAATTGCTACAGCACTTGTCTTGATACACTAGCTGAGTTATTCTAAGTAGAAGCTGACTTGTCTGCCTTATATATCCTTGTAACGATTTGTGTACAAATGTAATTGTTAATCGTAACGCTGAGGAGGCTGCGATATGTACGAACTGTCGTTCAGTCAATGTTTTTCAGCTGTCAGTTTGACCCACGTGACTGAGCATGCTGGACGAGTGAAGGTCCTTAAATCCACATTGGAATGTGAAATAGCTAGTATTTAAATAACGGAATTTAAAAGTTTTCAAATGTTTTTGGCATCAAAATATTCTGATCGATGTTTTAACAAAAACATGCACCTTTCTATCATAGCCGGTATTTACCTTTACTCATCGATGGCGTGTGACATAAGCCAGATGATTATCGAGTATTTCTGTCACCTGTGTATAATTGTTCAATCAAACTTTTATCACTTGTCAATTATCCGAAGGCTTGGTCAAAACATATCAGTAATGTCAGCCATACGGGATTCTTTCGATACACTCGGACTTTTACTTATTTAATAATAAACATTTGTAAATATCGTACATAGTAAAAAAAGCGCGGGAAAATGTTCATTCATACGCTGTCTCGCGTAGATTTCTTTGATTTTCTCTTCAGCGCATGGAAGATCCGCGAAGTAGTGTTTGTGATAGTTATTTTCAAAATGAAGTTAAATTCATCTGAACTGTCGATGAACATTCATTCCTTTTTTATTCAAGCTGTAATCTTTTCAAAAGGACTCAAAATTTCAAAAGAATCTTCTTACAATCAGTATTCAAACACTAGTACTACATTATCTTGGAGCAGAACATTTGCGATAGTCTGTCACCGGAAGTTTGAGGCCGACGCCTAAGGAAAGTATTGCTATAGCAAACTTCCCAAAAAGTGATTATCTATTTGAATTAAATCTACATAAATGATTATTTGGAAAAATCACATTTCAGATATCTAAAGAATATTCTTGGTGTAAAATAAAAAAGCCTCAAATTTGGCAGTGTTATCAGAGGTTGCAATATTTCCTCTTTATTTTTCTGTCATTATATCTATGGTAAAATATGTACACAGGCTTAACAAATTGGACGAAGGGTTACTTTATGATGCTTATGTTTGTAATAAAATTTTAGATGCAGGAAACATTAATTGTTGGTATTCATCTATGAGATATGTACTTCAATCACTTGATATACAAAATTTGAATACAAAGCTCAATAAATTAATTAAATTTGTAAAATGTAATTCGACCTGTTGATACTATTTTTAATACTTTTTGTTATTTTATATTAATCTTGTCTGTATACCAGCTTTGATTATTTGGAATATCTACTAATTTTCACTTCTTCGTACTACATTTGTATTAACATCAAGATTATTCTCCTTTAATCTGTACAGGGAAGTTTTATTGTTGATATTTACCCTTATGTATCTAGTGTTAAATTAGGTATTTATATGACAGACCTTTCTTGGTATTCCTAATTATTGGAAGATTTTATATAGACAGAAATAGTATACCTAAAACGACAAAGTTATTTTTCATTTACCTGTATATATTATGAAAACCGGTTTTTCAAAAGTGATTATTTTCTAAGGGTTTAATATTTCGCGGTAGTGTTTTGCCATGGCTTTATTTGGACTTATTTGTTTGCTTTTGGCCTTGAATGTTTGTCCCTAATATTTTATTAACTATGTATTTACTTTCAGGTATCACAGATCGAATTTATTCGTTCATAGTGTGTTAATTTACGTTTTGATTGAGTTAAGCCTTCCAATTGATGTTTTATCGTGTGTTTTCTATGTTGTGATGTTATACTAGTGTTTCAGAAAAAGGGAGAAGGTTTGGTACCATTAAAACGTTTAATCCCGCTGCAAATGTTTGCACCTGTCCTAAGTCAGGAATCTGATGTACAATAGTTGTCGTTTGTTTATGTAATTTATACGTGTTTCTCGTTTCTCGTTTTTATATATACTAGACCGTTGGTTTTACCGTTTGAATGGTTTTCAGTGATTTTCCTGCCTTTATTTTAGGGCCGAATATCGGCCCCGTTCCCAATCAGAAAATACCTAAAATTTTTCCCAATTGAACCTATAAAATTCCCAATTCAATCAAGTTGTAGCAGAAAGCCGAAAGGTAATTGATAATTTTATTGTTCGTAGGATTTGGTTCAAAATATAGGTTGTTGTACTGTTCCCCATATAATCATGTCGAATATAGACGGGTAACTTTCATATTTCAACCGTAAACCAGTTTTACAATGGGTAAGCTTCGTTCAGCATTTTGATGACGTCCGGTGGTTAACAGTAAGAATTTAGAATGATATGAAGTGATGATGCTGTGTTATTATCTCAGTAACATTGTAAATACATGCCAACATGAAAAACTAAAAGGTTTTCATTATTTTCTCACACATAAATTTTTATTAATATGCTTTTTCGAGCGGCAATGTCGTACTGAGCAAAGATTTCCGGTTTGGTTTATTTTTTTGCTGTGAATCGAGCATGCTCAAACAGACAACATGTCCTCTCATTATTCAAAATATTATGTTCGCAAATTAAAAAAAGGCAGAGATGCCACTGATTGTTTTTAAAAACTTGTTTAGCTTTAAAAAAAATCCAAAATTAGTACTGAAGATACTACAGGGACTGATATATTCTGAACGAAAATGTTTCTACTTTTACGGATGTAGAACAGGATGAAGCCATGGTTGTGGCGGATAAAGGCATTATAGTATAGCAGTCACCTCTAACCCAAGTACTAACACTAAACAAATTGTTTCTACCCAAACACCTGAGCATAATTCACTTAAAATGAACTCTGCTCCTGTACAAATTGAAATTGACCGTCAATTTCACTCTGAGTGCGACCCTAATCAGTGACAGTTGTTGACTCTAGTCTCTAGCTCAGAACTAAGCACTGAAAACATTATACCATGCCATATAAGTGTCTGTGAGAGAAATCTTACTGACAAGGAAACTTGCAATAATTCTCAGGGTTGTATGACTGAGTTGATATGTTCGAATTAAAACATGAAAGAAAATTGGAATTTTAAAATGATAAATAACATGTACATCCTTAAAATATGTTGAACACAATGATTTATTTCTTCCCAATTCATACGTTATACGACACATTTTTCCCAATTGCCTAGGGCCCAGGCCCCATTTGAAAAAGGGTAGGAAAATCACTGGTTTTACACTAGTACTTTTGGGGCCCTTTATAGCTTGTTGTTCGGTGTGAGCCAAGGCTCCGTGTTGAAGGCCGTACATTGACCTATAATGGTTTACTTTTATAAATTGTTATTTGGATGGAGAGTTGTCTCATTGGCACTCACACCACATCTTCCTATATCTATTTGTAACAGTTTTAAAACATTTTGGGTGGTCAAAAGATCTGATACCTTATCACAAGGTAATAGTAAATTAGAAAATTAGAAAATTATTTCAACCTCAATATTAGAAGAGCTATATGTAAAATGAGAATAAGTGCTCATCATCTTAGAATTGAGAAAGATAGATATAGTAAAAAATACATAGAGAGAACTCTATGTCATCACTGCTTATCACATGGATCAAATTCTATTGAAGATGAGACCCATTTTACAGTAAATTGTCCTTTATATAATGAACAGAGGAAATTATTATTTGATAAAGTAAACACTCTTTGTACTAATTTTAAAGAACTACCTAAGGATAAAAAATATTTCTGGCTGTTCACAAATGAGCATTTACCAACTCTCATGTGCCTAGGAAATTACATTATTAAAGGTTTAGAAATAAGATCCAGATGTAAACAAAATATATGAAATAATATTTTATTATTATGAGATTTGATGTAATAGTTATGTAAGACACATGTTGTGTTAGGCTCTGATCCTGTCCATAACGTTATAGTATGGTATTAGGTTTCTGTTTAGTTTTTTTCCAATCATATTGTGTATAATATTGTTGTAAAATGATGCCCTTTATGGGTTCTTTTAAAATTAGATTAATAAAATTCTTATCTCTTATCTCTTATATTTAAAGATAGTAGGCAAAAAAAAAAACAAGAGGCTCTCAAGAGCCTGAATTGCTCACCTGTATTTCAGGGCAGATTTTTAAATGTTAGAAAACTTATGAACAAATTGTGTAAAATTGTCTTTAAAGGGCAATAACTCCTTAAGGGTTCAATTGACAATTTTGGTCATATAAACTTTTTTGTAGATCTTACTTTGCTGAACATTATTGCTGCTTACAGTTTATATATATTTATAATAATATTCAAAATAATAACAAACTAGAGGCTCCAAGGACCCTGTGTCGCTCACCTGATATTTTTATTTACAATTGATGCATGATAAATGCAACTGTTATACTGTCGTTTAGTTTCAGAGAAATAAGACTAAAAAGTGCGTTTGAAACCTATGTTTTATTTCAGCCATGAGTGCCATGTTGGCAGGCAGGGTCATCATACACAGTGGTCCCTGGATATCCTAGTGGTGATTTAAACCAAGTTTGGTTTAATTTGACAGTAGTTTCAGGGAGAATTTTGTAAAATTTATCTAACGAGAAATGCAAGTGATGAGAAAGTTTGTTGTGAAGTTTTGTTGTTGCATAACATCCCCCAAAAAAAACAAAACAAAAGGTAATAAAAATTATCATTTAAGGGCAATCTTTCCTATTAATGATTTCTGCAAAATTCAGTTGATTGTGCAAGGGTTGTATAGCCAGCTGAGGTCGTTAAAACTCTCATTTGTTGTCGAAAATTCAAGTGGTTTTGAATTGCTTTGTTGATCTTTTTTGTATTCAACTTTTAAACAAAAAAGTACAACAAATATGACGACTGATACTCATGACACTGAAAATATGGTCTTTATTCTTGTGAAGAAAATGGTAAGGTTTGAAATATTTCTTAAATATTAATTCAATACCAATACTTTAATTTGTATTGGATTTATCCCAGGAAATGAGAACAAGGGACACAATTAAATTCATTTTTTCCTAAACTTCTGATAAAATATAAAATGAAGAACTACATTTTTTAATGAGAATTTTTTTTAATAGTTAATTGATAATTTGAACAATATTAATAAAGTTTTAGATCTTGCATGGTTGATTAATTTTCCTCAAAATTTCTGATATTCTATTAAAGTTTTAAATATAATATGAGGCAGGCATTACCTGTGAAAGGGATGAAGTCTGTATAAATTAGTGAAGGAATTCAAGCATCATTTGCACTTGAATCTGTAGAAAATGAAGCCAAAGTACTGAAACATATCTGACATTCAACCTATTGTTCGGGATTATAGTTGTGACATCATTTTCAATGTAAAGAAAGAAACACCATCATCAGGTATTAATGTGGTTTTTTTTCATGTTATAGAATTATCAATTATTTTTATTGCCAGTTCATTAGTAGATTGTTTTCTATATTGATTTTCTACTGCAGTTTCAGAAAAGAAGATTACAAAAGGAAAACATTTTGTAAAAACTTACCAAAATTTACCAAATTAATGAAAATTGTTAAAAATTGACTATAAAGGGCAATAACTCCTTAAGGGGGTCAACTGACCATTTTGGTCATGTTTGACTTATTTGAAGATCTTACTTTGCTGAACATTATTGCTGTTTACAGTTTATCTCTATCTGTAATAATTTTCAAGATAATAACCAAAAACGGCAAAATTTCCTTAAAAATTACCAACTCAGGGGCAGCAACCCAACAACCAGTTGTCCAATTCATCTGAAAATTTGAGGGCAGATAGATATTTACTTGAATAACAAGTAAATCCCTGTAAGATTTGCTTTAAATGCTTTGGTTTCAGAGTTACAAGCCAAAATCTACATTTTACCCCTATGTTCTATTTTTAGCCATGGCAGCCATCTTGGTTGGTTGGCTGGGTCACCCACACATTTTTAAACTAAATACCCTAATAATGATTGTGGCTAAGTTTGGTTGAATTTGGTCCAGTAGTTTCAGAGGAGAAGATTTTGTAAAAGATTACAAAATTTACAAAAATTGGTAAAAATTACTTTAAAGGGCAATAACTCCTTAAGGGTCAACTGACCATTTTGATCATGTTGACTTATTTGTAGATCTTACTTTGCTGAACATTATTGCTGTTTACAGTTTATCTCTATCTATAATAATTTTCAAGATAATAACCAAAACGGAAAAAATCCTTAAAATTACCAATTCAGGGCAGCAACCCAACAACCAATTGTCCGATTCATTTGAAAATTTCAGGGCAGATAAATCTTGACTTGATCAACAATTTTACCCCATGTCAGATTTGCTCTAAATGCTTTGGTTTCAGAGTTATAAGCCAAAATATACATTTTACCCCTATGTTCTATTTTTAGCCATGGTGGCCATCTTGGTTGGTTTGGCAGGTCACCGGACACAATTTTTAAACTAGATACCCTAATGATGATTGTGGCCAAGTTTGGTTAAATTTGGCCTAGTAGTTTCAGAGGAGAAGATTTTTGTAAAAGTTAACGACGACGGACGACGACGGACGACGGACGCCAAGTGATGAGAAAAGCTCACTTGGCCCTTCGGGCCAGGTGAGCTAAAAACTGCAAAATTTTGTTAAAACTACCAATTTGGTGGCAGCAACCCAACAATGGGTTGTTCGATTCGTCTGGAAATTTCAGGGCCGATAGATCTTGACCAATTACACAATTTTACCCCTGTCACATTTGCTCTAAAAGATTTAGTTTTTGAGATATAAGCCAAAAACAGCATTTGACCCTCATGTTCTATTTTTAGCCATGGCGGCCATGTTTGTCGATCGATACACACTTCGGATACAATTTATAAACAAGATACCCTAAAAAACATTTATTTAAAGTTTGAAGGTAATTGGCCCAGTAGTTTCAGAGGAGAAGATTTTTAAATGCTAGCAAACTTGATGAACAAATTGTGTAAAATTGTCTTCAAAGGGCAACAACTCCTTAAGGGGTCAATTGACAATTATGGTCATATTCACTTTTTTGTAGATGTTACTTTGATGAACATTATTGCTGCTTACAGTTTATATATATCTATAATAATATTCAAAATAATAACAAAAAACTGCAAAATTTTGTTAAAACTACCAATTCGGTGGCAGCAACCCAACAACGGGTTGTTCGATTCGTCTGAAAATTTCAGAGCTGATAGATCTTGACCAATTGAACAATTTTACCCCACGTCAGATTAGCTCTAAAAGCTTTAGATTTTGAGATATAAGCCAAAAACTGCATTTGACCCCTATGTTCTATTTTTAGCCATGGCGGCCATGTTTGTCGATGGATCAAAACTTCGGACACAATTTATAAACTACATACCCTAAGGAACATTTAGTTAAAGTTTGAAGGTATTTGGCACAGTAGTTTCAGAGGAGAAGATTTTTGAAATAGTTTACGACGACAGACGACGGACGCGAAGTGATGGCATAAGCTCACATCGGCCCCTCCGGGCCTCGGTGAGCTAAAAAAGGTAAAAATCGTCATTAAAGAGTAAGAAATTCAATAAGGAGTCTACAACGGTCATGTTGGCTTATTTGTCTTGCTGATTATTTTACCTGTCTAAAGTTTCCCTCTATCTTTTCTCATAGTTTTCAAGATTATAGGCAAAATGGGGACAAAATAGGTAAAATTCGTCATTTAAGGTCAACAACTTCCATAAGAAGTCGTCTGACAGAAGTAATGCAAATCGACAGTAGATATAGATCTCAACATTTTAAACATTTTCGCCCCCTGTCAGATTTTCTCTATTTATAGCGGTTTTCAAGATAAGACAAAACTTGCAATTTACTCTTATGTTCTATTTTTAGCCATGACGACCATGTTGGTTGGCAGGCCTGGTCATCGGACGCATTTTCGCTACGATACTCTCATAATAAGAATAATAATAAAATAAACAAGCTTTATTCAGAGGCGGCATAGTATACAAACAAGGACCACAGGGACTCGGTTATAAATAGTGTAATACAAATAGACAGGAAATACGGGGAAAAATTGCAAAACATTGTTTAACAAAATTTTAATCTGCTAACCGAGTCCCTGAGACAATGACACAACAAAAGCTCTATTGACTTTTAACCGACTCCACCCTAGAGTATCACAATATCGGATTTTAATCTTATCTAACTTATCCTTAAACCCCCTTTGTAGAAGAACCATTTTTTCATATGTTGAACAGATGCTCTCTTTATATACAGTGCTGGTACTCCTTCAATCATTTGACATATAACCATATGTTCATGTGTAGCTCGGGTGCTCTCTATATACAGTGATAATCGGATTGTGGTTTCAGTTGAAATTTTTATACAATATAACGAACGACGACGACGACGACGGACGACGAGTGATGGACCAGGTGAGCTAAAACGTTACCAAAGAATGCTTGAACTATGATTGTTGCGTATCTAAAGACCGGCACTAAGTATATAATAGAAAGGATCTGCAACTAAGACACAACAAAAATATAAGAGGCATAGATTAAAAATTGATAGTAAAACACATAGCTTGAAAATCACGCAAGTTGCTGATGATACAACTCTATTCCTAAAATCGAAAGAAGAAACAGCATTAAATATAATCGAAATTTTTGGAACTTTTTCCGGACTACAACTAAAAAACTGTTAACACATAGATATGTCTCGCCTATTTGTTCTTTTGATAAGGGAGCTACCATTTGATTTTTATGGGGGGCTAGGATGAAAAATTTTGTCCTGCTTTTTTTTTTAGTTGTAATCTCTGTCCTGCCTTTTTATTTTTTACTCTACTCGGTCCTGCCTTTTTTTTAACTAGTTTATCCTGAATTTTTTTACACAAATTGTCATCCTGCCTTTTTTTTTTACCAAGTTGCTCATCCTGCCTTTTTTTTTACTCAAAACTCCTGTCCTGCCTATTTTTTTCAAATTTCATCCTAGCCCCCCCCATAAAAATCAAATGGTAGCTCCCTAATGCAAATGTTGAAATTAAAATAGCAATACTTTAACATGTCAGTTATGCAAATATTCAAAGTCAATGAACGTTACCATGACTGAAGGTACATGGCAAAACAATCTCCATGGAAATGAGATGTGCCAATGCTAATACAACTGCATACCAAATACCATTGACTTATTATAAGTCATTCCCTTTCAACAAACATAAACACAAACATTGATTTGTTAACTACGTAAAAGTTTCAAAGTCAATGAACCATGATGAGGGGGATGGGCTATATAATCTCCATGGAAACGAGACTTGCAAATGCCAATAAATTTGCATACAAAATATCATTGACTTAACATTGGCGGTTCATCTTAAACTGATCTAATTACAAACTAGTACATGTAAACTAAGCAAAAGTTTCAAAGTCAACAGACCATGACTGAGGGGGCGTGACCAAATATTCTCAATGGAAATGAGATGTGCTAATGCTTATACAATTGCATACCAATTAACATTGGCTTACCACTAATGGTTCCGCTTAAACTGGACCTAATCACAAACTAATACATGTAAACTAAGCAAAAGTTTTAAAGTCAATAAACCATGACTAGGGGGCGGGGCCAAATAATCTCCATGGAAATGAGATATGCCAATGCTTGTACAACTGCATACCAAATATCATTGACTTACCACTAGTGGTTCCCCATAAACTGACCTATAAATCACAAACTAATACATGTAAACTAAGCAAAAGTTTCAAAGTCAATATACCATGACTGAAGGGGCGGGGCCATATAATCTCCATGGAAATGAGATGTACCAATGCTACATGTAATACAACTGCATACCAAATATCATTGACCAACCACTAGTGGTTCACCTTAAACTAGACCTAATCACAAACTAATACATTGTTGGCGCCGCCGCCGACGCCGGAAACAGCATACCTATGTCTCGCTCTTTGATTCCGTCAAGGCGAGACAAAAACAGAAGGAATTTGGATTGGTAAACTCAAGTAGATGAAATAAATTTCACGGATAAACCCGTAAAAGTGCTAGGAATATATTTCGGCATTAATAAAAAAGATTGTGAAAAACTGAATTGGGAAACTAGATATGAAAAGAGTAGAAATCTAATTACATCGTGGTAAAAAAGAAACTTAACAATCTTAGGTAAAATTCTTATAGTTCAAACCCTAATTTATACCACAATTTACTTTTTTAGCGTTTTAAGTAACTCAAATATACTTGAACTAGAAAGAGAAATCTTTAGTTTTATGTGGGATGGTAAAAAAGATAAAGTTAAAAGCTACGAAAGAATCCATCAAATCAAATGTAAATTTTAACAGATTATTTATAAATATAAACAAAGAAAATATTGAAACTGAAAATTTAAGCAACATTTTTGTGATATTTTTAAGCAGACAGTTATCTTTACTATATAAATAAATAAATCACTCACCCACGTTTAAAATCCAAGTATAAAGATGTAAAATCGGCTAATTCCACAATAAACATGATAAATATCCATTAAAAAGCATGCTCTCGCCCAGACTGATTAAAACCAGCCCCCACTATCCACTTGCGTTTGTACAGTGGATAGTGGGGACTGGTTTTAATCAGACTGGCTCTCACCATTAAAAAGCATGCTCTCACCTTTAAACAAAGTAAACAATCCGATCAAGAAAATCGATATTCCACACACTTAAATCATTGCAATTGATAAACGAGATGAAGGGACAGTAGATAATTAATTTCGGATTAGTGTACTGTATTATTATTGAACATTGTATCTTACTGAATTATTCTAACATGAAATATAAGAAAATAATACTAATCTCAGTGGCGTAGCTAGGCGGAAGCTCGGAAGCCAAGGCTTCAACATCGTTTTGTCAACAACAACAAAATCATAATAAAAAAAAAATAAAATAAAAAAGAGCTAGAGGGATGAGAGAGAGGGAGGAGTGAGAGAGAGTGAAGGGGAAGAGAAATGGGCGCTGTGCGGTTAAATAAAAAAAGTTGTAGAAGTCAACGAGTCGATATAGGAAGACGGATTTATATAAGTTCTTCTTGTTTCCGAATCCCTGTATTTCTATTGTATAATTGTATCTTTTGCACCTTTGAAAATAAAATATTGTTTAAACTAACGAGTCGATATCACTTCTCAGAAACCCGGCGTTCGTTCCCATCACCTGCGCTTTATTTCACCTCTTTTTATAGCAGACGTATATTGTGTCTGCGGGGTGTTCTGCTAGTTACAATGCAACGCAGAATTGACAATGCCTGTGACCAATGCCACAGCTGAACGCAGTTTCAGTGTCATGCGACGGGTAAAAACATATCTGCGTTCTACGATGACAATCGAACGACTTTCGGGGCTATGTATCCTTCACGCATACAAGGAGACGCCCATTGATAAAGTATTTGACTGTTATGCAACCAAAAAGGACAGGAGGCTTGCTATTTTGTTTAAAGTCACTGGTGAGAGAGATTGACTCTGACTCTCTGAATAATTCATATCCATACATAAGGTTTCGACCGGCTGTATCTACAAAGTGAAATGTTCCTCGAACAATTACCCTACTGAGTTTGTATTTTCTAAATAAAACCAGAAATTTTTTTTTAAGTTTATTCACTGACAAACATGGCAGGAAACTTAGAATCATGTATCATGTCTTCTCTGACTGTTCATGACGTTAAAATACTAAATCCCTGGGATGTGTTTTAGTTGATTTTAGTCTCTGATGCATGATTTTTTATCATTAATTGTTTTTGGCTTTTAACTAGCTGTCAGTAACTGCGAGTACTCTCAAATCGTACTTTCTTGTTAATTCGACCTGTTGATACTATTTTTAATACTTTTTTGTTATTTTATATTAATATGGATCGTGTCTGTATACCAGCTTTGATTATTTGGAATATCTACTAATTTTCACTTCTTCGTACTACATTTGTATTAACATCAAGATTATTCTCCTTTAATCTGTACAGGGAAGTTTTATTGTTGATATTTACCCTTATGTATCTAGTGTTAAATTAGGTATTTATATGACAGACCTTTCTTGGTATTCCTAATTATTGGAAGATTTTATATAGACAGAAAAGTATACCTAAAACGACAAAGTTATTTTTCATTTACCTGTATATATTATGAAAACCGGTTTTTCAAAAGTGATTATTTTCTAAGGGTTTAATATTTCGCGGTAGTGTTTTGCCATGGCTTTATTTGGACTTGTTTGTTTGCTTTTGGACTTGAATGTTTGTCCCTAATATTTTATTAACTATGTATTTACTTTCAGGTATCACAGATCGAATTTATTCGTTCATAGTGTGTTAATTTACGTTTTGATTGAGTTAAGCCTTCCAATTGATGTTTTATCGTGTGTTTTTCTATGTTGTGATGTTATACTATTGTTTCAGAAAAAGGAGAAGGTTTGGTACCATTAAAACGTTTAATCCCGCTGCAAATGTTTGCACCTGTCCTAAGTCAGGAATCTGATGTACAGTAGTTGTCGTTTGTTTATGTAATTTATACGTGTTTCTCGTTTCTCGTTTTTTATATATACTAGACCGTTGGTTTTACCGTTTGAATGGTTTTACACTAGTACTTTTGGGGCCCTTTATAGCTTGTTGTTCGGTGTGAGCCAAGGCTCCGTGTTGAAGGCCGTACATTGACCTATAATGGTTTACTTTTATAAATTGTTATTTGGATGGAGAGTTGTCTCATTGGCACTCACACCACATCTTCCTATATCTATAATGTTGTATCATAAATATTGCTCAGCTTTAATACAACCAAAGTCAAAGATGAGCCATCACCTTTGTTTATTTTTATTTAGTTGACCTCGTAAGTTGTATTCCGCTGCCCATCAATATAAAAAAATAAGATGTGGCAATGATTGCCAATGAGACAACTCTTCACAAGAGACCAAATGACACAGAAATTAACAACTATAGATCACCGTACGGCCTTCGACATTGAGTAAAACCCATACCACACAGTCAGCTAAAAAGGGCCCCGAAATGCCAAATGTAAAACAATTCAAACGAGAAAACTAACGGCCTGATTTATGTACAAAATAATGAAAGAGAAACAAATATGATACACAGCAACAAACGACAACCATTACACTGAATTACATGCTCCTGACTTGGGACAGGCACATACCGAATGTGGCGGGGTTAAACTTATTTGAAGGCGCCAACCCTGCCCTAACCTGGGTACCCACTATATTAAACTGAATATATTGTGTACATTCCATCTCCAAACAATTCATAATGGTGTGGTTTTTATTATACTGGTCTTAGTAAACATAACTTTTTACCCCTCTGGAATCTCCTGGTTTTTACAGTTAATTTGAGGAACAATATATATTTTTTCACAAAATTATCTGACTTGTATCAAACAAAAATGCTTTTGACTACACCTTAACATTCAATATTTTCAGTTAATATTTGTGGGTCTAAAACCCTAAAATCCAGGAGCTTCCGGGGGCTTCCCCCCTGGCCCCCTACCAGGGCTTTGCCCTGGACCCACTGGGGGCCTTGAGCGGCCCCCAGACCCCCTGCCGATTTGGGCTTCACCTTCAACATTTGTCTAGCTACGCCACTGAATCTATATGAAACCCTGTTCTTATAGATATTAACAATATCAGGGTACCTTACGGTAAAAGCTGTAGCAGTAAGGTCATTGTTAACAGCTTTAGTGCAATAAATCTATATTCAAGTGTTAAAAAAAAAAAGAAAGAATCTGCAAAGTAGGGGTTGATCAAAATGAAGGGATTGAAAGTTGAACTACCGGTACTACTGGAAAATGAGGTATGTTGGATAAAGACAAAAGTTTGGCATTCACCTTACATGAAGCTATATAAATTAACGTCCCAATTTCGACCAGACGAGGCAGCAATATTATACATCCTGCACAACCAAAGTTACACCCCAATTTAGCTAGGGTGTTACTGCTGGACAGGAAAGAGGTCCAGTTATGAATATATTATCTTACCTCCTATACATTTCTAGGAATATGATTGGTTAAAAGCGTCCGCGTGGAGACCGTGTATATTCCATATTAGGTTAGTAGGGAGGCGGGGCTTATTTCAATACACGGTTAGTAGTGGATTTCAGACTTTGGCACTATTTGATTGTTTAAATTTATTGAAAGTTCTGTTTAATATTGTTATATCAAGGTTGTTGATAATAAATTGTTATTGTTGACATTATTTTTTATGTGCAGACCAATGGAATTAGGTTCTTAAAATTGAACACTTGAACACTTTAGTATAAAAATAAGGTCGATCGAACCCTATATGGAATTTACTGACCCTGTATATATCGTATTAGGTCACTAACACACTATGTAACTAATATTATAATATCTATATCCCAGTCAATCCTTGGCTGTTGAAACTTGACATATTGTGTAGGCACTTTTATATTGTTGGAGACAGTGTATGTTGACTACTGGTGACTTTGTGTTTTTTTGTGATGTTGGGTTGCTGTCTTTTGGACAAATACACCAATACTACAGTCTTCATCAAAATTTACAATAGCACAGCTTTATGTTTATTATACTTTTCAACTGTATCAACATTGTCATTATTTGATCATTCATGTAACCAAATTATTTGCATATAAAGCTGAACTAAAACTGATATTTTTCTTGTTGTTTGATGTTTGTTCTTTTCTGTTTTTGTTTGTTTTTTTGGGGGTGGGGGTTGGGGGTGGGGAGAGGAGGAGTGGGTGCCAAACAAACATGCAAAATCTGCTTGTTAAAAACCAATTACATTAGTGAACACATCATGTAGCACCTAGCTGCCTCATATTTTATATAATGTAGTATCTAAGTAATGTATTGTAAAATTGAGAATGGAAATGGGAATGTGTCAAAGAGACAACAACCCGACCACAGAACAGACAACAACAGAAGGTCACCAATAGGTCTTCAATGCAGCGAGAAATTCCCGCACCCGGAGGCGTCCTTAAGCTGGCCCCTAAACAATTATATATACTAGTTCAGTGATAATGGACGTCATACTAAACTCAAATTATACACAAGAAACTAAAAGTAAAAATAATACAAGACTAACAAGGCCAGAGGCTCCTGACTTGGGACAGGCGCAAAAATGCGGCGGGTTAAACATGTTTATGAGATCTCAACCTCCCCTATACCTCTAGCCAATGTAGAAAAGTAAACGCATAACAATACGCACATTAAAAGTCAGTTAAAGAGAAGTCCGAGTCCGATGTCAGAAGATGTAACAAAAGAAAATAAACAAAATGACAATAATACATAAATAACAACAGACTACTAGCAGTTAACTGACATGCCAGCTCCAGACCTCAATTAAACTGATTGAAAGATTATGTCTTCATCATATGAATATCAGGCACAATCCCTCCCGTTAGGGTTTAGTATCATACCATCATAAAATATATGAGAAGAGCATAACCCGTGTCATGCCAACAACTGGTTTTTAAATAAATGTGTTTAGTTCCGATGCAAAGACCCTATAAGTGAATCAATATTAAAGCCAAAATATGCAATCTTTAATGACCTGACAACAGTATCGTAACTATATCCCTTCTTAATAAGTCTATTTAAAGGTTTTGTTAGCTTCTGAGGTGAATACTGACATTTTAGTGCTTTATAAAGAATATTACCATAAAAGATAGGATGTGAAATACCTGAACGTATAAGAAGTCTGCATGTTGAGCTATATTTACGAATGATGTCCTTGTACCGATGATAAAATTTAGTAAATGTTTTGACTAGTTTGTGATATCGAAAACCCTGGTGTAATAATTTTCTGTAATACATAAATTTCTTTCGTTAAAATCTGAAACGTTGTTACATACACGAGCGAATCGTACAAGTTGAGATATATAAACACCGTAAGATGGTGACAAGGGAACGTCACCATCTAAAATGGATAATTAACGATAGGAAATGAAAAATCATCTCTTTATCATAAATTTTGTATTAAGCTTTCCGTTAATGATATAGATATCAAGATCGAGGAAAGGGCAGTGGTCATTGTTAGTATTAGCTTTATTTAAAGTAAGTTCAACAGGATAAATTTCTTTAGTATACATACTGAAGTCGTCATTATTGAGAGCCAATATATCATCCAAATATCTAAAAGTATTATTAAATTTTTGTATCAGATGTTGTTTCGATGGGTCTTTGCTGATTTTAGTCATAAATTGTAACTCATAGCAATACAAAACAGGTCCGCAATAAGTGGTGCACAGTTAGTCCCCATTGGAATTCGATAACCTGACGATATACGGAATCTCCAAAGCGAACAAAAATATTATCTAGTAAAAATTCAAGGGCAGATATAGTATCAAAGCATGTCCAATTGACATAGTTCTTTTGTTTATTGCTACTAAAAATGACCTAAAAGAGTGTTTGTTTTGTTGTTATCTTAACCACCTTAACTATGCTTTTCTTTTTTTTTTTTTTATTCTTAAAGCTGACTTTGAAACATGATCTTTTACTGATATATTAACTTGGCAATTGCATGTTGTGTATTTGAATGATCTGCATAAAGTACAAGAAAGGATTTTCTTTTTAATAATTACTCTTGGTACTTTCTGCAGCTGGCCCAACATGCTCAAGAACACAGTTATTTCGTAGTGCATTTTTTAAAACAAAATACTAAAATAAAGAAAAATTGAACCTGCTCTATCCAAAAAGATTTTTACAGTGTAGTGTACTACTTTGGGGACAAATTATATCCGAATTATAGAAAAGTCTTTCTGCTCTAACTCAAAATATGAATAATTTTATGTTAAGGGGGTCAGTTTGACAGCTTCAGACATACTAATTTTTGACCTTTTCAAACTGTACTACTTTACCTAAAAATTTATGCCCCAATTTTTTTTTTTACATGTAATTTCATGCTCCTACTTACTATTTTATACATAAAATATAAAGAAATGAATTTGGAAGGTGTATGAAAAAAAAGTGCAAGTTATACACTGTCCACACTTGGGACTCTATTTTAGACAACGAAAATCAAAGGATGATTACGTACTGCATCCCTGGACCTAATATCTGTCTGCTGCACTGTTTTAATTAAGGCTTATTAAACCTCACTGTTGAATATTTATATTGTTATTATATATGTTTCCTGGAAACATATAACATTGATTTACTATAGCTATATGCCTTAATTTGGTTAAAAAAAATCATAATCTTGGTCTTTTGACTTTGAGAAGTTGTTTTAACTGTTTTTTCCCCAAGGAAAAATATGGTTATTAAAATGGTTTAGTAGGCTGGTGGTGGCTGTCAACAGTTCCCATGCAATAATTTAAGATTGTTAAACCAATGCTTTTCAAATCTTAATAAGTTGTTACTGATGACAAAATGGAGGACAGATTATTTATTTTCTGCACTGTTGAAGCATGATTTTTCATTTTCAGTAAAACAAGGGACTGATTTTTATTTTCACAATTATATTTATAATATATGAAAATACACAATTTTTAAATTCATTTTTTTTTATTCTTAAATAATTACATTATATGTATGTCTCACAAGAATCCGTTAGTTTGATTGGCTAACAACAATCGTGCGTCATTCAAAAATTAACCTTCATATCAAAATAAATGTTACATTAGTGATGACACGTGTGCCTCCACAAAAAAGTGAACAGGTAAATAAAAGAAAAACTTGATGAAACTTTTGTTTCATGGTTTTATTAGCATAAAAATGTAACTATAAGAAATGAATGCTTCTTTTTGTAATTTTATTGGTGTGTAAAAGTTGATCGTGCACACATTTTTAGAATGAAGCGCTTCTGCACTTTATACAAAATGTTCTTCGGTCAACACTTTTACACCCCAATAAAATAACAAAAAGAAGCATTCATTTCTTAAAAATGATATATAATAAATATATAACATAGTCAAGTCATTATGTACCATTTAATCCAAATTAATTATCATCCTCTGGAAGTGAATCTACTGAATTCAAAACTGTATATATACAGTAGCATATGTACAAAAAAACAATATAGGTTAAAATGGGAAAAGGTATTCAAGTACTCTTTTAAAAGTGAGGCAAACAAATTTTTCGGCGAGGGGTATGTGGCCTTGTGGGCTGCAAAATCGTGCATTCTGAGCGTTTCCAGGACTCTTTGGTAATCTGAAACGCAAGTTTTTGTTTTAGTTACTTTTTCAACAATATTCTGGTCTCAAAGCAAAATATATAGATTTTCAATACATTGTAGGTCAGGTTATTTATTTTAAAACTACCACAGAACAAACCATTCATTTTTACATCGCGCTGACCGTGAGGGCATTCCGATGTATTGTTGCTGATGAGATTTCTACTTACGTAACTTTCGTGTTTGACTGGTAACCGTCTATAAATACGCGGACATTTTCGAGTGCAAAATAACATTCCTTATCGCTTGTTATAAATTCATTTCTTAAATGAATACTCATAAAAATATTTTTGTTTAGAACATAAATAATATGAAAATGTTTTGTCGTTAGAAATATATATATAAGCAAGGTTGGGCAGTATTTACCGCCCCCGGTATTTACCAGTGGTATTTTCCGGTATTTACCGCCCCGGACAATACTCCCGAAGTGGTCAATACTGGCAAATACTGGTCAATTGAAATTTTCATGCTTCTTTTGACTGACTTGTCTATCAATTCTAGTAAAAAATTGGTTGATGAAAGAACCTTATTCCTTTGGCATGATTCAGTTTATAAAAATGAATGATATTGGTATGTTATTAACTATTAAAACATTAAAAATGACTAATTTTGATCTTAGGGGTAATGATATTGCATACTTTTGGTATACATGTATATAAAATTGCTATATCAGTTATTTTAACATGTATAAATCAAGATATTTTTTTCTTGAAAAGGTTTGAATTTTACAGGTAAATAGAATTACAAGTGACTAGCAATATAGATTATCAGAGCATTACCTATTATATGGCTAACAGCTGTCAACAGTTTAATAACTATAACACCTGTCCCCTAATAAATGTTGACATAACAGGAAAAAAATCATAAAAGTGATTTCTGAAGATTGTTTTGAACAATGAATTAATGCCTGACTATTCAACAGCATGATAAAAATCTTCTAAATGCAGGAAATGTTTTTTTTTTTAAATAAATATATATATATATAAAAAAAAAATTTTAAGTGACTGACTTCATGGTGTTAATGACTATATCTGTTGTATGATTAAATTAATATTTGATAAATCTTCATTAAACCATGTTCATGAACTAATTAATTGTGATGTTTTATCCTAGTACAATGTAGTAAATAAGTGACTTTCTGCCTTGTGACTATATCTATCCATTTACCAAGTAATTGACCTGAGGTAGGGACTAGTTTTTATAGTACAGTCCTATCAAAATTTCAATTGACCAGTATTTGCCAGTATTCCCCAGTATTTACCGGTATTTACCGCCGGCATGGTAGTATTGACCGCTTTTTTGCCAACCTTGTATATAAGTAAAAAATCATTGATAATATCTATGCACACGTACAGAAAAATAGTGTTTAAGCATGCGGAAGAATATCTCAAGAACAGTTTGCAGGAAAATATGAATGCCTGTTCAAATCCAATCTATTAGAAAAATCAAATCATTACAGAAGAGCATAGGCGGATCCAGGGGACCTGGGGGGGCGGGCCCCTTTTCCGCCCCCTTTTGTGGGAAAAATTTGGTTGATTATATAGGAATCACTGAAGCATGACTGGAGCGGCCCCACCCCCATAGGTCAGTCAGCGCTCCCTCCCCGATGAAAAGTTCTGGATCCGCCACTGAAGAGTGTCCACCATGTACTTGCACTGCACTATTATTAGAATAGTAGAATAGAATGATATACAAATGTATGAAAATTATATATACATGTTATATACAAACATTAATATAATATTCTAGTATAACAACAAACCAGAATATACTGATTTGTATCACTACAATATAATAGTTATTACGGTGACGTTGAATTCCCTGTCATTTATTCATCATCCACGCACGAACTTGTCTCAGAAAAAAAATATATCTCTGTACATTTACCTCACTTTTAGGTATACAGATGTGATTTTTTTTCTGAGACAAGTGCTTTTGACCATCTACAAAAACTTGCGGTCATCCGATGTTCAGTACTCAGTACTTTGATCGTTATTATCAAGGCTGAGTTATTTATACAGATCTACGTACAAATGTATGTCTCTGTGCAATATTCAACATGTTAAGATATATGATCATGAATAATTTGGCAAATGAAAGGTTAAAAAACAAATCATGCGTGAAAATTTCTAATGATACGTACTTTCTGTGAAGTTAACATGTGTTTGTTTACATTTTACATCCATAAAATGCTTGCCAATATCAAAGGTTGAAAAACGTTTTTCATAATGTACTATATATATTGTAACAAATAATACACAAAATAACATACCGGAAAGCTAAGTTTGGTTTCCGTACGAACACCGCTTCCAAACGGTTTTAAATATTAAGGTGGATCCCTACAGATATAGCAATTTTCTTTTTCACCGTTGAATTTTCTTAAAATTTGCATATATAACGTGAGGGTACCCAAATTGCACCTATTTTGACAGTTTTTTCACCTACGTTTTTTTATGATCCAGACAAAAGTTACGGCCATTCTGTGTACTCAAATTGCAACCATGCTTTAATTCACATCCTTAAAATCGAATAACAGATGTTTTGTTTTATTTCTTCAAATATTTAGAACAATTTGACATTAGTCCGTGCTGAGAATTTATTTTTTAAGAAATAGATGCTTGTAACATTTTTTATTTGCTCATTTTTTACAGATGACTTTTTGTGAACGTCGCATGGCGACGTTCCGTAGATTCTACTTTTCCAGTGTGCTTCATCTGTTGAAATATATACTGTGAACTTTTTTTGTATATTTGAATATAGTTACCTATGTTAAAAGACGTCTATAATGTCAAATCATAAAAATACAAATTATTTAGTCTCAAAGAAAACTTTTCGCAGCTATTTTTGTTGAATAGGTGCAATTTGGGTACTGTCACGTTTTATATAGAATAATATTATAAATCGAATATTTTTAAGGATTTGTGATTCGTTAAAACTTGATCACATGTACTTTTGCATTTACTCAGTTTGCACGCAAATACTGTTGTGTTTAGCTTTTCGTAGGTCAAAAACAGCATATTGCACAGGGCATACAGCACGTTACTAAAAATACATTCTAGAAATCCCCAATTTTACATTGTTCAGGCAATAGTTGTTGATTAATAATATAACAATTGTAGCCTTTGGTTGAGGTCAATACGATGTTATATCGACCTAGAGAAGCATATCGACCTCGGACTTCGTCCTCAGTCAATATGCTTCTCTTAGGTCGATATAACCTCGTATCGACCTCATACAAAGGCTATAATTGTATAATACATGGTAAAATCCGTATCGCATGCTGTATCACCACGAGAAACCAATATCAGTCCCGAGGGCCATGTATTATTCTGTTTATCATATATTTTAATAGAATCAGATTCATGGGATATCTATTTTTTTTTTTAAATCGTCCGAAATTATAAGCTAGAAAGAACATTATGATTTTCCTGTATTTTTCCAGCTGACTTGTTTTTGTTTATAGACTTCCTTATTTGCTTTATATCCACATCGTAATGTCCCCTATAACCTTATTTCATTCTCAATATACGTTTAAGACCATGTATTAAAATGCATCCACTAACTATACTGTCCTATTATTTCAACTAAAATTAATATTTATCAAATAATTATCATAAGATGTAGAAATGTTTAAAGTTTTATTGTTTATTTGGCGATGATATTATTTATGATCATTTTAATTTTCTGACGAGGTGAACAGCAAGAAAAATATGTCTTGAAAAGTTTCCTATCTATTCTAACCAAATTAAAACCGTAAAAATTTGCATTTGTGTTTAATCCATCAGGTAATGAAAACAAACTTCACGAAAATTATGACCAAATAAACAATAAAACTTCAGATATTTCTACATCTTATTGTGTCTTTTTTTATATATAAAAATCGCTTGTAAAGTTACTGGATAATAATTTTTTGAAAAATATCGATTTTAGTTGAAATGATGGGACATTTGTTTTAGTGGGAACTCGTTTTTTTCCTATGCCAGGAAATACAGCAACTGGACGTCATAGGTCAAACGTTGACGTCATTCGAATTATGACGTCACGCCAGGTATGCGATACGGGGTATGCGATACGGGTTTAGCTATGATATACGGGGTATGCGATACGGGGTAGGTGATAAAGACTGGAAAAAAGAACCTTTATTAGATATACAAAATTGCTGTATTTTGTACTAAATATATGATAAATATATTTATCATATATTTAGTACTAAATACAGCAATTTTGTATATTTAATAAAGGTTCTTTTTTACAGTGTGTATCACCTACCCTGTATCGCATAGCTAAACCCGTATCGCATAGCTAAACTTGACCCGTATCGCATACCGGGCGTGACGTCATATATCGAATGACGTCAAAGTTTGACACATGACGTCCAGTTTCTGTATTTCCTGGCACAATACGAAATGTAACATGATTCAATTAGAATTTCTGAAAAAAAAAAAACACTTACAAAAGACTTTTATTGGTTCCTCGTGGTGATACAGCATGCGATACGGATTTTGCCATGTATTATTCTATATATGGCCTCTATAAAAAACATCATGTCACCAGATTCGTTTCCATGGTAACGGTGACCAAAGTTGGTACTTCACATGTATGAATAAATACATACCTGGAGTAAAAATTCTGGTTTTTTTTTTCAAGCCTTTGAAAGTATTTTGAAAGGTTTGTTCTTCATTTATTACTCAAATAATGTTAAAAATGTAAATAAAACACAAATAATGGCAGTTTTATACATATTTATTAAAGCCGGCCCCAATTTCATCAACACTTCTGCACACGAAAAACAGATTTTGTTAAAAATTTCTATTTTTCTTAAATTTCCGAAAAATTGGTCCATTGAATTTTTTTCTAAATTTGACATGAGATGGTCAAAACAATGAGATTTAAAAAAAATACATACCTGGAGTAAAAATTCTGGTTTTTTTTTTTCAAGCCTTTGAAAGTATTTTGAAAGGTTTGTTCTTCATTTATTACTCAAATAATGTTAAAAATGTAAATAAAACACAAATAATGGCAGTTTTATACATATTTATTAAAGCCGGCCCCAATTTCATCAACACTTCTGCACACGAAAAACACAGATTTTGTTAAAAATTTCTATTTTTCTTAAATTTCCGAAAAATTGGTCCATTGAATTTTTTTCTAAATTTGACATGAGATGGTCAAAACAATGAGATTTAAAAAAATAAAAATAAAAATATGGGTCACCAGACTATTTTTTTACTTAAAAACGTTTTTGTTACCCCTCCCAACACAGTAATCAACAGCAATTCTTTGTATATCTTTCAAAATCTGTGTGTAAAAAGTGTGGCACATGTTGTCATATCTTTTGTTTAACCTACGCACATCAATATAGTTTCACGTGAGAATCAAATGAAAGCTATTTTTTTTTCTATGAACAACATTTACCATGGCAACAGGGCAAGAAGAAGGAAAATTCATATTTTACATTGTTCAGAAGTGCAAGTATTTCTTCTAACAGACAAAAAGAGATCAAATATCATGATTTCAGAGCTACAACACATGGCTTTTATGTAATTATAAACGAATATCATGATAATGTAGCTTTTAAAAGCGTTACTATGGTAAAAAATTAGCAAAACAAAATTACTCAGCAGTAGGCAAAAATCACTATATTTTTTTTTTCAATTATTGATTCATAGGTACGAGTCATTGCATGTAATGTGTAATACAGCAATTTTTGCATTACATGTAATTGTAATTTAATGCATTACTATAGCAAAAAGTTGTGTAATTTCATGCATTACATTGCATTACATGGCATTACTTTTTTCACATACTATATATATATCTTTAACAGATTGTTGGGTATTTGACTAAAGCAGAATTTTTATAATACTAGAATGACCAAATTACAATTCTAAATGAATAACACAACACTGTATATCAGATTCAGTTCTTTTCTTTTTAATTCATTTTATTTCATACATTTTCCTGCATGAAAAGATTTCTTAATTATTTAAAGAATGACTGTAATATTTTTTCTGTCTATGAAGAAATAACATTAAAAATGTGGTGCACACTGAATAACCCGCGTAGCGGGTTATTTTAAAGTGTGCACCACATTTTTATGTTATTTCGAATAGACAGAAAAAATATTACAGTCATTTCTTATAATTTAATTCTTAATTCCACTTTAAACCGGTGTAAATCATGAAAAAACGTTGATGACGTCAAGGTCACATGACAAAATTATGTCTATGAGCTGATAAACAAAACAACGTCAGCCAATCGGAAGACGCGTTACATCCAAAATTAAATTATTAGATTATGTGAAAGAGTAGTGTATAAGGTAAACATATATATTATGACGTTACGCATAATGTTGGTGACCTTTTTGGATTTTACGAGTACCTGTGACCAAAAATCGGCTTTAAATAAGAAAAATACAGGAAAGATCGAGCGTTCTTTTGTGTAAAAAATCTTAAAAGCACTTCATATAATTGAGAATGAAAATGGGGATTGTCAAAGAGACAACAACCCGACCAAAAAGCAGAAAACAGCCGAAGGCCACCAATGGGTCTTCAACACAGCGAAAAAAACCCACACCCGGAGGCGGGCTTCCGTTGACCCCTAAACAAAATGTGTACTAGTTCAATGAAAATGGACTCCGAAACATATTTAAAATGAACTAAAATAAAAAAAAAAAAAAAAAACACAAGACTAACAAAGGCCAGAGGCTCCTGACTTGGGACAGGCGCAAACATGCGGCGGGGTTAAACATGTTTAATGAGATCTCAACCCTCCTCTATACCTCTAGCCAATGTAGAATAAACAAACACACAGCTATACGCACAGTAAAACTCAGTTTAAAAGAAGTCTTAACACGATGTCAGAATAGGTAACAAAAGAAACTAAGCAACATGACAATAATACATAAATTAACAAGGGACTACTAGCAGTTACTGACTTGCCAGCTCCAGACCTCAATTAAACTGATTGAAAGAGTAGGTCTTCATCATATGAAAATCAAGCACAATCCCTCCCGTTAAGGGTTTAGTATCATACCATCATAAAATATATGACAAGAACATAACTCGTATCACGCCAACAACTGGTTATAGAATAAATGTGTTTATTTCCGATGCAAAGACCCTATGAGTGAATCAATATTAATACCAAAATATGCCATCTTTAATGATCTGACAACAGTATCATAACTATATCCCTTCTGAATAAGTCTGTTTAAAGGTTTGGTTAGCTTTTGAGGTGAATTAAGAATTTAAATTACAGATGGCTTATCGTTTTTACAGCGGATGACCTTGAGGGCTTTCCGGTATTATGTTACTCATGAAAATATTTTTTAAGAACATAAAAAAATAATATGAAAATGTTTTGTCGTGAGAAATATATATATATATACAAGTAAAAAAATAATTAATATCAATGCACACGTACCGAAAAATTGTGTTTGCGGATGAATATATCTTATTGCTTGTTATATATTAATTTCATCAATACATATTCATTAGCGGGAGAAATATAAATGCCTACTCAAATCAAACCTATTAGAAAAACGGATTATTACAGAAGAGTGTCCGTCATGCACTTGCACTGCACTATCATTAGAAAAGTATAATAGAATGATGGTTTAAATGTATGAAAATTTTCCAGGTAGAGTTATTAAGATGATCTTCTATATATATAAAACTGTTGTACAAATATTAATATAATATATAACAACAAACCAGATTATACTGATAACAAATGATTGTCCCATGATTATATCACTACAATATAATAATTATTACGGTGAGGTTGAATTCTTTGTCATTTATTCATCCTCCACACAAGCACAATCCCTCCCGTTAGGGTTTAGTATCATACCATCATAAAATATATGAGAAGAGCATAACCCGTGTCATGCCAACAACTGGTTTTAAATAAATGTGTTTAGTTCCGATGCAAAGACCCTATAAGTGAATCAATATTAAAGCCAAAATATGCAATCTTTAATGACCTGACAACAGTATCGTAACTATATCCCTTCTTAATAAGTCTATTTAAAGGTTTTGTTAGCTTCTGAGGTGAATACTGACATTTTAGTGCTTTATAAAGAATATTACCATAAAGATTGGATGTGAAATACCTGAACGTATAAGAAGTCTGCATGTTGAGCTATATTTACGAATGATGTCCTTATACCGATGATAAAATTTAGTAAATGTTTTGACTAGTTTGTGATATCGAAAACCCTGGTGTAATAATTTTCAGTAATACATAAATTTCTTTCGTTAAAATCTGAAACGTTGTTACATACACGAGCGAATCGTACAAGTTGAGATATATAAACAAAAACTTGTTTCAGAAAAAAAAATCTATGTACCTTAACCTAACTTTCAGGCATAGAGATATTTTATACTTTTTCTGAGACAAGTGCCTGTGACTATCCACCAGAACTTGCGGTCATCCGATGTTCAGTACTTCAGTACTTTGATTTATTCTGTTTTGTCAATCAGCTGTCCGAATACTAACGAGAAAAATCTTACATTTTTAGTGTAGACGGGTAACATTATAATATTGTTCTTGGAGTATTCCGCCTATTTTCGGGTACTTACAAGTATATAAAATATAACAATGCTATACCATTTGCTTTTATGGAAGAGGAAAGTTAGGACTTTGGGATGACATGTGTGTAAGACGTAAATAACGCAATTTTCTGACCGAGTAGATCTTGAAAGTAGCCATTATTTAAGAATTGAATGCTTCTTTTTGTGAATTTATTTGGGTGTAAAAGTGTTGACCGAAGTACATTTTGTATGAAGCGCGGAAGTGCTTCGTTCTAAAAATGTGCACACGGTCAACGCTTTTACAACCTTATAAAATTACCAAAAGAAGCATTCAATACTTATATTTACATTGTTTTTTGCTAGGATCATGAAAACACGATTTCTACCAAGTTTTTCTTTTGTTTACCTGCGCACTTCATTATGGGAACTCGTGTCATCATGAATGTTACATTTCATGTTGAAATGAAGATTAATTTCAGAATGACGCGAGATTGCTGTTAGCCTATCAAAATAACGTATTATAATGAAACATACATGAAATGTAATTATTGATTGCAGACACCAAGGAAAAATACCACTCCCTTACGGCACAACAGTTCAGAATCCATGTAAAGCGAGAGTATTATGTTAGCAAATTCATGATAACGCATATCCTTTTGTAAAACAAGTTTGGAAAACACTTTGTAAGTAAAGAAATCAAATGTTAAAGAGCAAACCCCATGAAAACTTCGATATCATTACCAAAAACCTAACCCAAAGTACACTGTCACAATAACGCTTAAAAAAAACTGTTCTATAAAAAATCATCAATATTGAGTAAAACTGTGCAAAACATTTCATTAGAAAATGTAACATGCCTCCTAATCTATAAGATTTAAACGGCATTTATTTGGACAGCAATCTCATTTTTAGCATTAAACAAAAAAAAAAACAAAAACAAAAAAAACTAAGTATATGAATTTCCAAAGGTCTCCCGTCACAAAACTTTTAACCAACATTTTATGTTAGTAATTCCGGGGTAGGTTACAGAAAACAATGAAAAATAATGTTATGCATTTTAGAAAAATGTCACAATGTTAACGTCTTCAATGTTAACGTTTTTTCTTTGAATTACTAGTATTAGGGACAAGTTGTCACAATGTTAACGTCTTCTTTTTATCCTGCAATTAGCCTACTAATGTACAAATAACAGGTATACAAATAAATTTTTGCTTTATTTGTACTTGTACAAATAAAGTCTCCTGTAACCCCACTCCTATGTTGAGCAAGCGGTAATATGCATATTTCTGTTTCCAAACCAGTTCATTTTGGGGTCCTCTTCGCGGTCCGCGTTTCAACTATGTCGATTTCTTTGAGAAATCTGAGACAATGATTTAGATTTTAACAACTAAATTCAAGTGTTGGGAGTAATTTCAGGATAAACACAATATATGTACATTGTCGGAAAATATAAAATTTATTTGTACTCGCTGCGAAACAGGAGAAAAGCTCGGCAGAGCCTCGCTTTTCGTCCTGTTTCTAAAGCTCATACAAATAAATTTTATATTTTCCGACAACATACATATATTGTTTTTCTTTGAATTACTAGTATTAGGGACAAGTTGTCACAATGTTAACGTCTTCTTTTTTTCTTTGAATTACTAGTATTAGGGACAAGTTGTCACAAATCTTTGAATTACTAGTATTAGGGACAAGTTGTCACAAATCTTTGAATTACTAGTATTAGGGACAAGTTGTCACAAATCTTTAAAACAAGAGTGAAAACAACATCAGTTGTTTGAAAAAAAAATAATTATAATATCAAATTCTATTGCAACAGGAACATTTTGAAATATTTAAAATAAAGATCAATAAAGATTAATGCACAAGTCATCAAAATAAAGCGGTCACATGGTGGTCTACCAAAATGTCACAACATCTCTAATTTGACGTTTTTGACGTTAACGATATAGGCAACGTATGTTTGCATTATGGTGTTTTTGAAAGGTATCTATTTTAATAAAAGAGTACCTAACATATGAATTTAGAATATATTTTTTATTTCACTTCTTGAAATGCGTTCCTCTTTTCAATATATATAACATTTAATTTTTAATAAAACGTAATTTGGGTACGCTTTAAAGAGACAGCAACTCAACAACAAAAATAATACATATTTACTAAAATCTTCAGAAGACCAAAGTAGAAATTCAAATATTACTTACATATACAAGTATAATATTCGAATCAGTTAAAATGTTGATCGTTTTTTACTTATAACAAATTAACTCAAACTTACTTCAATAAATCAAATTCGGAGATTTTTTATAACTACAACAAGTTACAGTAAAATTACAAAAATCGCAATAAATGATATATTCGAGAAAGTCTTTGTTGAACGCTTTTTTATTGATATAAGTATACAAATAGGCCAAACCACGTACAGTGATCGTTTCCGTTGCGGATCGGAGCTGGAACTGCCGGGGAGTTTGCAAATAGGCTTACGGTACATATCCAGTAAACATCGGTAAAAGTGCTGAAAGTGGCGTTAAACACCAACAATCACTTAATCAGTTTTCAAAGATTTTCCGTTTTATCTCGTGTTACAACACCAGATGAGAGTACTTATATATTATTCCTAGCAATACTATTTATTAGTTCAAAAAGATTTTTTTTCATTATTTTACTCATCCATTTAATCTTTAACATGTTGAAGGAAGCGATTAAGCAATGCATGTTTTGTGTTGATCTTTTCACGTTTTGTAAAGCTTGCAATTTCAAGAAAAACTATGTTTTGTTATTACATAGATTGCACTATATAACCTTCCCTTATTTGAAACATACTTCTTTGCATATTCCGCACTCCCTTATTTAAAACATACATATTCCGCACTGTACAATCAATGTATTTGTTTTCGATATTCTTTTTTGGAAATACATAAGTTGTTTAACTTGGTAAAATGTTTCTTATTAAATGCAAAACTAAACTTGTTCTTTAGTTATCACTAAAATTATATTGAAAAGAACAAAAAATTCCTGAACAATACATAAATACGCAAAAGCTTGAGCTCAAACTTCATACCAGTCTTCCGTACAGCCTTTTGAAAAATTTTAAATATTTTTTTCTAAAAAGGAAGAAAGTAAACTTTATCTCAAAAGTTTCAAAATCCACGGCGCTACTCTTTATCACTACGCTTTACCTAAATGAAGTGTTTTATTTTTGTTAAGGTGGCTGATGATGTTTGGGTTTTTTAACGACCTTAACTGGCTATAAAGCCCTCGCACGGTCGGCTGGGGTGTCTTCCTCCATCTTGGATTTTGAAGTAGCAGATAACAATTGGCCAAGAACTTTTAATTAATGAAATGTGCAAATTTTGAGAGTAGTATGTAATTCATGTGTAAGACTTTTCATATTAATATAGAAAATTATGTGTTTTATCATAAATACGGCTGTTTTTTTCTAAAAAACACATTATTTTTATTTTATTCATTTTTTTCAACTTTGCCACATAAGGGGAGATAACTCAGTAGGGGAGATAACTCAGATAAAGTAATTTTTATAATAGAAAGTGTTTCTCTGATTTAATGAACAGCAAAGATAAATTTGTTCTTGTTGGCTTAGCTAAGTTCTGCAAAATTGTAATGTCAGTTTACAAATGATATTTACCTTCCCATTTATTCATGCATTTGTAAATATGTTTGTTCATGCATTTTTTCTTATTTGTTATATTGTTATACTATCATGCCTCAAGTGAGGCCTTTAGTGAAATAAAATGTTTCAATGTTTCATGTTTCAATGTTGTGAATTTACCGATTTTAATATGTAGCAAGAAAACAAGTCTGGTGGTCCCATTTTTTCTTTTTCTTATCTGAAAGCACGTTATAAGAGCTATCTTTTCACATTTTATCTTCAAATTCTATGGTGAAGTTTATTTTTTATCACACAAAATTGGATTTTCCATGCATAATCTACACAAAATCTGACAATTTTACACAACCTGTAGCGTGAAAAAAAGTCCGGTGACCCATACTTTTTATTAAATTTTGGAAAAAAGCATGATAAAAACTACATTTTGACAAATTATTAAAAAATTCTATGGATTTTAATTAAGACCCCCATCCACCTTAATCGGTAAATCATTATGTAAAATAAATCGTGTATGAATGCGACACCGTGAACTTTGATGTTCGTATACAGTTTATCGATGTGTATATTATAGTTCCTCAAATGTTGGTGTTCGGACTCTAATGCAAGAAGTGCGTGCCTATTGCCTTTATCCTATATCCATGATCTCAAGTGCTCATATATTTTTATTATTTCTGGCTTTCTCAAACACAAACAAATAAATCGGTCAGTCAATACAAAAATTATAATTATTTTATTTGAAACTACGTTTTAAAAAAATACATATTTTGACGGCATTTATAGTTGGGTTTTCACAAACCATGTGTTGAAAGACACAGAATTGTTTGAAGTATGTTTGTATTTGGTCATCATTTTTTCTTCAGTAATTTTTGTTTTCTCCTGATGCGAATAAATATTGAATTCTAATATGACGTGCTTCTTTCGCTTTGTAAACAACACCGTGATAAAATTCTCGATATATCTATACTTAGCGCAGACTCAGAGATGTGCATATTCGTGGCTGTTACTATTTGCCTCCCACGTAAATCCAAATATATCGTAACCTATGTGCAAACACTATGTCGATTTCGTTGTGTTCAAATTGAAATTGAAAAAGAAACAACAGAACCGTTATTCCTATTATAATGCATAACAAAAAGAATTAATGCACAAAAGCTTAAAAAATGTATAAAATCAAAATAAAATAAAATTCCGCGAAATTTCATGAATGATCTTGGCGCATTAACGTCATGTCATAACATGACGTCATACGAATGAAAACTCTCAAGTTGAACGTTTTCCGTTACGTATACGCCCTAAGTTCGGATAATATTGCATTAAAATGGAGTTTTGAGGTAGGTGTTGTTTCATTTTCTATTCTATTGCATTATTCGCACATTTGTGGATTTCAGCAAGTCAACCAGTCGGAAAGCAAGCCCTTAGAAACGACCGTTGTTGCTACTTTCTTAAGACAACAATGGGACTGATATTAAACCCGCCATTCTGAAATTGCGTTAATTTCGCGGAAAAAATAATTTGGCGCCAATTTAGAATTTTTCTTTTTCTGTTTCTTACTTGCCATTAGGGTCAGAAATAGACTTCTTTCGATTTTTCAAGCATGGTTCTTATTATCAAAGAAAATAATACTTAAACATGTTATAAATTGTCCGTCTTTTAAAAATAACGTAATGCCTTTGATCGTCGTTTAAGAATTATGCGAAATTGTCTGTTATTTTTTTCTTCTTTTTTCCAGATAAACAAAGAATATACAAACTATATAAAAAAATAATAATAAGTATCTCAAAGTTAAAACAACAATCAAGTCTAACGTTCTATCACCCTTAGGAAACCCTGTTCGAACTTAATTCCAAACGAAAGACATTTTTGACATTGTAGTTTTTATCTTACACATCGATGTCAACTTGCATCTTTACACAATGTACACACATTTAGTGTGTTTGTTTGAAAAGCAATGGCAAGTTCAGCTGTGAATATTTGACTGGATTAATTATTCTCTTTAAGTCGGTGAATTGTTTGACTTAACTAAAACAAGGTAAGGAAATCGTATACTGTCTTTACACAACCTTAACCAAAACTCATTCATTGTTTATAATATTATAAAAAAATTTGTGATGAAGTAATCCTGCAAAACTGCCAAAGGTAAATGAAAAAGTCTTGTCCTAAATATGAACTTAAAACAATCTCTTTCAGACTAGCATTTTAATCACTCTTATTCAAAGCATGTTCATACTGACATGAAGTGTGACTTACTTATGACTTGTGATCTAAAACATAATATTGTTGACTTAGCACTCAGAATCTGCTCTGAAATACTTTTATATAAATATAAAAATGCATAATTGTTAAAAAAAATTAAATAGAAGAAGAAAAATATTAGACCCAGTCTTTTTTGTTCTTATCTATTTTCAAGTTCATGATTAGAACCATTTATTTATTGGTTTAGTGCTTTTTTTATAATTTGAGTCCATTCATTAGAATCTGCATGGAATCAGTGAGACAAAATTTATTGTTATATTTAGTTTGTTCATACAAGAATTGCAAACTAATTTCCTTTTATTTCAAATAATGAAGAATTTACATTCAGAATACTTTCATTATGGTCTCGTTTAAGTTTAAATGAAAAAGGTAGGATCAGGTATCAGTAATGAAAAGGAGTTCCTGTATTTGATCATTTTAATCCTGTCTTGATCCATTATTCATGAATATTTTAGCTACCCTTGTATGATTAAAGTAGAAATTTATTTCTGTGTTGAACTAATTTGGTTACAGCAGTATAAATACTTACCAAAATATAAATATTAAATTAACTCTTGAATAATAATATTATGGCACATACTGACATAGTCATAGGGCCTATTTGAGTATTTCACTGAGACTGAGTTCTGAAAAGTGATAAAATGCGTTTCGCTAATTTTTTGCACATGTCTTTAGTATCAAAATATATTCAATAAAATTATTTTAATAATATCCTCATGTAAATAATAGCATATGGTGCTTAATATAATAATAGTTTGATCATGAGAGTGTCAAACAAAGGGACGTAACTCGTAAATTACTATCGGGCCCGCTTCGTCAGAAATATCGACACATCGAAGTGGCACATTTGCGTATTACAGCGTATTAGTGGCACAAATTTGACATATCATAGTCAAAGTTATGTTACATAACATAATTTAAATTCAGCATAGCTTCCGAGAAGTTAAGAAAGAAAATTACGATTTAAATTTCCAGTGACCGATTTTTTGGTCAACACCTAGACTTTGAAGACACATTTTGAGAGAAAAATTAGTTTAATCCATAATTGAGTGGATCAATATATTTCTTATATACTCAAGAATGTTCACTTAAAAGCAAATTAGTTTTAATTCATGCAAAAACTACAAATTCCAAAAACGGGCTTCACTTTTTGGTAAAAATGCCCATATATGGTAATCACATGACTTCCATTGTTGCTTTAAGAAATGGGGTCAAACCGGGGTCAGCTTTCCGACTGAACATGGCGGCTCACTCCTTAGTTACGACATGTCAACTCTGGATTTGACAGTAAAAAGTAACCAACGGAAAAAAAAATGTTTGGTTAAGAATTATGAGAATTGAACACATTTTTCTAGTGTTTATTTAAGAAATAATTCATGTAAGACTTAGATTTATTTGAAATTTGTAGCTTTCATCTTACAGGGGGTAAAATAGAACAGCCATACAAACGGGAATCCTACCTTCGCTTCAGTTTTTAAATTACCGTATTTGTCCCATTAGAATCGAAATAATTCATGGAAGCCATAGATTTGTTGAACATTTACACATGGCCTTGGCCGTGATATTCGTTAATTTTCAAATTAAAATTCAAATATCACGGCCTAGGCCATGTGTAAATGTCCAACAAATTATGGCTTCCGTGAATTATTTCTTAATTTATTTACACTTCAATTTGGTTGGAATATATAGCAAAATTTTGGACAAAAATAAATTTTGTGTTTACAAATGTATATCATCAGAAATTGGTAATTAACGCTTCACAACAAATATATTATCAAACAAACAAATAAACGTATGACAGTTCTGCTTCTATTGGTATATATATATCAAATCGATTACGTTTTACGTCAACATTCGACGTTACCTAAAGTGACAACAAGGTCGTGCGTAACGTCTATACTGATGTCTTACATGATTTTTTTGTGATACTTTACAAGACCTTTTATATTATTTTTGACAATATTGAATTATGATACTTTAATGGCAGTAAGTGCGCTTATCAAAAGAGCAGATAATTTAGTATAAGAACACTTGCTAGGAGCTGATATAAAGGGGATGGTTTACAGAGTCTTGTGTAATTCAGATAAACTGTAAACAAAAAATCTATACTGAGGTTTTGTGCGAGAAACCAACCTGAGGTCTCTCGGCATGATAATTTTTGTGTTGTGATTTGGCGTGGCATACACACGACTTTACTGTAATAAGTAGAACAGAAAATGACTATCAAAAAGATTTACAATTGGTTGAATGTTGTTTGAATAATGTACATTGGAATCATTCAGAAAGAGATGTCATATAAAAAAAAATGTATAACAAGATGAGAAAAGGCAAAGTAAATTAATTTCTACCAAACATACAAAGCCCTTGACGATAAAGAACTTCCTATTACTTCTTTCTAAATATTATATCATTTGCTAAATTATTGTAATGGGACATTTTGATAAGAGAGGAGTACCCATTATTTTCTACAAAGCTTTTCAATTGTGTTTCTCCTCCTGGAACGTGTTTAAATTCCACCGTCATCATTTCAATGTCTAATTTACCAAATGGTATAGTTTGTAAAACTTGTAATTCAGCTCCCTCCACGTCAAGACTGAAGAAATCAATGTGTGTCACGTTTATAGCCTTCATTATTGAATAGAAAGGAAAGCACTGGACATCCACTGTGCTTTCTCCTTTTGAATTCTCGTCTTGTACTATCTTACCTTCATTGAAATTTTTTTTGAATTGCATCTGAAAAAATATTGTAAACATATCACAAGTGATTACAAAAATCTATGGGATACATAAAAAACTAATTAATTGTGTCGTCTTCTGGACTGTAATTGACAGAAATTGAACTTGTCAAGCGTTGAAACTGCTTAAAGATTGAAAGACATTTTGGAAATAACCCTGTATGGTGTGAAGTAACTTAAGTGGAAATATCATTTGGTCCTTCCTCTTTATTAAAAGAGCTTATATGTTTTTGACATCACATTTCACGCAATGGTTATCGCACATCTGAACTTATCTTTGACAACGGTATTGTTTGGCCGAGTAATATTGACCTATGATGTATAAACCGTAACTTATTCAAGTAATGTGGAGGTAGGGAAGTGACAGTTTTTGCAAACTATACGGCTTATTCTGAATCTATGTATAGGTTCTATAACTAATCCAAGTGAAGTGACAGTTTTTGCAAACTATACGGCTTATTCTGAATCTATGTAAAGCTAGGTTCTATAACTAATCCAAATGAAGTGACAGTTTTTGAAACCTACACGGCTTATTCTGAATCTATGTAAAGCTAGGTTCTATAACTAATCCAAGTAAAGTGACAGTTTTTGCGAACTATACGGCTTATTCTGAATCTATGTAAAGGTTCTATAACTAATCCAAGCGAAGTGACAGTTTTTGCAAACTATACGGCTTATTCTGAATCTATGTAAAGGTTCTATCTATAACTAATCCAAGCGAAGTGACAGTTTTTGCAAACTATACGGCTTATCCTGAATCTATGTAAAGCTAGGTTCTATAACTAATCCAAGCGAAGTGACAGTTTTTGCAAACTATACGGCTTATTCTGAATCTATGTAAAGCTAGGTTCTATAACTAATCCAAGTAAAGTGACAGTTTTTGCAACCTACACGGCTTATTCTGAATCTATGTAAAGCTAGCTTCTATAACTAATCCAAGTAAAGTGACAGTTTTTGCAACCTACACGGCTTATTCTGAATCTATGTAAAGCTAGCTTCTATAACTAATCCAAGTGAAGTGACAGTTTTGCAACCTACACGGCTTATTCTGAATCTATGTAAAGCTAGGTTTTATAACTAATCCAAGTAAAGTGACAGTTTTTGAAACCTTCACGGCTTATTCTGAATTTATGTATAGGTTCTATAACTAATCCAAGTGAAGTGACAGTTTTTGCAACTTACACGGCTTATTCTGAATTTAAATATAGGTTCTATAACTAATCCAAGTGAAGTGACAGTTTTTGTAACCTTCACGGCTTATTCTGAATCTATGTAAAGGTTCTATAACTAATCCAAGTGAAGTGACAGTTTTTGCAAACTATACGGCTTATTCTGAATCTATGTAAAGGTTCTATCTATAACTAATCCAAGCGAAGTGACAGTTTTGCAAACTATACGGCTTATTCTGAATCTATGTAAAGCTAGGTTTTATAACTAATCCAAGTAAAGTGACAGTTTTTGCAACCTTCACGGCTTATTCTGAATTTATGTATAGGTTCTATAACTAATCCAAGTGAAGTGACAGTTTTTGTAACTTTCACGGCTTATTCTGAATCTATGTAAAGGTTCTATAACTAATCCAAGTGAAGTGACAGTTTTTGCAAACTATACGGCTTATTCTGAATCTATGTAAAGGTTCTGTTTATAACTAATCCAAGCGAAGTGACAGTTTTTGCAAACTATACGGCTTATTCTGAATCTATGTAAAGCTAGGTTCTATAACTAATCCAAGCGAAGTGACAGTTTTTGCAAACAATACGGCTTATTCTGAATCTATGTAAAGGTTCTATTTATAACTAATCCAAGCGAAGTGACAGTTTTTGCAAACTATACGGCTTATTCTGAATCTATGTAAAGCTAGGTTCTATAACTAATCCAAGCGAAGTGACAGTTTTTGCAAACTATACGGCTTATTCTGAATCTATGTAAAGTTTCTATCTATAACTAATCCAAGCGAAGTGACAGTTTTTGCAAACTATACGGCTTATTCTGAATCTATGTAAAGTTTCTATCTATAACTAATCCAAGCGAAGTGACAGTTTTTGCAAACTATACGGCTTATTCTGAATCTATGTAAAGCTAGGTTCTATAACTAATCCAAGTAAAGTGACAGTTTTTGCAACCTTCACGGCTTATTCTGAATCTATGTAAAGGTTCTATAACTAATCCAAGTAAAGTGACAGTTTTTGCAACCTTCACGGCTTATTCTGATTTTGTGTATAGGTTCTATAACTATTCCAAGTGAAGTGACAGTTTTTGCAACCTACACGGCTTATTCTGAATTTATGTAAAGCTAGGTTCTATAACTAATCTAAGTAAAGTGACAGTGTTTGCAACCTACACGGCTTATTCTGAATCTATGTAAAGCTAGGTTCTATAACTAATCCAAGTAAAGTGACAGTTTTGCAACTTACACGGCTTATTCTGAATTTAAATATAGGTTCTATAACTAATCCAAGTGAAGTGACAGTTTTTGTAACCTTCACGGCTTATTCTGAATCTATGTAAAGGTTCTATAACTAATCCAAGTGAAGTGACAGTTTTTGCAAACTATACGGCTTATTCTGAATCTATGTAAAGGTTCTATCTATAACTAATCCAAGCGAAGTGACAGTTTTTGCAAACTATACGGCTTATTCTGAATCTATGTAAAGCTAGGTTTTATAACTAATCCAAGTAAAGTGACAGTTTTTGCAACCTTCACGGCTTATTCTGAATTTATGTATAGGTTCTATAACTAATCCAAGTGAAGTGACAGTTTTTGTAACTTTCACGGCTTATTCTGAATCTATGTAAAGGTTCTATAACTAATCCAAGTGAAGTGACAGTTTTTGCAAACTATACGGCTTATTCTGAATCTATGTAAAGGTTCTGTTTATAACTAATCCAAGCGAAGTGACAGTTTTTGCAAACTATACGGCTTATTCTGAATCTATGTAAAGCTAGGTTCTATAACTAATCCAAGCGAAGTGACAGTTTTTGCAAACAATACGGCTTATTCTGAATCTATGTAAAGGTTCTATTTATAACTAATCCAAGCGAAGTGACAGTTTTTGCAAACTATACGGCTTATTCTGAATCTATGTAAAGCTAGGTTCTATAACTAATCCAAGCGAAGTGACAGTTTTTGCAAACTATACGGCTTATTCTGAATCTATGTAAAGTTTCTATCTATAACTAATCCAAGCGAAGTGACAGTTTTTGCAAACTATACGGCTTATTCTGAATCTATGTAAAGTTTCTATCTATAACTAATCCAAGGAAGTGACAGTTTTGCAAACTATACGGCTTATTCTGAATCTATGTAAAGCTAGGTTCTATAACTAATCCAAGTAAAGTGACAGTTTTTGCAACCTTCACGGCTTATTCTGAATCTATGTAAAGGTTCTATAACTAATCCAAGTAAAGTGACAGTTTTTGCAACCTTCACGGCTTATTCTGATTTTGTGTATAGGTTCTATAACTATTCCAAGTGAAGTGACAGTTTTTGCAACCTACACGGCTTATTCTGAATTTATGTAAAGCTAGGTTCTATAACTAATCTAAGTAAAGTGACAGTGTTTGCAACCTACACGGCTTATTCTGAATCTATGTAAAGCTAGGTTCTATAACTAATCCAAGTAAAGTGACAGTTTTGCAACCTACACGGCTTATTCTGAATTTATGTATAGGTTCTATAACTATTCCAAGTGAGTTGTAATGAAAATGTGCTTTTGAAGTATCTGTTCATATATGGTTTTGATTTTTTTGTAGCATCTGAACATATGTTTTGAAGCATAATAATTGTTGCCTGATTATATTAAATCCCTACAATAGATTTTAGAAGTTACTTTGATAGTCCATCATAATTCATACTGACACTAATGTTTCTACGTTAGATATACAAAAATGGTAGTACTTAACTCCGTAAAAACAACCCAGCAAGTTCCTCGTTCTAAAAAACCCGACAATTCAGCTATTTATAAGATAAGCTAAACGAAAAAATATTTCTACCACTGCATCGAGTGTGATACGATATTTCTCCACTCGAGACAGTTAAACTTTTAAATTTAAAAAGCGAGGTTCGCATCCAATTCTAACTCGTTATGAAACCTTTAGTTTTGAACACTTACCTTTACTGGATATGGATAAATGCTGAGACAAGCGTTAATGGTAAATGCTTTTCTGTTCTTTTTCTTCACTAGCTCGTAGTTTGATGGGTCAGCCTCAACCAAAAGACCGTTCCAACTTCTCGTGCGTTCAAATATTAATGAATTTGACCTGGTTTCCCCATCAAGTGCCCCACATTCCACGAAAAATCCGTCATTCTGAAATAGTAATAACGTTTATCAGCTTATCCCCAACACCGGAAATATGATATCATGTATATTAAGTTGGGGTCTTGGCGATAAGTCACAAGTTAGGATTTTCTGTCGTTTAAATAATTTCTACAGATTTACGAAGGTTAAACGGTTGTGTAATAGTTTTCATATACGGGCTGCCTTTTTTTATGCCGAAAAGTACCAAACAAAATGGTTCGTAAAAAATTTCGGAGTTCATCGTCTTCCGCCGCCACACAGGCCAGAAATGTAACTTTTTTCACTATTTTGTTAGATTTTTAGAATACGACAATATGAAAATTATCTGACCATCTACAGTAATAAATGTTTTTGAAAGGTTATGGATCAAGCAATTTATGTTTATTGTAGGACAAATCGTACAGTGGTGTACGGCGTACCACAGAAAACAATTTGTTAGTTGCAAAGCGTTTTTCAGTTGAAATAATGGAACTTTTTAATGTAATAACTTTTATCAAAGATAAATGAAAACTGTGATCAAGGATATCATATCAACTGTTTAAGGTTTTATAGAGTCCTATACAGTAATTCTTTTATATACTGTACAATCATCTACATAAGAAGCTCGGAATGTTCTTTTTGGACGTGTCACTTTTTAATTTGATGGCAAAGTATATTCCAATAAAACAAATGAATATTAAGCATGTTAAGTGTGAGAAAGATACACACAATTGTCGTTAAATATTCTAAACTTGGGACAATCATATCATTATACAATATTACATATGGTTTGATTTTTCTTGTTTCTCATTGGTATATTTGATCACGTGTTTTCCACTACTACTATTGTATTTTTCATTATTTTGACATATTAACTCGACGCTACTATTTTTAAAAATGATATTGACTACTTGTTACTAAAAATAGTAACATCGAGTCAATATCATTTTCAAACGGCTTACACTATTTACATACGTAATATACAAATTAAGGACTTTCACTCAGTCCATACGTTTGGACCTGTTCAGATTATATTTGTCCTCGGTCAATATAATCTGAACAGGTCCATATATAACGTATTGATCTCAGGGGAGTAGCTGCTTGCACATAATTTTTTCACAAATATTTTTTTTTTCTAAATAATGACAAAGTTATCTGTAGACGCATGTGAAGTCGTCAAAACTCTCTAATTATCAAATGTCATTTGTACACTAGTCTATCATCCTTAGTGAATGGAGTATTGGATAGAATTGTATGTGCATTATATCCCACCTTGTATAGAAACTAAAAACTAGAACTTTGGTTCAGATCATTTCATTTCACTTCTATCAACAAATACTTGAATGAACCTTAACATGCTCAAAACCCTGACATTTTATTCCTAGATACATGCTTCTTTTATTAGTTGTTGTTGGCTTTCAACTAGCTTTCCACTCAGTCTTCATCCGACCTACAATGAAACCCTTGCCAAAGTGGGGCGTCCGTTTGGCTGTGCGGGATGTATAAATACACAGTCACGTCTGGTCAGAATGTGGACGTTAAATCCGATGCCTAGTGTAGAGAGAACGCCACGCTCTCTGCACGCTAAGAACACTTGCAACAACTCTTTAAGGGGTCCGTAGGTGGTCTGCTGAAAGGCAAAATTTCTGTCCCTATCCAATAAACCCTCATTTTCCAATGTCATTTCCGAATTTCCAGACCTTCATCCTGGACGACCCCTATTACAGGACCTACCTGTTGTATTTATTGTGAATTTGTTTTTGTCCTGAACATTCATGAACTATTTACCACTGGACGTTTAGCAATCAATCAATCAATCAATCAACTAGCTTTCAGTAACTTCGAGTACTTTCAGATCTACGTGTAATGACCATAATTAATCAAATTCCATAGCAGGTTGGAATTTTACAGTACAGGATATCAGAAAATATGAATTTCTTGAATTTTGTTAGATAATATGAACAGAACCGAACTTCTGGCTCCATTAGGCATCGACTGTGTGTGTGTATTTGTGTGGCCGGGGAGGGTGAAGGTTTAAGAATCAAAGATGAATGGTCGATGCCTAGCCCAAATGATAGTATATATAGAAGTCTCAGTGTTTGCGTGCCTATTTTTTTTAATGAAGGATCGTCAATATGTACTATCAATTGATGTATATATCAATTATACTCAATCAGAAAGGAATAGATATGAAAATACTAAACAGGATGTACTGCTTAATTAAAGGGCTACGCTGATCTACGCTGGACAATGCATATTGTAAATATTTTTTTCAGATTTCCGATTGTACTGCGTTAATTCATCAGTCAGATGTTATTGTCAAATTATTCTTCATGTTTATTATGATAAGACTACTAGTAAATTTTATGTTTTTTGTACACAAAATTTTGCAACTAAAAATGCTGAAAACCGTTTTTCCGTCGGGGCGAAGCCCTGAACCTACCAGGGCTCTGACCTGGACCTGAAGGGGGCCTTAGGCGTCCCCCAGACCCCCTGCCGCAATTTGTGCCTACAGTTTATTGGATACCTAGCTACACCCCAATGACCTCGTCATAATTAATAAATATACACGTGGCTGCAAATATACGTATAGCCTACTCATACGTTTCCACTTCTGTCGTTGTTATATATAGTTTAGCCAGAAAAGCTGATTTAAGGTAGTATGGGAGGAGAAACAAAAAATATTTGTCAAAATGTAGCATATATGTTAAAAAAATGATAATTCATCGAGCTTGTGTCAAGCTACAGATTGGGGAAAAATACACATTTTGTGTGTATTATGCATGCAGAGAAAAAAGCATTAAATGTAAATGGAAAGTAAACTAAATGATAAAATTTTGAAATAGAATATTAGAAGAAAGCTCTTAAAAATGCTTTCATAATATAAAAAAAAAAAAATAGGGTCATCCTGCTATAACATAAAATAAAAAAATCCTGTAGATTCCTTTTAAATTGTACAAATTCTGATTTACCTCTCCGTTATAAGCTAATTAAAAAAATCTGAAATCAAACTAAAATATTCCACCTCTGTAAAATATAAGTAACTATAAGATAAAATCACATAATTTTGTTAATTTAAATGAAAAGTATTATTAATAAATTGGATTTCTGCATCGAAATTTCCTGTTTTGAGTTCTGCTATTTTACAATCCAAGATGGCGGAAGACTCCTCCTTAATAGACCATAACTTAAGTGCTACCTATAATATTCTTTATACACATATGTGTGTTTAACGTCACTAAAATTTCATCTAGAGTCTCAATATGAATGCAAATTTATACAATCTGATGAATTAAGGCGACAGTAGTTTACCGGCGTTGAAATCTCGACCATAAAAGACACTATTTGATTGAAACAAAACCTGAGGAAATCGCATGCACTCAAAAAAATTGAAGGGAGAGCGGGAGCGTCAACAGGGTAAGCGTCTGCTGCTATGCATGCATCACCCGCCATGCCAAGATCTGCTTCATTCTGTTGAATGCTCTTATAAGCCAACAAATGTAAGTCAATCTAATCATGCTGTTACCTTGAATCTTTTGGGAACACATGAAAAATAAAATATTCATGTAAGTGTTTGCGAAACCTCATATTTTGTGATCGTTCAGAATTTCATTTTAACAGAGATAAATTTGTAATGGTCCAGATTTCACCAAATGTAGTTGAAGTGCTAAGACTAGATTCAACAATGTATGTATTTGCAAAAATATCGGGACAAATGAGTAACAGAACCAGCAATCCAAACATTTTATGAAATAACAAATAACTTTCGAGTTCAATGCTTGTTGGAATTTTAAACAATTTAGTAGAATATTTTTTTTATTATTAAACTCTCATGCAAGCTTTAAAATTCAGTAATTATAGATGTAACTCTGTGTTCTTCAATACTTTCAATAGCTCAGTTTTTGAAACATTTCATTCTTTAAAATAATTTCAGGCATTTTGTAAAAAAAATTTGTCAATAGACAAAATGCCCGAACCTTACAGGTATTATAAAAAAATGGCCAAAGTTTCAGGCATTTACAAAATGCCTAAATTTAGAAAATGCCCGTAACATATACATGTGCTTATACGTTTTCTTCCCGTGTTATAAATAACGCTTCTCTTTGTATTTTCCCCCTGAACGGAGTGAATCAGGAGAGTGTGCAATACATGTAACCAGTAGCAACTAGCTCGCTGTCATGAATATTAAAAAACCGGTAACGATATCAGATGCCTAAAACCATTACAGACTAGATACGATATGTTTGTAAAATACACTTACGTCCATGTCTTTTGGTCTCTGGTGGAAGGTTGTCTCGATCGTTGGCAATCATATATACCATATTTACTTATTTTCATAATGTAACCATCAACCAATTCGTAATGGTTGCCGAATTAATTGTATACGATGATTTCAGCCAACCCTTTATTCAACCCAGTTTACCATGTTTGAATAAGTTTTGAGTTAAGAGTACACTCAGTGAATTCGAAATAATTTGCACAGGTTCTGGCATATTATATCATCTGAGATACTCAAACATCATAGATGAGTAAGAACAGCAGATAATGTGCTACTAATCAAAGAACAAGTTCTAGCATATCGTATCATCTGAGATCCTCAAACATCATTGACGAGTCAGATGGTGTATTACTAATCTGAGAACAAGTTATAGCATATCGTATCATCTGAGATCCTCAAACATCATTGACGACCCTATTACAGGACCTACCTGTTGTATTTATTGTGAATTTGTTTTGTCCTGAACATTCATGAACTATTTACCACTGGACGTTTAGCAATCAATCAATCAATCAATCAACTAGCTTTCAGTAACTTCGAGTACTTTCAGATCTACGTGTAATGACCATAATTAATCAAATTCCATAGCAGGTTGGAATTTAACAGTACAGGATATCAGAAAATATGAATTTCTTGAATTTTGTTAGATAATATGAACAGAACCGAACTTCTGGCTCCATTAGGCATCGACTGTGTGTGTGTATTTGTGTGGCCGGGGAGGGTGAAGGTTTAAGAATCAAAGATGAATGGTCGATGCCTAGCCCAAATGATAGTATATATAGAAGTCTCAGTGTTTGCGTGCCTATTTTTTTAATGAAGGATCGTCAATATGTACTATCAATTGATGTATATATCAATTATCCTCAATCAGAAAGGAATAGATATGAAAATACTAAACAGGATGTACTGCTTAATTAAAGGGCTACGCTGATCTACGCTGGACAATGCATATTGTAAATATTTTTTTCAGATTTCCGATTGTACTGCGTTAATTCATCAGTCAGATGTTATTGTCAAATTATTCTTCATGTTTATTATGATAAGACTACTAGTAAATTTTATGTTTTTTGTACACAAAATTTTGCAACTAAAAATGCTGAAAACCGTTTTCCGTCGGGGGGCGAAGCCCCCTGAACCCCCTACCAGGGCTCTGACCTGGACCTGAAGGGGGCCTTAGGCGTCCCCCAGACCCCCTGCCGCAATTTGTGCCTACAGTTTATTGGATACCTAGCTACACCCCAATGACCTCGTCATAATTAATAAATATACACGTGGCTGCAAATATACGTATAGCCTACTCATACGTTTCCACTTCTGTCGTTGTTATATATAGTTTAGCCAGAAAAGCTGATTTAAGGTAGTATGGGAGGAGAAACAAAAAATATTTGTCAAAATGTAGCATATATGTTAAAAAAATGATAATTCATCGAGCTTGTGTCAAGCTACAGATTGGGGAAAAATACACATTTTGTGTGTATTATGCATGCAGAGAAAAAAAGCATTAAATGTAAATGGAAAGTAAACTAAATGATAAAATTTTGAAATAGAATATTAGAAGAAAGCTCTTAAAAATGCTTTCATAATATAAAAAAAAAAAAAAATAGGGTCATCCTGCTATAACATAAAATAAAAAAAAAAATCCTGTAGATTCCTTTTTAAATTGTACAAATTCTGATTTACCTCTCCGTTATAAGCTAATTAAAAAAAAATCTGAAATCAAACTAAAATATTCCACCTCTGTAAAATATAAGTAACTATAAGATAAAATCACATAATTTTGTTAATTTAAATGAAAAGTATTATTAATAAATTGGATTTCTGCATCGAAATTTCCTGTTTTGAGTTCTGCTATTTTACAATCCAAGATGGCGGAAGACTCCTCCTTAATAGACCATAACTTAAGTGCTACCTATAATATTCTTTATACACATATGTGTGTTTAACGTCACTAAAATTTCATCTAGAGTCTCAATATGAATGCAAATTTATACAATCTGATGAATTAAGGCGACAGTAGTTTACCGGCGTTGAAATCTCGACCATAAAAGACACTATTTGATTGAAACAAAACCTGAGGAAATCGCATGCACTCAAAAAAATTGAAGGGAGAGCGGGAGCGTCAACAGGGTAAGCGTCTGCTGCTATGCATGCATCACCCGCCATGCCAAGATCTGCTTCATTCTGTTGAATGCTCTTATAAGCCAACAAATGTAAGTCAATCTAATCATGCTGTTACCTTGAATCTTTTGGGGAATTTTAAACAATTTAGTAGAATATTTTTTTATTATTAAACTCTCATCATCTGAGATCTGTGTTCTCAAACATCAGTTTTGAAACGAGTCAGATGGTGTATTACTAATGCCCGAACCTTACAGGAGAACAAGTTCTAGCATATGCCCGTAACATATACATCATCTGAGATCCTCTTTGTAAACATCATTGACGAGTCAGATGGTGTATTACTAATCTGAGAACAAGTTCTAGCATATCGTATCATCTGAGATCCTCAAACATCATTGACGAGTCAGATGGTGTATTACTAATCTGAGAACAAGTTCTGGCATATCGTATCATCTGAGATCCTCAAACATCATTGACGAGTCAGATGGTGTATTACTAATCTGAGAACAAGTTCTAGCATATCGTATCATCTGAGATGAGATGGTGTATTACTCAAACAAGTTATAGCATATCGTATCATCTGAGTGACGAGTCAGATGGTGTATTACTAATCTGAGAACAAGTTCTGGCATATCGTATCATCTGAGATCCTCAAACATCATTGACGAGTCAGATGGTGTATTACTAATCTGAGAACAAGAGCATAACAAGTTCTAACATATTGACGTCAGATGGTGTATTACTAATCTGAGAACAAGTTATAGCATATCGTATCATCTGAGATGCTCAAACATCAATGACGAGTCAGATGGTGTATTACTAACCAGAGAACAAGTTCTAACATAGCGCATCATCTGAGATACTCAAACATCATAAACGAGTCAGATGGTGTATTACTAACCAGAGAACAAGTTCTAGCATAGCGCATCATCTGAGATACTCAAACATCATAAACGAGTCAGATGGTGTGTTACTAGTCACAAAACAAGTTCTAGCATATCGTATCATCTGAGATACTCAAACATCACAGATGAGTCAGATGGTGTATTACTAATCAGAAAACAAGTGGTAGCATATCGTATCATTTGAGATACTCACACATCATTGACGAGTCAAATGGTGTGCTACTAATAGAACAAGTTCTGGCATATCGTATCATCAGAGATACTCAAACATCATTGACGAGTGAGATGGTGTGTTACTAATGGGAGAAAAAGTTCTGGCATATCGTATCATCTGAGATACTCAAACATCATTGACGAGTCAGATGGTGTGTTACTAATCGGAAAACAAGTTCTAGCATATCGTATCATCTGAGATACTCAAACATCATTGACAAGTCAGATGGTGTGTTACTAATCAGAAAACAAGTTCTGGCATATCGTATCATCTGAGATACTCAAACATCATAGACGAGTCAGATGTTGTATTACTAATCGGAAAACAAGTTCTGGCATATCGTATCATCTGAGATACTCAAACATTATAGACGAGTCAGATGGTGTGTTAATGAACAATTAATTACAAAAAGTTATTTCAAAAACCTGTTAGTTTTTTTTTCGGAATAGAACTTATCATCCAGGAAATAAATTTGTAAAAGATACCGTGATAAAAATCTAATAATTCCCATTTGAAGTATGTCTAATGAGTTACGAGTTTCTATTTTCAAACTGAAATTTACCCAATTCATCAATGTCATTCAGACTCTCTCTGGAATTTACATATACAGTTTAGTCAGACGTCAGGGGCTACCCTGATATATTCTGTCTTTTGTTTTTGTCCTTTGGTTTTGTAGTTTACGTATTTTGTCGGGTACTCGATGACGGATAGCGAACAGTTTTATCTTTTCACTTTATTCAATTCCTGTGTGCTGGTTCATATTCTGGACACCAGTCTTTGCTCCTTTCAATTGGAAATACGGATAACAAAATGAAACTCAGAAATGGAAAAATACTAAATACCAAACTCGTTCAAACGGTATCTTCACGTCTCAGTCTTCAAAATCGCTTATCTAAAAATACAACAATTGCTAACATTTTTAAGAATAAAAATCGTGGTTACCCTTCTATCGATAAGTGTCATGCCAAAAAATGACTTACAGATCCCGTCTTTCTACCAACAATACGGTAAGGTCCACGTTTAATGGTCGCACATTTTCTTTAAATTTTGAAACTAATATCAATTGAAAAACTAACAGTATTATCTATTTACTCACATGAGACAAACTGGGATGCGGTATTCAGTACATAGGTGAAACCGGACGCTATTTATCTAAACGCACGGAAGAACACCTTTATCGTTTTAGAAGACCCCATAAATTTAAAAGTATCATTTATCAACACCTTAAGAAGCACAATCATCCTATTAAATATTTAACAGTTCAACCTTTAGAAGTAGTAAATAAGCAGCCTGGGGAATCTCATTCAAAGTTTGTACGATCAAGGAAAATAATTGAGGCCCCAGTTCCCATGTTATAACAGGAGACCTTAACATCGTCCATAACCGAGAGTTGAAATCATTCCTCAGTAAAGTCCCTAAATATCGTCCCCCGTCAATTATTAATTGGAATGAGTGTCGTGAAATCATCCACGACTCACTCCGCACTTTCTGCACGAAATGGATAAAACGAGAAAAAGCTGACAAAAAATCCTGAGATTCTTTTTTTAATTCAGTAATGAACATAGTTGATATTCGTATTAAACATTTTAAAAAACATTTTACATCTAACAACAACCATAATAGCCCTATTTCTCGTATCAAAATAAGCTAAAAGAACTCGCCAAGGAATTTGTTTTTGTCCCGGATGATAAGGCTGCCAATAATATCATTATTGTTTGACGTAAATTTTACATTGAGTTTCTGCATAAGGAAATCACGAATTCACCAAAATTCCAACTGACTACATTTCGGAAAATGACATCTGTAACAATTAAACATAAACTTTTAGCTACCTCTTTACAAGCAGAACCAAATACAATGAAAGTTCCAACTATGTACTGGCTTCCGAAGCTGCACAAAACACCTTACAATTATAGATTTATTTCGTCTTCAAGCCATTGTTCCACTACTAAACTGTCTATTCTACTTACTAGTACACTTGGTACAATAAAAAACCTGGTAATAAATTGTTCAAATAAGGCCTTTGAAAATAGTGGAATTAATTAATTTTGGAGTGTCAAAAATTCGTTGGAAGTACTTGATAAATTGCATGCTTATATTGGTGATTTCGAATCTGTTCAAAGTTTTGATTTTTCTACCCTATATACCACTTTGCCTCATAATCTCATTAAGAAAAAAATCACACACCTAACTAAATGGGCATTTAAAAAGTCAGAATGCGAATATATATGTTCAAACTCTTTTAGGTCATTTTTTAGTAACAACAAAAAACAAAAAGAACTATGTCAATTGGACCTGCTTTGATACAATAACTGCACTTGATTTTTTTACTAGATAACATTTTTGTTCGGTATGGAGATTTCGTATGTCGTCAAGTTATCGGAATTCCAATGGGGACTAATTGTGCACCACTTATTGTGGACCTGTTTCTGTATTGTTATGAGTACAATTCATGACTAAAATCAGCAAAGACCCATCGAAACAACATCTGATACTATCAGATTATTACATGGCATTTTTCATATCAGATGTATTATCAGCCCAAGAGCCGAAGGCTCGAGGGCTGATATTGACCGAGGGCTGATAATACATGTGATATGAAAAATGACATGTTATGATCTATTTATCATATGCTTCAACAATGGAGAAAATAACAGTTTAATATTTGATCCTTTTAAGTGGTTCTCAAGTAGAAGTTCAAAAACTGAAAAGTTTACGGACGTCGGAAGCCAAATGTAATACATCCGATATGAAATCTTTCTATCATATGCCTCAACAGAGGAGACAAACAACAGTATGATATTTTTTTATATTGAGGATAAAAAAAAAAAATTCAACAAAACATAATGAACACTGTTTGGAAAAGTCAACATTTGTAAAGTAACTTTCTAAATTATGATGGAAACTTTGAAAAATGCATATATTGTATCGTTTGTTTTTTTGCATTTTACATAATATATTTTCCTGTTTCTTGATAATTGTTTTGTACTCTACTTTGTTATGTTTTTCACTAAAAACGTACCATATAGGTGTATTTTCCGGAATTTGCCGAGTAACGCCGGCATGCCATGCGATAACGTTATGGAAAGGCATGTGATAATAGCTGGAGGCATGTGATAAATATTTCATATCAGCCCGCTAAACACCATTTCGAAAAATATGGAATTCACGTAAATTTAATGCTATTATCATACTGTAAAAATTATAAGTTATTTACTCTAAGTATATGATAAAACATTTAATAACACTTTTAGGTATTTGGATGATATATTGGCTCTCAAAAATGACGACTTCATTATGTACACTAAAGAGATTTATCCTGCTGAGCTGACTTTGAATAAAGTTAATATTAACAATGAACACTGCCCTTTCCTGGATCTTGATATCTAAATCTTTAACAGGATGCTTAATACCAAAATTTACGATAAAAGAGATGATTTTTCCTTTCCTATTGTTAAATATCCATTTTTAGATGATGACGTTCCCTTGTCACCATCTTATGGTGTTTATATATCTCAACTTGTTCGATTCGCGTGTGTACAGTATGTAACAAAGTATTTGATTTTAACGAAAGAAATCTCTGTATTACTGAAAAATTATTACACCAGGGTTTTCGATATCACAAACTAGTCAAAACATTTACTAAATTTTATCATCGGTACAAGGACATCATTAGTAAATATAAATCAACATGCAGACATCTTTTACGTTCAGGTATTTCACATCCAATCGTTTATGGTAATATTCTATACAAAGCACAAAAATGTCGTCATTCACCTCAAAAGCTGACCAAACCTTTAAACAGACTTATTCAGAAAGGATATAGTTACGATACTGTTGTCAGGTCATTAAAGATGGCATAATTTGGAATTAATATTGATTCACTCATAGGGTCTTTGCATCGGAAATAAACACATTTATTCTAAAACCAGTAGTTTGCATGATACGGGTTATGTTCTTCTCATATATTTTATGATGGTATAGTACTAAACCCCTAACGGGAGAGAGTGTGCTTGATTTTCATACGATGAAGACATACTCTTTCAACCAGTTTAATTGAGGTCTGGAGCTGGCATGTCAGTAACTGCTAGTAGTCCTTTGTTAATATATGTATCATTGTCATTTTGCTTAGTTTCTTCTGCTACCTATTCTGACATCGGACTCGGACTTCTTTTAAACTGAGTTTTACTGTGTGTATTGCTGTGTGTTTGTTTATTCTACATTGGCTAGAGGTATAGTGGGAGGGTTGAGATCTCACAAAACATGTTTAACCCAGCCGCATTTTTGCGCCTGTCCCAAGTCAGGAGCCTCTGGCCTTTGTTAGTTTTGTATGTTTTTTTAATCTTAGTTTATTTATATGTTTCGGAGTTTAGTGTGACGTCCATTTTCACTGCACTAGTACACATTTTTGTTTAGGGGCCAGCTGAAGCCCGCCTCCGGGTGCGGGATTTTCTCACTGTGTTGAAGACCCATTGGTGGCCTTGGTCTGTTTTCTGCTCTTTGCTCAGGTTGTTGTCACATTCCCCATTTCCATTCTCAATTTTATTTTAATTAATTTAACTCCAAAAACATTTATTTTTAGCAAGAAGATTGACCAATTGGAAACCGAGTTTATATATATAATTAATCACTCACGGCGAGATTAATATGTCATTTGGCTGTGAGAAGTCGAAATAATTTACGAATCACCTACTTGGAAGGACTGCAATGAATGATTCCGACAACATAAATAGGCGTTTTATTCACCATTTTGTAGATAATGTAATGTAAATTTACGACATAACAAGTTTCAGTGGGATAGATAACCGAGCAATCGAAATATAAAGGAAGTTCGTGACCGGGTGTCATTTCTCCAATATACGATTTAGGTACCTTGTGTTATATTTATAGATTATCGTTGATCATCTCAACGAGATTGATTTTCTCGCTTGAGCCGGGACGGCGAAAGTGAGAAAAGCAATCGAGTTGAGATGACCAATGATGATCTATCGGTATTTTACCTATGACGATGTTGTCAATTTCAGTGTCAATTTCATTGACAACGCCACGTGCGCCCTTAGTTTCATATCACTCTACTGTGCTGAGAAAGGAAATTATCAGTCAGTAAGATCAAAGGAAAATTTCGCAAAATAGCGATAATAAAGTATATAGGTAAATTTTTTCAGAAACAAGTGCCTGTTGTTCTAGCAAATCTAATCATCTGAGATACGCAAACATCATTGACGAGTCCGATGATGTGTTACTAATCAGAGAAAAAGTGCTAGCAAATCATATCATCTGAGATACTCAAACACCATAGACGAGTCAGATGGTGTATTACTAATCAGTGAACAAGTTCTGGCTATCGTATCATCTGAGATACTCAAACATCATTAACAAGTTCTGGCATATCGTATAATCCGAGATGCTCAAACATCATTGACGAGTCAGATGGTGTGTTACTAATCAGTGAACAAGTTCTGGCTATCGTATCATCTGAGATACTCAAACATCATTGACGAGTCAGATGGTGTGTTACTAATCGGAGAACAAGTTCTGACATATCGTATCATCTGAGATACACAAACATCATTGACGAGTCAGATGGTGTGTTACTAATCAGAGAACAAGTTCTAGCATATCGCATCATCTGAGATACTCAAACATCATAAACGAGTCAGATGGTGTGTTACTAATCAGAGAACAAGTTTTTGCATATGGTATCATCTGAGATACACAAACATCATAGACGAGTCAGATGGTGTGTTATTAATCAGAGAACAAGTTCTAGGATATCGTATCAGGAAACAATATTTCCTGTAAGCGAGATAAAGATACGACTTTTTTTAATTTCATAAATGAATCTTACTGCATTGATAATTTGGGAAACCAAGAACAAGAAAACGAGATAAACACCACAGAAACTGCTCGCATAGGGGAAATTTCCGAAAATTTATTTCGAGCCAAGACCATTTTGAAAAAGTAGTATCTTTTCGGTTATAACAACAGTGTGTTGTATCTCCAGCTTGGGTTATTTCTGAACATGATACCAAATTACAAATATATAAAAATGACCAAAACTGCTTTCTGTAGATTTAAAAAAAAATTTTCAACAACAAACAAAATGAGGGAGACATTCTTATTTTTTCTTACACGTGTTTTCGCCTATGCTCGCGTTAGATGAATTTGCGTGCGCGACACGTTTCTGGTAACAGGGATTCGGTATCAGCAGTTAGACCTAATATAGCGGATATAAATAATGTTTACTCATTGTAATTTTATTTGTTTTGCGCATTTCCTGGCTATTTGTATTAAATTATTAACTTTGGCACTAAGATTTGTATCTTTACTAGCAATGTGCAATTAACTATCCGTATCGAAATACTGAAATATCAAGTTTACTGATATGGATAGTAAACTGCAAATTGCTAATTAAGATGCAAATATCGGTACCAACGTTAATAATTTAATACAAATAGACAGGAAATACGAAAAACAAATAAAGTTGCAATGCTTAAAAATAGATATATCCGCAAACCGAGTCATTGTTATTTCCTGTACATCCGTCAACAGAAAGTTAACGATCAAGACCAAAAGTTTAAATGGTACCAAGAAAAAGAAACCGAACTATTCGGGTTATCTCCTGTTTTATCAATTTAATACTTTTGAACAAAATTTGGAACGAAAAGCTTGAGCTTAGCTATAAATTGTGTCTTATTTCGAAATGTGAATGGCCCCAGTGACAACTCAGAAAGACAGAGCTACGTTTAACACGTACCTTAAAGTTTAATCGGTTATCAACAAACGCAGCTTGTCCAATTGAAGGGTCTATTACATGAGGATGTTTTAGATTGTATGGTTGGTCTGACGGGTTTTCTATCCAGTAATTTCTTATTAAACTGATCAACCTGGGGTCATCCATATCAACTTTCAGCTTATTAAGGGTGTCCATCTTCTCAAGATAGTCATCTTTATCTTTTAATTGATTGATGGACGTTTTCGGCTTGGCTGTAGTCTTATTTTCCGTATCAAACCAAGTCTTTCGAAGCTGTATAGTAATCCAAAAGAATAACAACCAAATTGCGCAAAACGAGCCAACTTTGCAGTTTGTCAAATAAATCATTTTTGGGTTTTATATATGAAATTCGGAACAATTATGGATATCTTCTCAAGCTTTCGTTTTATCTTTAACTGAAAATAGAACATATATCTTATATTAGAAAACAATATAAAAGTACAATCTAACTATACACAGTAACGGAAAACAAACTGAGAAAGTGTATTTGGTGCCAAATCCAGATGTTTAAAGAGAGAGGAAAACCAAAGGTTAAAATCAAAAATCACAAGTCCAGTAAGACAGACATCACCATGTCCAGAAAAATTACACTGACGATTAAGCAACACGAACCCATTAAAAACATGCATGGTGGAGAGTTGTCTCATTTGCAATCATACCACATCTTATTTTGTATGGGATGAACTATTTAAGATGCACCAGAAGGATCAGCAGTTCCTGCTCAAATATCACCCGAAACTATTGTTACATATACAATGACATTGCAATACACACGAACCGACATACAATAATGATAAATAACCATTATATTCATATGAAAGACTTTTTTTTATTTATAAATAAACTCTTTAGAAAAAAAGCAGTTATAACAGTTTAAACACTGATTTAATTTGTTATATTAGGATTTCGATTTCCTATATGTATATTATTTTTATTCGATAAACTATTGCACTAGACTAATCTTGTACATTATACGGTAACAGATGTTCTTCCACACGTGTACAAAACATCTATAGGGATCTGCTATGATATATCTGGAAAATGGACTTTTTATCTATACTTTTAATTGATATCACGCTATACTTTTCTTTTGTTCTATGTAGGAACTGTCGAACAAATTCGTTTCATCAACATACACAAGAAAACTTTGACCCTGTCAAGTTTCAAGGACGTTGGTATGCGATGTCGACCAATAATTACTGGATTAGATCATATTTCGTTCCGCAGAATGTACAGTTAGAATTTAATGCTTTACAAGATGGAAGAATAAGTGTACAAGCATGTAAGTACAGAAATGTTTACAGGTGAATTGGCCCTGTTTTCTATTCCTCCAGATCATGATAAAAGTACTGCTTGCAGATATTTATAGAATAACTAATCGAAGAATTCAAATATAGAAAATTACCCCCGGCTTAGTATATTTCTCGGATTTTGATTGGCTAATGGCCATCGTAAAAAAACCCATAGCCTCGAGTGTTGCTAACCCATATAGACGGACGTTGCTACCTAATACCCCATGGAACGTCACGCGCGTTTTCCCTAGTTCCATGGTTGTTCCCACTGAAAAATTGTATTCTGTAGATTATCCATGATGTCTGTCATTAAATATGTAATTCACTAACGATTTTATCCTTAAATGCCGATCATTTGCATTCATTTTAGTAAATGCATCACTTGGCTGCCACTTCGTCAATGAACGGGACTACTGATCTAGCAATGCAAATGACCCACGGTGACGTCACGCCGTCTATATGATGTAACATTCGCAACATCGACCGCCAAATTTGATTAATTCAAGTTTCTCGGTCTCTGGATTAAAACCGTCTTATATTTGACTACCTGTAGGGTTCCACCAAAGTTAGTACCCTACATCCCGTAAAAAATATCGGCAATTTAAATATCAATGTCGAAAAATATTCAACACATTAATTCACGAATGCGCGTAGTGCATGAGTTAATTGTCAGTATTTTTCGGTCGTTAGTTGAATATTTTTCGATATTTGAATTCTTTGATAAGTTATTCTTTTTATTACATTGACGATGGGCTTTTTACTGGAAATAAAGTAGAAAATGTAAGGAACTATATACCTTTTTCTACGCATTCAAAATTTGCTTTGATGCGACGTCATCGACAACGTCTTGACAATACTTATTATTATACCTTACATTATATAGTAATTATTTGATTGGATAATACGGTATCACGTGTCATAGTTTAAATTCGAAGTTTTTCCAAAAATTGGCAGGCGCGATGAATAACCCCGACAAATTGAAGCCTCCATCGAACAACCCTATTATTCCCCGGTGAATAACCTTTTCAGCCCTTGGATTTTGCACGAGTTATCTCCCATAAAAATGACGTCATTGACGCCTGTAAACAAAATAGCAACGGCCAGGTAAAAAGCCAATCAAGTAACATATACAAACGATATTTCATCGCCACAAGTGATAAGCAAGTTAGCCAATTTTATGGCAGATGTTGACGTTAAGGTTAAAAAGTACAAAACAACCCTTACAACCATGACCTTAAAATTAATTAATTTAGGGCTTGTAAAGAATATGAAAAACTAAACAAAAGAACAAAGAGTGTGTTCTTTCAAAATATATATTTCACAAATAAATGAACTTGACGAAACAAATCCTAAATTATTTTGGAAAACAATTGATAAGTTAAAAAAATGTGGAAAAATACCACAACAAAAAAAAAAAGACCAATGGGAAAATCATTTAAAAAATTTATTAAGGGAAAATGAAAAAATAACATCTGACTCTAAATTTGAATTTAAACGGATATATACATTGAAACGTTGAATTCACCCATTTCATGTAAAGAAGTCAGAAAAGCTTTTTAATTCTTGAAAATAATAAAAGTGGAGGTCTAGACCTTATTCTCATTGAGTTTTTGAAAAATGATGCAAACAGCTTAATATTGCAACTAGTTAAACTCTTTAATAACATTTTTGAATCTGGTATATTTCCAAATATTTGGAATATTTCAACTACTTTACTTAAAAGCGGTTTCATCTATGATTGTAATAACTACAGTGGAATAAGTATTGGAAGCTGCTTAGAAAAGCTATTTACGAAAATACTACAATATAGAATATCTATTTACCTTGTAAAAAAAAAACACAATTTAAATGAAGATAACCAAGCCGGTTTTAGACAAGATTACAGAACTACAGATCACATATTTATTTTTGAAAACACTTTTAAATAACTACTTACATAAGCTAAAAAACATGTATATGTTAGAAAAACAAAGGATATGGGGTATCCATCCATGACACAAAATCAGTACATGCACAGCAAAAAAAAAAGCTTTTATTTTATTGCTGTTTTTCATCTCAAATTCATAATGAGGCCTTCAACACGGAGCAAAAAAAAAAAAACAAAAACTCTCACCTCACTGCAAGTTTAAGACGGCCCCTAGCACCGGCTTGAGCGGAATTCTTTGCAAAAATAATTTGGATAGACTTTGTAAGACGCAACACCACCATATATATGTATGTTTTGTTGATTTTTGTAAGGCGTTTGATTCAGTTTGGAGAGAAGCTATATATTTCAAATTAAGAGAAATTGGAATAACAGGGAATATCTTTAATGTTTTAAAAAAAATGTATTCTAACATATTTTTCTGCATAAAAAGAATAATTTTATAACCAATCCAATTAAAAATGATTAAGGTGTCAAACAAGGAGACAGTCTTAGTCCTACGTTATTTAATATTTTTTTGAAATATTTCGGTAATTGCTTTGATGACAAAGACAAATCCTATCCATTAGATCTAGGAAATCATAAAATCAATCATCTATTATTTGCAGATGATCTCTTACTTTTATCAGAAAATAAAGAAGGTCTACAGCATTGTCTTAACAAACTAAATTCCTACTGTATTACATGAAAGTTACTAACTAACAGAAATAAAACCAAAATAATGATTTTTAACAAAGGCATAAAAGATTATTCAAAATATAAATTTTATCAAAATTATTCACAAATTGAAATTGTGGAAAGATACAAATATTTAGGCATTGTATTTTATTTCAATGGTAATCTTAAACATGCCGCAGATGATCTCTATAATAAAGCTCTAAAAGCCTTTTTCTCTGATAAAAGTAAATTTAATAACTTCCAAGAGGTACCACTGAAAACCTGTCTTAAGCCTTTTGATAGTCTAATTAAACTTATTTTGACATATGGTAGTGAAATATGGTTATCCGATTATAACATAAATTTAAATAATTTTGACACTCTACCAATTGATAAATTACAACACAAGATGTTGAAATCTATCCTTGGGGTCAAAAGACAGTCATTAAATATGGCTAGTAGACTTGAATGTAACAGGAGTCCAATGTTGATTTTCTCATTATGTTAAATGTTTAATTATTATATGAGACTACTTAAAATAAATAGAGATAGAATATTATATAGTGTGTTTACTGCAGATCAAGAATTATCTCAAGAAAACTGAAAATGCTGGTGTTCTACCCTAAATAAGATATTTAAAGTACTTAAACTTAATACAAAAAATTTGACAGATAATAGTGTTTTTTAAAATAGTCTAATAAGATATTATAATCAGCAATCTGACTCACAACTACAAAAAATCAAATCTGGAGCTGTGGACAGTAAACTGGTGCTTTTCAGTAATATTTTTGTTCCAAATTTTGTTCCCTTCTGTCTTCAAACCAATATTACCAAAAATATAAAAAGTAAAATTACACAACTACGTTTCAGTGCTCATTGTTTAAATATAGAACGGGGTAGATATAATAAACTCCAAATTCCAAGAGAAGAACGTCTTTTTTCAAATTCTGCACTGAACTAGAGACAGAAGATCATTTTTTGATATCTTGTGATAAATATAAAGATATAAAGCAAACTTTTTTCCAATTTTATGGTTTAGATTTGAAAGATCACATAATAATTATTTTTCAGTTTCTAAACTTTTAAATCCACAAAATATTATTGAATGTAATTATTTATACAAATTTATTAGAAATGCTTTGGGACAAGAAACAATTCTTAAAATTATGTGTACAATTGTATTATTATATACTACATGTAAAACTTTGAAATGTTGTTTTGTATATTATCATATGATTTGTAATGGAGAACACCAATGTACTATTAGTTATCTTATTAGAGAATCTGAACAAGGAAACAAGATCAAACAAGGCTCGAAAAATCATCTAGTTCCGATGATATGTCCGTAAACGGTCTTTTTCAGGGCCATCAATATTTTACAGAAAGAGTCTAACTTTGTTATACATACCAGAAATTCTTAGATACAAAATAATTTTCAAACGTAAGTGTTTTTACAATCTTTTTTTTTTTCTCCCGTAAGGCAAAATTTTACACTTAATTGTTTGTTCGGTATAATAAAACTGTTATGGCCCAATTTTGGATATTCACCTACTCAGCGGGACATAATTGTATATTGTTGTATGACGTCAGAGGAGTGTGAAATTATCGGTTTTTATTTCACTGGGAAATCACGGTAATTCAGTGCAACCAATGTAATAATCATGTTTACTTCTTTCAATTTAAAAACCAGAACACCACCATCTTTTGAATACCAACGTACCTCACAATTATAAAAATGCAACAACAAAAAACCTCAGAAGATAAAAAAGTATCATTGAGTACTGAAACTCGGATCTCTGAAACATGGACAAGATATACAAATGCCATTTAGTACTGAAATATTTTTGATATAGAAGATATGAAAATGTCATTCAATACTGAACTATACTAGTCAACAAAAGAAACGATACACGGCAATGTATTTTCCATATATAATGAAACTGGATACACTGTACCAAGGTAAATAATTGCCCAATTGGTCTTATATTTACAGAGAGTTATTTTCTTATCAAAACCATTGATTTAAGGCAAATACGCGAATCTGGTTTTTTTTTTGGAAATTTTTGTTTTTTCAAAAATCGTATTTTCACCCAAAAATTCAAAAATCAAAACCATTGATTTAAGGCAAATACGCGAATCTGGTTTTTTTTTTTGGAAATTTTGTTTTTTCAAAAATCGTATTTTCACCCAAAAATTCAAAAATCAAAACCATTGATTTAAGGCAAATACGCGATTTTTTTTTGCAATTTTTGTTATTTCAAAAATCGTATTTTCACCCAAAAATCCAAAAATCGATATTAGAATTTAAAACTTTAAACTTAAACAAGGTCTACTTAACATTTTGAATGCCTTTGCAGATATTTGAATACTTAATTCTCATCTTCGAAATTAAGTGCCGACTTTTGTCATCATTTTCCACAAAATAAATTTGACCCCTGTGTTCAATAACATGGTATTTTCTCACTTTCCAATTTGGTCAGATTCTTTTAATCATATGCATTTGCTTTGCAAATGAATGTTTTTCATTGGATAATTTAACGGTTTTTTCTATTTATTATATTTTAAGATAAATTGGAGTTCAAATAAAGGCAATAGTAGTATACCGCTGTTCAATAGTCATAAATCGATTAAACTGAAACAAATCCGGGTAACAAACCAAAACTGAGGGAAACACATCAACTATAAGAGGAAACAAAACGGAACAACAGAAACACTGAACTGCTACAAAAACAAACGCCAACATACATAGAAACGGACTATGTGATAACAACTGCCATATTCCTGACTTGGTTCAGGACATTTTAAGAAAAAAATGGTGGGTTGAACCTGGTTTTATGGCTAGCCAAACCTCCTGCTTATATGGCAATGTTAAAAATACCGCTAAAATAACATATTACGTGACAGGAATACAATACAAATAAATGCAAGAACATTCAGGACAGAGAAATACATAAATAAATGATATAATAGTACATTTCAACATGTAAACCACAGAATATCAACGAACACCTAAAATTAATTTACGACAGAACACAAATACACCACAATAGAATAATGAACTGTACGTCACACGAATGTTTCAATGCCACAAAAAGTGGCGTCACAGGTAAATTTCTAAAAATATAATATAAAATACGGATTAGGTTTGTAATGGTGTTATTTGATGTTTTTCTAACCATTACAAGAATATTAATATAGAATTGTGTTACTAATGGTGTAATTATTTGTATTTTATAACCATGTCGGGTTTTCTTCTAAATCAAACTGTGTTAAAAAAAAATCCTGTGCATATAGTTGCTTTAAACTAAAAATCATATAAATGAACTAGGTGATTAATATCTTTACTTTTACATACATATAGAAAATAAAAATATCATTAAATTCACAAACGATAAGACATAAAACAACATCCAACAAGAATTACAAATGAAACCTCATAACTAAATACATGAATATTTGATGTAAAAATACCGAAACACATCTAATAGCAATGCGAATTTACACTCAGCAAAACAGTCATATTCGGGAAAAGGTTACGTTCGGTACTTAGAAGACCAGACGACGTAGATGGTAAACCACAATGTAAGACGTGGTAAAAATGTCGTTAGTTCGTTTAGACACAGACACATCGTATAGATCAACGAATTAGTGATGGTGTCCATAAAATTTACGTAGTGTCATTTTTAATCTTTCCTCCTCATAACTCTGTTGGAGCAGTTTCTGTGTAAGGAGCACACTTCTGTATATGAAGTCCGTATAATGGGAACATGCACGAGCATAACGATCAACTGAGATATGTAAACACCATACGATGGGGCAGAGGGTATGTTACTGCTGAGAAATGGGAAATTGATAATTGGGAAGTTGAAATAGTCCCGTTTGTCATAGATTTTAGTGTGAAGTCGTCCATCTGTGTCAATATTGTCAAACTTGTGTATCGTTACTTTTGTTGGCTAGTATATATATCTGAAACCTGTATAAGATATGAAAATGCCATTCAATACTTAAATTTCACTGAAACCTGATATAAAAGTGCCATTGAATTTGCTCTATATAATAAAAAGATCAGAAATATTTCTATACCAGTAGATTTTGCGGGAAAATTGTTCGATTCGTTGATAGAACCTATTTAACTTTATTCATGTGAAGTTTGGGGATTTAAATATAATAAAATGATAGAAAAAGTACAGCTTAAATTTTTTAAGCGACCTCGAAATTTTCTGTTCCAAGTGCACATTTTTGGGAGTACAAAACACAATCTTGTCTTTGTTTGCTACTTGTTGGCATCAAAAGTATTCGGGCTTTAAACTTTGTGTAAGTAACTTCGATTGGTACGCCATGTCTTATTTTATCATTTTGTGCTATTTACTGACGAGTATACGAGTGATATTAACCATAAAATTTAATTTTTAATGCACCCGCCTAACATGCGGCTAAATCATATCATCAGTAGTGTCTTTTTTGGCCCGATCGTCAAATATTCGTACTGTACAATTTCCGTCCAATCATGATGAATGCTCAAGGATGGACAATTTCTTATTTTACAAGTTGTCGGCATGTATGCATATTAAGTCTTCTAAATAATATAATCATGTATGAAAATATGAAAAACTTTTAGGGTTAATCGTCACTTAACAAACGCATTTTAAAATATTAATGACGAAATTTTAATAAATATCGCATTTTCCAGAAATTTCAGTGAAAATGAAAAAAAGGAGTGAAAACCAAAATATTTGTCTGTGATTCAATTGTGTGTCACCATAAAACCAAATAACATTTTTCATTCTGTGCTAAAGAAGTTTTTGACATCATCAAATTACTGCAATCACATTTCTCGCTAATTAAACAGCCAATCAGAACAACTCATACAATTGCCAAAAATACCTCCAAAACAAAGAATGCTTTTTGGCTGTTCTACGTTAAAACAATTTGTATGTAGTCAATACAGGTGAATATACATCAATCTCAAAAATGCAAAAAATTTTAAAAGAAATAATACACGCAAGATTCATGCTTTCATGGGGAATTTAGGGAGCGAAACTTCTCTGACAAAACATAGGCCGTCTTAAACTTGCAGTGAGGTGTGATTTTTTTTTTTTGTCCGTTTTGAAGGCCTCACTGTGACTTTGAGATGAAGAACAGCTATAAAAGCGCTGTTCCTTTGCTTTTGTGTGTTTTTTGGTGTGCATGTACTGATTGTTGATGGATACCTGATATCCTTTGTATTTCTATTATAGCACTTTTGATATTGATTACTACAGCTACACTTAACGAAATTAATTTGCATAATTGAAACTGAGAGATAAATATGAATTTGGATCAGTTTTTCCAAATTTTTTTGGCCATGATTTTGCATTAAAATTTTATGATAGATGTGCTACATAATATTCTCGTTTAAGGCTTTCAGAAAACTAGAGTGCTATTTAAGTAGATAATCTGTCACGTATTGATTGAAAATTAGCATATTAAAAGGTAATACATTTACAATTAGGATATATATGATTACAATGTAAATATGCTAAAGCTAAAATATTAAGACAGTTGTGAGAAATGAAATTGTGGTTGAATTTATCATGTTTTTAATTGGTTTCATGTCATCCAAACCAACTTATGTCCGTGCATTTTTTTTTTGTTGCGTTGGTTTGAAGTATAATAGCCGTATTTGTGATTGAAAAGCGCGTGATACAAACAGCATTCATTCGAATATTGAACGAGAATAATCTTCTTTACTTGTTTTCCACTTTCGATATCGAAAAACCATATTTACTGTATATACCTTGTTTATTCCTTAAAGCATTTGTATTACCCCTTTTCAAAAATGATAAATAAATAATTTCCTGATATTGACAACAATCGATGTGTTTTCTAAACAAAGAAAAGCAAAATGATTCAGTTTTGCAGATGGTGTTATTAGGGCAAATGCAAAAGCTTCATTACAAGACTGATTCATGGCCAATATTATATTGTTTGTAGTTTAAAATGATGAAAAAAAATCCTTTGACATATATTTATTTTTGACATATAAAATTGATACCTCAGGAATACCCGTTTCTTTGAATATAACAATAAACGTAACAAAACATGTTAACATACCTCTATCTACCAAAGTAATGGTACAATCGTGTGACCATGTCTTCAATGCAAGAACTTAACTGAATAATGTTTACAACATGGTAACGACTCATAACATTAAAATGCTTCTTCTTGAATAACTTCTATTTAATTAAACAAATGCAGAGTACTTTACATATATTCTCAAATGTTTACTCAAGCTGTGTCATATTGCGTATTTCTGTTCAACAACGTGATGAAAAGTGCACAAACAATCAATTAATCGTATTACATGTGTTTCATTAAGCAAATGAAATCAAAAGAATTGGAGAGGAAATATTTTTCTGAAAAATTCTCTCATTTTCAAAGCTTAGAAATATGTATTCACTTCTTAACATGATCATAGCCATAATAAGCCATTCTAGTTGGTTTGGATGAATAAAAAAAACTCAACCAAGATCAGAACAAACGAGAAAGATATATAAAAGAATACTACACTTTTTCCCTTTAAACAATACAATTTACGATTTTCTACAGTCCTAACCAAATAAGGTACTGTGAGTTAATCTTTTTTTTAATAACATTTATTTTTTTGTAACGCTAAAAACTTTTGATACAAATAGTTAAACGTTCGTTAAAATGCTTATGTATCACTTTAAACTTATCATACTTTGCATGGGCAGCAGCCTATTTTGTCTGGTTTAGAATCAGTCTACAATTGGCATATGGAAATGACACCTGTTACAAGTGTGTAATATTAGAATCAAATCGGTATTTTGCACATAGACTTTTGTTACCTTAGGCATAAAGGATAAACATAAATTTCACATGATTGTGTAATATTTTTGGCACGCACTTAAAATTTATAATATAAATATAAAATCTCGTTTTGTTTTTATCATTTAATAAAAACGAAAAGTTAATACAATTATGTTATATACATAAAAGAGGGACGAAAGATACCAGAGGGACAGTCAAACTCATAGATTGAAAATAAACTGACAACGCCATGGCTAAAAATAAAAAGACAAACAGACAAATAATAGTACAGAGGACACAACATAGAAAACTAAAGACTAAGCAACACGAACCCCACCAAAAATCATCTGTGAAACGGTTATTCCATAACGATCAACCAACTAGTGATGGCGTCCGTAAAATTTACGAAGGGATGATTTCAACTTCACCATTTGGAACTCTTGGTTTAATAGCTTCCTTGTGAGCAGCAATCCTCTCTATCAAGGAAATACAAGCCCGAGAATATCGTATCAATTGGGAGATATATACTCCGTATGCAGGCGCTGCTGGTATGTTGCTACATAGAAATGGAAAGTTCACAATTGGGAAGCTGAAATCATCTCTTTTGTCGTAAAGTTTTGTTTTCAACCGACCCTCATTGTCAATTTCTAGATGTAAGTCAAGATATGAGGCAGACTTATCTGTATCTGTAGTATCCTTTATCTGTAGTTCGATGGGATAGATTCATTCAACATAGTCACCAAATTTTGTATTATTTAGTGAGAGAACATCATCTATATAGCGGAACGTAAAGTTAAAGGATATTGCTTACTTCTTATCTTTCTTCCTAAGAAGTTCCTGTATGAAGTCAGCCTCATAATAATAAAGAAACAAATCGGCAAGAAGAGGGGCACAATTGGTTCCCATTGGAATTCCGACAGTCTGTTGAAAAACACGTCCTCCAAACGTAACAAATATGTTGTCAATCAAGAAATCAAGCATCTTGATAATGTCAGTTTCAGAGAATTTTTTGTTTAATTCAGAGTGATTCTTTACAAAGTATGATTTATCCCTCCCCAAGACAAGATACTTGTATCTACGTTCGCCATTCTTTTTAATGAAACAAAGTAATACCAAATCTTTCAATTTGTCTTTAAATTTGGAATACTTGTGTAAAGTGTAGAAAAGTCAAATGTTTTAATACTATTGCAAGATGAGAGAGTCTTAGATTGTATGTACTCTAAAAGATCTTTGGAGTTTTTTGGTATCCACATCTGATTCACGCCACCTCTAGAATAGGCAGTTTCACAATAACTTTGGAGCCCGGCTTTGATTGCTGATAAAATAGATGTTAATAATTTAGAGAGAGGTTTCGTGGAGCACTTGGATATAATCATGGAGCTCAATTAAGAACATAACATTAAGACAAGTGACATTAATTATACTATTTTCTTTTTAATGCATCCACCTAACATGCGGCTAAATCATATACCATTCGATAGCATATCATCTGCACTATCTTTTTTGTCCGATCGTCAAATATCGCATTGTGCAATTTCCGTCCAACCACTATGAAAGCTCAAGGAAGAACAATTTCTTATTTTACAAGATGTCAGAATTTTTGCATATTATGTCTTCTAAATAATATAATCATGTATGGAAGTATGAATACTTTTAGAGCAAAGATTATTCGTCACTTACCAAACGCATTTTAAAATATTAATGACATATTTTTGATAAATTTCGCATTTTCCCAGGAATTTCAGTGAAAACGTAAAAAATGAGTGAAAACCAAAATATTTGTTTGTGATTCAATTGTTTATCACAATAAAACCAAATAACATATTTTAATTAGTGCTAAGGAAGATTTTGACGTCATCAAATTACTGCAATCACGATTCTCGCTAATTAAACAGCCAATCAGAACAACTCATACAGTTGCCCATTATATCACTATCTGCAAAAAGAATGCTTTTGAGCTGTTCTACGTTAAAACGGTTTTTTTTGTAGAAGAAACATAAATCTCAAAAATGCAAAAATGTCTTAAGGAAATAATACTCACGAGATTCACTTTTAGAGGGAATGTAGGTAGCGAAACTCGATATTTCCATAAATAGATAATTACATAATAAGTAAATTAATTAAGTAAAAGTTGAATTTCAAATGTTTCTCTTATACAAATGTAGAAAAATTGTTTTCTTGGTTGCTTCAGCTGCATTGTTCATTGAAGAAGGAAGTAAAAACTTTTATATACTAGACATCGAAAATGTTGTTTGCGCTGTCCAAAGTAGGAAACCCTATCAAACTACGCAATTTTCTTGTAAAAATCGACATGTTGCAGTTACATTAACTTACAGACTATATTTAAATTTTGATTTGAAAATTCTAGTAATTCGCAATAATTCTTGTTAAAATTGGACTTCCTAAATAGTTGAAATATTAGTATTATAAAGAATGAAATTACTGTGCAGGTGTCACACTTACGATTTAACCAATCAGCATCAAGAACGTTTGGTAAATGCAAGCAACCTCTGACAAAACATTGCACTTTTGATATTACTGTTTACTACAGCTACACGTAACCTAATAAATTTGAGTATTTGAAAGTGAGAAATATACGTGTAATTTGACCATTTTTTTTCCAAATTTACTTGGCCATGATTTTGCATTTACATTTTATGATATATGTTCTACATGATATTGTCGTTTAAGGCATTCAGAAAACCAGAGTGCTATTTAAGTAGATAATCTGTCACACATTGATTGAAGATTGGCATATTAAAAATAATACACTTACAATTAGGATATATATATGATTACAAAGAAATTATGCTTAAGCTAAAATATTTAGACAGGTGTGAGAAATGAAAATAGTGGTTGAATTTGATATGTTTTTTTTTTAAATTGGTTTCATGTCTTCCAAACTTTGAAGTATTGTCTTTTTCAAAATTAGAATAAAAAGGAAACGCCTAAAATGTTATCCAAAAAATAAGTACAATAGTTTTATTTCGTATTCCAATGCTTTGCATGCTATAATTTGTTCCTTTTGTTTTCTAATGGTGCGAAGATCTCATAACTGCAAAATGTTTCTAATATTAGTTTACATGAAAAAACCCATACAGAAAAGTATGTATAAATAAAGGCAACAGGAGTATACCGCTGTTCAATAGTCATAATTCGATTAAGCAAAAACAAATCTGGGTAACGAACTAAAACCAAGGACAACGCATCAACTATAAGAGGAAAACAACGGAACAACAGAAACACTGAACTACAACAAAAGCATACGCCAACATACATAGAAACGGACTGTCTGATAACAACTGCCATATTTCTGACTTTGTACAGGACATTTAAAGAAAAAAATGGTGGGTTGAACCTGGTTTTATGGCTAGCCAAACCTCTCGCTTATACGGCAATGTTAAAAATACCGTAAATGTGATAAACAAGCGTTGAAAATGAGATACTAGTAACTTAAAATCAGGTCTGTTATGGTGAATTTGAATTACTATCTATTCAACTCTATTTGAATTTGTTTATCAGGAATGCAATCCTTCAATGTACATTCTCCATATGTGCACTTTAAAACTTTGAACTTCACGAAATCTTCCAAGCGATGTAGGGGGAGTATTGCTCATTACAATGTTAATAGATGAACGGATGGGCACGTGAATGGAAAGAACAAAGACAATAGGGCGTAGGGACAAGATCATTCCTACAATCAGGCTAACATACACACACATACACACATACACATCGATGTCTGAGTTCTGTTGTGATTTCATTTATTCACTTAACTTTGAACAAGCTGGTTATCTTTTCCTTGGTTGACAGAAGGAAGAAGATGACAAGGAGGCAGTTTCATACTATAGCCGAAGAAATACAGATAACACCAGGACCAAAGCGAAATAGTCGAACAGACAAACAACAGTCCTCAAAACACTACATCGAAATATCGAACACTTATTTGTCTACCTTAAATCGGTGATAATCACAGTGGCTCAGGAAGGGTATTCAATCTTTCACATTATTAATTTGTCGTCATATTTGATAAAAGAAATAGAATAGTATGTAATAATGTGCTAACATAGGAAAAAAACGGATTTGTGATTGAAAAGCGCGTGATGCAAACAGTATGCATTCGGAAAATGATTGAACGAGAATAAACGTCTTTACATGTCTTCCTATTTCGACATCGAAAAACCATTTTTTTTACTGCATATACCTTGTATATTCCTTAAGGCATTTGTATAACTCTTTTTCAAATATGATAAAATATTTATTTCCTGATATTGACAACAAAATGTGTTATCTAAACAAAGAAAAGCAAAATGATTCCTATTTGCAGATGGTTTTATAAGGACAACTGCAAAAGTTTCATTAGAAGACTAATTCCTTACCAATATTATATTATTTGCAGTTTAAAATGATGAAAAAAAAATCCCTTAACCTATAAATGATAAATTAATTATTTTTTTTAGATATAAATATTGATACTTTTATTTTGTTTTAAGCGCAACTAGACTATTTACCGGATTTGTAATAACATAAGCAACACGACGGGTGCCGCATGTGGAGCAGGATCTGCTTTCCCTTCCGGAGCACCTGAGATCACCCCAGTTTTTGGTGGTGTTCGTGTTGCTTAGTCTTTAGTTTTCTATGTTGTGTCTTCTGTACTATTATTTGTCTGTTTGTCTTTTTATTTTTAGCCATGGCGTTGTCAGTTTATTTTCAATCGATGAGTTTGACTGTCCCTCTGGTATCTTTCGTCCCTCTTTTTTAATATTTTTTAAGGATTTTTTAAGAATTTTAGTTTTCTGTCAATATTGCGCAGTTAAAATTTAATTTGCATTTGATTTGAAATTATTGTATTCTGTTCTATAAGGTTTGTATGATTTTTAGAACAAAAATACCAAACAAGAACAAGAAGGGCATTTTGTTTAATTCTTGCAAAATTTTGACCTTGATTTAACGAAAAATGCACCGTACGAAATATTGACGACCGGGCAAAAGAGAAGGTAAATATAATCGAATGATACATAATATAGCTGTATGTTAGTTGGGTGTATAAAGTCGTTAACTAAGCGTTATTTTGAAGAAGAAAAAAACGCCTAGAGGTAACCCTGTTAAACTGTTTTCTAAAGTTTGCTCAGTGGTTGTTCTGTTGTAACACTGTCCCGGTTATGGGGAAAGATTGAACTGATTGAAATGAAAGGTTGTTTCATCTTTGTGATTCAGCTGATATCGGTGACGAATTTCACTATATTATGTCATGTAGTGCTCTCACCCTGATTGGGAAAAGCTGTTGCCACTTCGTTGTACGTTTAGTCCCAATATTTACATATTTAAGCAATAAATGAACACAAATTCTTGGAAAATATTGTAGATTTATAATAATTATAACAGTCACGGTCAGTCCTCCTGGTTAGTCTACACAGTTACTTTTGCATGTGATTTTTTGTAGTTTTTGAAATACTGAAATTGTGCCATAATAATGCTGATGTGCTCGACTTCAATTCTAATTTACTAGGGTTGCCTGTTTTGCTTCAGAATGTCGATGGTTTTATCAATATATAACACATATACACATTTTTAAATCGGACATAAAGCAAAATCATCGGACAACAATCAAAACGGACCAAAAGCAACGAACAAAATGCAAAAGTGTCGAACGAAAAAAAAAAAATTATCGGACAAAAAGCTAAAAGGACCAAAAGCAACGGATAAAAGTCAAAAGTGTCGGACAAAAAGCAAATGTCAGACAAAAAGCACCGTATCAAACGAGTTTTATGTTTTAGAACAAATACGCCGAACTTTATGGTCGATGATATCCTGTAGGTATCAAGATAAAAACAAGCCTATTAAACTTTTGGTCGAAATTATTAATAAATAAGAATAAATTGTGTGGTATGGTGTATCAAATATTGCATAATATGCATAATCTTAATTTATGTGATTCAAAATTGATCGGTTGTATTAAAGGGACACTAGCTTTCAATTTCATGTTCAGCGATTTGACTCAAATTCTCATATTTAATTTGTAACATACTAAAACGTATATTCAAATTACAAAAAGTTCAAAAGAAACAATTAACAATGCATGGACTCGTTATAATCTATCAGCATTTCGTGCGTATGTAAGACTAGACGCCATCATATTATTCATCGAGATGACCCGAAGACTGCCGACGGTCATATAATCCGATGTTACGACGATTTTTCTATGTCTGTTTGATTTCATATTATAAATTGAAAATATATATAGATACAATGGATAAGCGTGATTCTGAAAAGAAACCATGAGCCCGGAGGGCGAATGGTTTGTTTTTCATGAATCTACGCTTATCCATTGTATCTATAACTTAAACTATTGTGTTAATTTCTTTTCAAAATTAAAGCCTTTTCTTAATTAGAAGGTATTGTAAGTGAGTTTAAATAACCATGTTATCGTGTCCAACGATGCATTGATAAATCTCAGATCACAATTAATTGGTTAACAAAATACAAATATAACACTTCTACCTTTAAAGATCTTTATAGTTATATTTATATTTATTAGGCATCTGAATATTATCTGTTTTACAAAATAAGACATATTCGAACTTATTTCTAATAAAATTGAGAATGGAAATGGGGAATGTCAAAGAGACAACAACCCGACCAAAGAGCATATATAAAGTATATATAATAAGTATGTTATCGAAATTTCTAGCACTCTAGGCACATCACGATTTTCTCGCATAGGAATTTGCGAATAAACATTTGTAAAATTATATAGTAAAACAGATGAAATCATACTATATTTATACAACAAAATTGACAAATAGAATGTAATCATTTTGTTTCAAACATGTGAAATAGCCAATAATAATCAAAAATAAACGGTAAAACTCGCTATTATTACAAAAATATCCACTATAACATGCATTATTAGAAAAAAACAGAATTGGGACAACAGAGATAATACAGGGATTCGAACCTAAACCGACGAATCCCTATCTTTAACTCGTTGATTTTAAGCATGCTAACCTCGCGGCTACCAACTTATACTATGCAACTGCCCATTGTGTATATATAAAGGTACAACCCTGTGTGTCCGATGTTCATTTATATATATAAAATAGACATCTAAGTTATAACCCATTGGTAGCCGAGAGGTTTCGTCGATGTGTTGATATCAGTCATTCATAACAGATTTCAAGGAAGGTTCGATTCCCAGTGAAGGCATATACAAATTACAAAAATTAAAGGTAAGTTTTAAATTAATTCCATTAGTGAACAGAATTCAGTAAATTAGCCAATTCAAACTTAATGAAATTAGACACACAAAGGAAACAATTGAATATAATTTGGTGAGTCCATTTCAGCGGCAGATTTAGGAAGCGTTGATTCTAGAAAAGAATCCACGGAAAATGAATAGGCTGACGTCACCACAATGGTTTAATTGTATATCATCGTTTTTCCTGTATGAGAATATATTTTGTGGTCTGGATCAGTCAATGGTTATTCCTGTTGTCTCCATTGTTTCGCTTTTCAATGTTTACATTCTTTTCTTTTAATGAATGAACCACATGTTAAACACATGAGTGGCCATCTCCATTGAAGGTTAAATTAAAGGTTGCATGAATACTGATTCAAAATAGGTTAAATTATTGACTTGCAAATTAATATTACACCAGACAGCGATGTGTTTTAGCATATTGTGACGAAATTGAATCAAACTGACGGTCAATGGCTAAATGTCGTATTCTGCTTTCATGTTTGAAATAAAACAAAAAACAAATCATATTTTATTTTTTGTCTTTACGTAGCTCATGCCCCTTTCAGTCAATCTTAGATAATTAGGTTTAAGCTATGTATGGAACACTCAGTGCCCTTTGACAACTTTAGATACAAAATTTTGCATTCGACAAATATAAGATTTCTTTAAAAAAAGGAGAATAGAATTTATAGTCGAACATCAAATTTCCAATTGAAACTGGCAGATGGATAGACATTCCTAGGAAAGAGAGATGTTGTACGTTATTAAATGACAGATCAGTCGGGAATAAAATCGAATTCTACTATTTATATACTTATCAACACACAGATATTAAGATTTTGAGAGAGAAATATAATAGCAGATTATTTTAGAGAAAATCCTTGATATGCTAAAATGAAAGGGATGATCTCACTTTGTAATAATAAAGTCCTTAATTTTTTTTTTTTTTTTTTATCTTTCTTCGATTGTTTTCTACTTGTTGCAATGTAAGCTGTCTGAGAGTAAATAAAATATTGCTTTCTTATAAAGTAGCGAAGGTCTTCCATACTTCATTATCCTTAAAATAGCGGTATAATTCATATCAAACAAAACATTGATAAGCAGTATTATACCGTATAAAGGAATTTCGCAATAATTGAAAGCAAGCGCAAGTACTTAAGAGCATCCGATTCAGTTTCACGTTGTATTGTCATTTTTATAATTTTGAAATATGTTGTAGGCATAGGCGAAATGTAAATAAATTACCAAATAAATATAGGTCACCGTGCTGGTTTTCGAGAAAATTGAGGCTAAAAAGTGGGATTCTAGCACATTAGTAAACAAATTAAGCAAAGTTATAAAAATTTTAGAGTAAGTATAGTCCGTCATAAATTTTTAAGATTGGATTCATTTTCAAACCGTGAAAAGTGAAAACAAGGGAGAATTAATACACTTAAGAATGATGACTTTATTATTCAGGCCCACCTTGAAATCACGAATTAGATGCTCAAAGTACGATTTTTTCTAAACTTTGAAATGCAGAAATCGTGCAGGTCTTACAATGTCATTTTTCTCATTTATCTACATTAACTGCCATTTGTCATGCTTTCTCGTATTAGCAAATAAAATATATGTCACCATGCTGGATTTGGAGATAAATCGGAATAAATCCCTAAAACTGCGTACCCCTTTGTAACCTCAACACTAGCGCTAAACGTACGACGTCGCTGGCTGACAATTTTGACGTCTCCCGTAAATATTCCTTTTTGGTGTATATATATTGCTTATTTCGAGCAACCTCAAGATGATAATACTGTTTTCGGAAATTAAAAAAAGTATCATAAATACCTCTTTATTTTTATTAAGTTGTTAAGGAGAAATGTTAATGATGACAATAGTTTGACGATACATAACTTGGACATTGGAAAATGTCTATATACACTTGTACTTTTCGGCACACCTTGTCGTGTCGTGATTATTATGTATTATAAAAAAAATATATGATGCTAAATGAAATGTAGAAATTTTGTCAATGATTCACGTGCAACAGAGATTTCGGAATTTTCATATTTTTCCGGAGACTAGAATTATGGGCAAATATATATTTCGGTTTTCGAAGTAGCTATAGTATAATATCTATAACTGTTAAGCATGAGAAGTTTAAAATTTGAATCACAAGCGATATAAAAAAAAAAAGCAAAGACTACCAGTAATTTCAAATTTTTCATTGACTCCTTGTGGCATGATTAGAGGGTACAAAAAGCGAAGAAAGTTTGTTCTTGAAATCCTCTTACACCATTTGAACATGAACAGATTAACAAAACATGTATGGTAAAACAAAACCAGTACAACTATAGTAATGTTGTTGTTACGGAATGATTGAAAACGTATTATATGTAACAGGTTCTGTTGTGGAAACAAGCGAAGATGCCAGAACGACAGGCCGTGACATACAACTGGCCATAGTCACCTGCCTATGATACAGGCATTCACCAGCAGACTGACAGAGTGATTACAAAACAAATACTTTCAGTTTGAAACAGTATGTTCACTTTCAAATAACCGATCGTACCAGTTCAAAATCTTGTTACCGACAAAAGACTCAACTTCAGTCAAAAAATCATAACGATAGATAATTTTTACAGGTTGTCAATGAATTTAGATCACATAACAATAAAATTTAGAAAATTTACCACCCTTTATAAAACGGATTAATATCACTGTGAGTGACCATACATATCGCGGATATCGAAAAGATTGTCCTATACGATGTAAACATCTTAAAAAAGATTAAAGCAAAACATGTATTAGTGAGACAATATTTACATTAATTAAAAAAATATCCTTTTAAAGTTTTTCACACAATAATAGAAAAAGATATAGAGACTTAAAATGCTAAATCCTAAATAAATTTGAGAACGTAATTAGAAAACAACACGACTATTTAATTCTTAATTAAATTGTCAGAAAATATCAAGCGTACATTGTAGAATTAATTGAAGTTAATAACATTAAAGTCCAAATGTCCGAAATCAGAAAAACACAGATTTTAATGATTTTTTCCTCTGTAACAGAATCTCTCCTCCTCCGAGGGATGAAAAACCGCCTCGATGGTCTTGTGGTAGCGTGTTCGCCTCGAGAGCGGGAGGTCGTGGGTTCGATCCAAAGACTTTAAAATTGGTATTTGCTGCTTCTCCGCTAAGCAAGCGGCATTGAAGAATTAGACCAAAGACTGGTCGGCTCGGAGTCAGAATAATATGTCTGGGTAAGGTGACACGTTTTCCTGCGGACTGTTACTTCGTCAACTAGTACGTTAAAAGTCCGGCCTATCGTGTCGGTCTAGTACAAATCAGGGTTCATATGCATACCGCATTTACATGTTCTCGTCTTGAATATGCATTTAATTTGACGCTGGTCGTTCAACAACCATCCATCCATCCATCCATACTCCGAATGAAACGAAACCCGCGTTTCACGTATTTGAATAAACCTAATAACAAATGCTTTGAAACGACGATCAGGGTTGAGAAACAGTTTTTTACCTGCGTCACCGAAGGCTGGGGCTGGTCTAGTAACCGCTCGATCCCGTCCGTCCTTCCGTCCGAAAGAAAGCTTCTTTTGTTTTCTTGGCTTCTATGTAAGGGATGTAGCGAGTTAGCAATTTTTACATCTACCATGTATCCACTTCCTGCTTGTCGATAGTTTGAAATTTTACAACACTCATTGTACAAGGAAAAGTTACGTCAAAGTTTTCTTGGCATCAGTGAAATAGAATGATCAGTTATTCACCAGTATACATATGTTGAAGACCGTACTTTGACCTATAATGGTTTACATTTATAAATTTTGACTTGGATGGAGAGTTGTCTCATTGGCACTCATACCACATCTTCTTATATCTATATATTACCTCAATCAATTGCATGCAGCGACGCAGGTTCAGGTATTTATCTTGTTTACTAGAATGTAAAATTTGGTATTTTAAATTATTAATATGCGATATTCAAGCAATACATTATTCATATATGTGATTATTTCTTCATGACATGTCAATCAATAGTATATTTTGTGTAAAATTTTTCAGCTGGCAGTTTCTTTGGATCGTTCTGTGACTATGTAGCAGGATCAGGGAAAATTTTAGACAAAGAAAAGCCATCAGTGTTCGAAGTCTCGTTTGAAACTAATTATTCATTAGCCAAAAAAGTAAACACATATTGGGTTTTATCCACGGATTATGAAAGCTATGCTGTCGTTTTTACATGCTGGAAAACACTTGACGATGGGACATGTGATCCAGAAGAATCTTACATTTGGACTTTTACTAGAAGTTTGTCAGGGCATAGTTTGTCCGATCTTGCAGCTATAAATGATGCTGTTCCATTTGTGTGTATGTCTCCAAGAGATTTTAAAACTTTTCAGCAGGATGGAGGATGTGATTTTAATCCTTTTAATTTTCCGAACACATATGGAATGGTGTTTATTATGTCTACGATCTTTATAGGATTCATTATCTTTCTAGTGTTTTTTATTTACTGTTTGACAAAAGTAAGCAATGGTGGGGTACCACAAAGAAAAGGAAATGTTATAATATTTAACTAAATAGAATTATGTACTTAGTAATAATTATGCGGATTTATTCTTGAAGGTTAGTCTCCGGCTGGCTCATATATGTAAAGAGGGTAGTGTATGTCGTAAACTTTATCGAAATTTTTCCTACACCATTTTTAAAAACTTAAAATTAAAATTTGTCTTAAAATCACTTCCGGTGTTTCAGCTGATCATTGACGAACAATAGACCTAGAGATGCAGGGTATATTTCATTGAGATAACAACAGAAGAGCGAAAAAAATCAAAAGACATCTAGAGGTCAACATACTGTGTTCAGGAATAGACAAATGTCGGTTATGTCAAGATCTAAATCGCACGAGTCCATAAAAGTGTAAATAAATTCTCACCCGCCCCTTTTATTCGCGATCAGTGGAATTTCAAAAGGCAGATCATCGTTACTTCAATTATTTGATGGTATAAACCATTTCTATTACTATGCTTTTTGAGTATTTACAGATGTTAAGCCATATGGGAGAATAATTTTGATTATCTACTGTTGTTTTGAGTTTCCCTACCTTTGGGGTAACTAGTAAGAATTCTGTGAGTACTATTAGAAACTTCAAAGAAAAATTCTGGTTTAATACTAGTACTTAATTTGGCGCGTTGAAAGAAAATTGCTTAGTGCGGTATCTAATGAAATTTGAATTGTTTGTTTAAATTACATCAAATTCGAAACGACATTTTGTATGAGCAATAATTTACATTTTGTCTTTTCCGTTTAAGCTGATCTATCGATTTACCTATTTTCCTACTGACTTCGTAAAATATGTTCTAGTGTGACTTTAACATACGACTTATATCTTCGCCCGTTTATTTAAAAATCATCTGCAGATAACTACAAAACGTTATTATTATATTACTCTGGCAAGGATTCTCAACAGTACCACACTAACTTAAATGTCTTTCCATTGACTAAAGTTTACATTTATTTGTGCTATTAGAAAAAATAATAAATAAGCTAATATATCGTCTCCCGGACTCATTGTATCTTTTCTGTGAGTCGATGCTTTTCCATTGTATCTCTCAATACTGGAATAATAGGACAATCTGTTGCAAAAAAGTACCATCATTATGTTAAAATATTGAGCAAAAAATTATGTTATCATAAAATTTTATACAATCATTATTGCTATCATAAAAGACATGCGATTCAAATAGGTAACAAACGTATTTTAGATAACGAACGTATTTGCACTATTAAGGTAGTCTTCTGCCATCTTGGATTGTAAAATAGCAGAATACAATCGGTCTAGATCTTTAATGAAATGTGCAAATTTTGAGAGAAGAATGTCTTTCTTTTGGTAGACTTTTCATCTGAATGAAGAAATTATGTGTTTTATCTTATTTTTGCGACTGTTTTTACAAATACAGTCTATTAAGATAACTCAGATAATGTAACTTTTATACTAGAATGTGTTATCACTTTACCTTGTATGTCATGTAAGTGGAGATTACTCAGATAATGTAACTTTTATACTGGAATGTGTTATGACTTTACCTTTTTGTTTTGTAGCAAGAGGTCGAGTCCCTTGACCCTTACTTTTCTTTTTTCATATTTTGAAAGCCCATTATAAGAGCTATCTTCTCATTATTTTATCATAAAATTCTGTGCTACTAGTATATAAGAAGAGATAACTCAGATAATGTAACTTTTGTACTTGAATGTGTTGTGACTTTACCTTTTTTGTTTTAGCAAGAGGTCGAGTCCCTTGACCTTTACTTTTCTATTTTTTTTTATATTTTGAAAGCCCATTATAAGAGCTATATTTTCATTTTTTATCATAAAATTCTGTGCTATATAAGAAGAGATAACTCAGATATGTTACTTTTATACTGGAATGTGCTGTGACTTTACCTTTTTTGTTTTGAAGCAAGAGGTCGAGTCCCTTGACCCTTACTTTTCTTTTTATATTTTGAAAGCCCACTATAAGAGCTATTTTCTCATATTTTATCATAAAATTCTGTGCTATATAAGAAGAGATAACGCAGATAATGTAACTTTTATACTGGAATGTGTTGTAAATTTACCTTATTTGTTTTGTATCAAGAAAACGAGGCCCGTGACTCTAAGTTCTCTTTTTATATTTTGAAAGCCCATTATAAGAGCTATCTTCTCATATTTTATCATAAAATTCTGTGCTATATAAGAAGAGATAACGCAGATAATGTAACTTTTATACTTGAATGTGTTGTAAATTTACCTTATTTGTTTTGTATCAAGAAAACGAGGCCCGTGACTCTAAGTTCTCTTTTTATATTTTGAAAGCCCATTATAAGAGCTAAATTCTATGGTTTAGTTTTCTTTCTATCACACAAAATTGTGTTTTCCAGGAATAATCTATACAAAATCTGACAATTTTGCACAATCTGTAGGTTAATAAAAAAAAAGAAGCCCTATGACCCATACTTTTTTTTATATATTTGAGAAAGCCATGATATATATACTACATTTTGGCAAATTATTAAAAAATTCTATGGATTTTAATTTTGACCCCCATCTACCTTAAAAGATCTCTAACTGCTAAGATCTAACATTGTTGGGCTGTTATTTAGACGAATTATGTATATATATATATTAAGAAGTAATTTCCAATGTGGAAAATTTATGATTTGATTTTAATAATTCTGATCGTAAATGATTAACAGGAAATAATATCTAGTTTCTGTGACTGTTTGTTGGGTTAATAATAAACCAGCAACGACCAAGCATAACAAATGAGCGAGTGCGGATATTTAATTTTAATTAGTTTGATAAGCACCAAATTTTTAAGTTGTTATATTTTCATTTTATTAATAATATTATTACACAGAAAAAGAATGTGCTATATAACTTATAATTACAAAGGATACCCAGGCGTAGAAGAAGACTAAAACGTGTATATGAGGGGACTTCTGAAAGTGACAAGAACAAAAAAAAAAACTCTTTATAGTATAAATGGAGTTAATCCGGCTCTATGTCCACATTTATTTTCAATAAATAAGAATTGCAAAAGAGTGAAGGGCCCCCAACTTTTGAAAGTTGTTAGTTGGGGGTTGCCATCGTGCCACTATGGCATAGTATTACTATGGTATAAAACTTACACAGTTTAGTTGTATGTACCATAAGTAACTCAAAGCTTCAATTGACCGCTTATTTTACCTATACAGTCCGCCAAAAGTTAAGCACCACCTATTTTTATTGCATCGATTTTTTCATTTCAAAAATCAGTTTATCCTCGAAAATAGAAAATATTCATGTAGCAATATTGCAAACATATACCATAAACAAACCATAATCTTAAGTTTAGTCACTGATGCAGGTTCTATGCATTTGAATTTTGCGGTGCGTTCATAAAAATAGTGAAAATTACACAAATCAGAAACGGAATTTAAGTTTCACTGTGATTTTATTTTTTACAACAATTATTCACCCAATATCATTACAATTAATCTTTGGTATGTTCGGAAAATTTAATGTCAATATTTGAGTCAATAGAATGTGTAATCATCTCTCTTCCGGTACAGTTCCATAACACGGCGTCTCACACTCTGTACAAGCCTTCTGAACTTTAGTTGAGCAAATTAATTCCATTCAGCAACAATTGCCCTTCTTAAATCGCTAAGATTTTGCAAAGGTGGATCACTGCGATTGAGATTTCTGCCAATGGCATCCCAGACATGTTCGATAGGGTTCATGTTTGGAGACATGGAAGGCCAAAAGATAGTGTCAATGGCTTCTTGCTCTTTGTACTCGGTTACAATCCTTGCCCTGTGTGGTCTAGCATTGTCGTACATGTACAAGGGTCTTGACGCAAGTGGAGGATTATCAAAATGAGGGACTGCAATGTTTCTAAGCACAAAATCCCTGTATGTCTGTCCGTTCATGCTACCCTGCAGATTATGCATACCACCTTACAACAGTATGAGATGAAATCCCATACTGTAACACCACCAGCAACGTATGCAGTCGTTGGGCAAATGTTGTTTTGATTATAAGAAGTTTTATTTTCCCGCCAAACTCGTATTCTTGCCATATTTCACAGTGACTTTGTGAAGGTCAAATTTCACCTGTACGCGCGACAGTAGGAAGATGATTTAAAGGCATCGAAACAGTGTATTCGAAAAGTGCAGATGACCTTTAATAAAAGTTGCTTGGCGTGTTTATCGGAGTTTAATTTTTTGGTCGTAATGAATTTTCTTAGTGTATGTTATAGGCAATTCTTAACACCAAACAAATATTTTTTGCAATAGTTTAAAAATATTGCGATTAATATTTAGGTGGTGCTTAACTTTTGGCGAACTGTATATATAAAATGTAAACATTCGCCAAAATATGTCAAATGTTGTGAACAACATAACAGCAACTAGGGCTCTGTTGCTATCCCACTGTTGTGAACAACATGACAACAACCAAGGGCTCTGTTACTATCCCACTGTTGTGAACAACATGATAACTACTAAGGCTATATTGCTATCCCAATGTTGGGAACAACATGACGAAAACTGGGGCTCTGTTGCTATCCCAATGTTGGGAACAATACAACAACACCTTGGGCTCTGTTGCTATCCCAATGTTGGGAACAACATGACAACATCTAAGGCTCTGTTGCTATCCCAATGTTGTGAACAACATGCTGTTGCTATCCCAATGTTGGGAACAACATGACAACATCTAGGGCTCTGTTGCTATCCTAATGTTGTAAACAACATGACAACAACCTAGGGCTCTGTTGCTATCCCACTGTTGTGAACAGCATGACAACAACTAGAGCTCTGTTGCTATCCCAATGTTGTGAACAACATGACAACAACTAGGGCTCTGTCGCTATCCCAATGTTGTGAACAACATGACAGCAACCTAGGGCTCTGTTGCTATCCCACTGTTGTGAACAACATGGTAACAACAAGGGCTCTGTTGCTATCCCAATATTGGGAACAACACGACAACAACTAGAGCTCTGTTGCTATTCCAATGTTGTGAACAACATGACAACAACCTAGGGTTCTATTGCTATCCCAATAATGGGTACAACATGGCAACAACTAGGGCTCTGTTGCTATCCCAATGTTGTGAACAACATGAAAACAACCTAGGGCTATGTTGCTATCCCAATGTTAGGAACAACATGACCACATCTAGGGCTCTGTTGTTATCCTGATGTTGTGAGCAAAACGACAACAACTAGGGCTCTGTTGCTATTCCAATGTTGTGAACAACATGATAACAACTAGGGCTCTGTTGCTATCCCAATGTTGTGAACAACATGACAACAACTAGGGCTCTGTTGTTATCCTAATGTTGTGAGCAAGACGACAACAACTAGGGCTCTGTTGCTATTCCAATTTTGTGAACAATACGACAACATCTAGGGCTCTGTTGCTATCCTAATGTTTGGAATAACATGACAACATCTAGGGCTCGGTTGCTATCCCAATGTTGTTAACAACATGACAACAACTAGGGCTCTGTTGCTATCCCAATGTTGTGAACAACATGGCAACAACCTAGGGTTCTGTTGCTATTCCAATGTTGTGAACAACACGACAACAACTAGGGATCTGTTGCTATCCTAATGTTGTGAAAAACATGTCAACAACTAGGGCTCTGTTGCTATCCCAATGTTGTGAACAACACGACAACATCTAGGGCTCTGTTGCTATCCTAATGTTGTGAACAACATGACAACAACTAGGGCTCTGTTGCTATCCCAATGTTGTGAACAACATGACAATATCTAGGGCTCTGTTGCTATACTAATGTTGTGAACAACATGACAACAACTAGGACTCTGTTGTTATCCTAATGTTGTGAACAACATGACAACATCTAGGCTCTGTTGCTATTCTAATGCTGTGAACAACACGACAACAACCAGGGCTCTGTTGCTATCCAAATGTTGGAAACAACATGACAGCAACCTAGGACTCTGTTGCTTTCCCAATGTTGTGAACAACATGACAACATCTAGGGCTCTGTTGCTATCCCAATGTTGTGAACATTATGACAACATCTAGGGCTCTGTTGCTATCCCAATGTTGTGAACAACATGACAACAACTAGGGCTCTGTTGCTATCCCAATGTTGTGAACAACACGACAACAACTAAGGCTATATTGCTATCCCAATGTTGTGAACAACATGACAACATCTAGGGCTCTGTTGCTATCCTAATGTTGTGAACAACACGACAACATCTAGGGCTCTGTTGCTATCCTAATGTTGTGAACAACACAACAACTAGGGCTCTGTTGCTATCCTATTGTTGTGAACATCATGACAACAACTAGAGCTATGTTGCTATCCCAATGTTGGAAACAACATGACAACAACCTAGGACTCTGTTGCTTCCCAAATTGTGATGTTAATTGTAAAGTGAACATACAGCTAGAAGCATACATATACTGTCCTTGAAGAATAGAAAATAAAGAGATTTTTAAATGGTCATGTGATGAGAAAAACAACGAAGCAACACATGATTCTAAAACTTGAAGTAAAAAGTAAAATAAAAAAAAAAAAAAAATTCAAGGAAATTTAAAACGGAAAGTCCCTTAACAAATGGCAAAATCAATAGTTCAAACACACCAATCAAATGGAAAAGAACTGTCATATTTCTGACTTGGTACACCCATTTCCTTATGTGGAAAATGGTGGATTAAATCTGGTTTTATATCTAGCTAAACCTCTCACTTGTATGACAGTCGCATAAACAAAGCAAAGACTAAACCGCATGTTGATCAAAAACAGGTGATTTAAGTCAAAAAGGTTTATCAAATCCTCAAATTTCAAAACGACAATCATCACTGACAATGATAAATCTGTGCTAATCGACAATCATCACTGACAATGATAAATCTGTGCTAATCGACTGTGTGGTCATGCTGGATTCTAACATTTATTTTGTAAAGTAAGTGTAAAGATGTGGTATGATTGCCGATGAGACAATTATCCACCAGAGATTAAATGACGTATATATAAGCTCCTGACTTGGGACAGGTACATATGAATGTGGCGAGGTTAAACAGGTTTCTGATAACTCAACCCTCCATCTGACATGGGACAGCAGTGTATAAGCACAACATACGAACAAACTGTAATAATCAGCTGAAAAAGATTATACTCAGATCAAGAATTAAAAAAAAATAAATAAATAAATAACTTAGACACAAAATACCGATCTAAGAGAACTTGCAGTCACTCAAAGCCAATTACAACTGAAAAATAAACCATGTTGGAGTTCGGTATTTTCTTATACTTTTTCCAAAACTGTACTGGCACAAATGATATTTCTTTTTATTTAAATATTTATTTTTACTTTTTTTGGCGTAATAAGATAGAAGGTTATTCGGTTTTAGGATTCATTGATGAGCCAGGGTTGTTTCAAAGAGCGTCTCGTCCTTTTTCTCAAAAAGTTCATCGGAAATTACCAAGACCTAATAGATTAATATTCAGTGTCTACTTCACAAAGAATACAAGATGGTCTTGAATTATAGATTCTAAGTGTTGATGATGAGCCAGGGTTGTCTCAAAGAGCGTCTCGTCCTTTTTCTCAAAAAGTTCATCGGAATCATTCTACTGAATCCCAATTAATGTTACATATTATGTCTGTGGGTTGCTCACCCAATTTTGTCAATATAACGGAACTTTAATCAACTGGCATACAAGGGGAGAGTTTAGCTAGCTATAAAACCAACTATTTTCTTTGCGAAATGCCTGTTCCAAGTCAGGATTATGACGGCTGCTTTCGAATTGTGCCGTTTGTTGATAAACTCTAACGTTTGATTCTGTCAGTTTTCATTGACTCCCTCCTTTATTTACGTTACCTTGGAGTTCGGTATTTTTGCTATATTTTTTTAGAACTTCACATAATTCTTTTGTCGGCCTTTTCTAATTATGAATAAAGCACAAAAGAGAGTTAAACGGTTATATCTAGATGTTATTATTACAATATCTTTGTATTTTTTTCTAGTTCATATTATTTGTATATTTGTTGATTGTGCTTACGTGTTAGACTTAATTATTTTACTAAAACATTATAATGTATAACATTTCATGCTAGCCAATATGATTTATTAAAACTGCTTTGGTGCGTCTCTCAATCCATAGAAGTCTTCAGTTGTTTTATTTCTATTTTGAAGTAATCAGAAAAAGTTTTATGTTTGGATGAGCAAAACGAAGGAGAACATTTGGAATGTTTTAAACGCTATCTAAAAGCAAACCAATACCGTGCTCACACAGTGAAATCTGCTCCATGTAGAACCCGGGATAGTTGACTTAAAATTAATTACCATTATCACTGCAAACAATGAAAAAAATATATCAAAATCATTTATAAAGGAAGATATGAGACATAGCTCCAAACAGTTACCCAACATCACAACAAACGCCAGATGATAGACATTTGATAAAAGGTCACGACCTTGCAGAAAATCCGCCACTGTAAATCAACCAACTTGTGGCATTGCCCAGATTGAGGTTAGATGGACAGCATAATATATAAACGACTGTTATTATACCATCGTATGGATAGAAAAAAAAATATATTAAAGAAGTCAAAATATTAAAGAAAATTTGTTTAAAAAAATAAACTCAAAAAAAGAAAAAGAAAATATTTGTCTTTAGAATTGCAAAAATAGTTTTGAATTTTGTTAGTCTAATTTGACAAGGTAAAAAGGAAAATATCAAGATAGTGTTTTCTTTTAATTATCTCATTAAATACTGATCAACACATATTTTTTGATGCATGTATTCGTTGATATATTATTATAAATTATACCAAATGAAAAATATCGTGTTAAGAATGGTGTTTCATGTGTTTGATTGAGATTCGATTGAATCTTATGCTTTAAAATTATTTATGCAAGAAAACAGGGTTTAACTCAATAATGGTGTAATTATATACTATTATTTGATAACATATAACGACTCAATATTAAAAGAAACACTATTGTATAATTTTATTTTTTAATTTTTTTGAGAAATGGTTTGCCTAAAGTTGGGTTCCGTGACAGACATGCATGTATGTATAATACAACTTCACTTACTTTTATCTAAAAAAAAAAAAAAAGAAGAGTAAACGATATCAAGGAGGCAATCAAAACCCATAAGTCGAAGGAAAATACTACCATGGACAAAAAAAAAAAAAAAAAACGGTGAAAATTCAAACAGAACTTCACAAAATAGCATACAGAAACACAAAATAGCACACAGAAACACAAAAATAGCACACAGAAAAGTAAAGAATTAGATTTAGCAGCACGAAATACCAAAAACTGTGGTAAGCAGGAGCCTTGTACGTGTAGGCAGTTATTTCTCCACTAGTCCGTCGTGTTACTCAGTGATTCATATAAATAGCATTGCTTAATACGTTCTTCGTGGTTACAGTAATTTCTCTGTTCCTCAGCGATATTGAAGTCCCTAAACTTACATAATTATACCCCATGCGACGGTATGATATTTTGTCCCGTCCGTCCGTCCGTCAGTCAGTCCGTCAATCAGTTAGTCCGTCAGTCATGTTCTTGTCATGGCAACTCTTCTGAAACATCACAACAGAATTTCACGAAAGTTTGTAGATAATAAGGACATACTATGTAGATGTGCATATCGACAGGAAATTCCTTATTTTTAAGGAGTTATGCCCTTTTGAACTTAGAATTTTGGCCTAAATATACTTCTGCAACAGTTTGTCATCGCAACTCCTCTGAAACCACACAACAGAATTTCACGTAACCTTGTTGTTAATGAGGACATAATATGAAGAGATATGAAGAAATTTTATCAGTTGACTTTTGTAGGAGTTATGAGTCTTTGAACTTAGGAATCTGGTGAGATTTTGTTAATTAGCCCAACGACAATGTGGGGCGTAGTGTATGTGTATTGAAAACGTCGATATATCTTGGTAAAGTATTTTGTAGGTATTGGTACGATCCTAAAACAATCCAGATTTCCATTCTTTATGACGATAGAAAAAAATCAACTGATTTTGACGAATCACGCTATATTTTTTCCATTAATAACGATAATGGTTGAATAATTGTGACCTCTGACGAATCACATTCAAAATATTCTTTGAGTAACAGTTATATCCTGGGAATACCACATGTTTTAACTACCAAATATGATAAGAGATCTTTTCGTCTCGGCGCTGCTTCTCTGTGAAATAGTTTACGAAACCACTTCAGGACTGAAAACAGCTTCACATATTGTATTAGAAGTCTTGTTTAGTACTCAGGAGTGGTACTTACTGCTGTTGCTCTGCTTGACTGTAATTTTATAGATATTCATGCATTCTATTTTTCCTTATAAACAAGTTTGCAAATAATTTTGTTTTGTTTCATTAGGCTAGATGGCCATCTCATAATCCGTGCACATAGTGGTGCTTGCATCATTTGCACAGACTCTAGATGTTGAAAAATGAATAAAATAAATCGATTTTAGCGCACCTGGCCTAAATGGCCATGTGAGCTTTTGTCATCACTTGGCGTCCGTTGTCGTCGTCCGTCCGTCAATCCGTCAACGTCAACTTTTTAAAAAATCTTCTCTGAAACTACCGGGCCAAAAGTTACCAATCTTTACCTGAATGTTCCTGATGGTACACGTATTAAGTTTTTTTTAATTGTTTACAAGGATTTGACCCATCAACAAATATAACCACTGTTGCTTAAAGTAAAACATAGGGATAAAATGATCAGCAGGTCAAGGTTAATCTCTGCGGAATTTTCAGAATAATCGGACAACTCATTTTGGAGTTGGCCCTACAATTTGATAGTTTAGTGAATTTCAAGGTTTTTGATTTATATCTCTGAAGTTATAACAGTAAGAGAAAATCTGGAGTAAATGAATTGATAAGCAGGCCGAGGTTTATCTCCTGTCGAATTTTCAGAAAAATCGGACAACCGATTTTTGAGTTATTGCCCCTGAATTTTTTTTTATTTTTTTTTGTAAATTTCAAAGTTTTTGGCTTATATCTAAATTAAAAAAGAGCAAATCTGATAGGTAATCTAATCAAAATATATATCTCTAATTTCGTTATGCTCATACGAGCACGTGAGTTCAGATAGATCGGAATTTTAATCAGATCGATCTGATAGGGTAGAATTGATCAGCAGGTCGATATCTCTCGAAAGTGGAATTTAAAAAAAGGGGGTGGGACCTATTTTGGAGTTATTGACCCTGAAAATCAATTTGTTTGCAAATTTCGCAACTTTTGGTTATAATCTTGAAAACTACAACAGATAGAGAGAAATGTTTCTTTTAAAATGACGAATAATAAGATCTATAAATAAGTCACTGACTTAGCAGATATCGCCAAATGGTACCTTATAGGAGTAAATGTCTTTAAATGGCGATTTTTACCCTTTTTGCATTTTTTTAGGAAATTATATATGGGTTTGTACTAAGATGAGCAACACGACGGGTGTCACATGTAGATCAGGATCTGCTTACCCTTCCGAAGCACCCCCAGTTTTTGGTCGGGTCCTAGTTACTCAGTCTTTTGTTTTCTATGTTGTGTTTTGTGAACTGTTGTTTGTCTGTTTGTCTTTTTCTTTTTAGCTATGGCGTTGTCAGTTTATTTTCGACTTGTGGGTTTGAATGTCCCTTTGGTATCTTTCGTCTCTCTTTGATAGAGAATCTTTCAACAGTAAAAATGTTCAATAAAATATGATCTACAAGAGATCATCAAGGAAAAATAATCATCGGATGATGATGACCGAGGTGGCTGTTTAATGTTCAGTGGCAAATTCATTGCATATTCATGACGAGAATATAATAATGAGATGTGCTTATAAATAAAACCCTGCTTTGTACTAGACCGACACGCTGAGCGGGGTTCTTAACGTGCTTGTTCACAAGGAAAGAGTCCACATGAAGACATGTCATCTTCCCGGACACATTATAATGACTCCAAGACAACCAGTCTTTGCTCTTACTCCTTATTCCTTATTTGAGCGGAGAAGCAGCAAATAAGTGTTTTCAAGTCTTTTAATTGTTTGACCTTGCCGGTGTTCCAGTCCATAACCTCACGCACTTGAGACGAGGATGTCACCTAAAGAGCGCCGTGGAGGTTAACGAAAATTGAAATTGGAATCTATTTTATAAACCATGACTCTGTGCTACTACCTTTAATGACCGGCTTAATATAAACAAAACTGAAATATTTTGCAAGTTTGTTTCGGTGACATCCGTGGACAATTTCTGGATCCAGCCCTGACCATTCAAGACGTTTGATGGTAAAGGCATTTCTGTATTGATATCTCTTCGAAAATTTTCACGTTAATACAACGAAGGTTAAAAACAGGTAGAATGGTTTAAAGAAAGGGTAATCATTTTAAATCAATTCAAAAACGTGTAAATTCTTGGTCTGGCAGCTCATGCCAATGTTTACAGAACCAGTTAATCCTGTTCATTATTCTTAGTTTTATGCTTTGTTTTCAGCATGGCAAAATTTTTTGTTAACTTAAAGTGCCTTTGCTATTTTTTGTTAACTTGAAGTGCCGTTGCTATTTTTGTTGTTGCTTATATAATTAAGTTTTGATGTTGCAAACCCTTTTACTTTTACTTTTATTACGCCATAAGTGCATGCTTTAATATGTGTTTTAAGCTGCTTGATTGAACGTTTGTGTTTATGTATGCATAATATGAAATATTGCTCTTATAGTCTTTCATTTAATGGTATGTGTGCATGTGTTGATATGTATGTATTGTTTGATGTGATTTTATTTTGAGTTTTAAAAGCTCTTCAGAGCATGTTTTAATTTCCTTGTATATACCGGCTTTAAGGGGCATTAGCTGACTGTCAAATTCATGTTCATCAATTTGACTCAAATTCTCATATTTGATTTATATACCATACTTAAACGTATATCCAAACTACAATAAGCCTAATATAAACAATTAACAATCCACGGACTCGATAATATATATATATCAGTATTTCGTGTGTATTTTAGTCCAGACGCCATCTAATCAATCATCGAGATGACCTCCGAGGACTGCCGACGGTCACATAAACCGATATAAACATAAGTATAAATAGATACCGACCTTATGCAATTGAACTTTTCTAAGTTTGTTTTATTTCATGTTATAGGTTAAAAAAATAAGTTAATCATCGTTTTTCTGACCTGTATAAGAATGATTTTTTGTGGATCGAATCAGTCAACGAAATGATTGAACTTTTCTAAGTTTGTTTTATTTCATGTCAAAGGCTAAACAAATAAGTTAATCATCGTTTTTACCTGTATAAGAATGATTTTTTGTGGATCGAATCAGTCAACGAAATGATTCATCCTTGTTTCACTTTCATAGTAGACATTCTTTTCCTTTTAATGGCTGAACACGATTAATACATGCGTAACCAATCTCTAGCCAATGGGTTAAATTGAAGGTTACATGAATACGGATTCAATGAGGTCGAATTATTCACTTGCAATTGAATAACTCATCAGCGGTGTTTCTAAGCTTATTTTGACAAAATTTGAACAAAACTGGCTGCTAAAAGCGAATTATTATTTCGCTATTTCACTTTCATTAGTGATTGAACAAAAAAAAGTCATATTTTTATTTTTATATATCTCGTAGCTATTGCCCCTTTAATAAAAATAAAGTTTTATAATAAATGTCTTATAATTTTATGTCTTATGTATATGTACCTAAAACCTGTGACCAATAGCGGAATTAGTCCAACTTGCAGAAACCACGGAAACCGACATATGCTATATCCTTTGATTGAAACACAACTTAGCATTTGTCTTCATAGAATGTATGGTTGTTTATTAATTCAATTATGTGTTCTATCTTAAAATTAAGATCGTGATCGAGAGATCGACTGTTTTTATACTGTGCCAGGGATACTACCGGGACCAAGACTTACTTTTAGAAAGACCTCCACTGAGACACTCTTCAGTGTTAGAAGATAAAAAAGAACGAATGGCACAAACATTTCTGAAAAAGAAACACATTAAATTTTTTGAAAGATGTCTTCAGATTCTGCCCTCTCGCTACTGTTCTCTGGACAACAACAGGTCTGTAATGTAGATTAAAATTTGATCTGAGCAAAAATACACTACCAAATTGTAAATACCACGAAAACGGAAAAGGGACACCCGGACAGTCATGACCACTGGCACTTGTTTCATTCGATGGTAAAGGCCCTCCTCTTTCTTGCCACAAGTTGACTGACTCATATATTCAAATATCCACATTGTAACAATATTTGGAACTCCTGTACTTGGCGATCACAAGTGTACAATACTAGAACAAAATTCTGTACCAGTATACACCTTATTGCTATTTGTCCGCCCAAGATTTACTGGACATTATAAAGGTTTCCTTAAATTTTCACGCCATAATTGGAAATGTCAGACGCCATAAAAGAAAAGTGATTGTTGTATGACGTCAAAAGTTCAAGTATTCCAGATTCCTGAATAGCGATAAGGCCTATTGAATTCCTTGATGAATAATGCAAAATTGTACCAGTATGTATATAAGTAGACTCCACCGTTATTCAGAACACAAGAGCTGTGAAGGTACAGTTGAATTCTTGTACACTCCCTATTAGGATTAATGGAGATGTGTCAATAACTTGTATACATTAGGCCAACCTTAAAAATATGTTTGTTTGCAGTTTCCGACTGTACCTTCAGAATGAAGGGTTGGTAGGTAGGAGAAATATTTTATTTTATCAGCCAAAAAGTTTGAACAAGCAGTTACACAAACCAAGTTTGTTAAGAAAAAAACCTATTTCAAAACAAAAAACACTGAAAACCAACATGAAATGAACAGGCATTGTCAGATAAAAAAAAACTTTTTAACTAAAACTGAAACTTTAATTCAATTTATGACATAAAATATGGTATTATTAAATACTGAAACACATATTCACGGACATATATGCTTCTTGACTAGAATGTTTTCACAGTAGAGTATTTTCATCTGAAAAATGAAGATAATAAAGATTTATCAGACAATGTATTATTAAAGAGTGTATTTTAATTAAAAAAATCAGCCATTGAATCTTCCTTAATTGAAAAAAAGGGCAACTTAAACTCATATTTCTAACAATATTTAATTATATGTAATAAGATTATATTTTGAAAGATATGTTGATGCGAGGCTTAAATGAAAACCAAAGAAAACTTACTAGTTTGGGGTGAAATCCATAGCACCCCATTAAAGTAAATGGACTGTACTGAAATGTTTTGACTGCATAAAAAAAAATGGCAGCATAGCTGCTAAGAACATGTTTTAATTCAATTCACACAGTGGCAGGCCACAAAGTTTGGGTATATTTAATATTGTAAGAAAGAGAATAATTGCAATGAGTGGAGCAGCCCCTCTTATCCTAAAGGAGCATACTTATTGCAATCAAAGAAAGATTTAATATAGAGAGAGTATATTTATTTTTCAAGCTAATCATTCATTTTCTCTACATCTTTGTGTAGTTTGGGTTGCTTCTCATTGATTTGGCATGGTCTCTATCTATTTAAATTTTAAATGAGCTCTTTCTCCATACAGGCATGTTCACAGGTATCCATACATTCATGGAGGAGTGGTTTCATCTTTGTCTTCTTCACAACGATTTATAGAAACTATGACATACTTCAAGCAACTGTCGAATTGTTTAACCACTGAAATTGGTTCCATAAAGTCAGGCTCAAAAGATTCTGTACTCGATTTGTTTGAGACAGAAAGTTGACAAAGATAAGTTATCGTGTCGGTTGTGAATATTCGCTGCATCTTCTTCAATGATATCATCAAAGACATCATTCCTTGTGCCTGAATCTGTATAAACAGTTTACTATTAAACTTTTTTGTTTGTTATTTGTCTTAAAATTGAAGTCGACAGCGTAAAGTACTCCTCCTTAACTTCATGGATACCTGTAAACAATTTCCATGTGTTTTTTCATTAAACGGTCACATGAACGCTTGACGGAAAGCAAGAAAACCCAAACTTAAAACGTGTAATCGACCTAGACTTAAATCAATTCGGAAAGGACCTGAATTTCGGATCTCGCAATAGAAGTTTTAAAATAATTTCTTAAAATTTAAAGCAATAAAATTTTCACAGTAGGGGGATTTTCAAGGGTCGGTCGGTAAACTGCAAACAAACAATATTTTAATTTAAGCCTTAACTTCTTTACACCAAGGACAATCCCCAACACAAAGGGAGTGCTAGGACACTGGAAAGCTGTTATGGTGAAGGAATCTAAAGTACTCAGAGAGAACCACTGGGCTTCTCGATGGGAACAGACAAACCGAACAGATATCTGCAGATTGATCTCCAGGTCAAAGTCAGGGGACAATTTGACCACCTGAGGCTTCCAAAGTACCCATTCTAGTTTAAACTCTGGGCTCGGTACCAGAGATGTGTGTAGGACAGTGAAAATCACTTACTAATGTACTGAAAATTCCCACACCATGAGTCAGGATCAAACTTGAGACCTTTAACACTGTAGCCATCGTTCTTAACCACTAAGCCACAAACCCATGTAACACCAATATTGTGGTTTAAAAAAATTGTTTCCGTGGCAATAGATGATTAATAAAGTATTACCTGACATTTTTTCAGATTTGAAGCACTAACTACGGAAATAGTAATTTTGATAATTATCGAATGATTTGAAAATAGACATTTTTAGCACTAATACTCATATATATGAATAATATGCCAAGGGTTGTTCAGCCCTTTTATAAATAAGAATAATGATCAATTATATATTTAAATGATGATACTCAGACAGAGTAATGGTCATCAAAGAAGAAAGTCTCAAATCTTCAGCGGTCTTTGTCTTAAGAGGACCATTCATTTCTAACATTTTGTTGAAATCTTCATTATGGCCTGAGATTACTATAACATATAGTGCAATCTGCAAGCTGTATCTATATATTTTCCCTTCAACTTACAAAATACACAACTTCCAGTTTGAGTTTTTCACTAACTGAATAACTTTTTAAAGAAAGAGGGAGGTTTTTACCATCTCATGACATATGCCTGTGGTAAAGCCACTGACAGTTTGTCTTGTGTTTAGTACGTAAAATTAAGGTACCAGCTTTAAAGTGAAAAATGGAATAAAAACTGATTAAAACCAAACAAAACCAAAATGAAACCAAATTTAAAAAGCGAAACAAAACAATCAAAATGAAAATAAAAAAAAAAACTTAATATGATATAAAAACAAGAAGCTAACTTGTTTGATCAATGGGAGAAAAAGGAGAAAAATATTTCTTTAAATCAACAAATTAATTAGTAATACCTGATCACACTTTGATTATCTAAATAAATGCACAATATGCAGAAATTTGTGATTACTGCTATAAAATGTTGTTATTAATAGTATATGTCTGTATATTTGACTTATTGATTACTCCACAAGACTGAAGAGGCTTCAAAAAGGTAATATTAAATTCAATATTTGAGTATAATAGCCAATAAAAGGAAAAGAATATTTGCTGTAGTTAACAATAAAGTTTAAGATTAAATTATATTTGACAACAAGCTAAGCTATGTAAGCCCTCTCCATGATGTGCTACCTCATAAGGCATTTGTAAGGTAGCAGTCCAAAGAATTGGCACATAAAACACTCGGCTGACACATTATTCTAAATAACAATACACAGCTTTTGTTTGTATTTAATTTTATTCAAAGACAATCTTGCATTTTACATGTTCTAGTTATAAAAACTGATGGATGCAGGTTTATCGTACATTTGTACAATATTTAAATAAGACGATGTGGTATGATTGCCAAAGAGACGAGATCACTCAAACACCTCTCCACTAGAGATAAAATGATGTAGAAGGTTCACAATTATAGGTCACTGTACTGCCTTCGACAATGAACAAAACCCATACAACATAGTAAGCTATAAAAGGCCCTGAAATGACAAATGTAAAACAATTCAAACGAGAAAACAATCTGCCAGATTTATGTCTTAAACAATAAACGACAAATATATATATATACGGCAACAAACGACAACGACTGAATTACAGGCTCCTGACTTGGGACAGACACAAGCAATGTACATGTACCTCCTATCTGGTGGAATAATTACCATATTAATTATATTAGAAATTTTTATAAAATCTTTAGAAAGTTTTTTAACTAAACCTAAAGTCTAAACTAAAGTCTAAACTAAATTTTACAAATATCAAATTATGGGCTCCAAATTCTATGATATAAAATACATGTATATATTAATTCTAAGTAGTACAATTAATCATGTCTTTTTCTATCTGTGAGTATCAATATATGACTTGGAAAGGGGGTGGGGTGGGTGGTAAAGATTTTTTTTAATTTTAAGATTTAAATTTCCATACCAAATATTAGATTGAAATTTTTAATGCAAAATAAAGTTTTATTGTACAGTAAATTGTTCCATTTAATCCATTCTGATGTTAAACTGATATTATGCTCTACTTATAAAAAGTTAGTGTGTTTATCAGTAACATCAGTGTATATTTACATAAAAGACTGCTTATCAAATTCCTTAGAAAGACATCCAGTTCAGCACACTCCGTTTTTCATAACTCTGGTAAAAAAAACAAAAAACAGAATTTGCTTATCCACATGTACTAATATATCCATACTCAACAGGAAAGGGGTGGTTGTAGGCAAAATGAAATAATTTAATGCTGACCTTAATTATGAAATGAAAACGTTTTTTTTCTTAACTTCAGAATGACAGTAGGATTTTTTGGAATCTCTGGATTAGATATGCTGGACTCACTTGATGTTCTGGAAAATGACAAAGAAAATATCATAAATTGGATATACTCCTTGCAGCTTCTGCCAGATGACATAGGTATGTAATTTGTGACCAATAGTTATAGCTTGCAATGATTTGTTAATGATAGTTAAAGTAACTACACCTATTCAATATTAATTTTGAATAAGATTATGATTTACTTTTATCCATAAACATGATAAAGAAAAGAAGTTAAGATTACATGAAACAAAGTATGCATTTGACCTACATGTCCTAAGATTTTGAAACTGTAACTAACTAATTAGTAAAGTAAGTAAAGTTAGTAATGATTTTAATTTAAGAAGGTAACACACTTATCATCTTCCCTGAGGCCTTCTGACAAATTACAGAAAAATAGATTCAATATATACCAATATATACAATGTGATAAATCCATCACGCTATAGTTATATTTTCGTTAAAATGAAATCCTGGGAATACAAAAGTAATTGACATGAATGAAAAAACCCTGAATTAACATCACCCAGGTTTATACCATATAAGCATCTGACATATCATCATCAGGACTGAGAAACAGTTAAAACAACATTAGTGATCAGAACCCCAAAAAAAAACCATAATGGAGAAAAGGACTAAATCCAACAAATAATGACCCAAGCCAGGCAAATGTGACTCCTTTATTGTGTAAATTTTCTTTTTTGGTGATTAAATAACCATTTTTATTTTGTTTTATATTGTAAAGCAATTAAACACCATGAAAATTTACAGATTTCATTTAAATACTGCAAAATTAAACTCAAATTCATCAATAACACCTAATTCATTAACAAGTAAACATTGAACATACGGAGAAAGTACAAATACAGTTAGCTATTAAAATTTTAAAGAGTGTAATTCAAATTTATTGATTACACTCTGTAATAGATTTTCATCACAATGAATGAACAACAGTTTTGGGAAGGTATAAATCAGCTAAGAATATTAGAAAATTGTTTTATATAAAAATATGAATGTATGTGTGAAGTCATTTTATATACATTGTATTGCCTAAAGACTAATGTGGTTTTAAAGTATTAAAGTATATTTTGTTATTTATAGATAGTAATATACACCAGTGTGGCTTCAGAGGCTCGACAACATTAGGAAATCCATTCAAGACTGAAGAGGTGAATCTTTTTGTATTTCTTAATTAAAGTACTATAATTCAGAAATAATTGTGAGGTTTTTGCAAATAATTTCAAGAATTAGAACTTACGTTCTGATATCTGATACATACATCTATATGCATATCTTCTTGAAATTGCAATGATTAATCTCGCATATTTGTCCATTCTTCAAAAATGCTCTCATGTGAACATTTAGAAATCTTCATGATTTTGGAATTTGAGTTATCTCCCTTCACACAGAAGCTGGTATTTAAAAATGTGGTTATGAATGAATTATTTGTTGGTAAATTTACAAATAAGACAAGTTTGCCTCAAAGAGTTTTAGTTTCACAACAATTTCATTCTCTAGATAAAAAAATTAAGAGATAAAACTTATAATATTGTAACTTCTAGACGTAAAGCAAACTTATTATATTGTAACTTCTAGACGTAAAGCAAACTTATTATATTGTAACTTCTAGACGTAAAGCAAACTTATTATATTGTAACTTCTAGACGTAAAGCAAACTTATTATATTGTAACTTCTAGAGGTAAAGCAAACTTATTATATTGTAACTTCTAGACGTAAAGCAAACTTATTATATTGTAACTTCTAGACGTATAGCATAACTTATTATATTGTAACTTCTAGACGTAAAGCATAACTTATTATATTGTAACTTCTAGACGTAAAGCAAACTTATTATATTGTAACTTCTAGACGTAAAGCAAACTTATTATATTGTAACTTCTAGACGTAAAGCAAACTTATTATATTGTAACTTCTAGACGTAAAGCATAAGCCTTTTATAAGCAAGCAACATCCAGTTCATTTGAATTTTGGTGGATAGTTGTCTCATTGGCAATCATACCACATCTCCTTATTTTTATAGTATTCAGTCTATAAATGAATTAGTATAGAAGTGTTACTTTGAGTACTTTCCAACATTTATTATTATATTGTTGGATATATACTGCACTCATTTACAAGCTTCATTGACATGTTGCAAAGGTCAATATTTGACAGTAAAATTGTGAACGACCTCACCAAGTATTCAAATCAAACATCTTATAAGTTTTCAGTGATGTTGGTTTTTTTTAGGCAAGAAAGCATCCAATTCCACTTGACTCAGGGCATATTGCAAATACATACACAGCTTTATTGTCATTGATAATATTAGGGAATGATTTGTCAGGTGTAGACAAAAGGTCTGTGACTACAGGACTAAGATATCTACAACAGGAGGATGGAAGGTATGTATCATTATTTTGTTTACCTTAGTGCAGTGAGAACAACATCATATTTGTGTAATATTTCACCATATTTTTTCAGTTTCTGTGTAACTGAAGACAGTGAGAATGACATGAGATTTGTGTATTGTGTCATGACATTTTTCAGTTTCTGTCGTGTACCAGAGGACAATTAGAATGACATGAAATTTGTGTATTGTGTATTGTGTCATTACTTTTTCATTCACTGTTTTGTACCAGAGGACAGTGAGATTGACATGAGATTTGTATATTGTGTCATTACTTTTCAGTCACTGTTTTGTACCAGAGGACAGTAAGAATGACATGAGATTTGTATATTGTGTCATTACTTTTTCAGTCACTGTTTTGTACCAGAGGACAGTGAGATTGACATGAGATTTGTATATTGTGTCATTACTTTTTCAGTCACTGTTTTGTACCAGAGGACAGTAAGAATGACATGAGATTTGTATATTGTGTCATGACTTTTTCAGTCACTGTTTTGTACAAGAGGACAGTGAGAATGACTTGAGATTTGTATATTGTGTCATTACTTTTTCAGTCACTGTTTTGTACCAGTGGACAATGAGAATGACATGCGATTTATATATTGTGTTATGACTTTTTCAGTCACTGTTTTGTACAAGAGGACAGTGAGAATGACATGAGATTTATATATTGTGTTCTGACTTTTTCAGTTTCTGTCGTGTACCAAAGGACAGTGAGAATGACATGAGATTTGTGTATTGTGTTATGACTTTTTCAGTCACTGTTTTGTACCAGAGGACAATGAGAATGACATGAGATTTGTGTATTGTGTTATGACTTTTTCACTCACTGTTTTGTACCAGAGGACAATGAGAATGACATGAGATTTGTGTATTGTGTTATGACTTTTTCAGTCACTGTTTTGTACCAGAGGACAGTGAGAATGACATGAGATTTGTGTATTGTGTTATGACTTTTTTAGTTTCTGTTGTGTACTAGAGGACAATGAGAATGACATGAGATTAGTGTATTTTTACTTTACTTTTTCAGTTTCTGTTGTGTACCAGAGGGCAGTGAGAATGACAAGAGATTAGTGTATTTTTACATTACTTTTTCAGTTTCTGTTGTGTACCAGAGGGCAGTGAGAATAACACGAGATTAGTGTATTTTTACATTACTTTTTCAGTTTCTGTTGTGTACCAGAGGGCAGTGAGAATGATATGAGATTAGTGTATTTTTAATTTACTTTTTCAGTTTCTGTTGTGTACCAGAGGGCAGTGAGAATGACATGAGATTTGTTTATTGTGCCTGCTGTATAAGTTATATATTGGATGACTGGAGAGGTGTTAATAAAGACAAAGCTGTTCAATTCATCAAAAATAGTATGGTAAATAATAAACATAAATTTCTGTTGCTAGTGAATACATTTACAACCAATGATTAACATTTTGGTGGACCAATGCCATTAGATCTTGATATCGTCTGCTCCCTTATTAATATCAAACAAACACAGATTATGTTGGACCAATGTTAATAGATCTTGATACTGTCTGTTCCCTTATAGATATCAAACAAACGCACCAATGCCATTAGATTTTGATACCGTCTGTTCCCTTATAGATATCAAACAAACACACCAATGCCATTAGCTTTTGATACCGTCTGTTCCCTTATAGATATCAAACAAACGCACCAATACAACTAGATCTTGATACCGTCTTTCCTTATAGATATCAAACAAACGCACCAATGCCATTAGATTTTGATACCGTCTTTTCCCTTATAGATATCAAACAAACGCACCAATACAATTAGATCTTGATACCGTCTTCCCTTATAGATATCAATCAAACACACCAGTGCCATTAGATCTTGATACCGTCTTCCCTTATAGATATCAAACAAACGCACCAATACCATTAGATCTTGATACTGTCTGTTCCCTTGTAGATATCAAACAAACACACCAATCCATTAGATCTTGATACCGTCTTCCATTATAGATATCAAACAAACACACCAATGCCATTAGATCTTGATACCGTCTGTTCCCTTATAGATATCAAACAAACGCACCAATGCCATTAGATCTTGATACCCTCTTCCCTTATAGATATCAAACAAACGCACCAATACAATTAGATCTTGATACTGTCTGTTCCCTTATAGATATCAAACAAACGCACCAATGCCATTAGATCTTGATACCGTTTTCCCTTATAGATATCAAACAAACGCACCAATACAATTAGATCTTGATACTGTCTGTTCCCTTATAGAAATCAAACAAACGCACCAATGCCATTAGATCTTGATACCGTTTTCCCTTATAGATATCAAACAAACGCACAAATGCCATTAGATCTTGATACCGTCTGTTTCCTTATAGATATCAAACAAACGCACCAATGCCATTAGATCTTGATACCGTCTTCCCTTATAGATATCAAACAAACACACCAATGCCATTAGATTTTGATACCGTCTGTTCCCTTATAGATATCAAACAAACGCAGCAATACAATTAGATCTTGATACCGTCTGTTCCCTTATAGATATCAAACAAACGCACCAATACAATTAGATCTTGATACTGTCTGTTCCCTTATAGATATCAAACAAACGCACCAAAGCCATTAGATCTTGATACCGTCTTCCCTTATAGATATCAAACAAACGCACCAATACAATTAGATCTTGATACTGTCTGTTCCCTTATAGATATCAAACAAACGCACCAATGCCATTAGATCTTGATACCGTCTGTTCCTTATAAATATCAAACAAACACAGATTAACCATTGATCATTTTACAATTTAATAATAATTTGCATGGCCAAATAAAATGTTTTTGAGTCCTAGGCTGTCTTTAAGGTCATAGGGTGTCTATAAGTTAACCTAAGACAAGCTCATTTTATGTTCCTAAAACAATATAGCTGTGTTACTTGTTACTTATTAGTTGATTACCATGGACATGATGGATTTTAATTGTATGAGAGTGTTTATCATAAGAATTCGTACTTTAATGGCACATAGTTTAATGTTTTAGTATATTTACTGTGGACTTTTTAATTTTTTTGGTGGGTAGCAATTTTCATGGATTAAAAAAAAATTATTTTCGAGACTGTTTGATTTCATGGTTTTGCATACAAGCCTTGAGAAAATTTGTACTTTGTTGAACATCTGACCCGTGGTTGACCTGTATACATGAAATTCACAACAATTGGTATCCCACAAATAATAATCAATACACAGTATGAGGAATGTGCTTAGAAATGTATGAAAATTGATTATAGTATCTCATGAAAGATAAGGCTTTCATATTTCATCTGATGCGAAGGGAACATTTAACATTATTGTATTCATCAAGATAAAAATGTTAACCAATGTTGTTTTGGATATATACCCACCATTTCATTCAAAGTTGCTTGAAAAGACTTATATTTTCCATGGAATACATTTTTGTGGAATTTAAAAAAAAAAAATTCAAATAGCTATCAGATTACCTTAGGCAACATTTGTATAATCCTACTTATAGTTTTGATTAAGTAATATATTTTGATTAAGCAGATCTTAGAAATTTCCAAAGGAATGACCTTTTTATTTCCCTTACACTGTAAAATCAGTATACATTCACCAGTTGAAAATACTCAAATTATATGTTTTGATGTGATTAGATCAGTGATAAATATTGCACACTGTTAAAAAGCTTTTCTTTTCAGAGTTTCCTGACTTTTGGTAGAAAGCTTAATGTAGGCATTCTATCCCTTTGATTCATTTTCACATTCATTCTGATTGCTGAACACTTGTATATCATGTATATTATTACACAGAATTGCTATGTATGACATTCATTCTGATTGCTGAACACTTGTATATCATGTATATTATTACACAGAATTGCTATGTATGACATTCATTCTGATTGCTGAACACTTGTATATCATGTATATTATTACACAGAATTGCTATGTATGACATTCATTCTGATTGCTGAACCTTGTATATCATGTATATTATTACACAGAATTGCTATGTATGACATTCATTCTGATTGCTGAACACTTGTATATCATGTATATTATTACACAGAATTGCTATGTATGACATTCATTCTGATTGCTGAACACTTGTATATCATGTATATTATTACACAGAATTGCTATGTATGACATTCATTCTGATTGCTGAACACTTGTATATCATGTATATTATTACACAGAATTGCTATGTATGACATTCATTCTGATTGCTGAACACTTGTATATCATGTATATTATTACACAGAATTGCTGTGTATGACATTCATTCTGATGGCTGAACACTTGTATATCATGTATATTATTACACAGAATTGCTGTGTATGACATTCATTCTGATTGCTGAACACTTGTATATCATGTATATTATTACACAGAATTGCTATGTATGACATTCATTCTGATTGCTGAACACTTGTATATCATGTATATTATTACACAGAATTGCTATGTATGACATTTCAGTGACATTTTTCTCAGGAACTACAATTCAGAGCTTCCTGAAACATAATATCATGCTCCATATATGCTATTTAGATGTGTAGTTACATCCATCGCTCATCAACTACCTGTTTACCTAATAACTTTAGTGGGCAATAGGCTAGCTCACATGTGACAGTTCAATTTTAATTTACTTGTCTTACAATCAAAACCAAAAGCTTTTATACTAATTTTCCTGCAATAGATCAGTTCAATTTCAATTTTGAAGCTTTTCAACCAATATCAATATAAAAATGAGGAGATGTGGTATGATTGCTAATGAGACAACTATCCTCCAGAGATAAGATCAAGTTGTAGTAAGCAATTACAGGTCACCATATGACCTTTAGCAATGAGAAAAACTCATACATATAGTCAGCTTTAAAAGGCCCCAACATATAAAATGTGAAAGAATCCAAACAAGATAACTTATGGCCTACTTTATAACAATACAATTATAGAAAAACAAATATGACAGACATGAACCAATGACAACCACTGTACTACAGGCTCCTGGCTTGGTACCAATGACAACCACTGTACTACAGGCTCCTGACTTGGTACCAATGACAACCACTGTTCTACAGGCTCCTGACTTGGTTTATAACAATAGTTGGTTAATATTAAACTTAATATTGCTTAAGTGAAACTACTTGCTTCATGTAACTTTGTCCACCTGAGTAATTTGGTTGTCAGTACCTGATATTTTTCATTACTGTAATGACTCTTGATAAAATAAATAAAGAATAATAAGTTGCAAGAAAATTGGTTAACACCTGTTTGATTTCAGTGGTAAGTTATGACATGATAGTTTATTTTATATTTTACAGTCATATGAAGGAGGTATTGGTCAAGGACCAGGTACAGAAGCTCATGGTAGGTTCATTATATATTATACAGTCATATGAAGGAGATATTGGTCAAGGACCAGGCAGAGAAGCTCACGGTAGGTTCATTATATATTATACAGTCATTTGAAGAAGGTATTGGTCAAGGACCAGGCACAGAAGCTCACGGTAGGTTCATTATATATTATACAGTCATATGAAGGAGGTATTGGTCAAGGACCAGGCACAGAAGCTCACGGTAGGTTCATTATATATTTTACAGTCATATGAAGGAGGTATTGGTCAAGGACCAGGCACAGAAGCTCACGGTAGGTTCATTATATATTTTACAGTCATATGAAGGAGGTATTGGTCAAGGACCAGGCACAGAAGCTCACGGTAGGTTTAGATCACCAAAACTATCCTCATAGACATATAATTTTTAAAAATAATGTGCTTTTGCTCCATTTTCATTCTTTATAGCAGACCTTAAGGTTTTTTTTAAATTAGACTATAAATGTTTTGGATAGTTGCACTTCTTTGACCTAATTAAAGACTAGGCAGGGTATATGGAACCCCTTTCAATTTATTTGAATTTCAAATGTACCTGTCAAATAACCTGATTTTTGCAGATCAACTGTGGAATTTTCCCACTCACCTGAATTTTTCAATGCCATTTGTTTAAGTTCATGAAGTAGCACATTATTTCATTGTATGACCTATTTTGATCCCAATTCTAGTCGTGTAATTCTCTTCATGCCTAAAATGCAAAAAATCCACTGAAATAAGATGTGTTTGACATTATTCATGAACATGAAGTTAAATCTGATCTTAATTGACTGTGTACAACAAAACAATAATTAGTCACTTCATTCTTGTTAAGGTGACAGTTTATTAATTAACTTGTTAAATATATCTGGAATAGTGTCATCTTCAAATAGAACTGTCATAGGTAGTCCTGAAATCATCCTTAGAAGAATCCTAGCATTAAGAGCACCTGATATGGCCCCTGGTTATTGGTTGGGTTTATGTTACTCAGTCTAGTTTTCTATATTGTGTTTTGTATACTATTGTTTGTGTTTTGATCTTTTTATTTTTTTGCCATTTGATTGTCAGTTTTTTTCGACTTTTGAGTTTGACTTTTGACTTTTGAATGTCCCTTTAGTATCTTTCGCCTCTCTTTTTAAGAAATTACAATACCTGGTAATCAATGTTTTGTAGCTTGTTTCATAACCAATGGTCAGAGATCACTGTAAAAAAACCTATCATGTTTATTAATCTATTTCATTTCTTTTTATAACTTTGAAAATTGAAAACATGTTCATATCGAATGTCCACGTTCATAAATAATTCAGGTAGTAAACAAAAGGGTGATAACTATATCAAAAGATTGCAATAGAATCACATGCTGGTCCCGACCACAATTATCGCTCTTTAATTTTAGTTTTATACACATATATTCCCTTGTTGGGACAGTGTAGTTTAAAGGGTTGTTCTGTATTTGTGAGGCTTATAGGGTTCTATATGACATATAGTTTTTGTGCTGCTTTGAGTAATTTTATTAGTTGGATGGTTTCTTATCATTTACTGCAATTCAAGTAAAGAAGAGTTGAAAAAAATCATGTTAACATTCATTTGATGTGTTTGAGCTTTTGATTTTGCCATTTGATAAGATACTTTCCGTTTTTAGCTCACCTTTCCGAGGGAAATGTGAGCTTTTGCCATCACTTGGCATCCGTCGTCCATCCAGTGTAAACTATTTCAAACATCTTCTCCTCTGAAACTACTGAACAAATTCCAACACAACTTAAGCTGAATGATCCTTAGGGTATCTAGAATAAAGTTGTGTTTTATTTTCTGTTTCGTCAAAAAACAAGGCCAACATGGCTAAAAATAGAACATAGGGGTAAAATGCAGTTTTTCGCTTATATCTCAAAAACTAAAGCATTTAGAGCAAATCTGACAAGAAGTTAAGGTATTCATTAGGTCAAGGTCTACCTGCCCTATATAATCAGCCAAATCGGGTATCTGATTTTTAGGTTATTGCCCCTGAATTGATGATTTTAAGGAAATTTTGCAGTTTTTGGTTATTATCTTGAATATTATTATAGATAAAGATAAACTGTAAACAGCAAAAATGTTCAGCAGAGTAAGATCTACAAATAAGTTTTATATGACCAAAATTGTCAATTGATCCTTCTGGTCTTTAGTTGTAATGTGTTTTTATTTTACAAGTTTCCTCTCAAATATAATTTTTAGTGATATGCAAAAATTATACTAACAAAGCAGATAAAATTTATCTTAGGTATTTGACAACAGAACTTACTTCATCAATAGCCAATAATCAGTTATTTTCAAGAAAGAAAATGCTAACCACAATGAATGTTAATTTCTTATAGATATAAAAAGTTTCGTATTAAAAGAGATAGTAAGATTCCGTTTTACATGAAAAAAAATGATATGTATGTATGTATATTTAAAGGTGGATCAACATTTTGTGCAATAGCAGCACTAGTTCTAATGGACAAACTGTATGAAGCCTTTAATGAAAAGGAAATAAAACGTTTAAAACAATGGTGCATTAGTAGACAACAGACAGGATTTCAGGGACGACCAAATAAACCTGTCGATACTTGTTACTCGTTCTGGGTTGGTGCGACATTAAAGGTCAGTTTTTTTTTTATTTATATAAGACAATATTTTTAGGGTGATTGAGCTCTATTCCTTTATTCTTTAATAGATTTAAACCAAATTAAATCTTTAAAGTATTGGATTGAATGGGCTAAAAAATACCAAATCCCCAAAATATGTTTGGATTTCGAAAGGTAAAATTCTGAATATATCCTACTAAGGGTCTGGAAATATGTTTAAACTGAAACTTTTAAATTAAGGATTTAGTTGGCTAAAAATATTAAATGCTTGAAATATGTTTTGGTTTTAGAGTTAAAATTAATATACATTGTACTAAGGATATAGAAAACCTCATGGCCTAAAATTGGATGCAAATGACTGAAATATTTATTTCAAATCTTGGAAATTCATAATATAAGATCAGTCATTTTGTTTTAGTGACCAGCTTGTAATGAATAGAATCAGCTAGTTAATTTTCATACCTGATCCCATTTTGAGTGTTTCTTGTATTATTATTATCTATTCTTCTCAATTGTGATTTATCTGTGGGTTCATTAGAAGTGTTATCTTTTCCAGGCTATTGAATTTACCTTTAATTTTAAACACATGGCAAGGGATCTGCTGTTATTTCTGCCAAAATATTTACAATAAAAATTTATTGTAAGTTATTCTGAAATGTTAAATCACTTATTTTTTGTCATAAAATATTTTGTGAAAATAATTGTTGGATCTTTAAAACAATTTTCTTTGTAATTTGTCAATTCAATTATAAATGCTATTCTTAAAAAATAATTGTTTCCTTTAGATATGTAATTTCACCACATTATGGCCATGTGATATTTATTCACACACACACACACACACACATACTTATTTGTAAAATTTGTATATTGAAAGAGGCATAACTTGACAATATGTAACACATATATTTGTATAATTACAGTTATTCAAATAATATTCTATTTTCTAAAGATGAAATCTACACAAATCAATGTTTTACTGGAAAGGTCTTGTGAAGTAAACATGCTTTAAAGAACCTAATTATATCAAAAATATTAAGCAGTGTATGCAGGCAGGTTACTATTATTTACAAAGAACAAATTTGCATCAAAAATAGAAAAATGTATATTCAAACAGATATTGATTCCTTTGATAATATTGTAGAATTGTTGATACTATATAATTTTAACTTCTCTGGATTAACTTGAACATAAAACCTGAATTTCAAGCTTTGAAAAATGACAGAAATGGTGTGAAAAAAATTCCTGGTTCATATTTAATAGATAGAAAGTTTTTTTTCTGGAAGTAATATTGTTCTATTAAGGTTGAATTTAAAACAAGCCTAGTCTGAATCAGCCGTACAGATTTTAGTTAAAACAAAACTTATTTTCTTGGCAAATTTATTTTCAAATATTTTAGAATTTGCCCAGTTTATATATATATATATATATATATTTTGTTACATCTGGTGATCCGTTTATTTGGCAATCGCCAATAAATTTAATACTAAACAGAAAACAATAAACTTGCGGAAAAGATGATATACCGCAAACAAAAGGTGCAATGGTTTTTGTACACCATATCCGGATTTCGACAATTAATGTCTCTTCAGTGATGTTAGGAATCGAAACGGTATTTGGAAGGCCATATAATTTACCTCAATTTAGGATAGACTCTTGAATTTTGAAGAGTCGAAATAGGATGAACGGATCATATAAACCCGAAGGCAAATATATTACAAGCCCAAACGAAAAAATATAAACAAGTCGAAATTGAAAACAACGTTCAAACCTATGATTGCGTTGTATAAAAACCGCAATTTTTATACGTGTGCATGCAAAACAAATTTCTTGGTAGAGGGGTCTAAATACAGCACAAACAACATTTTCCAAAAGAGCAAAAAAAGTGAAAAAGTATATTTTAACAAAACGCATTTGACTAACAGGTCGAACAACAAATGTTCTTAAAACCTGCTGACTGCCACTGGCGATTGCCAAATAAACGGATCACCGATGTTATAAATGGATCTTAATTATAAATTTAATACTAAACAGAAAACAATAAACTTGCGGAAAAGATGATATACCGCAAACAAAAGGTGCAATGGTTTTTGTACACCATATTCGGATTTCAACAATTAATGTCTCTTCAGTGATGTTAGGAATCGAAACGGTATTTGGAAAGCCATACAATTTACCTCAATTTAGGATAGACTCTTGAATTTTGAGGAGTCAAAATAGGATGAAGGGATCATATAAACCCGAAGGCAAATATAATACAAGCCCAAACGAAAAAATATAAACAAGTCTAAATTGAAAACAACGTTCAAACCTATGATTGCGTTGGATAAAAACCGCAATTTTTATATGTGTGCATGCAAAACAAATTTACATATATACGTGTATTGAATTCTTCTAGTGGCTATAGATAATGATGAAATTGCTTTATATATTTTTCAGCTTTTAGATATGTTTGAATTAACAGACAAAGGTTTCAATAGAGGTTATATGTTAGAAACACAAAACAGTATAACAGGAGGTTTTGCTAAATGGCCGGATCACACACCAGGTACAATAATTGTTTATACTATATATATTGATTATATTGCTAAATGGCCGGATCACACTCCAGGTACAATAAGTGTTTATACTATATATATTGATTATATTGCTAAATGGCCGGATCACACTCCAGGTACAATAAGTGTTTATACTCTATATGTATTGATTATATTGCTAAATGGCCGGATCACACACCAGGTACAATAAGTGTTTATACTATATATATTAATTATATTGCTAAATGGCCGGATCACACACCAGGTACATATGTGTTTATACTACATATATTGATTATATTGCTAAATGGCCGGATCACACTCCAGGTACAATAAGTGTTTATACTATATATATTGATTATATTGCTAAATGGCCGGATCACACTCCAGGTACAATAAGTGTTTTTACTCTATATATATTGATTATATTGCTAAATGGCCGGATCACACACCAGGTACAATAAGTGTTTATACTATATATATTGATTATATTGCTAAATGGCCGGATCACACACCAGGTACATATGTGTTTATACTACATATATTGATTATATTGCTAAATGGCCGGATCACACTCCAGGTACAATAAGTGTTTATACTATATATATTGATTATATTGCTAAATGGCCGGATCACACACCAGGTACAATAAGTGTTTATACTATATATATTGATTATATTGCTAAATGGCCGGATCACACTCCAGGTACAATAAGTGTTTATACTATATATATTGATTATATTGCTAAATGGCCGGATCACACACCAGGTACATATGTGTTTATACTACATATATTGATTATATTGCTAAATGGCCGGATCACACTCCAGGTACAATAAGTGTTTATACTATATATATTGATTATATTGCTAAATGGCCGGATCACACCATGTACAATAAGTGTTTATACTCTATATATATTGATTATATTGCTAAATGGCCGGATCACACTCCAGGTACAATAAGTGTTTATACTATATATATTGATTATATTGCTAAATGGCCAGATCACACTCCAGGTACAATAATTGTTTATACTATATATATTGATTATATTGCTAAATGGCCGGATCACACACCAGGTACAATAAGTGTTTATACTACATATATTGATTATATTGCTAAATGGCCGGATCACACACCAGGTACAATAAGTGTTTATACTATATATATTGATTATATTGCTAAATGGCCGGATCACACACCAGGTACAGTAAGTGTTTATACTATATATATTGATTATATTGCTAAATGGCCAGATTACAAACCAGGTACAATAAGTGTTTATACTCTATATATATTGATTATATTGCTAAATGGCCGGATCACACACCAGGTACAATAATTGTTTATACTATATATATTGATTATATTGCTAAATGGCCGGATCACACACCAGGTACAATAAGTGTTTATACTACATATATTGATTATATTGCTAAATGGCCGGATCACACACCAGGTACAATAAGTGTTTATACTATATATATTGATTATATTGCTAAATGGCCGGATCACACTCCAGGTACAATAATTGTTTATACTATATATATTGATTATAAGACAATTATACATCACTATGATATTAGAGATTAGTCAAAATATATTTTAAATGTGATAACATTCCAAGTATGATAATTGTTTCACATAAAATATTTCTTTTGTGTCAAACCATTGGTATTTTTTATCTATATGAAATCTTTGCAAATCTTCTCTATAAATCTAAATTCCACTGTAACACTCATCTTGGATGCTGTATAATCAGACAGCTTCTTGAAAAAGGACCATCTCAAGACAGTTCTTCTTAAATCATTTCATAGCAGTCTGTGTGATTACCTTATACAATGGACAGAGAAAATTTCAGTTGAATTGTTAGAAATTTTGAAAAAAAAACAATTGGGCACAAAATAATATATTGTATAAAAAATAAAAATTAGGCATTTCCACAAAAAACAAACTGGGTTTATGAATTGGTTGTGTATGATGTTTTTGCTTATAATTGTGTCTTCCTTTGAACTAACATTGTCAAACCATAAGCAATTTTCATGGACTAACATAGAACCATGCTCTGTTTAAAATAAAATTAAAACTGAAAATAGACTCTTACAAAAAAAAAATGTTTTTGTGTTGGGCTATGCAAAATTAATTCTCAGTCTCTGGCCATTATTTCCAAGCACAGTGCAAGAGGGAAGGCAATTTTATTTTTTGAATGACAGAAAAACAAATGAGGCAGGCATTGTTTTCCCAAACCAATCAAATCATAAATGCATTTCCACTCAAATAAAGTGCAACCTTATGCATACTGGATGTAGGACAAAATACTACCAAACTTTTGTAAAATGAATAGTAATATTGACCCTACCTGCCATGTAACAGGAGTGTCTTTGCACTGTTACTGAAAAATGAAAATGAAAAAAAAAGTAAATCTCAAAAAACAAAGGAGTGGTGGTCACAGTTGTGATATAAAAAAATATCTTTTTAGCTAAACTTATTATCAATAATGAAGCAATAACTCCTAAATTATGCTTTATTTATGTTGTAACATCAATTTTGATCCAATTTTACAAAAGTTATAACAGATTTTGACATATGTAACTTTTGCCACCACTCATGAACTAGAAAGTTATTGTGTGTATGGATTTAATATAAACATTGCCACATTTTGGTTACAGAACATTTTTAATCGTATGTAGAAGCAAAGGTTTTGCTGAAGCTTTTAGGCCCGAAAAATACACAAAATCATAGTGAATGTGTCAACAGATATGAAGTAAAATTAACTAGAATCAGAAAACAACCAAAATGACCACCAGTGTTTCTATCTAGCTGAAACATTTTTTGTGCATTACCGGTAATTGAATTCACTTGCTTCGTAACAATTGAATTGGGGAAATTTAAATATGGTGAAAGAACATCTGTGTGTTGGGAGAAATTAGATTTAAGTTTTGATCGAAATTTATTGCACTATAAAATTGGTCTGAAAAATACTGTAAAGGGCCAAATGCTACCAGACGCTTGATAAATGTTCAGAATTGATGACAACAACTGCTTAAAAAAAAGACTGCCACTGTAATATAAAATAAAAAATGTGGAAAACAATTGAAGATAAATTTGAAAATCCTGTAAACCTCACCATTCCTACTCCTTGAAAATATCATCTGCAGCCATGGGAAATGAGGCAAATTTCATAATAATATGTATATAATCTTATTTTTCAAACATACATCTATAATATAAAAATAAGGAGGTATGGTATGATTCCATGTTTTGACAAAAGCCTCCCATTCTAAATACCAAAAGCTACAACCTATACATCACTGTTTGATTGTCAACAATGAACTAAGAACTACATTTTTTGTAAACTGTAAAACAAAATAAAATTTAATGTTAAAAAGATCAAAGCTATTCCTAAATATTTACTAATGATATTTTTCATTTAATTCCTATTAATAAGGAATTAGTTTTACTACTGCAAGATAACTAAATGGGATATTTACTTTAACGTTCTATTTAAAGTGTTGAAGTTTACAATTGGAATTAAAAACTTTACTTAATTAAAATTGATTGAAACTTTCATTATGTTATGCAAATGACATCAGCATTGTTTGAATGTAACACATGGAATGTACGATCAGATAAGTAAGAACTGCACCTCAGATCATTAAGACTAGCTATTCATTATACGATGATCACGACATAGGCCACTGTTACCTTTGATCAAAGACAGTTGATTGAAGGATCAAAGAATTAATTTGCATATTGTGTGATGGTATATAGTTATTTGTAACTGGATTCTGAAGTTATAGGTACATAATCTTCAGATACAAATCAACACTTTGGTTTTAGAAAAATCTGAAATTAAAATCTCTCATTAATTGGAAAAATAAAAATTAATTCTTCTGTTAAAGTGCTCTTAAGTTTTTTAACGTGTGACCATTAACTTAATATTTCTTCACATTTCTCACTTAAGGTGTGGCTTTATGTTCTTTATTGCTTGCTTAGCAGCAAAGTTGCTTCTCAACCAATCAAAACACTATGTAATTAAGATGTAGGAACAATAGTTATCTTTGGAAAAAAATTTTCTTTGATGATATATTTGATCTATAATATATTCAGGGTAAGAAGGTTATTTGATGATATATTTGATCTATAATATATTCAGGGTAAGAAGGTTATTTGATGATATATTTGATCTATAATATATCCAGGGTAAGAAGGTTACTTTATATTGTTCCCTCAGTTTAATTTACTTAGCTTACAGATGTATAAATTATTTGTCTGTTTTCTTTCTTTCATTCTGAATGATATTTTAATTTCCAAATTGAGTAAATTTCATTGAAAATATAAACTTGTACATATTGTGTCATAGTAATTAAATTTAATACACTCATTGAAAAATCATACATAACCTTATTGATACTCCAGTAGTGGATAATTCTGAAACAAGATTTTGAATTTGTATGCAATTTAAAAAAAAATATTTTTTTTACTTACATAAAGCTTATATCACAACAGTGGTAATTGAAAATACTCAAATACTTATTTAAGTGTAAAGAAATGAAAGGAGATGTGTTAAATGTCAGTTTATAGATACCTTCAACATGCTTTCTTCTCATTTTTTCAGTGCGCCTCAAACTAGTTTTTGAGAGTGTATTCTTTTGTGTGTTTTGTGAAATAAGAGAACCATGAATTTATTTTGAAACAGTAAAATTAAAAACAAATGTGCAGATAGAAATTGTAAATGGGAAATCCAAAAGTAAAAAATTTTCAGTTAAATAATGAACAAAATTTCAAGATTTTTTTTTTTATACAGATATTCAAATTATGTATAAATCTTAAAAACAATCGGAAGAAGTTTGTTGGACAACTGGGAATTTTTAATGTTGTATAAATGTGTATCAGATAATTACTGGTAATTAATTACTGTAACTTATGAAATAAACATGGAAAAACATTGGTATTTACATATTTTATTTTGTTTTGTGATAATTTGTTAAACTGCTATTCAAATTAAAAACAATATAATAAAAAAAATTAGAATACATTTTAACTTCATAGAAAAGTAGATTTATAAAATTTAACAAAAACATAATTGAAAAAATAGAATTATCAAGAATAGAATAGAAAAAAAAGATGTGTGTAAAGAAAACAAAGAATTGAGAATAACAGCCATCTGTTCTTTTTCTATAAATGTTCAGAGTACACTGATGACACTTCTAGGTCACATATACCTCTTTTTCATTAGTAAGAATGTAGGTTGGGGCCTTTCCCTCTAATTATTCAAATTATAATTATCAAGTAACAAAATAGCTTATAATTATGTATCATTGTGATTGGAAATGATTATTTAAATTTGAAACACATGCACACAATTTTTTTCTTCTTCTTTCTGTTTTTATGAGCACTCTGACAAGGGTTTTGAGACTGATTTGGTAAAAAAAATATTGATTTTTTTTTTAAAAAACCCTAGTAGATATCTTATATGTTATATTATTTCGTCAAAAGCACATTTTAACTGATGATTTATTCAACGATTTATATTAAAAGAGTGACGAAAGATACCAGAGGGACAGTCAAACTCATAGATCGAAAACAAACTGACAATGCCATGGCCAAAAATAAAAAGACAAACAGACAAACAATAGTACAGATGACACAACATAGAAAACTAAAGACTAAGCAACACGAACCCCACCAAAAACTGGGGGTGATCTCAGGTGCTCCGGAAGGGTAAGCAGATCCTGCTCCACATGTGGCACCCGTCGTGTTGCTTATGTTATATCATTGCTTATATTAAATTTCATTTATAAAATTGATATCAACTACTAGTATCCTCCTGCAATAATTAATTTTGATTTGATACTGCAAAATAAGAAACAATTATGTTATTTATTTAAGAACATTTAACATAATAAAATATTGTGGGACAATCAGAACTTTAAAGATTTTAGAAGTGGGAAAATCAGGAATAAAACAATTGAATGTAATAAAAATATTTCTTACCACGTATTGCGAGGTTTTTGTTAATGGGAATAATGTGACTTGGTGATTATCACAATAATAAGAATTTTACATTCTGATATCTGATACATATATATCTGTATGCAGATTTTCCAAAAATTGCAATAATTAATCTCACATTTTTGTCCATTCTTCAAAAATCGCAATAATAAGTGCATGCAATAATTTCTGAATTTACAGTAACTATAAACATATAGAATGCAGGTAAAAAATGTATTTTTTAATATTCCAGATGCCCTCCATGCCTATTTTGGAGTATGTGGTATGTCATTGGTAGGAGAAGAAGGTATACAGCCAATGCATCCTGCACTTAATGTAAGTCAGAGAGCAGCAGACCATCTAGAAAACATCCATAAATTATGGCAATCAAAGTCATGATAATTATGCACTCTTAGGAAACAAATTTTAACTAAAGCATCCCATATTCAATCTGATAAATGCACTGACTAGCCATTATTTATTTTTATGTTCTCATATGTAAGTAAGAAAGAATGTATAGTAGCCACTTTTATCTTCTTGTGAATACCATGTCTCTTTATGCTCAAGAATATTATGTTTAAATTATGCTATTTGACTTTTGCATCTATAGTAAGCTATTTTAAAAAAATAATGGGTTTTATTGACATCAACATGTGCCAAAATTTCAAAACATAAAATCAACAGAATACCTCTAGTTGTATATGAAAAGCTGTTTCATACTAAGTTTATTATAAAAGTCTATTTGTGAATTTTTGAACTTTCTCTTATAATTGTGTATTTTATAAAAAAAAAAGGGGGGCTTTATTTGTAATAATAAGAATTAAAATGACATCCAATTCTTGTATTATAATTGTCTTTGTTTAACATCAGAAGAACATGGAAATTTATCAAAGATGTTCAAAAGAGTATGTTTGATAAGGCCCTAAAATGGCCCCTATTGTGAGCTAAATTTTCAAATTAGGATTTATTGACTTGTATCACAATGGATCGGGCGATATCTTTTTGCGCAAAAAATGAACTCATTTGCGCCACAACTTATTTGCACCAATGCTACTTCTGCGCTACATCATTTTGAAAACTATAGGTATCATTTGCGCCAATAAAAATATCATCTAATTGCGCCAATTTTATGAATTTATTTATTTTTACTTATATATTTCAACTAAATGATTGACTTCCCCCCTCCTTTATCCAGGATTTATCTCCAGTTTACCGACTAGTGGAGTTAAAGTCATTTTAATACAAAACATATGCTGAATTAAAACATTCACTCATATATATATATACAGTTAAACTATAATTTGTCTCTGTTCAACATTAAACCAAAGGCTGGTATTTGTAACTGAGAATAGACACATACTCCTTTCTGCTCAATTCTCCTCTCACTAGTTTTTGTTACTTTTCTTGAGCAAATTTTTCTTTTTCCGAGTCGTGTCGACTTCTCGCAGGTTCTGGTTTTCCTCTATCAGACTCTATTTTCTTGAACGATATTTCAGACATCTTTACATATGAAAAACTATTCTATTACTGAACAATTTATTTATTGGTGAGTTTTCTTAGTTTTAATGAGTGTTCAGTTTAATCTAAAGTGGAAAGGTTAATTATAGTACATGTTACATGTATGATATAGGTAAAAAATATACAGGTAAATGTGGCACAATTTGTTCCATTTATTGGCGCAATTAATACCATCAGAAAAATAGAGAGTGGCGCAATTGATACCTTTTCAAAACTGTAATTGGCGCAAATTGATTCTGCCCAATGAATCATAGCTAAAACAATGACTAGACATGAAATGTGTCAATTTGTTGAAAATTGACATATTGTTGTTCTTTTCATGGGGTCACAAATAGCACACATTTTTATTTTTCATGAAAATCAATGAAAACAGCTAAATTTCCAGTTTTTTTTTTTTTACTGATGACATAATAGTACATATTGTTTGTATAACATATTACATATCTGTCTTGAATATTTAGTTTGTCAAAGCCTGCGCTCTGTGTTTCACCAAAATCTCTACTTATAAGCCTATTTGAGTTGAAAATTTTGACAATAAGAAAAGCTGTAAAAAAATTGTTCTATTTCACTTTTGTACATGTTTTTTCATCAACTTGAAACATTTTATATCTTGAAAAAATGGTTTTAATTTTCTTGGCCTTATATGGCCCTTACCAAAGTTACTCCTTTTGTTGTTAAATATGGATGTTTAACAGACTTTTAGATCTATTAAAAAAAGTGCAAAGATATATATTGAATTTATATTCGTAGGATTATTTAGCATTAATTGGAATGCAATTTTTGTTTTATATGTAATGTAGTTGACACATGTATTGTTTTCAAGGGTTAAATAGTTTGGTAAATAATGAAGTTAACAGATGATGCAACATTTTGTCAAGGGTTTAACAGTTAATAAGTTAAGATAGTGTGATCAGTGATTTTCCTGCCTTTATTTTAGGGCCGAATATCGCCCTGCTCCCAATCAGAAAATACCTAAAATTTTTCCCAATTGAACCTATAAAATTCCAATTCAATCAAGTTGTAGCAGAAAGCCGAAGGTAATTGATAATTTTATTGTTCGTAGGATTTGGTTCAAAATATAGGTTGTTGTACTGTTCCCCATATAATCATGTCAAATATAGACGGGTAACTTTCATATTTCAACCGTAAACCAGTTTTACAATGGGTAAGCTTCGCTCAGCATTTTGATGACGTCCGTGGTTAACAGTAAGAATTTAGAATGATATGAAGTGATGATGCTGTGTTATTATCTCAGTAACATTGTAAATACATGCCAACATGAAAAACTAAAAGGTTTTCATTATTTTCTCACACATAAATTTTATTAATATGCTTTTCGAGCGGCAATGTCGTACTGAGCAAAGATTTCCGTTTGGTTTATTTTTTGCTGTGAATCGAGCATGCTCAAACAGACAACATGTCCTCTCATTATTCAAAATATTATGTTCGCAAATTAAAAAAGGCAGAGATGCCACTGATTGTTTTTAAAAACTTGTTTAGCTTTAAAAAAATCCAAAATTAGTACTGAAGATACTACAGGGACTGATATATTTTGAACGAAAATGTTTCTACTTTTACGGATGTAGAACAGGATGAAGCCATGGTTGTGGCGGATAAAGGCATTATAGTATAGCAGTCACCTCTAACCCAAGTACTAACACTAAACAAATTGTTTCTACCCAAACACCTGAGCATAATTCACTTAAAATGAACTCTGCTCCTGTACAAATTGAAATTGACCGTCAATTTCACTCTGAGTGCGACCCTAATCAGTGACAGTTGTTGACTCTAGTCTCTAGCTCAGAACTAAGCACTGAAAACATTATACCATGCCATATAAGTGTCTGTGAGAGAAATCTTACTGACAAGGAAACTTGCAATAATTCTCAGGGTTGTATGACTGAGTTGATATGTTCGAATTAAAACATGAAAGAAAATTGGAATTTTAAAATGATAAATAACATGTACATCCTTAAAATATGTTGAACACAATGATTTATTTCTTCCCAATTCATACGTTATACGACACATTTTTCCCAATTGCCTAGGGCCCAGGCCCCATTTGAAAAAGGGTAGGAAAATCACTGGTGATATACACCAGTCTTCAAAGAAAACCATATATCTCTGTTTGTTGTAGACTAAGTCTTACCTGTTAACATGAGTATGCAGGTGCCTTTCTGCAGCACTAGATTTAACTTGAATCAATATTACTCAGAATATACTTTTCTATGTTCATGATTTGTTGATCAGTTATTTTTCTATACAGTATCATAGTTTACCCTGTTCCTTTTGTTTGATTCTTATAGAAGTAAGGAAATATGTATGCAATTATAAAGAACACACTCACCAGATATTCAATGACCAATTAGTGAAAGAAACTGACAAACTTTTATAGTTGATTATTGTAATCCAGATAAGTAATTTGTGATAGTGCTTTCTGAAAGAGGAAACTGAAGTATTCCTTAGCTCTAAACAAGGGAAGCAAAAGTGATACCATTTTCTTTTGGTGTTTACTGCTGCTGCTTGGGGTCTACAAACTGAAATAAAAGAACAATGCAGAGTTTTAATTTACACTAGTTCTAAGTATTTCAAGTATCTTTATAACTATGTTTCAGTGAAATGAAAATAACAGTTTAGTTCAAAATATTGTTTGGTGGATCCAGGATTATTGGAAAGGAGGCTTAATTCACAATAATTGAATATATGCTGGCAAGCATAGCGAGGCGACACAAATTTTTGGACAATTTTATACTAAAAATTTCAATATATCATGAAAAACATGAGATTTAAATTTTTTTTGATGATTGTATGCCCTCATACTCTGGAACCTCCACTGATTTGGTCAAGTAAAGACAAAGATATTAAATAGACCATTGATATGTTTTATGCATTGCATTTTTATCGTTTTTACCTGTAAAATTCACTGATGATGAAATTAAATTGCTTATTGTCCATGATGTTTTTACATTCTTAAAGCGGGCTGTATCATAAGGGAAAGAAGGGATGCTGTGTGTCTTAACTTCATGATAAATGGTGAAATGATAAGTTTCTTTTAGATATTGCATTAGTGCAGGTAGTCAATATTCTGTAGATTTTATAATATATGAGGAAAGTTTCTATGTTTTTTAAATAAAACACTATGTTTGATTTTTCTTCATGCTTATCCGTATATTAATTTAAAACCTTCATCTATCGAGCATATTTGTAAATTTTTATTCTATTAATAAAAGTGTTCATGAACTTGCATTGTTTTCTTTTCTCCTTCTATTCCCAGAGGCATTTTAGAGTCATTACACACAATTTATATATATAATTGTGAGTCTTGAAATTTAATGTGTGTAACCTCCATGCATTGGCATATTTTAATTAAGGTCACATACACCTTATTTCACAAAAAGCCATACATGTTTAATGAAAATATTTAGTTTTAAGATCCAAAAAGAACTTAAATCATATGATATTTGTACAGAGTAAAAAGTAAAATCACAAAAATAAGGAACTCCGAGGAAAATTCAAAAAGGAAAGTCCCTAATCAAATGGCTAAATCAAAAGCTCAACCACATCAAACAAATGGATAACAACTGTCATATTCCTGACTTGGTACAGGCATTTTTTAATGTAGAAAATGGTGGATTGAACCTGGTTTTATAGCTAGCTAAACCTCTCAATTGTATGACAGTCGCATCAAATTCCATTATATTGACAACAATGCGTGAACAAAACAAACACACAATAGGTAAAAATGTCAAAAATAAGGGTACAGCAACATTGTGTTATCCTCTTAATCACTATAAAAACAAACAAATGTAACAAAGAAGCACAAAAAGATATACATCAGATTAAACATCCTCATTTTGCTTTTTAATCCCCTACCGACGAAGTCGAAGGGGACTTTAGGTTTGCACTCCTTCCGTCTGTCCGTCTGTCCATCCGTCAGTCCGGCAAATCAACTCTCCACACTTTTTCTTCGTTCTTGAAGATATTGATTTGATATTTGGTATATAGTTTTATCATGACAAGTTATAGATCAAGTTCAAATTTTGTTCCGGTCTGATGATTTAGTCCAGAGTTCTGGACCATATCTAATGTTAGAGTACTATGTTAAACATATTTCTGTACAAAGGGAGATAACTCATTTTTAAAAGACATTCTTTGTTGAATTATATGAAGAATTTTTTGGCAGGTTTGTTTGTTATTTAGTATAAACTAATTTTCTGAATGCTATAGATATAAAAAAAAATTATGAAGAGAAACTTTAATTAGATAATAATCTATTCTTATTAATGTATATATGTCAATACATTACATTGTGTAGATAAAAGTTGTTGACATTTTATAGATAAGTTACAAATCTATATTAGTTTGTGACAAATGAAAGAAAAATATTTGGAACTATTAATTATATTTGATTATAATTTGAAAAAAGATATACACTGTATTACATCATATCTAATTTTTAGAGAACTATTAATCATATCTAATGTTTTTTCACTCATATAATCAGTTTTCCACATTGTTTTTAGTCATGCTTGAAGATATTGACATGACATTTACTTTTTGTTTACACCATGACAAGTTATAGAACAAGTTAGCATTTTATTCCAGTAAAATGAATTTTTATCCGGTAGGGGACTATGTATTGCCATGCAATACTCTCAGAATGCTTGTTTATTATACGATTATTTATCTATGTAAAATCCACCCATAAAGGATTGAAAGACTCTAAGTACTAGCGTAGAATCGCGCGTTTGACGTCACACAGGTAGATATAAAATAATTTTGTCGTTCAAAGTATGACGGGATACATGAGTACAGAGTCATGTCAAATGGATATCACAAAAAACAGACTTAACAGTAAAAGTAATATTAATAAAATAAAATAATTTTGTCCAACACCAACCTTTTACAGAAAATAGGCCACTGAGACCTTTATATACAATTGTCATCATATTTTACCTATGTTGTAATTTAGATGATAAATTTATCTGTCAGAGCTCTGAAAAAAGTAAAATAACAAACATACCGAACTCCAAGGAAAATTCAAAACGGAAAGTCCCTTATCAAATGGCAAAATCAAAAGTTCAAACACATCAAACGAATGGAAAACAATTGTCATATTCCTGTCTTGGAACAAGTATTTCCTTAATGTAGAAAATGGTGGATTAAACCTGGTTTTATAGTTAGCTAAACCTCTCACTTGTATGACAGTCACATAGAATTTCATTATATTGACAACAATGAGAAAAACAAACAGACACAAATGTCAGTGTTTTTGGTACTTTAGTTTTGCTTATTCAATATTTTTTTTTTATTAAATGGGATTGTAATTACTATGTTTTACAATCCCTTCTGTTAAAAGGCGTGTTTATAAAAATTTTGTAGTATTTACAGACATAAAACTCATCAAAGATACCAGGCTTATAATTTTGTACGCCAATCTACATATAAAGATCCATTAGTGACACTCGAATAAAAAATATTTAAAAGCCAAATAAAGTAAAGTTGAAGAGAACTAAAGACCCAAAATTACGAAAAGTTTTGCAAAATACAGCTAAGGTAATCTATTCCTAGGGTAGAAAATTCTTAGTATTTCAAACAATTCAATTGGCTGGCTTTAATGTGATATTGTACTTACATGCATCTGTTGTATATATACAAGTTGCACTTTGATAAAACATCCATTTATTTTTTCATATAAAGAAATGAAACCGACATGAATCAGTGTTTATGACACATTGTTTGAAGTTCCTCTGGACATAACCACTGAGGGATTGTTTTAAGGTGTACCTTTGGAACAATTTTGTCTCTGCTCATGGCATGTTAGTTATTTAACAATTATAGAATGTCTTTGAATGAACGCTGTTCATGAAGAACTATATTGTTTTATAATTAAAAGTGTTCATTCTGATATCTGCATTTTGGTATATCGGCTTTGCTGATCCATTAGCAAATAAACTCATCATAGATACCAGGATTTAAAAGACGCACGTTTGATCTACCAAAGGCTCATTAGGGATGCTCGAATCAAAAAAGTTAAAAAGGCCAAATAAAATTATCTTAACACCAATTTAAAGCAACCACTACAGAATATGTTACAGAAATGCATGATTGCAAGAATGATAGTAAAACAAAATTGATGTGAGCAATGAAAGATAAATAGTGTACTTATAGCATTGTCAGCAAGTTGCTTATACCAGTATTTAATGTGACTGTTCCAGCACTGAGCAATGAGAGCTCATTTAAATATTTTTGTCATTCAAAGCACACGTCTGCATGTCACTTTTCAATTTGTCATGACCGGCAAATAGTTGCATGCATGGTTAAAGAACCAGTAACCTCAGAATCATAGTGTAATTTTTTTCTGTTTTTTTTTTTCAAATCTTGTTCATTATGAATTCAATTAGTAACATATCAGCAATAAAATATAAATCCCCTGCGTACAATAAACTACTTTTCTTTGAAAGTATATGTGGAAATTATGCGAGGAAAAACGAAGAAGGCTTAACTGTGTAATTATATTCTATTGAAATATTAATTTAAAGCTTCAGTGTTATTTGCAGAAATCTTAATAGTCGTGAAACTTGAACACTGCATTTTCATTGCGCTAAAAATTGAATTTTAAAAGTATTTTGTTATATAGTTAAAATTGATAATGAAATTTATTATTTTATTCATAGATACGAAAAAAGTATAAGAACCGTAAATTACGTGATTTCCGAGTACCATTGTTCGATGTTTACCCGGTGTCGTGAAATGGCAAATGCTAAGAGGTTTATTTATGATTTATCTTTTACATTGTAACCATATCACAAAGGAGTAGTTACACTGTTATTCAATCGTTTCAAAATGTAAAGAATGAAGGTGTTATATTAATCCAACTTATTTTCTTCATTTGCGTGTGGCACTCAATTGCCTGCATTGATAATGATAATCGAAATAATATTAATGAGTTTTTTCATTGTTTTTCTAAATCTAAACCAGCAACATATGAATATGGAGATTTGGTACGACTGCCAATAGACATTGTTTCAAAGAGCAAAGGAGAAGGGTTTGAACAAATACAGGTTCAAATACCGGTCTTCATCGACGGGAAAACCCAATACCGAATGATAAGCTATCAAACTGCCTGCGGTAACTAAAAATGAAACCATTTAGAATAGAAACCAATGGCCAGTTTAAACTAAAAACATTAAAAGAAAACAAATAATCACAGACATTGACCACCATTGAACTACAGGTTCCTGGCCTTGGACCAGTAGACGGGCACATGAAAAATCTTACAATCAAGCAACCCCTAAAGTATAAAAAAATAAAGGCATTGACCGCAAGCATGCACGGGTGCACATCCTACTGCACCGACACGTCACAAGTGACCGACCTAGCAACTGATTAGGATATAAAAGTAAGAAGATTGAATTCGATCTCATAAAGCGACACATTTATATAGATACAAGAGAGTTAATTGGTGCACGCACCAAATTTTTGGGCCGGAAATATGGAGGTTTTTGGTGTAAAAAAAAGTGCAAAATATTATATAAACAATCTGTATTATTGAGTTGACTTTAATCCTCAATTGCCAGAACTGGTCCAATCCAATTAGTTATGATAATGCTATAAAATATAACTTAATAGTGCAGTTGATGAAATCGAATATCTTTTAAGTGCAGTTGATGAAATGGAATATCATCTAATTCATTTTCAAGACTTGATTTTGGAACTCGTGACTATCAAAGTTGCATCTACTGACAAAATATTTGTATTCCTCATCTCAGATATGGACTTAAACGCAGCCTTTCACCTCATTAACTCATCAATGAATTTTATGTCAAGATGACATATTTTTTAGGACCCTCGATTCTGACTATTACAGACGCATCTACTGACAAAATATTATTTCTCCACGAGTTGTATCTCAGATATGGACTCTAACGCAAACTTTAATCAGTCACTCATATGTGAAATGTAGGTCAAGATAACCTTATTTCTATCAGAACCCCTTGCAGTCGGAAAGCTGACCCCGGTTTGACCCCATTTCTTAAACAACAATGGAAGTCATGTGATTACCATATATGGGCATTTTTTTACCAAAAAAAGTGAAGCCCGTTTTTTGGAATTTGTAGTTTTTTGCATGAATTAAAACTATTTTGCTTTTAAGTGAACATTCTTGAGTATATCAGAAATATATTGATCCACTCAATTATGGATTAAACTAATTTTTTCTCTCAAAATGTGTCTTCAAAGTCTAGGTGTTGACCAAAAAAATCGGTCACTGGAAATTAAAATCGTAATTTTTTTTCTTAACTTCTCGATAAGCTATGCTGAATTTAAATTATGTTATGTAACATATCTTTGACTATGATATGTCAAATTTGTGCCACTTAATACGCTGTAATACGCAAATGTGCCACTTCGATGTGTCGATATTTCTGACGAAGCGGGGCCGATAGTAATTTACGAGTTACGTCCCTTTGTTTGACACTCTCATGATCAAACTATTATTATATTAAGCACCATATGCTGTTATTTACATGAGGATATTATTAAAATAATTTTATTGAATATATTTTGATACTAAAGAAATGTGCAAAAAAATTAGCGAAACACATTTTATCACTTTTCAGAACTCAGTCTCAGTGAAATACTCAAATAGGCCGTTAGTTTTCTCGTTTGAATTGTTTTACATTGTCATTTCGGGGCCTTTTATAGCTGACTATGCGGTATGGGCTTTGCTCATTGTTGAAGGCCGTACGGTGACCTATAGTTGTTAATTTCTGTGTCATTTTGGTCTCTTGTGGACAGTTGTCTCATTGGCAATCATACCACATCTTCTTTTTATACCTATGTCAGTATGTGCCATAATATTATTATTCCAAGAGTTAATTTAATATAAAATTTACATTTTGGTAAGTATTATGCTGCTGTAACCAAATTATTTCAACACAGAAATAAATTTCTACTTTAATCATACAAGGGTAGCCAAAATATTCATGAATAATGGATCAAGACAGGATTAAAATGATCAAATACAGGAACTCCTTTTCATTACTGATACCTGATCCTACTTTTTCATTTAAACTTAAACGAGACCATAATGAAAGTATTCTGAATGTAAATTCTTCATTATTCGAAATAAAAGGAAATTAGTTTGCAATTCTTGTATGAACAAACTAAATATAACAATACATTTTGTCTCACTGATTCCATGCAGATTCTAATGAATGGACTCAAATTATAAAAAAAGCACTAAACCAATAAATAAATGGTTCTAATCATGAACTTGAAAATAGATAAGAACAAAAAGACTGGGTCTAATATTTTCTTCTTCTATTTATTTTTTTTAACAATTATGCATTTTATATTTATATAAAAGTATTTCAGAGCAGATTCTGAGTGCTAAGTCAACAATATTATACATTTATTTCCCGTGCCTGAGGGAGATATGAAGATTTGTTCACCCAAGAAAATTCATATTTCCCCGAGGGCCTCGCCCGAGGGAAATATGACTTTTCGAGGGTGAACAAATCTTCATATCTCCCTAAGCCAAGGGAAATGAATGTTTTATTCCACTGCCATTACTTTGTTTACTCTAAGTAAATGAACATAAAACATTAATTTACATACATTTTTATTAACCGCTTATTTCAGAACTTAACACGACATAATTTAAAACATTGATAAACAGTACTGATCAAAAGATAGTTATCTATTTTTAATGTTTGGATTTTACGTCTGAAATAATTTTGAACACGATAGCGACTTTACTATCGCAATATTTAAAAACGTTCAAAACGTAACTTACAAAAACCGCGCGTAACGTCGCACAGGCAAGTCCCGATGTTCAGAGTGGAATATGATACTCAGAGGGGAATATGAAGTTTTGTTCAGTGTCACGTGGAATGGTCTCAACCAATCAAACATTAATTAAACTATCAAATTTAACATACAGTGGAATAATATGTTTTAGATCACAAGTCATAAGTATTAAAGTAAGTTACACTTCATGTCAGTATGAACATGCTTTGAATAAGAGTGATTAAAATGCTAGTCTGAAAGAGATTGTTTTAAGTTCATATTTAGGACAAGACTTTTTCATTTACATTTGGCTTTGGCAGTTTTGCAGAATTACTTCATCACAAATTTTTTTATAATATTATAAACAATGAATGAGTTTTGGTTAAGGTTGTGTAAAGACAGTATACGATTTCCTTACCTTGTTTTAGTTAAGTCAAACAATTCACTGACTTAAAGAGAATAATTAATCCAGTCAAATATTCACAGCTGAACTCGCCATTGCTTTTTCAAACAAACACACTAAATGTGTGTACATTGTGTAAAGATGCAAGTTGACATCGATGTGTAAGATAAAAAAAACTACAATGTCAAAAAATGTCTTTCGTTTGGAATTTAGTTGTAAGGGTGATAGAACGTTAGACTTGATTTTGTTTTAACTTTGAGATACTTATTATTAATTGTTTATATAGTTTGTATATTCTTTGTTTATCTGGAAAAAGAAGAAAAAATAACAGACAATTTCGCATAATTCTTAAACGACGATCAAAGGCATTACGTTATTTTTAAAAGACGGACAATTTATAACATGTTTAAGTATTATTTTCTTTGATAATAAGAACCATGCTTGAAAAATCGAAAGAAATCTATTTCTGACCCTAATGGCAAGTAAGAAACAGAAAAAGAAAAATTCCAAATTGGCGCCAAATTATTTTTTCCGCGAAATTAACGCAATTTCAGAATGGCGGGTTTTAATATCAGTCCCATTGTTGTCTTAAGAAAGTAGCAACAACGGCCGTTTCTAAGGGCTTGCTTTCCGACTGTGATTCCATGCAGATTCTAATGAATGGACTCAAATTATAAAAAAAAGCACTAAACCAATAAATAAATGGTTCTATCATGAACTTGAAAATAGATAAGAACAAAAAGACTGGGTCTTATATTTTCTTCTTCTATTTAATTTTTTTAACAATTATGCATTTTATATTTATATAAAAGTATTTCAGAGCAGATTCTGAGTGCTAAGTCAACAATATTATGTTTTAGATCACAAGTCATAAGTAAGTTACACTTCATGTCAGTATGAACATGCTTTGAATAAGAGTGATTAAAATGCTAGTCTGAAAGAGATTGTTTTAAGTTCATATAGGACAAGACTTTTTCATTTACCTTTGGCAGTTTTGCAGGATTACTTCATCACAATTTTTTTAATAATATTATAAACAATGAATGAGTTTTGGTTAAGGTTGTGTAAAGACAGTATACGATTTCCTTACCTTGTTTTAGTTCAGTCAAACAATTAACTGACTTAAAGAGAATAATTAATCCAGTCAAATATTCACAGCTGAACTCGCCATTGCTTTTTCAAACAAACACACTAAATGTGTGTACATTGTGTAAAGATGCAAGTTGACATCGATGTGTAAGATAAAAAAAACTACAATGTCAAAAAATGTCTTTCGTTTGGAATTTAGTTGTAAGGGGTGATAGAACGTTAGACTTGATTTTTGTTTTAACTTTGAGATACTTATTATTAATTGTTTATATAGTTTGTATATTCTTTGTTTATCTGGAAAAAAGAAGAAAAAAATAACAGACAATTTCGCATAATTCTTAAACGACGATCAAAGGCATTACGTTATTTTTAAAAGACGGACAATTTATAACATGTTTAAGTATTATTTTCTTTGATAATAAGAACCATGCTTGAAAAATCGAAAGAAATCTATTTCTGACCCTAATGGCAAGTAAGAAACAGAAAAAAGAAAAAATTCCAAATTGGCGCCAAATTATTTTTTCCGCGAAATTAACGCAATTTCAGAATGGCGGGTTTTAATATCAGTCCCATTGTTGTCTTAAGAAAGTAGCAACAACGGCCGTTTCTAAGGGCTTGCTTTCCGACTGTGATTCCATGCAGATTCTAATGAATGGACTCAAATTATAAAAAAAAGCACTAAACCAATAAATAAATGGTTCTATCATGAACTTGAAAATAGATAAGAACAAAAAAGACTGGGTCTAATATTTTTCTTCTTCTATTTAATTTTTTTTAACAATTATGCATTTTTATATTTATATAAAAGTATTTCAGAGCAGATTCTGAGTGCTAAGTCAACAATATTATGTTTTAGATCACAAGTCATAAGTAAGTTACACTTCATGTCAGTATGAACATGCTTTGAATAAGAGTGATTAAAATGCTAGTCTGAAAGAGATTGTTTTAAGTTCATATAGGACAAGACTTTTTCATTTACCTTTGGCAGTTTTGCAGGATTACTTCATCACAATTTTTTTAATAATATTATAAACAATGAATGAGTTTTGGTTAAGGTTGTGTAAAGACAGTATACGATTTCCTTACCTTGTTTTAGTTCAGTCAAACAATTAACTGACTTAAAGAGAATAATTAATCCTGTCAAATATTCACAGCTGAACTCGCCATTGCTTTTTCAAACAAACACACTAAATGTGTGTACATTGTGTAAAGATGCAAGTTGACATCGATGTGTAAGATAAAAAAAACTACAATGTCAAAAAATGTCTTTCGTTTGGAATTAAGTTCGAACGGGGTTTCCTAAGGGGTGATAGAACGTTAGACTTGATTTTTGTTTTAACTTTGAGATACTTATTATTAATTGTTTATATAGTTTGTATATTCTTTGTTTATCTGGAAAAAAAAGAAGAAAAAAATAACAGACAATTTCGCATAATTCTTAAACGACGATCAAAGGCATAACGTTATTTTTAAAAGACGGACAATTTATAACATGTTTAAGTATTATTTTCTTTGATAATAAGAACCATGCTTGAAAAATCGAAAGAAATCTATTTCTGACCCTAATGGCAAGTAAGAAACAGAAAAAAGAAAAAATTCCAAATTGGCGCCAAATTATTTTTTCCGCGAAATTAACGCACTTTCAGAATGGCGGGTTTTAATATCAGTCCCATTGTTGTCTTAAGAAAGTAGCAACAACGGCCGTTTCTAAGGGCTTGCTTTCCGACTGTTTGAGAGGTTTGAAAATCTCTTTCAGTTACCAATAAAAACTCTGGGGCCGAGATCGTTTACGTTGAAAGTAAAGATATCTTTATTATGATTATTTTTCTAAATGATGAAAACTGTATATATAATAATCAAAATAGAATATATAATAACTATTTTGAGAAAATAACGCAAACTGTAAATCATTTCCCATGTTCCGACGACGAGTTCTTGTAAGAACATGGTACCTTGTTTACATTTCTAAAAATAGACTGGTTTGGGAAATTCCCAAATACGGGTCACGCATTCTGTGCATAATAAAACAATGAACATTCATTGAACAATTAATAAAAAAAATCATTTATTTCAATTACCTTAAATCTTTAATTTTCATATACCGCAGAAAATAATAATGTAGATCCGCAGAAACTCCTGTAACAATCTCAAACCCATATCATATAATGGACCGGCTTAGTGCCGGCCCATAATAAGAAGATCTGGACTGAGTGCCCCATATGCATGGTTTGAATGTATGCAGTTGTTGATATATATTTTCATTAATTAAAGAGGTCAAATAAGACTTTTACTTTGGTGTTTGTTAATTCATGGCATCACTTAAAGAAACACAACTTCATAGATATTTTGTATTATAACCACAGATACTTATATGAAGCATTCTCTTTGCAGAAAACTGTTGTGGAATATAATTCTTACTCAATTTGTTGACAATTTGAACTTTCTTATCCTAGCTATTGTTATTTTCAATTTTTTTTGTCATTAACCTTTTCTCTGCCATACGACCTATCTGGCCTATTAAAAAAAACTACCTTTGAGTGCCACGCAGGGTGAGGCCCAAAGGCCAACGGAATTTTGACGTTACGTAATAGTAAACAATACGTCATAAAGCTATAGAGTGCAGGATCCTGAAGATGGACGGCGTCAAATCTATTTCAACTCAATGATTTTGGGCTTTCCCACCAGAAGATGGAGAATAATCATAATTCAATAGCAACCAGAGGGGACCAATAATAATTCTAGAAATAAACTCGTCGCCAATAGTTTATTTTTATTTACTGTTCTCTTTAGAGTTGACAAAAGTATTGATTGTACTTCATGTCAAAATGCCAGATTTTGATTGGTTAATACGAGGGAGACAATTTACTCTATCCTATGGTAAATACTCTATAAGGAGGGATAAATCCTACTTTGTAAAGAATCACTCTGATTCAAACAAAAAATTCTCTGAAACTGACATTATCAAGATGCTTGATTTCTTGATTGACAACATATTTGTTACGTTTGGAGGACGTGTTTTTCAACAGACTGTCGGAATTCCAATGGGAACCAATTGTGCCCCTCTTCTTGCCGACTTGTTTCTTTATTATTATGAGGCTGACTTCATACAGGAACTTCTTAAGAAGAAAGATAAGAAGTTAGCAATATCCTTTAACTCTACGTTCCGCTATATAGATGATGTTCTCTCACTAAATAATACAAAATTTGGTGACTATGTTGAACGAATCTATCCCATCGAACTAGAGATAAAGGATACTACAGATACAGTTAAGTCTGCCTCATATCTTGACTTACATCTCGAAATTGACAATGAGGGTCGGTTGAAAACAAAACTTTACGACAAAAGAGATGATTTCAGCTTCCCAATTGTGAACTTTCCATTTCTATGTAGCAACATTCCAGCAGCGCCTGCATACGGAGTATATATCTCTATTCCCGGACTTGTGTTTCCTATCATGATTTCCTTGATAGAGGATTGCTGCTCACAAGGAAGCTATTAAACCAAGAGTTCCAAATGGTGAAGTTGAAATCATCCCTTCGTAAATTTTACGGACGCCATCACGAGTTGGTTGACCGTTATGGAATAACCGTTTCACAGATGATATCGGATATAGATATAAGAAGATGTGGTATGAGTGCCAATGAGACAACTCTCCATCCAAGTCAAATTTATAAATGTAAACCATTATAGGTCAAAGTACGGTCTTCAACACGGAGCCTAGGCTCACACCGAACAGTAAGCTATAAAGGGCCCCAAAATTACTAGTGTAAAACCATTCAAACGGGAGAACCAACGGTCTAATCTATAAAAACGAGAAACGAGAAACACTTATGAACCACATCAACAAACGACAACTACTGAACATCAGATTCCTGACTTAGGACAGGTGCAAACAAATGCAGCGGGTTTAAACGTTTTAATGGTACCAAACCTTCACCCTTTTCTGAAACAATAGTGAAACATCACAACATAGAAAGACACACTATAAAATATCAACTGAAATAGCTTAACTCAATCAAAGGACATATTAACACCATTGAACATACACTGAACAAATAAATTTGACCTATGATACAATGTAAATTCAAAATAAATAAACTAAGGAAGAATAATAAAAGTAACATGTTATATCGGTATGAAATGTTAAACAATTTAGGAAAAACAATATGCTCGAACAAAATATCAGCCATTTGCAATAACTTTAAACACAGGTAAATAAAATAATTTTGTTGTTAGGTATACGTATACAGTTACAATAGAGAAAGGAAATATTTTAACAAAATAAATAATTTTGATGTTCATAGTACGAAGTAGAAATTTATATTAGTACCAAACACTTATCAAAGCTGGTATATAGACCAGATATAACCCTGAATAACATTAAATAACAAAAAAAGCCTTACAATTAGTATCAACAGGTCAAATAAACAAGAAAGTACGATTTGAGAGTACTCGCAGTTACTGACAGCTAGTTAAAAGCCAAAACAATTAATAATAAAAAATCATGCATTCCTCATGTCGTAACTACAATACCCTTCCCTTTTCACGAATGTGACTTACCGAATTAGACTATTTACCGGATTTGTAATAACATAAGCAACACGACGGGTGCAACATGTGGAGCAGGATCTGCTTACCCTTCCGGAGCACCTGAGATCACCCCCAGTTTTTGGATGGGTTTGTGTTGCTTAGTCTTTAGTTTTCTATGTTGTGTCATCTGTACTATTATTTGTCTGTTTGTCTTTTTATTTTTGGCCATGGCGTTGTCAGTTTGTTTTCGATCTATGAGTTTGACTGTCCCTCTGGTATCTTTCGTCCCTCTTCTATAACCCTTCACGGAGACGCTTGATCAAGTGTGAGCTTTATTAATTACGGTTGGTTGTTATGTACAAGACGTCATAGTTTATTACTTTGAATTTGAAAGTTAATAGACAGTAATAACAGAACATTCAGTATAATAAATTAAATAACACATATCTGAGAGGGTGATAGAGCAGATTGTTACCCCTCGAAAAGACATTGTCAACCTTGGTTTCGCCTCAGTTGACAATGTTTTCTCGGGGTAACAATCTGCTCTATCACCCTCTCAGCTATGTTTTATTTATATATTGTGCTACAAACAAACATGTTGGAAGAATTTCTCTGTTTTTACGTTAGCTTTTGGAAAGCATGAGCACCTGATAGCTTGGTACATGTAAATGAAATTATTTATGTTATCAGATAATAAAATAAATGTTGTAGTGTTTATATTTTGGTGTGGAATACTAAAATAAACATCGGGGCCTTTTCAAGTATAGCCGACTATACAGTATGGGTTTTTCTCATTGTTGTAGGCCTTACGGTTGCCTATAAGGTGTCAGACCACCAATTACTCCTCTAATTTAGAACGTATACAGTTGATGTCATGTTCATGCAGAAAGCTGATACATGTACAATTCAGGATATACCTGGTTTCTATGAAGTTAAACTTAAGGTAAAATATTTAGAAAGCTGTGAAAATTGCAAAATTTGGTTGAACAGATAGGGATATTTAATTGGTGGTCTGACACCTTTAAGTGAAATGCGGTGAAACCCCAAAATCAGAAAACGATTGATTTTTTGTCTTAACTGATCAATTGAAATGATAGTAGCCACATTTGAATCTTTTGGGGCAAAAGTCAGATATTGCAAATTTAGAGCCTTAAACCTAAATTTGTGCTATTTCTAGCTTTTCCGACCCTGACAATATGCTTTCATATAAAAAATGTCCTAAATTGTTATAAATGGACAGTAAGTTGTTTCTGTGGTGTTAGACATTAAAACATACCTTGTTTACTACCCCAAAAAATTGTCGTCATGAAGATTTAATGAAATTATTTGATTTTATCCTTATATCATTGCGTCATACCATGTATTTTGCAGATAACATAGCCTGATGTAAACACTGCATAAACTCACAAAATCCCATTTATAATCTCAAATGAAAGTTTTATACCTTAAATTTTATTGACTGATAGTAAATAAAACAGTTAAATGACCATGACCGCACTTTTGATCAGTTAATAGTCCCATTACTGACACCAGGTGAAAAAGGGGGTCAATATTCCTTAACTCTTCAATACCTTGGATTTTTACTTGACTCATTGTAAAATTGTGGAAAGTCTTTAAAGTAGTAGAACAAACAAGGAAAATCAATAAAACTGATCTTGATATTGAAAGTTTATGTTCCTGTAGTCCAAAATGAAATTTTCAAGTATTTTCTATCAAAGTCATACATTACAGTCAGTTTAAATTGAGCTGTGAAATTTGTAATATAAGTCACATTATGTGCAGATAGGCTGTTTTAACTACAAATTGACTAAGGATTAAGAATAAAGCAAAACAAAAGATTTCTGATCAACTTTTTTGTCTCTTTAGGTGTCAGACCACCAATTACTCCCTCTAATTTAGAACGTATGTAAAAGTAGCCCTACTCTGACACAAAATAGTGCTTTTGATGTCCTTGTTTACTTAAACTAACCAACAAATTTGCAGAAATGAAACTTTTGGTGAAAGAGAAATATATTTAGACCATTTTGAGCCAAAATTTACTTGTCTATGAGTTTGCATTAAAATTGAGGATTAATGCGCTCCATAGTATACTAATTTAAGATTTCAGAAAACCAGGGTTATTTTGGAGTACCTCTTTTGAAGGTCAGTTTTTTCTTAGAAGGCTTTAAATGTATGTTGAAAATTGGCATGCAGAAAGCTGATACATGTACAATTCAGGATATACCTGGTTTCTATGAAGTTAAACTTAAGGTAAAATATTTAGAAAGCTGTGAAAATTGCAAAATTTGGTTGAACAGATAGGGATATTTAATTGGTGGTCTGACACCTTTAAGTGAAATGCGGTGAAACCCCAAAATCAGAAAACGATTGATTTTTTGTCTTAACTGATCAATTGAAATGATAGTAGCCACATTTGAATCTTTTTGGGGCAAAAGTCAGATATTGCAAATTTAGAGCCTTAAACCTAAATTTGTGCTATTTCTAGCTTTTCCGACCCTGACAATATGCTTTCATATAAAAAATGTCCTAAATTGTTATAAATGGACAGTAAGTTGTTTCTGTGGTGTTAGACATTAAAACATACCTTGTTTACTACCCCAAAAATTGTCGTCATGAAGATTTAATGAAATTATTTGATTTTTATCCCTTATATCATTGCGTCATACCATGTATTTTGCAGATAACATAGCCTGATGTAAACACTGCATAAACTCACAAAAATCCCATTTATAATCTCAAATGAAAGTTTTATACCTTAAATTTTATTGACTGATAGTAAATAAAAACAGTTAAATGACCATGACCGCACTTTTGATCAGTTAATAGTCCCATTACTGACACCAGGTGAAAAAGGGGTCAATATTCCTTAACTCTTCAATACCTTGGATTTTTACTTGACTCATTGTAAAATTGTGGAAAGTCTTTAAAGTAGTAGAACAAACAAGGAAAAATCAATAAAAACTGATCTTGATATTGAAAGTTTATGTTCCTGTAGTCCAAAATGAAATTTTCAAGTATTTTCTATCAAAGTCATACATTACAGTCAGTTTAAATTGAGCTGTGAAATTTGTAATATAAGTCACATTATGTGCAGATAGGCTGTTTTAACTACAAATTGACTAAGGATTAAGAATAAAGCAAAACAAAAGATTTCTGATCAACTTTTTTGTCTCTTTAGGTGTCAGACCACCAATTACTCCCTCTAATTTAGAACGTATGTAAAAGTAGCCCTACTCTGACACAAAATAGTGCTTTTGATGTCCTTGTTTACTTAAACTAACCAACAAATTTGCAGAAATGAAACTTTTGGTGAAAGAGAAATATATTTAGACCATTTTGAGCCAAAATTTACTTGTCTATGAGTTTGCATTAAAATTGAGGATTAATGCGCTCCATAGTATACTAATTTAAGATTTCCAGAAAACCAGGGGTTATTTTTGGAGTACCTCTTTTGAAGGTCAGTTTTTTCTTAGAAGGCTTTAAATGTATGTTGAAAATTGGCATGCAGAAAGCTGATACATGTACAATTCAGGATATACCTGGTTTCTATGAAGTTAAACTTAAGGTAAAATATTTAGAAAGCTGTGAAAATTGCAAAATTTGGTTGAACAGATAGGGATATTTAATTGGTGGTCTGACACCTTTAAGTGAAATGCGGTGAAACCCCAAAATCAGAAAACGATTGATTTTTTTGTCTTAACTGATCAATTGAAATGATAGTAGCCACATTTGAATCTTTTTGGGGCAAAAGTCAGATATTGCAAATTTAGAGCCTTAAACCTAAATTTGTGCTATTTCTAGCTTTTCCGACCCTGACAATATGCTTTCATATAAAAATGTCCTAAATTGTTATAAATGGACAGTAAGTTGTTTCTGTGGTGTTAGACATTAAAACATACCTTGTTTACTACCCCAAAAAAATTGTCGTCATGAAGATTTAATGAAATTATTTGATTTTTATCCCCTTATATCATTGCGTCATACCATGTATTTTGCAGATAACATAGCCTGATGTAAACACTGCATAAACTCACAAAATCCCATTTATAATCTCAAATGAAAGTTTTATACCTTAAATTTTATTGACTGATAGTAAATAAAAACAGTTAAATGACCATGACCGCACTTTTGATCAGTTAATAGTCCCATTACTGACACCAGGTGAAAAAAAGGGGGTCAATATTCCTTAACTCTTCAATACCTTGGATTTTTTACTTGACTCATTGTAAAAATTGTGGAAAGTCTTTAAAGTAGTAGAACAAACAAGGAAAAATCAATAAAAACTGATCTTGATATTGAAAGTTTATGTTCCTGTAGTCCAAAATGAAATTTTCAAGTATTTTCTATCAAAGTCATACATTACAGTCAGTTTAAATTGAGCTGTGAAATTTGTAATATAAGTCACATTATGTTCAGATAGGCTGTTTTTAACTACAAATTGACTAAGGATTAAGAATAAAGCAAAACAAAAGATTTCTGATCAACTTTTTTGTCTCTTTAAGTGAAATGCGGTGAAACCCCAAAATCAGAAAACGATTGATTTTTTTGTCTTAACTGATCAATTGAAATGATAGTAGCCACATTTGAATCTTTTGGGGCAAAAGTCAGATATTGCAAATTTAGAGCCTTAAACCTAAATTTGTGCTATTTTTAGCTTTTCCGACCCTGACAATATGCTTTCATATAAAAAAATGTCCTAAATTGTTATAAATGGACAGTAAGTTGTTTCTGTGGTGTTAGACATTAAAACATACCTTGTTTACTACCCCAAAAAAATTGTCGTCATGAAGATTTAATGAAATTATTTGATTTTTATCCCCTTATATCATTGCGTCATACCATGTATTTTGCAGATAACATAGCCTGATGTAAACACTGCATAAACTCACAAAAATCCCATTTATAATCTCAAATGAAAGTTTTATACCTTAAATTTTATTGACTGATAGTAAATAAAAACAGTTAAATGACCATGACCGCACTTTTGATCAGTTAATAGTCCCATTACTGACACCAGGTGAAAAAAGGGGGGTCAATATTCCTTAACTCTTCAATACCTTGGATTTTTTACTTGACTCATTGTAAAATTGTGGAAAGTCTTTAAAGTAGTAGAACAAACAAGGAAAATCAATAAAACTGATCTTGATATTGAAAGTTTATGTTCCTGTAGTCCAAAATGAAATTTTCAAGTATTTTCTATCAAAGTCATACATTACAGTCAGTTTAAATTGAGCTGTGAAATTTGTAATATAAGTCACATTATGTGCAGATAGGCTGTTTTAACTACAAATTGACTAAGGATTAAGAATAAAGCAAAACAAAAGATTTCTGATCAACTTTTTTGTCTCTTTAGGTGTCAGACCACCAATTACTCCCTCTAATTTAGAACGTATGTAAAAGTAGCCCTACTCTGACACAAAATAGTGCTTTTGATGTCCTTGTTTACTTAAACTAACCAACAAATTTGCAGAAATGAAACTTTTGGTGAAAGAGAAATATATTTAGACCATTTTGAGCCAAAATTTACTTGTCTATGAGTTTGCATTAAAATTGAGGATTAATGCGCTCCATAGTATACTAATTTAAGATTTCCAGAAAACCAGGGTTATTTTGGAGTACCTCTTTTGAAGGTCAGTTTTTTCTTAGAAGGCTTTAAATGTATGTTGAAAATTGGCATGCAGAAAGCTGATACATGTACAATTCAGGATATACCTGGTTTCTATGAAGTTAAACTTAAGGTAAAATATTTAGAAAGCTGTGAAAATTGCAAAATTTGGTTGAACAGATAGGGATATTTAATTGGTGGTCTGACACCTTTAAGTGAAATGCGGTGAAACCCCAAAATCAGAAAACGATTGATTTTTTGTCTTAACTGATCAATTGAAATGATAGTAGCCACATTTGAATCTTTTTGGGGCAAAAGTCAGATATTGCAAATTTAGAGCCTTAAACCTAAATTTGTGCTATTTCTAGCTTTTCCGACCCTGACAATATGCTTTCATATAAAAAATGTCCTAAATTGTTATAAATGGACAGTAAGTTGTTTCTGTGGTGTTAGACATTAAAACATACCTTGTTTACTACCCCAAAAATTGTCGTCATGAAGATTTAATGAAATTATTTGATTTTATCCCTTATATCATTCGTCATACCATGTATTTTGCAGATAACATAGCCTGATGTAAACACTGCATAAACTCACAAAATCCCATTTATAATCTCAAATGAAAGTTTTATACCTTAAATTTTATTGACTGATAGTAAATAAAACAGTTAAATGACCATGACCGCACTTTTGATCAGTTAATAGTCCCATTACTGACACCAGGTGAAAAAGGGGGTCAATATTCCTAACTCTTCAATACCTTGGATTTTTACTTGACTCATTGTAAAAATTGTGGAAAGTCTTTAAAGTAGTAGAACAAACAAGGAAAATCAATAAAACTGATCTTGATATTGAAAGTTTATGTTCCTGTAGTCCAAAATGAAATTTTCAAGTATTTTCTATCAAAGTCATACATTACAGTCAGTTTAAATTGAGCTGTGAAATTTGTAATATAAGTCACATTATGTGCAGATAGGCTGTTTTAACTACAAATTGACTAAGGATTAAGAATAAAGCAAAACAAAAGATTTCTGATCAACTTTTTGTCTCTTTAAGTGAAATGCGGTGAAACCCCAAAATCAGAAAACGATTGATTTTTTGTCTTAACTGATCAATTGAAATGATAGTAGCCACATTTGAATCTTTTTGGGGCAAAAGTCAGATATTGCAAATTTAGAGCCTTAAACCTAAATTTGTGCTATTTCTAGCTTTTCCGACCCTGACAATATGCTTTCATATAAAAAATGTCCTAAATTGTTATAAATGGACAGTAAGTTGTTTCTGTGGTGTTAGACATTAAAACATACCTTGTTTACTACCCCAAAAAATTGTCGTCATGAAGATTTAATGAAATTATTTGATTTTATCCCTTATATCATTGCGTCATACCATGTATTTTGCAGATAACATAGCCTGATGTAAACACTGCATAAACTCACAAAATCCCATTTATAATCTCAAATGAAAGTTTTATACCTTAAATTTTATTGACTGATAGTAAATAAAACAGTTAAATGACCATGACCGCACTTTTGATCAGTTAATAGTCCCATTACTGACACCAGGTGAAAAAAGGGGTCAATATTCCTTAACTCTTCAATACCTTGGATTTTTACTTGACTCATTGTAAAATTGTGGAAAGTCTTTAAAGTAGTAGAACAAACAAGGAAAAATCAATAAAACTGATCTTGATATTGAAAGTTTATGTTCCTGTAGTCCAAAATGAAATTTTCAAGTATTTTCTATCAAAGTCATACATTACAGTCAGTTTAAATTGAGCTGTGAAATTTGTAATATAAGTCACATTATGTGCAGATAGGCTGTTTTAACTACAAATTGACTAAGGATTAAGAATAAAGCAAAACAAAAGATTTCTGATCAACTTTTTGTCTCTTTAGGTGTCAGACCACCAATTACTCCTCTAATTTAGAACGTATGTAAAGTAGCCCTACTCTGACACAAAATAGTGCTTTTGATGTCCTTGTTTACTTAAACTAACCAACAAATTTGCAGAAATGAAACTTTTGGTGAAAGAGAAATATATTTAGACCATTTTGAGCCAAAATTTACTTGTCTATGAGTTTGCATTAAAATTGAGGATTAATGCGCTCCATAGTATACTAATTTAAGATTTCCAGAAAACCAGGGTTATTTTGGAGTACCTCTTTTGAAGGTCAGTTTTTTCTTAGAAGGCTTTAAATGTATGTTGAAAATTGGCATGCAGAAAGCTGATACATGTACAATTCAGGATATACCTGGTTTCTATGAAGTTAAACTTAAGGTAAAATATTTAGAAAGCTGTGAAAATTGCAAAATTTGGTTGAACAGATAGGGATATTTAATTGGTGGTCTGACACCTTTAAGTGAAATGCGGTGAAACCCCAAAATCAGAAAACGATTGATTTTTGTCTTAACTGATCAATTGAAATGATAGTAGCCACATTTGAATCTTTTTGGGGCAAAAGTCAGATATTGCAAATTTAGAGCCTTAAACCTAAATTTGTGCTATTTCTAGCTTTTCCGACCCTGACAATATGCTTTCATATAAAAATGTCCTAAATTGTTATAAATGGACAGTAAGTTGTTTCTGTGGTGTTAGACATTAAAACATACCTTGTTTACTACCCCAAAAAATTGTCGTCATGAAGATTTAATGAAATTATTTGATTTTATCCCTTATATCATTGCGTCATACCATGTATTTTGCAGATAACATAGCCTGATGTAAACACTGCATAAACTCACAAAAATCCCATTTATAATCTCAAATGAAAGTTTTATACCTTAAATTTTATTGACTGATAGTAAATAAAAACAGTTAAATGACCATGACCGCACTTTTGATCAGTTAATAGTCCCATTACTGACACCAGGTGAAAAAGGGGGTCAATATTCCTTAACTCTTCAATACCTTGGATTTTTTACTTGACTCATTGTAAAAATTGTGGAAAGTCTTTAAAGTAGTAGAACAAACAAGGAAAAATCAATAAAAACTGATCTTGATATTGAAAGTTTATGTTCCTGTAGTCCAAAATGAAATTTTCAAGTATTTTCTATCAAAGTCATACATTACAGTCAGTTTAAATTGAGCTGTGAAATTTGTAATATAAGTCACATTATGTGCAGATAGGCTGTTTTAACTACAAATTGACTAAGGATTAAGAATAAAGCAAAACAAAAGATTTCTGATCAACTTTTTGTCTCTTTAGGTGTCAGACCACCAATTACTCCTCTAATTTAGAACGTATGTAAAAGTAGCCCTACTCTGACACAAAATAGTGCTTTTGATGTCCTTGTTTACTTAAACTAACCAACAAATTTGCAGAAATGAAACTTTTGGTGAAAGAGAAATATATTTAGACCATTTTGAGCCAAAATTTACTTGTCTATGAGTTTGCATTAAAAATTGAGGATTAATGCGCCCATAGTATACTAATTTAAGATTTCCAGAAAACCAGGGTTATTTTTGGAGTACCTCTTTTGAAGGTCAGTTTTTTCTTAGAAGGCTTTAAATGTATGTTGAAAATTGGCATGCAGAAAGCTGATACATGTACAATTCAGTATATACCTGGTTTCTATGAAGTTAAACTTAAGGTAAAATATTTAGAAAGCTGTGAAAATTGCAAAATTTGGTTGAACAGATAGGGATATTTAATTGGTGGTCTGACACCTTTAAGTGAAATGCGGTGAAACCCCAAAATCAGAAAACGATTGATTTTTTGTCTTAACTGATCAATTGAAATGATAGTAGCCACATTTGAATCTTTTTGGGGCAAAAGTCAGATATTGCAAATTTAGAGCCTTAAACCTAAATTTGTGCTATTTCTAGCTTTTCCGACCCTGACAATATGCTTTCATATAAAAATGTCCTAAATTGTTATAAATGGACAGTAAGTTGTTTCTGTGGTGTTAGACATTAAAACATACCTTGTTTACTACCCCAAAAAATTGTCGTCATGAAGATTTAATGAAATTATTTGATTTTATCCCTTATATCATTGCGTCATACCATGTATTTTGCAGATAACATAGCCTGATGTAAACACTGCATAAACTCACAAAATCCCATTTATAATCTCAAATGAAAGTTTTATACCTTAAATTTTATTGACTGATAGTAAATAAAACAGTTAAATGACCATGACCGCACTTTTGATCAGTTAATAGTCCCATTACTGACACCAGGTGAAAAAAGGGGGGTCAATATTCCTTAACTCTTCAATACCTTGGATTTTTTACTTGACTCATTGTAAAAATTGTGGAAAGTCTTTAAAGTAGTAGAACAAACAAGGAAAAATCAATAAAACTGATCTTGATATTGAAAGTTTATGTTCCTGTAGTCCAAAATGAAATTTTCAAGTATTTTCTATCAAAGTCATACATTACAGTCAGTTTAAATTGAGCTGTGAAATTTGTAATATAAGTCACATTATGTTCAGATAGGCTGTTTTTAACTACAAATTGACTAAGGATTAAGAATAAAGCAAAACAAAAGATTTCTGATCAACTTTTTTGTCTCTTTAGGTGTCAGACCACCAATTACTCCCTCTAATTTAGAACGTATGTAAAAGTAGCCCTACTCTGACACAAAATAGTGCTTTTGATGTCCTTGTTTACTTAAACTAACCAACAAATTTGCAGAAATGAAACTTTTGGTGAAAGAGAAATATATTTAGACCATTTTGAGCCAAAATTTACTTGTCTATGAGTTTGCATTAAAAATTGAGGATTAATGCGCTCCATAGTATACTAATTTAAGATTTCCAGAAAACCAGGGGTTATTTTTGGAGTACCTCTTTTTGAAGGTCAGTTTTTTTCTTAGAAGGCTTTAAATGTATGTTGAAAATTGGCATGCAGAAAGCTGATACATGTACAATTCAGGATATACCTGGTTTCTATGAAGTTAAACTTAAGGTAAAATATTTAGAAAGCTGTGAAAATTGCAAAATTTGGTTGAACAGATAGGGATATTTAATTGGTGGTCTGACACCTATAATTGATTACATCCACTTTATTTGAAGTTTGGTGGATACATGTACGGTAGCTGTCTCATTGGCAATATTACCACATCTCCTTATTTTCATATTACCCATATCAACTATTAGGAATCTGATGTTCAGTAGTTGTCGTTTGTTGATGTGGTTCATAAGTGTTTCTCGTTTCTCGTTTTTATATAGATTAGACCGTTGGTTTTCCCGTTTGAATGGTTTTACACTAGTAATTTTTGGGGCCCTTTATAGCTTACTGTTCGGTGTGAGCCTAGGCTCCGTGTTGAAGACCGTACTTTGACCTATAATGGTTTACATTTATAAATTTTGACTTGGATGGAGAGTTGTCTCATTGGCACTCATACCACATCTTCTTATATCTATTAAAAAATAGTTGTTCAATGCGAACTTAACTTGATTTCGATTAATTTCTTCGAGTTTCTGTTTTCACTGCAACTTTACTGAACGAATATGAAGGTTAATATATAAAAACTCGCATAAGATAAACAAAACAGACATATTTCAGACAAAGTAGCTCAAAGATAAATTTAAAGTAAAATCATGCTCTGATTACGTTTATGCCTACAGTGTTATGCAATAAATATTCGTCACCTACAGCTTTTGTCATATATTTCCCCAGAAAAAACATATTGTGTGGCCAATCCTGGCTGGAATTTAACCAACTTGGTACCAATAGAAACATAATTGTCATAGGTTTATTTGCTTATTCGGTTATATTTATTACAAGAAGCCCTTTCTTCTGATGATGATATAAACACATATATTATGTTTGTCAGGAGATTTGCTATATAGTTCAACCACACTGAATTGTTAAAAAATATATATAATTATACATGATCATGATGATAATATCAGGATAAAACAAAACAAAAAAACAAAACAAAAGAAGACAACCATGAGGGCTAAACAAAAATGATAACGACTGCGACTGCGATGAATTTAACTCAAACCTGATAAAAAATTATTTTCCTAACATAGAAGTGGCCAAACTAATTCTTATCTTGTAAGTTGTATCCAGCGTGTAATAATCAATAAAAAATCAAATTAAACAAAAATAATCAGACAAAAGAATAGAAATTATTTTCCTAACATAGAAGTGGCCAAACTAATTCTTATCTTGTAAGTTGTATCCAGCGTGTAATAATCAATAAAAATCAAATTAAACAAAAATAATCAGACAAAAGAATAGAAAATTAAACATTAAATGAAAGTGATTAAAAGTCTTTACAAAGTACGTTTGTGAAATCATTGATAAAGTACTTGAATATCGCCTTCTTAGTGTCCAGCGGCAAATATCTTATTCATCCAGATAACGTGTAGATAAGATGCACAAGGTCAGTATCGAAAAATGATAAATTTATAAGCGGTAAACTTTCCGATATGTATAGCAAATTAAATATTCTGAAATCTTAGGTAGGAAAGGATAGAATTCATGTAAATATTGCAAAAAAGGTTCCGAGCAACTTTGACTTTAAAAAAAATGCGGAAAATACCAAAGGGACACCCAAAAGTTCAAAGAGAAACCGAAAACGCTATGGTCAAATCATGTTTTCAGATAAAACATATACATTTGAGGATGCGTACAACAAAAAAATTAAATCGGTAGCCCCATGAAAATTTAGTATAAATAAAACGGAAATTTTAGTGACAATGAAATATAATTTTAAAAGAAAATTCGCAGTAGACGTTTTAAGAAAAGTCAATTTAAAATCAAATTATTCAATAGTGTTTGCGGTAATTACCATTTACGTGCACCCTAATATTAATATATTTGTATTTCATTTTATAGAATATCCAGATTCCTTTATCTCCGAAAGTCTAAAATTTACTTGCATACTTTTTTAATATTTATTTGCGGTTCTAATGAATTAATTTGCCTGCAAAATTTCATAAAAAAATCCGTTAGATTGCATATTTATGTACCTTTTACCTAAACAAATCTAACTGACACAGAAATATGTATCATTCAAAAAAAGATTGGGTAAACTTTAAAAAGTGGCCTAATAAAACAACGTCGTTAATATTTAATGCAAAAAAGGAATATTATCAAAACGCTATATCTAGTTCCAAACATAGAAGAGAACTTTTGGAATCACATTAATGAGTTAAATCCAAAAATGGATAATATTTTTTCCACCTAAAATGCAGTATGAAAATCAAACTGTTTATAACCCCAAAGATATTGTTAATACACTAAATGTTCATGAAAAACTTATTGGAAATAATACTTCAGATATGGATTTTTCTAAGCTACAAACTTTTACTAGTACAAAATTAAAGGAAAATGATTTTTTTAAATTAAAACTCATTTCTGTTGGAGAGGTGTGTTCACAACTAAAACACCTTAATATTAATAAATCCGCAGGTTTAGATGGAATTGGTCCAAAACTTTTAAAGCATAGTGCAGAGATAATATCGCCATCACTAACTTTTCTAATAAACAAAAGTATAACGTCGAATCGTTTTCCGCAAAAATTAAAACTTGCAAGAGTAACTGCTATACATAAAGGAGGACCAACAGATATCCCCTCCAATTATCGTCCAATTTCTATTTTAAATACCATATCTAAAATTTTTGAGAGACATGTATGTACACAGTTATATGCATTCTTAAATAATAAAAAATTGTTACATATCGCTCAGTCAGGTTTCAGGCAAGGTCATTCATGTCAAACAGCGCTGACTAAACTAATTGATGAATGGTTAAGATATTTAGACAATGGAGAAATAGTTGGTACTGTGTTTTTAGATTTCAGTAAGGCTTTTGACCTTATTAACCATGCCATACTTTTAGAAAAGTTAAAATTTTATCATATCGGAGAACATACGATAGATTGGATAAAATCATATTTGTCTGAGAGACAACAAGAAGTTCAATACGCTAACATTAAATCTGATAAATCGTTTGTAAAATATGGAATGCCTCAAGGTTCTATTTTAGGTCTTCTGTTATTTTTAATTTATATAAATGATTTACCACTTCATATTAAACAATCCGACATGGATTTATATGCTGATGATTCAACATTGCATTTTCATAATAAAACATTGAAAAAATAAACAACATATTGCAAAATGATTTAAATGCTATACAATCTTGGTGTAACAATAACAGTATGAAAATTAATGCACAAAAAACAAAGTGTATGAAATTGGGTTCAAAACAAAAACTTACACAACTATCAGAATTATGTATTACCGTCAATGAAACATGTATTAAAAATGTCCATTCTTTCAAATTACTTGGAATTGACATTGATATTGATGAAAATTTAAGCTGGGAGGATCATGTTGATCGTATATGCAAGATTATCTCATTTAGAATATCACTTTTGTTTAAAATTAAAGTATATTTGCCTATACACACAAGACAACTATTTTATAATGCATATATTCTACCATATATAGACTATAGTAGTTCAGTTTGGGAAATTTATTACAAAAGATTCAGATAGAATCATAAAACTTCAAAAAGAGTAGCAAGAATTATACTTGAATGCGATATTTCTGTTCCATCTAATTTTATATTTTCATCTTTAAAATGGCTATCTTTACAAAAAGAATAAAATACCAACAATCAATTCTAATGTATAAAATTGTAAATGGACTAACACCTGATTACTTAACAATGCTAAATATTAATGATGTGCAACACCACAACTTACGATCGGTCTCTAATAATGATCTATTTGTTCCAAGACCAAATACAAATTTTTATAAAAAATCTTTTCATTATTCTGCAACAAAGGTATGGAATAATTTACCACTCAAAATAAAAAAAAAATGTCGAAATGTGGAATTATTTCAGAAACATTGTTATAATCATTTTCTTGAAAATTCTATGCAAGTCGAATAATTTGTTTTCTTTCTTTTATTGTAAGAATAAGAAAATTTAATCAAAACTTTACCAATTATTGCCATTTATTGCCATTTGTATGTTTGAATGATTGAATTGTGTATATACTAGTAATATATATTGTATTTTAATGTATGAATGTATGAATGTTAACTGTATACATGTATTTTGTTTGAGGGCCTCAATGAAAATTAGACTACTTCTAATTGAGTTACCCTCTTTAAATAAAGAATTTATTATTATTATTATTATTATTATTATTATTATTATTATTATTATTATTATTGACATACTGAACGTCGAAACAGAACTAAACGTTTCCAGACGGAAACAATTGCATGACGTTGGGCATTGTTACGCTTCTTTTATGACGTTTTACGTTACAATTTTAAATCTAGGGCCTATCCCATGGCACTCAACGGTATTTTGATATTGGCCCCTTCTTACACTGTTAGTCACATGATACATGTCTATATCTCTTTATGCGATCTATATTTCATCGTTGGTCAAATTTGATGGTATGCCAGTGACGCAATTTCTTTAAACTGACATTGCCATAGAACAAAGTGTTCATGTTGAAATGCTAGAGGAATATATACAGATTGAAATAAAATCGAAGTATCAAAGGGAAGCTTTTTCAAGTATTAAGGTATAAATGTGCCTAATGAACCAAAACTATATTATAAGATGCTGTGTGACCACTTCTTGTCAATCATAATTAATATAGACACTTTAGCAAACCAACCCAGTGGTCATTTGACAGTAAGAATGAATAATTAGAATAATAGTAAGCCAGCTCGAGCATCAAAGCATTGTTTAAGATAAAAGTCCTCCTTGACATCCAAATTAAACCCTAAAATAATACACAGTCCAAGTTTCCGAGAGGCTTACCGATGACAGCGTTAAATCTTCACTTAAATAGCAATAATTTTCAAGTCAGAAAAGACCTGTTATATAGTCATCGAGTTAATTAAATCCTTCAGGTAAGGCGTTTAAATCGATGTTTATTAATCAAGACGGTTTGTATCGCTAATCAAAAACAACAATTGCTAGTTTGGACTGAAAGGATCATGGAACTCTCCTCGGCATTAAAGAAGCTTTCATTGACATTCAATCAACGATCTGAAGACTTTCTACTCTATTATTTTCTGGCATTAAACAGGCTTATGATCATATTGGCCCATTGTATTAAGTACGTGCAGTAAAAGATTTTAACATTATGTAAATCGAGGTTTCCTTTTGGTATAATATAAATAATTAAGTTTTGTGGCAGTTAAGAAAGAACTATGAAATAAGTATAAAGAAAAAACTGTGTAATTTAAACTTCTACGAAAATTAAAACCTGATCTAAAAATATTCTTTCAATGAAATTTATTGCACGAACCCATCAAATCTATCACTTTCTTTTCAAGAAACGTCTAGTTGAATTATGGTTGCGATTGCTTAAAAATAGTCGATTATGAATACAAATTGTCACAGGCTTATGAATGAGCGTGAACACTAATTCTAAACATTTCAAGTAATTGTGCTTTGTTTCAATTAAAACTGTTATGGTTTCTTTTAATAGAGAAGACTATTAAAGACTGAGTAAATAATATGCTAGTTGATCGATACATCATGTATTCAGATAAAATGTCTTGAAAGACATATTTCGTGAGAAAATTATTGACGACATTTCGTTCAACTTTTTAAACTTGGCGTTTAAAGTATCTAAAATTAGATATTGAATTGTAGCTGACATAGATATTAAATCTAGAGTTGAACACACGTTCTTAAAAAATTAAAAAGTATTTCTACCATATGTATAAACAGACTCGAGTCTAGACAGGAATATAGGTCTTTATTGAATCGACAGAGACTTCAAATTATCTGCGATAATGCAATAAACGCAAAATTCGTTATTAGACAAAAAACCTTCAACTACCGTGTTGGTTTTTCCAGATCAGATGAAGCAATTGTTGGTCCTTTTGGGTCCACTTTTACATACCTTATTTACTTATTTATAGTACCGCCTGATATTACATACGTTTTGAACATTTAAGTGAAACCAGAAGTCCATTACTGGACGAAGTGTGCAAGCTGTACTATATAGTAAGGCGATCACGATGTCCCCTTTATCAGTGGAAATCCCCATAGGTGGTCCTCCCAAATCTCGTTTATAACTATGGAATCAAGGGTAGAATTATTATCATCAAACAGATAGCTGTTAATTAGTCTCCTTGAGTGTTTTATTAAAAAAGAGGGTCGAAAGATACCAGAGGGACATTCAAATTCATAGATCGAAAATAAACTGACAACGCCATGGCTAAAAAAGAAAAAGACAAACAGACAAATAAATTAATAGTCCACAAGACACAACATAGAAAACTCAAAACTAAGCAACACTATTTATCAGTTTGTTGTAAATAAAGTGAACCGACTTAGTGTCGTGGTTTCTTATTGCCAGTTATCTAACTTCAATTTAATTCAAAATTTAGAAAATGATATAAAATTTTATAAACAAATACATTGGTACCATTTTTCATCGCGCAAAGGCAAATGAGAAATATAAAATCTGCCGTGTAAAAATGTATCGTCTATTTAAAAGATATAGTTTTTTTTTTTTTTGTGAAAATATAGTCACAATTGCCTCTTTTTTAAATAGAATGTTGTGTAGACGAATTATGTCTCGGTTATTTACGTCACCAAGGAAGTTATATACGATGATGTATATAAGCAAAAAGATATAAGAAGATGTGGTATGAGTGCCAATGAGACAACTCTCCATCCAAGTCAAAATTTATAAAAGTAAACCATTATAGGTCAAAGTACGGTCTTCAACACGGAGCCTTGGCTCACACCGAACAGTAAGCTATAAAGGGCCCCAAAAATTACTAGTGTAAAACCATTCAAACGGGAAAACCAACGGTCTAATCTATATAAAAAACAAGAAACGAGAAACACTAATGAACCACATCAACAAACGACAACTACTGAACATCAGATTCCTGACTTAGGACAGGTGCAAACAAATGCAGCGGGTTTAAACGTTTTAATGGTACCAAACCTTCACCCTTTTTCTGAAACAATAGTGTAACATCACAACATAGAAAGACACACTATAAAATATCAACTGAAATAGCTTAACTCAATCAAAGGACATATTAACACCATTGAACATACACTGAACAAATAAATTTGACCTATGATACAATGTAAATACAAAATAAATAAACTAAGGAAGAATAATAAAAGTAACATGTTATATCGGTATGAAATGTTAAACAATTTAAGAAAAACAATATGCTCGAACAAAATATCAGCCATTTGCAATAACTTTAAACACAGGTAAATGAAAATAATTTTGCTGTTAGGTATACGTGTACAGTTACAACAAAATAAATAATTTTGATGTTCATAGTACGAAGTGGAAATTTATATTAGTACCAAACACTTATCAAAGCTGGTATATAGACCAGATATAACCCTGAATAACATTAAATAACAAAAAAAGCATTACAATTAGTATCAACAGGTCAAATAAACAAGAAAGTACGATTTGAGAGTACTAGCAGTTACTGACAGCTAGTTAAAAGCAAAAACAATTAATAATAAATAATCATGCATCAGAGACTAAAATTAACTAAAACACATCCCAGGGATTTAGTATTTTAACGTCATGGACAGTCAAAGAAGACATGACTTGTGCAATGCCAAAAATAAATGTATCGACAGACAGTAGGATAGTTAGGAGTTTAACCTCTTTATAGATCAAAATGAACGTGGGTGTGTCTTTAAACATCCCGTTTGAAAAGAATACAAATTTAGTTATGTTTTAATTTGCTGATGACAAAATCGATATTAGTGCCAATGTAAACTATATTCAAAGGACATATTAACACCATTGAACATACACTGAACAAATAAATTTGACCTATGATACAATGTAAATACAAAATAAATAAACTACCGGAAGAATAGGATAAAAGTTTTTAATCATGTTATATCGGTATGAAATGTTAAACAATTTATCTAGAAAAACAATATGCTCGAACAAAATATCAGCCATTTGCTTAATAATTTAAACACAGATAAATGAAAATAATTAAAATGTTAGGTATCACTACAGTTACAACAAAACGAAATAATTTTGATGTTCATAGTACGAAGTGGAAATTTATATTAGTACCAAACACTTATCAAAGCTGGTATATAGACCAGATATAACCCTGAATAACATTAAATGACGGAGGGAAAAAGCATTACAATTAGTATCAACAGGTCAAATAAACAAGAAAGTATTCTGATTTGAGAGTACTAGCATTACTGACAGCTAGTTAAAAGCAAAACAATTAATAATAAATAATCATGCATCAGAGACTAAAATTAACTAAAACACATACCCAGTGATTTAGTATTTTAACGTCATGGACATAACACAAGAAGGATGTCAGGATTGCACCTACGGATCCCTCAAAGAGTTGTTGCAAGGGTTCTTAACGTGCAGAGAGCGTGGCACTCTCTTTACACGAGGCATTAGATTTAACGTCCCCATTCTGACCGGACGTGGCTGCAAACTTGTACATCCCGCACAGCCAAACGGACGCCCCACTTTAGCAAGCGTTTTACTGCCAGTCGGAAGAAGACCAAGTGACCATGCATACTTCTATTCCCCAGTCACCCTTTTAAAGTTATAACTTCAAGAATATATATTTATTACTCATGTGTTTACAAAGAATGTGATTGCAACTTTTCCTAAAATTTAAACCTATAAAATTCATATGTCGAACACACGTGTTGAGAATTGCTATTCAAAAGTTTTACATGTATTTTAACCAATAAATGTAACAATATCTGACTAAAATGATAACCTTTGTTTGTCCACACCATCATCCGTATTACCGTCAAGATCTCATCTAAGCAGCATCGGAGATATTCGAAATTGAAGAAAGGGCATACAATTATTTTCCCCTCTTTTTTTCCAAAATTGAGGGTACAATTTGTTAATTTTGCTAAAAAAACAAGGTCATATCTGCAGATTTCCCGTGTATAACTTTTAAAAAAGTCTTATTTCTTTAAATTTGTAAATCGTAACATATATTCTTAAAGTAAATTTAATCGAATATTAATTCCTATTAAACTCATTCCTAATCCAGTGTTACTTGTACTGTAGGTCTTAGATGGATACACAATTTTCCGACCTAATTTTTCCTTGCCAACTTTTTAATGGCAATTTTTCACAATTAACTCTAAAACCAGACGTTTAATGTATTAAGAAGTGAGTTTTTTTTATTCCGTCTGACAATTTTTTCTACGGTTATAATTGCAGTTTGTCAGTTGATAAGTAATACAAACATTTTTATCATTTAATATTAAAACCATCATAACGACTCAAGACATTGATATAATATGGCATCTAGGATCTGCTATTCATTAACATGAATGAATGAACTTTATTCTCACAAAACTACATGTCATAGTTACAGAGAAAAAATATATCTACAATTTTAAACATGCACATGTGTGAACAAACGTAACTTAACTTGGAGGACTGACTTTCACCTGTATTATTTTTATAAACTTACATAATTTTTCTAAAATGATAGTATTGTCTGAATTAAATAAATCATTAAATTTGTATGTATTTGGATTTTTACGGAAATATTCCGGTAAAAATTTCTTTCTCTCTACATCCAAAGATTTACAAGTCATGATGTAATGATATTCGTCACCGATATCACTAGAATTGCAGAGATGACAAAGTCTGTCGTTTCGTGACAAGCCTCGCCATCTTCCCGTCTCAACTGGTAACCGGTGACTTCCATATCTAAATTTGCAGGATACAAATAATAAATTATTAGGCAATATGTTGAGATAATTCTCAAATTTCAAATTAGTCTTAAAAATTCTATAACATAGGCATTTAGGTAAGCTATCTATCTTTGACAAACATAATTGTGTGAAATGATCTTTAAGTTTTTGTTCCACACTTTTTGATACCCATTTGTCAGCAAACTGCATATTCCAAATATTAGACATTCCACAATTATCTAAAACATTTTTTTATATAAATCAACCATTTACTTTCAAAACCATAGTTATTTAAATTTATAAGTAAAAATTCATAAAAAACATGAGAAACTTTACACTCTTTACCGTTTATAATTCTGCCCCAAAAATTTATCATACAAACTTTTGCATAAAGAAATATTGGGATTCTGCCTAGTTGAGCATAAACTATACAGTCTGGGGTTGATTGCTTTAAATGTAAAATGAGTTTGCAAAATTTTAGGTGCACCCGCTCTAATAAGTCAAAGTTTTCAAAACCCCAAATCTCTGACCCATATAACAGAATAGCTACAACAGCTTTATCAAAGAGATCTAGTTGACATTCAATAGATAAATTATTAATTCTACTCTTCTTCAAGATAGAATACATAGCCTTTATTCCTTGGTCTCGTAAATATTTTCTAGTTTGTAAAAATGAACCACTTTTTGAAAAAAATATTCCTAAATATTTATAATTTTTAACAATCTCAATTTCAGTATCATTAATAAAAAAATTCAAATTTTGTGGAATTCTACCATTAGCAAAAACAAGAACTTTTGTTTTATAAACATTTACCTTAAGTTGCCATTTGTTACAATTTATGGCAAATTTGTTTAACATATTTTGTAATTCAATGTTACTATCCGCTAATAAAACAGTGTCATCAGCATATAACAGTAAGAAAATATTCAGATGCACATCTAGTTCATTTTCTAGGTCTGCACTTATTGACTGTAAACCTTTTGTATCTAACTCTTCTAAAAATGCTTGTAAATTATTCAGATATACAGAAAACAAAGCAGGAGATAAATTTTCACCTTGTCGCACACCAATTTCACAAGGGAAGAAGTCAGATTTCTCATTATTGAAGACAACACGGGATTTTATATCTTTATACATATTTTGTATAACTCGGAAAAACTTTCCGTTAATATTATTGTTCAAAAGTTTAAATAAAAGGAGATTTCTTTGAATAGAATCAAAAGCTCTCTGAAAATCAATGAACGCACAATAAAACTTTTTATTCTTTAATTTCAAGAGTTCAAAAAAGGCATAAAGAGCAAAAATATGATCGTTTGTGTTGTATCCTGGTCTAAAACCTGCTTGATTTTCTTGTAAAATTAAGAGCTCATCTAAATAATCACAAAGTTTATTGCTTAAAATTGAAGTAAATATTTTACCTAAACTGGATAGTAAAGTTATTGGCCGATAGTTTTTCGGTTCCCTTTTACTACCTTTGTTTTTAAACACTGGAATAACATTTCCTAAAAGCCATATTTCATGTTAGAAACCTGTATCGAAAATTAAATTGAACATATATACATATATATCTAACATCAATTCAGAAGATGATAAAATATATTCATTTATTATCAAGTCGTCACCAGGTGACTTATTATTTTTAACACTTTGTATACCTTTGATAACCTCGTCTCTTGTTATTGCTTTATTCAAGAAATAATTTGATCTATCAGTATCAAAATTGTTATCTAGTTCAATATTCGCTTTATTAAGAGTATCTTTATTCAATTCTTTAAAAATCATAAAACTGTTTGATATCAATGTCATTATTCACTGTACGTTTAAACTTGGATTTTTCTTACGTAATTCTTACGTAATTCTTTCATTTTCTTTTTCAAATCATGATTAAAGAGACGAATGCTATCATCCATAGTTTTTTTTTTTTATATATTTTTTCACTATTTCGTAGTCTAACTTTGAAAATATTGGACCCATAATGTTTATACAATCTTAATGATTTTCCTTAATTTTTTCTACTATTTACACAATCGTGATTAAACCATTCTTTATTGTTATAATCTTCTTTTGAATTACTACAATCTTTCGTAAATACACCAAAAGTTTTTTCTGCTGAATCAAGCAAAATCTTAGTAACATTGGTAACAATTTCATTTACATTACTTTGATCCACTTTACTAATATCATCATGTATTTCTAAGATATGTGACAGTAATTCATTAACCTCATCTCTGTTTGTGTTTCTTGTAAAATTAGTACTCTTTTCATGTTTCCATTTACCTATGTATTTGTCATTATTTCTAATACATGTATTTACTTTTAGCATGTCCGATTTTACATTACAATCTAGTTGTAAAAAGATTGGCGTATGAATATCCGAATATAAATTGCTAAATTGCATAATTTCAAAATCAACAATTTTGTGAAACATATTTGCAGAGCCCAATACGTAGTCAACTACGCTTGAGTTACGACTTGTTGGCTTACCAACTTTGTCAGATAAAAATCGACCGTTCAATATAAATATGTTATTATTGTTACAAAAACTAATAAGTTTTCTGCCATATGTATTTACTGTTTGATCTTGAGAGTTTCTTTTCCTCGGTATACCAAGGTCGTCTAAAATGCCAATTTCTGAAAACTCATTAAAATCAATCAATTCATTCACAAATATATCATCAAAATCATCCTTATCATAATAATCAGCTTAGGTACCAGTTCGGCTATTAAAATCGCCAAATAAGCAGACATATTGTGAATCTTTATACATATTATGCAATTCTATCTCTATCTCAGATATAGCATCATCTGCTGTGTATAATGTATTAATAGGTGGAATATGGATCACACCACATATTAGATCTTGTGGTAGCTGTACTAATTTCTTACAAATTTTAAACCAAAATACAAAAGGACATTTTGTATCTTTGGGAGTGATATAATTTTTTAAAAAACTTTTATGTCCAAAAGCTAAACCACCTGATCTATAATTAGAGAATTTTTTTCTATTTTTACAATAAAAAGTGAAGTTTTTCAAAGATATATCATCTAAGTCATCTAATTTGGTCTCTGAGAAACAAACAATATCATGGTCTTGTAATAAATTTCAAAATTATGGATATACAAGTTTTGATTTTAAACCACATACATTTAGCATCAATAATTGTAATTTATTGTTTTCTTTAGAATCAAAGTCAGTGTGAATAGTATTAACACTTTTACTATGGTGAAAATCTGTTCCGCTCGAGTACTTCGGTTGACAATAGCTGTCCTTTAATCCTCCTTGACCTCTTTAACTTTGGGTTTGCAATTTACGGGGGTCTTGTCCAGTGTTTCTTGTTTGGTTATTTGGACCGTAGGTGGTAGTTTTCGGGCGTGCCCCTCGTCCAATATATAATTGTCTTTCATTTGTCTCCATTCTTGCCTCGTCGTTTCTGTCGGGTGGGATGAATTCAGCCCCGTCAATAAATAACCGATCTTTTTTTAGGTGAACTTTCCGTTTTTGACTTTTGGCTTCTTTGAAGTAGGACCACAGTAACTTTCTCCTGTCATTTATTTCTTTTGGATATTGTTCATTCACTCCAAAACGGGTCCCTTTCAACGCTGAAGCTGCGTATCGTACTAGCTCCCTGTCTTTGAAACTTTTGAAACGACAAACTATCGGTCTAGTAGTGTACACGTTTCGATTTTGACTGTCTTTTACAAAAGATTCCTTTCCAAATCTGTGTGCCCTATGAAACTCAACCACTGAATCCATTTTCATCTCACTTCTCATGAATTGTTTGATTATGTCCTCCGTATCCTCTGTATCATTGGTCAGGGGTAGTCCAGTAAACACCAAATTCCCCCTATAGATCTTGTTTGCAGATCTAAGTGTTTATCATGTAGGTTACTGAGATCAAATTTTAGATTATCAACATCAAGTGACATATCATTATATTCAGCTTGTAACTGAGAGACTGAAGACGTGAGTGTAGTATGATCTGTTTTACTAATTTCAAACTGTTCGTTGACAAATTCCATGCTTTTTTCCACATCTTCCATTCGTTTAGAAACTTCATCAACATTTTTGACGAGGTTATTCATACTTGATTCAAATCTACATAGTTTTTCATTAACTATTAAGGGTTGTGAGTTTTTCAAAAATCTGATCTACTTTACGTATGAGGGCCTCTAGTTTTCCCTGAGTATCGGTACCTTGATTCATAGTAGATTGCATAACAGGTTACGTCATATTAAGGAAAGGGCTTGAAGTAGCGCCAGTATAAAATTCTGGATATCTTTGATTGAATAGCTGCATACTAGACTGTGGTATTTACATCTGTTGCACATTCGGTGACATACAATAGATATTCATATTCATCTTTTTTGTAGAAAGTTTGTCAACAGAAATGGGTTTTTATTCAGACTGTGATTTATTTACTGTTTTTGCTTCATTTATATTGTTTGTATTTTTCTGTCTAACGTGACTACTGTTCTTGGTTTTTCTCCACTGTCATTGTGTCCTTTAGATTTTTTTCATTTCTTTCCAGATTTATCATTTTTCTTCGAATTCATGTATTACACTGATCTAATCATTTTATGTAGCAAAAGAGATCTTCACATAGTTCAAAATAGTTTCAATTAATCCGATTTGTTCAAAATTTTCACTCAGAGAAAAAAATATGCCTCTTAATTCTCACACATGCGCACAATTCTCCATCGTCGATGGTCAAACATTGATTTCAACTGTGTGCTAATTAAGTTATAGGGTGTTTTGCATAAATTATCTCTACCCAGAATGCATCGCAAAAATTTTGGCCATTGATTTTTGATACCATTAATAGCAATCTCGCTCAAATCCCGTTTAAACCACAGTTGGAAGTACGGGGACAACGTGATCGCCTTTACTATCTTACTATATAGCGGGTTGCACACTTCGTCTAGTAATGGACTTCTGGTGAAGCGTATAACCAGACTTCAAAGGCTTATCTTGCATTGTTCTTTAATACAATAACATTAAATACATAATAAAAAGATTTTTAACTTTTAATTTCCTAGGACTTAAAATTCATATTGAAATAAAATTAGTTTCTAAGGACATTATCAAATTTAACATGTGACAAAATATTAGACGCCTATAGACATTATTTTGGCTGGTTATGTACCTCCGAACACAAATAGGAAGGACATAATTAACCAAACCTAAATGAAAAAATGCAAAGTCGAAAGTAAAATTATGTATTGTGTTTCAGATGAAACTTTTTATATTGGTTATGTATGTCCTTCGATGCTAATTAACCAATATAATATCAAAATTGGCTCCAACATAGAAAGCACATAAAATCTGAGAACATTTTTTTCTATTTGTTTTAAAGTCATCAAATCTTCAAGTTCAAATTCATTATTTTTTTCTCAAAACATTATATGTTGTTGATACATTAATTTCCGTTTTAAAAATGTTAATTAATGATAGGGAAAACTGAAAGACTGACTTTAATAATTTATTGTTCAGACTTTTCAGATGTTGTTAAGATCAAAATGACCGTTTAAGACGACTAACATTCATTTACTAGTGATGCGTATGGATGAATCAGTGTTAAACGGCTAATGACATTTATTCCAAGTCTATCAAGACAGGGGTATGTTCATGTCTGTGATATGAATATGAACTCTGATTTTTACTAGACCAACACGTTGATTCGGATTTTAACGTGCTAGTTCACAAGTTAACAGTCCACAGGAAGACATGTCATTCTACCCGAACACATATTTTCTGACTTCAAGTCGAACCGTATTTACTCTTACTCCAAAATGCTTAGTGAAACAGAAAGTACCAATGTTCAATTCTTTGATATTTTACCTTATTATAAAAGTTTGTTATCTGCCAAAAAAATACATATTTTTTTAGTATTGAAAGATGCTCCAAGATGAAGAAAAAGATATAGTACTTGAGAAAAAAATATTTTTGATAACATCACAGAACCTTCAACGGACCACAGCTTGCAGAATAAAAGGGAGTTCTCTATTTTAATTTATATTGAAATATATAACGATTTTTCAGAATTCAAAGAAGCGCAATAATAATTCGTCCAATACAACACTTAATTAACCATTCTTTGCACTGTCGATCGAAAAGGCGTTTAATCTAAAGTAAAGCTTAGACTTGTCTTGTCAGATGGGTAGTTAGTTAGACCGGGATTTCAAATTGTCATAACAAGACTTGAAGAAATCTGTCATCTGTTACAAATATTATGTCATTATCTTTGTGATTATCATCAATATCCGTTATTTATGACACAGTGTGCTTAGAATTAATAATTATAAACTACTAATATAGTTTAACATTAAGACAACCATAAGTTTATATTACTAGCTGTAATACTTCAGACAGGAGGATAAAATGAGTTGTCCAGGAGATGTTCAATGATCAAATGGTTAGCTCTCTCTTGTCAAAACGACAAAAGTTTCGACTGAAAAATTGTGTGCTTTAATTTTGAAAATTGATGGAAAAAAAGTATTAAAATCAAGAGATTCGATTCTTTCCAACTTCCATATCCATGTCATTCCCAGTTTAGATGAAGGAATCGTTGGTAGTTTTTTTACGGTACTTGTTTGCATGTTCCATTTACCACTAGTTTTAGCATAGTCTATCTGCCTCTAGATTTGCAAAGTCCAACTATACCGCTAACCCACTTCAATAAACGTGTATACTGGTCTTCAATACAAACTGTTACTTTTTCATAAAAAAGAGATACACGGAACTATGATTGCTTTCAAGCAAAATTTATGTTCTATAAATATCGAATTTGCGGAAAACAAAGAAATTAAAATCTTACATCGATGCAGGATAAACAATACAAAGTAAAGAAGACAAAATGAAATGACATTCCACACAGCATCACATAAAATACATTTTCCTAAAGATTGGTTTATATCACCCCACAGAAAATCAGGAGTGAAGTAAAGTTCCAAGATACGCCACTCGTCAAGCTGCTTATGCCAAATATAAAAATCAAGTGACAGACGTAAACATAAAAAAGATGACAAATTGGTGCTCCGCTATATAGAACATAATCGTCAGTCATTTATGAAAAATTATTAAATGCGTATAATTTTCGAAGGGACTAGACCATGAAAAATTCTTCATTCAGTAGCTTCCTCAAGTGTAAGTAAAATCTTCTATCAAGAAACTAATAAAAGGAACTCAACCAAGTCAAAATTCATGTCTAACTGAAATATTGTTTAAGACTTGGGGAAAATTTTCTAAATCCCAATGTTTTGGTAACGACCTCGTCACTTAATTGTTTCTAGTTTATACATTCACGAGTTACATTGCAACTATAATTGATATTACAATCAAACTCACTTTTCACCATCTCTAACCACAAAAAACTACACATTGTATCATAATAAATCTATTATACAAGTATAAATTTGTTTTTGAGTAAGTTCCCACACCCTCAACGAAAGGAAAAATAACTCCTCACGTTTTTTAAGTACTTATAAATCATTGGCTTTCTTATGATAGGAGTGTTCCTGATCAAGGTAAATCTATTTAAGCTCTTGGGATGCAACACTTCCATACAGTGTTATATCAATTTAAAGATTCCTGAATTTGCAATATAAAACAGAAAACACAGACAAAAACACAAAAAATGCACAACCCCTATCTCTTCTGAAGTTATCAATACATACTTTTTACATAACAAAAAACCAACAAAGATCTTTAGTACATGATTTTCGATTATTCTGGAAATAATGTTTTTTGTTTTCTTTACTCTAACTTTCTCTCGGTCTCGTTTCTTTTTTTTTTTTTTTTTTTGCTGTGTTTTTTGTTGTTGTTTTCTTTTCTTTTTTTTAAAGTTTCTTTTGCATTTCTTTATGTCTGTCTGTCTGTATGTATGTATGTCAGTGTGGTATTTTTTTTAAACGTTAGAGCATATGTCTGTATCACCTTATTTCAATTGGCCCTTTGGCTTCTCTCTTGTCGATGCTACAGTTTAATTAAATAGATTTCCTGATGAAACAACATTGTAAATTCATTCAATTTCTGTTAAAATATTTATATGTTTCATATTTAATATTTTGACTTTCAGGTGTGCTATGATTAATAAAGATATGTTTTCATTGGAGCATAGTTATAAAATTTTCTCTCTTTGATCACATTAACTGTTCATGCTTTATCTAACTGTACATCAATTCCAATGAATGAATTTGAAATCCAATAGGGACATATTTTAGTGCATATTTCAATTATGGTATAGATTTTTTTTATATGTTCAAGTAAATGTTTTATTTAACATCACGTAAAATGAATAATGCATTCAAATATTGAGTCCCTGTCAGAGTACTTTAATTTTTTTAAAGTTCGAGGATATATGCATATTGGCAACATTTTATTACTTCTGTCATCTGATAAACAATGTATCTCAAATGTCTAGCTTAACAAAGCCTTGGTAAATAAAACAAAGTAACAAAGGAAATTCAAGATGAGTTATAGTTCAGAATGCCTTCATACTTTAGCATAAACAAAAGTATTGGTAATTTGATAAAATGACAGCTTATTACAAGTACTTCTTTTTAAATGGAAAATCTTCTTATAGTTATTTTGACTATATTTTGTATGTCAATAAATATATTGGTTCTGAGTTATATGTTTAAAAAACTATATTGTATTTTTTATAACAAAAGTTGATTTCTGGCAATCTTTTCAATGATTAAGACAAATATTTATTCTTTAAAAAGTATACAAATCTAACATGATATTTTACAGGAATAACAGTTGTCAATAATTTATTGATAATTGGTTAAAACATTCTATGATTCTGAAAAAGCTGATTCAGTAACAAGCTAAGTCTTTTCCAGTTTCTCAGTTGCAATTTCTACAGATGCTAGGCAATAACCTTTACATATTCTCAGTCGCAATCCCTACAGATTCTAGACAATAACCTTTACATATTCTCAGTCGCAATCCATACAGATTCTAGGCAATAACCTGTACATATTCTCAGTCGCAATCTCTATAGATGCTAGGCAATAACCTTTACATATTCTCAGTCGCAATCCCTACAGTTGCTAGGCAATAACCTTTACATATTCTCAGTCGCAATCCCTACAGATTCTAGGCAATAACCTTTACATATTCTCAGTCGCAATCTCTACAACTTCTAGGCAATAACCTTTACATATTTTCCGTGGCAATCTCTACAGATTCTAGGCAATAACCTTTACATATTCTCAGTCGCAATCTCTACAGATTCTAGGCAATAACCTTTACATATTTTCAGTCGCAATCTCTACAGATTCTAGGCAATAACCTTTACATATCCTCAGTCGCAATCTCTACAGATTCTAGACAATAACCTTTACATATTCTCAGTCGCAATCTCTACAGATTCTAGGCAATAACCTTTACATATTTTCAGTCGCAATCCCTACAACTTCTAGACAATAACCTTAACATATTTTCAGTCGCAATCTCTACAACTTCTAGGCAATAACCTTTACATATTTTCAGTCGCAATCTCTACAACTTCTAGGCAATAACCGTTACATATTCTCAGTCGCAATCTCTACAACTTTCAGACAATAACCTTTACATATTCTCAGTCGCAATCCCTACAGATTCTAGGCAATAACCTTTACATATTCTCAGTCGCAATCTCTACAGATTCTAGGCAATAACCTTTACATATTCTCAGTCGCCATCCCTACAACTTCTAGACAATAACCTTTACATTTTTTCAGTCGCAATCTCTACAACTTCTAGGCAATAACCTTTACATATTTTCAGTCGCAATCTCTACAACTTCTAGGCAATAACCTTTACATATTCTCAGTCGCAATCTCTACAACTTCTACATAATAACCTTCACATTTTCTCAGTCGCAATCCCTACTGATTCTAGGCAATAACCTTTACATATTCTTAGTCGCTATCTCTACAAATTCTAGGCAATAACCTTTACATATTCTCAGTCGCAATCCTTACAGACTCTAGGCAATAACCTTTACATATTCTCAGTAGCAATCCCTACAGACTCTAGGCAATAACCTTTACATATTCTCAATAGCAATCCCTACAGATGCTAGGCAATAACCTTTACATATTCTCAGTCGCAATCCCTACAGACTCTAGGCAATAACCTTTACATATTCTCAATAGCAATCCCTACAGATGCTAGGCAATAACCTTTACATATTCTCAGTAGCAATCCCTACAGACTCTAGGCAATAACCTTTACATATTCTCAGTCGCAATCCCTACAGATTCTAGGCAATAACCTTTACATACTCTCAGTAGCAATCTCTACAGATTCTAGGCAATAACCTTTACATATTCTCAGTGGCAATCCCTACAATTTCTAGGCAATAACCTTTGCATATTCTCAGTCGCAATCTCTACAAATTCTAGACAATAACCTTTATATATTCTCAGTCGCAATCTCCAAAGATTCTAGGCAATATCTTTATATATTCTCAGTCGCAATCCCTACAAATTCTAGGCAATAACCTTTGCATATTCTCAGTCGCAATCTCTACAGATTCTAGGCAACACCTTTATATATTCTCAGTCGCAATCTCTACAAATTCTATGCAATAACCTAGGCAATAACCTGTACATATTCTCAGTAGCAATCCCTACAGACTCTAGGCAATAACCTTTACATATTTTCAGACGCAATCTCTACAGATTCTAGACAATAACCTTTTTATATTCTCAGTCGCAATCTCTACAGATTCTAGGGAATAACCTATACATATTCTCAGTCGCAATCTCTACAGATTCTAGGCAGTAACCTTTACATATTTTCAGTCGCAATCTCTACAGATTCTAGGCAATAACCTTTACATATTCTCAGTCGCAATCTCTACAGATTCTAGGCAATAACCTTTACATACTCTCAGTCGCAATCCCTACAACTTCTAGACAATAACCTTTACATATTTTCAGTCGCAATCTCTACAACTTCTAGGCAATAACCGTTACATATTCTCAGTCGCAATCTCTACAACTTTTAGACAATAACCTTTACATATTCTCAGTCGCAATCCCTACAGATTCTAGGCAATAACCTTTACATATTCTCAGTCGCAATCTCTACAGATTCTAGGCAATAACCTTTACATATTCTCAGTCGCAATCTCTACAACTTCTAGACAATAACCTTTACATATTCTCAGTCGCAATCCCTACAGATTCTAGGCAATAACCTTTACATATTCTCAGTCGCAATCCCTACAGATTCTAGGCAATAACCTTTACATATTCTCAGTCGCAATCTCTACAACTTCTAGACAATAACCTTTACATATTCTCAGTCGCAATCCCTACAGATTCTAGGCAATAACCTTTACATATTCTCAGTCGCAATCTCTACAGATTCTAGGCAATAACCTTTACATATTCTCAGTCGCCATCCCTTCAACTTCTAGACAATAACCTTTACATATTCTCAGTCGCAATCCCTACAACTTCTAGACAATAACCTTTACATATTCTTAGTCGCAATCTCTACAGATTCTAGGCAATTACCTTTACATATTCTTAGTCGCAATCTCTACAGGTTCTAGACAATAACCTTTACATATTCTCAGTAGCAATCCCTACAGATTCTAAGCAATAACCTTTACATATTCTCAGTCGCAATGCCTACATATTTTAGATAATAAGCTTTGCATGTTCCCATTCGCAATCTTTACATATTCTAGTCAATAACCTATATATATTCTAAGTCGCAATTTCTACAGATTCTGGTAAGTTCACAAGGAGTTATAATGATATGAACCGTGACGGATTAGAGTTTAACCATTACTAGTTGGTATATGTCGATGAAACGAAAGAGAGATAAACAATCGAATGTGCGGCCATAGGACAGACATTAACAACAATGCAAACGACATTGTGTATCAACATTTTAATCCGTCTGATCATTCAATGTTTTCTGTGCGAGTTTGCATCCTGGAAAAACCATACCACAGGACCAACAAACCTGTCCTTGCAACAAAAGAAGACTACCGGACTCGGAAACTGGGAACTGCGACAGCTAATGATTGTTCAGATTAGTTGGCATAAGGAAATGTGAAACGAAGAATCAACCCTTTCTATATTTGTTGGCTAACAAAGGTCTTCATGGCACCAATTTAGGCAATATCCATCATAGAAAATAAGTGAAATCTAAACTACCTCCCTATTACAAACATCAGTCTTAACTAATCATCTCTTATACATATACCACGCCTATTGCAACCTCAATTTTCAACTACAGAATCTTAATACCGACGACTTCAAATCTAAACCACTTGATTTATCCTGTGCATGTTCGCCATTCAAATATAATCCGGCTGACCATATTATACTTGGTAACCTTAATTTTGTCAAGATCTCTACAAAACATGTTAGTCAAGGGACCGTAATACCGTCAGCTTAAATCAATTGACTCAAATCACAACTTTAAAATACTTATACTTACCATTGGATGTTGGATGTGTACTGATTGATATTTTGGTCTTAGATACACGACTTTTTTATTAGTTGTTATTGGTTTTGAACTAGCTGTCAGTAACTGCGAGTACTCTTAGATCTGTACTTAGTGTCTTTTTGTTGTGTGGAGTATAAGAACCCGTCCGCGTCCACTCTTTGTTTTTGTTAGATGTATTTCTATTTGTATCCATCTGATGAGTTTAGCCTTTTTCAACTGATTTTTATTGTTTGTTCCTATGTCGTACTGTTACACCACTGTCCCAGGTTAGGGGGAGGGTTGAGCGCTCACAAATATGTTTAACCCCGCCACATTCTGTATATGCCTGCCCCAAGTCAGGAACCTGTAGTTTAGTGGTTGTCGTTGGTTCATGTCTGTCATATTTGTTTTTCGTTAATTGTTTTTTTATAAATTAATTAGTTTTCTCAATTGAATTGTTTCATATTTTTCATGTCGGGGCCTTTTATAGCCGACCATACGATATAGGTTTTTCTCATTGTGGAAGGCCGTACGGTGGCCTATATTTGCTTACATTCACTTCATTTGAACTTTGGTGGATAGTTGTCTCATTGCCTATTATACCATATCTTCTTATTTTTATATTATAGTTCAGCCGATGATTGTGCCAAACAAAATTTGGAAAAACTCCCCTCAAATAGTGATTACTGATAGAAAATGTACCTTTATAATGCCGGTCTTGTTATTAACTGAGACTTGTAGTTACCATGGTCATATTATTTTTAATCATCAAAGAATTCTTCTAAAACATGGAAACCCGATGTTATTTTCTTACTCTTACATTTGCTTCATATTGTGATTTAGATGAGACAAAACGTGAAAAGAAGACGAATTTATTTTTCCGAGTGGGTTAAGACAGTGAATTTGTTGATACAAATAAGGATAAACAAACATTGTGGTCCTATATCTATTATGTCCTGCCTTCGTAACAAATATGTTGTACCTGCAGACAAATCCCATTAAGTAGACCATCTTTGGTTGATAAAACAGAACGGCCAACGCAATAAAAATGCCATGTTTAAGGAAGGAACACACCATTCTTTGTATAAAAACCACTCTGATTCGAACTAAAAATTAACTGAAACTGATATCATCATCATGCCGGATATTTTCATAACATATTTGATTAATTAGTAAATATACTTTAATTTCACATTTCGCTATATGGATGTTGTCCTCTCTCTGAATCATACAAGTTTAAAGACTTATCCACCTCGTATCTTAACTGACTTCAAGAAATTCACAATGGTGGTCGGTTGCTAACTAAAATGTACGACAAAAAGTTTTCATTCTGAACTTTCCATTTCTGTGTAGCCACAGTTTAGCAGCACGTGTATATGGAGTGTATACAACCAAGTTGGTACGATATTCCGGGACTTGCATTTCCTATCATAACTTACTTGAAAAGGGATGTTGCTTATAAAGAAGTTATTGCACTAAGGTTTCAAAATCGTAAAGTTTAAGTCATCTTTTCGTATTTTCTTTAGGGCCTCGGTGGCCGAGTGGTCTAAGTAGTCGAACTACCTTATCTTACCTTACCTAGTCTTTCAACACTGAGTTCGAATCCCGACCGTGGCATGTGCACTCGACTTTAATATTAATTGACTAGGATTGTTAGTTTTCCTACCGAAGGTCGTTGGTTCTCTTCGGGCACTCCCGCTTCCTGATTATGTTGACCGTTATAGAACATCTGTGCCATAGATGACCATGGACATCTTCCAATTGTCGTAAATACTATTCCTTCCTCTTTAGCGTGTAGATTTTGACATTACCGAGTGTAACCTATCGCCGGATTTTTACATGCATGAGTTATACGATGGCTGTAATATATGGAGCAGTAACTTCTTACCCTTGGGGACCACCTGCATTCACCACCGGTTTTTTTTGTAGGGTTCTTGTTGCTCAATTTTTTCTGTATAATATTATGTCATTGCTATATATCTTTTCGTTGTTTTCTTTCGGCCATGGTGTTGTCATTTGTACTGGTATGTATGGTTTGGATTGCCCCTTTGTTTCTTCCTTTTTCTAACAGATCCCATTCATAACCTTGAAAGATCCCAGTCATAACCTTGAAAGATCCCAGTCATAACCTTAACAGATCCCAGTCATAACCTTGAAAGATCCTAGTCAGAACCTTAACAGATCCCAGTCATACACTTTTATTTTTACATGTAGTAGCGAACCCTGAATATAACACATTTTCTTTTATTTTTGATATTATATATATTGTTATGATATGTGGTAATGGTTAAACCTTTTAAAATTTCTGCTTTGCCATTATATTCAATATTGTATTCAAAATCTAATAAATGCCTTCAATCTATGTTCAAACTGAGGTAAAAAGATAAAAACCATGTATTTTTTAACGTTTACTGTACAGATTCGAAGTCATAATATTTACTTATAGGTTTTCATTCATACGACCTTTACAGATTCCTAGTCACAATTTTAACAGATTTTCAGTTGGGACAACCTTTACAGTTTCTTACTCGTCATGACCTTTACAGATCCTTAATGAATATTCTATTTGTTTTATATTTCAATTGTAACAATGCCCATAATTGTAACAATGCCCATAATTCAATTTCAACAATAATAAAATAGAATGAATAATACAAAAATACATAAAAAACACATACTTTTCTGTTTGATTTTATACTTTTCTAACAAATACAAAAAATGAGTCTTGTTATTGCACTGATAATTGATTAAAATTGACTGTCATCTTGTCAATGACTTCATAGATGGGTGTAATCCTTAGATAACACGACGGAAAATCACGGTTACCGTTTACTGCGGTCTGAGAGACAGTTGTATTTAATTGGTATTTGCAACGGAAATCCTTGTTCTTTCAGACGACAGAGAAATTATACCTTATATAGTTCATTACTGTCCGTGATTGAAGTCATTTCCTGATTAACGCTATAGATGTGGTTGATTATTCAAAGTGGGAAATCAAGTTAAGCTACGATCAACAGACTTAATTTAAAGGGATTTACAATGATTAACAAATTGACGAATTAATATGCTGAACAAATGTAGTAAAGTGACAATATTTATGCAGCACACGAAACTAACAACGTTCAGAGGAACATCTACGGAAGTTTTATGAGAGAGATGTAAGCTCGAGAACAAAGTTTGAAGACAGTATTTAAAAAGTATATAAGAGCTTTAAAATATAAAATCTCCTACACAGAAAACAGAATGACAAAATTGTATTTATTCTTACGATAAGAATTTAATATGATTATAGAAAACATTTTTCAGACTGTATTCGTACGTTTGGCCTTATCGTTATTACTACAAAGCTAATCAACGGGTAACTTAAACGAAAAACTAAACTTAACTCAGATTTTCTAACTTGAATGAGATTGGCAATAAGATAAGATAAGATAATTTTATTGGTTCAAAATCCAAAATTATAAGATTGTTACCAAGACAATAGACATTGACTATACATGAACATACAAACATAATCTGACCACATTTATAAACATTATATATGTAACTGTATATCCCCTCCATTATTAAGAGAAAATATTGTTACAATAATAAATGAATGTTTATAATCTCTGCTGAGGAGGTGGAACCACAAAGTTATTAAGTACTCAATAAAGTATTTCTAGAATTATACATGGTGCTTATGAATTTTACAATAATTTTAATTATATCAGTCTCACAACAGGTATACAAAAATTTAAATCTTGCTTCATTAGTCATATTTAAAAAAGAGGGAACTATTTCACTAATTTTGAAAAATAATTGTTCTCTAATTGTATTTAGTTTTGTACATATTATAGTGAAATTTGATTCATCTTCTACTTCTAAAAGACACAAGGGACAAATTCTTTCTTCTACAGGTGTTTTAGTGTGTCGTCCTTGTTCAATTTTAAGAACACTATTACTTATGCGAATTTTGGCAAAATGTCCTATTACTTTTCTGTTAATATTAAACAATAAATAGGTTTCCAATTTGTAATTTTCTTTGAGCTGTCTATATGTTCTGAGCTTATTACCGTGCAATGATTTATCATCACAAAAAATATTTTCTTTCCAATAATTCAGATATCTATCATTAAGTTTGGTAAGAAGTGCATATAATAAACGCTTTTTTGAAATAGTATCATGATTTTCCAAAACATGTGAAAAATTTAATGTAGCAAATAGCTGTTCAATCTTTTTCGCAAATCCATTGGTTAATTGCAGGTTTGAACTATATATATCTTTAAGTAAACAATTATTATCAGATTTTATCACATGCAACCAGAAGCCAATTGACAGTTTTAATGCTTCTATAAAAACTGGATACATACCAAGTTCAGCTAGTACTGCTAAATTGACAGCTGTTATGATTATGTTAATCAACCAATTAACAATATTTAAGTTAAATGATATGATAAGATATGGTTTTAGTGAGATAAACACACCAATTTATAAAATACGAAAGTTATGGGATATGATATAGAGAATGGAAACGGGGGAGTGTCAAAGAGAAAACAACCTAACCAAACAGCATAAAACAACACAAGGCCACCAATGGGTCTTCAACGCAGCGAGAATATCCCGAAACTGGAGACGGGCTTCAGCTGGCCTTAAACAATAACAGCGAAAAGGACGACTCACTAAACACCGAAACATACAAATGAATCAAAATTTTTAAATACACACACGACTAACAGAGGCTAGAGGTTCTTGACTTGGGACAGGCTCAAAAATGCAGTGGTGTTTAACATGTTTTGTTAGATCTAAATCCTCCCCTATAACTCTAGGAAATGTGGAAAAAACAAACACACAGCAATACACACAGTAAAACTCAGTTTAAAAGAAGTCCTATTCCGATATTATAATAAATTACAGATAATACTACTCAAAATGACAATGATCAACATAAATTAATAAAGGACTATAAACAGTATTGACATGACAGCTCAAGACCTCAATTAAACTGATCGAAAGGTTATGTCTTTATCATATGAACATTTAATGTTTATGTATTTTTATGTAGCATTTAGTGTGTTTTAGATGTTGACAAAATTATTTTTGAAGATCACATTCCTTTTTATTTAGACTGGTCCGTTTATTATTACAAGATATTGGGCAGCCGCCAATGAAACAATAATCCACCAAAGATGATGTCAAATATAATGTTACACTATTATTCTTGATTTAAATGATTCTTTTTTAAATCCATCAAACAAAAATTACTAAATAAAGGCTCGACATTTTTCTTTAAAAAAAGATGACAAAAGGTTTGCTAAACATAATTTAGTAAAGGAAAGGCGTTTTGGCAAACAGTAGCTAAGAACGATTACTAAACTAAAATGGGTTTGAAAAGTTGAAAATATACAAGGTTTTGTAGGTTGTAGGTCAATGATATACACAGCACTTATGGACAAAAGGATGCAATTTTGGTTTAGTTATTAATATGTTTATGCAACTAGGAAATTGTTTGTTTGATAAATAAACTCATAATGGGTACCAGGCTTAAAAAGACGCGCGTTTCGCCTACAAAACCCTCATCAGTGACTCGAATTTAAAAAGTTTAAAAGGCCAATATAGTATGAAGTTGAAGAGCATTTAGGACCAATAATTCCGAATGAAAAAATTGACGGAGAAACTGCTTATACCTGAATCTATTGAAGAAATTGATAATGTCATGAATATGGTCATAATCATTAATGAAATGTTTAAAAAACTTTGAATTTTTCGAAATACTAGGGATTTTCTACCCAAGGAATAGATCACCTTAGCTGTATTTGACAAAACCTTTCGGAACTTTGGGTCTTCAAATGCTCTTCAACCTCGTACTTTATTCGGCCTTTCAATTTTTTTTATTCGAGCGTCACTGATGAGTCTTTTGTAGACTAAACGCTCGTCTATGAAGAGTTTATTTTCTACATCAATCAAAACTTGTTACGAATGGGGTCGCAATTTTTCGTTTATTAACAATATTAAGCAGCGCAAATAAGTCATAATTGATACAGGCTTATGTGAAAATGATGTTTGCAAATTAAATACTATGTTGAGGGTGTTTTAGAGGGAAAAGAAAAGAATAGAAAAAAGTAAACAGAGCTCTAGCTGGTTTATACCCGACTTCTATGCATTTAAACTTCTAATATTGCTAATTGCAAGTCTTCAAATAATTCAGTGTTTATCAGCTGTATGTTGAAAATTGAATAATACAGAACGTTGTAGTCATTGTTAAGAAATACCAATTTTACAATCAGAAAAGGACAAAAGAACAAACACCGGAAATAAATAGTACACTTTCTAATTTTAATTAAAAAGTTCAATGAAACAGGGCATTTTGGAAGTGGAAAGACAAAAATTCAAAATGATAAATTCTGGAGGTACCAATGCTTTCGGTTTTCAAAATTTGTAAAGGAATGGGAACAAATATCAAACGAATAGGTGGTTTTCTATGTCATAACGGTTGTAGATGAAGGTTCCAGAAACATGTGTTGGTATGCGTAATTATGCTTTTCTTTCATAAATTTGATTTTATAAACCTATTTTTCGACCGATTAGACAACAAAAAGCAGTTACAATATATGAACAGTTTTTATTTCAGAAATATGGAAAATAGACCAAGTGTGTTCCAATTCATAAAATGTTAAAAGTTTGGTTTTCATGTTTCAAAAACAATTGACAACTACCTAACGTCAGTCATAATCTTCATACATCGAATTTGAATCTGCAAAGACAGCATTTGAACTATGTCGTCAGCATAGAAATATAAATTGATTAAGCTATTTAATAGCATAAACGGTACAAAATTTTTTTCTGCACCAGATGCGCATTTCGATAATCAATGTCTCTTCAGTGATGCTCGAGGTCAAAATATTTGAAAATCCAAAGCTTATCACAAATATGAAGAGCTATAAACAAAAAAGGACCAAAAAGTATAGCAAAAGCTGGGCAAGGAATCAAAATGCATAAAGGATAACAGGAATTACTCAGATATAAGACGATACAGGCAACCAAATCAAAAACCAACTCCTCCACGAAAATATATACAAACAAAGACAAAGAAGGGGTGTGACCGTGCACCCCCATTTACATATCTAGAACATATGTCGTATAACTTTACATCTAAGAGATGCTTATTTGTATATAAAAGTATTCAAGAAATATGGAAAAATATTTTAGCGTAATTTTTCGTCATTACAAACTATAACAAATTCAAGTCCCTGCTTCATTGCTTTTCCCCGACAAAATCATGAACGTCTTTATAAATATCTTCTTCTGATCTGGGAAAACCAACATCGGTACGACAAGCATATGTACTTGGGTATATATGATGAATTTAAGGTATATATATATATAAACATGATAAAACTCCATTTGCGACTGTGATTGAAGATAAGTTTTGAAATGTTAAGTTTGTCCCAATTAGCATTTTAACAAACAATAGCTCAAAACGATTTATAACATTCATTCGTTTGGAAAAGTTTAAAACTTGAATTTTTGCAAGATATTGGTCAATTTTCTACAGCCTAGGCTATACTTCCCGAAGCATTTGGTACTTAATTTAAGACTACTGTAACGAAAACTTTAACAGATTGAGAGTTTCCTTTTGTTTTAGATATGTTGCAAAAAGAGCATTTTGAACAATTCAAATAAACGTCTCTAAATGTAACCTGTAAAACAATGTTGTACTCTTACCATTCAGAAAATGTTGTGCTTATATTAACGCTACCACTTTTCCTGAAGATCCAAAACTAATTCATAAAATGAAGAGCTTATAAATCAAAAAGGAAAAAGAAAGTATAGCAAAAGCAGGTCAAGGAATCAGAGCTTTGCATGAGGGAGATATATTCCCTTGTAATCTAATATAATATCCAAACCAAAATTTCCCAACACCAAATTTTAAGAACACAATATCCGTATTGTAATGCCTAAACATAAGTACTGGCTACTTACAAATGTTCATAATGAAAAATACCTCCATAAATGTAACAGAAAAACTCGCCTAAGATGCCAGATTTTTTTATAACTTGGTACGCCAGACGCGCGTTTCGTCCACATAAGATTAACCAGTGACACTCCAATAAAAACAGTTGGAAGACCAAATCAAAGAAACAAAACTGATGCATTAAAAACCGACATTTCCGAAAAGATGTGCCAAAGAAAAGATTGTTTCTCTTCGACATTTTTAGTATAACTAATATCATAGATATAAGAAGATGTGGTATGAGTGCCAATGAGACAACTCTCCATCCAAGTCAAAATTTATAATAGTAAACCATTATAGGTCAAATTACGGTCTTCAACACGGAACCTTGGCTCACACCGAACAGCAAGCTATAAAGGGCCCCAAAAATTACTAGTGTAAAACCATTCAAACGGAAAAACCAACGGTCTAATCATGTCTGATCAAAGTCGCAATATTTTTGTTCAAGCTTTTGAAGGAAATAACCTATTGACACAATTGGATCCTTGGCACATAAAGAAATGAGGAAACAAGATGAATTCGAGTTGTTTTAATGGCAAATAAACATCGAAGAACTGTATTTGCACAGTTGATTTCTAAATGGATAATATGAACAGCATAAAAGTTATGGAAAATAGACAAGTAGACAGCACTAGAGGGGAAACAAACGGTCTTCGATAATGGACGAGATTTCCAAACCATATATATAAGCAACCTTCTAAATCCCCTATTTTGGTCGTGAAGTAATTCACAGAAATTACCAAAAATTTGCTATTAAAGCCAATTTACTAAATTCAAAAAATATTGACGACAGCTACTAACAAGGTCTCTGACTTGGGACAGTCGATTTTCAAACCCAGGATTTTCGGTATACGAATGTAGAGTGTACCGTACCTTGATAATAAACTTATAAATCTTGGTGTTTATAGGGTAACGATTTGGAAAAAATGAATTGAAAAAAACAAATATATACGAGTGTTATAAATTTTATCCAGTTATCGAGTCTCGGTGTGTGAATCTAGTATTTCCATTTAAACATATTTTATTTTCTACATTGTATAGATATAGCATCAAAGACAAGTTATCACAATTTAGTAAGACGTCTTCTAAACAATAATTTGTTATTTAGCTTTTCAAACTGTTTAAAGCTTTATTGTGTCGATAAAGTAAGTTCTATTTGGTGCGTCAATTGCGCATTAAGATAGAAAAAAAAAGGAATGCTGTCATTTTTTCTAATTAACAATGCGGCAGATACCAAGGAGATATTCATAACTCATAAGTCAAAGAGAAAATGACAACGCCATGACAAAATACTGCCACATCTACAACTTTACAGATTCAGAAATATAAATAGAGAGCCGTTTAATGTAGAAATACTGCCACATCTACAACTTTACAGATACAGAAATATAAATAAAGAGAGCCGTTTAATGTAGAAATACTGCCACATCTACAACTTTACAGATACAGAAATATAAATAAAGAGAGCCGTTTAATGTAGAAATACTGCCACATCTACAACTTTACAGATACAGAAATATAAATAAAGAGAGCCGTTTAATGTAGAAATACTGCCACATCTACAACTTTACAGATACAGAAATATAAATAAAGAGAGCCGTTTAATGTAGAAATACTGCCACATCTACAACTTTACAGATACAGAAATATAAATAAAGAGAGCCGTTTAATGTAGAAATACTGCCATATCTACAACTTTACAGATACAGAATTATAAATAAAGAGAGCCGTTTAATGTAGAAATACTGCCACATCTACAACTTTACAGAGTCAGAAATATAAAGAGAGAGCCGTTTAATGTAGAAATACTGCCACATCTACAACTTTACAGATTCAGAAATATAAATAGAGAGCCGTTTAATGTAGAAATACTGCCACATCTACAACTTTACAGATACAGAAATATAAATAAAGAGAGCCGTTTAATGTAGAAATACTGCCACATCTACAACTTTACAAATACAGAAATATAAATAAAGAGAGCCGTTTAATGTAGAAATACTGCCACATCTACAACTTTACAGAGTCAGAAATATAAAGAGAGAGCCGTTTAATGTAGAAATACTGCCACATCTACAACTTTACAGATTCAGAAATATAAATAGAGAGCCGTTTAATGTAGAAATACTGCCACATCTACAACTTTACAGATACAGAAATATAAATAAAGAGAGCCGTTTAATGTAGAAATACTGCCACATCTACAACTTTACAGATACAGAAATATAAATAAAGAGAGCCGTTTAATGTAGAAATACTGCCACATCTACAACTTTACAGATACAGAAATATAAATAAAGAGAGCCGTTTAATGTAGAAATACTGCCACATCTACAACTTTACAGAGTCAGAAATATAAATAAAGAGAGCCGTTTAATGTAGAAATACTGCCACATCTACAACTTTACAGATACAGAAATATAAATAAAGAGAGCCGTTTAATGTAGAAATACTGCCACATCTACAACTTTACAGATACAGAAATATAAATAGAGAGCCGTTTAATGTAGAAATACTGCCACATCTACAACTTTACAGAGTCAGAAATATAAATAAAGAGAGCCGTTTAATGTAGAAATACTACCACATCTACAACTTTACAGATACAGAAATATAAATAAAGAGAGCCGTTTAATGTAGAAATACTGCCACATCTACAACTTTACAGATACAGAAATATAAATAGAGAGCCGTTTAATGTAGAAATACTGCCACATCTACAACTTTACAGATACAGAAATATAAATAAAGAGAGCCGTTTAATGTAGAAATACTGCCACATCTACAACTTTACAGAGTCAGAAATATAAATAGAGAGTCGTTTAATGTAGAAATACTGCCACATCTACAACTTTACAGAGTCAGAAATATAAAGAGAGAGCCGTTTAATGTAGAAATACTGCCACATCTACAACTTTACAGATACAGAAATATAAATAGAGAGCCGTTTAATGTAGAAATACTGCCACATCTACAACTTTACAGAGTCAGAAATATAAATAAAGAGAGCCGTTTAATGTAGAAATACTGCCACATCTACAACTTTACAGAGTCAGAAATATAAATAAAGAGAGCCGTTTAATGTAGAAATACTGCCACATCTACAACTTTACAGAGTCAGAAATATAAATAAAGAGAGCCGTTTAATGTAGAAATACTACCACATCTACAACTTTACAGATACAGAAATATAAATAAAGAGAGCCGTTTAATGTAGAAATACTGCCACATCTACAACTTTACAGATACAGAAATATAAATAGAGAGCCGTTTAATGTAGAAATACTGCCACATCTACAACTTTACAGATACAGAAATATAAATAAAGAGAGCCGTTTAATGTAGAAATACTGCCACATCTACAACTTTACAGAGTCAGAAATATAAATAGAGAGTCGTTTAATGTAGAAATACTGCCACATCTACAACTTTACAGAGTCAGAAATATAAAGAGAAAGCCGTTTAATGTAGAAATACTGCCACATCTACAACTTTACAGATACAGAAATATAAATAGAGAGCCGTTTAATGTAGAAATACTGCCACATCTACAACTTTACAGAGTCAGAAATATAAATAAAGAGAGCCGTTTAATGTAGAAATACTGCCACATCTACAACTTTACAGAGTCAGAAATATAAATAGAGAGCCGTTTAATGTAGAAATACTGCCACATCTACAACTTTACAGAGTCAGAAATATAAATAAAGAGAGCCGTTTAATGTAGAAATACTGCCACATCTACAACTTTACAGATACAGAAATATAAATAAAGAGCAGTTTAATGTAGAAATACTGCCACATCTACAACTTTACAGATACAGAAATATAAATAGAGAGCCGTTTAATGTAGAAATACTGCCACATCTACAACTTTACAGAGTCAGAAATATAAATAAAGAGAGCCGTTTAATGTAGAAATACTGCCACATCTACAACTTTACAGATACAGAAATATAAATAGAGAGCCGTTTAATGTAGAAATACTGCCACATCTACAACTTTACAGAGTCAGAAATATAAATAAAGAGAGCCGTTTAATGTAGAAATACTGCCACATCTACAACTTTACAGAGTCAGAAATATAAATAAAGAGAGCCGTTTAATGTAGAAATACTGCCACATCTACAACTTTACAGATACAGAAATATAAATAGAGAGCCGTTTAATGTAGAAATACTGCCACATGTACAACTTTACAGATACAGAAATATAAATAGAGAGCCGTTTAATGTAGAAATACTGCCACATCTACAACTTTACAGATACAGAAATATAAAGAGAGAGCCGTTTAATGTAGAAAAAAAAAACAAGAAAACTTTGAAATATAAAAATCAAATTAATATATTATTTGTTTTAGTGAAATGAAGAAATTTGCATTGAACAACTTGGGAATACTTTAAGCGTTATAATCATTGTAAATTCTGCAATTCAACTATGCACTGCAAATAAGAAGATGCTCACAAAATGATCAATACGAAACTTACATACCATTTCATAAATCAATACCTGAGAGGGTTTTAGTGATGAAAGATTACTTTAAGATAATTTTTATTCTGTTCCTCTCGGTCTGTTTCTCGCTTATATTGTGGACATCCTTTCCAAGATTGTCCTACTTAAATACAAAACATAATATGACTGAAATAAACGGAAACGAAATAACAGATATCCTAGACATTCTAAAAATTGAAAAAAGCAACAGAACCTAATTTAATTAATTATTTAAGTATTATAATCCCGTATGTATTTCCCATCTGGCTCCTAGAAATAAAAAAGATTCGTTTTTCGTTTTTTCTGTTTTTAAAGCATCATGTAAAGTGTGGCATATCAGTTCACTATTTAAGTTAAAAGGAAATTTATCTCCGGCTATTTAGTAAAAATGGTTTTTAACCTATTTTGGAAACCAATCGAGATTATAAGATGAAGAATTAAAATATTGTGTACTGTGCTTCACCGGTTCTTTTTAATTTTTTTGTGATTTCTATTAGAAATCCACACCTACTCTAAGAGCTTTTTACAAATCATTTTCAAAACTTAGCTAATTTCTATTACGAAAAATGCGAAAAAATATATTGTTTTCGAAATTCAACGCAACGAAAACTTAAATTAAAACTAAATATAACCATGAAATTCTGATAGGTTTTTAATCATAAAATTTTGTGAATTACTTTAGCGATGATCATAAATTGAACAATCGCGTTTCAAAATATTCCAAAACCAAATTTTTAGGTGCGCTGCATTTACCTACAGATAAGCATACTCATAACGTGTCCAGTTATTCATAATTCGTATATGATTTGTATATCTTCAAAACTTAAATAGGAAGGTCCATTAATTTTTTTTTCCCTTGGTTACACTTCGATACACGATGTTGTCGAAACTTCTTTCGTAACCTATTCATGTCCGATACACATGCATGGGATCCATGGGTTCTAAGAAAATTCAAATATCGAAACATAAACACTACAGAACTGTTATACTTATTTTAGATGCATCACAAAAAGAAATATTGCAGCTTGGAAAAATGTATAAAATAAGAATGAAATAGAATTCCGCGAATTTTCATGAATGATCTTTGCGCATTAATTAACGTCATTGCAAACATGGCGTCATACGAATCAATACTGTAATTTCGTTACAAGTACGCTTCAAATTCGGATAATATCTCCTTAAAAGTTTTTGAGGTAGGTGTTGTTCATTTTCGATTTTATTGCATTAGTCTAACATTTATGATTCCACTCAGTCAATATGGCAGTTCACTCCTTAGTTACGACATTTCAACTGTGGATATGACGGTTAATATATGCAAAATGAAAGAAAATAAAATTTTAAATAAAAGTTGCAAATGTTTTGGTTAAGAATTATCAGGTTCAAACACATATTTTATAAAGGTGATTGATGTGTAAACTGGGTCGCTTACTCACAAACTTTACTTCATCTGACTAACTTAATTATACGTCTAGTATCTTTGATGAGTATGTTTTCAAAATTAAATATCGTACAACTTGTAAACTTTTAGTTTTCAATCATTTCAACTCCTGAATATCTTTAGCCTTCCTATTCTTTGGAATCGAGCGCAACTTTTGACTCTAAAATAGACACAACGCGGGTCTGGACTAGTAAATTGTAAGCCCAGTATATTTTTTGATTTTTACAACCACTTGGTCGATGCCACTGCTAGTGGACGTTTTGTACCAGGGGTATCAACAGTCTGGTAGTCAATACTTCTGTGTTGGAGATGAATATCATTTATATGGTAATTTTTGCATTCTTCATAAAATGTAAAAATAATTCATAACACTAAGGTTGTTCCAATCCAATGAACAGATGGTTTTAGACATGATCAAAGAAGCCACGTTATTTAATTTCACTTCCAGATATACTGATGATGTTCTTTCCATTAACAATCCGAACTTTTCTGATTTGGTTCTATTAATATATCCCCAAGAGCTAGAAATTAAAGAAACAACAGACACGGCTTCCTCCGCCTCATTTTTAGACTTATACCTTAAATTTGACATACACAGTCATCTCAATACCAGAATCTATGAGAAACGAGATGATTTTAATTTAATAAGGATTCGGTCCCAGTACTTAAAATCTTTCAATCCTTTATAGTTGTATTTTACATATATAAATATAATCGTATAATAAAAAAGCAAAATGAGGTTGTTAAATTTGATGTATGCCTTTTTATTTTAACTGTTAAGTCTGTTTTTGTGATATCCATTTGACGTGACTCTGTACTTATGCATCCCGTCATACATTGAACGACAAAATTATTTTAGGCGTATTTGTTAGTGCAAAACCAGTTTTAGTTTGATAAACTTTCCATTTGTTAATGAGAACCGGTTTTAAACTGGTTTCGAACTGAAACTGGTTCGCCGTTTGTTATTCTCAAACCGAAACTGGTTCAAGAAACTATTCAAACTACGTTCATGGGTGGTTTGTGGTTTCGGTTTAGGATTTAAATGGAGGCAATGTTGATGCAGTGTAGTAGTCGCGAAAAGATTTATGCAGATTCTATGATCAAATTGATTTTTCTAATGGATTCAATACTTATATGTATAACCTTTTTGTGTTTGGTGTTTTTTTTAGCTGCACATCGTTTTATATAGATAATTAATGTTCATTATAAACACTATTCATTTGTTTCTGTTATTGCTATTTTTTCTAGTCTGACAGTTAGATCTAGTTGTCTTTTTGTATGAATTGGCAATTAAAAAAAAACACGTTTTAAATTGTTAATTTTTATTTGTTGTGAATTGGAAAATACTGAAATGACGAATAAATGTTTATGAGATAACAATCCAAAAATATGTAAACCTTTCTATGCATGCTATAATTCAAAACTGTGAAGTAAACGGAAATAGCCTATGAAAACAAGAGCAAATGAAATTGTTAGAATTGTTAAAATTTGTGATTAGGACTACATTTCCAGGTCCATGATATCTGGTCTATATGTTGTTGCATTAAATTAAGCATAACTCATTGTCATGTTAAATTAAAAAAAAAGGCTCCATTCTCCAATTGGTCTATGAACACTGAAACATTTGACAGGTAACATGTAAGAGTTTATGATTAGGTATGTTGATGGGAAACCACCATTGATAATTCATTGATATTGGTATGCAGTTTGCACATCTCATTTTAACAGAGATTTTTATAATTTGACTTGGTGCGTCTGTCAGTATCTTACCAATAATGAATTCAGAGACTGGTTAAGTTTAATTTTATGTCTAAATTTTAAGTAAAAACTCACATCTTCGACTCTGCAGTGTCAGACGGACTATGTACATCACAAAAATTATTTATTTCTTCAATCTCCCTAACCCCTCTTCAATGTACTCATTCATGTACATTTTGTAAGAGGCATAACTCGTGTAGCAAGCAACAGCTCAAAGCTACTTTTAATAGGCACCAACCTTCACCCTAATCTGAAACAAAAGTGTAACATCACAACATAGAAAGACACACTATAAATTTTCAATTGAAATGGCTGAACTCAATCAAAAGACATATTAACACTAGTGAACATACACTGAACGAATAAATTTGATCTATGATACAATGTACATACAAAAATCAAAAGCACATGTAGTATAACGGAATCACCAAGTAAATGTGCATTATCTGGGAACACCTCTTTGCGTTGTTGAATACTGGAGAGAAACAAACGGAGTCAGGCCATCCACAAAATACATAAAAAAATATACAAGAAATGCTTATTGCTATCACGTATACCCTGTAGATTTATTGAATGGAAAGATTTGCGATTAATGTAGTTTCCGTGGAACTCTCTAGGTGCGCTAATAGAAATGTGTGTGCCGTCAATTACACCTAAATCTTTAAACCGGGCCGTAACTACCAATGAGCCTCGTCTGAATTTCTGGCAAAAAAAAATAATAATTTCAATAAAGAAAAAAAAATATGGAGAAAGTTAGGCATGCAGAGGGTAAAACACATCTTTGCATTTTTACATCAAGAATTAAGTAATGCATATTTCGAATAGTAACTTATGTTGACGTGCAGCTTCTGCACTTTTATTTCAACGTAAGGTATCAAACTCTCTGTATCTGATTACCATTGCCAGTAAACCAACATTTGGTTATGCAATTATTAAATATCGCGAAAATGAATTATTAATAATGGATATTTCCCACATTATCAGTGCGCAAAGTAAATAAAAATTTAAATGGTTTGAATTCTTCAACTTACTAGGTCAATACTTATTTCAAGAAGCATTCACAGATCACACATGAATACCAAAGTATCCCAAACTTTGTGTGTAGTTCTCTTTCAAATAAAAGGAAGATTTGAGGCATTTTCAAATGTTTTGCTACAAACCTGGCTGCTATTTGTTTGGTTTAACAGTAAGTTGGCTGTCTTTCAGCTATATAATAGAGGGCAGGATTTGTGATCATTCCTTTCGAATGTTAATTAGACAGGAGAAGACCTTGACAAACTAACAATTTGATTGCTTGATACTTACAATTTCCACAGAGTATTGTGGGAGTACTTCAGGCTGGCGAAAAAAAACGGTCGTACAATTAACCATGGTAAAGGTGACTAGAGAGCATATAATTTGTTTCATTATTGATTCGGGTGTTATGCATTTATAAAATAATATTAGTAAAATACATTAAATCATAGATACAATTCCAAGCGTAACTTCTTTTAAAGTAGTCAGACGATGGAATCTTAGTGGCACAGAAAGGTTGAACTAGCATTCACAGACAGTGACTAGATTCCACTCTTTGTGTTTTATTTAAGTGTTGAAAAATGTGTGTTATTTTTAAATGAAGCGTTGACCACACACACTTGTCTCGCATTTTCCACTATCAAACATATACCCTACTGTAAATTGTACATAATTGGTGGTATAAATTCGAGGCAAGTAGGGGGCCTCGGTGGCCGAGTGGTCTAAGTAGTTACTACTGTAATCACTAGCCAGTCAACACTGAGGTTGTGAGTTCGAACCCCGCTCGTGCGGGTGCACTCGTCTCCAATCTTAATTGACTAGGATTGTCAGTTTTCCTATCGAAGGTCGGTGGTTTTCTCCGGGCACTCCGGCTTCCTCCACCAATAAAAACTGGCCGCCACGAAATAGCCCAAAAGCGGTGCTTAAAAGTGGCGTTAAAACACCAAAAATCAAAATCAAATCGAGGCAAGTATCTGTAAACTGGCTCTGATAGCCTATAACAGTTCTTGATACGGTAAATATGAAATAATAACAATAAATCTGATACAAAAAACGAAGGTAACAAGATATATTTAGAACCATAATATTACAAGTTTTAAATAAACTTTACATTTGTTGAAAAATATCTAAACTTTAACCAGTTTTGCAACCTAACCCAAAACCAAACCAAACCAGTTTTAAACCAAAACCTAAAACTAAAACCAGTTTTTCTGTAACAAATACGCCTTATATTTCTACCTGTGTGACGTCAAACGCGCGATTCTACGTCAGAGTTAATGTTAATCTAACCATGTGTCTGTCAGGGTAAGGATTCGGTCCCAGTACTTAAAATCTTTCAATCCTTTATGGGTGTATTTTATATATATAAATAAAATTGTATAATAAAAAGCAAAATGAGGTTGTTAAATTTGATGTATGCCTTTTTGTGCTTCTTTGTTAAATTTGTTTGTTTTTATAGTGATTAAGATGATAACACAGTGTTGACTGTTGTACCCCTATTTTTGACATTTTGACCTATTGTATCTGTTTGTTTTGTTCACGCATCGTTGTCAATATAATGGAATTTGATGTGACTGTCATACAAGTGAGAGGTTTAGCTAGCTATAAAACCAGGTTCAATCCACCATTTTCTACATAAGAAAATGCCTGTACCAAGTCAGGAATATGACAGTTGATATCCATTCGGTTGATGTGTTTGAGCTTTTGATTTTTGATTTTGAATTTTCCTCGGAGTTCGGTATTCTTGTGATTTTACTTTTTAGCCAGGTTGGGCACTTTTTGGAACATTTGGTTTTAAATTCTCTTTAACTTCGTAATTGATTTAGCCATTCAATAGCTCAGTTAAAAGCTGACAAGAGTCGTATGTAGAAGAAAAGTGCGTCTGGTATATCAAATTATTAGCCTGGTACCTTTGCTGAGTTTATGCTCGTTAAATTTTATATAAAAAATTTTTTCCACTAGCATAAATTTTTAGAAGTAAAGAGTAGTTTTGGTGTCCAATACACTTATGCACAGATGAAAAAAAAAATGCATTCTTTATTATAATAATTATAATGAAATCTTTTACCTTCTTTAAAAAGGCTGAGAATCTTAGTTCGAAAAAAAAGTTCAATTATCTTATATTTCGGTCACGGACAAGTCCCTCATCATCTACGAGCACGAATACCTCATTTGGTGTCACCTATTTCTGGACATAAGCTTCCAAATAATGCCGATATCTTGACTGCTAACATTTTTGTACTTATGAACGTACAAAAAAAATATTCTTTTCCAAATCCGCTAAAGCAATTGATTGAAATCGACGAATCAATGTAGGAATGTAGACTTCATTTTCAAAATTTTAATATTCTTTATTAACAAAATTATCTTTCGAAATTTCATATAAAATATTCTTATGATGGATAATGTATAGAGTAAATACAAAATACATTACATCAACAATACTGTGTTTCACTGTGAAAAAAATACTTGTTTAGTTTTCATGTAATTAATTCTGCTAAATGATTAATTTGTCAAAAAGCGTGATCATTTGACGCACAGAGATACAAAAAATAAATAATGTAGTCAAATTGTAAATCGGTACATGATCAACCGTTATTTACTTAAATCATTTATATTTAATACATGACATTTGATTATTACATGCATAATTACATACATTTGTCTTGAACATATTCAAATAATGTACAAAGCTCTGCATCCTTCACTGTATTCATTGAATATAAGCACTTTAGTGATTTTTTATCCTTTCTTTGAATATGTTTATACTTGCTGCCTGGCTCGGTGTCTGAATTGGCAGTGAAGAATATGTGTGTTTGTTGTTTGTAATCTCAGTTCACGACCACCACCCAAGCACTCATATCTAAATTTTCGCATAGGGCTATATTACACAGGTTAGAAATATAATAAGTAATGGTATCAATCATTTCTTTTTCAATTTTTGGTAAATTACCTCATCAAATTAGCCTCAAAATGTGCATTCTCGATCCGTATATATGTTGCAGTAAATTTGTATAATTAGAGATTATGTATAATCCCTGAAACTTTATGGGATTTTGATTAAGAGCAAAAGTTAAATAATTTATTCCATAAAATCATATTTAAAAATCTTTCGAAACATAAATATATATCTTCAACACAATATTCGAATACAAATCAATTATTTTCACAAACTGCATAGAAAATTTGCTCTGCTTTCTTTTCTTTTTTTTCTTGGCAACAACATCCAACTTGAAAAAACCTTGTTCTTCACATATTGAATCTGATTTATCATCACGTTAAAGAGAAATAAAGTGTCCATAATGCCTTCGTCACACCGAACTCGTTCACACTTCCTACTGAACATCATCCGAGCGGGCTTAAACTGTGTGCAAACGGAGTGAATAATGTGATCGAGTAAGGAACTACTGTAGATCGAACGGATTTCGACGTATAAGGAATGAAGTAGAACTAGTTACGAAGTGGTTTAAACTGACTAGAGACGGGCTTGGGCTGCTTGGAAACGCTGTCCAAATGAGGTGATTGGACCCAATCGGAACTGGATATAAACGGACTGCAGACGGGATGAAGACTAGATAAACGAATCGAGAACTGTTTAACACTAACTAGCTATATCGTCGCATAATAAACATTATCCGGCCAAAGCTATATGTTCTAGCCAGACCACAACCCGTTTTTGTAGGGATAGGTTCGGACTTCTTGAGAACTAGTTTGGTGTGACTCAAACCGATTCCTTGTGTAGGATCTGAGAATACTTTTATGTTTCGTAGCCAGGCATCCTTTGTATAGTCCTTTCATGAACGATGGCCATTATATTTTTGGGGTCTCCCTTTCTGCGATCAACATTCGGAATCAGTATCTAAACATTACAGTCAATGTTGACCTGCGCAAAAATGTATTCAATCTGTCAAGCATGCTTTCTGTCTGTTTTTCTGGGCCGTTATTAAATATCTGTTTCACACAGATGTAGACGGATATGTTCAAATCCTCGTAACCACAATCCACTCCTCCTTTTCCCCGAATGTGACCTACCGAACCAGACTTAACAGGGGTTTGTACTTACATGAGCAACACGACGGGTGCCATATGTAGAGCAGGACCTTTCGGAGCACCTGAGACCACCACTGGTATTTGGTGGGGTTCATGTTGCTCAGTCCTTATTGTTCTATGTCGTGTTTTATATACTGTTGTTTGTCTTATGGTCTTTTTTTTTTTGCCATGGCGTTGTCATTTTATTTTCGACTTATGAGTTTGAATGTCCCTTTGATATCTTTCGCCTTTATTTACAATTAGTTTGCTAAGTTTTAATTCCTTGTTCATTTGGAACATAGAAAACAAAAACAAAATATTTATCAATAACCTTCATCGCCTTTATTTTACCACAAATTACATGCACTGTGCATTTATATTCAGAACATGGATGTGCATTTGACATTGTTTTGGAAAACAATACAATTCATGGCATACATGTACATATCATTGAGAATGTTGGTATTATTAGTTTCAATTTTAAATACTTTTTTGGTTTATGAGTTTATGTGGTTCAACACAGCTAAGTAGCATATCACTGGAAAAATTAGTCACTTGAGATATGATAAATGAACAGGGAAATAAAAACTGTCCTCCTGATCCTTAAAGGGGTAAGAAATACAAATGATTTTGTTGTCTATGTTTCATTTGTTTTTATAAAACAAAGGTTCTTTGAATTATTGATAATCCCTGAAATCATATCTGGGAATTTGTAAAATAAGTCTTAAAATTTTCAGTGATTATGTGAAGTCACTGGTCATTTTCAAGAATTATATATATAATCCCTAATGCCTATAGTGATTATGCAAAATGCCTGAAAAAAATCAACCTAACAATATTAGAGTAGATTTGGTTCTTTACTTCCTCCGCGACCAGGTCTTGAACTTTTCACTTCTCACTTCTACGACAACACCCCATAGCATTGCGCAAACGTCTTATCCCCTCCTTTAACTATAGCTGATAAAAATCAACTTTCGTTTCGGGAGGTGTTACCTTCTCGTAGGTTTTAAACAAGGAGGAATAATCACAATACACGAAGTATTTTTAAGTGTACAGGAAACATCATGATTTTTGTGTTTTTTTTCTAAATATACGAATCTGTACACGACTTGATTTAACATTTTATCAATATATATATATATATATATACGCCTACAAAAGTGTACAAAACAACACCAATATTAAAAAAAGGAATATATATCTGTTATCCGAAATATTTATCGACACTTACATTCATTGTTTCTTTTTTTTTAATATTGGTGTTGTTTTGAACACTTTTTCGGGCGTATTATTATTCATTTATTGTGTACCAGCCTCCTCGTATATATATAAAACGTCTAGATATAAGCCAACGATCTCTCTTACGAGGGCACATGATCGTTACGAGTAACAATACCTGTACAAAATAAATAAATTATATATACGCCTAAAAAGTGTACAAAACAACACCTATATTTAAAAAAATGAACCATACCAATCTATTCTGATTTAACCATAATAATCTCACCCTTCCGGAGCACCTGAGATAACCCGCAGTTTTTGGTGGGGTTCGTGTTGATCAGTCTTTGGTTTTCTATGTTATGTTTTGTGTACTGTTGTTTGTCTGTTTGTCTTTTTCTTATTTAGCCATGGCGTTGTCAATTTATTTTCGACTAATGTCTCTTTGGTGTCCTTAGCTTTTTTCTTTACAGTTATACAATTAAAAACCGAACAACGCTTGTATGATTCTAAAATTTCAAAACGACGTAGGTTAAGTATTTACAACAGATACTGCATAGATATGTTTTTAAAAAGAATAGTAATGTGCGATATGAACTGGTACAATCCTAAAATTTCACAGGTGACGAAAGTTAAGTTATTACAACAGAGACTGCATAGAAATACATTCCTAATGAATAGCATTGATTGATTTGAGTTGGTATAATACCAAAATTTCAAATTTGACGAAGGTAAAGTTATAACAACAGAGGCTGCGTATTTACACATCCCAAATGAATATATATATATATATATATATATATATATATAACATACTAGAACAAAGAGATACTAATGGATTTGTCAAACAGTAATTTCAGTGAATATCCTTTTTTTTTTCCTCGTGAGAATAGGAAACTTTTGTTAGGGTAAAAATCTTACTGTCCTTTACGGGCATCGAAATGTTTGAATTAAGAACAGAACATGCCTTATTCGTCTAAGATGATTTTTATATACCCTCAAAAGCATATTCACGTTTTTTTTTTACACAAATATATTTCACCGTTTATCCCTCCATCGAAACATGAAAAAAAAAACACAACAGGAATTGAATGAAAAAAATGCAACTTTTACTGGGTAAAAAACATACTTTTTGTTTGTTTTGAACAGTCATAATACTTATCAATATAATTTACAAAAAAAATAAAAATGTGGAGATGTGACACGATTTGCCAATGAGACCAGGGTCCAAATGACGTGGATGTAAGCAACGTTAATCAAATCAAATCAATTTTATTGGTGTAAAATCCAAATATTGGATTGTTACCAAGACAAAAATGACAATATTTACAAACATACAATAATTAAAGTTAAACAACATTGATATTATATAAGTAAATCATATATTTATATATCTAATTATTTTGGAGTAGATGATACTTTTGCAATAGTGAAAGTAAAATTACAGTATTAATGATATTGTTATAAAATATAACAAAACAAAGATATATGTAATAAAAAATGAAAATAGAAAATATCACAAATTTGTATTACTTAATTAGTTTTTCTTATCAGCTAGGCTATTTCTTAGTACATATAAATCATTAACCCTCAAACAATAAGTTTAGTTATGTCATACTCATTAAATGTAAACATAAATTTAAATTTTTCCTCATCAGTCATTTTGTTGAGAGATGAGACTATACCCTCTACTACCTGAAAAGTTTTTACTTGTGTTTTTTCAAAAATTTGACATTTTAAAGCAAAAAATGATACTCATCCCCAACCCCTTTCTACATAAGGGACATTATCTTTTTTCAATGGGTAATATACGTTGCCTACCCTGTTCAATATTTAGATTGATATTACTTAATCTTATCATAATAAAATTAGATAACATGTATCTGTCTAAATCTATTAATAAAAAAATTTCTAATTTGTAATTTTTTTTTTTTTTTCTTAATTTTCTGTACGTACTTAGTTTGTTACAATTAGGGTTATTTTGGTCATTTGGTTTTCCAGAAATCTATATATTTTTCAGCTAATTTGTTCCCTACAGCATTTATCAGGCATTTTTTGGAGAACGTATTTGATTTTCCCATACATGATTGAACCTATTTTTGAAAGAGCATTTTTCAATTTGGCTGCAAAACCATTATGTAAATTTAAACTACATTTATAGGCATTTGAGGCATAACTTTCTTCTTTTGCATTTATCAAATGAAACCAAAACCTCACAGAAGCCTTTAAAGCATCAATAGCAATAGGTAACATACCTATTTCTGCTAAAACTGCTGTGTTAACTGCAGCTTTATTGACACCAACAAGATATTTAGCAAATTTAATTTGAAATTTTGTTGGCAAAAATGATAAATATCTACATTCTACATTCAATCCTTGAATTGTATTTAACTATCATATCAAGTGCCCATATTTAACTGCAATAAAGTAGTATAGGTTTTAAACAACTTTCAAACAGTTTAAATGTAGATAAATATTTAGTTGATCAGAAAATAAAAAGCTTTCTGATGCAAAACATTGCCTTTAAAGCTTTTTTACACAGATGATTAACTGCATTAGAGAAAATTCCTGAAGACTTGAATAAAATTCCCAAATATGTATATTCATTGGTCAAATCAACTGTCTGCACTTATCACAGTATGTGTTAAGTTTGTCTAAACATCGTTGTAACCAAGACTCTGATTTAGATAATAATACAAGGTCATCTGCATATAACAAGCACGATACATTTCATATGGTAGGATCACAGCAGCTATCAAATATGGTAACTAAGTCATTAATATGAAGTGAGAACAATGTAGGGCTTAAAATGCACCCCTGCTTTACTCCAACAGTTGAGCTAAAGGATTCTGTTGACCCTTCACTTAACTTTACAGGTCATGTAAAACGTCATGAAATGATCCATTTATATTAGAAGAACACAGTTTGTAAAAAACTGCATTTAGATTAATTGTATCAAAAGCTTTTTTAAAGTCTACAAAACAAACAATTTTTTTTTTGATGATTTGAAAGCTTTGTCAATAATGGTTTTGAGTGTTAAAATATGATCACTTGTTCTGCATCCACCTCATGAATACAATTTGCTCATGACAAACTATAATATTCTCTTCCAAAAACTTTTCTAATCTATTCTGTAAAATTCTGCTAAACATTTTCCTAAACAGCTTGATAGGGCCACCCCTCTATAATTTGAGGGATTATTGAAGCACCCTCCCTTAAAAATTGGTTTGATGAAATTTTGTCGCCAATCAGAGGGATAAATCCCAGATTTAAATACAAGATTAAATAACTTCACATACATATCTGTATTTACTGAACATGATATTTTTATCATCTCATTTGTAACACAATCAGCTCCACAAGCTTTCTTATTCTTTAATGATTTTAATGCAAGTATCACCTCCTCAGTTGTTGTATCATAATTGAATATAAGATGTATTGTATTGCAATTGACCATAATTGATGGTCAGATTTTTAATATAACTGGCACATTTTCATGAACAAATGCATGACGACTTGACATTGGATATCAAAATTTAACAAATTCCTTTTAAATTGAATTATTGCAGTTATCTTATGTATTTTATTTTCATGTCCACTCACACGTATTCTGCACGTTATGTAAACATGTGTCATTCTATATTCAAGATGCAAGCATTTAAGAATGAATACCATGTGTTTCTTGTCATGTTTCACGCAAAGCATCTGTAACTCTTCACACTTGGTACCGTTTCAAATTTAATATGAAACGTTCATCGATTAATTAATGAATATTGTAAAGTTAATCACACTAATGACAAATATCAATATTACAACTATGCAATATTTGTGTTTTAAGAGGTAATTTAAAGATGAATACTTTTGATAAGAGTCCATTTTATATTTAATTCCATTGGGATAGTCGTTTCCATTCAAAAGGTTAATTTATAATGATGATTCTAGTTCGAAAGACTAAATGCTGTACATTAACACGTTTTAACTAATTGTCATCCCTCCAGAAGGGTCATTAATTTGGACAAAAAAATAATAGTTTGATATAGAAATGTTTGTTGTAAGTTACTGGAGATTTAGTAATTGTACAAATAAATCTTATTGTTGACATTTTCTGTAAATACAGGTATTAATTTCATTGACATAATTGCAAGGTATCAAATATTGACAGCTCTTATTAATTACACAATGGCATCTTCCTTTTTATTGTACAAATGTGATTTGCTATCAGTTCTAGAAAAAAAAACTAAAGTAACGAAAAACCTTTAGAAAGATAAACTGTAAAAAGATTTAAAACAAAAACAAAAAACAAATGTACTTGATCGTCACTATCTCACAATCCTGTAGCATGAAACCAACATATGAAATAATTAAATAGATAGTCCATACCTTATGCACGATCCTAAACCAAAAACAATCAGGCGCTGAATAAGCTGCACAAAACTCCTTACAAATATAGATTTATTTCGTCTTCAAGCTATTGTTCCACTACTAAACTATCTATTCTACTTACTAGTACACTTAGTACAATCAAAAACCTGGTAATAAATTGTTCAAATAAGGCCTTTGAAAATAGTGGTATTCGTTGGAAGTACCTGATAAATTGCATGCTTATATTGGTGATTTCGAATCTGTTCAAAGTTTTGATTTTTCTACCCTATATACCACTTTGCCTCATAATCTTATAAAGAATAAATTCACACACCTGATTAAATGGGCATTTAAAAAGTCAGAATGCGAATATATATGTTCAAACTCTTTTACGTCATTTTTAGTAACAACAAACAAAAGAACTATGTCAACCCGACCTGCTTTGATACTATTATTGCCCTTGAATTTTCACTAGATACCATTTTTGTTCGCTATGGAGATTCCGTATATCGTCAAGTTATCGGAATTCTCATGGGGACTAACTGTGCACCACTTATTGCGGACCTGTTTCTGTATTGTTATGAGTTACAATTTATAACTAAAATCAGCAAAGACCCATCGAAACAACATCTGATTCATAATCTAATAACACTTTTAGATATTTGGATGATATATTGGCTCTCAATAATGACGACTTCAGTATGTGCACTAAAGAGATTTATCCTGCCGAACTTACTTTAAATAAAGCTAATACTAACAATGAACACTGCCCTTTCCTAGATCTTGATAGCTATATCTTTAACGGGAAACGTAATACCAAAATTTATGATAAAAGAGATGATTTTTCTTTTTCCTATTGTTAATTATCCATTTTTAGATGGTGACGCTCCCTTGTCACCATCTTATGGTGTTTATATATCTCAACTTGTTCGATTCGCTCGTGTATGTAACAACGTATTTAATAAAAATTATTACACCAGGGTTTTGATATCACAAACTAGTCAAAACATTTGCTAAATTTAATCATCGGTACAAGGACATCATTCGTAAATATAAATCAACATGCAGACATCTTATACGGTCAGGTATTTCACATCCAATCTTTTATGGTAATATTCTTTACAAAGCACAAAAATGTCGGCATTCACCTCAAAAGCTAACCAACTTAACAGACTTATTCAGAAGGGATATAGTTACGATACTGTTGTCAGGTCATTAAGGATTGCATATTTTGGTATTAATATTGATTCACTCACAGGGTCTTTGCATCGGAAATAAACACAATTATTCTAAAACCAGTTGTTGGCATGAGGGTTATGTTCTTCTCATATATTTTATGATGGTATGATACTAAACCTCTAACGGGAGGGATTGTGCTTGATTTTCATATGATGAAGACATAATCTTTCAATCAATTTAATTGATTTTTTTAATATAACTGGCACATTTTGAAGAACAAACGCATGACGACTTGAAATTGGATACCAAAATTGAATTACTGCAGTTATCTAATGTATATTTTATTTTCATGTTCATTCACACGTATTCTTTGTTTTTCAGTAAACATGGATATTTGTTTCACGTTTATCAATGGATTCTTCTTCTTTTGTTGCATCAATTTTAAAAGAGAGAAAATATTTCTCTGTTCATTAAACGACACTTTTTACGCATTTGATGTTTAGTTTAAAGAGCAGTTCAACTTCAAAATTATTAATAATTATATGAAGAATATGATCTGTTTTCAAATATTTATGCTGTCTGTTTCTCTTATCCAGTGACCAGTTCAATTATTAGATGGACTATTCCATTATTTACGTACATTATCTTGTAACTTAATTTTATAAAGTTAGCTTCAAATTTGGCAAGCATGTCTTATAATGCAATCATTTTTTATGTTCATGTGTTAAACTACGTGTTGTGGTTTAAGATTGGTTCGGTTGTGGATCGAATTAAAACATAAAGAAAGATATATAGTTTGCTAACGTCTTTCTATAATTTTACTATCATTCATTCTAAGGTAAAAAGTGACATAAAAAATATTGACTAATGACAGCACCGAACCCACTACATTCACTATTTTCAATCACAAAAGCGTAAACTCACCTCCATCCTATATAACGTTAAATCCTCAACCAGCGGTGTCAGTAAATTCTAGAAAAAGCAAGGGGAAAATACAAATGTCTTGTTTTGGGTTCTTGCTACGTCTTGAGTTCATGCGATTTCGCGAGGTTTCTTTTCTTTTGGCTTGTATATTCAAAATTGATTCTCGAGTTTCGAACTGTTGCCAGTTATCCTTATCTATCTTCTATACTAATTAACTGTGAGTAGAAATATATCTGTTTTTCTGAGCATCTTGGTTTCACAAAATATATAAGAAGACAATTGAAATTTAAATCGACAGATGGACATAAATAATGTGAAGAATAGGTCAATCGACTTAGGTGTACAATATGATAAAAGCATTGTGATTTATTTTTTATTCCTAGACGGGAAATTTGTATTTGTGTGCAGTACAGCAAGAGATTCGATTGCAGAGTATAGTGAGGCATTATTATTTCATATCACCAGATTAATTATTCAAAGCTTGCTTATAGTAATTGAGTATGAATTCTTTAATACGATATTGCTTGTAATTGTTTTCTTTGTGCTTGTGTTTTTGTTATCTGTTATTCCGTTATTATAAAATTCACAATATTTTATGTTTAAAGGTGCCTGTTGTTATTCAACTGACCTGTATTAAAAAGAGAGAGTTTCACAGCGCAAAATTCATTTGATTTACAATTATTCAGACTTTAGCGATTTAAAGCTTGACATTTTGAAAAAACAACATCTGTCTATTGTTGAACTTTGCATCTTGACCTCTATATGACTATGCTTATTTGTGTGGTTGGGTTGCCGTCGCCTTCACATGTTTTTGCAACTCCCTCTATTCTTATTAAAATAGATGTTTAATCATTTAGGTTTTACATTATAAATTTTTATCAGTATCAAAGTTTGATCAAGAATCAAGTTCGGGCCTTAGCAAGATGAATCCTTTAGTAATACAATATATACGTTTGTAAGTATTAGTCCCAGTAAATATTCTACATAAAAAGGAAGTTTGCAAAGAATATTAAAGAAAACATCACTGAAATAAGACTTTGTGTAAATTGTGATAAAAACCAAATGTCAAAATTGTCTTTCCTTCAAAGGTATAAGGAACATAAAATATGATCATTATCACACCTTTGCTTATAGCTATGGTCAAATTCAAAAAATGCTGAAATATGACAACTGATATTGAAATAGGACTTTTTAAAATACATGTAGTTGAAACTGAAACTGCATTTCACTTTTACCTTTATTTATCAGATATTTACGTTACAAAAGTATCATTTGGATAGATAATAATTTTAAAATTCTAATACTAGTAATAATGAAAATACTTACAATACTTATCTTTAACTTCTAAAAAAGAAAATTAAATGAAATAGATAGTTGTACGTGTACGTTTTTCGCAAAATATGGAAATATCATAGTTCTATCTGCATCATTCTGTAACAATATATCAACTTCACCTGCATATGGGATATACATTTCCCAACTCATTCGGTAATCAAGAGCTTACATCTGCTACTAAGAATTTATAAAACGTCACCAGTGTCTGAGCAGAAAGTTGATGAACCAGAGTTATATCAAAGAACGTTTCGTCCTTTTCCTAAAAAACGTTCATCGGAAGATACCAAGACCTTATTGATAAATATTCCTTATCAACTTCACAAATAATACAACATGGTCTTGAAGTATAGATTCTAGGTACTGACGTTGTTTATCATCTTAATTACGTGCTATAGTGTTCTTTTATTTGCTGTTAAGTCCATTTATGGTAATATCCTTTTGGCGTGGCTCGGTATTTATACATCCCGCCATTGTGTTATTATGCTATGGTCATTTTTTGTATTCTTGTCTTTGATTTTTGCTTATGTGCTTTGTCTTGGAGTGTCGATATGCCGTTTCGTTTTTCTTTGTTGACATAGTTGTTTCTTTTTATATTGATTAAGATTATAACACAATGCACGGTTGACTGCTGTACCCCAATTTTTTTACATTTTTACCTATTATATCGGTTTGTTTTGCTCACACATTGTTGTCAATATAATAGAATTCTATGCGACTGTCATACAAGTGCGAGGTTTCGCTAGCTATAAAACCAGGCTTAATCCACCATTTTCTACGTAAGAAAATGCCTGTACCAAGTCAGAAATATGACAGTTGTTTTCCATTCGTTTGATGTGTTTGAGCTTTTGATTTTGTCATTTTATAAGGTACTTTCCGTTTTCAATTTTCCTTGGAGTTCGGTATTTTTGTTATTTTACTTATTGATATCCGGTCTTTGATATATCAAGATGTACATTTTCTTTCAGGGTGCACATATCGCCCCTAAACACAAACATTGTTATCGTTTTGTTTCATGTGTTGACAGAAGAAAAAAAGTAACCGTAAAAATATGAAAGGGGTTAGGAAAGAATCTTGTCCTACTTCTAAATATTCCCATCCTATTTCTTAATCTTCATATCCAACTTTCGGTACTGTAAATTCAACTGGTTACAGATTCGACGAGTATCTTTTGGTATGATTATATTCGCATTTCCTACTATTCACAGTACTTTTATGTTAATATTGTAACATATTTTGGTTCATGTATTTCCAAATCTATATGCCACTTGTCATAGGTGTGTTTGTTCATTTGGAATTTCAATCAAGATCAAGAACTGGAACTTCCTACACTCTACTGGATACCAAAATGCTTGGTACTTAATGACAACATGTTTGTTACGTTTTGAGAACATGTTTTTCAACAAAATAATCAGCACTCCCGACTTGTTCCGGTATTCATATGAGGCAGACCTCATCCCTTGGTCTTGGTCTTGGTCTCTGGTGCAAAGTTGTCTCACTGGCAATCATACCACATCTTCTTACTTGTATATTACAAAGTTTAAAAATGTACAACATCTAAAGGTTTAGCCTCGGCAATAATTTTATCCTCTCTTGAATGCTATAACTGTAACTGTCCTCTCCGACGATCACATCACTATGACTACTCTCACGTAACACTTTCTTTCTTTGTATATCTTATTTGTCATATCTAGCCCTAATACAAATATTTATATTAATACAAGATCTTCTCAGTAAGACCGCGAAGAATCTAGCATTATCCTAAAAATAATTCAACGGTTGGCGATTATTTTAAACGCATCTCTCCGTTGAACTTGAAATAAAGGATACCACAAATATAGTTAAGTCTGCCTTTTTTCTTGACTTTATCTAGAAATTGAAAGAGGATCTGTTGATAACAAAAAGACGATTTCAGCTTCCCAATTGTGGGTAGCATCCCTTTTCATTGCGGCAAATTTTCAGCTGTGCATGCATATGAGTATATATCTTCAAGTTGATACAATATTCCAAAGTTTACGTTTCCTGTCATTATTCCTTGGGTTGCTGCTTGAAAGGAAGCTATTGCACCAATAGTTCCTAATAGTAAAGTTGAAGCCATCCCTTAGAAAGTTTTACGGACGCCATCACGAGTTAGTTGACCATTATGGACTATCTGTTTCACAGATAACTACATATACCTTACACCTCATTACTTCTTAATATCATTCTCGTCCTTTTTTTCTCGATTCTGACATCACCGAAATAGACTAATTACCTCATATGTACTTGAAAAAAAAACTGTGTGTTGTTCTGTACATTCAAAAGTTTTCGTAAATTATATTTGTTCTTATACGCGAGTTAGTCAGTGTTTGTAGGGGAAAATCGTCATATTGTTCACGATAATAAGATTAAGTTTAATACACACGCTGCAAATAAGCTTATATTAATTAATTTTAATTCAAAAATCTTTTAAACGTTTATTTTAGCCCAATTGATTTCGCAGGCATAAGATGTCCGTTGTTGGCTGTGGTGGTGCCGCCTTATTTGGCCCCCCTCGGTTAAAGCTTACAGCACCTAGCGATATTTCTCCAAAAATCACGACATAGAAATATCATATTTTATACATCACATCTGATATAACCAGTTAGAGATTAAAAATATTTGAACTTACTCAATACAAATGTTTACGACAAACAAGATAATTTCAATTTTCTAGTCGTGATATACTCCTTTCTAAGATGTAATCTACATCTTCCAAATGTCACTGCTTTTAATGCTTACAATAATTCGAAATTATATCTCCTTTTGAAAGTGGGATGGATTTCAAACACTGGTAATGGTTGAACATGAAATATCTACAAATGAACTTTGCGTATCCAGGAATATCTTTAAAACTATAATTTTTTTTTTAAATCGGATTTTTATAGTCACCTTAAATCATTTTAACATTACCTGAAAGATCCTGACTACAAACAAAATGGTGAACAAACTTTTAAGTATTTTGAGCTATTATCAACATATTGAGTGCCTTCTAATACATTTTGCAATTTTGCCATTTGATAAGGGACTTTCCGATAAGAATTTTCCTTGGAGTTAGGTATTTTTGTTATTTTACTTTTTAATTCAAATTATAACCTCTTTGTTGTACTCTAGATATATCGTTTTATATGCATTTAACAGTTTATTTTGACTTTTGAATGATTTGGTAAATTAAAGCATATACAAAAATAAAACTAAGATACATTAGATAATGAATAATTTATTTCATGGTCACTCTGCAATGAAGCAAGCAATTACCTTCTTATTTGAAGGCAAGTTACTCGTATTGAAATATACTCTGAGATTCAAATTAAAGATTCATGACATGACCTACTCAAAAGCAGTAAGCATTAAATGACAAATGCGAGTTTTATATTTAAATTGAAACCAACGTCAGAATTTGCTTTTTTTCTTTTTCTACATTTAATCATTTTATCAAATATATCATGTCGACTTGTCCAATGTAAAGATTAATACAATGTGGTATTAAAATAAAAAATGATATGTTTCCGTTGATTTTTCATTAATGTTGCAAAAATACTGACTTTACAACTCTGAAAATTACATTTTAATTGCAGCAATGATAAATAATTACGTACAAATCATGCATAAAGTCAATACTTCAAAGAGATCCTTCAGTTTTGACCTTCCGACAAGTGAAATAAGGTATCAATTACCTCCTACTGATCAGAATAAAATGCTTGAACAGTTATTATTCCTTTTTCTTCCACTACCTTTTGAACAACATTAACAAGACAAAATTTAAAATTATTTCCAGGTTTTGCATATACCCTCTTTAATCATCGTTAAATTGACGCTTCAGTGTTAAAAATTTCTTTTGCCTATTCCAATTACTACCTAATTTCATTTCCAATAAGTTAGTTATATATGATGTTTTGAAGTTGATTAGCACAGAATTCTTAATTTAACCGGAAAATTTTAAGCTATTTTTCATAGATTTTAAGCAATTTCTTTGATCAGAAAGTTTGAATAATGTAATGAAGTAGCTAGTTACATATATTGATTATAATTAAATATAGCGAAATTGTCTAAACGTTTTAAATGATTGGCATACTTTTTTAAAAGTAGAAAATTTTACATTTAAGATTTTTATGTAATAAATGCGCGACATAGAAGTTATTTTCATAACCGTATTATTACTTTATTTAATTGTTTATGTCATGAAATACATAATTTGTAACTTATTCTGAATAATAAAAGTGTAAAATGGTGTTGCAATATCTTGCATAATGCATAAGAATTCATAGTTTGAATCAGCGTTGTCGATTAAATTAACCGTTATCATTAGGGTTTTTTATAAATGTATTATAATATCTTTATCATATATATTCTTTCACAACTGAATGCGTAAGTTTAACTCCTATTCATTAAAATATTAAAATGTTGGTTTAACGGAAGGATTATCATGAATTTTTACAGGAAAAATTTGATTTCGTATTGTAGTTATGTTCTTGTTTCAAAATCCTAAATGACCTTGTTCGAAGCATAAAAATTTTACGAATCGACTACATTTTGATACTTGATATTCATGGCCATCTTGTAAATATATCATTTTCTTTTAAATAAATCAAAAGAATCAATACACTGTTAATCACGGGACATCTCCAATATAAGTAATTGCACCTACTTGAATTTCAACTATACTCCGTGTTCTTTTAAAACATAAGTAGTTGATTATTTTTGGTTGTCGTATTTGTAAAGATCGGCAATTTGTTTTCTAGTCCAATATAAGTTGTTTTTGTTGATGTTGACACACTCTTTCAAACTGAAATAAAAATAAATATAAATATTTGTAATATTGAACAAATCTCAAATCTAAGATAATCAAATAAAGTATAGGATTGGTTCAATAAATTATATTGCTTTAAAACTGGATCAATTATTTAAAATATTAGTAAATGCTTTTACCAGTGCTATTTCAGGAACATTCTGAAGCTATAAAGTCATCACAATATGTAATTAACTTTCAACATATTTAGTTAAATTGACGCATCATAATGTATTTATAATTACTTCTAATCGATTCAAAGATGACTCCTGGGGCCAGTTCTCGTGTCAACGGATCATCACCGTGGCTTCGTCATTTGCGATTTTCAGTGATCGCTGCAAGCTACTGAATAAATAACGAAAACTGATCATATCTAGTTCTGATGTAGTAATTGCTGAGAATTTGTTGCTTTAAACGTCGGTGCAGAAACAAATACCCGCAGGCCGAATTAAAACGCTTTGCTGGTTCGGGGCAGATTTGTGACAAGATTATTTAACAGAATTGCTTTACCGTTGTATTAAATGAATAAATGTACCCACTTAATCCACTGTAAATGAAGTTAAGCAAATATTTGTCAGACATTGTTGTGTACAGTTAATTTAGAAAACGACACATTAGCTGTAATTGAATGAGAATTTCACCCTAGACTATTTGCTTAATTTAAGTGAAATTTCCAAGCAGCTTGCCTCCCAAATTACTTTAATGATTTACAATTCACTTAATAACAAACTGGACTATGACTTTACAGTTGATAAATGTGTATGAAACAATTAAGATATTTCATTTCATATTTTGTTCCTGTTTGCTTCGATGATTTTTAAAAGAATTAATGATCCAGGCTATACAAATTTACTTTTCTTTTCGATGATTTTGATTTTTTTATACAATGTTTTTATTCTTTCGGTCAATTGTTTATTGATTGTGTTTTGCCTCCATGTTTTATGAAATCTAGGATACATTGCACCAAGTAGCAACGCATCGGTTTTGTAATAATTTGACGTAAATTTCAGTTTGTACTGAACCTGAGGTTGTGCTCCTGGTACAGCAACTGCTCAGGAGTTTGGAGGAAAACGACTGTAATCGGCAGTTCTTAAGTTGTATTGTCACCTTCACTAATTGGTTGACCGACACAATTTGTATGTGTCTCAACTCACTAGCGAAATGTTTTCGCAGTCTTAGATCTTTAGAATAGAATAGTTGTCAGAGCTGTCTATTTGCTGATTGTATCCTGTTCCCGGTTGTGAAATTTTGACTGAGTGTGCATTCGTATGGCAGTTAATGTAGGAGACGCTTGGTATGTCACTCAATTTGTATTTCTTGCGATTCCCTCAATTTTAGTTTTTTTTCTACCTTTATTAGTATTTTCTGATAGAATTTATGAGATTTTGAACACCAGTAAACTACTGTTGACTCTTTGGAACTTTTTTTATTATACATCCTGAAAATATCATTTCCTTCAATTGTCTAAAAATTCCAATTTTTTATTTATATATTATGCCTATTTAATTATCTATAACTGAAAAAATTTAATCAAAAGACTTCATATCTGAAATGTCTATATTATATTATTCTATGTATTTATCAATACCTCGTCATTGCTAGACCAAATATTACTTCTTGAGGTTTTATTTCTTACTCCATGGATCGAAATTTCAGTTGAAATGCTATGACCATCTTGCCATTTTATTACAGATAGAAGAACTCTTTTCGATAACGATTCATCCTCCTTACTTTTCAAAACAACCGATGCCAACATTGTGATAATAATATATGCATTCTTTAATATTCAATGAGGTTTTCTAGGAAGGTCGTATTTTTGTCAAAACATTGGAGACGGAAGCATACCTTCCTTTAATTGAATGTGTTTCGTTGATAGTTTAGTTTATAAGTTTAGAGTAGATATTCAAGTTTAGGAATTACATGATGTGTTTCCACTAGGCTTTTAGTTCCGAAGGAATAAATACAATAATATAAAAAAAAACAGTTACAAATGTACTTCCTGTATTAGAAGGAATATTGGTTTACTGATGTTCAAAATTCATAATATTCAGAACATACAAATCAAGACAACAAAAAAATTAGAAATCGAATGAACTCCAAACGAAGCGAATTCACAAACGTAACACAAATATTTGTCTTTATTCAAGGAAAATTCAAAACGGAAAGTCCTTTATCAAATGGAAAAATCAAAAGCTCAAACACATCAAACGAATGGAAAACAACTGTCATATTCCTGACTTGGTATAGACATTTCCTTATGTAGAAAGTGGTGGATTAAACCTGGTTGTAAAGCTATCTAAACCTCTCATTTGTATGACAGTCATTAGAATTCCATTATATTGACAACAATGTGTGAGCAAAACAAACGGACGTAATATGTAAAAATGTCAAAAATTGGGGTACAGCAGTCAACCGTGCATTGTGTTATAATCTTAATCACTTTAAAAACAAATAACTATTTCAACAAAGAAAAACAAAATGGCCTATAAAGACTCTATAGACAAGTTAAAAAAGCAAAAATATAAGCAAGTATACAAAAATGAACATAGCAAAATAACACAATGGCGGGATGTATAAATACCTAGCCACGCCAAAAGTATATACCAAAAATGGACTAAACAGTAAAGGTTTAAAATATACAAAGCCAATTAAAAGAACACTATAACACGTAATTAAGATTAAGAAGAGAAAAAATCCAAAAGGAGCGGGTGTGCCTATGGATATGCGTTTACTGCTATGCATGCTTCACCCGTCTTACGAATCCCCGCTTCATCAAATTGTCACATTTAAAATAACAGATCAGACAACTATACTGTAACCTACATATCTAAGACCGCGAAAACATGTCGTTAGTGAGTTGGAACACCGACAAATCGTATCGTTCAACCAATTCGTGATGGTGACCTCATAACTCATGTCGGGTCGATTGCATTCGTTCTTCCTCGTAGCTCTGTTGGAGCAGTTTTTGTGTAAGGACATCAAATTCTCTCAAGACATTGATGTACACCTACATTGATTTTGTTATTAATAGATTCAAACATAGCTAAAAATGTATTCCTATTCAGTTACTACTAATACTAACTTATACTAACGGTCCTACATCCTGTCGATACTTATATTTTGGCATTGCAAAAGGTCAAGTTTTTCTCAGATTGTTTATGGTGTCTTTACACTTAATCTATGGGATGTGTACTGACTTACAATCTAGTCTGGGAAACACGATGTATTTATTAGATGTAATTAGATGTAGTTCACTTTGAACTTGCTTTCAGTAACTGCAAGTTAATTTCGATCGGTGCTTTTTGTCTTTAGTCTTAAAGTTAGTTGTATTTTGTGTTTTGTGTTGATGAGTTTTCCCATGTTGAGGCTCAGCATACAAATATGTTTAAGACTACCACCTTCTGTATGTCTCAAGTCAACAGCCTGTAATTCTCGTTTGAATTGTCATACATTTTGTCATGTCGGAGCCTCGTTTGAATTGTCATACATTTTGTCATGTCGGAGCCTCGTTTGAATTTTCATACATCTTGTCATGTCGGAGCCTCGTTTGAATTGTCATACATTTTGTCATGTCGGAGCCTCGTTTGAATTGTCATACATTTTGTCATGTCGGAGCCTTTTAAAACTTACAACATTGTATACGGTATGCATTTTGCTCATTGTGGAAGGCCTTTAATATTGTGACCAATAGTTGCTTACCTCTACGTCATTTGGTCTCTGGTAGATAGTTTTCTCATTGGCAAACATACCATACCCTCTAAATTTTATTCGTCCTGAACATGCATGAAATATATACCACTGGACGCTAACCAAAGAACAAGTAATCGATCAATCTTATTTTTATAGTTTTTCTTATACTGCATAAAATTTTAAAGATATTATATATAGATTTTTTTTTAAACTTTCGAGTTGCCCAACCTTTAACCTTTTTTCTGTTTTTAGGGGTCGTGTTTCCTCTATAGGTGATATCGAGTTGTCTTCAGATTATGGTTGTTTTTTGTTTTGTTTTGTTTTTTGTTTTTTGTTTTTTTTTTGTCTCCTTGGAATATTCTCCCTTTTTAAAGTTTGTTATTTAGATTGTTTAATACTCCAATTCTATTAGATTATAGACATGTTGCCCTACCTCGTAGTAAATACAGCAGTCGCACATTCGAAATGAACTCAAACGATTATTCATTAAATGTAAACTTTTAATTGGCGATTGAATTCATTTGTATTAACAGTTAATGTTCGAAAAAGAAAAATTGAATACAATATTGGCTGTTCAAGTCACAATGTTGATTCAAGTTTAACTTAATTAAATGCATTATTGAATCATAAGAGGAAAATCAAAGTAAAGTGTAAAAGTTTAACTATACATAATTAATGCGCATGATCATACTGGTTAAGCGTCATCTGGGATTTTTAAATATAAATTCCGTTACTTTTATTTCATAATATCCCGTTTAATGTAACATACGACTTTCATATACTGTTCAAAAATTCCCTTTAGATATTGATGTTAATCAAAGCAAAGCCTAACTGTTAAAAGATAAACACGTCAACCAACAAATATAGCAGAAGCTCTTGAATTAGTTATGCTGCGATAATCGTTTGGAAACAATAGCTGCTCAAGTGTAAGAAGCGTGCCTTAAAATGTTTAACAAAATTTTAATTGCAAGTTTATAAACCGTTTAACCATAACATTTTTAAAACAAAATCCTAAAACGTGTGCTTTGATCTTTACAATATTTTAACATTGTTTCGTAGACTCTATACCATATGCTATCCAATTGCTTGAATGGTGAGAGCTTAAGACTTAATTGGTTAAGAAATTAACAAGCTGGATATGGTTTCAAACCCCTGTACTTTGGAAACCTTTTTTAAAAGTATTTGCATGTGCATAAACACTTTTGTCTGTTTAAAAACAATTAGCAATCAAATATTTCTAGCGTTTAGTATTTAAACTTTTCAGAAAAAAATATTATGACTGTTACTTAAATATATTTGAGTAATGTTGATTTCATTAAGTTTATTAAGTTCAAATCTATTTAAAATGTACAAAATATTTGGTAAATTATATATAAACATTTGGTCTAGGAAAACCTTTCAAAATCCATATATTAAGTTAACAGTAAATGAAAATAAACCAAAATCCGTTTCCTCCAGATTTGGATCTAGACACCAACTATAGTAATTTTTTCCCTTTCTCGCACATTTTCAACAGCTTGCTTCGTGCAAAATAAAGATTCATACCCAAACAAAAGAATATAATACTTCTAAAGCTCCCTATGAAACTGCAGTGTAAACCTCGGTCATCTATATATTATATCTTTGGGATCGAAACAGACTACACCAGGCCCCCGATCAAAATATAAATTTACAACGAAATAATTTTGGAAAACTTCAGTTTAGACCACAAATTAAATTTAAGATGTCGAAGAAAAAATTCCACATTGCTTGAAAGTTTACCTCAACCGTTCTATAATCTTGTTTCAAGTTGATAAAACAATCATTCGGAAAGTGTGCTTCTTCGGTCTCAAAATTGTTGCTTTGAGATAGATATAAAGAATTATTGTGAACACAGTTGGAGATTTTTAGAATAAATATAATGTCAAATGTCAAAAATATAAAATGTCAAAAATGTCAAATGTCAATTTTGAAGATAGAATAAACAGATTTTCCTGCAACACTGTATGAACGTGATACAATTTTTTCTAAATTGGGTGAACCCAGTTGCATCAGGAGGAAAGTGAGTTCCTGCTCCACAAGTGGCACCGTGGTGCTACTCATGGCAAGTGTCAAGGATGTCAGAGACGAAAGGTACCATCTAAACGTCACCTAGAGTGTCAATGATGTCAAAGACGAAAGGTACTCTCTTACCGTCACCTAGAGTGTCAATTATATCAAAGACGAAAGGTACTCTCTAACCGTAACCTAGAGTGTCAATGATGTCAAAGACGAACGGTACTCTCTAACCGTCACCTAGAGTGTCAATGATGTCAAAGACGAAAGGTACTCTCTAACCGTTACCTAGAGTGTCAATGATGTCAAAGACGAAAGGTACTCTCTAACCATCACCTAGAGTGTCAATGATGTCAAAGACGAAAGTTACCATCTAACCGTCACCTAGAGTGTCAATGATGTCAAAGACGAAAGGTACTCTCTAACCATCATCTGAGTGTCAATGATGTCAAAGACGAAAGGTACTCTCTAACCGTCACCTAGAGTGTCAATGATGTCAAAGACGAAAGATACTGTCTAACCGTCACCTAGAGTGTCAATGATGTCAAAGACGAACGATACTGTCTAACCGTAACCTAGAGTGTTAATGATACGTAAATGTTTGTTATAATCTATTATTCACTGATCGACATCGAACAAGACACATATACATGTACATACTTTATATTATAAGGCTTATATTCAGTTTTTCTATATGTCATTATTTTTTATATTTAATTATTTACAATAATGAATTAATTGGTAATATACAAATACGAATAAGGTGGAAGATAATTTGAACCGTTGTCTTTGTGAAAGCTTAAATTAGCAAGTATTAATTCAAATTTGTATCTAACTCAACACTTCACTCAAAGCAAGCAATCTTCTATTGTTAAAAGTCAGTAATTATATTCAATTACAGGGATTTAACGGAAGCACCAACGTCCAAATTGATATTTTGAATGGCTTTCGAATATGATCCCATATGTTTGAGTGTAACTCTGTGAGCGAAGAAAGACTGAGTGACAGTGATTAAAGCTTTCCAAACAACAATGAAATATAATTTAAGACTGAAGATTTGGTCCATCGTTATTTGTCGCATGAATAACAAACTACGTATGATAAAGTTCAACTGTTTTAATGAAGCATCACTACAGTGGACGGATAACTACTAATCTGGCTCTAATTAACTTCACTTTCTATCATCAATATCGTTTTTGCACCCATTTTGATTTTATATTAAATATCTAAAAATGTTTTCATTGAAGTAGGATTTCATTCGGTAAAAGTGATTATGAAAGTTTTCTAAAAAATGGAAATGTATGAAATGTTCAGTTTTATAGCTTTCTTCTCTTTGACTTTATTTTTTTAACAATGGAATATGGTCAATATCAGATCAGGAGGAAGACACCAGATCGATTGCATAAAGAAAAATTCATTTGTTAATCGGAACCGAGAGCACGATGTATTAACGAAGCATATCAAAAGCGACATGTCAGGTGTACAAACAAGATACGACGACAAGTTTGGTGAAAAGACTAAAGTTTGGTGAATATAAGACAAGACAAGACAAGTCAAATTTAAAGACAAATATGACAAGACAACAAGTAATGTGTACAGAAAAATAAAATAAGACAACAAGTCCGGTGTACCGACAAACAAAACAAGACGACATGTCATGTGTACAGAGAATTAAGATAGGACAACAAGCCAGCTGTGCAGGCAATTAAGACAAGGCAACAAGTCGGGTGTACAGACAAACAAGACAAAACGACAAGTCAAGTGTAAAGACATACAAGACAAGACGTATATTTACAGAAATTACGTTTAAGGTAGCTGGGGTGTTTAATGTTTGAACTATAGATTTTTCTGAGACGTCTGTAAAACACTTGAGGGTCAATGTACTTTTAAATTCAGATATGAAAATTTGGGGTCACGGACCTTTTTTTTTTTTTGTTTGTTTGTTGTTAAAATACATTGAAACTAATGAAATCACAGTTATTTCAAATGGATTAAATATGGAAACTTAATTTTTTCCTTACTGGGGAAACATTAAACCATAGAATTGGTTAAAATTCAACAAGATAATTACTTTCATAAATACTCCTGAAACATCAAGCAAAAATACATGTATGGGGGTCACGGACCTTATTTTCTTGAAAAAAAAAAGAAAAAAAACATAAGTTGTCCTATCAAATTCAATTTGATTATCTGCCCTTGATTTTTAAAGGATTTTTCTGAAAAAATTAAATACGCTTAACGACACTTAATTTTTTGATAGTTTAATCCTTAAATTTAAAATTTTAGATTTCTGTTGTATGTAGAATGATGCTTGGTAAAATATTTTTAAACCAAAAAGTATTGTTTGCAACATGCCCAGAAGGGGTGCTCAGAAAAAGACACCCGATCTTCCTTAACTATATAATTGAAAAATGTAAATCCACACTATAAACCGACTGTGCAAGACCACATGGGTAGTCAAGGTCGTTAACCCCCCTCGTCGTCACACTACATAGCTGTCAAATACCTACCAGTTTTTTTACATATTCTGCATCGCAATTCTATCCAATTCAATGATTTATACCGTTAGTATTAAACAATGATCCAAACCGATCAAATTCAATACTACACTAATTCAGTCAGTAAAGGGATAAGAAGCACGTAGGAGAATCGCCAAATACGCCTCATTTGACAGTAAAACTTCTTGGATTATTGTATTTCAAAAATAGATAACTACTTTCCCGGCGTTTCGAAACTGATTGCTCTTGAAATAAACTACGATTAGATACACTGTGTCCTAACTTTGTTATTCAAATTTACAATAACAGTTTTAAATGCCTTTCTCAATTGGTGATATGCATTCTCCTGCAGTAATAGTTACATAATTAAACTGACCGATTTAGGTGAAGTACCTTTTTCTGTGCATGTAATAAAATCATTTGACAATCATTTAGTTTGACGAATATTGATATAATAATCAAACAAAATTATCTTTTTCCTTCTTTTGTCAATAAGTTAATTACTTTTGATATTGCAATAATTGTTAGTAACTGTTTTCCTGTTCAGAATTAAATGTACATTTTGCTTACGTTCATGTCAACCTGTGGTAATTCTTGTAAATTGAAGCAGCCAAAATTAATTGTGTCAGTTATAAAAAAAGATGTTAATTAATTAATGACTCATATATCAAATGATTTAAAGATGCGACCGCTATCATGACTGTGGGATCAAATGTATATTTTTCTCCGCATTTACTGTCGTTGACTAGAAATGAGCTTCTATAAATAAATATAAATTCTATTGGACATATTTAAATTTTACTAATGACATGCATGATTGTGGTTTTGGATATTAATTACTGTTTATCAATGTCAATGGTTCAAAAAACTAAAATTTGAATGACAAACAGAGGTTTGAATTAGAATACATACTGCAGAACATGACCTCTCTGGTGTAAACGGTAATCGTTCATATTCTTGTCTTTTATCTTCTTAACATCAAAACTGAATTAATTCCATTCACATAAATCGACCAGTCTTGAAAATAAGAAAACACATTTGAAGGAATTCTATTTTATAATTAAAGATGTTATTACCCCATATTTTGCATAAAAGCTATCGTCTTTTGCAGAAATTCTTTTCTAAAAAAAAAATAGGACAACAAAAAATTATCATTCAAAAATTCCCCTAAAACAACACTTAAATAAAATTATGGTTTATGAATCAAGTGCCATATTGTTTATGAAAAGAATTTGCGTCGTATTAAAAATCGTGAATAATCTGTACTTGTACCCTTTAATATTTCTTTATTTAGGAACATATGGAATGTTCCTTTTCTTTCATAAAGATGCACTATCCGTTTCTTGATTAATAACAACGTCAACTTCTTAATCCTCTTTTCTTTGACAATAATTGTCAGTAACTACATTATGAACATCTAAACAATAGATTACTTTATCCTTCGTTGAGATGAAAGACAGGGAATACAAACTCATATTGACTCTGTGGTTTAGCATGGTGAAAACAACAATGTCCTTAGAACTGTAAAAGGTATAATTTTCAATTAATAGGATTAGGGAAATTATATTTATTAGAGATTTGTCATTTATAATTTTATGTGACAGAAGTTTTGCAAATGCTTTTACGAATCTTTATGTATTTCGTTGTTTTCAAATGACGATAGGAATATTTTCATATTCACACTTTATTATAGTGCCAATTCATGATCCATTCATAAAAATTAAGTACATATATATAACTTTCGAATTGATGCTAACTGGCTTTTACCTATAATACATGATGATTATTTCAGGATCATTTGTTGCTACTGCCGAATTTTTCAGAAAATGATATTAATACCACAATAATTGTACTGTTATAAATTTATTTTTTTGCGATATTCAATAAAGCAACAAACGTTCATATATATAAAGTTTTCGTAACCTTGATACGATATATACAACGTGATAGTAAAGGGACGTTACCGTGACTCATTTCTCATTGGCATGTACCTGTAAATAATTGAAAATTCAATGGTATAAAAATATTCCAATTTTTCACCAATTTCAATCAAAATGGAAATTTACTCTTTTTCGGTTTTATATAAAACTTTATCTCATTGTTCCAAATATTTGTGACAGACAGTTTGCCTTTCATCTCGTACCTTATATTTCCGATGCGTTCTTTTTCAATGAATTTTAGTTATACTTTAAAGACTTATTTTACGGTAATAAATTGTTTAAAAGACTTAATGGCTACAGTGTAAAATGTTTTATTTACCCTTATGAACGAAAGTAATTTATTTTCTGAAAAATATAAAAATATTGCCATATAACTGATCAAACGAAACTTTATATAAATGTCTTTGTCCATAATCAAAACTGAAAACAAGTCAAATTCACGGAACGTAAAGTATTTTAATTTTTTACCCATAAAGTAGCAAAATTACAGTATAATTCTAAAACATTCATATCAATGTTCACCGAAGTCATTCTGAGCGACAGTTTGATTGGTAATTGTCAATAATAATCAACCAATGAACCATCAAATTTGGAATATGATTAAACATCATCCCGCCCTCACCAGTTCCAGTCTATAGTGTTTGGACTATAATCAAGGCCTTTCCATTCCTAATAGAATATGATAATCATAACATTTACATCTGATCGCTTCCCATATGTTCGTGTATAATTGAACTGTCATTAATTATGCTACAGCAGCCATATAAATAACGGAAGACACGCTACACCTGTAAATTACAGGTGCTTCTGTCACAAATAACAATATCAGTGTTAAATGGTCGAGGATTTTACGCATTTAAAACTACAATAACAGAAGAAGACAAAAACGAAAAGAAGATGCTGGTATGCAATATTTATATTTGTATTTATTTATTTTTTTTTTATTTTACAAATTTGAATTCAGTGTAGCCTTCTGTATTTAAAATAAAAGAAAGTGAAACTGATTCATCACCAGGGTTAAAGAGTCAAACTAATATTGCAAGACATGCAGTACATTGACTATTTATTAATTAAACAGAATTTTAATTACTTCTACTCTGTGATACCTAACGGATAAAATACATACAGATACAACATACAGGTACAACATGCAGGTACGTTTACAGATAAATACATTAGATATGTTTAAGTAATAGCAATACAAAATATAACTTTAGCACACATTTAATGTTGACAGATTAATTTATTTATACGAAAACGGTTAGAAAATTCACTACGAGTAGATCTTATAATATTAAAGAATTGAATACTTATTTTAATTATTTTGTTGTGGTATAAAAGAGTTGACTGGAGCATATTTTGTACGAAGCGCTAACTAAAAAAGTGGACACAATCTAGCTATTAAAGGCCCTGTCATGACAGAAAGTGAAACATGATTGACGGGAAAACCAACGACCTGATTTAAGTTAAAAACACTATAAAATTACTAAAAACTTATACTAACTTTTTGATGCTACAACCATGAAATTACAAGTTAATTCAAGCTTTTCGTTTGTTTTCTTGTGATTGTTTAAACATTTTCATTGATAGCACATGTAGTCTAAATAAATGTTGCATTGCATTGAGAAACATAATTATGGAATGCCTTGCGATTGTCGTCCGCCAGTCAAAATTCCGGAATTTCATAAAATATCTTTGTAATGTAGATATTGTGAAATAATAGTTCGAGCTGGTGTTTACACGTAAAATATGTACCAGAAAACCGGTAGACTGTTTATGCAGTCTTTAATGGACATTTATGGCTGGAAAATGGGTTTTTTTGTTTTTTTTTTTTTTTTTTGATAGGTTATAATGCTCCCTGTGTTATTTTATAGAACTCTTATCTTCCACTCAACTTTTGGCTCTTGGTGAAAAAGAAAAAAAATATGCATCAAACACAACACAATAAAGTTTACATGTATTGCTTATTAGACTTAATGTACCAGGATTACGTTATCGTTCATATCCTAAATGTTATTTAGGACTTGATAATTGTCATTTCAGACGTATATATATATATATATATTTTTTATTATTATTTTGTTGATTATTTCCTATTCATGTCATTGATAAAGTTCAAATAAAATATTCTTTTCATTAATGTTTTTATGATTTAGCATTTACTAAAGGGACTGTCCGTTTTGAATATACCTTGGAGTTCGGTATTTTTTGTTATTTTACTTTTTACTACCAAGATTTAAGTCTTCTGCAGTTTTGTTTTCTCCTTTAATTTTGAAAATAAAAATCGAAAATATGCATGGTATTATCATTAAAAATTTTACGTGATCTGTAATATATTTTTACTTTGAATATATATTTCTTCAGTTAAGTCAATGCTCATACAATGAAATTATCTTATTACATAACTATCTTTCTATGTTGACTTTAAAATATGGTTCGGATTTCATGACTCTTCCAACACCATTCATATTTAGTTTGATTCGTAAAAGTTTGAATATATACTATTATAGACATTGCCATTAATCTTTTGTCTGAAAAGATAAACAACTGTTTTCTACGATCTGTGGTTTTACCAGGAAAAATATATTAGGAAAACATTGTTGACGTGCTCCGTATTTTTTTTTTCTGCGGTCACTTACGATTATTTTGTATACAAAATTTCTCCCAAAGATTTGTCATAGAAGAGGGACGAAAGATACCAGAGGGACAGTCAAACTCATAGAATAGAACCTTCCCTACTGTTTTTAATTGATCATAGTATATAGTCATTTTTAATGTCATCTCATTTCTATTTAGTTTCGTTTATTTATTACTTCTTGTCATCTTTTTTTCTCAAGTAAACCCATATAAAACCGTTATGATACGTTAAGGAAATTTGAACAGATATGTAGCGAATAAATTGCTACATTAAAATCAATTATGTTTGCTTTGGTTATTGACCAAACGATTGAAGCTTTATACAATGAATAATTTAAAAAAAAAAAGGAGAGTTTTTTTCTTTTCATTTGATTCATTCTTCTACCTCAGTGACCTCTTACATTATTGTAAATTAATTATTTATATTACATACTAAATATACCCGAATTTTTTAAAAGGAAAGATAAAAGTGTCTTTAGTATAAACATAGATGTATAAACCCATCTATGGTATAAAAGAGGAAGATGATATGCTGATATGAAACTCCATGTTTTACAAACAGCAAATAATTGTATCCATTATTAACAAATGAAAGTCAGACAAATAAAATATTTTATTCAATTTATTAAAGCTGGTGTGATGTGATGTTAAATTAGAATTTGCATCAACTTTGCACACTTGTAAATCATTCATACGATTGTTTTGTCCTTTCTCAGTACTTGCTGACAAGATAATAGAATAACAAAATGATTGTTTATTTCATTATTGATCAACGTAATTCTTAAGTGATTAGCTCTTCAATATTAATGTTAAATTATTTTGCACTTTGAGTTCGCATCAATAGTTTTACCTTAATTATAAGTCATCATAGTCGATATGAATTTTGTTTTGAATTATGTAATAATTTCTAAGATTTCAGTCCTTAGGGTCATGTTAAAATCTATACCATAGAACATGAATTTCGTCTAGAGATGCGTCCAATGTTCCATCAGAATAATTTGAATACTGAAAACACGCACAAAAACAAGATTTTCTTATTATAAAACATAGTTACGCATCAAACATTATTGTTAAATATATGCATTATCGCCAGTCTATCGAAATATACAGAAGGGGCGGATCCAGCCATTTTAAAAGGGGGTCCCGACCCAGGATAAAGGGGGGTTCCTACTATATGTCCCCATTCAAATGCATTGATCGTCCAAAAAAAGGGGGGTTCCAACCCCCGGAACCCCCCCCTCTGGATCCGCCACTGAGTTCTATGTCGCATCATACCAAACTGTAATTATTTTAGTTTTAAATGTCTTTGTAGAGATATTTCAAATGTTAATATTTCAATATTTCACGTTTCTTTTAACTTCGTGTACAGTTCTAAGGACCTCGCCTTGCCTTTCTGGTCTTTGATCAACCAAATTTTCCAACTGCTAAGTGTTTTTTACAGAATATTACAGAAGTCATAATTACCATACCTTTTTTCCAGTTAGATAGTGAATTCCATGCCATCTCCCTTTTAACACTGTATACTTCTATACTTCCTCTATCATAGCACCTAAAATTTTTTCTAGCGATCACTTAGCTCGCCTTTTTTATAATTCAATGGCTGAAGGTTTTCGAATGTCAAACTTAAAATTTTTAATATTAGGATCTGAAAAGACGAGGTATTTTAGAGAGAGAGAGAGAGAGAGAGAGAGAGAGAGAGAGAGAGAGAATTTCGATGTAATGTAAATTTGTATAGACGGAAATATTTGTAAATGCTATTTATAGCACTAGGATGTTTGGAGAATGAACATGCCACATAGTAGAAAAATAACTATATATATATAAATCATTTTAAAACATGAATGATTTTTTTTTATCTAATTTATTATGATCTTAACGGGGAAAAAAGGATAAGGTGATTCAATTCACCAATATGAAAAAAAAAAAAAAAAATTAAGGAATAAAAACTTTGACAATTCAGTCTGTAGCAACAAAAATAATGTCTTTTTTAAGGGGGCCCGGGAGGGTGGGGGGTCATATCTCTCTTCTGAAGCATGGATAGTAAACGGTATTACTCCGGGCACTCGTGCCGTTTCCGCCATTGATACAACGGAACGCAATGTTAAATAATGCATATTATTATGGAAAGTAGTGTTACACGTCTATGATCTTTCTTGAATAATTATTTCTTATAGTTATAAATGAATGGTTCAATTTTAATAACTTCTATATTCTATTGAAATTCAATCCTTGACGCGGCTTTGTGTTAAGCATATGCAGATTCACTCAACATGTACACATAGTACTGAGCGACATATGTGAACTGTCTACTAATATTGTTCCTGTACAGTAAATTTAAACCTTTAATTAAAACATTGACAACTTGAAGTTTTATTTCCTAACGAACGTTTCAATCCATCTTCTGAATAATGGCGTAGAGATGAAGTAAAATGTAAGCATGCAATACGTTAATGATAATTTGCATAATTATTAACCTACAGAAGATGTTGATCGGAATTGACTTGAAAGGAACAAATGATTAGTTGTATAAATGTGATTAATATGATGGAAATAAGGAAAATAAGTTACGTTTATAAAGCTTTACATATCTTTTATGTTTTAACTCTATTGTTTAACTAACGTGTTTCACGCTACCAAGCCTTTATAAATCTTCTAGAAAGGCTACCAGTTTCTTTCCAGTGGGATTTCATACTATTGTCTTTTTGTGAATTAATTCAGTTTGAAATCTTCCGATAGTGGTCTATTATACTTAAGGCGAATTCGTCAGAAAATTGAAAGACATCAGAGATCTTCTCTGAGAAAAGATACATTTCCTATATTATGACTATTTAATCTGCTATTCTATCGGTATAATCTAGCTGATAAATAGCCCTCACGCAAACTAATCAAATTGGTATTCATACCCAAGATGTTTTGCATCTACTTTGTAAAATTTTGAGTTAACAATTCTTTTGATAAAGCCGTAAATCACCTTGTAAATTGAAAAGATGTCATAAGTGAATTCAAATAGTACCGGATTTATCATAATGATCATCAGACCTAAACACAATACCGATGATTAGAGTTCATATTTCATCCGACAACAAATGGTGTTTCCGTTGAGGATTGGGATAACCATTGATTTAAAAAGATTTAGTTAGAACTATCCTGTTAGAATTAATTAAGTAATAGGTATTGATGCTTTACACAGAGGTAAAGAAATGTAATTTCCGGACGGAAGACTTTATCCTTTACAGGAAACAATCAGTTTCCAAACAATGCCATCAAATTTACATTTAACGATATCATCGTTTAACGCCACCCGAGGTGAAATGTAAAAGCTATTTGTCAATTAATTATTGATAATATGGGTTTTCATGATAAATGGCTAGCGTTTTGTTTTAATGCTGTAGTTTATATAATGAATATAGAATTAGAGCACTTTGGATGATTCATTCAATATAGAAAGTAATGTTAGTAGTAAACAATTCGTACTGAATCTTACAAAACCTCCTGTAAGCCATAAAGGCCAGAGGAATGTTGCAATTTCACATAGATCTTTATATAAATGTTCCTTTTTCCTGTTTGTAATACTTCAGAATGCACTGTCTTGATTATTCTATTTTTGTGTTGATCGGTTTTTGATCTTGACTATAGACAATATACTAAATTATGAAAAGGGTGAGGCCAATAATTTTCACCATTTTTTTCAAACAATGACTTTTTTTTAAAGGTCTCTCAGTCTTTTAGATAAATTCACTTTATCAGGCAAAAAGTTAAATAAAAAAACAACAAAAAGACAAACAACATATAAAACACAACAAAGAAAACTTCAAGACTCATGAACCCCACCAAAATCCGGGGTGATCTAAGGTGTTCTGGAAGGGTAATCAAACCCTGCTCCACATGTGGCATCCGTCGTGTTGCTCATGTAAGTACAATTTTTTTGATAACTCTAATTCGGAGATATCACATTCGAAGAAAAGAGGATGATGCAACAAAATCAGAAAAATGTTAGAGGTATATTATATAAATGTTAGAGGTATATTATATAAATGTTAGAGGTATATTATATAAACGTTAGAGATATATTATATAAATGTTAGAGGTATATTATATAAATGTTAGAGGTATATTATATAAACGTTAGAGGTATATTATATAAATGTTAGAGGTATATTATATAAATGTTAGAGGTATATTATATAAATGTTAGAGGTATATTATATAAACGTTAGAGGTATATTATATAAACGTTAGAGGTATATTATATAAATGTTAGAGGTATATTATATAAATGTTAGAGGTATATTATATAAATATTAGAGGTATATTATATAAATGTTAGAGGTATATTATATAAATGTTAGAGGTATATTATATAAATGTTAGAGGTATATTATATAAACGTTAGAGGTATATTATATAAACGCTTTAACATTTAAATAAGTTTGAACAACTATCTGAACCTGTCTTTGTGTCTCATTAATTCATTGTATATTGTTGGTGTTAATATGTGCATCAAGTCCAATATTTTAAGGTTTATTAAAATTTAAACTCTAAAGCATTTATTATCTAGTATTTAGACAAATTCTTACTTACTGTATAAAGATATAGACCAAAAAAGTTTTTTACTAGAATAAAATGCCAATTCAAAAAAAAACAAGAGAACAAGTTATTAGTGTCAATGTGCTTGTTGAAAGAAACAAATACGGTGAGGCTAAACATTTCCTGCAAGTTCTTCATCAACTATGAACAGCTCATAAAATTGTCAAACGTGGTGATGGACGTTAGAAACATAAAATTCTCAAACGTGGTGGTGGACGTTAGAAACAATAGTATTGAAAGACTGACAAGAATTTGAAAAGCTTCATAAGTTTATATCAATTGAAACTATCATAATAGTTCCAGCTTAGAAAATTGAGCAATAAAAGAAAGGTTTAAAGATAGATTAGAACACACAGACAACACCATTGCTTAAACACGATATATATATATTTGTATATCCAAACAAAAGAATGAGTAAATGAACTTTTTGTTGGAGTCAAATTCAAACTTTTTCCATCCGACATAATAGAAACTATCAGAAAGATTAGCTATTTTTGAGTAGATAAATGACCATAAATAGTACAGGATTACATAAACGTTATTCATCTGACTTGGTTTTTGGTTGGATTTTTTTTCAGAACGAGAGCAGTCGAGATCTTACACAAATTCCACCGACTCCGCAGAAGAGAACAAAAGCAGTGATGTATGTCCGTAATAATCACGTGACAACAGTCATGTTACATGGTGTATCTATAGTATGTCTAACAATCGAGAACAAAGAACGATTGTGCCTTGCACAGATATCCAATACACTGCTTAAAAGTTACAGCTATAACGAAATCCACAACCGCCGAGTAGCTTTAGGAATTACGTGTGTCCAGTGCACGCCAGTTCAGCTCGAAATACTTCGTCGAGCGGGAGCTATGCCTATATCATCCAGAAGATGTGGAATGATAACAAAACGTGAAGCTGAAAGACTTGTTAAATCATTTTTAGAAGATAATTCACCTCCGAAACTACCAGAAAACTTTAGTTTTGATGTATATCACGAATGTGGATGGGGAGGGCGTGGAAAGTTTGAACCATCTAGATACAACAGTTCAAGGGCAAAATGTATCAAATGTATCTACTGCAACATGTACTTTTCTCCAAATAAATTTATTTTTCATTTTCATAAAACTCCCGAGTCAAAATACAATCACCCAGACGCCGCTAATTTCAATTCATGGCGCCGCCATCTTAAACTGGTCGACTTTGACGCAGACGATGTTGTACATGCATGGGAGGACGTCAAAGCTATGTTTAATGGTGGAAGCAGAAAAAGACTGTTGTCGACTGCTATAAGAGGACAGTCGCAAAGTCAGACAAATCACAGTCAAAGCAGCGTAAAAAAACCACGTGCTAATGTAAGCAGTGGAGATAACATTGAATCATGTCAAAATTCGTATCCGCCCTTTCCTTTCTTATCCGTCCCTGGAAAATCGTATCCAATAAGTCCTTTTAACCACTCGCCTCCATTTGGTATTGGATTGCATTTAAATAAAGACAATTTTGATGCTAAAACGTCAACTGGATTCCAGACAGGGTGGGGACTACCAAGCTTTATGCCATCCTACGGAATGATGTGGAATCATGGTCTCATTAATCCCAGTCGTCTCCCAGTTTCTAACAATAATTGCTATTCCTTAAAGATAACGAACAATGACGAAACAAGACAAACATGTGAGAGAGAACATGGCAGTCCTTCATCATCAGAAAGTAGTCCTTCTTTTTGTGACAAAAACGAAAGATTTTCCGCTTTCCGACCAGTCGGTCGAAATGTAACGTGTCGTAGCACTCCAGATTCTACCAAGACTGATGATAAAGTCTCATGTGATGAAGAAAATGATGAAATCAACATAACAGATGAAATACTTGAAACAGAAAGTGACGAAAAGGCAGAATCCCTACCAATCCAAAGGGAAACAAAGAAGGGACCGATATCTCCTGGTTTTATTTCCTTTGGTGGCCAGTCATCTTCTGAACAGGTTTGTTCTTTACATATATCTAAAGGTCCTCACTGGAAAATCGTAAATGCAATATACGATTAAATAATTACATATATGTTTCATGAGAATTCGTTAGTTTGATTGGCTAACAACAACTGCGCGTCATTCAAAAGTTAACCTTCATATCAAAATGAAATGTTACATTCGTGATGACACGTGCTTCTACAAAAAAGTAGTGCACAGGTAAATAAAAGAAAAACTTGATATTTTTTTCATAGATAGATATAGGAAGATGTGGTGTGAGTGCCAATGAGACAACTCTCCATCCAAATAACAATTTATAAAAGTAAACCATTATAGGTCAATGTACGGCCTTCAACACGGAGCCTTGGCTCACACCGAACAACAAGCTCTAAAGGGCCCCAAAAGTACTAGTGTAAAACCATTCAAACGGTAAAACCAACGGTCTAGTATATATAAAAAACGAGAAACGAGAAACACGTATAAATTACATAAACAAACGACAACTACTGTACATCAGATTCCTGACTTAGGACAGGTGCAAACATTTGCAGCGGGATTAAACGTTTTAATGGTACCAAACCTTCTCCTTTTTCTGAAACAATAGTATAACAATCACAACATAGAAAATGGTCTTATTAGCATAAAAATGTAATTATAAGAAATGAATGCTTCTTTTTGTAATTTTATTGGGGTGTAAAAGTGTTGAGAGCATGCACACATTTTTAGAATGAAGCGCTTCTGCGCATCATACAAAATGTGCTTCGGCCAACACTTTTACACCCCAATAAAGTTACAAAAAGAAGCATTCATTTCTTAAATGAGACTTAATATTGCATGCATTTCTGCATTTTCCGAAAACTGATATTAATCAATTGGCCAACATAAGAATGCTTATAAAATGCCTCCTATATGGCATATTCTATTATCAAAACATAGTACGATTAAAAGCTTGACAATGCGTTTTGTTCAAGTTGATTGTTTATATTTTCTCAACATTTATGTTGTATTCGTTATTTTGTTCCCCCTTAAAATTCAATGACTGTGTATAGCCTAAAAGACTTTATGTAAATATATGCCTATCTATATGTCTTCCTTCATTAGAGGATAACAAGCGATAGCGGAAGTTCATCTAATTTTCATCAAATCTATTCTATAGTTTAATTAAGTGTTCAGACAAATTCCAAATTTAACTAATGAATATCATGCATTATTTATTCTTATATAATTCAATATTTTTAAGTATCATAAATTTTGAAAAATGGTCCCAAAAGTTCGAATTGTTTTTCCTATTTTCATGAATATTTCAAACAAAATGTAAATTTAGCACAAACGGCAAATAAAATATTTAACTGGTACTTAATAATTTTGACGCTTTGCAAACAAACGTGTCTTGATATTGATGGCTGGTTTCTGTCTAATTACATTAGCAAATTTGGCGAAGAAATTAATGCTTCAAAGTGAAAAATTGCAGTATTCATACTTCCCCGCAGCTAACGAATAAACCAAGGCTTTAAAATGTTTCTGCTGACATTTTATTTGTGATAAAAAGTAAATTAATAATTAAATAAACATGAAATTAGTGTAACTTAATATCACCACGTAGAACACAGAAGTAAAATATGCTAGGTTATTCGGAAAACAGTTTTTACATACGAAATTATTTATGCAAGTTTAATTGAATGTACTATATTTACTTCCAGGACAAAGAAAAGAAAGATTTGAGTGGTGAGTATATTACTTTCTTTTCTTCGTTGGCTAAAATTTAAATGTTCTGATAAATGTTTGTGATAGGTCATCTGTAAGTGAATATCTGGGAATAGTATATCTAATATATATGTTCCTGGTGAATATGCACACGAAGTAGTAAATAATTTTTAATTTTGTGATAAATGTTTGTGATTGGTCATCTGTAATTGAATATGCGTACGCCGCAGTAAATAATTTTTAATTTTGTGTACGTCTAAATAGAAATCTTAAATTGTTTTAGATGTATCGACAACTTCAGAAAAAGGAGCAGACAAGATTCCTCCAAAGACCGAACAAAACAAAACAGAGGCGGACTTGCCAAGTGAAAAGAAACAAGATATATCAGAACAAGCACTTGGTGAGTAGAATATCATCTTTCAGATGCATACAATTTTGTGTTCATTGCAGATCTGTGATAATGTGATTTCAGACTGTTTTATTTTCGTGGATATCTAGAGCTGGACTTATTGTATAGACGCCTTTTTGGTTTCGAATGTATCCGATTAAGGTTATGAGTAGACAAAATAACAGTAAAATATTCATGTCCCCTCCCTCAAGCCTTAGATTTCCTCCTGATTATTGTGCCAATCTGACACAGATATACACCAGGTAACTTTAAATAAGGAAACTGTATTGTGATTGTCGTTTCTTCTGTTAACACACTGTTATTACATTGGATTATTTAAATTCAGCAAACCAGTTCAACATTTATTGTGATAGAAGAATTATCTTGGTAAAATATTCAGACTATTTATGTTTAATGGTATGTGAGAAACTTTAGAGTGGCTCTTGTTTTATATGTGAATTTATAATTTATAATTTTTTGTAAGAGGTGAGACTAAAATAAAATATTGTCTTGTCTTGTTTATATAACTGTTCAATTATCATTACGACTTATTTAATTTATAGTTGTTGTGATATTTAATATATTCCATGATTCATTTTCAAAAGTTATCTTAAATCAATAAAGATTTAAATTAATTGAGCTGCAAGTGAAGATTCATAATCACATTAATTAATTAATATTAATATACAGAGTAAATAGTTATTGATTCAAATGTTTCAGAATTTAAGAAAATAACAATAAATGTTATTTTGAATTGTTCATTTTGATCTATGTACGTCACCGTAATATTGACTTTAATGAAAGACTTCTATCTAAATCGTTTGGTATAATTGCATAATTAGAAAAATAATTCATGGTACAAGACGGAAAAATGAAACTGTAGACATCAATGGCCACAAGAAGGCAGTAAATTTTTATTTTGAAATACGTATCGACTCAAACGCGGAAGTGTCTATATGTATATTGTACTTGATTAAATCAATTACCTTATTAAATCATTTGATTTCGAATGACTTGCATGGCCATATATCATTTTCCATGTTAATTAACATATTTAATGGGATAATAAGTCGTTAATGCTTACATGTAGGTTTTCCTTGTTGCAGATCTGTGTTGTAAATCATCACTTCACCAAAGCGCCGAGAATGTCGTACAGCTGTCAAAAGGTTTGTAATAAGCAAATCATAACAATTTTTTGGCGTGTTGTAAAAACCTATAATTCTTGACATTAAATGTTTGTGACATTTACCCATCGAATCTTTTAATGCAATCATATTCTAATATTAAAATGTAAATATTGATCTTAAAAGGTAAAGTTTATTCAATTGCAACAAGTCTTTAAAACAATTATCATACAGACCAACAAAACTGGGTTTAACTATCTGACATTAGTATTTGAAGATGCTTTTTCCAAATGAAACTTGCTTATCGAATGAAACACACACAATTAGTATCCCTGTTTTTAATATATCAGAAGAGACAAAAATATGCGAAACGTTTTAATTTAAAGCAAAACCAGACGTACTTAATTGACTGGAATTGCCCAAAGCACTTTCATGGAACAAAATTCAACAAGAAGGCTTACTGCTTTAGTTTTATAAATACTCCGAGACCTTTTAGATACATATTTTAGAATTATTAATTATATGATTTTAGAAGACTTGCAAGATCAATTGAAGAAGGAGATGGACCTAAGACGTCAAATAGAAAAGGAGATTATGGATATAAAAGGTAATACCTAATAGGCGCTATATTTTAAGGATGAGTTCATGTTATAATGATGAGAATACATGTTACAATAATTAGTATACAAAACTATTTTGAATTGATAAGAATACAATTTAAAAGGGTAGAAAATAAAAGTATCTATCGAACTGCATTGATGATGAAATTAAAATCGCCGAACCCAGGGAACAATGCGCTGACGAGACATATCAAAAGATAGGAGACAGGTGTCAAACCAACAAAACCGAAGAGACAAAGACAGATGTACGAACCAACAAAATAGACGAGAACAATCTAAAGCTACTAGACAGGTGTACGAACCAAAAATATACGAGACAAAGACAGATGTACGAACCACCAAAATAGACGAGAACAATCTAAAGCTATGAGACAGGTGTACGAACCAAAAGTATACGAGACAAAGACAGGTGTACGAAACAACAAAAAAGACGAGACAAAGACAGGAAAACGAGCAAACAAAACAAATGAGACAAAGACGGTGCACCACCCAACAAAACAGACGAAACAAATTTAAAGCTAAACGACAGGTGAACGAACCAAAAAAACAGACGAAACAAACATAAAGCTACTAGACAAATGTACGAACCAACATACAGAAGAGACACATGATCAAGCTACGATATAAACATGTGGTATGATTGCCAATGAGACAACTCTCCACCAGAGACAAAATGACATAGAAGCTAGCAACTGTAGGTCACAATACGGCCTCTAACAATGAGCAAAGTCCATACCGCATAGCAAGCTTTTTAATGCATTTTTAAAACCAACAAAACAAAGCTATGAAAAAGGCGTACGAGCCAATAATACAAATTTAAAGCAATGATACATGTGAATAAACGTACAGACAGATATGCATGCTCTAATTTAAATAGTTATAATGAAATGTAATATTTAAAAATTTAATCAACCATTTAATTCTAATACAGTTTTAGAGATGTAAGAATAGTCTTTTTTTATTATAGATGCATTGTCACATGAGTTGCTTCAAGAAAGACATGTTAGACTGACTCTTCATCAGAAACTCAAAGGTAGGAACTTCTACAACACATTGTCATTTATCGAGTCTTGTGCTTGAATCAGTATCATTATAAAATAAGAACATGTGGTATTCTTGCCAATGAGACAACTATCCAACAGAGTCCAAATGAAGCAGATTTACGCAATTATTATAGGTCACCGTACGGCCTTCCGAAATTAACACGACCATACCGTATAGTCAGCTATAAAAGGTCCCAAAATGACCGCATGTAAATCAATTCAAATGGAAAAACCTTATATCTTTATATTTCTTATATATGTTCTTGGTAGGTACCACTGCTGATGGACTATCAATCCCCGATGTTACTATTCGATTATTCGCCAATGCTTCAGTACTGGAGTGATATACAATACAGTTAGAATGCAACAATATACTACAAATGAGGTAGAAACTCCGTCACACAACCCACTGTAGAGTAGCTGTTTTGTATAGACTAATGCCTCTGAATTTTTCACTGAAAATTATCCCTCAAACCTATATTGTGAGAACTGAAATTGTCATAACTATACGTCGATACTGCCCAAGGTGTATCATTATTTTAAGTATGTCGGTATTGCCACATGACGACTTCAATCCATGTCGTATCGTTTTTATTACTTCGTCGATACTGTCGCATAAAAACTTCAATCCAAAGTATTTCATTGTCATTACTACGCCGGACTCAATTCCACGCTGTATCATTACCTTAACTATACGTAAGTATAACAACAGGACTTTATTCCACGCTTTATCATTACCATAATTACGTAAGTACCACATCAGGATTTCCTTTTATAGCCGACTATACGGTATGTTTTTCTCATTGTTGAAGGCCGTACGGTTGCCTATAATTGCTTACATCCACTTATTTGAACTTTGGTGGATAGTTGTCTCATTGGCAATCATACCTCATCTCCTTATCTTTATATTTATTCCACACTGTATCATTACCATTACTACGTTAGTACCGCCGCTGGACTTTATTCTACGCTGTATCATTACCATTAATACGTTCGTACCGCCACAGGACTTTATTCCACGCTGTATCATTACCATTACTATGTTAGTACCGCCGCCGGACTTTATTACACGCTGTATCATTACCATTACTACGTTAGTACCGCCGCAGGACTTTATTCCACGCTGTATCATTACCATTACTACGTTAGTAGCGCCGCCGGACTTTATTCCACGCTGTATCATTACCATTACTACGTTAGTACCGCCGCAGGACTTTATTCCACGCTGTATCTTTACAATTTCTACATTAGTACCACCGAAGAACTTTATTCCACGCTGTATTATTACCATTACTACGTTAGTGCCGCCACCGAACTTTATTCCACACTGTATCATTACCATTACTACATTAGTACAAAATGTACCGCCGCATGAATTTATTCCACGTAGTATCATTACCATTTTTATTCTAGTACCGCGATAGGACTTTATTCCACGCTGTATCATTACTATTACGCTGAAACTTGATTGTTCTTTTTAAGGGCCTTTCTTGTTTTGACGCTATCAACACATTTCTAATATTTTTCGTCCAATACTATTGGTCTTGAGCAGACCGGCAAAAAAAAATAAGAACCACGTGTGACGCTCAAAGAACGAAAACAACAACAAAAACGACATCCAGATATTAACTTGTATGTTTTATTTACAGAGGCACATGAGGCATTGAGCAAGTTTTCTAACAGCATAACGTCAACAAAGGCGGATTCGAACTATTGACCTCAAATTCTCCATTAACATGGTCAATATTACTGTGCGACAACAGGAAACAAACTATTAGAATATATTAGTGCTACAGACAATACTTTTTTATGTGTTTAAATAAGTGTTAGAAATTATTGACTGTGATACATGTAGTACTTAATCCAGTTTGTCTTTGAAAACCCCCAACTATTTTTTTCATTTATTTTGCGTATTATTCATTATGTGTCTTTTTATGTAAATAGAATTAATAAAGAATTAATAAATTATCATAGATACGATTGTACTTATTTATAGTTGATTTAATTTGTTTTAAATGAATCATATATTTAGATGTCTTTTGTGAACTTAATATGATGAATGTAAGTTGATGTATTATTGACTTTAATATAAATGAATAACAAGAGTGCACACGCTGACATGTCTCGCCTGCCTTTCTTATCATGATTGAATTGCATACCATGCAACGAATATAGTTAGACTACTGCTTATAGGATCTGAAATCAGACCTAATTACGAAAATAAAACATAGACCAATGAACCATAAAAATGAGGTCAAGATCATATGAATCCTGCCAGAAACCATGAACACCATGCAATCATTACATTATCAGTTTGGCTGTGCTAGTATAAAACTTATTTTGCCACGTCCAGTCTGTGTTTTATTAGATTCAACACTTTTTTCTGCTTTGTATCGATCTAATGCATGAGCATTGCACAAGGTCTTGTATTTCTCTGACTGGTAATGATTTCTTTATACTAAATCTATTGGATGTTGGATGTGTGCTGATTGATATTTTTCAACTGATTTTTATAGTTTGTTCTTATATTGTTCTATTACAGTAATGTCCCAGGTTAGGGGTAGGGTTTGGCGCCAGCAAACTAGTTAAACCCCGCCACATTCTGTATGTGCCTGTCCCAAGTCAGGAGCCTGTAATTCAGTGGTTTTCGTTTGTTGCTGGTTATCATATTTGTTTTTCGTTTATTGTTATTTACACAAATCCGTTAGTTTTCTAGTTTGAATTGTCTTACATATATCTTTTTGGGGCCTTTTATAGTTGACTATGAGGTATGGGTTTTGCTTATTGTTGAAGACCGCACGTTGACCTATAGCTGTTAACTTCTATGTCATTTAGCCTCTGGTGGAGAGCTGTCTCATTGGCAATCATACCACATTTTCTTTTTTTTTTATCTTCACCTACCAAATATTCCATAAAACAATTAAAGTTGATCTATTGTTTATAGTATCTTATTAACTTAAACCACGAAAAGTTGACCAATGAAACATGATAAAGGTTAGATGATATCTACCAGACAGACATATACATCTTACAATCATTCCATTCACCTTATTGTTTATGGTATCGGAGAAATAGACCAAACTGGAAAACACTTTACATTGCCCAATAAACCATTAGAAAAAGGTCAGTGTCATATGAAACATGCAGTCAGACAGACATGCACACCTTACAATCATTCCTTACACCAAATACGCATAATTTATTGCTTATAGAATCTGAGAAATAGGATAAACATAAAAACTTAACATTGGCCAATGAACCATGAAAATGAGGTCAACGTCAAATGAAACCTGCCAGTCTGACATGTACACCTTACAATCATTATACACGCCGAATATAGTTGACCTATTGCCTATTATATCTGAGATACGGACTTGACCTTGAAAATTGATCCATGAAATGATGTCGAGTTCAGGTGAACCCTGTGTAATAGATATGTAGACCTTGCAAGGATCCAATATACCAAATATAGTTGTTTTATAACTCATAACAAGTGAACATTTCACATGAAAAAAAAACTTTTAAAAAACTTCAACCAGTTGCAAAACCATGAGAGTGAGGTCAAGGACAAGGGACATATGACAGATGGAAATTCGTAACATAAGGCATCTTCATACACGTTATGAAGCATCTAGGTCTAAGGGTATAAGTCGCCATATAAGGGCAATAACTCCAGTAATGAGGCGATTAACGATTTTTGGTCATTTATTTATTAGTAGATCTTATTTTGCTGCACTGAGCTCGTTGCAACTGCGGTCGATACTGTACCTGCATCAGATGAAGAGCAGCCGATTGATCCGAAGTTTGACGATTGATTTTGCAGTTTAAATTTTCTCTCTACTCAAGTTTTCAAGATAGTTTCTAAAAGCACAAATTTAGAGAAAAAAAATTGATGTAAAAGGGTCATTTAAGAACAGGAGCAAATCCATGATTTCGGTCATGTTGATGTATCTGAAATATATTAATTTGCTGGTCGTTTTTTTTCCAGATAATAGTGATTTCTATCTATTATGATTATCAAAATTATTATAGCCAAAATGCAAAATTTGGTAAGAATTATTTCAAACTGAGGGACTAAACTCAAATATACCTGTAAGGAGTCGGTCGAATGATGATATCGGTAAATTTTGTCTTATTTCTAGAACTTACATTGCTTTTCAAATTTCGGCCATGCACTTTTTATAGATCTTGTCTTGCTGACAATTTTGCTTGTAAGTTTTTTCATACCTATTATAGTTTTCAGGATTATAACCCAAATGCAAAAATGGGGGGAAATCGTCTTTCAAGAACACAAATCCTATGCGGATTCGACTGACCATTTCGAATATATTGATTGCTTTGTAGATTTCTTCTTGGTTATCATTTTTTTCTTTTCAAAAGTTTATTTTTACCTATAATAGTTTTCAAGATAATAACCAAAAACGAAAAAAAGGGAAAAGTCGTCATTAAAGAACATTTAAAGAAGATATACTCTATGGATGAGTTTGGCCAAGTTTGGTTGCAATTGACTTGGTTGGTTTAGACGAGAAGATTTCTATGAATGTTTACGGATGACGACGGACGCCAAGTGATGGCAATAGATGCTCATACGGACCCTTTTATTGATGGACTATATTAAGATTTCTTACTACCAATTTTCTCATGATTTCTGAGATCAAATGAAAAGAGACCTTTGTAACGTTTACAACGACTTTGATACCCTTACTGGTTTCAACGACTATCTGATGTACACCATATGATTGAAACAAACATGCGAAAATGGCCCTACCTTGTTGCAGCAAGTACAAACTTAAACATCAACTTTTATAATGCCAAACCCAGGCACTTTGGCAAAATAAAATAGAAACTAGGCAAAGGCTTAGGGGTCCTAATGTGTTGTAACTAAATAATAGACTAATACGATTTGTTTCATAGATTTGACATTTTATAATTTACTGGTATAATTAATGTTTCGTCAAGGTTAGTTTGAAGAAAAAACAGATACATTTGATTATAAATCATTATTGTGGCGGAATTGTGATTCAAAAATGAAATTAATGACAATTTATGTTCGAGAAAATATAAAATGATATATGGTACCTATTAAGTCATAATCGATGATCGATTTATATGCAGTTTATCCTAATACGCGGTATGCTAATTTTTATACTTTTAATTTATAGAGTTGTGTAAATGTTTCCCTTCTATTTTCAGAAACTTAAATAACGCAACTACTCAACATCCACATATATGTAGTAGTTTCACAATTTCTTGTTTGTTTTATTTTTTTAATTTGCATGCAAACTCTAGATTATTTAAAGCAAAACCTTGATATTGGTCCATGGCTAATTATTTAATTCAATGAATGGCCTAATTACATGTACATCTTTAAATTTTGCAATACATTTTTGAAATACTTTTTTCAGCACGAGTAGAAAAATACAATCCCGTACCTTGTGCACAATTTGTTCCTATCAGAATGTCATTCCGTCTCTAAAAAATCTATCCGGCTTATAAAAAAATGTTTTCAATTGAACGTGTTCTGTTTTCTATGAATATTTTGAAAAAGCAATAAGTCAAATGTGTACGTAGCGTCACGTCTGCATTGTGCTTCGAAATCTAATATTTCGATTTTTTATGTATGACATAGGCCTACATACTTGAATGACTTATACAGAAAAAAAAAAAAAAAAAAAAATCGGTGAACCTCTTTAAATTTTATTTGATTAAAACGGTGTCATATCATTTTAAAGAATTTTATTTGATTAAAACGGTGTCATATCATTTTAAAGAAAATTCTAGGACAGGTATACATGTAAATGAGTAAAAAAATATTCGGATTACTGTCCAAGCTAATGACGTTTGCAATAATTTCTAAGTATTGATAAATATGGTTTTTCGCCCTTTTTGTTAGAATCATATTTACGTTTTTTTACAGTAAATTTATGATTATCCTAATTCAAGTTTCTTCGACCTAACCACTATAGTGTCGACGAAATTTTCAATTCCCAGTAAAATCCACATTTTATATCTGCTAAATCGAACTCTCGGGCCAAACCTTACTTACAACGGAAAACAGAATTTTGAAGGTAAATATAGATATATGAATCAATTGGTTTCTGGTTTACGTTTATATCAGTTCTCAGTAATTTTTAACAATTCTTTATTTTTCACTGGCCAGGAGATAGTTTGTCCCAGACACAAAGCGGACATGAACCTCGAAAATAAATAATAAATTTCTTTTACAACTTTTTGTTATAACCAATTATCAAAAAATGAACTTTTAAATCAGATATTCGGTAATAAATTATTTCATTGCAATAAAAAAACAGTAAACAAGACAATAATAAATTTCAAATTGACAAACATAAAGCGGGACACCTTTTGTAATTAATTATAAAAAAGTGAATTAAAAAGGTGTCCAAAGGTGACAACGTCAAATGTAGTGCTTCATCAAAGATATAGAAATAAGATGTGACAAGTCCTGGTACTGAAGACGCTACACAAGTGTTAACCAATCTCAGATCAAAGGTACCAATGTTTGATTATACATGATAATGTAAAAGTTAGAGAACATCAAATGAACAAAACGCTGTATAATTTATCTGCCATCAAAAACTTAATTAGATCCTTTTCTTTATTTATTTCTTAGCTTTGTGAATAAGATCCAGCTTATAAATAAATTATTGAAATCACCAAAATAAATTATGAGATAATGCCTTAAACGTATATTTGTTTTCTCTGTTCCTGGAACCGTGATAGCAATATATGTTTCATTGACAAAACATATTAATTAAGAAAATGCAAAGAATGTTTTCTTTCATTATGTGAAACTCACCTGATTTATTATAATAAATAACAGTATAATTGTTTATAATGTTTTTGTCTGTAGAAGTATACATAGTGAAATACCGTTTTTATGATCACTGGTATATGCCTATTGTGAGGGGCCTGATGGGTTATTTTCGTTCTTCGTGATCGGCGCATTTTCGCTATCGTGATCCGTTTTTCTACAGATTTATTTATTTTTTTTATATTTTCGTGATCCGTGACCATGGAAATTTATTTTCTGTGAATCGTGATTGACAAAAAATTCAACTCGTGAATCGTGATGAGACCCCTTTCTACCTAATTGTTCTAAATTTGACATGTGTGATAAATTGATTGATTGATTGTTGTTTGTTTTACCCTGTATGACATGTATGATAGACACATACGAATAATATCTATTTCGAACATATTACTTTTATCTATTTTTCCATATATATTCTTTCCTTTTAAAAGCCGAGAGGACACGAACGCAACAAAACAAACAACCGAAAGGAATAACGATTTGTTATTATCCTTTATCCATGTCACAAAATCGTCATTTTTTTTCACAATAATGAAAAAAAATCATTGATTATTCTTAATTAAATGTGTAGTGACAGATGCACAGCTTGTGGGGAATAACTCTGGACACGTGTTTATTATAATTGCGCATCTTTTCACATAGTTCAGTTAAAAGTTTCATCAAATCATATTCTTGATGCTAGTGATTTAATAACATTAATAACAATGTAATTGTTTACATTTTAATAAAAGCAGAGACGGACTATTTGAGTAATTAAGTAAAATAACTGCACTTTAATGTATTTACATAAAAATGAAGCGTAAAACGGCAAAAAAATCATTAATGACAAATTAATATTTCAACTAAACATTAAAATAGTAACAGTTGGATTTCTTTAAAAGACTGATCATAAAATGACCGAATAATTATTTTATATCTAATGGTGCGTTAAATGAGAAAAATTTGATGTTTTAAACTTATTTATGGTAATTACACATTTTTCCGTTATCCATCTGGTCGAGTGAACGAAATGGACATAGACGGATATGGACCATAAGTTACCCTTCTTGTCACCACAATCGTCTTAAACTCACAGATATGCAGACTTTTTATCGAAGTCCAACTGACATATTTTGTCTTTTAATATCCTTTATAATTCACAGTTAGTTCACTTTAGATAAAAGTGATTTGTACTCAAAATAAACAACACATGTCATTTGATTGACCGATTTTTATCTTTAGAAAAATATAATAAAAGGCTTAAGCGTTTGCATTTTGGATTGAAGAAAATCTATATACTCAATCCAAACTTATTAATACGAAATTATATAACTATAGCAATTGAAACACACACATACACACCACTATTGTTGCAATTTTTCGTTGTGCTGTTAAAGTCATCCAAAAACGTTAATAGTCACCGTACGGCCTTCAACAATAAGAAAACCCCATATGGTATAGTCACCGTACGGCCTTCAACAATGAGAAAATCCCATACAATATAGTCAGCCATAAAACGCTCCGACATGAAAAACATGAAATAATTCAAACGAGAAAGATAACGGACTCATTTACAACAATACACTTTACAATAAACAAATATGACAAACATTAACCAACAACCACTGAATGTCACCTGACATGGAACAGGCACGTCAAGAATGCATGTGGCGGGTTGAACATGTTTGTGATTTTCAACCCTATCTAACCTGGGGCAATGCTGGAACATTAGAACAAACTGTAAAATTTAATTGCAAATGTCTTAACTCAATATTCGATACGAAAAGACCCCGACATGAAAAATTTAGCACATACTTACAACTTCACGTCCAATCAAATTGCTTGAATTTGCCTTCTAATTTTTATAGTACATACTTTTTCCGTGTACTAAGTAACTACGCATGAATGACCACAAGGGTAAGATTTCATTGTATCGTAATCAAGATATTAAAACAAAAATGGCCACCGGCTATTTTGAAATAAAATGCTTTCCAAATTAAATTAATTAGTTTGTAATTAGTTTTCACATTGATTTTAAATATCCTGCTATTAAAATCTTTGGATCTAAAAATGTTTTTACGATTGCAAGTTTCTTTCATTTAAATATATAAAGAGTAACAAATATGGTTCTTTATACCTTGATTAGAGTACAACGCCATCTTAAAATTGTGATAATTTATATATAGATACAATGGATAAGCGTGATTCTGAAAAGAAACCATGAGCCCGGAGGGCGAATGGTTTGTTTTCATGAATCTACGCTATCCATTGTATCTATAACTTAAACTATTGTGTTAATTTCTTTTCAAAATTAAAGCCTTTTCTTAATTAGAAGGTATTGTAAGTGAGTTTAAATAACCATGTTATCGTGTCCAACGATGCATTGATAAATCTCAGATCACAATTAATTGGTTAACAAAATACAAATATAACACTTCTACCTTTAAAGATCTTTATAGTTATATTTATATTTATTAGGCATCTGAATATTATCTGTTTTACAAAATAAGACATATTCGAACTTATTTCTAATAAAATTGAGAATGGAAATGGGAATGTCAAAGAGACAACAACCCGACCAAAGAGCATATATAAAGTATATATAATAAGTATGTTATCGAAATTTCTAGCACTCTAGGCACATCACGATTTTCTCGCATAGGAATTTGCGAATAAACATTTGTAAAATTATATAGTAAAACAGATGAAATCATACTATATTTATACAACAAAAATTGACAAATAGAATGTAATCATTTTTGTTTCAAACATGTGAAATAGCCAATAATAATCAAAAAAATAAACGGTAAAACTCGCTATTATTACAAAAATATCCACTATAACATGCATTATTAGAAAAAACAGAATTGGGACAACAGAGATAATACAGGATTCGAACCTAAACCGACGAATCCCTATCTTTAACTCGTTGATTTTAAGCATGCTAACCTCGCGGCTACCAACTTATACTATGCAACTGCCCATTGTGTATATATAAAGGTACAACCCTGTGTGTCCGATGTTCATTATATATAAAATAGACATCTAAGTTATAACCCATTGGTAGCCGAGAGGTTTCGTCGATGTGTTGATATCAGTCATTCATAACAGATTTCAAGGAAGGGTTCGATTCCCAGTGAAGGCATATACAAATTACAAAAATTAAAGGTAAGTTTTTAAATTAATTCCATTAGTGAACAGAATTCAGTAAATTAGCCAATTCAAACTTAATGAAATTAGACACACAAAGGAAACAATTGAATATAATTTGGTGAGTCCATTTCAGCGGCAGATTTAGGAAGCGTTGATTCTAGAAAAGAATCCACGGAAAATGAATAGGCTGACGTCACCACAATGGTTTAACATCCATGCAATTACTTTCTACACAAAAAGTGTGTACTACGAAACCATATGAAGGGAAATTAAGACAACTTGATCTCTTTCGTCATGAATTGGTTGATTGATTAATTATTGGTTGCTTAATGTCCAGTGGCAAATATTTCATGCATGTTCAGGACGATGTCATGAATAGAAAATTGAAAATGTCTGAAGAGAATGTGCCACCTATATATATATATTGACCGCTCCCGACATGTGTAACTTCAAGGCATATTTTAGCGGCGATCGATGTCTTTCAAAATTACTTTATTTTTATCAATAGTACCGCTTAAGTCGACGCTAGGGGCCGTCTTGACCTTGTTGTAGGGTATGAATGATTTGTTCATTGTTGAAGGCCCTACATCAACTGTCAAGATGAAGAACAGGAATAAAAGCCCTATTCATTGATAATTTTCTGTTTTCTATGTATTGTGTGCGATTTTGTCCCATGTACATTTACTCCATATCCTTTCATTTTCTATATATACATGTTCTGATAAATCATTTAGTTTTCACTTTGAAAAAAAAAAATAAACCCTAGTATCTTTGATCTTTTGGTAGTTGCTTTTTAATGACTATCCGCTAGACTATCTATGGGGACATACCAGGGGCGTATACAGCCATTTTTAAAAGGGGGGTTCCAACCATATGTCAAAAGCATTGATCGTCTAAAAAAGGGGGTTTTCAATCCCGGAACACCCCCCCCCACCCCACCCCTTCTGGATCCACCACTGCATACTATCTATAGATATGTTTTAAATTATTATAGCCTTAGTTTTTACTGTGAAATTGAAAAATGTTTTCAAGACATGTAAAGCTTCCACTGCAATTTAGTTATGCCTACTTTTGGTCAATTCATTTTGTCATCTTACCATGTAAAGAAGTACATGTATAGTAAAATACCGATTTATATCAATAAACATCATATGATGAAGACATAATCTTTCAGTCAGTTTAATTTAGGTCTGGAGCTGGCATGTCAGTTAACTGCTAGTAGTCTGTTGTTATTTATGTATTATTGTCATTTTGTTTATTTTCTTTTGTTACATCTTCTGACATCGGACTCGGACTTCTCTTTAACTGACTTTTAATGTGCGTATTGTTATGCGTTTACTTTTCTACATTGGCTAGAGGTATAGGGGAGGTTGAGATCTCATAAACATGTTTAACCCCGCCGCATTTTTGCGCCTGTCCCAAGTCAGGAGCCTCTGGCCTTTGTTAGTCTTGTATTATTTTACTTTTAGTTTCTTGTGTATAATTTGGAGTTTAGTATGACGTCCATTATCACTGAACTAGTATATATATTTGTTTAGGGCCAGCTTAAGGACGCCTCCGGGTGCGGGAATTTCTCGCTGCATTGAAGACCTATTGGTGACCTTCTGTTGTTGTCTGTTCTGTGGTCGGGTTGTTGTCTCTTTGACACATTCCCCATTTCCATTCTCAATTTTAAACTTACACCAGCAGCTACCATCTTGTCATTCTGGAGTCAAGGGCCTTTTAAAATCACATATTTTACAATGATACTTGTGAGTAGATTTACAAAACTTCGTTAATGAGCTCCGTTTTACAAACACCTGTGATACAAGTAGTCAGCCAAAATAAACTATCAATAGACCAATTAAAAGATTACTCGAGTTGTAAATATGTGCTAAATTGGATAGTCTATGAAAAGGTATATACTATGAAATTAAGAGCTCGGGGCAAGCCCCTCGCTCTAAATTTCATAGTATATACCTTTTCATAGACTAACCTAGACATGAAACAATTCAATTGAGATAAACTAACGGCTTAATTTATAACAAAACAATTTACGAAAAACAAATATGACAGACATGAACCAACGACAACCACTGAACTACATGTTCCTGACTTGAGACAGACGCATATAATGTGGCGGGGTTTGAAGGCGCTAACCCTCCCTTAACCTGGGGCAGTGGTGTAACGGCACTATACTATAACAAACTATGCAAAACCAAAAATGAAAAGCAAATATGAGAAACTGTAAAAACGAAAACCACTCAATTACAGGCTCCTGAATTGGGACAGGCTCATATAGAATATGGTGTGGTGAAACATGTTTGAAGGCGCCAACCCTCCCATAGCCTGGGATAGTGGTGTTGTACTGTTACACCACTGTCCCAGGCTATAAAAATCAGTTGAAAAGGGCTTAACTGATCATATCGATACAAAGCAGAAAAACATCTATCAAAAACACAGACCGGACGTGGCAAGGTACTTATACATCCATAGCAGTAGTTCAAAGCCAATAACAACCAATAAAAAAATCATGTATATAAGATTAAAATATGAATAAGTACATATCCAAAATTTAATGGATTTAGTGTAAAGACGTCATTAACAGTCAGAGAAATATATGACCTTGTGCAATGCCAAAATATAGGTATCGACAGATTGTAGTACCGTGATGTGCATATAAATGTGTATAACAAAAATATTTAGTATGGTTTTAATTTACTGGTTACAAAATAAATATTTATACCAATAAAAACAATATTCAAAGATCAAATTACAGTGTTGAATTAATATTCTTTTAGAATACGTTTATTCGAAGGAATGATAAGTTTACCCGGCTCGTATCTAAATTTCCGGGCTCGGTAAACAACATCACCTTTATTAGACTGATCTTTACTGAGTTTGACCATAAACTGTGATTCATAACAATACAGGAACAAGTCTGCGACCTGTCGATAAACCTTATTGCCGAAATGTACACAGATGATATCAGATGATATCAAGAAGAAAATTTACAGCTTTAAATATGTCATCACAGTTCCAGTAAGTATATCTAGCACATTTCCCTTTTTCATTACAGAAGAAGGCTAAATATGAGTTGCAGCATATATATCTGCAATTAAATCTTTTAAAGGCCATTTTATTTAAATAAGAAAACTTCTGTTTGATCAGATTGTGTGGTAGTAGTGTTCATAGTCTAAAAGTCATTATGTCAACCGAATTGAACGAACAATCAAAAGCACGTAATTTATCCAAAACATCCAGAGTGTTTGACACTCAAGAAATAATTATTTAAAAAAAATAATAATGAACAAAGTATTAAACTGAAAGTAAGGCAACTAAGTAAAAGCAATGAAAGATTAGTCGTAAAATACTACACTTACTAGAACCATGTATATATCTATACATGTATATATTTTTTTAACGCATAAACTTGAATAAATCAACAGTGATATTGTAAATTTTATCAGCCGCGATTATATTTAATAAATAGCCACATATTACTCCAGAAAAAAAAAATCAAAAACCGGTAGACCAAGGTAGTAGGACTAATTTCCCCTGATCAATCAATCAATCAATGACAGGGATTTACATATCAACGAGTCCATCAGCCTTAACATCTTCATCAATTTTACATAAATCTTTAAACAATAATTTTGCATGAAGGACATCTTTAACAAAAATGAATTGATTTGTATTAGAATGAAAATATATAACTTAAGTTCTAAATATTATAAATTATAGATATTTTGTAAGTATCAATGTTGCTGCTTTTAGCTATCTTTATGTATCTATAATTTGGTCATATTTTGGTAATCAAGCCAAACCTTGAAATACACATTTATAGCTGCGATTCTTTGAATTTAAGTGAAGATTATAGTAAGACTTTTTGAAAGTGGTCCTCGTAGAAAATAATTTAAGGGAAAGTTGACTATTACATTTTTACACTCTTTGATATGAATAAATAACACAAAAATAAATTTGTTCACCTAATATAAGATTGTATGGTATGTTTTTTTTCTCCATTTGTTTTTCATTTTCATATATAAAAGACAATAATGATTCGAATCTCATCGCGCTGTTTAACACCCTGTTAATTAAAGCTTCGTTCAAAATATCTAATGGCTAAAAACGATTGTGGTGACAACATCACATTTACATGTATTCTCAAGTGTAATTTTGGAATCATTTGCAGGTATTAATCAAGCTAAGCTTGAACAGAATACTTGTAATTAATATAACATTATCTTTGTACAATACATTTAATGGTAATTTAGACAGAACTCAAGGCTGCAATAAGAGAATCGCTACATCATAAGGATTAAAAATTCATTTTTAATTATTTTGAAAAGGAGAAGATCATAATGAAGCGTTCTGATGAAAGTGAAGTTTAAAATAAAATACAAGGTATTAATACTCTGTGGAAATATATTCAAATTCGGAGAAACAAACTGTTAATAGACAGTTTACATTAAAACCAATTGTAAAAAAAGCAATGAAAGAGCCAAGAGTTTATGGGTTAAGACAAATACTACAGTTGCAGTGGTTAAAAGCAATATACCATCTACTAAAAAGACCCCAAGGGTTGACTATGGTATAAAAATACGTTAATCTAAACTTCTATTCGACAGTAGAACCCTGCTAAAAGGGGGCGTGCGTTTGGCTGTGTGGTATGTTTACATGCACATCCCCGTCAGGAAGGGATAGTTCAACGCTCTCTGACAGATAAAGAGACCTTGCAACAACCCCTTGAGGGATCCGCAAGTAGTCTGTTGCAAGGCAAGATTTCTGTCCCTAACCAACATACATGTATATACCCTCATTTGCCAGTGGCGTCAAAATTTGTAACCCTTACTTTCGGTCGTACCTCTTTGAAGAGCCTATGCATCCTATTTAATGTTGATTTGTCTTGTCCTCAATATGCATGAAATATTCAAGTTGCCTCTGAACGTTAAGCAAACAACAATTAATCAGTCCCATATATTTAAAAGGCCTCACAGAAATATGTTGTTTGAAAAGCAACATGTCAACAGAAACAATGTAGAAGTAAAACAAAAGTGATGTGTTATTACATATAAATACAGCATACGCAATCAACATTTTTTTCTCAACTGGTATTCTACAGTATCCACTTCATACTTCATAAAAGACGTCATATCATTACCTACATCGAAAGACTCATCATATACAGTATAATTATTGTAGTAAACAAGAGAAATCATCGGCGGACTCCTATACAGTTTAATCATTGTAGTAAACAAGAGAAATCATCGTAAGACTCATATACAGTATAATCATTGTAGTAAACAAGAGAAATCATCGTAAGACTCATATACAGTATAATCATTGTAGTAAACAAGACAAATCATCGTAAGACTCATATACAGTATAATCATTGTAGTAAACAAGAGAAATCATCGTTAGACTCATATACAGTATAATCATTGTAGTAAACAAGAGAAATCATCGAAAGACTCGTATAGAGTATAATCATTGTAGTAAACAAGAGAAATCATCGAAAGACTCATATACATTATAGTCATTGTAGTAAACAAGAGAAATCATCGTAAGACTCATATACAGTATAATCATTGTAGTAAACAAGAGGAATCATCGAAAGACTCGTATAGAGTATAATCATTGTAGTAAACAAGAGAAATCATCGTAAGACTCATATACAGTATAATCATTGTAGTAAACAAGAGAAATCATCGAAAGACTCATATACAGTATAATCATTGTAGTAAACAAGAGGAATCATCGAAAGACTCGTATAGAGTATAATCATTGTAGTAAACAAGAGAAATCATCGAAAGACTCATATACAGTATAATCAGTAAACAGAAGAACTCAAATGTCACTTGAAACACATTTCCGATCAACTTGGCTACAAAACATAGAAAACATCCTAAATAAATGTGGACTTTCCTTTATATGGACTTTTTATAATGTAAATTGGCGTAAGCGTACAGTTAACACTACTTAAGAAGACAAACTTACTCAAACATGGGTCTCAAGACGAAACAAAGATATGTTTACATTCTGTTAATTTGAATGGTAAATCATAAACTGCCAACAGAAGGAGGAAGGTGGTCTAATACCCCAAGAAAAAAATCGGACCTGCCCTTTTCTGGGATGAATATCATTATCTGCTCAAATGCAAATTGTTTACAACAGAAAGAATAGAATACTTAGATAAAAAAATCATGAAAATTGTAATTTTTTTAAGTTCAGAGAACTTATGAATACATCTAAACAATCTAAGCTTAGAAATGTGTGCAACCTCGTTAGAGTTATGAACGATAAAGTGGATTTTCTCAATTAACTTCTCCCTCCTCCCCCATATTTTAAGGCCTTTCGTTTAATATTCATTGCACATTTTGAACATGTAATATATTTGTGTATCTCCACTCTATTGTTTTTATTGTTTATTTCCTCAACATATGTACCTTTGTATTATTGTATATTTCCTCAACATATGTACCTTTATATTATTGTATATTTCCTCAACATATGTACCTTTTATTATTGTATATTTCCTCAACATATGTACCTTTGTATTATTGTATATTTCCTAAATATGTACCTTTGTATTATTGTATATTTCCTCAACATATGTACCTTTGAATTATTGTATATTTCCTCAACATATGTACCTTTGTATTATTGTATATTTCCTCAACATATGTACCTTTGTATTATTGTATATTTCCTCAACATATGTACCTTTGAATTATTGTATATTTCCTCAACATATGTACCTTTGTATTATTGTATATTTCCTCAACATATGTACCTTTGTATTATTGTATATTTCCTCAACATATGTACCTTTGTATTATTGTATAATGTCTATGTTCTTCTGTGTACCATTGTATCTACAGCGGTTTATCAGAAAAAAGTATATATATAATCACTGTTCTATAAAGGACGAAACGGTCCTAATTTGCTTTATTGTCACATTAACCTATTATGTCTGTTTGGTTTGCTCACCCAATGTTGTCAATATAACGAAACTCTTAACATCTGTCATACAAGTGGGAAGTTTAGCTAACTATAAAACCAGGTTTAAAAATCACCCTTTTCTTCTGAAAATTCCTGTACCAAGTCAGGAATGTGACAATTGTTTTTCACTCGTTCCGTTGGTTCATAACGTTTGATTTTGTCAGTTTTTATGGACGTCCACCGTTTTTTGAAAATACTTGGAGTTCAGTATTTTTGTTATACTTTTTACTCGTACCGATCTTTTGAGGGAAGCCAATTGCAATTGATTTTTACAGTTTGTTCTTTGTGTTGTGCTGTTACACCACTGTCTTAGATTAAGGGAAGGGTAGAACGCTCACCAACATATTTAACCACGCCACATTCTTTATGAGCCTGTCCGAAGTCAGGAGCCTGTATTTCAATAGTTGGCGTTGTTCATGTCTTTCATATGTGTTTTTCGTAAATTGTTTTGTTATAAATTAGGCCATTAGCAAATGATTAGTTTTCTTGTTTGATTTTTTTTCACATTTTTCACTTCGGGGCTTTTTATAGCCGACTATACGGTATGGGTTTTCTCGTTGTTGAAGGCCGTACGGTTGCCTATAATTGTTTACATTTACTTCATTTGAACTCTGGTGGATATTATTTTGTCTTATTAGCAATCATACCACATCTCCTTATTTTTATATTGAAAGACATGTCATACCTTAAAGTAAGTCAGCAGCTGGAAACAATAAAAAAGAGTATCTTACAGAAAAGTTTTTTATTTCTTATAATTCTATTTTGTGTGAACAAGTCATCATAGCTTACACATTTGCCAATACAACTTTTTGGTCTAGTCTGGAGAATACCTTATAAAGGTAGTTCCAGAAGTACATTTATATTGATAAAGATTTGTTTTCTGTCCGTGTACAGATCTTATTATTCAGTAAATGTATTTGTTATTACAGTAATGAATGCATAAGGAATTAAACAAATCAAATTATATAAAACTCAATCGAGTGAATCTTCTGCAGTGGAACATTTGTTTATTAAGTTAACTGTTTTTTACAGTTACAAAAAAATCTACATCTTTTAACATTGTCTTAGACGCACGACTGATTTTCAATTTTAAGTGAAACAAAATTACCGACTGGAAGTGTTTGTGTTATTTCTGTGCAAATTAACTCTTGATTTGACAAAACTAACAGCGTAGTCACAACTCTATGAATTCGGTTCTGGTCTAGGTGCTCTAGGCGAAACAACATAATGCAATCCAGTAAAATTAAAACGTTTGAATTGCTCATAATTTTTACATGAGAAGACATAACCATCAGTTATACACGACGAATTTCAACTTTATAAACGTTTAATGCATAAAATTAAAAAATAAAGATGTTAATTAAGAAGTCCGATGAAGGGACAATAGATTCAATTTGATCAGTTGCTAAGGGTATAATTCGGATCAAACGGTGAACTCGAATCCTTTAATCATATTTAGTATGTTAATATTCAATTTCTGTCGTGTAATCAGTTTTGCATTAAATTAAATGTTGAGTTAATATACTTGGCGAAGATATGGTTACGGGAAATTGGAAAATAAACTTCATTAATTGAGCAAATATTTATTAAATGTGTACTCCTCTGGCGTTTCTAATATGATGCGGCTGCAATCTCCATACAAATATATAGTTAATGAAGCAGTAACACCGCTAAATCAACGATGAACGATTTAATGTAAATAAATGTCGTTCTCAGAATTGTTGATTATTTATAAGCTGCAGTAATTAATCTGTGATTAAACCATTCCAGTGATAAAACAAGGAACATAATCAATAGTTGGTGTATGAAACACTGAAAAGAGCATCGACTTTTTATAAATATTTGAAATGCTAATAGGTATAATATATTTTGATATATCAGAGACTATATTTATCCATTACAGAAGAGATGAGTCGAATTCATCTATAATCATATGGAAGGGAATATCCGCCATAATTATACATTTCTTAATTTGTAAAATGCAATTTCTTAATTTGTAACATGCAATTTCTTAATTTGTAAAATGTAATTTCTTAATTTGTAACATGTATTTTTTCCATCCGTTACATGAATTTCTACATTTCTTGATTTGTGAAATGTAACATATTAATGTGTAAATGCAATTTCTTAATTTGTAAACGTATTTTCTTCGTTCTTTACATGAATTTCTACATTTCTTTATTTGCTTTGTTTGAGTCACGTTTTGGGAAATGTGTCATTGTAATTGTTACCGCTGACAGCCAATGAAAAGTTTCGTTTCTCAAGAAAACTGCAATTTACATGTCAAATCAAGAATGAAATAGTTTTACAATATTCCGCACGAGGTCGCTGTGGATCCATATCAACTTGTACCTTAGCCAACTCGTACTCAACCAACTCGTACCAAATATTTACCAACTCGTACCCAATACTTTATTATTTATATGCATTAAAGTTTTCATGTTCTTTTATATAATATACAAAATACAATAAAGTACAACTTTATTGATTGGTAATCTGATGCAATTTGTTTTCAAATCAGAAATTTCTACAGTTTATCATACGTCTTTAGAAGTAACAATAATTTATTTCATATACATGTTGAATAATTATAATCATGCGATGTTCTAATCAGTGATCATTAGTCAGTGGCGGTGGTGGTGGTGGTGGTGGGGGGTCCTAAGGTTGAAACCTCCCCCTATTTGTTTGACAACTAATGCTTTTGTATCGGGACATATGGTTGGAACCCCGCTTTTTATATGACTTGCATGTGCCAAAACCTCCCTTTTATAAATGGCTGGATCCGCGCCTGATTAGTGAATAATAGGCTCAGACCTACAAAACTGGAATGTGGTTTTTTAAATGAAAAATAGCGAAATGTATGATTTTACATTTGTAATCATCTAAATAACTGTATACTAGTATGTAAAAACGTTTAGACTATGTTAAATTCCTGTGCTGGCTTAATTGCTTCAAAAAGATTAGAGAGGCCTTCATATATAAACTTACTAGAAAAATCTTCTTAAACACATGTTCAACGCAAAAATCTGTAAAAAATATCCTTCTCCCATATTCTATAGAGCTTTTTACTGATATTTGCTTTGAACGTGTGTTCAAGAAGGTTCTTCTAGTTAGTTTATATATGAAATCATTTCGAATTTTTTTGAAGCGACAAAGCTAGCACAGGAATAAAACATAGTCCAAAAACATAAATATAATCGTCTGGTAGGTTTAAATTATCTAAGTCAGTTAACATCGTTTCAACAAAAATACAGGTATTATGTCCAGGCAAAATGTCAATGAAATCCGGAGACAGCAGTCTTTTCTTCAGTCCACAAGCATTTTAGAAACAAAACTTTAAGCTATCGTTGTTCAATTTATATTCACTATTTATAGTTCCATTACTGGTCGATTTCTTTTTAGATAGTCCTCTTGCACTAATTTTAACCCCCTATCTGCCAGAAGTCGGTGGAGAATTTGCGTTTGGTAGACGAGGGGACAGCCCCTGTCGCTGTCTTTTGCTAGGTGGGGTATCACTAGAATAAGACCCTTTTGGGGTCATGTCATGATTTGTTGACGAAGAGCTGGTACGCTCTGTTCTAGATTCGTCTAATACAGTGCCAGGAATATAGAGCTGATTGTCTAAGACGAATGATTAACTTGAGATATTTCTGATTTGAAAACAAATTACATCAGATTACCAATCAATAAAGTTGTTCTTTATTGTATGTGTATGTTTCTATATTATATAAACGAACATCACAACTTTAATGCTTATCAATATCAAAATATTGGGTACGAGTTGGTAGAAATATGAGTTAGTTGAGTACGAGTTGGCTAAGGTACGAATTGACATGGATCCACAGCGACCTCGTTCGGAATATTGTGGAACTATTTCATTCTTGATTTGTAAAACTTCTTGATTTGTAACTTGAAGCTTTTCTTGAGAAACTAAACTACTCATTGGCTGGCAGCGGTAACAATTACACTGACACATTCTCCCAAAACGTGTTTCAAACAAAGAAATTGCATTTCACAAATTAAGAAATGTAGAATTTCATGTAACGAACGAAGAAAATACGTTAACAAATTAAGAAATTGCATTTACACATTAAGAAGATACATTTCACAAATCAAGAAATGAAGAAATTCATGTAACAGATGGAAAAAATACATGTTACAAAAATTAAGAAATTACATTTTACAAATTAAGAAATTGCATGAAATTGCATTTTACAAATTAAGAAACGTTTAATTATGGCGGATATTCCCTTCCATATAATCATTGACAACCAAGACTACTTTTTCTTTTCATTGGCATACCACGACCAAACCTTCCTATGTTTAAGCTCTTTCTAACGACCTGGTGTGTTAATAGTAATCAAGTGCTATGCCATGTCCAGCGTCACTCTGCTTAAAAAATTGAAAACAACACGTTTAATAATTTCATGTGTCCGAAGAGCTTTTCTGGATTTACCTTCATCAGGAACGCTCAAAGCCAAACATTTGAAATCCGAGGATGTATAAGTACCGAAACCGTTGAAGAGCTTTATGACAAAAATACCTAAAATAAATAGCCAAATTCATCTTAAGTCAACTTTGCCTGAGGGAGTTGAAACCTTAGTTTCTTGATAATTTCAAAATTTATAAACAGACAATTTTAGAAAAGTTTGTTAAATCATGTAAGTACCGAAGTACTGACTACTGTGCTGATGATACCCTCGGGGACTGATAGTCCACCAGCAGAGGTATCGACCCAGTGATGTAAAAAATTGAAAACAATACGTTTAATAATTTCATGCGTCCGAAGTGCTTTTCTGGATTTACCTTCATCAGGAACGCTCAAAGCCAAACATTTGAAATCCGAGGATGTATAAGTACCGAAACCGTTGAAGAGCTTTATGACAAAAAGACATAAAATAAATAGCCAAATTCATCTTAACAGCTACATGTATATCTTAGCTTTGATTGGACGGCATTTATCATATGAATATTCAAATCAAAAGACACAATTCAACCTTATATTTAAAGCGGTAGAAGCTTTCAAATTCTTGTCAACCAAATTGATCAAAACTCTCAAACTTTATTCCTGGTATACTAAAACGTATATACGAATTATAAAAGTTCAATAGGAAGTAAGCAACAATGTTTGGAATCGTTATAAAATAACAAAGTGTTGGGTATGACCTCCGAAGATTGCTGATGGACGTATGACCCAGATGTAAAAATAAATAGATAAATATAAAAAGATAAAAATAAATAGCACATGCAATAATATAATGACGATTTCCCTAGGTCTGTTCGATATCGTATCATATAAAACGATATGCATGTCATCGTTTTTCCGTAACAAGTGAAAGAATGATTTTTACGAGCCGAACCATCTATATGCGTTTCCGTAGTTTCAATTTCCAGTTGACATTCTTTTTAATACTTTAACATGGTGAGTACATGAGAAATCAGACTCCAATTGACGTCAAACTATAGGTCTCATGCATAATTATCGATACAGATAAGGGTATAATTTTTGTCTTGCAATACAATTCCATTCTTGCAAATATTTGAGAAAAAGAACAAAACTTTTTTTAACTTATACTATCAAACAAAATCGTAGCTTATGCCAGTTTAATATGCATATAATGAAACAAATATTAATAGTCTGAACAGACAGGAGAACTGACAGTTCGGAAAACGCTTCTTTGCTTGTGATCTAATTCCCGTAGATACGGTGTGGGTTTTTTTCTCATTGTAAAAGGCCGTACGGTTGCCTATAATTGCTTACATTCACTTCATTTGAACTTGGTGGGTCGTTTTCTCATTGGCAATCATACCACATCTCATTTTTTTGTAAAGATATATATTGTTATGTACATATAATTATTCAGTTTTACTTTCTCTTTTGTTTGCTGTTCGGGAACAGAATTGATTTTTGAAAAAGGATATGTTTCCTTGTCGGGAAACAACTGAAAAATATCTTAATGTGTATAAGCTATGTATAAGTAAGTACACCTCAGAACTTATACTTAACAGACTTTGATGGTTTCAGAATATTTTTTTTTCTGTGCATGCAATGACCGGTTGATTGTTTCTTGCTTACTATCCGGTGGATAAATAAAAACTGAAATCATTACCGCAATACACAGAACCTGAAATGGAAAGTTAAAATTTGGGAAATAGCTCTGCCAAAAATATTTCTTGCAATTGTAACAAAGTAAAATGAATTGAAACATGGATTTATAGCACCAATAAATGATATGGTAGAACTGATTGATTAGTAACTGGGAACATGTTCCTCATTATGTGAAAAACAATGTGATATTTTACGATGTGTTATACGAACAATGATAAATTTGCACAGCCAATAGACTGAGATTGTCAATAACTCTTATGAATAGTAAAATGATTTGATAGCGATGTTCTTGTGATGTGATCGAGTTACAATCATTCATTTAGTGTATCTTAAACTTTACAAAGGATTAATGCTTGTTTTCATTCATCAAATTATCATTGCATAATGCGTATCTACCGTTAGATGTAAAATATGTAAAATAAGCTGGATCTGTTAAAGAAATCACATGTTTGAACAGTGCATGTAAAGCGTGGAAGTGAATGGCACCAATAGTCATTGAAAGATAAATTGGAGTAAAAATCGTTAAAAATTGTATTAATAATTAAGGATGTCATTATGAGGATATCATTTTTCAAATAATTACATTCTATTAAGTTGTAAAATAGCACCGTATGTCCATTTTTTTCATTATCTTACCATGTTTGATCGCATCATGTAATTAATTTTTAACTTTTTATAGAAATGTAAAAACATAAAACTCGTTTTATTGGTAAACCAATCCTTGATTTTAATCCCCTAAATGCTTTTATAAAAACACTGATATGATCAAGATTAACATGCTGCTACAGGGGCACAGTGTTCGTTGTCGTCACTGTTTTCGTCGTCACGTGTCAATTCTTAGACCTCCAGGGAAGCGTACGACTAGACAGTTGACACCCATATGCTCACCACCTGGTCAGAGAGTTTTATTGTTAAACAAGTGATGTCTATATAAAATTAGATTTGATTTTACAAATCACAATATCTGAAACATTCAAATTGAAAGAAAAGTCTACAATGTTATTTTTTATTGGACTATAGATGTTAAAAATTATGCTAGCCACTGTAATTAAATCAAAAAGAGTAATCAATCGTAGATTATGTATGATGACTGGCAACAAGAAAGAATAAGCGCACTTCATAAAATCTAATTGATTAATTTTACAAGGACTAACTAACATATTTGAGTAAGATATGCTAAAAATTAATTTGTAGAAAATAGAATATTTGATTAATACTAAACGTCCAATGGAAAATATTTCATGCATAGTCAGAACGAGACAAAATAACTATATTTTTTTTGTTTGATATCAATCAGTGATATATCATGACGATGGAATTCGAAATCTATTTGCATAAACTGTAAATAATCCCAATAAAATAAAAGATTGCAATAATGTACAAATTAAAATCTAAGTTAAAATTATTTGCCCTATTCATATACATTATTTCTTGTGGAAATAATAGAATATTTGATGTCTATTGTTGAATTATTTACTGCTGAAGATAACTATGTTTTAATATACCTTTAATTCGTATCTGACGTAATGTACATTGAATTTTTACTCCATAAGTATTTTCTTAATATATATATTTACCTATATGGTTTTTTTTCTCTCTCAAAGGAACGGAGCGCTACTGAAAGGTCTAAAACATAACATAAAAGAGATAGGACCAATTTCCTCTGAATGTATTTCACACCAGGATCAGTCATTTCTAAAAAAGTTCTCAATCTTTGATTAAATTCAAAGTACCACAGCCCAAAGAGTGTACTTTCAGGTTCTAACAATACTAGGACTTATTTCTCCCAATCTATGTATTGTATTTTTGATTCAAAATAGTTCACTTTGGTTATCGATGTCCTTCGAAGCAAAATTTGCATTTTGCGCTGAAAAGCGCTTTGCATTTATTGAAATATGTTAAAATTGTGAAGAAAAAAAATTAAGTATGATATTGACTCTTTAATATTCAATTTCTAATAGGATTTGCCAAATCTAAAATATTGATCTTTTGAATGATACAAATACGAAGGAAATCTACCCTATTCTTTGTTTAAAAAAAATTCACATATTTCCATAAAATTACATTGTTGTTCAGCTCTACATATTGTCGTTAAAGAAATTTTGAAACCAAATGGTAAATATAACATGTTTTTGCAAATTTTGCATTGCAGGATGTCCATAACCCAAATGAATTCATTTGTTTACGACATACAACACTTCCAATTTGGTTTCGGTTATTAGATATAGGAAGATGTGGTGTGAGTGCCAATGAGACAACTCTCCATCCAAATAACAATTTATAAAAGTAAACCATTATAGGTCAATGTACGGCCTTCAACACGGAGCCTTGGCTCACACCGAACAACAAGCTATAAAGGGCCCCAAAAGTACTAGTGTAAAACCATTCAAACGGTAAAACCAACGGTCTAGTCTATATAAAAAACGAGAAACGAGAAACACGTATAAATTACATAAACAAACGACAACTACTGTACATCAGATTCCTGACTTAGGACAGGTGCAAACATTTGCAGCGGGATTAAACGTTTTAATGGTACCAAACCTTCTCCCTTTTTCTGAAACAATAATATAACATCACAACATAGAAAAACACACGATAAAACATCAATTGGAAGGCTTAACTCAATCAAAAACGTAAATTAACACACTATGAATATGCATGTTCTGCTACTACATTTTAAAATAAATACTCAAAATCTGTCAAAAATTGCTACTTTTAGGAATTTTCAAGTTTGTCATCTGTTTAGAAATGGGTCGAAATATCTTTTAAAAAATCAAATTACTCATATGCATGAAGGTTTGACACTCTGAATTATACTACAGGTTGGAAGAATTTTCGGAAATCTCTTAGTGCGAAATAAATGCAGGGTAAATCGATGAGTTCAAATATAAGAAAAAAGTGGAATACTATAACTAACTACACTTGATTTACTAAGCATTGATTATCAATTGCAATTTTTAATGCGCTTGGTATGATGGACCAATTCAGAAATGGTGTCATTATTGAAATGTCACTGTTTTGGACGTTTCGATTGCATAAAAGTGACGGAACATACCAAGGTGAGATTCAAAGCTCATATTTCGAAGAGAAACTGACAACGCTATGGAAAAAAAGAAGGACAACACCAAGAAAAACAAGTCCACAAAACACTTCAAAGAATACTGAACAAAACGAACCAAACCTTATCAAGTGCTCATAAATGGTAAGCAGATTCTACTCCACTAGTGGCACCCGTCATGTTGTTTACAATAAGTTGTTTACAATAAGTACGAATTCGGTGGTACGTCTCATTCGGTGATGTCACAATCGAGGATAATAGGAGGTGATTATGGTAACGACAACTGGAACATATCCGTGGTCATCTAGATCTGTGATAAATACTCAATTACGGTTAACCAACTCGTGATGGCGTCCGTAAAACTTTCAAAGGGTGACTTCAACTTTACAACTTGGAACCCTGGTTCAATATCTTCCTTTTATGAAGGAAATCATGATAGGAAAGACACGCTCTGTATGGTATATCGTATCAATTGGGAGATAAAAACTCCATATGCAGTCGCTCCTGGAATGTTGTTGCATAGAAATGGAAATATCTTAACTGGGAAGCTGAAATGCTTCCTTTTGTCGTAAAGTTTTGTTATCATCTGACCCTTATTGTCAATTTCTAGTTGTAAGACAAGAAATGAGGCAGACTAATATAATGTCAGTAAAAACAAATCAAGCAGCTTGATGATGTCAGTGTCAGAAATTCTTTTGATTAAATCAGATTGTTTTTTTTTTAACATAGTATGATCTATCCATTCCTAAAAGATATGTGTATCTACATTGGTCATTCTCTTTAATGCAAATAAAAGTATACTATTGCAAGAATTAAGAGAATTAGATTGAATGAGTTCTTAACAGATCTTTTCAATTTTTCCGTATAATACCTGATTCACACGCCAATCCCCTAGGATAGGAAGTTTCGTTATTCGAGCGTCAATATGAGTCTTTTGTAGATGAAACGCGCGTCTGGCATACAAAATTATAAGCTTGTTTTGTATTAGTTTTTTTCCATAATAACTCTGAAGCCCGGCTTAAATTGTTGATTAATTTGATATTAATAGTTTGAAAAGAGGTTCCATGGAGCACTTGTAAGACCCTGTAATATAACGTTGTTTGTAAGGACACATATGTAATTTGGTATCCAGAACTTTGAAAGAACATCAATGTCTTCATCTCTGAAATTCCAAAGTACCATGAAGGATTTGTATATATTCACAATACAAATCCTTGGTAACATAGAACAAACCTTTGATTTTCAGTATTTCCTCTTTTGTAAGTATCGTGGGAGTATATGTTGAGTTTCTAAGTGAATAGTGTAGGACAGGTGATTAGCAACAGTTGGAAAGATATGTAGTATGAGTGTTCATAGACCAGTTTAGTTTTTAATCTAATTTGTAAGAACGACCTCACAGCCTAAAACCATTCGGAAAGAGCATCCAAGTCTTCTTTTTCGCGTTTAACCAATTTTCTGGCATAATTCTTGACTGAATCCATTAGTCGTTGTGTTTCCAATTGATGGTATTTCAGTCCTTACGTCAACACATTTCAACGAGAAGTGTTGATAACAAAATTCAGGTCACCAGTACTAATTTGGATTGATATGAATTGGGAACTATCGGCAAACCTCGGCAGCTTCCGGTACCCTAGTTAGATTGTATAATCTGCCGAGATGTATTGAATGGTTTCGATTGATCAGATATCTTTTATGATGACACTGATATTGAGAAACATAAACTAAGAGGAAGGAAGATTTATGCTAGTGAGAACTTTTTCAACTAACATGTCCATTTTGATATTATTCGATCGGAAAGATTTGAACAAGTCTTAGAAATTTAAGAAAATATGTCAGTTTTTTAAAAGGAATCGATACAGTTTCAGGAAAGACAATTATTTTAGCGATAAAGAATGTTTAACGCCCCGGTTTTACTGGTTTTGTTTATGATGAAGTCGTTGAAACGAAATAAATCTTATAAGACTTCAAATCTGAAATTTTATTATTACACAAAAGATAAGTTTTGTCGTCTTTAAAGGTATCAGAAGAAGAGTTGAACATATTTGATTTTGACAGAACTTTTAGTTATTTTGCTTTGCATTTAAGATAAAGCGACAGACGTCGTACACATTTTGTCGAACGTTAGAACATGATCATCGCAAGATATGAGGCGACAATTACATGTATGTTCATTTAACGTTTGGTAGGTAGTTGTCTAATGGACGTTAACTCTCTTTAAATTTTCTGGAATTAGATAATAGTCCAAGGACATATATACCATAATTAGTAGCTCATTTACTACATGTATATACTAATTAAGAAGACAATGGCATAATCATTAATTTAATAAACACCTATTGAATATAAATGATTACAAAGTCAAACCAGATCAAACGACAATTACATTTTGTTATTGTAAAGAAAACACATTTACAAAGGAGTGATGATTAGAGGTCTCTGTTCATTCACTGAGGGTCACCAAAGGATGCGACGAATTTGTTTGTATTTACAAATACTTTTCTTTATTGTCACCTATTTCATTGAAAAGTCGGTTTCGCAATTTTGTAACTGACAGTCCTGCAAATGAAAAAAAAATCGCTATGACGATACCGATATTGCGGCAATGACTAAGACACATTCATCCGAAAGTGTCGGAATAGAGAAGATGTTCTCGTGTGTAGCCTACCTCTCTAAGGGATGTTATTTCTAAACAGAAAATTTCTGATACATTTTATATATTTATATATATATATAAAATTGGTGCAAAGACTTTTATAATTTTGTTTGGTTTTTTTTTTTGTGCTGTACAGTAGTAACTGTGCGATGTGATATTTTATATGAGATTCACACACTTACTGAAATGTGCGGTTATTGAATAACAACTAAGGCCTTGTCGATAGATGAGAACGTGAAATTGAAGAACCTAGCAAGATACTATTTCTTTTTGTGATTGTTGTTGGAATCGGCGCGGTTCTTCATAAATTACGATTTTGCATGACCTAATACATTAATTTGCATCATCGTTTCATAATTTGTATAAAAATCATAGTTGTTAGAGAAGTTCTTTTAGAATTTGCAAGAAAAGAATCCACATTCATCAACTTATTCAGACCGCTGGTTGAGTATACCTCATCACAAAATATTTGCAATTTACTGTAAAAAGTACGAGCCTGTTTTTCGTATTCATTAAAAGGATTTTGGAGAAGTTTTCATATACAATATAAGGAAGGGAGATTGTTTCAAGTCTGTTTTGAAGTTCATACCAAAGGATGGATTTATGATTTTCTGAAATCTCTCTTTTTGTGAATGATCTAGGTGTATATCTAGGACTTCCAGATTTGCTTTGAATTCGACACTCTTTTGTTACACATGATGATTTCTACAGATGAAGGCAATATCTTTTAGGCCTTGTTGATAAATATTCCGTATCAACTTCACAAGTAATACATGATGATCTTGAAATATAGATTCTAGGTACTGACGTTGTTTATCATCTTAATTACGTGTTATAGTGTTCTTTTATTTATTTGTCTTTGTAAATTATTAACCTTTACTGTTTAGTCCATTTTTGGTAATATCCTTTTGGCGCGACTCGGTACTTATACATCCTGCCATTGTGTTATTGTGCTATGGTCATTTTTTGTATTCTTTTCTTTCATTTTTGCTTATGTGCTTTGTCTATATGCCTTTTTGTTTTTCTTTGTTGACATATTTGTTTGTTTTTATAGTGATTAAGATTATAACACAATGTTGACTGCTGTACCTCTATTATTGACATTTTTTCCTATTATGTCTGTTTGTTTTGTTCACACATTGTTGTCAATATAATAGTATTATATGCGACTGTCATACAAGTGAGAGGTTTAGCTAGCTATAAAACCAGGTTTAATCCACAATTTTCTACATAAGAAAATGGCTGTGCCAAGTCAAGAATATGACAGTTGTTTTCCATTCGTTTGATGTGTTTGAGCTTTTGATTTTGCCATTTGGTTAGGGACTTTCCGTTTTGAATTTTCCTTGGAGTTCGGTATTTTTGTTATTTTACTTTTTAGGCTTGAATCCCCAAAAAAACCAACATATGATGTTAAGAACCGAACCACTGTAAACATTTTAAAAACAATTATGTCAAAAAATGTTGAACGATCATGACGTTTAAGTCTTGAGATTGCTTAAAGTTATCACTATATCTTTTAACTCGTTTTGAAGAATCTGCAAGATAAGATAATAAGACAAACGAAATGAAAGTTTTATTTTTTATGACTGGTACTGAATATTTTTTTTTTTAAATAAAATGATACCATATTAAAAACTGAAGAATAATAATTTTTATGTCGAGTACTGAATAATTTTTGAAAACTAAATAATACCATATTAAAAACAGAAGAATAAATATTTACCGTCATTTAGTTAATTTAAACAATAATTTATTTATTGTGTATCTTGTTGACAACCACGCACTTATTTTATTGCGAAAATAGTGATTAATATTTAATTTCTGAAGCATTCAAAATCATGATAGAGACTATGGTTATATTAAGAAGCGCATATTTTTCCATTTTTGCTGTAGTGGTATAAGAGTTGTTTCTCTTAGACCTAATTTTCAATCTAAAGTTGATTTTTGACATTCACAGTTTTATTTTTCGAAAATGGTGGCAACTATTTATTCATGCTGCAGGTTTTATTTTTTCAACATTTCTACAATTTGATTTATCCATACAGTTTATAAAAAAATACTTATTTTTAACATATTTATAATTTGACTCAGTAAAATGTCTTGCACCGAATATTAGACCCCTTACAAGTTTTCCTATATTTTAGTAAAACTCTGTTTATCTATTTTATAATTTTTTATTATCTTTAAAAACTAAACAAACTGTTAAGATGACCTTTCCATACCATTATATTCATATCTTATAATGTGGAACCAAACAATAATTCAGATTATTTAAAGATATTATTTACATAATGCCTTTGCGTTCAGAAAAATATTTTAGATCAGTTGGTGATTTGACGAACGAATAATGCTTGTGCTTGTTTGATACAATCATGGAACAAAATGTTACACTGGAAATAAAATTTCGGATTTTTGATTGACCTTCGAATGCATTACTATATCAGATTAAGTAAAAAAACATATTCAACTGATATGTTATGTTTGAAACTTTAAGATGATAAAATGATGGATAGAATTGAGAATGGAAACGGGGAATGTTTCAAAGAGACAAAAAAACCCGACCAAAGAGCAGAAAACAACCCAAGGCCACCAATAGGTTTACAACGCAGCGTGAAAATCCCGCACCGGAGGCGGGCTTCAGCTGGCTCAAAACAATAATGTATACTTGTTCAGCGAAATGGAACATATTGACAAGTACTTGAAAGAATCACCTAAATTCAGTTACTTGATAAGATTAAATGGATGGTAAAGCAAAGGAAATTGAACCCCTAACTCTCATAACTAAACGGTTGGACATGACAAATGGAATATCTATGTACATAAATAAGGTTCTGTGTTGAGTTTGTATTCGCAAGGCGGATGTTGCATATATAGCAGGAAACCCTCACATTTGCGACGCACGCGGTCTTGCTCCTTTCGGAGTTCATATGGTTCTCTCAGTTTTTTTACCTTGATTTATGTTCTTAATCTTAAATATGAAATTCTATCATTGGTAAATTACTGTTGAATATCTTTAGATCTCTTTATCTTATCGCGATGATGAAAAGAGTATGAAAAATTGCTCTTGCATTGTTCGTATCTCATTGATGTATATCCCACATTTCTTTTCATTCATATTCCTTGTGTACCTTGTATAATGTGATCTTTGGCTTCTTAGATCTCATTCCATGCCTAAATATGATTGTTTAAACAACATAGAAATTGGATGTAGTTAATATGGTATTTTCTTAAATATTCAAATTTTATCAGTTCACAAGATTAAAAAAAAACATTCACATATGGTTATTTCTTTGTATATAGAATGCGGCCAACTTGCTGTCATTTCCCTGAAACTTGATTTTCCAATGTTTTGATGAAAACAAATATCAAAGCAATTAAAATGCCGGTTCGTTATATTTGAAATCTGCTTAAGAAGTATCGGAGTTATTTCTCTTGTATTGGATTCTACCACTTGTGCTGTAATAAGCCATTTACATTGTTTATTACAGCACAGTTTATATCAATGATCTTTCAGCACATTTTTAAAAATCCTATATTTACCTCCTTTTGTAAAATAATCTGAATTTATTTTTCTATGTACCCTTTCGTTATTCCACTGACTGAATTAAAAGGGGATTGTTGCATGTTGAAATCTAGTTTAATCTTGTCATATCTGCATGTGCCTATACGCTCGTCAGTGGTGGTTGATAGTCACATCTTTATATGTTTTTCTCTTTAACGGAATTTGCATTTGATTGGAGGATGTTTTATAGTCTCTATATTGAATGTACACACTTCTTGAAGAGCTGAACATATTGCTAATACACTTTTAATTGAATACGAATATTAAGCTCTATATTTTATTTATTGATTGTGCCAATGTGTTATTGGCTCATCGCCGTTTACACAACATATCTATTTACTCATATATGTCTAAATTACAATTTTGATAGATTTTGTTGTTAAATAAAGGCAACAGTAGTATACCGCTGTTCGAAAGTCATAAATCGATTGAGACAAAAACAAATCCGGGTTACAAACTAAAACCGAGGAAAACACATCAACTATAAGAGGAAAACAAAGGAACAACAGGAACACCGAAGTGCAATAAAAACAAACGCCAACACACATAGAAACGAACTATTTGATAACAACTGCCGTATTCCTGACTTGGTACAGGACATTTTAAGAATAAATGGTTGGTTGAACCTGGTTTCATTTCTCAGCAGTAACATACCCTCTGCCCCATCGTATGGTGTTTACATATCTCAGTTGACACGTTATGCATGTGCATGTTCACACTATACGGACTTCCTATACAGGAGTGTGCTCCTTACGCATAAAATTGCTCCAACAAAGTTATGAGGAGGAAAGATTAAAAATGACACTCCGTAAATTTTATGGACACCATCACGAATTGGTTGATCCATACGATGTGTCTGTGTCTAAAATAACTTAGGACATTTTTACCACGTCTTAGATTGTGTTTTACCATTTACGTCGTCTGGTCTTTTAAGTACCGAATATGACTGTTTTGCTGACTGTGAATTCGCATTGCTATAAAACGTGTCACGGTATTTATTATCCAACATTCGTGTATTTAGTTATGATATAGTATTTGTAATTCTGATCGGATATTGTTAAATGTCTTATCGTTTTTAGTTGTAATAGTACCTTTTTTTATTTTCTATTCGTATGTAAAAGTAAAGATAATTAATCACCCAGTTCATTTCTAAGATTTTAGTTTAAAGCAACTATATGTACACTATTTATTTGTTTTACAGTTTGATTTAGAAAAAATACCGACATAGCTAGATAATACAATTAATTATCTAATTACTAACACAATTCTATATTAAAATTCTTGTAATTGTTATAAAATTCATCAAATGACATAGTTACAAACCTGATCTTGAACAGTATCAATTTTTTTTTAGAAATTTACCTGTGACGTCACTTTTGTCGCGTTGACCCAGTCGTGTGAAACAAAGTTCGTGGTTCTGTTGTGCTGTTTTGGTGTGCTGTCCTATGTTGTTTTACGTGTTCGTTTTTATTCTGTGGTTAGCATGTCGAAATGTACTATTGTATTGTTTATTTGTGTATTTCTCTGTCCTGAATGTTCTTGCATTTATTTGTACTGTATTCCTGTCATGTAAAGGAGTCATTTTAGTGTTATATATAACATTGCCATAAAAGTGCAAGGTTTGGCTAGCCACAAAACTAGGTTCAACCCACCATTTTTGTCTTAAAATGTCCTGTACCAAGTCAGAAAAATGGCAGTTGTTATCTTATAGTTCGTTTCTGTGTGTGTTGCATTGTCGTTTGTTTTTTGTTCACTTCAGTGTTTCTGTTGTTTCGTTGTTTTCCTCTTATAGTTGATGTGTTTCCCTCGGTTTTAGTTGGTAACCCGAATTTGTTTTTGTCTCAATCGATTAATGACTTTCGAACAGCGGTATACTACTGTTGCCTTTATTCATGGCATGCCAAACCTCCCACTTTATGACAATGTTAAAACATATCGCTAAAACACTACGTGACAGAAATACAGCACAAACACACGCAAGAACATTCATAACAGAAAAACGCACAAACAAATATTATAATAGTCGACACAACATGCAAACCACAGAACAACAACGAACATATTCCATCAACGAAAAGCACCACAGGATATCAAAAACAGTGACGCGCTTCAATCTCGAACTTTATACAATTATTTTCAGAATATTCGTCCAAACAATTTTCATGACAATGATAGTATGAAAAGGCAGTTTTATAACTATTTGGACTACAAACAATAAGACATAACAGATTATCCAACCAAAACCATAACAGAAACATCAAAATAAATCCATTAATGTTGGATGTACAAAACACCGAGACACGCCGCACAGCAATGCAAATTCACATTCAGTATAACAGTCATATTCGGGAATATGAAAATGATGGTATAATTATTTGGACAACAAACGATACGACATAACACATTATTCAACCGAAACCATAACAAAAGCATCAAAAATAAATACATGAATGTTGGATGTACAAAATACCGGGACACGTCGTATAGCAATGTAAATTCACTCTCGGCACAACAGTCATATTCGGGAATAGGTCACGTTCGGTACTTAGCAGACAGACGACAAAGATGTTAAACCACAATCTAAGACGTGGTAAAAATGTCATTAGTTAGTTTAGACACAAACTACTAATGATTCTATTGAGAATTATGCCAAAAAAACGTAAAACGTGAACAAGACGATTTTGATACTAAGTACTCTTTTCGAATGAGTTAAAGATGCGATGTCATTGATACAGATACATAATATATTAACTAAATGGATCTATGAACAATGATGCTACATCAAAGACTCAAATGTTGTTAAAAACTTGTCTTACCTCCATAGCAAAAATGTTATTGACACTACACAAATTTTACGATCATCTTCACGAATTGGTTGAACGATACGATATATATGTGTCTCAACTCACTAACGAAATATTTTTGGGGTCTTTGATCTTAAAGATACCAGGAAAGTTGTCTGATTTGTAAATTTACCGATTGTGACATTTTGCATGGCGGGTGGTACATGCAAAGCAGGAGACGCGTACACTGTCATCGCATCTGGTCCTGCATCTTTTTGGAGTTCATGAAATTCCCTCAGTATTTGTTTTTTTTTTCTTTCTTGATTTGTATCTCCTTATTTGATTTATGACATTTGAACATCGTTAAATTTCTGTTGTCTCTAATTTCAATAGACAGTCGACATTCCTATAGGAACTAACTGTACTCCTCTTTTCGGTGACTGTTCTGTAATTATTTCAACAGATTGTATACAGGAGGTCTCAAACGAAAACTGAAAAAATGGCTAGCATTATGCGTAGTCTTTACATTCTGCTGTATAGATAATGACATCTCACTGATTTGGATTATCTCATTTATCCATTTGAACGTGTGTGAAAAGTACGTCGAGTTTAGTGTGCTCCAAACAAAGATGGAGACATCTCTCTGAAAGTTTTATGAGTCTTATGAAGACGAAAAATGTGTCTGGCGTATTAAATTATAAGCCTTTTATCTTCGATGAGTTACAATGGAGGCCATCATGATTTGGTTGACAGTTATGGAATATCTTAGTGACAGATGATCACGGATATATTACTGTTGTTGTAGACACACAATCCCGTACTGTTTTTGTAATACATGTATTTATGATATCATCGAATGCGACTTCTGACCGGATTTGTACTTGCCGTTAGCAACACGAAAGGTGCCACTTGTGTAGCTGGAAGTGTTAACCCTTCCAGAGCATCAGAGCTCACCCTGGTTCTTGATGAGGTTTATTATTCTTGATTTTTTATTAGTCTGTCTGTTCTTTGTAAAATAATTTTGCGATTTTCACGATTTTTGATGTCCCCCGACCCTGGTTTCTTCTTTTTTTTTCCAATGAACATTTAAATTTGTGCATAAAAAATAACTACTTTTTAGATATACAACAAAGTGACAGTGTTGTTTTCTTTTTTATAGATAGTCAAGTTTCCTAAACGATATGGCTAACTTTTAATTGTATTTATTTTTACATCTGTCAGCATCAGGAGTTGAAAAGCCGAAAACATGTAAAAACTCTTCAACGTCAGGAGTTGGAAAGCCGAAAACATGTAAAAACTCTTCAATTTTATGAGTTGGGAAGCCGAAAACATGTAAAACTCTTCAACGTCAGGAGTTGGGAAGCCGAAAACCCGTAAAAACTCTTCAACGTTAGGAGTTGGAAAGCCGAAAACATGTAAAAACTCTTCAACGTCAGGAGTTGGGATGCCGAAAACATGTAACAACTCTTCAACATCAGGAGTTAGAAAGTCGATAACCTGTAAAAACTCTTCAACGTCAGGAGTTGGAAAGCCGAAAACCTGTAAAAACTCTTCAATGTCAGGAGTTGGAAAGCCGAAAACCTGTAAAAACTCTTCAACGTCAGGAGTTGGAAAGCCGAAAACATGTAAAAACTCTTCAACGTCAGGAGTTGGAAAGCCGAAAACATGTAAAAGCTCTTCAACGTCAAGAGTTGGAAAGTCGAAAACATGTAAAAACTCTTCAACGTCAGGGGTTGGAAAGCCGAAAACATGTTTAGACTCTGTCGCAAGATTACAAAGTGGACCTAATAAGATCAATTACAACAATTGCGCCTCATTTATCGCTTGATAGATGATTTTGATTTTTGAAATACAGGACTGCTGACTCTAAAAGCATACGTTTAAGTTTACTTGTAGAGTTCAATACGAAAACTTATGTTTGCTTATATCCTCCAATTTATCTGACTGCTATCACAAATTAAAGCGCAAACATATGGATGTGTGTTTCAATGCAGTAAGTTTCTAATCTTAATTTCATTACAAACATTATTGCCACGATTATCACTAATAGATAGTCTGATGTACAACGAGTTGGTTCGGTATACTATTTGTATGTTGTTTTACTGTCAATTCACTGTATGTTCCATGAATGCATGTACATGTGGAGCGGAATTTGCGTATGCTCCGGGAAGTTTCAGTTTTTGTTTGTTGGAATGAGTTTAGATTCCGAAATTTTAAATTATTTGGAGAGTTGCATATGCACCAAACTAGTGTAATCCCTCTATATATTTTCGCACCTTTCTCAACTCAGCAATTTTTAGTCAGAAATTTTGTGAGTGGTTATCACTGTCTCCTTGCTATGTTTTTTCTTTATTGAGAATTTTGTTTTGGTTTTAAATATTTTCGCTTGCATTCATTAAGTTTGACATACAGTGTGGAGGCTTGTCTATCATTGTGGAACTCGAAAGGGTTTTTTTTTTGTTAACTTTAAAATAGGAAGATTTGTTATGATTGTCAATGAGACAACTCTCCACCAGCGAGAAAATGACGCAGAAGGTTGCTGTCTCATCGACGTATTCCTTTTATTGATAAAAGCACGTCAATTAAAAAACAATTAACCGATGATTTGTAAACCAATTACAAAATAAAGAGCTGAGTGTCCAAATGTGTTAAATTGGAACACACAAATGTATATACATACATCACATTAAAGATAAATAAGAAGTCTTGTGTTATATTCCCTTCTAAATTTATTTTTTATCAAATGTCTGTGTGCACTGAAATTAATGGTAGAGTTAGAATGGAAGAAAACATTCAACATATATAATATGTAATTTTGTGTTTTGACTAGAATTAATAAATTATATATATGACTTATCAGACTAATAGTTCAATGAATTACTTTTAGTGTATAGTATTTTGATTGAAACTGATATTGCTCTCACTTCTTCGTATCTTGATTCAATGAATAAATTTCATCATTATCTAAATGCTTGCTTAGTTTTCGAACTAACATACTGTTTGAAAAAATATTACCAACATTTGGCGGCCATACGTTATCGTTCATTATATCCGAAGGTGTGTCAGAGACAAAACTTTCAGAACTCCTCGTAGATTCCGTTAGATGACTTAACGTAAACGAAGTCCAAGTATTCATGTCATACAGCCCATTGTCGGAATATGTGTCTGTATGAGAGTTACTTGTTGTTTCCATACTTACATCCGATGATTCGATCATAAGTGAATCATCCGAAGCTTCAAGGATGTTTTCCAACTCATCGTCTAGTCTTCTTTCGTAAAGATCCCCATCAATCGATATATTTGAAGAGATGATTGAAGAGGAATTATTGGATTTCACCGTAGTACCAGTATTTAGTGTAGATGTATTTAAGTCATGAAAAACGTCTTCAGAGATACTTGATGAAATGCTTCTTGTAGTAACGTTAGGTTTTTTAAGTTCTGCATAACAAACCGCTGTAGGAGTTAAAATATCACTGTGAATTCGATCCTTTATGTAACTGTCATTAACACTGATATCTGGGAATCTTAATGGAGATACCGATCGCGACTTTACATTGATTGGTAGGGAAATAGATCTTCCCCATTTCGGTCTATTGTCAGTTTGGTTCATATCTAGATTAGATAAATCAAGCATAGGTGATTCCAAAGAATCTAAAACTTGGTCTTGTTTCATGCCATGAAGTGCATTATCTTCGAGTTTCACTTGGTTCATTGCCGGTAGGTCTTTTATGAAACTTTTTGGTCTATTCGGTTTCATATTTGTCTCTTTTTCGGCAGAAATTGTAATCCCATTCAGTTTTATACACTGATCTGCACAACTCATTTGTTTTGAACACATTTTTGAATTGATTTTTTCTTCGATGTGCTTTATTTTTGGTATCAGGTCAACATTAACGTAATGGTGTGTTTCATCGTGGTTAATTTTTGTCAATGACCTTGACTTTTGAATAGCGTTTTGGTCTTTCCACAATCTTTCCCCAAACGTTTTATCCAGTTTAGTGGACACATCATCGATCTGACCAACAAGGTCCTTCATGTCATTTAGGACAACAAGCACTTCTTCTTGAAAGCTTTCTAAATTAGTAACGAGACTTCGGACCATTTTTCTAAGATGTACCTTTTCTCTGTTGTCGACTTTTCTACGTGGAATAAGATCGTCCATACTTTCTCAAAGCACCATCAATCTGGCACTTGTCTACACATCTGTAATACATAACGATTCCAATCAAGTGCTCCCCATTGTGTTTATTCTACAAAAAAAAGGCAAAGAAAAAGAAAGAATATAAATACATCGTCCTGAACATGCATGAATACGTATACCTAACAACAAAATTATTTTATTTACCTGTGTTTAAAGTTATTGCAAATGGCTGATATTTTTGTTCGAGCATATTGTTTTTCTTAAATTATTTAACATTTCATACCGATATAACATGTTACTTTTATTATTCTTCCCTTAGTTTGTTTATTTTGAATTTACATTGTATCATAGGTCAAATTTATTTGTTCAGTGTATGTTCAATGGTGTTACTATGTCCTTTGATTGAGTTAAGCTATTTCAGTTGATATTTTATAGTGTGTCTTTCTATGTTGTGATGTTACACTATTGTTTCAGAAAAAGGGTGAAGGTTTGGTACCATTAAAACGTTTAATCCCGCTGCAAATGTTTGCACCTGTCCTAAGTCAGGAATCTGATGTACAGTAGTTGTCGTTTGTTTATGTAATTTATACGTGTTTCTCGTTTCTCGTTTTTTATATATACTAGACCGTTGGTTTTACCGTTTGAATGGTTTTACACTAGTACTTTTGGGGCCCTTTATAGCTTGTTGTTCGGTGTGAGCCAAGGCTCCGTGTTGAAGGCCGTACATTGACCTATAATGGTTTACTTTTATAAATTGTTATTTGGATGCAGAGTTGTCTCATTGGCACTCACACCACATCTTCCTATATCTATGTATGTGTACATAAGTTTAGGAAATTTGTTGTTTATAATTTAATGTCATTTTTTATGCTATACATGCACACAAATGACGTTCGCTTTTATTGCTTGAGTACAGCGAAGTATCAGTGGAATAGAGGCTGAAGTGTGACATGGACATTTCATTTTACTATAAAATCTACAAGTACAACCTTATTTATGCATACTAGCATTTAAAAAGAGGCCTCAGAAACCAAGGTTAATCAACAATACACTCATATACGTAGTATGTATGCCTTTCCAAAACATGATAAAACATTATACGACTATGCGGTTTAATTTGGACCAAATCAATTATTTTTTCTGATAATCATGTTTTATACAATTGAAATGCTTTAGAAATTTCGTAAAAGAAAATACACACAGCAAGTGCTGGCTTGCTCTTATGTAGAAATATTTGGAGCATTATAGTAACTTATGTCAATTTAGTTTCAGAGAAGATGATGAAATTGTAATATGTGTAGCGGCTCTCAAATGCAAAGACGTAAGGCCAATTTATCTTTGTTTCAAACCAGGGCCATTTTCAAAAATCTTTCAATCTTTACGAAAGGTCATAGTATTATAAATCTACTTTTGTACTTTAAGGTTCTTTAAAACAATGTGATGGCTTGTTTCTAAATAGATCACCAAATTATAAACAACTGAAAATCGCCAACACCGCAATTAAGACAGATTTTCGCAAATTTTGAATATTTATCCCAAAAATGTATAAGAAAGACATCGTTAACCAACACAAATATTTTTTTTGAATTAAAGCTATATATTGTTTTTCGGATGGAATCAAAATCATTTTGGTAAACAATGTCATTCGATGCAAAAACATCTATAATTTGCAATCTTGCATCAAAATGACATCAACAGCCACATGTAGTGCAGAATATCATTTTGATTTATTGGAAATATGTAAAATTATCGCTATTTTATGAAATTTTCCTTTGATCTTACTGACTGATAATTTCCTTTCTCAGCACAGTAGATTGATATGAAAAATTATCGCTAGAAACTAAGGGCGCACGTGCCGTTGTCAATGAAATTAACAACGTCGTCATAGGTAAAATAGCGATAAACAGATTATCCTTGGTCATCTCAACTCGATTGCTTTTCTCACTTTCGCCGTACCGGCTCAAGCGAGAAAATCTATCTCGTTGAGATGACCAACGATAATCTATAATTATGGAAAAATGTTTAAAGTATATAATACATACTCTTTTGTTTTCAATTCCCAGTAGGATTTGGCAACTTATAGATTTTTTACCCTGTAAGTGAAAAAATTTGGTCCTACCTCTTTCATAAAGGACATCCAATGATGTATGCATGTAAACCAATGTTAATTGGGAGCGTTCAGTATTATGAAACGTGGTGATACACTGCAGAATTTGTGTGATATAAAAGTAATATTAAAAATGGATCTTAGTATAATATATTAGAAGGTATTGTAAAATCGTGCCATATTAGCTACATAATAATCACTAAATAGTGGTTCATTTCCCTATATTACATTGTCTTGCGCAATAGTTTTTACAAGTATAGTACATGAAACAACTGTCTAAATAGATTGACTAAAATCAATTCAACAGACCGCCTATGGACCCCTCAAAAGTTATAGCAAGAGATCTTTAACGTGCAGAGAGTGTGGCACTCTCTCTATACGAAGCATCAGATTTTACATCCTAATTCTGGTCGGACATGGCTTCGAATTATACATCCGGCAGAGCCAAATGGATGCCCCACTTTAGCGAGGGTTTTACTGCCGGTTGGATGAAAACCAATGTGATCATATTTCTATTCCCCAGTCAACCTGGGGTTCCGCATTCCAGACGACTTATTAAAGTTCAATTTTACAACCAAAAAAAAACACGCCAAACCCTCCCCCTAACATGGGACAGTGGAGTAACAGTACAATATCAGACCAAACTATACAAAGCAGTCGAAAAGGGCTGAACTCGCAGTCACTTAAAGCTAGTTTAAAGCCAATAACAACAATAAAAAATCATGTATCTTATACTAAAGCATTATAGTACACATCCCACATCCAATGGATTTAGTGTGAGGACGTCATTAAAAGTCAGAGAAAAACATGACCTTGTGCTAAAATATAGGTATCGACAGATTGTAGGGCCGTGAATGTACATATGTGTATAATAATAATACCTAGTTTTGTTTTAGTTTACTGAGAACAAAATAAATATTTATACCGATAAAAACAAAATATTCAAAGATCTAATTACAGTGTTGAATTGGTAACCTTTTAGAATACGTTTATTTAAAGGATCGATAAGTTTACTCGGATCGAATCTAAATTTCCGGGGTCGGTAAACAACATCACCATAAAAATTAGGATGTGGTATCCCGTTTGCATTTAGTTTTCTACAGGTACAGCCAAACTTCCAAACCAAATCTTTTTCTAGCTAACTATAATCAACTGTTATTGATGTGAAGGAACTAACCGTTTTGCATTTTAACTAAGTAATTCAAGGCACGTTGCATACAAAATGTTCCGTACCACACACAGATACCTCAAGTATGTCAGACAGTATAGTAAGAGTGTTCTAACCAATGCTCTTTTGATATACAAGTTACGTGGTCTGTTAATTTGTCTGAGAACCTATTAATTTCCTGTTACTATAATTTACACCAGATTATGTCTCGATGACATACTTTACTGTTAACATACACCAGATTATGTCTCGAAAATCTGCTTTCTCTGTTTATGTACACCAGATTGTGTCTCGATAACCTACTTTCACTGTTAACATACTCCAGATAGTGTTTCGATGATCTACTTTCACTGTTTATGTACACCAGATTCTGTCTCGATAATCCACTTTCAATGTTAACATACACCAGACTTTCACTGTTTATGTACACAAGATTCTGTCTCGATGATCTACTTTCACTGCTTATGAAAACCAGATTCTTTGTTGATAATCTACTTTCCCTGTTTTAGGGTTTTCTTATCCTTTGCTATACGTTTTCCTTTGAATCCTGAAGGTTATATATTCGCACTTTTTATTGTGCATTTGTCCTTTTTAAAAGAATATCATATCAAATAATCATAATACTTACATATTTTCGTGTAAATTAATTGTATATAATAATCGCTTACATGTTTAACGCCTAACTTACTGTGTAAGGATATGCAGTACACTCAAGATTCAGCCAGCCATATAATTAAGTTTTAATCGGCTGTTAATTACCAGTCCATTTCTATAACAATAAAAATTAACCTTTAATTGGTATACAGAAGTAAACTTCTATTTAATATACAATGAATATTTGTTATTTATGAACGACTAGTCCATTTAACTATAAAACGTAACATTGTGATCACAGCAAAGTGCTATTTAAGGTCACTAGTCTGTCATGAAAGACTTAAATTGTGATATATAAGTCCTTGTACAGGTTTCAAATACGGAATTTAACACTCTTTGTGATGCATATCTCTTTAATATAAACGGCATTATAATGTGTGTATAATTATCCGAAAAGATTGAGAATGATAAAATTATTATATATGGATATTAATATGACTTTAATCAAATTTTTCGGTACTATCCATTTATCCCGTACAAATAGTTAGGTTCATATCGTTTTTCACATCCAAAATAAACATAAACATTCTCTAGATTTAAGACTTAAACCTGTTAACACACTTGGAGCATGTGAAATGTGCAATATTTTCAATTTATGAACGAGCGAAACATGTTCATACAATTTCCATCTAAAATATAAAATAATAAAAAAAAAAAGAAGCTCCCCACTTAGTTATAAGTCTTTTCCAAACTTTAAGATTTGATCTTTCCTAACAAAGTGTATTCAAGAAACAAATTAAAATACCTGCGTTTGGTGGTCGTTGGCATATTATTATCAACTGAAACTTGCTTATGTTATTTGGCGGAGAACTAAAATTTGGCTAACTTTTTTCTTTTGGTATTAAGGGGCATTAATATCGTGAAATCTTTCAAATTAAAAAGAGATCCACTGTACATGCATGAATAGCAGGTGACGCTTACCTTGTCAACTCATCTGTTATCGATTCTTTTCGAGCTGATGCCATTCCTTCGGTGTTTTTTTTTTTTTTTTTTTCTTTTGGTTTTTTTTCCTTGATTTGTATCTACTGATCTACTGGTAGGTTTATTTTATTAGGACACCGCTAAACTACTGTTGCCTTTAATTTACAATTTGTTCATATGTATAAAAATAAACCAAAAATATTGCCAGAACCGTACCGTTTGCACGTGAATCTGTGATACTGTAGATATAAGTAAAGATTTAAATGTGTGTGCTTTTCTAAATTGGTTCTCGTATGAATTAAATTTAGGGGAAATTGGGCATTGCATGGTCACTACTCTTTAAATGTGAATACTGCAAATTCAAACTACACTTGTGTTTGGTAGTCAACAACAACATCGTTTAATTTCTATCTATTTGGTTATGGCTACTTTAGGTTATTGAAAGGAAACCATTCACTTTGTAACATACGGACGGACAAGGGTAAAACTGCATGCTCAATGTGCACAAACTCAATGTCTGACTACTAACGGTCCGGCGATACACCTGCTTGATGACTGTTAGTATACATCAAATAACCAATGTAAAGGCGATGGTAATATTGTTTATTGTCTAAATACATGGCATAGCTAGAGAAAAACTATCATATTATATGACAACTATATTTCCGGATTGCCGGAAGAAAAACAATATTTAGTATACGCCCCGACTGGTTTGATAAATAGAAATGTTATGCTGCTTTCCAAACTAGTCTGTAGAAGAGTTTGGAATCTTCAAAATTACAAATTTTACGAAATGAGTAACATAACTATGAAACTACATAGGATTTCTATTCAAATTGTCCGTAGAAGGTTGCAGGCTATATATAATGAATTGACAAGAATACACGAAGCTGTGAAATGATTCACGCGGTATGCAGGATAACTGAATCATCTTTGTTAATTAACGGTGCAGTATTACATTGGATGCATTTAATTAACTTATATACACGGAGTATGATTTATATCTTACACATCAAACACATGTTTTAATAGATAATGAATTATACATAATTATTTTGCATGTTACAAATGATCTTTAAGAATGTCAAGGTGTCTTTTAAATCTCTTTAAAAACAAGTGCAGAATTTTCTCAAGTATATATAAATTGTTTGTTCAAATCTCGTTGAAAATTCTGAATGATTATTATCAGCTACTTGTCATTCTTATTTATCATTTAATTTGAGAGAAAAGGGATACTTTACACAAAATCAAGTCTTGAAAATAAAAGATATTAAAACTGAATATGCAATCTTCTAACCTTACCTTTCTCTTTAACAATACGGACCTCTTTTAACAAAACAGAAACGAACAGATACTAAGTAATCTACGACTTATATATAAATAAAAAGATGTGGTATGAGTGCCAATGAGACAACTTTCCATCCAAGTAAATGTGTAAAAATTCAACAATTATAGGTCATAGTACGGCCTTCAACACGGAGCCTTGGCTTACACCGAACAGCAAGCTATAAAGGGCCCCAAAAAGACTAGTGTAAAACAATTCAAACAGGAAAACCAACGGTCTAATCTATATAAAAAACGAGAAAGGAGAAACACTTATGAACCACACCAACAAACGACAACCACTGAACAACAGGCTCCTGACTTAGGACAGGTGCATGAAAATGCAGCGGGTTTAAACGTTTTAACAGGCGCCAACCTTCACCCTAACCTGAAACAGTGGTATAACATTACAACATAAAAAGACACACAATAAATTATCAATTGAAATGGCTTAACTCGATCAAAAAGACAATACACAAAAACAAGTAAATATACACTGAACGAATAAGTTTGATCTATGACACAATATAAATAAAAAAAGATGTTTCAATGTCAAATAACAACTTATAACATGTTTTATGAGAATTGTGTTACTTTTTTTTTTTACGTGTACAAAAGAAGTATCCTATGTTGGCGTTAAAATGTTATACTTTTTTCACTCAAGAATAGGTATAAGGGCGTTTTCTCTTAGCTATGACAGTCAATTATTATAAATTTAACTTTTCATTTTCACACTAGAAACTACTGAAGAAGGATGGTTCCAGGATTTTTCTATAATCTGATTGATGTAAATCGCTGTGCCATCAATAAAATCATTTTCTTCTAACGAAAGTGAAAAACTAGTGCATCAGCTGAAACATAGATGATTCCGATTCCATATCGTCTTATATATATATATGAGTCTAAAAGATTGTGTAACAATACCGATAAATAGATGGAAAACAAAACACTAGAAAGTGTTGAATATCATCGCACAAAGATGGAAAAACTGAACAGATGATATATATATATATATATACATAAAAATATAGATAGATTTAGTTTTATATGTACAAATGTAGAGAGAGAGAGATTCAGTGCATACGCCACATGTTTCTTAAATATCAAAACTTCAGGTATGCTACCTTTAAACACCTTCAGTATAAACCTGTCCTGTATTACACATGTTTCTTAGATAACAAACTTCAGGTATGCTACCTTTAAACACATTCAGTATAAACCTGTCCTGTATTACACATGTTTCTTAGATAACAAACTTCAGGTATGTTACCTTTAAACACATTCAGTATAAACCTGTCCTGTATTACACATTTTTCTTAGATAACAAACTTCAGGTATGCTACCTTTAAACACCTTCAGTATAAACCTGTCCTGTATTACACATGTTTCTTAGATAACAAACTTCAGGTATGCTACCTTTAAACACCTTCAGTATAAACCTGTCCTGTATTAAAGCGGTGTAGCGTGAAAAGAAATTATCACAACGATAGTATATATGTCAATATAAGAATAATAATAAAGTAAGGTTACCTTAGGAACTGTCGCACTTTCCTCTATCAGTGAATCATCTTGTTTTATTATAAACTGGATCTCTGAGGAATAAAACTTATTAGAATCAATAATGAAATGAGTTGTTCCACCTGAGAAATGTATATATATATGTAATGTTATTTCAGCATCATTTATTCCTCTTTTCTTTAGAATTATTGGATTTCATAAATATAAGACCATTGATATTTCATTTATATGCTGAAACGTCACAAACAATATGTTTGATGCCTTGGTGACTTGAGGTTCTTCGATGCAATAATCTGACAACAATATTTAACAATCATTTTTCATTTTTCCCATACCAGTAGTTCGGTTCATATCTTTATTCAGAGGAAAGAAATGTGCATTAACATACTAAAACATGAACATTATTTTCAACTTTTAATCGAGCGAAAGCCTACCATTTAGTTATTTGAATAAGAAAGGGTATAGAGTCGGTGTACTTGAAACTAAAATCCTTTGAAAGACAAGAATATATCAAAATACATCACAGGAACAGCTTTTTTATCATTGTTCTTCGTCTTGTTCGTAATGTTTGTTGTTTTTCCTTTAGAAGAATCTGGCGATGCATTTCTCTCTATTGAATATTATCTACTGATAAAAGACACTCACACAAGTTTTGAAATGGCACGTCTAATGAACGGGGAAAATAAATCTCCATACGACTTTCTATGACATATGTTCTTGAATTTACAATTTTCCATCGATTTTGTCTCTGGAATCAGAAACACGATGCCTTAATTATAGACATACACTTTAGCTTATATATGTTTAAGATTCTTTTGGCTATAAAATCGTTCATTTCCTGAGACTTTCTTTCATTGATTTTCTTCAGTCGATTTGCTATGTAATCGTTTGATCATAAAACCATGTAGGATGATATCCCATTTTGGTACGTACACGTAAGCAAAAACATTCATAAGTAGATATTTCATTCATATTCTGTTTTTCTCTCAGAACGATACATGTATTTGAAACAACGCCTTTAAAATTAAACTCTAAAGGATAAGCATATGTGAATAGTCCCCCAAATGAAATTAAATAAGACATGTATTTGCTGTTCAAAAAAAAATTTTTTGATTTTTAAGAAAAATATTACAAAGTGTAAATGATTACATAAAAACAGCAACTTTTCATTAGCACCTTATCTGGATACCTGATTGTGAATGTGGTTGATCCCTCGAAAGATGATGGTTTTCTGGTGCAACTAATTCGGTTTCTGGAAAAGTCACTAAGTTGCTACTATAGTACTATAAAAAATTTTCTTTTAGCAATGTCAATTTATATCCTGCTTTTGGTTATTATAACCCCATTTTGGGAGACTGGTCCCATTCTGATTAATACGTTATTATAACCCCATTTGGGAGACTGGTCCCATTCTGATTAATACATTGTTGTGTGGTGTGTTTGGTTTTTTTCTTTTTCTTTTGCAGTATTCTCACTATTTGAATAATACTGTTTGGCAATCGTCATACTGTTCTCCTCTTTCCCTTTTTCCTAAATATGAGCTTTAAAGAAAATTGTCTATATATATATTCACCGATTTTCTTTCGTGTTTAGCCTTGAATAGTACTTACAAATGATTCTACATACAAAATCATCTTTTCTCCTCCGGGACTCGAACCCGGGACCTTTGTGTTACAAGGCAGCGCGTTAACCGACTGAGCTAAAGGAGTACTTCCTTAGCTCAACCTTAGCTCAACCGCTTACGGCTGACTAAGTATCTACCAAATTTACTAAGGGAAGCAATCCCGTCACACTTCCCCCGCCTCAAGAGGCATCATACCATTGTGACGCTCACACATACCCTAGCTAGAATTCCTCTCTAACCAACGTGGGTTTTTCAGTTGGGCGCCAATGTAACCGGAGAGCATGATTCTACATACAAAATCATCTTGTCTCCTCCGGAACCTTTGTGTTACAAGGCAGCGCTTTAACCGACAGAGCTAAAGAAGTACTTCCTTAGCTCAACTGCTTACGACTGACTAAGTATCTACCACATTTACTAAGTGAAGCAATCCCGTCACACAAATAAGACAATATAACAAGAGGCTCTCAAGAGCCTGAATCGCTCACCTGTTATTTTTTTTTGCTTAAATCTTTCATCAATGATTATTTTTGCTTTTTACCCATAATTTCCATTTTAGCCATAGTGTCTATGTTTCTTGACATACAAGGAAATGAAATACAAAATTTATACTAGATTCATTTGAGAAGATTTTTAAAGTTAAAAAAACATAAAACAACTTGTGTAAAATTGTCCTTAAAGGGCAATAACTCCTTAAGGGGTCAATTGACAATTTTGGTCATATTAAACGTTTTTGTAGATCTTACTTTGCTGAACATTTTTGCTGTTTACAGTTTATCTTTATCTTCAATAATATTCAAGATAATAACCAAAAACTGCAAAATTTCCTTAAAACAACCAATTTAGTGGCAGCAACCCAACAATGGGTTGTTTGGTGTGTCTGAAAATTTGCGGGCTGATAGATCTTGACCTTTTGAACATTTTTACCCCATGTCAGATTTGCTCTAAATGCTTTAGTTTCTGAGATATAAGCCAAACACTGCATTTCACCCCTATGTTCTATTTTTAGCCATGGCGGCCATGTTTGTTGATGGATCAAAATTTCGGATACAATTCATAAACTAGATTCCTAAAGGAACATTCATTCAAAGTTAAGAAGTATTAGGCACAATAGTTTCAGAAGAGAAGATTTTTAAATGTTAGCAAACTTCATGAACACATTGCGTAAAATTGTCTTTAAAGGGCAATAACTCCTTAAGGGGTCAATTGACAAATTTGGTCATTTAACTTTTCTGTAGATCTTACTTTGCTGAACATTATTGCTGTTTACAGTTTATATCTATCTATAATAATATTCAAGATAATAAAAAACTGCAAAATTTCCTCAAAACTACCAATTTAGTGGCAGCAACCCAACAATGGGTTGTTCGATTTGTCTGAAAATTTCAGGGCTGATAGGTCTTGACCAATTGAACAATTTAACCCTGTCAGATTTGCTCTAAAAGCTTTAGTTTTGGAGATATAAGCCAAAAACTGCATTTGACCACTATGTTCTATTTTTAGCCATGGCGGCCATGTTTGTCGATGGATTAAAACTTCGGATACAATTTATAAACTACATATCCTAAGAAACATTTAGATGAAGTTTGAAGGTATTTGGCCCAGTAGTTTCAGAGGAGATTTTAAAATGTTAGCAAACTTCATGAACAAATTGTGTAAAATTGTCTTTAAAGGGCAATAACTCCTTAAGGGTCAATTGACAGTTTTGGTCATATAGACTTTTTTGTAGATCTTACTTTGTTGAACATTATTGCTGTTTACAGTTTAAATATATCTATAATAATATTCAAGATAATAACAAAAAACTGCAAAATTTCCTTAAAACTACCAATTTAGTGGCAGCAACCCAACAATGAGTTGTTCGATTCGTCTGAAAATTTCAGGGCTGATAGATCTTAACCAATTGAACAATTTTACCCTATGTCAGATTTGCTCTAAAAGCTTTAGTTTTTGAGATATAAGCAAAAAACTGCATTTGACCCCTATGTTCTATTTTTAGCCATGGCGGCCATGTTTGTCGGTGGATCAAAACTTCGGATACAATTTATAAACTAGATACCCTAAGGAACATTTAGTTAAAGTTTGAAGGTATTTGGCCCAGTAGTTTCAGAGGAGAAGATTTTTGAAATAGTTTACGACGACAGACGACGACAGACGACGACGACAGACGACGACGACAGACGACGGACGATGACGGACGCCAAGTGATGGCATAAGCTCACATGGGGCCCTTCGGGCCCCGGTGAGCTAAAAATGTGGAATGATTGTCAATGTGACAACTATCCATCAAAGTTCAAATGAAGCTAGTAAAACTAATCAGGATTCATCAAGCTGACCGTATCTCTATTCTCACTTAGCACATACTTACAACTTCTCGTCCAATCAAAGTGCTTGAATTTGCCTTTTAATTTTCATAGTACATTTTTGCCGTGTACTAAGTAACTACGCATGAATGACCACAAGGGTAAGATTTCATTGTATCGTAATCAAGATATTAAAACAAAAATTGCCACTGGCTATTTTGAAATAAAATGCTGTGTTCCAAATTAAATTAAATAGTTTGTAATTAGTTTTCACATTGATTTTTAAATATCCTGCTATTAAAATCTTTGGATCTAAAAAATGTTTTTGACGATTGCAAGTTTCTTTCATTTAAATAAAGAGTAACAAATATGGTTCTTAATACCTTGATTAGAGTACAACGCCATCTTAAAATTGTGATAATTTATCATCCATGCAATTACTTTGTACACAAAAAAGTCTGTACTATGAAACCTTGTGAAGGGAAATTAAGGCAACTTGATCTATTTCGTCATGAATTGATTGATTGATTGATTGATTATTGGTTGCTATATGTCCAGTGGCAAATATTTCATGCATGTTCAGGACGATGTCATGAATTGAAAAACCGTGATAATGTCTGAAGAGAATGTGCCACCTATATATATATATATATGTTCTGATAAATCTTTTAGTTTTTACTTGAAATAAAAAAAAAACATAAACCCTAGTATCTTTGATCTATTGGTAGTTGCTTTTTAATGACTATCCGCTAGACTACCTATTGGGACATACCAGGGGCGGATCCAGCCATTTTTAAAAGGGGGTTCCAACCATATGTCCCCATTCAAAAGCATTGATCGTCCAAAAAATGGGGTTTTCGCTCTAAATTTCATAGAATATACCTCATCATAGACTAACCTAGACAACAAACTGAATGCGAATTCAATAATGGAGAACATAGGTTTGCTTGTTAGGAAGATCACGTATTAATTAATTGAAAAGTAGAAGATAGTAACGATCGATAAAAATAAATGTATAGCCTTAGTATTTTCTTTGATTCTTTGTTATCGTGTGGTTAGAATCAATTTAATGCAGTCGATATGTATCAAAACCCTAGTCGTTGTCACTGTTATGATGCATTGATCATTGTAATGTATTCTGCACTAACACCATCTCCCCGGAGAACATTGTTAACTCACGTCTTTCAGGTTTGTCAAGCAAGGAAATTATAGTCGTGTACACCTCTACGATATCGCCTTTTTATTGGTAAAAAACAACCGTTTACGGTAACTTCTGTTTCATGAAAACACAACAACTTCGTATGAAATTAAAATAAAATGATAGATCCGCACCTACCTTTTCCCCTATAAATATGTATTATGAAATCTGGTTTATAAAATTGAATGTTTAATGCGATTATCCAGTGTGTGAAAGGAATAGCCCGAGGTTGCTTTCCTTATCCTATTCCGTGGGACTAACTTAATTCTATTAACGTACAGTAATAATTAATCGCATACAAGAAAAAATTTAAGTTTAAGATTTTATTTTATTATTGACAGTTTTTACAGTTGTTAAAATGTTATGTGTTATTTGCATAAATTTTCAGTTTCAGGTGTAGACAAATATTTTCACTAATTACAGGTGTGGGTGATATCATGTTTGATTCTAACCACGTGTTTTAGTTTGATGACATTGCCGGTTCAGATGTTTTTTATTAAATCTGTATGATAATAATAATGTGTAACATTTTTTTTCCCCTCACCGAGTTGTGTAATTCAGATCTTCATTTCATGGCTACTTTTTAATTAAGAATTACTAGAAAATAGTAGAAATGTCCTTACCTGACTGAAGCTTGCCAATAGACAACTCGGGAGATGATTTCATCGATTTGTGGTTTGTCTGTAACAGTAAGAAAATTACTTACAACACATGCGTAATCATTTCTGCATTTATATAAAAATATGCAACACTAGAAATAAATATTTCAACCTGCCTTTTAATGACAATCCCTTACGTGTAAAAATATGTAGACAACACACGACACCACAGATACATAGTTCTATTGTTTTAATCATAATAGCTCTATATTTGACGAGGCCAGACGGGTAAATACTGACTATATCTAGTCTGCAATTTGATTAATCTTACTTTTTCGTGCACTTTTAAGAGATAATTGTGTGTTCTATTTAAATAGTATTTTGATTGAAGCCTCAATTTTCTATATGTCTTATAACATGTATAATGTTACCAAGATATGCCCTTCAAAGTTTGCACTTAGAGCATATTTTGTTTTGTATGGCATGTTTTTATTTTTTAGCTGACATGCAATTTTAGGGGCATTTTTTCTTATTTAAATGTCACTTTACTTTATGTTGGGACAAATACGATGTCAATATAACACACACACATATATATATATATATTTAAGTGTTATCGAGATTTTGAGGGGTAGATCCAGGATTTCAAGGAACAAAATTATATCTAAGCTATTGGGAGGAAAGCTCAGATGTAAATGAATAAACGGAGATATGGGGTATATACCAATGAGACAAAAATCTCTACTACACAATTCAAACAGCCATAAGACATGTCAAATTATAGTATTCAACAAAAAAGAGGTGTCTAAAAAGTTGTCAATATATAAAAACTATCTAAGATCTGCCATAAACAATAAATTCCACAATTTACATAACATATCTAAAATATAGACAACCGATGACAAAGTTCCTGACTAGTGACAGGCGCATAAATAAACGTGGTTAAATTCATTTTTATACCTCAACCATACCCTTTAATCCAAATCAGTGCGTGGACTAACAAAAGATGCATCAAAAAAATATAAATCAGTTCAAATCTAAAATGATGGTATGATAGATAACGATACTTATCATTAACAAATAATGATGACTTTTTTCAGTTGAGATGTATTAAAGATGATTAATATTTCTGTTTGAGATGTGTGACTAATATTTTGAGATGTATTGATGATGACAATCATTTCCTTTTGAGATGTATTGCTGATGACTATTATTTCCTTTTGAGATTTGTTAATAAGTATCGTATGGCACAGATACGATAGCGCCCTAATGTCTAAACAAATTGAGAGCATTCAAAACCAAAGAGTCAAAAGAAAACAGTCAAAGCAAAACCGTCTTAGTGTTTTGTGTAAGTCATGCCAGTACCAAAGCACTGGGTACTAGTAATGTAAAAGTATCGAGAAGATTAGGATATGAGGAAATTTATACTCATGAAAATACAAAGGGCAAAACAAAAAAAGACAAGAACAACCAAAATATGCACAAACAATGAACCTAAGGCTTTAGTAATACCCATATGTTATATGTCACTTTAGTATGGCCAAGACGCCTGACGTTTGGTTAAGTATGTTATCTCTCCTTAACCAGTTATTGGGTTTTGCGTATTGCGGAATGTATACAGTCCGTATTCGGTTTATACATTATTTTTACAGTTGACTGTTCTCCGGATTTATTGTGACCATATATGAACACGAGTTTGTTAAACAGAGCTTTATTAATTTGAAAAGTAGTTTATTATTTATGCCAAAGTAAAGCATAAAATGGTGGAAGACCCGGGATGTCAATTTGGTTAAATCGAGACGTTTGGTTCAGATAGCATATGTTTAAGAGAGTTATCTTTCCTTAATCAGTTATTGGGTTTTGCGTATTGCGGAAACAATTATTCGGTTTATATATTAGTTTTACAGTTGATTGTTCTTTAGTTTAGTTTAAACATATTTTATTTGTTCAAGTACAAATTGGATAAGACACAAGTCAGACAGACTTATGAAGTCTTCTCCATTTAACATTTATAGCAATATAATACAAAATATATGTATGAGCATGCATGTATAGAATGGTATATCTATTTAATATATACATATATATATATATGGATTTATGACAAAAGACAGAAAAGTGAAGACAGAAAGAAAACAATAATACAGAAAAATAAATATATAAAAATAAATAAATGAATATTTGGAAAACAAAACAAAAATAAAATACAAATTAAACAAACAAAAAAATACAAATTAAACAAACAAAAATTACAAAGAAAAAAAAGGAAGACTTTTACTTAGATGATGATGTATCTAGACAATTACAAATCTTTCCGCACTTTTAATAAACTCGAAGACATTTTTGAAAATGGTTTGGTTTTGTTGTAGAGAAAGAAGACAACTACCGAGGTTAGTAGTTCTATGTTAATTTTACAATCATTTGGAAGCCAGCACAGACTTTCAAACATTTTATTTCGTATGTCTGAATATAACATACATTTAAAAAAGAAATGAAATAGAACCAATCTATATTAGATTGAAATAAAACTTTATTGATTTGAAAAGTGATTATTATTTATGCCAAAGTAAAGCATAAAACATACACTCATCATTGATATCAAGGTTGTCTGAAGGGTGTCTTGCATGTGGTAGTAAAAACCAGTTTTTCTTAGTTATTTGTACATGTAATGAGTCACATCGGATATGACTAAATGCATTAGGCAAAATTACCCCCAGGTTTTTGGAAGATAGTCGTTGGAAAACACAATTCATATGTGACGCACACCTAGAATACCCCTCATGTCAATTTTCCAAAAGTTCTCGGATAACAATGTAGTTGTCTACAGTCACCTCAAATATCAAACATAATTCTAAATATAATGTTCGGGTTTTTTTTCGTATCATGACATCTTGAGCATTAATCTAGGAATTAACACCATTTTTTGTTCTCTTTATGGATAGACCTGAGCTCATCTGAATTCGAAAAGGTTGATCTTAATTCACCAAAGATACAACGCTTTCAATTCTTGTCTACACAAGACTCATCAGTGACGCTTGAATAAAAAAAGTTCAAAGGCCAAATTAAACACCATATCAATGATACTTCATGTCAACCCGGAAGTGCTGACTATGGGGCTGGTGATACCCTCGGGGAGAAAACCCCACCAGCAGTGACATCGACCCAGTGGTTGTAATGATATTCATAAAAAAACAGGCTAATAATTGTGTGCATTTGACGAGCGTTTCGTCTAAAAAGACTAATCAGTGACGCTCGAAAAAAAATAGTTTGAAGACCAAATAAAGCACGAAGTTGAAGAGCATTGAGGACTAATGGCGCTTTTATCATCACTATTTTGTTACTTGACTTATTGTATTGCCAAGTTGACGCTCAGTGGAGGACATGGTCATCGGAGACAAATTAAAATGTTTATGCCCAAAAACTTTTCTATAGAATTTGGGGAAGAGTGGTTACGTTGCGTTATTAGCAAAATTGAAACTATCGACTTTACCTTCGCTTATAGATACTTTGATTAACTATCTTTACACCTATCTTATCTCTGTGACATTGTTCGCGTTGATAAACGGAACTCGAAACATTTATTTGCAGCTGTTTCGCCAATTAATGTCGCTCGAAAGAAAAAAAAATCATTCGACTTGTCCCCCTTTATACGTTAATAATCTGAAATAAAAATGAGAATGGAAACGAGGGATGCGTCAAAGACACAACAACCCGACCAAAAAACAGAAGCAGCCCAAGGACACCAATGGGTCTTCAATACAGCGAGAAAATCCTGCACCCGGAGGCTGGCTTCAGCTGGCCCCTAAACAATAATGTATACTAGTTCAGCGAAAATGAACGTCACACTAAACACCGAAACATAAAAATGAACCATAATAAAAAAAAAAAAAAACAAAAAGAACAAGACAAACAAAGGCCAGAGGTTCCTGAATTCAAACAGGCGCAAAAATGTGGCGGGGTTAAAGATGTTTTGTGAGATCTCAACCCCACCCCCTATACCTCTAGCAGAGTTCTCGAAATCTTTTTTTGCCTGGTGGTCCTTGAAGAAAATGTGCAGGTCCTCACTATCATTTCTATTGCAAATTACCAAAATTGTGTTGGTCCTTCCCAAAAATGTGGTGGTCAAATCCCTAGGACCACCACTTATCGAGAACTCTGCCTCTAGCCAATGTGGAATAAAGAAACACACAACAATACGCACAGTAAAATTCAGTTTAAAAGAACTTTACATGATTTTTTGATTTACGTAGAATTATATTTCTCATGTGTATGGTGTAGATAACACATTTAGAGAAAGTAGAAAAAATTAATAAATGCAAACATATATTACCAATTTCAGTTCACATGGCATTTAATTTTCATTAACAAAATAAAATATCCTCTGTCCATCAACACAGTAACAGGTAGATTGTTTGATTGTTGCTTGCTTAACGTCCAGTGGCAAATATAATACAAGTAGAAAGTATAGATAAACATAGAATCTTTAAAAGCCGTTTGTACTAAGGGTAGAGGACTCGTAATTGAGTAATTATACATTTATACTGTTATTGAAAGTTTTTTGGTCTTTTTTTTGGGTCACAAATCACGTTTAGAACATAGTGAATTATTTCTCTCATTTAGTTTTATCATGTTCGTCTACTTTCACTTAAATTGATATGGTATGCCAACAGGGTAAGTAAATCTGGCCAAGGGCGTGTATCACCTCCCGTAGATTCCTAACGGCTAGGTATGAAAACAGGGTACGCCTATCTAGCTAAGCGAGCATACATAGACATGGTTACACTGATGACACATCTGACCAATCGGGAGATATGTCAACGATTGTCGCAAACATAGCCAGAGATTGTTTACACTGATGACGCACCTGAACAATAGGAAGATATGTCAACAACTGTCGCAAACATAGCCAGAGATTGTTTACACTGATGACGCACCTGACCCATAGGGAGATATGTCAACGATTGTCGCAAATATAGCCAGAGATTGTTTACACTGATGACGCACCTGACCAATAGGGAGATATGTCAACAACTGTCGCAAACATAGCCAGAGATTGTTTACACTGATGACGCACCTGACCAATAGGGAGATATGTCAACAACTGTCGCAAACATAGCCAGAGATTGTTTACACTGATGACGCACCTGACCCATAGGGAGATATGTCAACGATTGTCGCAAACATAGCCAGAGATTGTTTAAACTGATGACGCACCTGACCAATAGGGAGATATGTCAACGATTGTCGCAAACATAGCCAGAGATTGTTTACACTGATGACGCACCTGACCAATAGGGAGATATGTCAACGATTGTCGCAAACATAGCCAGAGATTGTTTACACTGATGACGCACCTGACCAATAGGGAGATATGTCAACAACTGTCGCAAACATAGCCAGAGATTGTTTACACTGATGACGCACCTGACCAATAGGGAGATATGTCAACAACTGTCGCAAACATAGCCAGAGATTGTTTACACTGATGACGCACCTGACCAATAGGGAGATATTTCATCAACTGTCGCAAACATAGCCAGAGATTGTTTACACTGATGACGCACCTGACCAATAGGGAGATATGTCAACGATTGTCGCAAACATAGCCAGAGATTGTTTACACTGATGACGCACCTGACCAATAGGGAGATATGTCAACAACTGTAACACACATAGCCAGAGATTGTTTACACTGATGACACACTTGACCAATAGGGAGATATGTCAACGATTGTTGCAAATGAGTATAACACGCAAACCATGTTGGAAAATTAGATATTTCCAACCAGTATTGTAGCATTTGTATCTTGTTTGGGTCTAGGACAAAAGCCTACTGGACAAAGCCATCCCCAAATTAATTTCATATCATCCTTTCACTTATGAAATATATAACAAGGGTATATTTTTATGGTTTATGTCTGTGGGTCTTTTGTCATGCTCCCATCTTGGTTGTCCTATCTAGTGATTGATTTTTGTTCTTGGATATCTTTCTCCTACCGTTGTAACAAATAGAAAGACGAATTTACTATTATCCTGTCTTTGTAGTTTGCACTTTTGATTTTAACGCATTCCATATAGAAATTTATTGTTATTAAAATTCGGGTTGTTCTACAAAAATAATGTTTTTGTCGACTTGTAGGAATACTCCAACTCGAAGTGTTCCACTGTCATTTCCACTGTAGTTCGGAGGGAATACTTTGCTAGATTTTATTGCATCGTTCGAGGATTTTGAATCGGTTTTATGACATTCCGCCACAACTCTGAGCAACATACAATTAGCAATGTCTCAAATGTTTTCAAATGCTCGAAAGGTTCCATGAACTTTTTGTGGGTCTTTAATACATTGCAATTCACGGTCATCATACATGCGGAAGTTTTGTTTCTTTGAGACATCATTCTGGTTTAAGTCTGTTGTATAAGTGGAGATATAAAGGTTGTCTGACTTGTTGGATTAGGGAAGATCTTCTTTGGTTCGGTCGGTTAAAGCGCTGCCTTTATGTGATTTTTACAGCTACCATTTCCACTCTTTTGGCGGTTTTTGGTGACTCCTCTGACTTTTGAATACTAATTTTAGTGGCATAAAACATAATTTTTACTGATTACATAATACAGTTTGTATTACAGATACAGATACAGACAAGTCTGCCTCATATCTTGACTTACATCTAGAAATTGACAATGAGGGTCGGTTGAAAACAAAACTTTACGACAAAAGAGATGATTTCAGCTTCCCAATTGTGAACTTTCCATTTCTATGTAGCAACATTCCAGCAGCGCCTGCATACGGATAAAAATGGGGAATATGTCAAAGAGTCAACAACCCGACCAAAGAGCAGGCAACAGCCGAATATCTCCCAATTGATACGATATTCCCGGGCTTGTATTTCCTATCATGATTTCCTTGATAGAGGATTGCTGCTCACAAGGAAGCTATTAAACCAAGAGTTCCAAATGGTGAAGTTGAAATCATCCCTTCGTAAATTTTACGGACGCCATTACGAGTTGGTTGACCGTTATGGAATAACCGTTTCACAAATGATATCGGATATGTTCCTTATGTCGTAACTACAATACCCTTCCCTTTTCACGAATGTGACCTACCGAATTAGACTATTTACCGGATTTGTAATAACATAAGCAACACAACGGGTGCCACATGTGGAGCAGGATCTGCCTACCCTTCCGGAGCACCTGAGATCACCCCCAGTTTTTTTGACAATGGTACGTAATACTTTGGGTTGATTATTTTATAGCTATATATCCGTCTCGACAAACGCACTTATAATTCTAATTGACTCGATTTTGCTTACGCCACAAGCTTAGATGTTGTTTTGTGTTTCGTTTTGCCCTGTGCTTAGTTCTATGTCTCCTGCTAAAAGTTAAATTACTAGAAGTTGAAGAAAGCCGGGAGGCATTTGTGTTGCAATATACTAGTATGCAAAGTGGTCGCCTGCCTGGACTGTGCATTTCAGAATTCAGTACGCTGTGTAATAATTGCTGAGGGTTCCATGAGTTCTCTGTCCAGTTAGTTCTGCTTATATTAATATGGTTATATCGTCAAAGTAGATATGTTGATAACAAGATATATGTAGTGCGGATAAACCTGCACTTGCTGAAATCTGCTTACCTTGATGTGTGTTGTCTTATTGCTTCTGTAAGTTTTGTTGTGTTCTGTTTTTCAACAGTTCCTCTTTGCCTGTTCAGCAATATTTGTCAGCTATACCTCAGGAGTCGATTGCTAGGGTGTATTCAAGTCTATAGATTAAAGTTGTATTATTTGTTTTTTTATTTCCTATTTTTTTACAGCGGTATTTTAGGATAGTGCTCAGTTCCGAGGGTTATTTTTGAACGATGGCCTCGATGTGTTGATGTGTTTCTCATGTATCAAATCATTAGAGTTAGGTCACTGAATAATCATATTTAGTATTTGTTAAAGATATATGTGTGTGTGGTGTAAAGATACTGCCCGTTGTCTACTGAGAGAAAATTACTTTTGGGAACCTCCGAGGCACCTACCGGCAAGAGACCATATATAAGAGTGTGAGAATGTGAGCGATAGTTCTCGGTAGTAAAGAGATACACGAGTTGGTGTTAATACTTGAAGTAGAAAGGACCAGATATCTCTTTTATTTACTAAAGTCAACGAAAGTGTATGAATATTTACATATTGCTACACTAGTTGGAAGTTATAAAATAATTATAACATTAGAACTTTATATTATAAAAGTTGTTTATATTTGATATGGATTTTATATGGAGACGCAACTAAATAATTATGTCATAGTCACTAGCGAACCCTATAAAAAAGGACACGCTACAAATGGTGGCAGTGGTAGGATAGCTACATCTAAAATGGAATTTGGAAACTAGTCTAATAATGGAGTTAACTTTATTTCAAATATAAGACAAGACGTTAATTCAAGTAGAACCAATTATGAAACATATTCAATGGATTTCACTAATGTTGGAACAGGTGATCCAAGACAAAAGTATTATTCTTCCAAGAATAACACCGAAGATAATGCAAGCAATGTTCACCCTTGAGAATATTTATTGCAATTTTCCACAAGAATGGAGGAGCAGCGTGTGGTTGGAACCCGTTTTGGTGGTCCAACGGTTCCACCGACAAGCAAATCAACAACCGCCAGGTACCGACTGATGGTAAGACTCAAACTTCCCTTACGAATGGAAAGATGAACACTTAATTGCTAGTACTCCAAAGTCGATGAAGTATAATTTGAAAACTAATACTGCTCGTAATGGACTTTGTTGGAAAAGATTTATACTTGGATGGACATGGTTAATGTTAAGTATTTTGATAACATTTATGTGGTTTGCTTTCACATTTCCATATCACAATCTTGTTGGATTCTTTCAGTAGAATGTGGCACTGGTAATAACACTCTTAACTTAACTGATCATCAAAATTCCAATGGACGAGACTTCAACATATTTTAATACACAGAAAACATCAACTGTGAAAGAGTTTCAAGAACCAAATCGGAAACGTCAAATGTGTAACTTTAAAGATATTGATTCGCATATCCGCGATAAAACAGACTCGACCCGGGGCGGTTATTCATTCCCGACATTAACACAGCCTACAATTTTCGAAACCCAATCAAAGTGAATATTGCGAGGTACAGGGAAAGACATTTGATCAGATTTTCTGCGTTATTTTGAAAACTTTGCAAAATTAAATGATTGGAATGTTGGCAGGAACACGACTGGTTTTCATGGCAACGCTTAGTGATCAAGCAGACACATTTATGCATGGTCTATCGAATGATGTTCAAATAAATTGGGATCATTTTATCAATATTATGGACTTACGATTTGGAGATTTTAACATGAAAAAATGTTATATCGCTGAAGCAAGGTTGAGAAGAAGAACACCAGTAATATCGATCAGATAGGACAAGCAGGTGCGGGAAAAAAGTCAGAAGAAGTTCCGAAGTTGAAGCCGGTGGTGTCCAACAACACCGTCGATGGAGTGATAGCACGAACAAACAATTAAATGAGCATCGGTCGGAGCAGTAGCATTCTTAACAAGTGTTAATGGAAAAGCTGGTGTGATTTTGACGTTCAACTTGGAGCTCCAGGGACATTCTTCCCGATAGTAGAACCTTGCTGCGCCCAATAGAAGCAAAATTTGTAACTACAAAATGGAAGTAGGATTAATGTGTTAGGAACCGCAGTTATGACTATGTCTTTTGATGATTATTGTGTCGATTTTCCTGTAATTGTAGGAGGGATGAAATAAAATTTGTACGAAGACCTTATAAAGTTACCTCAATATATGAATATTATGTTTTCGTTATCACTGGAATTGAAATACCTCTTCTTTTGAGATAAATGGCAAGAATATATCATTTAAGGAAAATCGTGTAGATACTTGATCAAGTAGAGTGATTGCTTTATAGACAATAATGGTAGCCCCTAAACATGAAGTAGTAGTAAAATCGGGACTGACAAGAAAGGTAGGAAATACTCCATTGAATATTTTTTGTGTTCTGTCTCCAGAGAGATGTTTTACTTGTGAATGCATCTAAGGGAATAATTTGTGCCAGATTACTTAATGCAACGAATACAGATATCGAATAGTATAAGGGAACACATTCCTGTTATGAATATCGTTGGTGAGGTAGAGATTTATAGTGTTGACGTTTGTCACATTGACGAGAAAAGATACAAGACTGGTGAATTGTTACCTCAATACATAAACAAGACGTTTCTTGGTGGAAAGAAGTTATTACACAAGATGAGACCGATGTATTTTGTGAGGTGTTGGTGCTATACCAAGAGGTATTTGCAAATCCTAAAAGAAATTCTGGAAAAACAATGTATTCTATAAAATTACATGACGAAACACCAATCAAAGAAATCACGAGAAGAATATTGTTGTGCAGGAGGCACATTTTAGAAAATGAAAGAGTATTTAAAGAAGAAAAGTATCATAGAAAAATCTTGAAGTCCATGGTCCCCTCTCACTGTATTAGTAAAAAAGTCTCATGACGGCAGCGATGTGTGGATTACCGGAAATTTAATAAAAAGACCATAAAAGAAGCGTATCTGATACCGTGGATTGAGGATAACTTGGATACCTGGTAAGGATCTCAGTGGTTCTCATCACTGGACTTGGATATGGCTCATAATTTAATAGCAATAAAACTTAGTGACAAGAAAAAGACTGCGTTTTCAATCCCAATTTATGGATTTTATCAGTAAACAGCAATGCCATTCGGACTATGTAATTTGACATAGAAAATCCCACAGAATGCTTGAAGCAGCAGTTTGCGGATTCAGTGGCATACTGCAGCGTTATATCTTGAAATGTTTTTGTTTATGCGAAATTTTTTGATGAACGTATTTTAAACCTTTGTGTAGATACTTTAAAAGAGATGCAAAAAATACCAAAGGGACATTCAAAATCATAAGTCGAAAATAAACTGACAACGCCATGGCTAAAAAAGAAAAAGACAAACAGACAAACAACAGTACACAATACACAACATCATATTCATAATCAGTAACATTTAGAATTAGGAATTTCAAGTGCTGGGCGGGGTAATTGTAGTCATTTCATTTTTAGCTCACCTGGCCCATAGGGCCAAGTGAGCTTTTCTCATCACTTGGCGTCCGTCGTTAACCTTTACAAAAATCTTCTCCTCTGAAACTACTGGACCAAATTTAACCAAACTTGGCCACAATCATCATTGGGGTATCTAGTTAAAAAATTTGTCCGATGACCCCACCTGCCGACCAACATGGCCTACATTGCTAAAAATAGGACATAGGGGTAAAATGCAGTTTTTGAATCAGACAACCTGTTGTTGGGTTGCTGCCCCTAAATTGGTAATTTTAAGTAAATTTTGCAGTTTTTGGTTATTATCTTGAATATTATTATAGATAGAGATAAACTGTAAACAGCAATAATGCTTAGCAAAGTAAGATCAACAAATAAGTCAACATGACCAAAATAGTCAATTGACCCCTTAAGGAGTTATTGCACTAAATATTCAATTTTTAACAATTTTTTGTAAATTTTTGTAATCTTTTACAAAAATCTTCTCATCTGAAACTACAGAGGCAAAAACCAAACTTGGCCACAATCATCATTACAGTATTTAGATTAAAAAATGTGTCTGATGACCCCGCTTGCCAACCAACATGGCCGACATGGCTAAAAATAGAACATAGGGGGTAAAATGCAGTTTTTGTCTTATATCTCTGAAACTAAAGCATTTAGAGCAAATCTGACATGGATAAAAATGTTCATCAGGTTTAGATCTATCTGCCCTGAAACTTTCAGATGATTCAGACAACTCGTTTTTGGGTTGCTGCCCCTGAATTGGTAATTTAAAGTAAATTTTGCAGTTTTTGGTTACCTTGATTATTATTAAAGATAGAGATAAACTGTAGATGGCAATAATGTACAGCAAAGTAAGATCTACAAATAAGTCAACATGACCAAAATTATCAATTGACCCCTAAAGGAGTTATTGCCATTTATAGTCAATTTTTAACAATTTTTCGTAAATTTTTGTAATCTTTAAAAAAAATCTTCTCCTTTGAAACTACTTTGCCAAATTTAAACACACTTGGCCACAATCATCATTGGGGTATCTAGTTAAAAAAATGTGTCCGATGACCCCACCTGCCAACCAACTTGGCCTACATGGCTAAAAATAGAACAAAGGGGGTAAAATGTAAGTTTTGTCTATTATTTTGAAAACCATTATAGAGAGAGAAAATCTGACAAGAGCAAAAATGTTCAGAAAGTTGAACTCTACCAATTGTCCGTACATGTCAAAACTGTCAGATGACTTCTGTCAGGAGTTATTTCCCTTAAATGACAAATTTTACCACTTTTTTTTTCATTTTTGCCTATCTTGAAAACTATAATAGATAGAGAGAAACTTTAAAATGATCAGCAAGACAAGTTCTACAAATAGGTCAACATGGTCTTAATGGTCAATCGACTCATTATTAGAGTTATTGCCCTTTGATGATGATTTTGACCAATTTTTTGCGTTTTTGCCTTATATCTTAAAATTATAATAGACAGATAGAAACTTAGCTAGGCAAAAATGATCAGCAAAACAAAATCTACAATGAAGATAATATGGAGGAAATGGTCAGACGACTCCTTATTGGAATTATTGCCCTTTATAGACGATTTTCACTTTTTTTTTGCATTTTGCCATATATGATAGAAAATTATAATAAAGATACACTTTAAATCACAAAAATGATCAGCAAGTCAAGATCTACTAACAAGTCAAATTTTGCCGATATAGTTTAGTAGACTGTCACTCTTTATAGGAGTGATTGCCCTTAAATCCTCTTTTGTGTTTTGAGCAAAAACTAAAAGAAGATAGAGAGAAACTAAAAAGGCTAAATTATCAGCCATACAAGATCAACAAAACAGATTTTTTTTCATGAATTCTATTCCTGTCTACAATGTTGGAGAGTGTCCTTTGTTGAATATTCACATTGACCAAGGTGAGCAACACAGGCTCTTTATAGCCTCTAGTTGTTAAATATATCCATGTGTGTGGTGTATAGATACTGCCTTATCTACAGAGAGAACTTTACTATTGGAACAGCCGAGCCACCAATCGTCATGAGTCCGTATATAAGAGAGTGAGAGTGTGAGAGGTAGTTTTTGGTAGTCAAGAGCTACATGAGTTTGTGTTAATATAACAAATTTTTTTCAGACTCAGAACAATTTAGATATAGTTGAAGACTGTATGTTGACCTTTAGATGTCGTTTAGTGGTTGCTGTCTCATTGATCTTAACCAAACATCTTCTTTTATTCATGGTAAATTAATGTTATCTACCCATAATATATTAACCTATCTATATAAAGCATGAACATTATTACCTGCAAATGTAAGTATTAAAGCTCCCACCGCTTTTCATATTTTAAATGGTAAACGTTTAGATATTTTACATTAAACTAGAAGTGCAAGAGGTTCACATGTCAAGGTAAGGCATATGTTTTATTTTATAAGAAATAATAAGAACTGTTAATATTAACATTTCATAACATTTTTGAAATCTACTCAGTGGTTGTAAGGAATTGCATATACAAGATGTTAACCCCTGACAAATTCGGTAAGACATTTATATGGAGACAACCATCACAACTTCTGATAAGTGATTCTAGCCCAAAATGTTAACTTGTGTTAAAACACTTTTAACAGAGAAGAAACCAAGGGACTTAAAAAAACACACAACACAAGGATTGAACTGGAACGTCATTATTTTCATTATTAATTCCCTAAAAATTACCAGAGTTATTTTTCCTTTTCAAAATCACCCCTTTCAGCTCATGAAATTCTCGGAAAAAAGTGTTCTTCTTCTAAAGTACTTCTGACAATCAGAGTAATTGAAATCACTAGTGTCTGGAAGAGTTGGGTGCATAATTTAAATAATATTATCAGGTATCGTGGTGAGGAAAAAAAACTTTATATATCACTCTTGCATTAAATTCAGAAAGATATTTGTTTTTTTTTTCTGTTGATAAAACAAGCTTGTCTCCCTAAATTTACTTGAAAACGGTTGTCTTTGGGAGTATTTCTATGTTTAAAGTTTTAAACATAGGTTTTGACAAAGATTATATGACACTGAAGATGAACAGCTTTATTTCATTTTCATAATATTACTAAAACTAGAGGCTCTAAAGAGCCTGTGTCGCTCACCTTGGTCTATGTGCATATTGAACAAAGGAAACAGATGGATTCATGACAAAATTGTGTTTTGGTGATGGTGATGTGTTTGTAGATCTTACTTTACTGAACATTCTTGCTGCTTACAATTATCTCTATCTATAATGAACTTGGCCCAGTAGTTACAGTGGTAAATATTTTGTAAAAATTTACAAAATTTATGAAAATTGTAAAAAATTGACTATAAAGGGCAATAACTCCTTAGGGGTCAATTGACAATTTTGCTCATGTTGACTTATTTGTAGATCTTACTTTGCTGTACATTATTGCTGTTTACAGTTTATCTCTATCTATAATAATATTCAAGATAATAACCAAAAGCTGCAAAATTTTCTTAAAATTACCAATTCAGGGGCAGCAACCCAACAACGTGTTGCCTGATTGGTCTGAAAATTTCAGGGCAGATAGATCTTGACCTAATGAACAATTTAATTCCGTCAGATTTGCTCTAAATGCTTTGGTTCCAGAGATATGAGCCAAAAACTGCATTTTACCTTATGTACTATTTTTTAGCCATGTCGGCCATCTTGGTTCGCGGGCGGGGTCATCGCACACATTTTTTAAACTAGATACCCTAATGATGATTGTGGACAAGTTTGGTTAAATTTGTCTAAGTAGTTTCAGAGGAGAAGATTTTTGTAAAAGATTACAAAAATTTACGAAAAATGGTTAAAAATTGACTATAAAGGGCAATAACTCTTCAAGGGGTCAACTGACCATTTTGGTCATGTTGACTTATTTGTAGATCTTACTTTGCTGAACATTATTGCTGTTTACAGTTTATTTCTATCTATAATAATATTCAAGATAATCCAAAAACAGCAAAATTTCCTTAAAATTACCAATTCAGGGGCAGCAACCCAAAATGGGTTGTCCGATTCATCTGAAAATTTCAGGGCAGATAGATCTTGACCTAATAAACAATTTTATTCCGTCAGATTTGCTCTAAATGCTTTGGTTTCAGAGATATAAGCCAAAATCTACATTTTACCCCTATGTTCTATTTTTAGCCATGGCGGCCATCTTGGTTGGTTGGCCGGGTCACCGGACACAATTTTTAAACTAGTTACCCCAATGATGATTGTGGCCAAGTTTGGTTAAATTTGGCCAAGTAGTTTCAGAGGAGAAGATTTTTGTAAAAGTTAACGGACGACGGACGCCAAGTGATGAGAAAAGCTCACTTGGCCCTTTGGGCTAGGTGAGCTAAAAATGTATTCAGTTGCCCAAAGATAAAGAATTTCTCAATATTGATACAAAGTTACCAGACGACAGACACCACATGATTGCACACCAGTTGGCCCTTTGGTTCAAGTGAGGTAACAAAAAGCACAAAGTGTTATAACTCCATATTGGACACAATATCCCTGTACATGTATACAGTTTGTAAATGGAATAAGAAGTCAAGAATGTACAATGAGAAGAAGCAGGATAAAAAATCAAACCTTTATTACGTTAAATTTTACAAACATAAAAAACAACTGCTTTAATTAGCAAACCAATGTAATTCAGATTATTGTAACAACAAAATAAACAAAAGTTGCTACTATTACAGATATCAAACTAGAACTATACATCTGTCATCCTCAAAACAAGCACTATTCATCTGTTATCCCCCAGAAAACAATTCTTTAAATAGTTTTTATATACATTGTAAGGTGACTTTTATTTTATTTATTGGTAATAACAACTTCAAAATGTAATATGTATCCAACTGTCTGTAGATGATAAAAGCTCATCTCTAGTTCATGTCTACCATTATTTTAGTATATAGTCAACATATGGTGCTAAGACTGACATCTAGTAAAAAATTGTAAGCCTCATTTATCCCTTTCCATTTTGGTGACAGGTAGGAAAGACATAAACTAACTAAACTGAAACAGATTACATAGGACATACAAATAAGTTGAAATCAAGCACTGAGAAGTAATTATGTAGTATGACTACCTCATACAAACATGTATCACAGCAAATCTCCACTACTTAATACTTATTCGTAAAATAATCAACTAATATCATCTTTGGTAAAACATAACACATTTACATTTGTAGAATATTTTGTATTGAGTTTATATCAGTTTTATGTCTAATGGGTGCTTTTGGTTTATCAAGGAAGTTTAAGTCATATCTAAAACCATTAGAATTACTGCTGTCCAGTGTAATGCAAACTGTAAATTTTAAAACGTACTGGTTTAAACTTGCACCAATTATCAATATTCTGTAAACAAAAAAAACATTATTCAAATTGGTAAACAGCAATAACTCAAAACAAGTATATACATACAGAATCAAATAATTATGCTATTTGTGTAGAACTTAATATATATATATATTATCTACTGTGTATTTGGCAACGGAATGTAAAAGTAAAATTTTACGCTATACACAAAATACAACTTAATCAATGGTTTTCAACAGATATACAACATTGATAATATTTACAAAAACAAGAAAATAAACAAAAATAAACAATAATAAAAATATAACAGTTGATCACAGTTTGCTTCATAGAGATTCAAATGCTATATTAGCACTAATTAACATGCACAACTGGCTTTCAATAGATATATACATACATGTAAAATAATACTAATGGTTAATATCATAAATAAATGTATTTATGTATATATAAATGCCAAATACAGTCTTGAATTCTAAATTTAACTTCTAATATAAAAGAACATTTTTTCAACACGCCTGTCTATTGTTCTTTTGGCAACTTTGTAATTAAAATTGGTGATCACATATCTCTCAGCAGGATTAGAACAAATTATTGTATTTTTCAATTATTTCAAAAAAATATTTCAAGTATACCAATATAAAATTTGACACCACTAAAAGATTATTTTTTATATTCTGTAATATGGGTGCTGATGCTCAATTCCATAATGAAATAAGTAGTCTATTTTACTTTCCCTTAATAATATCACACATCATTATAATGCTTAATGAATTATTAAATGCTTTTCAGATTTACCATTTCTTTCTAGTATTTTCACCTGATGGATATAATCACATACACAATTTGTGTATGAGAATGGCTAGTACTTTTTGACTTGCTATGGAAGCAATTACAGTATTTGCCTAAGGAATAAATTAAGCTGTTCTATGTAATTTTGATTTTTTGACTGCTATGACTAGGTGTAAATATGAGCAACATACAATTATCAATCAAACTGATTTTGTCAAATATTCTAATAATATATAAATAAAACACTGTCATACCATGTCAAACACTCAAACAAAGACCTGAACAAAAGAAGGAACATGAGGAATGTTATTCTTAAAAAAAATGTCAGGTTGAGAGTTAGAGAGTTGTGTAGCAAAAATTAAAAACAGAAGAAATATATAAAATTGTAATAAAATAAAGTAATAATGTAATATGTTATTTTTTATTTCTTTTTTACAACTTGATATGAAATTCCTTCATAACCCTCTCAACATATCATATTTTTTCACTTAAAATTTCAAAAATTCTAACAAACAAATAAATAGTTAAATATGTATGTTACATGTAGATAAACCCTTCAGATACATACTTATCCAGTATAGTGCATTTGTTCCATATGGAAATCTTGTTCCCTAATGATGACACTATTTACCAAGTGATAATATCATATGCCCTCAGAGATGACAAGACAATGTAAATAATCCACAGAGAAAACAACAAGAAACTTGTCAACCATTTTACAATGGCATTTTTGCCTCCAAGTTCTCCACCAACAAGCTGAAAAAAAGTAATTCAAGCCGTTATTTCTGTTACAATTATTTTTATTTATAATTCACACGGCATACAATTGATTTAACTGTTTATCCATTCTAATATCTACTTTTGTGTTTTCAGTTTTTATGCTTTTTTTCAATTTCAAAAAAGGAAGAAAAAAAACTACATTGTTTGATAATGTCATACAGAAAACAGTAAGAATGCATGCATTGTCGTGCTAAACATATCCCATTAGTTATTCAAAGTATAGGAAAACTGAAAGTAGTAGGTGTCTGACATGTTTCAAATAATAAAGCACACACAAGTTAAAGCTCATGGTTTTTCAGCTGCTGACCAAATATGAAGTCAATCTGTTCAGTAGAATTTGAGAAATATGTGACAAAAATGTTAAGTTGATTCAACATATCATAAAACTCAATTCCAAAAGTGATCACATGTTACAATTCATCACTGTCAAAACAAGCTGTTGACTGAATATGAAGGCATTCTGTTCTGTAGTTTCTCACAAAACTGTCAAAAATTGTTGGACGAACAGACAAGGTGATTGCAATATAGCCCCACTTTTCATCCCTTTCAATTGTACCAAAAACGGAATCCAATTTTCCCAAATATACTTGTTTATTACTGAAATAACCCACAACTATATTCATGTTCTTAGTTCTATACATGCATGATCCATCTTGTGCTTACATTAAGTCCTAAAACTTAATTGAACATATTCAGAATTAAAAGCACTCTGGAATAATTACAACATTCATTAGAACACATCCTCTTTTTTTTTATTTCAACAATTTGTTCACATTGAATTATAGAAGGGCCAACAGTATGGTGAGGGGAAATATATTGTGACATTCACATAACTTCCACTGTCAAGTTTGGTAACTTTTTCAGGAGGGTGGACACTGCTTTTTGCTACTAAGTAAATTCCTTCATAAAACATGTAATTTGTTTTTAGATATGTAACTCATATTAATATAATTCCTTATTTAACAGAAACTGATTTACTAATAAGGGACAATAAAAAAACCATCAACAGACATTTAACTAAGGTTTGTCCAAATAAATGTGTGTTACATTAATATATATATAAAATTTAAGTTTCTTCAGAGGAGAAATGTCGTATTCCACGAGATAAATTTGTGACATCTGTTTCTAAAATGATTTTAAACAAAATGCAAAGAAAATTTTATCCTTTTGTTTCAATGATCTTCAAAAACATAGTGTGACTGCTAAGTGATTAAGAATAGTCACTTTTGAAAAAGATGTAACATAAACTGTTAACACAGAGATATGTCTCGCCTTTTTGTAATTTCCATATGGCAAATGTTGAAATTAAAATAGCAACACTTTAATATGTAAGTTTTGCAAATATTCAAAGTCAATGAACCATGACAGAAGGTACATGGCTCAACAATCTCCATGGAAATGAGATGTGCCAATGCTAATACAACTGCATACCAAATACCATTGACTTATCATAAGTAGTTCCTTTTAAACAAACCTAAACACAAAGTAATACATGTAAACTAAACAAAATTATCAGTCAAGAGACCATAACTGAGGGGGCGGGGCCAAATAATCTCCATGGTAATGAGATATGCCAATGCTAATACAACTGCATACCAAATATCATAGACCTACCACTAATGATTCCCCATAAACTGACCTAATTACAAACTAATACATGAAAACTAAGCAAAAGTTTCAAAGTCAATAGACCATGACTGAGGGGGAGGGGCTAAATAATCTCCTTGGAAATGAGATATGCCAACGCTTATACAACAGCATACCAATTATCATTAACTAACCACTAGTGGTTCGCCATAAACTGACCTAATCACAAACTAATACATGTAAACTAAGCAAAGTTTCAAAGCCAAATAGACCATAACTGAGGGGGCGGGGCCAAATAATCTCCATTGTAATGAGATGTGCCAATGCTAATACAACTGCATACCAAAGATCATTGACCTACTACCAGTGGTTCACCATAAACTAGACCTAATCACAAACTAATACATTGTTGACGCCGCATACGCCATTGCCGCCGAAAACAGCATTCTTATGTCTCGCTAATTGACTCCGTCAAGGCGAGACAAAAAGCAAAATCAGAGGGAAGCAAGAAAATTTGAATTCAACAAAGAACTGAGATGAAGAGAAACACACCTTGATTATAAAAAAGAATAATAAAAATTCCAGGATAAATGGATAGAGAATAAAAAAAACTGCATTTATAACTTAATAAAGATGCAGATATACCAACATTTTTCTTTAGAATAAGTGTAACTATACAGATGTAGTAATACCAACCTTTCTCCTTAGTATGAGTGTAGCTATACAGATAACTGCTAAAACACAGAAAATAATGACACTGACTGTCAGGTTTCCTGTTTTCACTTTGTAAGGTTTGTCTACATGAATTCCATACATGGTGGCTAACACCCAAGGTAAACCGAGTCCCAGGAATACATTTACACTATTACTACCTGTCAATATGTATGTAATAACTTTAGTATATCATTAGAAACACCCAAGGTAAACCAAGTCCCAGGAATACATTTACACTATTACTACCTGTCAATATGTATGTAATAACTTTAGTATATCATTAGAAAATTATTTAAGAAATAATTCATGGAAGCCATAGATTTGTTGGAAATTTACACATGGCCTGGGCCGTGATATTCGAATTTTATCCTGAGCGTTAGCAAGGGACAAAATTAATGAATATCACGGCCCAGGCCATGTGTAAATTTTCAACATATCTATGGCTTCCATGAATTATTTCGATTCTAATAGGACAAATACGGTCATTAAAAAACTGAAGCGAGGGTGGGTATGCCGTGTGTGTCGCTATTCTTTTTTACTCCCTGTTAGATAAAGCTTAAACTTTCTAATAAATATGTAGCTTGCAGCAAATATTTCGCAAATAACTGCTAGAAAAAATGTGTTTAATTCTTTTAACTCTCAAACCCAACATTTGCCAGTTGTAATTTACGTGTTTTTCTCGTAAGCTACCATCAAATCCAAAGTTGACATTTCGTAACTAAGGAGCCGCCATGCTGACTTGCTGAAATCAGTAAATATGCGAATAATGCAATAGAATAGAAAATAAAACAAACCCTACCTCAAAAATTCATTTGAATGCAATATTATACGAACTTCCATGGTTCACGTAATGGCAAAACCTACAGCTAATGCGTTTTCATTTGTATGACGTCATGTTTTGAAATGACTTAAATGCGCCAAAAGTATTAACGGACTTTCGCGGATTTTTAATTTTTTTTGATTTTGTAGATTTCTCCGAGCTGTTGTGTATTTATTTTTTTGTTATGCATCCGAATAAGAATAGAAGTTCGGTAGTCTTTTTTCAATTGTAATTTTTAAAACAATAAAATCAGCATAGCGTTTGTAAATAAGTTCCGATACATGTGGATTTACGTAGGAGGTATTTTGTAACATCCATTATTATGTATATCTCTGAGTGTGCGCTAAGTATAGATATATCGAGTATTTTATCATGATGTTGTTTACAAAGCGAAAGAAGCACTTCATATTAGAATTTGAAATAAAAAACATTTTCAAAGAGTTATATATACATTTATCATACATTTGGCATTGACATGACTATTTTTGCCTATTTGAAAAGACACGATATAGACAAGATATAGAGATTATGCCTAGAAAATGACATCGCATTGTCAATATCTGGACTGAAACCTTCATCAGTCTTAGTTTATGACATAGCAGTATGTAATTGCACAGTGGTCAACATTTTATACTATGTTTTATTGGGGCAGAGAATGTATAAGTGTCAAACATTGGTAAAGTAAGAGTTACTCCAAACAAAGCTCACAAAATGATAGCCTGTACTAACCCCTTGTCCCACAGTCAATGAGAGGCATATATATTTAAGTTAGGATTTAGTCTGACATATGTTGTCTTTTTAAAGTCATGAAAAGATGAACACAAGCTTTAATGATATGTTACTGCTACTATTCAACTAAAGGAGATAGAACTGACAGCTTATTTTACATAATTAAATATGCTGATACATAATAGTACGCAAGATAAGCAAAGTCTTAACAAAGCAGAGGTAATGTATGGCAGATAAGCAGCACGTAATTGCCAGTCCTAGTTACTTTGTGTAACTTATCATACATAAAAGATAAAGCTTCCAGCCACAGCTGCCAGAAAACTTTTTAATGAAGCACCCTCAAATATCATGAAATTAGTCTTTTGTTTAATATATCAAAAGTATGACTGTTAAGAATGATATATACATAGAAAATAATGATAAAAGTCTTTCAGAATCAAGCTTAGGATACCCATCTTGTTAGGTTTTTTTGTTAGGTTAGTGTAGTTTTTTTACCAGTAATATTGCCAATGGCTGCATCTGCATGTTCATCTTGTTTGGCTGCTGTACGACTAGCAAATGTATCTGGTAAACTTGTTCCTAGAGCAATGAGAGTTATACCGGTAACACTGGTTTCCAGACCAATTACACAACCAAGCAAGCCAGCTAACTACAAAATAAAAACAATGTTATTTCATTTTATTTTCAATAACACTTCTTTTAAATGATTGATTGATTGGTGTTTGCTTAAGTCACATCAGTGCAAAATGGTATATTCATTTCAGAAGAGTGACACATTATGTAAGTTATATAAACTTAGACACACAGTAATGTGTTCTTTCTGTAATGATTTTGACTCAATAATATGCGGACGTCTGAGAGATAAAGATAAGTGCTTGTGAACACTTATGGGGTAAAGATTGCATTTATTTTCCAGTGGGAACTAAAAATTAATCATTTCATTGTATTAAGTATTATGAATTGGAGATATCTTCCTTTGTACATAGTTGTTGTTTGTTCAACTACTGTTATGGACAAAGGAAGATAACTCCAATTTAAATATTACTTTAACAGTATTTTGGTATGTTGTTTGCTGTTAGCAGTGATATCATTGATATTTTAAAAAACAGATTAATGCACCATGCACAAATTCTGATATTTGCTTGACATGTATGGTTAGACACATTCTCATCAATTTGTAACTTAAATATCTTCGTATATATTTCATTGATTTGAATTTTTTAACTGTACATGGATATGATGTATAGAATAACGTGTTGAATGGACTGTGTTTTTGCTCTCGAAGTAGTAGGTCTGGAAACTATCAAACCAGTCTCGTAAGGACTGCAATCTTTACCACCAAAATAGACATGTCAAACTGAGACATTTGATCATATCATTGAAACTGATTGAAACTTTTTTATTTTGAAACATGCCTTAACTGACAAATTCTTAACAGCTGATTTAGATTTAACATAGGAGTGGATAGGTTGGTGTTAAACAGGTTGAAATAACATTAAAGGGGGATAACAACTGGCAAAACAAACATTTGTTTCAATATAATAACAATGTGCATTTATTTGCATTGATAAGGCAAGTAATCCATTCAGAAATGGGTCAACTTTTTTAAGTTCAAATTTAAGAGCCAAACCAAGTAGCTGAGAAAATAATGAAAAACTAACATTAATCACCGAACCATGAAATCAGATCAAGACATTTACAACTGACATTCCTAACGATCTTTTTGGTAGCCCTATGTCAAATGTGCATTTCTTTTGTCTGTATCATTTTATGAGATTAGTTTTCAATCCATATTTTAAAGTGAAAATAAACTGACATAACACATACTTGCTGAATAAACAATGTTAATACTCCAATATACAGTAGTGAAAGAACAAATGCTGGCCATGCTCCCAAATATTTCCTGAAAATAAAAATTCAAGTTTATTATCTTAGTGCGAATAATAATTGCATATAACACCACCAAAGCTTTTCTTCTATTATTCATTGGAATATTCAGCATTTTCAAATTTTGACATTTCAGTTCTATTCCAAACAATGCAACCTGGATACATGAATACCAGTCTCTTCTAGAACCTTTTAAAAACTGTCAACTAAAGAAAGCTTAATCAAATGTGTTAATTTCAGATCCAAATTTAAAGCAAGAGTACACAGGTCAATCCAAGTTTGTTTTACAATGAAGTAATACAATTGATATCAACACTGCTAGTTTCTTCTTACATTTTTTACACCTATATCTTTCTCCTGAATTATAATTCATATAATTCAGCCAAAAACAGAGTAAGATGAGAGATCACAGATTATAAACAAACTTCATGGAAATTAATTAGCAGATATCATTACTGTATTTTACATCAACATTCGTGAAAAAAATAGGACTAAATTAAGACACTTTGCAATAAGCCCAATCATATTGACATTTATATGGCTTGCTGGCCCAGATTTCAGCTGTATGAAGAATGATAATAAAATATAATTTACTTCTGTTTCAAGTTCAAAAACTGCACCTTTCTTTTTTTAATAAAGACAAATTTTCAAAATAAAATTTATAGTATCTGGTTTTAATCTTAAACAGAAGTTTACATCCTTTAAAAGTGATATTTTCTATAAGAAATACTGTTTTCATTCTGATTAACCATACTATACAAGAATACAATTAATTCGGATTATAAAATCAATGCAATTAAATGATTTTACATTCAACCGACATATATTGTTTTTTAATTAAACTTAATTTATTACCCAATAAAAATGTTACTGTTGCTTAATTGGCCCTGGTATAGATTCTCAATTAACTGATTTATTACTCAATCATTTGACCTTGAATCTATACCAAGGCAAATACAGAAACAGACATTTATAACATAACACGAATACTTACGTTGGAGGTATACAAGCTCCAACAACTTTCCAGAAGAAAGTAAGGAAATGTAATAAAAATTCATGCCATTTTGGTCTGATATCATTTCCTTCTTCATCTTTTTCTCCACCAATGGTAAATGCACTGTAAAGACAAATACAGACATTATCCTACCAAAAATTATCTCAAAAGTACCCCTATCTAAATTTATTTTCATTTTCTTGATAAATAATAAATGACCTATTGAAAAGATTTATGAAGATTTTGTCTTCCTTAAATTTCAGTTGTTACATATATATTATATCAACAATGTTTTGTCAAAGATGGATTTCTGGACCAACTTGAAAAAAAAGGAAACAACAAATATATATTACTAAACAAATCGAGTTGAAATTGGGTGTCGCGTTTTCTTCTTTCACATAAAATCCACGGATATTGTTTTATACCACAAAGGGGTAATGACCAGCGTAGTTTATTAAGTGTTCATTTCAAGATCTTTTGGGGGGTGTTTGGGGGTTAAAATAAAAAAAAAAACTAGTTAGGATCGACCGTCCTTCACTACGTTCGGCTCTGAAATTTATGTGCCGTCATCATTTCCGTCATTGCACATCTGCCCAGCAAAATTAAATTTTATTTCATAGCAGATACGGTAAATATTGACCTTACACTGAAACACTTTGTGATACACAATCCCTTGACGCTCTCAGCAATTTAACAACAGATACACGTCAAGAGCTTTTCCTTCCGGGGAACCACATCAATTCAACAAGAAAAAGGTGAGGAGATTACTTCAGTTTTCGGTTAAAAAGGGGTACCGAAGTGCAGCTGGAATATGACCCACCCCATTCATATATTAATGCATAAAATTTTCAGCCCTCTCATATATGGGGGTGGAAACACCAGAAATCAGGTGCGGATCCAGGATTTAAAGTTAGGGGGTGCAAAAAATATTGTTCTGCGGAACGGAGCATGTTGAGAAATATTTTTGGGTAATTTAGCAAAAGTTTACATGCCATCATCATTTCCGCTTTGTCTGCAAGTATTATGGTCTGCTCAGCAAAAAGTATACCATAAAGGGTGGGGGGATTACTTCCGTTTTCGGTTAAAAATGGGTACAGAAGTGCAGCTGTGACCCCCATTCATATATTAATGCATAAAATTTTCAGCCCACTCATATATGGGGGTTGTTCTAAGCACAAAAACACCTGAAATCAGATGCGGATTGACTGTCATGTGCACCTGGATTTTTTATCATTTAATGTTTTCCCTATGTGTTCAGTACACAAAATTTATTTCCAAAATTTTTTAGGGGATTGGCAAAACTGCTAGAAAAGCTAGACAGATTTATTTTTTTTACCAAATCAGGGTCAGGATATTTTTTGTAAAAAATCCCAGTCAGTTTTCACTCTATATGTCACCAATTAAAGGTATTTATAAACACATATTATTTTGATCAGTGCAATGCATCCAGGGTATAACAATGACATATCCTATGATTAGATCACAAACGCCAATAGTTTCTGTCGGGAAGACTATTCTTTTGGGTGTCATATTGAGTGGTGGTATTTTGTCTGTGACACGCTTCAAAAAGATGTAAGATCTTAATATCGCCTTACACAAAAACTATATATCTTCAAATTATGAACCAAAGTATATTTCGCGGGTATTTTCTAGTTAAATATACATAAAAAGGATCTGCAATGTATTTGGTCAAATATTTTCTCTATTGTGTTCATCATGTTTTGACTGAAATGACTAGTTGACAACACTAATCAATAAATAGGACATACATTACCACATTGCTTGGAGGGTTGAAACATTAAATGGATTTTTCACAAAAAAAATTTCATAGCCAAAATCTATGCTAAATTTGGTCATCATTTACAGTGCAGAAAATTTTGTGCAGTATAAAATAAATTGAAATGGAAACAAATTTACATGGTCCTTTGTGTTAGTTTAGAACACAAACCCTGAAATCTCTTGCCTGTTTTACTTTTAACCATATTACTACTAAAAGCCTGTCATTTTTCCTTGCTTCGAACGTTTCAACTTAGTTTTCATGTGTTGTAACTACGTGACATATACTATTGGTATCGGTATCCGATTCCACCCGGAACTTGTTAATTATTGGTGATATTAATTATGTGGAAAACAAAACGGCCTGGAATGGTGTTTTTTTTTTTTATCAACACCATTGTCTTTATTAGTTATACATAAAGATGAATTCTTTGTATGGTCATTTTTACCTCATGCCAGCTAACAAATTGGACCTCATTATTTTAGTAGTATAGATATGAATTTGATGCTGAAATCTTTAACATTAAGGTCATTCCCATCGGAAATATACAAGACAGAATTAGACCATAAGGCATCTGCATAAAAGATATGTATTATCCAACTCCTGTACCATCTCAAATATAAAGTTTAATACAAAAAGCTTTCACATTTGTTGCCATTTTCAGATTAGTAACCAAGATGTCTCTCAGTCTTAAACATTCATCATATGAGAGACAGTAGCAGCTGAGACTGCAGATTTTATAATTATATATGACATACTTATAAAACTGTCCTCCCCATGTCATATCTTCCTCTTCTTCCATATCAGCTACTACACCAGCTATTCTGTCATCTAAACTTTCTGTAAAATATAATCAAACATGTATGTTAAACTAACTAGTTACTAGAATATCTGAATATCAAAGCCAATCAACTATTTGAACAATGTCAAAGTTAAAATAAGAAATAAAATGCTAAATTATAAAACATAAAACATGACAAACAGAATAAGAAAACCAAATTAACCAAGACAATAAGGAAATCATTTTTATTTTGAGATTGCCTTGTTTTTATTTTGATGAGATCATTTCCAATGGACTTTAACTTTCAAATAGGAAATACAATACTTATGAGCATTAAAGTGTGGCAACTTGATGTTAATTTTGTGTTGAAAATCAAATTAACTGACAATCTTGTGGATTTTAGGAAAATAAAGAGAAAATGGTTTCATTGGTGCCATCAGTAAAACTTCATGTAGTTTGTCAAAAGATGACAGTTACAAGATTTCCCCATCGGATTCTAATGATGAATGGGTATCACATAACTAATTGGTATTTTTTTTGTATATTATGTATGAAATCCTGGCCGGTTCTAACATGATACCAGCAATCATAACAGTTTTACAAGTTTCATAAAACACTGAATTTTGCATATTGAGAAAAACTAACATTTTTCTGTAGGACCTAGTATGTACAAATTACTGAGATCAATATTGTGAGTTTTATAGGCTTCTGATTTTTTGGACTGGTAAAATAAAAATAGTTTTTTATTTCTTTCTGTAATGGTATAACGATCTGAAGACAAAATAACTGAATTATTTAGATAAGTAATTCAAATTGTATGAATTATAAAAAAATGTACCAAAGAATTATCAACTTATTTGTTTCTTAAAAATTGAAGGAAACTGTGTGCATGCAAACAAAAAATGCAATAACTAGATGTAAATAAAAGGTAGTTCATCATAAATTATTTTACAAAACTTTCCGTTCATAGCTATCCATAGAAAGAATGCTTCTTATCTAAATATCAAAGACAAGATATCAAAATGAGGTCATTTTTGCAGTTCTACCTTTAATGAAAGAAGCCTGAAGGCTTATGGCAATGCAATACAAAATTTAAATATTGATACTGATTGCTTTAAGACAATTTTTTTAATTTTTGAATTAAGGTGCCTTTCTTTTTTGTAATACTTTACAATATAATTAAATTCAACAGAGATAAGCAGTGACCTACTTTTTTGGGGTTGGCTGATTTACGTCCTAAGAAAGAAGTTCATGTAGCTAAATTAAATTTTAAGAACTTATGGTGATTCAGACACAAGAAAAGTGATAGTGGTTGTTGAAAGGACTCCAATTATCTGCATGTTTCATTGCAGCCAACTTAAGATGAACTGAAGTATCTGTATGAAAAAATAAACAACCAATCCTAAAACAAAACTGTTTGCACACATCTAGAAATGAAATAAAAGCAGCACTATAGTACATTGAAGGAAGGTTCCAATGTGTTACTACTGATATATATAGTTTAAGACTATAACAAACAACATATACAATTTTGTACTTATAGACCCTATACTACTGCATTAAACATCACTAATGTCAATTTCTTCATAATTTGAAATGGTATTGTCTCTTACAAGAGCAAAGCTTATGGACTTCTCTAGTTAAAGTCCTTAAAATAATTCATTTTGATCCAACTATATATCCTGATGACCCTGGTCTCTCAAATATATGGTCCCAAATACTGTATCATGATGGTAAAAATAAATTTGTCATTGGCACCTACTTTTTATTTGTCTCATTTTTATTTTGTTTATAGATTATTTGATAAACTTTTTGTTGGGGATGAATACCCCTGTATAATTTTTTACAGTTCAATGGAGATTAATTTGTTGGAGCAAATGTAATTGCCCGTGATATATTACTGACCATCAGCATGTAACTGACTCTATAATATATTATACTTCACCCAACCATTTTTGATAATGACAAAAGCAAGATTGTAGTGACTACAAGTTGAAATGGTTTATAAAGTTAACAACCAATTTCCTGAACTACTCAGCTGAAACAATGTGAATCGACAAAATCATCTATCCTATTTGTGTTTATATCATCAGAAAATGAGAACGCTTCACAACAATGCCTTACTAACAGACATGAAACATTTGGTCTGAGGACATCATTGAAATATGCCTACTTTTATCAAACATTTAGGAAGCATTTCATTGGGTTATTTTGTTTCGTCATGCAGAATTTAACTAACTGTAGTAAATGCAGATATAAATCAAGAGATGTAGGGTAAATGTCAATAAAAAAGCAATGTTAAAACATAATAAATACAGAAAGGTCAAGGGCAACTTAGGGTCTTCAACAAGACAAGGGCTTAATGCCAAATCAAATCTGAAAGAAGAATCCTATAACTCTTCAAACATGGCTCTACAATGACAACATCAAAATGTCTATAACACTTAACAATCTCCTATTATTTCTTTATATCTTTTAAAAAAACAAATGCAATCACCATTTCTAATTTTGACCCATGAACTACTCGGTGACAACACCTTAAGTTGTTTTCTTTCCAAGGTTACTGAATTTTAAATAAAAGTGTCTGACAAAACAAGAAAGTGGGAAGTTGCTTTTCATTTCAAATAAAAATGTAAACGTATTTTTTTAGGGAAAACTTGGAAGATATTTCACTAACAAAACTACAAGTGTGACTGTATGTTTTGGTCAATTTGGGATTTGCAGTTTTAATTAATGTTTTGGATTTTTTTTTTTTATAAAGTATGTATGTACTGGTATATTCCTCTGTTATTTGGAGCACCCATCTTGAGCTGCGAGGGTACAGTGGAATCCATGTACTCTCTATCGGGATTAATGGAGATGTGTCACTAACGTATTTACAAGGACAATCCCCACTCCAACACAAAGGGAGTGCTAGGACACCGGGAAGTCTGTTGAAGATGAAGTACTTGGAGAGAACAACCGGGACAAAGTAGGGGGCAACTTTGACCAACCGAGGCCCCCAAAGTACCCATTCTAGTTTAAACTCCGGTCTATAAAGACAAAAAAAGTACCCTTTTAAAACCTCCCTAAGCATTAGCCTTTGTCTAAACTATATCATCTTACAGCTAGTGTTCCCAAAAATGAACATGTTTACTATAAAACTTATATGTACACAATTTGTCACATCTACGTAATCAGTGGGTGCTTATTCTAGTGTACAGTAATGAAGCCATTGTACCTACCTGAACCTGTTTTAGGGCCAACTAAAAAGTAAAATTAACTTAATTTTCAATCTTGTCAACCCATCAAGATTAACTCAATCCTATCAATCAATGAAGTAGATCAAGGGATACCACATGCAGTCAAATTACTGAGAAAAGCCAATTGAACGATAAAACAAGGTCACTGTTAAGACGAAATGTACATGACAGACTAACAATAATATGTCCCTAATAAGACATGGATTTATTTACAAATTACAATATGTCTGCTTTAGATACAATGTGTGGTTTAAACAGAGGTTTAAATGGCAAAAAAATTGCCATTTGCCACATTGAAATTTTTTTCAATCACCCCAAATTTTCATTTTTTTTTTACTTTTGCTTAACTATAGTATCCTTTTTGTGTGAAATATGATATTTATTCACCAAAAAAAGTTCACAAATATGTATGACTAATCTGATTAAGACCATATCTTTGTTAACTGATATCTTGATGGAATGATTGATTTAAACCTCATTAGAACATACATGTAGATAACAAAAAATCATTACCACCTGAGTTCTTTGAGTAAAATTTGCATATTTTCATTGTACTCCTAGGGGGGTGTTTAACGAGACTACCCATGAGGGTCTCGCACAGTATTTCTATTCGGCTGTATCAAATAATATGTTTCAAATTAGGAGGAAACAACATGGCAGGAATAATAAAAGTCCAAATATTAAATACATATTATAAAATACAACTGGAGAATAAATATCTAAACAGGTAATGATTACTAGGCAGATCTTGTTATTTAAGGGGAACCTATAGTTAAGGGCAGATAACTCTTTAAGTCACCATGATCATCCAGTATCACATTGCTACTTACCTATTTTGTTTGTAATAAAGTCATTATAACAGAATCTTATCACAGGAATATAAAATTGAAAGAAAGAGATCAGTGCAAAATTACTTATCTTTTGAGTTACATAAGAAAAAGGAAGCAGAGGGCACAAAGTTGAATTTTGTCAGAGTTTCTGTCTACATGTATAATGCATTTGGAACTTGGTGTGACACAACAGTTAAAAAATTTTGGATAATAGGGAAACACATTTTCAGGGGCATTTTTAAGAGATATCTTTAGAATAAGGACAGTAACACATATTACTTATTTATTTATTTATTTCTGATACCCAATGAAAGTAAACTGATATATCAAAATGAAAATACCAGAAACCTGTAAAAATGCTCACAAATGATGATCAAATTTACTTCTATTTATTCCGCATAAGCATGATAAGAAGGTACACTCAAGCCAATTTCCACGTCAGTTAATAAGAATGTGTTAACTTGTTGGCAATTTTATTGCCTAAATAAAAAAATTAGAATTTTTTTGAAGTTGGCAATAAATTTCAAGTATGGTTCTGGTACCCTTATTTTATACTGTGATTTTTCATAGATCTCAACTTGCCTTAAAAAATAAATAAAAATAAAAAAAATAACAATATGATGTGAACCTATATCAGCTTCCCTTAAACTATATGTTTCTTGTGTCTTTATGGAGAGAACAAATAATCCTCTCTTAACAGACAGAACAGACAAGGAGCTGCTTACTTTTATCTTGCATTCAAACATAATTTTGATCACAATCTGTTTAAGAATTCTGATTTCAAAGGTCACATATATGTGACATATAAGTTAACTTGAATTCCATAGACCTTGAGCCTTCAAGTGATATTTCAGTAAATGCAAGCAAATATAGACATTATTAAAAGCTATTGGACCAACATTACCACATACCACATACCACATACCACATCTCCTTATTTTTATATTATCCAACAGATTGTTTATATTATCATTTTTGAAATAATTTTCTAAACATCCTGATTGGAAAACTAAAATACTTAGCTCTTTATATCATATCAAAGAACAAAACATATGACAATTAAAGGTAAAACTTTTAAAATCAAATTGAACTTTTGTGAGGTAGCTAAAAATTAGGGTTTTTTTTTTTTTAAATTCTGAGGTTCTAGAAAAGAAAATACTTACTCAGAATGTCTAAATTTCAGGAGAGAGCAAAATTAGCATTTCTTGCTTTATTACTAGGACCTAGAAACAATTATAAACTGAAAATCACCTAAACGTTAACTTAATCTATTTGCTTAATTTATTTTTTGAAAAAAATTGCTAAAAGTTTTTAAAAAAAAACAACAACAAAAAACCAGTTTTAAATAAAAAATCAATGTTAACATGTTATTACCTTAATCAACAGAGATTTCAAAATTACAGTTTTGAATCTTCTGGTTAATTAAATTTTTGTTGGCCAAATTCTGACAATCTGAAGTTTAATCAATACACTAAATTGATGTAATTTAAAAACCCAATTATCTCTAAAGACCATTTATAAGAATTACTTTCAAGCTTGGCTTCATATTTTATCTATTACTGACACTGACTTCCTTAAAAACAAAATCAGATGGCTTTGTTACTTCCTGGGTGAGAGTTTACTTGTACTGCAGTCTCAGTTTGTTTTTTATTGGTCTCTGAAACGTTTTCCCCATCTTTCTAGAACTGTCTGACAATCAGACAATACATTAATGAAATGTTTGAATGGCGAGAAATTAATGAAGGTAAATGATTACAGCTATAAATATTCCAGCAGAGGTGAACTGGTATCCAAGGAGAAAGAATTAATAGAAACATGGAAAACTATACTGGTGTATAAGGAAATAGAACTTAAAATAACAAGATGAAGTGCATAGGTGTCCAAGGAAAAATAAGAAATAGAATCTTAACCTTGATCAATGAAACATGAAAATGAGGTCAAAGTCAGATGAACCCTTTCATGCAGACATTAAGAGATTATATTCATCCTATAGACCTATCTAGGAGTTGTTTTTTATGAATGAATTACACTGGTTGACCCGAAGTCAATAGTCGTAAATGAAGTCATTGAACAATCGGTTCTTACTGTGACCTAATTACATAAGGATTGTGACATAGAAAATGTACAGGAAAGAGCACCAATTCGAAAGTTCTAATACACCCAACTAATTTTGTTGTCAATTCATTTGTTTTTTTGTTTATATTTTGACCATATACTGCCATCTTTTTAATTCAAAATATCCACTCAATGTGAATATCATTTGCCAACCATTCACATGATCAATAGCCAGTATACTGAGAGAGCAACATACTGAGTTGACATAAGATCTTGTTCCATACCTTTATTAATATGACACACAACTGTAGCTGTTTTTCCTACTTTAGCTCCAACTGACGGATTCTTAATGGTCACAATAAAACTCTTGGAACCCTGCAATAAATAACATACAAGTACAGTTTACTTAAATGAAAAGGAGGAAAAATAAAAGCATTTAAAAATTTGTTCTTTAGAATGAATCTATAGATGCAGCCAATTTAATATTCTTTAGCTATAGTGCATTGAGTAAAACATGTGCTGGTTAGTAACATTAACATTTGCTTAAGTTTTTTCATTTGCTAATAGGAATAATATGTTGAGAAATTTACACCTTATTATCTTCTAAAAGAGATACTTTTTTGTTATCAAACATGTTTTGGGTTATAATATAGTAATTTAATATAAGGAACTGACAGTTCTCTCAAAATGCAGTCAAGTTTTTCCTGTATAGAGTTGTCAATCCCTTACAATATATTCTGTGATGTTTAAATTCTAGTTGAAATGCAGTAGCCTAGAAGGTACATGTCATGAACATATATCCCTATTTTTTATTTTGTTCTGAGAAAATATATAAAAATAAATGATCTGATCCCAAAATCCACCCATAATAAATCTTCAATCAACCATGCTATGCAATTTTCTGTAATATTGTGAATTTGTAGTATTTCATTCATTCAAAAATGTCATTAAAACCTACCATATGCCATAAAAAAGTTTTAACATGTCAAAATTAAAAAAAAAGTATAGAAATTTCAGGAATCAACTTCAATAAATTTTGAATTACCATTTTAAAATTCTTGAATTCAAAAGGCAGCTTTATTTAACAAATCTTTATTTAAAAATTCTGAACATCAGTTTAGGCATAGGAAACATGCCGTATATATAACTAATTAAAAAACAGAAAAAAAGACAGATAAAAAAAACTAGAAGAGATAAAGATTGCCAGACAGACAAATAGACAAAGATTAAACATGTTAACAATCATATATCTTATAATTGTAATAATTAAAAATAATTTCAAAATTGGCTCTGAAATAATCTATTCTTTAAGATTTGGGAAGAAAAATTCCACAAATAAGGTACCTAAACTCTAAATTGTCAGAAGTGAAATCTAACTTGAGCTTACTTCAATAATTCTACCATCTTGTTAATATTTCCTGTAAATTTAATCAGGCAAACAATTTTAATTGAGTGATGTATAAGTTATGGAAGTACAGAGTTATTTCTAGAGAGCAAGCTGATGTACTCCGCAAAGTTCTGAAAAGGATATATAAGCAGCTGCCCATGAGCAGTTTAAAACAAAGGTGACTGCAAGAAATTAAAATGTAACCACACTAATAATTTATTTCCTATGTTTGTTTTAAAAGTATAAACTACTAGTAAGCAAAATAAAAAGTTAAGTAGCACTCAGAGAGAAAATCTGAAGTATCTTCCTCACCATATCAATATTTTAGTGTGTGTGTATATGTGTGTAAAGGTATTGGAATTACATTAAAACATTAGGCATGCAAACTTGTATTATCAGTAACTAATCCATGCTTTTAATCAACTTAACAACAAAGTCAAACAATAGTCAAAGCAATATGTATTCATATACTAAAGCATCAAAAACAAAACTAAAGTATACATTGAGTCCATTGTTTCATTTTCCTTTTAAACATATACTGGCAAGAATAATTGATCTGAATAAAAATTAAAGGAAAACAACGAGTTACAGAATACTTGGGGGAAAAGGACTTTATCATTTTGTCAATAAAGGGTTATGTCTCTATATTACCAAAGTCAGCAATCCATTATTTTGAAACTTTGGCATACATTACCAACATATTTATTTAACTTTTGCAGATGTAAAAATTAAGGCAGATGGCCATTTTGATCAAGCATAAAAGCAACATAAAATTTGTTTGAAAAGAAGTGGAAGATATTTTCAAAAAGGTAGATAGTAGTATAAACACAAAATAGTTGAAGTGAAATGGAATGAAAAGAGCGACTCGAAAAAAAAAAAAACCCTGATAAAACTGCAGTATAAGATATCAACTTTTATCTATAATTAATTGATTTTTAATAGGAAAATGCCTATCTTTTAATGAAGTACATTCAGTTAAAAGATGTTTAAGAATAAAATGTGAAATATTTTGTATGTGATGCAATGCATGAAGCTTTCAAGCATTTAATTTTTTCAGATAAAAAATTAACTAAAGAGTTAAAAAGAAATGCAAATAAATAAAAATAATCAAGGAGCAATTAAGTTCATTTTCAACATATAAATTCAACTTTAACAATCAACAAATGTTGAATGGAATCTGATTAAAATGTCTCATACCAAACTTTAAAGAAATTTGTTGAAAAAGAACAATTACTACTCCTTCTTACAGAAGGTGAAAATGTTACCTGGCCATGTTCAAACTAGACAAAAACATAAAATCTCATCACAAATACACACAGACAACATGTTAATTATTAAACACAGTATATTTTTTTTTCTCATAAATAAAACCCTTTAAGTTAAACAGGGACTGTGGAATTTACATCAGTACAATACAATTCTAAGTAATTGACTATTTTTCTGTGATACAAACATAGGGTAATCTATTATTAGAAAGATGGTATTAGTCCAAGTTGCCTGTATAAAGTAGGAATACCTATTTTAGGATCATACCTTCATGCTGTAAGGTTGTTTAATTGAGATCTACCCTACATTACAATTTTCATTAAAATTCAGTTAATACATTGTTCCTAGAAATATCTTATGGACATTTTAATGTGACCTGCTTCTGGAAGTTGAGCTGATGGAAAAGTGGTGGAGGTTTAAATAGGACACACAACTTTTAATAGATTTAATATAGAAACTGCAAGCATTCACATTCAAAGCTTTATAAATCTGGTTTACTTAAATTCAAGAGTTGATCCTTGACAGAAAAGTTAATTAAATGTCTAATTTAACCAATTCCAGTAGCTAACTCTGAAAACAGGTCATCTTAACTCAATTAGTAGGTCTAGTTACAAGATTGTAAGTTAACTGGTTGTGGAGGTCATCTTAACTCAATCGGTAGGTCTAATTACAAGATTGTTAGTTAACTGGTTGTGGAGGTCATCTTGACTCAATCGGTAGGTCTAATTACAAGATTGTAAGTTAACTGGTTGTGGAGGTCATCTTAACTCAATCGGTAGGTCTAATTACAAGATTGTAAGTTAACTGGTTGTGGAGGTCATCTTAACTCAATCGGTAGGTCTAATTACAAGATTGTAAGTTAACTGGTTGTGGAGGTCATCTTAACTCAATCGGTAGGTCTAATTACAAGATTGTAAGTTAACTGGTTGTGGAGGTCATCTTAACTCAATCGGTAGGTCTAATTACAAGATTGTAAATTAACTGGTTGTGGAGGTCATCTTAACTCAATCGGTACGTCTAGTTACAAGATTGTAAGTTAACTCAATTGGTAGGTCTAGTTACAAGATTGTACTGGTTGTGGACACTGCTACCAATGTAATAATATAAATTAAATAGCCCTACTTACTACAAACAGCCACATTAAGGCCATGCAAAGACTATTTTAATCTTTTTTTATGCAATGAAAAATTTGGCAAATAAGAACAGAAATTGAAGCCTTTAAAACTACATTGATAATGTTTATTCAATTTTAGTACCTTTGCCTCTTTGTTAACTTTGATATCGATAGTCTTAGACTTTTCTTGATGTTTGAATTCTATAAGGGAATGGTCTACAGCAACATAATCCTTCTCCTTCAAACTCTCTCCACCAACAGCAGTCACATCACTAAAATAACAATAAAGATAGTTATTCTCCTTCAAACTCTCCTTACCAAAAGCAGCCACATCAATGAAATAACAATATAGATTTTAATTCTACTTCAAACTCTCATCACTGAAATAACAATAAAGATAGTTATTCTCCCTCAAATTCTCCACACCAACAGCAGTCACATTACTGAAATAACAATATAGATAGCCATTCTCATTCAAACACTCATCACTGAAATAACAATATAGATAGTTATTCTCCTTCAAACTCTCATCAGTGAAATAACAATATAGATAGCCATTCTCCTTCAAACTCCCATCACTGCAATTACAATACAGATAGTCATTCTCCTTCAAACTCTCATTACTGAAATAACAATAAAGATAGTTATTCTCCTTCAAACTCTCTGTACCAACAGAAGTCACATCACTGAAATAACAATATAGCTATTTTATTGAACAATAGATGACTTAGAGGCTTCCACGAGAGAACGGAAGTTCGTAAATGCCAAAGGTCATTACGGTCACGTGACGCCATTGGTCAATTCTTAAAAGCAAATCTCCAAAGTTTTTTTACAATAATTAACTAATTAAGAGTTTCGTATGTGTAGGAAAATAGTATATTTAGTGCAGGAACTAACAGTGTTTCTTTCGAAGTGAATTTTACGTGTGGATGTATTTCTAAACAGAAGAATTTATTGGATTTATTTATGAAAACAGTTACGCTATAATGGCGACGGCCGAACGAGGCCACATGTCCGAGATGGACAATTCTCCTCGAGATGAGGAAATGATAGATGCAATCAAGAGAAGAACTCGTGAGATTTATCGAGTAAAAACTGGGAAAAGCCAGTGAAACACCACAAAGGCCTGTGCAACAAGATGTTGATGAAACAGGACCAAGTGCTATTAATAATATTGGGGAAAGGTCAACCGGAAATTACCTTACAATGCAAGCATTGTGGGATAAAATATCGAACATGGCCGATGTCAACAAATGGCAGATAGAATCTCATACAGAGATCATTGCCAATTTGGCTGCAAATATGCTTACTGTGCAGGACGCGGTTATGCAGAAAAATGTTCATAAGACAAAATTAAACACTAATACACAAAAGGATAAAGATGACAATGAGGTTAACCTTATAAACAATAACAATAAAAGTGATCTGTCGGATAATGGCCTGGAAGATATATCCGACGATGACGATGATGAGTTAAATATTGATGATATTGTTGACGCTAATGACGATGCGGAGAATAAGGCATTTCTAGACAAACTAGAAAAAATGTATGAAGAACCAAAGAAATTTGGGGACAGTATTGATAATCAGATGGCAAAATTAGTGGACCAGGCTATAAATAAGCCAATGAAAACAGAGACACTAACAAAATTAGAAGAATTATATTTGGTTCCAGAAAACTGTAAACGACTACAGGTTCCCAAAGTAAACAAAGAGATTTGGAGAGGGTTCAAAAGTAAGAAGCAAAGGGATCCTGATTTGGCACTACAAAATGTGCAAAAATGTATGACAACTACTCTACTAATGGTAGTCAAGTCCCTGAATGTAATGAAATCTGGAGGGGACATGAATGAGGTAAAAAACACAACTAAAGACATGTTTAAAATGTTAACTCATGGCATATATACCTCAAATAGAAAACGCAAACAGCTAATAACGCCAGGAGTTCCCCTTAAATATAGGAGGGTAACAGATGTGGACACACCAGTTACAGAGTACCTTTTTGGGGACAATTTAGATACAAAATTGGAGGACCTTGAAAAAGAAGACAGGAGGATAAATAAACTAAGCTTTAATGACTCTTTTTTAGAGGGACGCAGAGTGGAGAAACGTCCAGGACCTCCATGGCAAAAACCACCACCCTATTTCCAACCAAAGCATGCAAAAACTTCTGGACAAATACATGTACAGAAGGGCAACAAGAACAAGAAGATGAAGGCCGGATTTCACAACAAAGACAAACGTTAAGTGTAAGTGATAATATAACAGTGATAAACACAGTAGACAATTTTACAGGAGGGAAATTAAAATTTTTTATAAAAAATTGGGAAAAGTTAACAAGTGATGCATTTATATTAAATGTAGTGAAGGGATACAAGATTGAACTAAATGAAATCCCAAAACAAAATTTTAGGCCATATATAGATAGCCATTCTCCTTTAAGATTAATTATTGCAATTTCAGGAAAATCTGCACACAAATATATGTATTAGATATCAGAATGTGAGCTTTTACTATTGCGATTCTCATAGAGTTGCATTATTCGCATAAATAAAAACCCTGCAATAATTTCTGAATTTACAATAGATAGCCATTCTCCTTATAACTGAAATAACAATATAGATAGCCATTCTCCTTCAAACTCTCATCACTGAAATAGCAATATAGATAGCCATTCTCCTTCAAACTCTCTCCACCATCAGCAGTCACATCACTGAAATAACAATATAGATAGCCATTCTCCTTCAAAATCTCTCCACCATCAGCAGTCACAGAAGAAATCTTTTTTATATATTCAGGATCTGTTTTATGGAATAACTTACCAATATCCCTGGAAAAATCAACTGCAGGTACAAGTGCATTCAAAAAAAGATTTAAAAAAATACATGTTGGAACATTGTGAAGCTGTGTAATTTTATATGCATAATAATTTTTCACATACTTACTTAAATTTAAAGTTATGTTGAGGTAATTTGAATGAAGCCAATACTATATGAATTCACTATTTTTACCTGTTTTGAAAATTGTATATTTCATAACAATTTCTCATTTTTCTTATGTGTGTTTTTGTTTGATTATTTTGCAATTCTTTGTTTGTCATATTTATGAATTTCATGAGGGCCTCATGGAAGCTTAGTTTTGTAGCTAACTGTGAACCCTCTTTAAATAAAGAATTATTATTATTATTATTATCATCACTGAAATAACAATATAGATATTTATAAAATAAATGATATTTTCTTTATAGTTTTAAGGCAGATTTTTCTTTAACGAGAATATTTATGTTGGCAAGTTGTTATCCTCTATAATAGTGCTTACATTAACATCATCTGAACCCTGGTTGATAGTTGCCTCATTGGCAATCATACCATAACTCTTTATCTTTAATATGACAGCTAATTATATAAATTTATTGTACAATTATTTTTATTTCATAATTGTTTTCTTTCATATTTTGGGCTAAATTATTATACCAAGATATCATTTATGCTTATTAATGTTATACAACAGTTCTTTCTTCTAATATTTTGTGATGTTTTCTTAAAGCTTTTTCAAGGGCTGATAGCAGTGTAATCTATCAAAGTAAAGTTATCTATGAAATCTGTCAAAACACCAAGAGATTTTGTAATGTTTATGACAATCACTTACTGTGTACTATATTCCAAAGTAACCTTTCCATCATAACCCTTTTCCCTGATAATTTTAACCGAAATCTTTCCATCTTTTGCAAAAACATGACTGTCTTTAAACTGAAACTCTCCAGGTGCTGAAACACAAATAAAGATGGGATAAAAAAAAAAAAAAATGAGAAAACAAAAACATAATACATTCAGAATGTTTTGACTGCATTTATTAACTCTATTTTCACAAAAAATGTGAGATTAAATATTGTGATTTCTAAAAGTGTTGCATAGAAATTATACGAATGAATATTTAATGTGAGTTCTCATTAATGCATTACTTATCATGTTCACAATAATAACAACAAACTCATAATTCACAGTATTAAATGGTTGACAGTCTGGATTCCAAAAATTTTTAGAGTCAAGGATTTTTCCATCCCTTTTTTTTCATTTTAGCTGTTATACGAGTATTCATAGCAGTACCAACACATGCTCCCAGATTGTAAGTTTTTTTAGAATGTGAAGTGGTGAATGTATATGGTTATCTTAAACTGACAATGCATTTTATTGTCTTCTAAATATCTATATATTCAAATTATAACATTATAAGAAATATTAACAAGAATCTTTTGTTTTTTTCATTTAAAAAAAAAGTGGCGGCATGGTCTGACAGCAGATTTAATCTGACAGTATTAACAAGACATATTTAATCAGGCATTTTAACAGGTATTTGACAAGAGTGCACAATTTGAAATGACTCTCATGCTTTAGTGGTCTTTATTGAATTTATGTTATAGTAAAGTCTTTAAGATGACAGTATTAACATTATCAATGATCCATGAAAAGGGGGTTGAGGGAAGATGAGACCTACCAAATTGACAAAATCATTCAATACACCAACTGTAGTTGACCTATAGCTTATAGAACTACAAATTGACAAAATCATTCAATACACCAACTGTAGTTGACCTATAGCTTATAGAACTACAAATTGACAAAATTATTCAATACACCAACTGTAGTTGACCTATAGCTTATAGAACTACAAATTGACAAAATCATTCAATACACCAACTGTAGTTGACCTATAGCTTATAGAACTACAAATTGACAAAATTATTCAATACACCAACTGTAGTTGACCTATAGCTTATAGAACTACAAATTGACAAAATCATTCAATACACCAACTGTAGTTGACCTATAGCTTATAGAACTACAAATTGACAAAATCATTCAATACACCAACTGTAGTTGACCTATAGCTTATAGAACTACAAATTGACAAAATCATTCAATACACCAACTGTAGTTGACCTATAGCTTATAGAACTACAAATTGACAAAATCATTCAATACACCAACTGTAGTTGACCTATAGCTTATAGAACTACAAATTGACAAAATCATTCAATACACCAACTGTAGTTGACCTATAGCTTATAGAACTACAAATTGACAAAATCATTCAATACACCAACTGTAGTTGACCTATAGCTTATAGAACTACAAATTGACAAAATCATTCAATACACCAACTGCAGTTGACCTATAGCTTATAGAACTACAAATTGACAAAATCATTCAATACACCAACTGTAGTTGACCTATAGCTTATAGAACTACAAATTGACAAAATTATTCAATACACCAACTGTAGTTGACCTATAGCTTATAGAACTACAAATTGACAAAATCATTCAATACACCAACTGCAGTTGACCTATAGCTTATAGAACTACAAATTGACAAAATTATTCAATACACCAACTGTAGTTGACCTATAGCTTATAGAACTACAAATTGACAAAATCATTCAATACACCAACTGTAGTTGACCTATAGCTTATAGAACTACAAATTGACAAAATCATTCAATACACCAACTGTAGTTGACCTATAGCTTATAGAACTACAAATTGACAAAATCATTCAATACACCAACTGTAGTTGACTTATAGCTTATAGAACCTGAGTAATGGACCAAACAACAAATAATAAACTTGATCAAGAGACTATTAACATGAGGTCATGGTCAGCATGTACACCTTAAAACCATTCCATAATACAACAAATATAGTTGACCTATTAGTTATAGTATCTGAGAAACGAACCTTACCATGAAAATGTTATATTGACCAATCAACAATAAAAACCTTACACTCGAGAAATAAACCTATCATGGAAAACTTAAAATTGACTGATAAACCATAAGGTCAAGGTCAAGGTCAGATGAACACTGGGAGATGGACTTGTACACCTTACAATCATTCCATACACCAAACATAGTTGTCTTATTGCATATAGTTTCCGAGACCAGGAAACTTAATCATGATAACTGAATCCTGAGTCATGGACATGTAACCATGCAATGATTCTATATACCAAATATACTTGACTTATCACTCAAAATATTTGTGAAAAATCACATATTAAAAAAAGCTTAAGGTGGCTGGGGCGTCTTAATTAGAATCCATAGAATTTTTTAATAATTTGTCAAAATGAAGTTTTTTACATGCTTTTTTCAAAAATATAACAAAAGAAATAGAAAATGAAAGGATATGGAAAAATGTACATGGCACAAAATCGCACACAAAACATAGAAAACATAGAAAATTATCAATGAACAGGGCTTTTATTCCTGTTCTTCATCTTGACAGTTGATGTAGGGTCTTCAACAATGAACGAATCATTCATACCCTACAAGGTCAAGACAGCCACTAGCGTCGACTTATGCAGTACTATTGATAAAAATAAACCACAAAAGTATGGGTCACCGGTTTTTTTTTCACGCTACAAGTTGTGCAAAATTGTCAGATTTTGTATAGATTATGCATAGAAAATTCAATTTTGTGTGATAAAAAGAAAACTACCTGATAGAATTTTAAGGTAAAATGTGAGAAGATAGCTCTTATAACATGCTTTCAGATCAGAATGAAAGAACCTTAGTGAGCGCGCTCACATACCCCACGTCCCCACATTGTCATCGGAGAAATAAAATAAGTGCAAGAAAAAAAAATTGTATCAGAAAAAAAAATTGAATCATAATTTCCTGTCAATATGCACATCTACATAGTATGTCCTTATTATCTACACAGTTTCATGAAATTCTGTTGTGTGGTTTCAGAGGAGTTACGATGACAAACTGTTGCAGAAGTACATTGAAGCAAATAAGTTCAAAGGGCGTAACTCCTGGAAAAAAAAATTGAATCGTAATTTCCTGTCGATATGCACATCTACGTAGTATGTCCTTATTATCTGAAAAGGTTTCATGAAATTCTGTTGTGTGGTTTGAGAGGAGTTGCGATGACAAAAGGTTGCAGTAGTATATTGGGCAAATAAGTTCAAAGGGGCGTAACTCCTAGAAAAAGAATTGAATCATAATTTCCTGTCGATATGCACAACTACATAGCATGTCCTTATTATCTAAAAAGGTTTCGTGAAATTCTGTTGTGTGGTTTGAGAGGAGTTGCGATGACAAGAAACAGGACTGACGGACGGACGGACGGACGGGTCAAAAACATTATACCCTCCGCAACTCGTTGCGTGGGGTATAAAAAGAAAAAATGGGGTCACTGAACTTGTTTTCTTGCTACTTATTAAAATAGGTAAATTCACAACACTTTCTATTATAAAATTACTATATCTGAGTGATCTCCCCTACTATTTGAGTTATCTCCCCTTATTTAGCAAAGTTGAAAAAATGAATCAAATAAAAATATGGTGTTTTTTTTTTAGAAATAACAGCCGTAAATATGATAAAACACATAATTTTCTATATCTATATCAAAAGTCTAACACATGAATTACATACTACTCTCAACATTTGCACACTTCATTAACGATATAGACCAACTGTTATCTGCTGCTTCAAAATCCAAGATGGAGGAAGACACCCGAGCCACCTTAACAGTTTTTAAGCAGTTGCTAAACCAAGAAAATGAGGTTAAGAACAACAGACATATGTCAGATGGAAACTTTGTATATCCAAGTCTCTAAAGTAAGATATATTACCATCATCATCTACAATGTTAACTCTACCAACACTAGGGTCACCAATTCCTGCTCCAGAGGATGGGTTTTTCAGAAGGATAAAGAAATCTGCATTCCCTGTGTACTGATTGTCTTGAATGATTGGTATGGTAACTGTTTTCTTATACTCATTTTCTGCAAATTTCTGAAAATATAATATTTAGACATGTTATCATTTTTAATACATTATCTTTTTTTAAATTGCTTATATTACTGCCATCAAAAGCAGAAAAAGTTTAAAATGATAACATTAGAAAATGAAAGGATATGGAGTAAATGTACATGGGACAAAATCGCACACAATACATAGAAAACATAGAAAATTATCAATGAACAGGGCTTTTATTCCTGTTCTTCATCTTGACAGTTGCTGACATTTCTGTGAAAACACTTTTCTGTATATTGCATTTAAACCCCTAAAAGACAAATTTTTAAGGGGGTAAATCTGAAAATATTTATCAGTAAAATAATAATGATATTTTCATACAATATATGGATATTGATATATGACTCTTTTATACCAGGTGGTGTATGTAGATTTCTTTCAAAGTTATCTTGTTCCTTACTACAACACACTTATTGAGGTAATAAGCAATTGACCAACCTATAAGGGCAAACAAATCAAGATTGTTTTCCCTAAAAAAAATAAATAAACTATTGCCGTAGGCTTTGCCTAAGTAATAGTTGGCATCTCAGGGACAACAAAATTGCTATTCCCCTCATAACTATAACAAAAAATATATAATATTTTCAATAATCCAAAAAATAGATTTATTGGCGAAAATTTGTAAACTAATTGTGCGGTTGCATTTAGAAATGTGGAAACATCTTCTGACATCATTTTTTCACTCCCCCACCAAACAAAAAAAAAAAAAAAAACATGCCAAAACCCGCAATTAATATTAAAAATTTTGCAAACAGTTTATTCTATTAAAGAGGGTAAAATTTACGAGAAGAGGTACAGTGCAAGTCTTTGCTCTAGTTTGTTGTTTACAGAATTTTGCATGGAAAAAGATATTTCCAGGAATACAAGTAACAGTGGAAATATTTTACATTACACACTTAAAAATGGGTCAAATTCTCCTCGAAGAGCTAATATTTTATTTGTTCTTTTGATATTATTGATGATCTTTTTATGTGGAAACAATGTGTTAACAATATAATGTGAATACCATATTACATCAACACAATAATGAGAGTCATAAAGTTGTGCTTTAAATCTATTTAAAAAGTAAATTTAGTGAAAATTCTATACAACATTATAAAAAAAAAGATGTGGTTTGATTGCCAATGAGACATCTTACTACCAGAGACCAGATGACATAGAAGTTAGAAGCTGTCCAGTTGTGAGTAGACGCATAGGATCACCAGAGTTCCACTTGTATATTTAAATTTACTTTCTGCTATAGCTGATCCTACATGTATAGGATAAGATGTACCAACCAGAGTTCCACTGGTATATTTATCTAACTACATGTATAGAAGGATAAGTTGTACTAACCAGAGTTCCACTGGTATATTTACCTAACTACATGTATAGGAGGATAATTTGTACTCACCAGAGTTCCACTGGTATATTTACCTAACTACATGTATGGGAGGATAGTTGTACTCATCAGAGTTCCACTGGTATATTTATCTAACTACATGTATAGAAGGATTAGTTGTACTAACCAGAGTTCCACTGGTATATTTATCTAACTACATGTATAGGAGGATAGTTGTACTCACCAGAGTTCCACTGGTATATTTACCTAACTACATGTATAGGCGGATAATTTGTACTCACCAGAGTTCCACTAGTATATTTACCTAACTACATGTATAGGATAGTTGTACTCATCAGAGTTCCAGTGATATATTTGCTTAACTACATGTAAAGGAGGATAAGTTGTACTCACCAGAGTTCTACTGGTATATATAAATTTACTTCCTACTTTAGCTGATCCTAAATAAATAGGATAAGTTCTACTCACCAGAGTTCTACTTGTATATCTGAATTTATTTTCTGCTATAGCTGATCCTACATGTATAGAAGGATAAGTTGTACTCCCCAAAGTTCCACTGGTATATTTATCTAACTACATGTATAGGAGGATAGTTGTACTCACCAGAGTTCCACTGGTATATTTAAATTTACTTCCTGCTTTAGCTGATCCTTCTCTAGTTTCATATTCTACACTGACATCTTTAAATTTCTGATCCACAATTGTTTCATTCATCATTACTGTCTGTCCATTCTATACAAAATAACAATGATCAATAGTTTAGCCTTACAGTCTCAAAATGTGATTAAGTGTGTTACCTAAAAAATTCAAATGGTACATATTTTATCTGTTCTGTCCAAGGGCAATAACTAAAAAAAAAAAATGTTTTTGTTCTAAAACTTTTAAAAATTATCTTACTAGAGAGTTGAAGACTTGAGAGCAATTTCTGATATATTTAATATTTCCAAGGGAAACTCATTAAAAATATTTAATCAGCACTTATTTTCGAAATTGACCAAGACATTGCTGTTATATACCGTTGATATGAATTTGATAAAAATCTGGCAAAAAATGTACATGTGAGAGTGCTTACAATCAAAATTTCCATATAATTTATATTTCTTAGGCCATAACGCTTTTTAAAAATGGTTGACCGGCATTGATTTTCAAACTCTTCCCAGACATTGCTAATATAAACCTACAATATAAGTTTCCTAAAAATCTGGCAAAAATTGTACACATGAGAGCGCTAACAATGCAATTTTCCATATAACTACTGTTTCCAAGGGGCATAACTCTTTTAAAAATAGTTGATCAGCACTGATTTACAAACTTGTCCGAGACATTGCTGATATAAACCTACAATATAAGTTTCATAAAAATCGGGCAAGAATTCTTCACATGAGAGCGCTAACGATGCAATTTTCCATATAATTAATGTTCAAGGGGCATAATTCTTTTAAAAACAGTTGATCGGCACTGACTTTCAAACTCGTCCGAGACATTGCTAATATAAACCTACAATATAAGTTTCATAAAAATCTGGCAAGAATTGTACATGTGAGAGCACTAACAAGATCGGACGGACAGACGCCCAGTATTTCTATGTCCCCTGCAATGCATTGCTCGGGGGACAATAAAATTTGCAAGCAAAAATAAAGGGTAGATATATTTCTGTATGCAGAATTGTAGTGGAGAGAATTTGTTTTACAGGTCTAAGGGTAGATATATTTCTGTATGCAGAATTGTAGTGACAAGAATTTGTTTTACAGCTCTCTCTCACCAATACTTTCCTGATTTCACAAAAATTTCAAACTTCATTTTAGTATGGTAACCTATGTAAAGGTTAATGTACTAAGGAAAACATTGCTAAAAAAAAAAATAACATGGCAAAAAATTTTGTATTTTCATTTTAAAGCCGTGTTATTATTTGGGGGAAAAGTATTAAAATAAGAAATTATGTATTTTGACCTCAAATATGCTAAAATCAAACTGAAAAAATTCAAAAGTAAGGTGTATTGTTTTCTTTGCATATTTCCAGAGACCATATTTTGTTGACTTTGTGTCAAAATTTCAAAGGAATATCAATTTAAGGTCTCAGTCTCACATATATCTATGCCCTTAACAGAACATATAAATAATGACATGATCGGATTATATCTTGTAACAAACAGTGAACACAGATATACATAACCTTTACTAAGTCCTTGATGTTTATCACACAACTTATTTACCAATAATAAAATGACAAAAGTTTGTAGAAAATGATCATTTATGGCTTTATTATTTCACTACTGATTTAGTTTTGTATCCCCAAAAGAATAATATTACTCATTAATTCTATAGTACATGGAAGTTATTTTCATTCAAATCTATGCGTAAAACAATTAAAATTCTTCCCTTATGTTGATGCAACATATTTACAATCACTTGTCCTGTTGATTATCAATATAAAAGTTAGGCTCTTTGTTTAAATATTTCCATAAACAGTGAGATCAAAATAAATAACAGTATTTAAAAAAAAATGAGTATTGTAATACTTAGTCAATAAACTGTATGACATGTATTATTCAGCAATGTAATAAAAACAGAATAACCTCATTTAGACATGTTTTATGCTATACCATTGATTAAATACATTATTCTTTTTGTTGTATTATCAGTTGTGTAAAATGACAGAACTTGATTCCAAAAAAAGTAAGACTCTTCTACCTACTTTTAATCAGGCGGAAAGTTTCTCCCTACACCTAATCAGACAGAAAGTTTCTCCCTACCCCTAACCAGACAGAAAGCTTCTCCCTACTCCTAATCAGGTGGAAAGTTTCTCCTACTCTGGCAGAAAGATTCTCCCTACTCCTAATCAGGCAAAATGTTTCCCCCTACTCTTAATCAGGTAGATAAATTCACCCTACTCCTAATCAGGCAGAAAGATTCTCCTTACTCCTAATCAGGCAAAAAGTTTCCCCCTACTCCTAATCAGGTAGAAAGATTCACCCTACTCCTAATCAGGCAGAAAGATTCTCCCAACTCCTAATCAGGCAAAAAGTTTCCCCCTATTCCTAATCAGGTAGATAGATTCACCCAACTCCTAATCATACAGAGAGAATCTCCCTACTCCTAATCAGGCAAAAAGATTTTCCCTATTCCTAATCAGGCAGAAAGCTTCTCCCTACTCCTAATCAGGCAGAAAGATTCTCCCTACTCCTTATCAGGCAAAAAGTTTCTCCCTTCTCCTAATCAGGTAGATAGATTCACCCTACTCCTAATTATGCAGAAAGATTCTCCCCTAATCAGGCAGAAAGATTCTTCCTACTCCTAATCAGGCAAAATGTTTCCTCCTACTCCTAATCAGGTAGATAAATTCACCCTACTCCTAATCAAGCAGAAAGATTCACCCTACTCCTAATCAGGCAGAAAGATTCTCCCAACTCCTAATCAGGCAAAAAGTTCCCACTATTCCTAATCAGGTAGATAGATTCACCAAACTCCTAACCATACAGAAAGAATCTCCCTACTCCTAATCAGGTAGATAGATTCACCCAACTCCTAACCATACAGAAAGAATCTCCCTACTCCTAATCAGGCAAAAAGATTTTCCCTACTCCTAATAAGGCAGACAGGTTCACCCTACTCCTAATCAGGCCGAAAGCTTCTCCCTACTCCTAATCAGACAGAAAGCTTCTTCCTACTCCTAATCAGATGGAAAGTTCCCCTTCCCCTAATCAGGTTAATAGATTTATCCTACTCCTAATCAGGCAGAAAGTTTCTCCCTACTTCTAATCACACAGAAAGATCCTCCCTATTCCTAATCAGGGAAAAAGTTTCCCCCTACTCCTAATCAGGCAGAAAAATTCTTCCTACTAATCAGGCAAAATGTTTCCTCCTACTCCTAATCAGGTAGATAAATTCACCCTACTCCTAATCAGACAGAAAGATTCACCCTACTCCTAATCAGGCAGAAAGATTCTCCCAACTCCTAATCAGGCAAAAAGTTCCCCCTATTCCTAATCAGGTAGATAGATTCACCCAACTCCTAACCATTCAGAAAGAATCTCCCTACTCCTAATCAGGCAAAAAGATTTTCCCTACCTCTAATAAGGCAGAAAGCTTCTCCCTACTCCTAATCAGGCAGAAAGATTCTCCCTACTCCTTATCAGGCAAAAAGTTCCCCCCTACTCCTAATCATGCAAAAAGATTCTCACTTCTCCTAATCAGGCAGATAGGTTCACCCTATGCCTTATCAGACTGAAAGCTTCTCCCTACTCCTAATCAGACAGAAAGCTTATTCCTACTCCTAATCAGATGGAAAGTTCCCCCTACCCCTAATCAGGTAAATAGATTCACCCTACTCTTAATCAGGCAGAAAGTTTCTCCCTACTTCTAATCACACAAAAAGATCCTCCCTACTCCTAATCAGGCAGAAAGATTCTCCCTACTGCTAATCAAGCAGAACGTTTCCCCCTACTCCTAATCAGGTAGATAGATTCTCCCTACTCCTAATCAGGCAGAAAGATTCCCCCTACTTCTAATCAGGCAGAAAGTTTCTCCCTACTTCTAATCACACAAAAAGATCCTCCCTACTCCTAATCAGGCAGAAAGTTTCCCCCTACTCTTAATCAGACAGAAAGATTCTCCCTACTCCTAATCAGGCAGAAAGTTTCCCCCTACTCCTAATCAGGTGGAAAGTTCCCCCCTACTCCTGATCAGGTAGATAGATTCACCCTACTCCTAATCACGCAGAAAGATTCTCCCTATTCCTAATCAGGTAGTTTCTATTGGACTTATGATTGTTGATTGGGCTGCAGTTAACACTCCAATAACCTCTCAAAAATGTGTTTTATCCTAAAATAGCTCCTGACAAAACTGAACAATCCATGTAAAAAAAAAGGTTAACATACCAATGCTATATATCATAATATTGAGAGCAACCTTCGACCTCTTACCTTATATACTGATTGCTTTATCATTCAAAACTTTTACGTAAGGTAGCTACAGGCTTTATTGTCAGGTTGTTGCATTCATATATTTTTCAAAACAAATGGTTTAACTAATTTAATCTTGAAAGACAATCACCATGATCCATATATAATGAGAAGCCATATTCAACAGAACAGGATTGATGAGATCATAAGTTTGGAAGTAGCTATTCTAGGATGAAGCTTTGGCTTTGATTGGCACCATGTTTTCAGAGAAGCAATTTTTATATGCATCTTTAATTAATGTTAAATAAAGTTTTGTTGTGGTGGACATCTTGAAATTGGTGTTTTAACCCATACACTCTTTTCTTTGTTACAAAAGCTATTGTTGCAGGCAAATTAAACATTATTTCAATTTTAGCCATTATGATAATAATTCAGAGCAAATGAATTTAAAGCCTATGGCAGAAAATAACCATTTCTTTAACATTTGAAAAGAAATCATACTATGGAGGCATTATGTTTTTTTAAATAACCAATAAACATAAACAGTTTTATTCAATTTTTCTAATTTTGATAACCTCAAAACAAATATACCATGCCAACAGCAAATGCAATTTTGCATCAAGTATATTCATTGTGCAAAATATCAATTAAAGAAATAACAGTGAAGATGAAAACCTTTAGCCTCATGCCAAGTTTACCTTTGTAATTCCCTGCAACAGAATTGGGTTATATGGTTAGTTTGAAAGTAAGAAGAAGAAGATTGTTTTAACGTCTAGTATTACTGCATACATAGGATATAGTGTGGAATCTGCATACATGGGATTTGGTGAAGAATCATATACATTTACTTGGATTACAGAGAGAATCACACCAGATACAGAGTTGGTACATGTGATGGCCTAATTTCTTTTTGTTTGCTATGATAAAGTCTAATTGCCAATAACTAACTACAGGACATTCCATTATCAAAACAAATTTGCTGCAAGAAAGAGTCAATAGGAATAAAAATGGGGTCTTTAAAGTGTTCACTTTTTAGTAATTACATTGTATCTCCAAACTGTGCAGGACTTATACACAAATGGCTTACCCAGGTATTTTTTTTCTACAAAATTCATGAATTCTGATAATCCTATCACAATCACATTTTTTTTTAATGTATCAATATCTATTTTAACATATTTTTTTTAATGTATCAATATCTATTTTAACATATTTTTTAATGTATCAATATCTATTTTAACATATTTTTTCCATGCCAAAGAAAGTTACCATTTAATAAAAATAATTAAAAAAATACATAATTTTCCAGTCAATATACACAGAGAGTATCTGCTCCCAAAAAAAAAACAACAAATCCTGTGAAATGCTGCAAAGGGAAGAAAAAAAATTGCCATCTTACTATGTTAAAAACTCAGTATTTTTTCTGTCTTTCCTCAATACTTCACTTGCAGAATTGTTTTAAGAAAATGTTATATCATTATCTAAAATGATAAATTAGGTGACATCACATGTACATAACAGAAGGAAGGTTAGCAGTTTTCCCATGTAAGATGTGCTACAAACTATCATATATAATAAATATATACTGACCAAAATACCCTAATAAATGGAGAAAAAAATCTGTCATTTAAATCTATGAAGAATGACTTTCATCTTTGAATTCAAAATTAATTATCTTTCAAATACTTTTAAATTTACTAAGTCCATTGAAATTATCATACTAGTTTGTGTTTTAAATTTTTGTATGAATATGTTTAAATCAAGGGGTTATTGGTGGATGATTTGCACACAGGACTATGGTTTAAAAAAGCATAATTTGTTACAATGGGCAAATTGGAAAAAATCGTACCATTAAAGTAGTTCCTTGAATAGAAAACAAAGTCCAATCATTAAAGTTCCATTCAAATCAGGAGGCTAAGAACAGATTTTATGTTTGGATATCTAATTTTTCATTTCAGTTTCATTTTGATGTACATCTCCATGTTTTAGTTTAAAAATGAGACGGTTTTTTGAATTACAAATGAATTAAGAATGTATTATAGCAATACCTTTGAGTTTTAAGACTCAAAACATGTTTTGTTTCAACTTTACAAACCTCCAAAATGGGACTTTTGCCCCTGACAAGAATGTTTCATAGGGAAATTACAGAACTACTCTGTCATTTTTCATATCTTTCTATGGGAATTTAATAGCTATTTGTAAAAGACAACACATTGCAAGTTACAAATTTTAGTTTAGGAGCAAGTGTTTTCTGATCAATGTGTGTCAACTATCATATAAATTACATTATGAATTCTAAGAAATGATTAGCAGATGGAAAAGGATTTTCTGTGATAAACAAAATAAAAGAGGCTCTGATTATATAATGTTTATTTCTATATTTTTTCTAGAATTTTGTAAAACAAAATAATATTTGTTGTCTTTGACCTATATTTTGAGAGGTTCTGCTTTAACACCATGAGCTGTTGATGCAATCCTCCCCAAATCAAATATTCTCGTTAACCTTTCTTGACATAAATATAAACTAGATGTATCGGAACGACACAAATGGCTCCACTCACAAAAAAAGCTTGAAGCCATTTTTAGGAGTGGAAATTGGAGAATGAAAGTCTGTACAACTGTAATTTTCACAATTTTCAAAGTCTAAATCTGTAATTTTGGCAAAAATCAGCAGAGCGAAACCAAACCTAAACTTGATCTGTAACTCATCATAGTAGACTCAAAGTCGGTTTAACTGATATTTTCTAAAAATTTTCAGTCTAGACTGTAATTCCAACAAAAATCAGCAGAGCCGATCCAAACATAAAGTAAGAAAAGAGCATTAAAAAAATACATGGTGTGTTACATGTTACAATTTCCAAAAAAGCAGGAGAGACCATCACGAAGCAGGAATTAAGAATATTTTAAAAGAAAAATTCATGAGAGTTGACACCTATTAATATAAACTGTTTTCCAAAAACATTTTGCCAAAACAGTACCTGTGCCAACGATGATTTCAATGGATAAACTTTATTAATTGGAATTCCACTTTTAATAGATTAACATTTTAAAATATTAATATCATTCAAATACCATAAAAATAAGTATATATATTGTTATTTTATTACAGATTATCTCTCAGTTTGTATCAGTATCATATCAATCTTACCATAATCTGCAAGCCACCACTACTCCTGCCCCTAAAATTAAAAAAAAAAGGGAAAAATCAAGTTAAAATAAACATCACTCAAGAGAAAAGTTGTTTATATCAATTTTTCTGGCTTTGAAAAGAGTACACTTATCATTAACAAAGATAATATCCAACAGAAATATCCAGTCACAGTTGACTTTGTATTATTAGCATGCCATCATTCTTGCCATTAAACAATATAAAATGAATGAAAATCAGCTCATTATCACAAAATTGTTCTCGGATTCTCAAATTTTTTAAAGATGAATTCATTTTTATTTTGCCATGTTTCAATGAACAGTTCCCGAATTAAACAAGAAAGTGTCTGTTTTAAAACAACAATAAGTATGATATGAAAAAGAATGTTGGTAATTAATTTGGATATAAAATCTAAACCAAATTTCTACTGATCCTAGTCATACTAACACAGGTATCTTTACTATGGAACAGGACATCTATTTCTAGTCATACTTACACAGGTATCTTTCCATGAAACAGGACATCTATTACTAGTCATACTTACACAGGTATCTTTCTATGGAACAGGACATCTATTTCTAGTCATACTTATACAGGTATCTTTCTATGGAACAGGACATCTATTTCTAGTCATACTTAAACAGGTATCTTTCTATGGATTAGGACATCTATTTCTAGTCATACTTACACAGGTATCTTTCTATGGAACAGGACATCTATTTCTAGTCATACTTACACAGGTATCTTTCTATGGAACAGGACATCTATTTCTAGTCATACTTACACAGGTTATCTTTCTATGGAACAGGACATCTATTTCTAGTCATACTTACACAGGTATCTTTCTATGGAACAGGACATCTATTTCTAGGAGACCTTTGCTTTCTAATACCTCATATACTTGTGAGGAAAATGTAAATTTTCCATATAACTGGTCATCTGTTAACAAAAAGATGAGATCTTACTGTTTGTAACTTTTTTGCCTACATATTCATTTTAAAAATGATTTGATATAAGAATGATTTTAATAAGCAATACAAAAGCTACATATCAGCTTTCATCTTTTAAAAAATAAAGTGTGCTTAGGTGGAAAATCTTAAAAACAAATGATAAAAGTCATTATACATACAATATAGACACACTTCATAACAACGTCAGTTATGGTGTCCCTATACATGTTGAAATTGACATATATGACTTTAAATGGTCTTTTTATGCACAGCTTTTGACAAAATTAGATATGAGCAAAGGTCTTACCCAATAAAATATCTGATCCACCTTAGCATCTTTGTATAAAACATTTCACAACAAAATATTCTGTAGAGTTTATAAGCTGTGGCTCATATCTAAGTATGAATGACAAAGATCTCAAAAAGAGGCTATTTTGGTAGCTGTTGTAGATTTGCATTAAATGGAAGGAGTTTGAAGCCCTAAAGCAAATATGTTAGACACAATTAAAAAATATAAATAATGATTTCTAACAGACCAATGTCTATTGAAAATTATAAAGAATGTTATTTGTTACACCGTAGTTTTGAATATCAAAATCAAGGGGCCAAAAAAGTGGCCCATTCTTTTACCATTCATTAAATATCAATCTGTTACAGAAATGTTTTTTTTTTTTTCATCGTAGAAGACTTACTGATTTTAAAGAAAATTTTCTTCTAATAAGAAGAGCCTGAAGCAAAATGGATAAATGAAACATTAAAAAAAATTATAGTACATCTAGTAATGCTGATGCTGAGTTACTCCAATTATTATTATACTCGTGCAAAAATAAGTATGTTTTGAATGGCCTTTAATGAAAAGTGTTTAAGTGCTTAATACTGAGTAATGAGTAAAATGATGGGTTCGACTAGTGCAGCAGAATCTCCATACCCTTCGGGAGCGCCTGAGATCACACCTATTTTCTGGTGGATATAATATTACTCAGTCTTTACTTTTCCATGTAGTGTTTGTTAACTTGTTTTGTCTTTTCATTGTCTTTTGTGTTTTCCCATGGTGTAGTCGTTTTTCTTGACTTATGAGTTTTCTATGTCTTCTTGGTATCTCCCACCTCTTTTTTAACTTGCATTAAAAAAACAGTTTGTTGGAAGTTTTCAGTTACTGGCCTCAAAAAAAGGCAAATACACAAAAGTATCTTTACCTGTAGCTATTGTGATATAAAGAAAATACATTGTAGTATCTCCTGTTTCCCAAGTACCATCTATTTATATCACTATTACATGTAAAAATACACAGCATAAGGCATTCAGTATAATGCAACACATACAGTCTTTGGTGTTTATTAGAAAGGAAAAATATCAACCCTGACTGTTTCCAAAATTATAGTTCATTCTTCAAGTGAAGATCCACCATCCAAGTGCAGCAATTTATATAATATAACCCTTTTCTGAGAGACTTTTCCAAAAGTAGAAATCTGACTCCAAAATTAAAACTTTGGTATTAAATATTCACTCTAATGTAGGGAAATGGTAAAAAGATACAAACATTAGGAAATCTAGTGGTGGGTCTATGTTTGGAAACTCACCTTCCTTCAGAATTAAAAAATAAAATACATTTACATTTACTTGGTAAATCCTAAAGAACACCCCCTCCCTTAAAACTTTCAAACAACCTCTGAAATTGTAATTCTTCAAAAATATTGATAGTTGTGCGAGAAATTAAAAGAATGATAAAATATTGAAACTTTAGTACAGAAACATCAGTTGTGATGTCACAGTGAAGACATGTTGAAATTGACATATTTGATCTAATATTGAGTCAATTTTCATACCGTTTTTTGCATATTAAATTTGAGCCAAGGCCTTACCAAAAATGATATTTTACCCACATTTACATCTTTGTATAAAACATCTTGCACCAAAACATCTTTTAAGGTGAGACTTTGGCTCATATCTACATAATTAATACTAATGACAAGCTCACAAAAAATGAGGCTATTTTCGGCAGTTTTTGCAGTACTGTTTTGCATTAGAAGCATATGGTTTGAAGTCTATACCAAAGATATAGGACAGAATTAAAAATATAATTACAGATATTGTACAGAATAGTCTTGCAAACATCTGAAGCATGTTATTTGATAGATACGTTATACTTTTTTATTTTCCATCCAAGGGGCGAAAAATTGGTCTTAAAACACTATCTTCTTTTGTGGATATCTGCCAGACAAAATTTTTAATAACTCAATTTTGTTAGAAATACTTGAGAAGTAAAGATGATGATGGATGGATGCTTAATATGCATATTCAGGACGAGAACATGTTAATGTAATTTGAATATTTACCCTGCTTTGTACTAGACTGACACGCTGAGATAGATTTTTAACGTGCTAGTTCACAAGGTAACAGTCCGCAGGAAGACTTGTCACTCTACCCGGACACATTATTCTGACTCTGAGCTGACCAGTCTTTGCTCTGACTCCTTAATGACGCATGCTTAGCAGAGAAGCAGCAAATACCAATATCAAAGTCTTTGGTTTGACCGTGCCAGGGTTCAAACCCAACACCTCTCGCACTCGAGGCGAAAACACGCTACCACGAGACCACCAAGGCAGTTTAGAAGTAAAGAGACTGTAATTAGTTTATGAAAAACAAATATGGTAGTACTTTAAAATTATCAAAGGCATATCTACTTCTCACCAACTTCTCAGTAATTGGAGTTATGTGTATCAATATATAATCTAGATACAGATCCTATGGAAAAGGCTTACGCAAATATTATATCTTATACTGAGATGAGAGCAGTCAAAATGCGTTGACTGTATATTTTTATGTCATATACAGTTACTGACCTGATATCACTTTTTCTCATGAATATTTAAATAGCTATATTTAATTATTCATGACAACCTCTTCAACCTGTCCTTGTTTCCAATGTATACAACGAAGCATGGAACGACTCAAACTTATTTCTTTTACAATTGTTGGAAAAATATAAGGATTCAGCCCGAAACAGGGAAAAGGCTCGGTAGAGTCTCGCATTTCCCCGTTTTTAAGCCTCATCCTTATATCGTTGATATGTCAAGTCAATGCACTATTATTGTCTATATAATTCAAATATCATATTGCAATTAATGGATACATTTTCTGACAATACTGCAAATTCAGAAATTGTTATGTGCCTTTATTATTGAGACTGTTGAGCAGAGAATGCAAATAACATTAATTAGTGTGATATCATGAAATAATACATACAAGTAATGCTATCACGATTGAAACTAAAAGTACTTTGACATCTTTTACTCTTGTACAACTAGAGGCTCCAAGGACCCTGTGTCGCTCACCTGATATTTTTATTTACAATTGATGCAGAGAAGAAGATTACAAAAGGAAAACATTTTGTAAAAACTTACCAAAATTTACCAAATTAATGAAAATTGTTAAAAATTGACTATAAAGGGCAATAACTCTTTAAGGGGTCAACTGACCATTTTGGTCATGTTGACTTATTTGAAGATCTTACTTTGCTGAACATTATTGCTGTTTACAGTTTATCTCTATCTGTAATAATTTTCAAGATAATAACCAAAACAGCAAAATTTCCTTAAAATTACCAATTCAGGGCAGCAACCCAACAACCAGTTGTCCAATTCATCTGAAAATTTGAGGGCAGATAGATATTTACTTGATAAACAAGTTAATCCCTGTAAGATTTGCTTTAAATGCTTTGGTTTCAGAGTTACAAGCCAAAATCTACATTTTACCCTATGTTCTATTTTAGCCATGGCAGCCATCTTGGTTGGTTGGCTGGATCACCGCACATATTTTTAAACTAAATACCCTAATAATGATTGTGGCTAAGTTTGGTTGAATTTGGTCCAGTAGTTTCAGAGGAGAAGATTTTGTAAAGATTACAAATATTTACAAAAATTGGTAAAAATTACTTTAAAGGGCAATAACTCCTTAAGGGGTCAACTGACCATTTTGATCATGTTGACTTATTTGAAGATCTTACTTTGCTGAACATTGTTGCTGTTTACAGTTTATCTCTATCTGTAATAATTTTCAAGATAATAACCAAAACGGCAAAATTTCCTTAAAATTACCAATTCAGGGCAGCAACCCAACAACCAGTTGTCCAATTCATCTGAAAATTTGAGGGCAGATAGATATTTACTTGATAAACAAGTTAATCCCTGTAAGATTTGCTTTAAATGCTTTGGTTTCAGAGTTACAAGCCAAAATCTACATTTTACCCTATGTTCTATTTTTAGCAATGGCAGCCATCTTGGTTGGTTTGCTGGGTCACCGCACACATTTTTAAACTAAATACCCTAATAATGATTGTGGCTAAGTTTGGTTGAATTTGGTCCAGTAGTTTCAGAGGAGAAGATTTTGTAAAAGATTACAAAATTTACAAAAATTGGTAAAAATTACTTTAAAGGGCAATAACTCCTTAAGGGTCAACTGACCATTTTGATCATGTTGACTTATTTGTAGATCTTACTTTGTTGAACATTATTGCTGTTTACAGTTTATCTCTATCTATAATAATTTTCAAGATAATAACCGAAAAACGGAAAAAAATCCTTAAAATTACTAATTCAGGGGCAGCAACCCAACAACCCATTGTCCGATTCATCTGAAAATTTCAGGGCAGATAGATCTTGACTTGATCAACAATTTTACACGATGTCAGATTTGCTCTAAATGCTTTGGTTTCAGAGTTATAAGCCAAAATATACATTTTACCCCTATGTTCTATTTTTAGCCATGGCGGCCATCTTGGTTGGTTTGGCAGGTCACCGGACACAACTTTTAAACTAGATACCCCTATGATGATTGTGGCCAAGTTTGGTTAAATTTGGCCCAGTAGTTTCAGAGGAGAAGATTTTTGTAAAAGTTAATGACGACGGACGACGGACGCCAAGTGATGAGAAAAGCTCACTTGGCCCTTCGGGCCAGGTGAGCTAAAAATTGAACTGATCTTCTTTGATTCAGTCTTACGTAAATAGACTAGTTCACAGTTAAAAAATTTCAAGCAAGATAACCTTTTTTAGTCCGATGGAAGACTGATCTTTCCCGTTTACATTAGACTTAAGATGGATTTTTTTCCAAGTGTAAACAGATGTCTTATATATGTACTTATATGTGAAAGAGGTATTAACAAAAATAACGGACTCCTAGGTAAATTAAAAAATGGGAAGGTCATAAAAACTGTCAAAATCAAACTTAGACTATATCAACCAACGGAACAAATAGAAAACAACCGTCATATTCCTGACTTGGTACAGGCATTTTCAAGAGAAAATGGTTAAATCTGGTTTTATAGCTAGCTAAACCTTCCACTTGTATGACAGTTATATCCTATCACAATTTTTTGCCCAAATAAAAACTGCAAATCTCAGAATTTAAATTACAATGATTGTTTTGTTTTTTTTTTTTTTTGGGGCCTTTTCAAATTGTAACAATAAATGGTGAAATGAAACCAATGTGACAAATCTCACAAGACTTCAACCAAAAACATGATTCAATGCAAAAATAAAAATCATTTGTAGTTTTTTTTCTTCAAAAATGCTTCTACTAAATGTGATTTTTAGAACCAATATGGTCTTAACATAACAATGATCTGCATATCAGTGCTTCCATGCTACATGCTGTAACCTCAAGCATTTATTACATTTGTTTCTGCTAAAGCATCCAACATGACACAAAAAGAATGAAAATAAACTCCTCATTGCAAAGCAATCGTTTCTGTTCACCAAAAATAAAATAACTTACTAATATTCCAAAAAGCTTTTAAATGAAAACTAAGTACATATAATGGATATAAATAACACATGAAATACAGATACTAGTATATCAATTTTTATTTTTTTAATTACTGAGAATTATACTAATTGGTTTTCATGTTTAAAATTTGAACAAACATAACTAAAACAAACTTCAACATTGGCTTACTTACCATCTATATGAGGAAAGTAAAACAGAGCACCTACATTTTTGGCTATAAGTAACGAGCATTTAAAAAAATTCACACTGAAAACTTGAATACTGTTTTTTTTCTAAAACATTTATTTCCTTTCCTTTCAACTTTTGAGGAATAAAAGAAGATAAAACTTTCTATCTAACCATCCATACTAGTATAAAGTGAAACTAGATGCATTTAACATTTTTGTATTCAATAATAAAATTATGTGAGATTTTTTTTTTATTGAATACTTTATACAATTATATAAGTCACCTTACACTTGTGGACTTTTCCTAAAGGAAGTGATTAATATCTTTTATCCATAATGATACAACATAAATTAAAACAAAGTCACCAGCCTGTAATTCAGTGGTTGTCGTTTGTTGCTGTATATCATATTTGTTTTCCGTTCATTATTTTGTACATAAATCAGGCCGTTAGTTTTCTCGTTTGAATTATTTTACATTTGTCATTTCGGGGCTTTTTATAGCTGACTATGCGGTATGGGTTTTGCTCATTGTTGAAGATCGTGGGTGACCTATTGTTGTTAACTTTTATGTCATTTGGTGTCTGGTGGAGAGTTGTCTCATTGGCAATTATACCACATCTTTTTCTAAAATTAAACCAAAATGTCCAAAAGTTGTAACTGACAATTTTACAAGGTTTGAAACTTGTTGGAAAAAATATATGAAATGCAGTGCATTATGAAGGCAAATGCTTGTGTATATATGATATGTACTTACAGCTAGGCATGACACCTTTTTTAGAGACGTCCTGAATGCCTTGTACAGCAGACACAATATCAGACATCCTTGTCTTACCAGCACTGCCATGTCTCTTTGTAGGTTTATGTCCAGTCATAGCACTTACAACTGCATGGCGAAACCTGCAATATAACAAACATTCATTTGTTGCTTCTAAAATAAAAGTGCAAAAATGAACAACAATTAGCAACAATATGGACATCACATTATTTACAGCAATGTTCCAATTTTTTCATAGGAAGTGAAATATCTTTGGATTCCATTAGTTGGTGTTTTTTTTTTTTTTTATTAAAAAAGCTGTATTCATAAAATAAAATTTTACTGTTACAAATAAGATGTTAGTGCCTTGACAACTCTTTCCTGAAAATATAACATTTGGGTTTTGGTACGAGCAAAATGACAAAAAATGACTGATTTATAGTGATTTTATACTCTAATAGTATATATATATATAGAATACATTTGATCCAAGTATACCAACAGCTAGCTAACAGAGTTTTACCGAGATGGTATAACACATGCAAAAGTAAATTCCCTATCAGTAGAACTAATGCACCTAAGATATATTGAACATGTGCATAGAAATAAAGCATATGATGTATTTACATACTCATGCAGCTTAAAAAGACATTTTGGGATAAAAATTGAAGTGCATGTAATAATAAATTATTGGGACATAGCCCCCAAAACAAATCTATAACAGGCATTATTGGTAGATTAAGAGAAAAGGTATTTATAATATGTAACATAGAGGAAATATTGGAAGACTGAAATTGCAATAATAATGCTAATTGACAATTACAAGAATAACACAAAATGAAACATGATACAATTACTGAATTTTAAAAAATACATATAACATTTGTTTCAATTTCTGTTTCCGTGGATGATAATGGACATTTCATGCTTTTAGGATCCATGAACAGAAATGAAAGGATGTACATACAAGAGTAAAATCATTAGCCCTGTCAACTGAACTCTCAGCAGAAGCTTAAAACTGCTATATAAAAATATCTTTTAAAAAAGGGGGAATAACTCTTGCTCAACTTGAATTACAAAAAGAAACATCCCTTATAAAGTTTTTATCCTTCTCCTTGGTACAGCTCTTGGTAAAGTATTAAATCCCAAATTTATTATGTAAAGAATGGTTAAGATAACCTTGACTATAATTCAGCAATTTAACCATGTCATGTACCTTTAAATCTTTAGTCAAATTAAATTACAAAGCTAATGGATCAACATACAATAAAGAGTATATAATTGATTTTCAAAGCTCATTAAACAATCTACTTAAATCATCTTTATCTTTACAGGTATTTGTCCCAAATGATTTAAATTCTTTATTTTCTATAAAAATGCATTATTATACAATTTCTTTAAAAGTGATAATAATCATGAACTACAGGCAAATCATTTAATATGTAGTTTATTCACCTGAATCTGAGTTGGTCCAAACGGAAGCATAAAAAGAAATGGAAAATCAATACATTAATATAAATTTCCCATTAAATTTCAATGAATATGCAAAAAGAGGAATGACTAATGACTTATATTTACTATTCATGCTATCCATAGAAAATTTAAAGCTGTCATTATATTTGTACAATGGTCAACTTACAAACCATAGATTATTTTGTAGTGAATAGAGGATATCAAGGCCATGTTATCATTCGATGTTTACATTGATGACTTAGAAACACACCAAAAAGTCATGACTTTATAACATTTGTGAACTTAATTGTTCTCTTTTCTAATGTTGGAATATTTTTTGGCACACATTTACTATGAGCATTGCACTATATCCTATCTCCTTATGAAATTCTTCTGATTGTGCCTTTTTATCAACATCATTTATCATGTACCATTTACCAACATATCATGGTGAGGTTTGAGTACTAACAAAACCATGTCATGTGTATATATATATGTCTGTCCATAGTTCACAATCTTAGCATGTTTTTTGTTGTATACCATTTATATTTTTTGGTGAACTTATATTGTTGGACATTTACATTTATCGCAAACCTTCTTTTAATTGTGTCACTAGAACAGTTAAAGAAATTTAAATAAATAACAAAGCTAAGTTTGTTGACTGTTATAAATGTTTAAATGATGCCAATTACATGCATGCAACTCATCAATTCTAATCATATTTGTTACATAAAAAAAAATGATTTAATCAGTTGTTGACAACAATGCATCATAAAGTTTATAATCAATAGATAACAAGATATTAGATTAAAGGAGATATTTAAAAGTGCAGTCATTAAGCTGAGTTCAAAATTGAGTTGCTCATTGTTGAAGGTCGTATGGTGACCTACAGTTGCTTACATGCACTTCATTTGGACTTGTCAGATAGATGTCTCATTGTCAATCTTACCACATCTCCTTATTATTGTATTGTGCAATATTACTCAAATTTGTACAAAAGTTTTCTGCATAGCAGAATCTTCAGCATTAATATCATGATGAACAGCACTTTTATGTTGAATGGTGCAGGTCTGTTGATAATTTATTTGAATACATTTTTGTACATAACTTAACCTCCATATCCTCATTCACATTCTACATGACTCTAGAACAAATCATTTCGGGGCCAAAAAAAAAACAACATTGTTAATAATAATGACAGCTTGACTAGCGAGTACCTATATAGACTTTACTCCTTTCAATAAGTGCTAAGAACAAATGCATGCTTAAAAATAAGAATAGCAATAAAGATGAACTAATACATGAACAAACATAAACAAATACATCCTCTTACTTTGCCCTTGAGTGCAGGGGTCTTGCAGGTTTACTGAAATGATTCAGGGAGAATCCATCACACATGGAATAAAACTACAAACTTGACTAACATACATAATTATTTCCCCAATGGTAATATAAGCACATGGTATGAGATAACAAGAATATATGCCCATAAAACACCATAACTGCTAGCGCTATCACATTTCCATGTTCAGTAAACCACCAAATCTAGGTCAAAACTCTAATCTGACATATATTTTAAACTGTTCAAATCATAATGAACAAGTGCACTAAAATTCAAGTTGGTGTGACCATACCTTGTTAGTAAACTACCTGAAACCAAAACTTGAACCTGAGACGGAAAAACAAACAAAAATTCAAGTTGGTGTGACCATACCTTCTTAGTAAACTACCTGAAACCAAAACTTGAACCTGAGACGGAAAAACAAACAAAAATTCAAGTTGGTGTGACCATACCTTGTTAGTAAACTACCTGAAACCAAAACTTGAACCTGAGACGGAAAAACAAACAAAAATTCAAGTTGGTGTGACCATACCTTCTTAGTTAACTACCTGAAACCAAAACTTGAACCTGTTATGGAAAAACAAACAAAAATTCAAGTTGGTGTGACCATACCTTCTTAGTTAACTACCTGAAACCAAAACTTGAACCTGAGACGGAAAAACAAACAAAAATTCAAGTTGGTGTGACCATACCTTGTAAGTAAACTACCTGAAACCAAAACTTGAACCTGTTATGAGACGGAAAAACAAACAAACTACTTGACACACAGTCCAGAAACTACTTGACACACAGTCCACAAACTACTTGACACACAGTCCAGAAAACAGTTTTTTTTTACTTAGAAATCATGCATTTGAAAAAGCCCCATTTTAGAACAAAATTTTGACCTTTTAGATACATGTATTTTATGATAAAGTTGAAATTCAAGGACACATATTGCTAAAAGTGAACCTTGTACTTTCATAAGAATCAGTTGGGAAATAACATCAATGTAATCTAAGGTGTTTCAATTATCCAGTTTGAACCATTAGAATTGAAACATTACTTTGGCAGAACCTGCATTAATAACAGATAGCACCCCACAATTGTCTGTCCTGCTGATTAACAATACTGTATTCAATCAGTTCCATATGGTTGGTTACATAAAGCTATTTAAAGCATACAGACAACAAACAATACAACAACAGCATACATTAACTTTGGTTCAAATGAGGGAAAAAATAGAGATATGATGAGTTTTGAGCACTTCAAAGTAAATTTCTGACTGATAATTTTTGTAATGAACCAACTATCTCTACAATGGCATTTATTTCATAACTGATTACTTCTCAGTACAAAATTAAGATACATTAACATCTACTATAAACAATTTGATTGAATCTTTAATCAAGAAGAAATAAATGTCATGTTAACCCACAACTGATTTCATAAAAGGAAATTGTTTCTAAATGTAAAGGTGAAGATAGATATTCAACATGACAGTTTGCATGTTTTCTCCTTAAAAATAATTAATTATACCAAAGTACTAACTTCAAATTACATGTAACAAATAATTACAATATATCAATACAAACATTGTTTTGTCTGATGATACCCATTTAACTTATTACACTTACCCAAAAATAGTAGTGGTATGCAGTAATAAAAAGTAAAAGAAAATAAAAACATTAAATCAAACTTGTTTTGGCTGTTGCACAAAAATCCATTTATATAGGTTTAAATCAGAAACAGTTTTAAAGATGTATTTTGAACATTTTTAGTCTTTCTAATTTAGGTTGCATATCATTGAGAAGTTTTTATTAAACTGTTGACACTAGAGATATGTCTTACCACAAAGCAACAACAATAAATTTCCTGGAATCTCAAATATAATGGAATAATATCAAGTCTTTTTATATCGCCTTTAAAAAAAAAAAAAAAAAGGCTTAATTTTTTGGGGAAAAAAATAGTCTTGCAGCACCTTGTCCAATTTTCTTCTGAATTTGGTCCAAAAAAGACATTCCATTTATTTAAACCTTATGTTGATAACAAGAGTGATCTGTTTGTGTGCTGAATTGGGTATATCATATGTAATAGTGCAAAGAAATAGTAAGATATGTTTCTTATGAAGGTTATAACAAAATACACTGATATTCATATATTTGGCATGTGATTATCTTTAGTGTAAAATATATAACAATTGACTTGATTACTGCTTGGACTGACTTTATGAACTGGACATATGCTTAAGCTAAAACCAAAAATAAGTAAACCAATTTTCTTCCTATTTCAAATTTATCAGGTTGAATTCAGATTAATTAAAGTCACCTGAAGAAAGCTGTTCCATCTAAGCAATTTACAATTATTTACATTGCTTAAGGTTTATGATAAAACTTTGGGAAAAATGGCTGTGTTTCTACCACAAAATTTACTCTCAGCACAGAAATATCAGTGCAACTTTATCAGTTTTAAATCCTTGTAGCAGCAAGAAATACAAAAATTAAATGCTGGATTATGATGTGCATTTTTTTTGTTTTTTTTGTTATTGATTTTTGTGGTGTAAACAAGCCATTTTTTGCTGTGATATCATGAACCTCAAGATTAAACTCAAATTAAACTGTGAGAATATTGGCCTACATGTATATGGTTTTGGTAGCAAAATCTATGTTTCGACAAAGGCATTTTTATTTTTGCAATATTAGTAAACAAGTTATTGACTGATAAATATTCTATGATGGGTGAACAAAAAAACAGCTAGAAAAGGATTATCATCTCCTGACAAATGATGGTGTCCAACTAATTTGTGTATATAAATTGATCAACACAAATAAAACATCATCCAAAGAATACAGGATGCATATATTGTATATATTGCGGATTTACCTCCTTCGATGATTTGAAATTCTAATGTTCAAATTATATAAATTACAGGTATTAATAGTGTTATTATTGAATAAGGAGGAAAATACCTCAATTTATCTAAAAGTATTAAATCTTTACAAAATATATGGAGAATGTGTCCATGGGACACAGATGATGCCCCTGCTTGCATATAACATTATAAAGGGACATAACTTCCGAACAGTAAAAGTGATGCCACCAAAATTCTAACTTGATCTGTGTTTTGTGGTAATAAGCATTGTGTATAAGTGTCATAACATTTGGTTGAGGCATACTTAAGAGAACCGAAACTAATTTTTGGACGTACAGACAGACAAGGGTAACACCTAATGCTCCCTTCGCCGCGGCAGGGGCATAAAAAGAAGCAAATGCTACCAAATGTTTCTTATAGATTGAAAATACTCCTCCAATAAAATTTTATTTTACTGAATGATTGATTAGGTTAGTGCTATAGATACAAACCTTGCTCTAGCAAACACCTTAGTGTCACCATGTTTGGACACTCCATGTTTACTGTCTATACTCTCTGTGTCTGTATGGTCACTGCAAATATAAATAGCACTGTCACATTATTTACTGCATCAGTCATATAAATATAACAGATGTACTTAACTAGAAAAACCTTGAGTTAATCATACTATTGAATGATAAAACATAGTTATGTAATACATTTTCCCTCATTTGGAATTCAATGTTACATATAGTTTAATGGCCATTGAGGTAAATATAACTAACAAGCTCAATTATTTTTCTGTAGACAAGAAATCTTGAGTCCTCATCTTCCCATGCATAACATGCATATAAAAAAGGAGGGGAAATGTATCAGAATTTTCATTCATTTTCAGCAATATATATATATATATCTTGAAGTTAATATTCACATAGGAAAACAGAAAGGTAAACATTTCATAGATCAATTATTGTTTGATGTTGATTAAGCAAGAAACAGATGTAGTGGTAAGAGTAAAGCAAAAAGCAAAGCTTTTACTGTATTACTGTTTCCAAAATCTGGTATATCTTATTTATTGAGCTATATTGTAATATAGCTTGGTCAAATTGAGATCTGTATCTTTAATATTAACACACAAGTATCTCCCAATATAAGATATGATAAGATGTAATTTGATAGACAAAAATTAATAAGCAGTAACATAATATACATATATACTTTAAACCAACTCAAATGATTCACAAAGATTATTAAACCAATAAAAAAATCATTATGAAGTTATGAACCAGAAAAAACATCTTGACAAATTACCAAACTCCAAAGTTAATAAAGAAGGTCAATGTGACATAAAGGACTACCTTATTATGGTGAATCAAGATTTATCATCATTGCTTGTTGAATGTCAGTATACACAAAGAGTTTATTTACTTTGAACACTTAGTTAACAATACCAAATAAATTCATAATAAAACAAAAGACTTTAGTCTGATAAGTGCTGTGAAGTTAAAAAAAAAAAAAAAGAAAAGAAAATGTACTACAAGTAGCTATATCTGATTCTGCAAACCTGTAGTTAATTTGACAGAGGTTTCCAGATCATAGCTTTTCTCACTAGAGGTTTGAATCCACTATTCCTCTCATTTTTGTCTTTAAACCAAAACATTCAGAAACAGTACTTCACATCAATCATTAAACATATATTATTGAAGACCAATTGCCAATTGTTGGCCTTGGGCTGTGTTCTGCTCTTTGGTTGGGTTGTTGTCTCTTTTGACACATTTCCCATTTCCATTTTCTATTCTATTAGTATCTTAAACAGTCAGTTGCTTTTAACAGCTCACTCTTTGAGTACATCTCTGGCATAAACATGTAAACACTAAATATTTTGCTAGACAGGGAATTATAGAAATCTGCAGCAGAAATAGATGTATCCAAGTGCAAATAAAATAAATTTCATCATTCATGATGTAGAAAGCAAACTAGTCTATATACTATCAAAGATAAGTTTAATAAATTATGAAATTGCAGTCCGAGATATAAGTGCAACCATTGTTGTACATGTATTAAGTAAGTGAGAATCAAATGTTGTACAGCCACAAATGCTTATCTAAATATCAAAGTAGGGTCTATATACATTTTAAAGGGGCATAACTCATGGGAATTAATGTGAAGTTAAGCAGCAATATCTAAAATATACTGGTGTTCTGTGTACTAAAAAAATTAATAAAGGAAGCACTAATTTTGCAATTTGTTGAGAATCCTGAAGGAAAAATGCCTCCCAATTATAATTCAAACTTATCTGACATCACAAATCTGATCTGTTAGCAATTTCTCAAATCAGAAAGAGGACATTTGTTCCCCCAAATAAATGTTGCTGTTTTGCTTTTTAACTATTACTTGTATGTAGGGAGACTAAAATTGAACTGAACCTGTTTTTATAATTATTACTCTTTTACTAAAATATCAAGGGTTGTTTTACCTATTTATCTATTTACAACTTACAAGTAGCAAATAACATGTGTAATAGTACCAATGACAAACATTTGGAAAAGAAGGTTTTATTCTATAAGTTAAGTAATTTCTTAGATTCAAGAAACCCTCTGTTTCAGACCAACAAACAAATACACATTGTGGCATCTATCTGCTTCATCCAAAGTCATGGACAATGCAGAAAATGTATAGTGAAACAATCATATATATGCAGATGTGACATCAATTTGAATGTCAATCAGCCTAGTAAATAAAACTACACTGCCTAATTTACTTAGCACTACACACACACACACTATCTATACCTGTGATTTTCAATAAAAAACTGGCTTGTAACAAGTTTTGTATGATTTTCTGTGACATTTTCTATGAGGTTGTTACATGACCTAAAGCATTTACAAAAGATTCATGATACCAGTAAACAAACTCAACAACTTGTTGACCAAAACAAACCCAATCCCAGTCTACTCACCTGTATAACTCATATTTACACTATTATTCAATTGATCAAAATATGTATGGTAAAATATACTGCATTGGATGCATCAGTCATACAAATCAGTAAAAAAAGTAATGAATAATGAAAGTATATAAAGTAAGTCAATCGTACACATGTAATTCCAAACACAATGTGGCCTGAATAGTGAGTTAAAATGTTCTTTGGCCTTAATTATGCTGAAATACTTGCTTATTTTCATCTATTTGTCTGTTTTCTCCTGAATATGCTCAAAATATTTGAAACTGAATATTAATTAAGCCATCTTTGCTAGCCAAGAGTTACGATCCAGAACCCTCCTCCCCCTTTGGCAGATCAAGCGAGAATTTGCAATCCATAAGATAAGTGGCCGGATCGTAACACTTGGCTAGCGAAGATGATATTAACAAAGCAACCATAAACCAACAAATCAGTCAATGTAAATCAAAATCACCCGTTATTGCATGTGACAAAGGAATTCTGTTTTTACTTTCATGCAAACCTGACAGTCAATCATGTTAAGTAGGTCAAACTGACCTACCTAAGCACTGATCATAATGTACTCACTTAATGCCACTTCAAGTATATAACATCTGATGGTACCTAAGATACAACAGAACTGCAGCCCTTATTTGAACATTTGGATTCATTAGAACGTTTTGCAAAATCCCAGGATTTCAATAATATTTCTGATATAAAGGGCCTATGGGCCAATACTTTGAACATCTTAATTCTATTAGAAGTAAATGTTATAGAACATATTAATTTTTTTTTTTGTGGTTTTAGATACTATTGAGTTGTTTTAGTCATCAAACAATAATGTGTCCATAGTACACGGATGCCCCAATTGCACTATTCATTTTCTATGTTCAGTGGACCGTGAAATTGGGGTGAAAACTCTAATTTGTCATTAAAATTAGAAAGATCATATCATAGGGAACATGTGTACTAAGTTTCAAGTTGATTGGACTTCAACTTCATCAAAAAATACCTTGACCAAAAACTTTAACCTTGAAGCAGAACAGACAAACGGACGCACAGACCGAAAAACATAATGCCCCTCTGCTATCGAAGGTGGGGCATAAAAATCTAAGGTAACAGAGAATCTATATGTTTCAGTGAATTATATGCAATTTATTTGTCAGAATTAGTCAACAAAACAACTAATGATGACATAAATGCTGTTTTGCATCTTCAAAACCACTTTTTCCAATAAAATACCTTGGTATGGTCACAAGTACTTTGCACTGTATAAGCTACTTAAAAGAATTTGTTATTTTTACTGGTTAAATTACTCATTATTCATTTTTGTTAAATTGACAAGATTTGAACTTGAATGTCAAAGTGAGATTATATTGTATCTACACTGAACACATTTGGTAGTACATTATACTAACAATGTATGTCTAAAATTGATACAATGTATCTGTACGAAGTTTAGAATAAGTGGGGATGATTCTTACTCCTTTAAATCAATCAATCAATCATAGAAAACAAGAATATTCATTACTGTTATTTGCTTTGGATTTTCAAAATGTTTTGTCAATTTGTAACTTGTTCTTTAACCAGTTTATGATACGATAGTTGCTATCAATGCAAAGATCATCCATTCCAGACAGAGATATCAAGTTTGTAAAACTGTCAACAACCATAACTTAATTTTGAAATATTCATTCCTTCAATTTTCTTGATCTTCTGACATGCAGACATTATCTGATGTTGTTGAAGAAAATGAAATATTGGCATTGCTAACTTTTCAAACACAACTAAACTTAACCTGAAGTAGGGCAAACCGATTGACATATAGATCAAAGCATATGACTAGCATATCAATGCAGCCAGGGTATAAAAATACACATCTTTACACCGAAAGTAGAAGCCTAATCTAACTAATGTGTTGTTCAAATAGAACAGAAATTTGTGTTTAGTAATACAAATGGATTAAACATGCATTATCACCTAAAATAGCAAGTTGTGCATGACCTGCTTTATTTAGAAGACAGATATATACAACCCTAAAATGGATACTGATTGATCAGAATTTAATATTCTTATTGCAAATCGTTATAATGGTGTTTTAAATGTAAAACTTGAATTGGAAAAATAAAATGTGGACATAGAAGTATGTAATGCATGCCTCTGGAGCTTATTGGCAGGATGCTGCATGGAAACTTAAAATTTACTTCCGCATGTTGATTTTAGCCCACAACATTCTTATCATTTACTTGATTCTTAAACTTTAAAACTGGCCAATTACCTATTAGCTTTACTGTGGCTTGACAGTAAATATTACTGCTCTTTTTTTTTTGTAGTTAGATACATTTTTTTACAAGTTTGCTGTTACAAACATTAAACCAAACTGATCAATTGTTTATTCATCTGTTACTGAAATCCCCAGCAAGTTATTAACTAGAGGCTCTAAAGAGCCTGTCATGCTCACCTAGGTCTATGTACATCTTCAACATTGTAGACTACTGTTTACAGTTTCTCTCTATCTTATTTAGTTTTTGCCCAAAACACAATAGAGGGTAAACGAAAATCATCATTTAAGGGCAATCTCTCCTGTCTCTTAACTTTTTCAACAGAACTTGACCTGTTTGTAGATCTTGTCTTGCTGATTTTGTTATTTAAAGTTTCTATCTATCTTAAAATCGTTTTCAAGATAATAGGCAAAAAATGCAATAATTGGTAAAAATTATCATAAAAGAACAATTACTTCAATAACCAGTCGACTGAAGAATTCAACCATTAGACTTCTTTGTAGATCGTCTTGCTGATCACTTTTGCTGTTTAAAGTTTCTACCTATCTATTGTAGTTTTTAAGATTTGAGGCAAAATGGCAAAAATATTGGTAAAAATTGTTTTAAAGGGCAATAACTCTAATAAAGAGTCGACTGACGATGTCCGCTATTTTGACTTATTTGAAGATCTTGTATTGCTGATCATTTTTGCTGTTTAAATTTTCTCTCTATCGATTATAGTTTTCAAGAAAATAGGCCCTAAATTGAAAAAAGTAGTAAAATTCGTCATTTTTTGGGCAATAACTCCTATAAATAGTTGTCTAACAGTTGCGACTGAAATAGACAATAGGTAGAGCTAAACATTCTAAACATTTCTGCCTTTTCAGATTTACTCTATTTATAGAGGTTTACAAAATAATAGGTAAAATTTATACATTTTACCCCTATGTTCTATTTTTAGCCATGTCCGCCATCTTGGTTGGCAACCGGGGTCACCAGACACATTTTTTCAACTAAATACCCCAATGATGATTGTGGCAAACTTGGTTGAATTTGCCTCAGTAGTTTCAGAGAAGATGATATTTGTAAAAGCTAACAGAAACGGACAACAAAGACGACGACAGACGACGGATACTAAGTGATGGCCCTTTGGGTCAGGTGAGCTAAAAAGTAAATGCAACTAAGTCATCTCCTGATGAAGTTGAGAAAGAGAGAGTCACACCCCTTTTGTTAAATATTTTTATATTTTAAACTTCCACTGCTAACACAGATGAGTTAATGCTGTCTTCATTACATAGCAGTTAGATAAAATAATTTCCAAATTGATCAGTTTGATGGTCATTTGCTCAATTTCTATCTGGCAGCAAAGACGGAATGACAGGAATATTATCTAAGCCCGAAGAACAGGTGGATATGTGGTCAGTATGTGGTCATGTTAAGATCCATAGTTATGTTGCACATGTATGCCACTTATTCTTCTAGAGGACTTTCTCTCTGGGGTTGTCTCATCAGCATATATTCCCTTTTCTTTTTTTCCCCCAATGTGCTGTTCATGAAAATTATACCAAACTAATACAGACACTATAGCTAACAAGACGTAAAAAGTGCGACAAAAATATCAAAGAAATTCAATGAAAAAGTTATCAAAATAATTATATTTATTAGCTTTGAAATAAGTGAGAGAAAAAATTAATGTATTTATATCATGCTTTGATATTAGACCATTAAATTTTTTGGGAGTCAGTTAATTAAGAGATGTGAATTAATGTGAGATAATTAGATGAGATTAGGGGTAATTTTACCTGTCTTTGCTATCAATATCTATCGATATTTTATTTGGTGACTTTGTTGATGAAGCACTCTTGACACAATTGTGATTATCAGCAGCCAAACTGTACCAGAAATAAATATTTTTTGTTGAAAATTGGGTTAAAACTACAGGGTAGTAATAATGAAATTTCAGTTTGTTATAACACCATAAAGTAACAGAAATTCCTTTTATCTTCAAAAATACAATCTTTATCTCTCTTCAAAATGTTGGTATCCCATGGCATGATGGTGTTAGGACTACTTAACAAAGTGTCAATACATCTGATGCATATTCCTCATCACAAATACATTTCTAAACACAAAATTGTACATTTAGTGATATTTAGAGGACAGTGAAAAAAGGAGCAAAATTAGACATGTATTGGTGCTGACTTATAAAAGAAGAAAACTGACTTCAAAGATACTGCTTTGAACAGATACAAGAAAGTATTACTGTAAATGTGGAAATTTTCATGCAGGGGTTGTTTTTGTTTATTTTGCAATCACATTAAATGTGCTAAAATATCACATGCTAGAATGGCTTGTAAAAAGCAATGATATTAATGTGAAAGGCAAACTTATCGCTGATGTGCAAATTTCCCCACATGAAAACTTTTCAGATCATTCTGAAAGTAGGTCGATCAACCGTGTAAAGTAAGGTCAGCGTGTGTGGCATGTTAGACATTAAAATTTGTTGGTTGTGAAAATCTATCAAGCTTATCATTTATGAACAGATCCATCTGTCAAATTAAAAACAAAGTTCAGACTCAATAAAGATACCACTGTTGCCAACAAAACATTCTAGAACTAAACTGATAGATAACTCAGACTCACTCAATCATGTTTATTGACAAAGTAGTAAACAGAAAGGTCCACTTGTTTTTAAAAGAATGACAAAATTTGGAACATCTAATATCAAGCAGTTCAAATTTAAGAAACTGTTAAAGAATATATATATATATACTATAAAAAGTATAATATGATGGAGGAATTTAAGATGAGTAGAAATATTTAATGGTATAAAAATCAACTTTATTCTGATCCTTAAATTGGCTGATTACACATACAACAAAGCAGTAAACTGACTGTAATTTATTACATGAAAAATCATATAATTTATTTGCATTATATTTCATGATCTATTCAATGAAGTCAGCTTAGAAGCTAAGAGTTAAATGCCAGAAGAGTAATCAAATTATATTTGACCGAACAATTTTCAATAGACAGCTGCCTTAAGCTAGATTAAAATTCACAACCAAACAAATTGGTATTTTTACAACTTAAGGTTGGGATACAGAGGTTATTGTTCTTACCTAGAATGCAGGCTGATCACACTGTAAAAACAAGTATAAGTCTATACTTAACTGCTAAGGGATTTCTTTTAATGGCTTCTAACAAGTTTAAGTGAAAATAACTTCCTTAAGATTTAAGATGTATAAATTGTGCTTTTATAATTGGATTATAGTAAAAACATTCTGTGATTCTTATTCCCAACAGCTTTTACAATTTGCCCTATTATTTCACTTTTTCGGTTTTTTTTTATTTACAGGAAACAATGTTTGTTTTCAATGTGGCATTACTGTAACCGTTCATTTTTGTACAGGGAGTAGTTAACCATTTATTTGTTTATTTTGAACTTTGAAACATTACACTTCAATATAGAAACTATGAAAAATATGAGTGCACATGATGAAATGTTTTCCCAGCTGAATTGATCTTTCAGAATAATGTTTCAGAAAAAGGTCTAATGGAAAATTTAACATTGGTTGATGAACTAAGCAAAATAGGTCAATGTCAAATAACCCCTTTAAGATGGACATGAACACTTTACAATTATTTTATTTACCAAATTTACCAAATAAATTTTAGTGGACCATTTACTAATAGGAACAGATAAAATAGATTGAAGAATGGAACCTAATGTTGATCATAGAACAATGAAAATGAGGTCAAGTTTGGTGATCCTGTCAAAAGGCACAACTTATTAGAATTATAGACCAAAAATATCTGATCTATTATTTATAGTATCTGATCTATAAAATCTTAATGTTGATCGGAGGTCAATGTCTCTTGACTCCTGTCAAACAATTAGTACACCTTGAACTTAAAATTTAGCCTAAATAAAGTTGACCTAAAATTCTAAGAATCATTATAACACTTAACATAGATCATCCTAGCTACCATAAAAATGGTAAATTTTGAGATACACCTAACAGATGGACATGTGCAAAGATTTATAGTTGTTCATTTATTAAGGACAGTATCTGAGAAACTGACTTTAGTGTAAAAAACTTAACCTTGATCACAAAACCATGAAAAAGGCAATGCCCTTGAGACAGTCATTTCAATTCTGTAGACAAAATAGAGTTGACCGATTACTTAATGTAAATAACAATATAGATCTATAGCCACAAAAAACTACTGATGACTTAAGTAAGTCATTGAATCATAGGAACAAGCAACCCATGCTATTGAAACTTCAGACCATAACCTAACTGTACTATAAAAATAAGATGCGGTATGATTGCCAATGAGACAAATGTATACTATATATAGATTCTTTAACTCGCGCGATCTTCAATCTTCTGAAATATTAAGATTTTAAAATTAATTGATATTGTCACCAAAGGAAGATTTAAGTATTTATATGTCACAAATTCTGAAACAAATTGTTACAGGAGAGAGAAGTATTTACCTTTTAATAAAAAGAAGAAAAAGCTGGATTAGAATTTAAAAATAATGTTCTGATGGTGTTGTATAGAGTAACTGTTTTAGAATAAGTTTATGAGTAGTCCAATTCTATAGGAAAAGATATCTAATGAATGCTGAGGATCAAGGATGACTGTTTAACACACAGTCTAATGAAAGAGATTTTACAAATCGTACAAAATTAAATAACTTTGGTATTTTTTAATCATGGGTGATTTTGCTCATAGAAACCAAAAACAGTAATGGTTGAACATAGTTGCAAACTGACAGCAGCAGAAAAAAAAGCTAAAATGTGAAATAAATTATCAATTATCAATGTTAATATTGGCAGAAAGTAATCTTCTAAACTAAGAGTTATTTCATCATTCCCTCATCCCATACTTAAATATGCATATGACTAATATTTTAAGACTGAAGGACAAAAACAGATAAATCAAGTAATAGGAAAAAAACAACAAAGCCACAGAAAAGAAGTACAACAGTATGATAAGATGTGTTGGCAACAGAACAACAATGGAAGATATCAGTGATAAGACAAACATATGCAACAGATGTACTGACACTAGAAACTAGGGGTATATAACTACATATGGGCAATACTGTAATACAGGCAATACTGTAATTATATATATATATAGGCAATAATATATTAATATGGGTAAATATTGTTTGAGGAGGAATTCATCAGGAAAATTTACCTTTCTAATCTATAAATACTTCAACTTCAATTCTATATATTTGCTTCCACATTAAAATAAATTAACCTAGAAAAACCCTTTTTTTTTCATCAATTTTTGTTAACATATATATCGGTACATGTAATCTGATACATCTGCATTGATTCCCCATCCTATCTTGCCATGCTCTGGTTACTTGAAGTTTAATCATTATTGAAGGAAATTGATGACGAAATTTTCATCTAAGTTATCCCTGAAAGTTATTCTGTGATCTCATTTCTCAATTTAGTTAAAATAAAAATACATATTAAATTGAGAATAGTTTCAGGTGTTAAGCTGATTCTAAATACCTCAAGGATGATTTTGGCTGACTTTGGTTCCAGTGAGTCATTACTGATAGTTTCAGAGGAGCCATTTTTGCAAAACTGAACAAACAACAGAACCAATTGAGGAGAATAGCTTTGGTCACACAAAATTAATAATGTTATTTTTATTTATGACAATATTTATAACAGTAACTAAGACCATCATCTTTGTTTACATAACAAATTGAACAATTCAACTCACTGCTGGTTTAATACAACAACAAAGTCTTTGACAAGGGAGTCTTTTTTTTAATGCACAAATATTTAATACATCACTTTATAACAAAGTTAAATGTAGGGAAAACCTTTTTTCTGGTAAGTATACCTTAATTGGTGAGCTTTGTTTCTATGTGCAGCCTCTAACATGTGTAATTCTTGTCCAGGTACAGCATGTCCTGTGATTGATCCTTTCCTGGCATGATGGGTAAATACTCTAATTGCCTAAAATATAAACATAGATTAAAATACAGGTTAAAATCATTATATGTATGGATCATAAAGGTGAAAATTGGATTGCCAAACCAAACAAAAAAGTTTCACAAATATCCTTTTTTTAAGAAAATTGGAAATTTAATGAATGTTGCAAAAGTATTTCATCTGATATTTGACTGTGTGCTATTAGTAACTATCTGAATGTCAACATCCCTTGTTGAAAGTCTTTGGGGGGAGGTTAATAAGCCTTCATTAGAAGATCACAAATAAAACTTGGCCTTTGATCTGCCATCAAATTAAAAACTTATCCTGATAAAATCACCAAACTAAAATTGTTTGACTATCTGAGGATGGAAATAGAAGTAAATCTACTGTTGTCCTTGGAGGGTGTTCATTTACCTTCTTCAGCTTTAAAACTTCACTGTAGAAGCTAGAGCAATTGTACAAAACAATTCATTATTTATATAAAAATAAGAAGATATGGAATGATTGGCAATGTGGCAATCTTATATGTCCATCAATGACTAAATGATGTAGAAGTTAGCAACTATAGGTCACCTACATCCTTTAACAATGAGCAAAACCTATACCACACAGCAAGCTTTAAAGACCCCAACATGACAAATGAAAAACTATTTAAATCAGAAAACTGATGGCCTAATTTGCTAAACAGCAACAAACAACAACCACTGAATAACAGGCACATACAGAATGTGGTGGGGTTAAACATGTTTTCAAGAGTCTAACCTTGTACCTCCCTAACCTGGGACAGTGGTGTAACAGCACAACATAAGGACAAACTAGAAAATCAGTTGAAAAGGCTTGACTCATCAGAGTCAGACTGATACAATTGCTCAGATTTTTTGTCCTGTCTTCAGGCAATTGAAGAATTCAAAAATAAAAAGACCATTAATACTAAAAAATTATTTGATGTTATTCGTTATTTTGAAATAAATTTTCTACAGTTGCTAAGTAATGTTTGAATCTATGGAAACACAGTTGTAGTCTAGTAATTCATTTCAACTAGTTTGATATCTAGTACGTGATTTAAAATCTTTAAAGAAACCCAGGTGTATTGTTTTGTTTAAGTAACATGTAATAATTTACAAACATTGATATAATACACTGATGACCCTGTTTTATTGAGAACACTGGGTCTCATCTTGTAAAGATTTCAGATTTAATCGTTATTATAACCTTTAATAGCATTGAGCAATTTGACAGTTCAAATTTTAAAAGTCTGATATATAATACAGTAGACTCCACCTAATCGGATATCGGCTAAACGAATATATCGGCTATTGTAATATTATCTCAAAACACCAAACCCTTCCTATATGTTTAATGTTAATTTTATCGTGTAATCGAATATCGGATATAAGAATATATCGGCAAATCGGATAAGAATATTCAGGTAATTTTGTTCAAAACCATGCACAATCGGATATTTTCAATGTTTTTCTGACAGGAAATGGACCCGGAAGTTGAATTTACAATCTTGCAGACAAGAAAAGTTCGTTTTACTAAAGAAAAGGAACTATTTCTTAATAAATGGTTGTCTTTATTCATTGTCTTCCTTTGTCATGTGAATAAGATGCCCTTTACTTCAAATGGTTTGAATCTATTTATAAAATATACAAGACTCAGTTGACAGGATACGTTGCTGTTTGGAGAATTTTATTAAACTCTAAATGCTCACAGAATCAGAAATATAATCTAAACTGAATGTACCTCCTTCTGAATAATTTATTGCAATATAAGTATAAATCCCTTTGATTAGAGAAATCTGACTTTTGTCAGAAATATTTTTCATGTGTGCAAAAGTAAACACATGTCATGGACGCCATTTTGGTTTTGTAAACAAATTTGTGAGGAAGCCTCTAGAACCATGACCTAAACATAAATAGTCTTCAGAAACGTAAACTTTATGCAATAATATTTTATCAATCATGATTATTTTCATAAATTTAAATTTGATTATTTAAAAAATAAAATTATAACAAATACGATTTTAGTTTAGAGATTCTTCACAGACAGGCTTTGATCTATTTATAGCCATATTAGTTTACCTGTGTGAAAATGTAAATAATGGATATTAATTTGTTTTCAAACCAAATAAAGTCACAAACTATGGATGGTAGACATTTATTCACATAAATATTTCAGGACATTTGATTTATTTTAATTAATATAGGATTTAAAAACTGCAAACAAATTTAATCATTACATAACCAGCTGATAATTTTTTACACAAACATCGTGGTCATGTAACTGATAAAAATCACTCCACCAATCCTCCAGCCCTTTCACATATTTAGCAATTGTCAGGGTTAGTAACATCTCAGGATTAGATTACTCATAATTGCAGAATAGTCAATGAATATACATTCATCGTCTAATTGAATATATCGGGTAATCGGATATTTTTAGCTGACATTTTGGGTATCCGATTTGCCGGAGTCTACTGTATATATATATGTACAGCAAAAGGTTGAAAAGTTAATTTTAAATTTTATTATTCAAGGGGAAAACATCTGAAATTAAAAAAAAAAATTTCTCATTTGCAGCTGACAAAAATAGACCTTATGCAAGTGCATGTTTACATGTACATGTGTAAGACTTCGATTGATTTTTAAAAGTACAAATACACAATAAAAGATGAATTTTGGTCTGTTTTGAAGGGTTCTTATATCAACTCAATTTTCAAACAGTTACAGACTTTGCATAGAGATTTTTTCAACCCGAAATAGGTTAACTGATGTATTGATATTCATTTGCATAAGGTCGATTTCTATTTGACGCAGCTCATTTATAAATCAAGGACCATACCCCCATGTGAAGAAAAAACACAAACCATTGAAATATGCTTCAGTTGTTTCAATAGCAATATCTTTCTGATTTCTACATCTTTATACATAAAACTTTCAGTCAGTTTTTGTGTTCACTGGTGATTTTAGTAACTGGGGAAACTGATGTAATTGGTTAAATGAAAAACATCGATTGATCATATAAAAAGACTGTAACATGCCCTTCCATATTTATAAATATCCAGGAAAAAAGCCTGAACCCTGAGAATGGTGAAAGACTCTAGTGGTCTTTGTACAAAGCTCAAATAATGTGTGAACCAATATGTGAACCAATCATAATTATAGAATTAGATGATACAAATCAAATGATTTCAATGCCTTCAAATGAACTAAACGTCATTTTCTTGAAATGTGAACAATATTGAAGCATTGTAATAATAATGTAGCTGTAATATTCAGCCATTTCTCAGATCAAGTTTGAAAATAAGACTCTCAGATGTAGAAACTATAGTACTTTATTATCTCGATGCTTAAAAATTGCAAGCAAACTTTTGATTGTTGTTTTCAGACTAAGTATAGTACAAAGCTTGTTTTCAGACTAAGTATAGTACAAAGCTTGTTTTCAGACTAAGTATAGTACAAAGCTTGTTTTCAGACTAAGTATAGTACAAAGCTTGTTTTCAGACTAAGTATAGTACAAAGCTTGTTTTCAGACTTAGTATAGTACAAAGCTTGTTTTCAGACTAAGTATAGTACAAATCTTGTTTTCAGACTTAGTATAGTACAAAGCTTGTTTTCAGACTAAGTATAGTACAAAGCTTGTTTTCAGACTAAGTATAGTACAAATCTTGTTTTCAGACTAAGTATAGTACAAATCTTACTTATTTAATTAAGTATTTACAGTTTTATGAACCACAGAATTCACAAAACATGCGAGTCCCCATGTGCATATTAATAATATTGTTATAATGATCCTAAAAGTTTATAAGCAAGTACTATTACAATTTGTTATGATCATTTCTTTTTTTAAAGAACTTACTGGTTTATCTCCAGTTTCATCAGACACAGAAGCTCCTTTACAACATTTATGACACCACCACCCACTATCTTGAGCATATGAATGCAACACAAACAATGGCATGAAAGCTATTGTTACCCAAGCTTCCCACCATTCAATCTCTCCTGGAGATATAACTTGAACAACAAGTAACATCCAAACATAAGCAAATACAGAATAAAATGTTGTTGTTAAAAACACTCCAAACTCCTTAATAAATTTGACATCCGGTGCAGGAACACTAACAATACATATTGAAGTTATGACAAATAAGTTAAAAGCAGCACTTCCTATAATAGTAAATGTGCCTAGAGAATCTCCCTGATCTTCTCCCAAGACTAGAATCTGCTCTATAACAGCCAAGAGAATTTCTGGAGCACTGCTACCAAGAGCCATCAATGTCAAATTAGCCACAGTTTCATTCCATACTAATACTTCTATAGTGACAACTTTTTCAGGGTTATCTGGGTCAACTCTTTTAATGGTTCTTTTCTTGCTTGTCATCACTTCAATACTATTCATAAATATATCTGAGGCAACAGCAACCCCGAGAAAGAGATAAAGCATGGCAAGGAGATATAGAAATCCACGAACTCCTTCATGCCAAAGGTTTTCAGCTGGTAGCAATATGAATCCTTCACACCTTTTTGATGTATCATTGCTGTCTAAATATTCCACAACATATCCTTTATCATAATGGGATTGATATTCAAACACCATCTTGGTAGGTATTCCCAAGACCAGATTATGGTCCTCAAAGTTATATATTCCAACCAAAAGATTGAAAAGACGTCCTAATATATCACATTATTCCAAATAACTTGACGAGTGTGCTCCACTTGTCTGTATTAAAACTGACCCGTTTAAAATTTGAGCCACCAAACCATGTAACTATTGTCATCATATCAATATTATTTGTTCACCTTTAATACTATTTGCTAAACCTGTATGAATTAAACCACTGATACATTAAGTATCTGCATTTAATTACTGTTTTTAAACAGAAGCATTGTTTCTAAGGTGCTATGTCTGTGCTCTTATCTTTATATTAAACCTTCCAACAGGAATCAGTCATGCAGCACATGCTATGATTGGACTAATAGGGGTAATGATCATACCTTTAGTTAGATTTTCTTTTTACCTGATTAGTAATCATATAAAAGGCATTGAAACTTGCTTTTATGAAGAATATAATTGATGGTAGAATCATGAAAACAGAGTATTGAACTTAAATAAAACCAAATTTATTTTCTGTTGTTGTAGATTGTCATACAAATTGAAATATATTCAATTCATCTGATGATTATAGGTGAGTATCATAACAACTTGACAATGGAATTAATAGGATCATAATGAATATGATCAGTTGTACCTATGTACAAAATACAGTTCACTCCAAACAACAAAATCAATGTGGTTCTATTAACTGGAGGCTCCAAACAGCCTGTATTGCTCACATGGATCTAGGAACATTATCAACAATTCTCCAACCCTATTTAAACCTTTTCAGACCTGAAAGTTCAAAAGCAATTTATAAAAGGGGCCGTATAATTGATTTTTTGAAACTTTTCATTCTTTTTCAAAAATTATGGTAATCAGAATTAAAAATTATTTCTGGCTGTACTATGTGGTGGGAGTGTCCTTGTTTTATTTTTAATGTCTTGATCATTTAATCATAGTTCGGTAAGAATTGGTACTTCACATGATTTTCCAGATGTTTATTTTAATTTTTGTCAATTTCTTTATATTTAGTAGCAGTGACAGTCATGTCTGAAGTTGGATTTGTCATTAACAATAATTCTAAAAGAGCATAATAAACTATCAACTTTAAATTTAGAGAATTGCAAATGTAGTTTCTTACCATCTGGTCTTTTATTTTTAATTTTTGTTGAAGTTTCTTGATTTCAAAGTAAAAATGGAAGTAATGTCAGAGTTTTTCTTTGTGTTTGTGTTACAAAGTTGTATAGTTTTATATGTGATTTTGAGTTTTTGTTTTCCTGTCCTTGAACAATTTTAGTGCTTATATAATCACCAAAGTTTTCGGCTTCCTTGAATTTGTCTTTTATCATTCCTGACTGGTTTGATGTCACACTGTGATAAAGCTGGCATCTGATGAGTACCTCAACCCCTTTGCAAAACATGATAAGGCATTCTTGTCCCCTTCATTCTTGCAGATTTTGTCATTAAAATTCCAAATATGAGGCCAAAGATACCAAAGGGATAATCAACCTCATAAGTCAAAACAAACTGACAATGCCATGGCAAAAAATGGAAAACCACCAAAACTAGCAAACAACAGTATACAAAACACAACATAGAAAACTAAAATCTGAGCAACACAAAAAACCAGGGGTGATCTCATGTGCTCCGGAACTGTGGAAGGGTAAGCAGATCTCTCTCCTCATGTGGCACCTATTATGTTGCTCACGAAAGCATGTTAGTGGCACATCCTGCTCTCCAGATTTGTAATCATGTTTGATAAATCTAGCTGCACAATTTTAAATGCCCTATATTTTTTTCAACATCTTTGGATGTGTAAGAATTCCAGATTTCAGCTCCAAATTAAAAAACATCCTCACTATGGATATGTAAGCCAGTTTTTGCACTCTTCAGGGCATTTGGCCAGGTTTCTCCAAAGAATCCTATAGTACAACTATAGCTTTACTGGCTATTTTGTTGATGCAGCTGTGCCATTTTATGTCTTCCAAAATGGTTTCTTCCAAGTACAGGTTTGTTTTGACATGCTCCAAAATTTGAGTGTCTCGTTGGTAGAAATGGCTTATTTTTATATTGACTATAAAAAGTGTGATGGATGGGCATGAGTATTCCTAAATACCTGACTATCGAGTAGGGGTATAAAAAGTCTGACGGATGGATGGGCATGAGTATTCCTAAATACCCGACTGTCCAGTAGGGGTATAAAAAGTGTGATGGACGAATGGGCATGAGTGTTCCTAAATACTTGACTTCCAGTAGGGGTATAAAAAAGTGTGATGGACAGATGGGCATGAGTGTTCCTAAATACTTGACTGTGGAGTAGGGGTATAAAAAGTGTGATGGACGGATGGGCATGACTTCCAGTAGGGGTATAAAAAGTGTGATGGACAGATGGGCATCAGTGTTCCTAAATACCTGACTATCGAGTATGAGTATAAAAAGTGTGATGGATGAATGGGCATGAGTGTTCCTAAATACCTGACTGTAGAGTAGGGGTATAAAAAGTGTGATGGACGGATGGGCATGAGTATTCCTAGATACCTGACTATCGAGTAGGGGTATAAAAAGTGTGATAGACAGATTGGCATGAGTGTTCCTAAATACCTGACTGTTGAGTAGGGGTATAAAAAGTGTGATGGACAGATGGGCATGAATGTTCCTAAATACCTGACTGTCGAGTAGGGGTATAAAAAGTCTGATTGACAGATGGGCATGAGTGTTCCTAAATACCTGACTGTCCAGTAGGAGTATAAAAAGTGTGATGGACAGATGGGCATCAGTGTTCCTAAATACCTGACTATCGAGTAAGAGTATAAAAAGTGTGATGGACAGATGGGCATGAGTATTCCTAAATACCTATAGAGTAGGGGTATAAAAAGTGTGACGGACAGATTGGCATGAGTATTCCTAAATACCTGACTATTGAGTAGGGTTATAAAAAGTGTGATGGACAGATGGGCATGAGTATTCCTAGATACCTGACTGTAGAGTAGGGGTATAAAAAGTGTGATGGACTGATGGGCATGAGTATTCCTAAATACCTGACTGTCCAGTAGGAGTATAAAAACTGTGATGGACAGATGGGCATGAGTATTCCTAAATACCTGACTGTCCAGTAGGAGTATAAAAAGTGTGAAGGACGGATGGGCATGAGTATTCCTAGATACCTGACTATCGAGTAGGGGTATAAAAAGTGTGATGGACAGATGGGCATGAGTATTCCTAAATACCTGACTGTCCAGTAGGAGTATAAAAAGTGTGATGGACGGATGGGCATGAGTATTCCTAGATACCTGACTATCGAGTAGGGGTATAAAAAGTGTGATGGACAGATGGGCATGAATGTTCCTAAATACCTGACTATCGAGTAGGGGTATAAAAAGTGTGATGGACAGATGGGCATGAATGTTCCTAAATACCTGACTATCGAGTAGGGGTATAAAAGTGTGATGGACAGATGGGCATGAATGTTCCTAAATACCTGACTATCGAGTAGGGGTATAAAAAGTGTGATAGACAGATTGGCATGAGTATTCCTAAATATCTGACTATTGAGTAGGGGTATAACAAGTGTGATGGATGGGCATGAATATTCCTAAATACCTGACTGTCCAGTAGGAGTATAAAAAGTGTGATGGACGGATGGGCATGAGTATTCCTAAATACCTGACTGTAGAGTAGGGGTATAAAAAGTGTGATGGACGGATGGGCATGAGTGTTCCTAAATACCTGACTGTCCAGTAGGAGTATAAAAAGTGTGATGGACAGATGGGCATGAGTATTCCTAAATACCTGACTGTCCAGTAGGAGTATAAAAAGTGTGATGGACAGATGGGCATGAGTATTCCTAAATACCTGACTGTCCAGTAGGGGTATAAAAAGTGTGATGGACAGATGGGCATGAGTATTCCTAAATACCTGACTGTCGAGTAGGGGTATAAAAGTGTGATGGACGGATGGGCATGAGTATTCCTAAATACCTGACTGTAGAGTAGGGGTATAAAAAGTGTGATGGACAGATGGGCATGAGTATTCCTAAATACCTGACTGTCGAGTAGGGGTATAAAAAGTCTGACGGACGGATGGGCATGAGTATTCCTAAATACCTGACTATTGTGTAGGGGTATAAATAGGATTCATGAAATATATTTTGCTGTATGAAGCAGTCATATGTCATGTATGTAGAACATGTAGAATATTAGGGCCATAATAACTGATTCCTAGATTCTCAATGCTCCTCTATAACTTATTACTTGAACAATTTTGTTAATTTTACAATATTTCCTTTCAAAGAATAAATACCTGACTGTCCAGTAGGAGTATAAAAAGTGTGATGGACGGATGGGCATGAGTATTCCTAAATACCTGACTGTAGAGTAGGGGTATAAAAAGTGTGATGGACGGATGGGCATGAGTGTTCCTAAATACCTGACTGTCCAGTAGGAGTATAAAAAGTGTGATGGACAGATGGGCATGAGTATTCCTAAATACCTGACTGTCGAGTAGGGGTATAAAAAGTGTGATGGACGGATGGGCATGAGTATTCCTAAATACCTGACTGTAGAGTAGGGGTATAAAAAGTGTGATGGACAGATGGGCATGAGTATTCCTAAATACCTGACTGTCGAGTAGGGGTATAAAAAGTCTGACGGACGGATGGGCATGAGTATTCCTAAATACCTGACTATTGTGTAGGGGTATAAATAGGATTCATGAAATATATTTTTGCTGTATGAAGCAGTCATATGTCATGTATGTAGAACATGTAGAATATTAGGGCCATAATAACTGATTCCTAGATTCTCAATGCTCCTCTATAACTTATTACTTGAACAATTTTGTTAATTTTACAATATTTCCTTTCAAAAGAATAAATACCTGACTGTCCAGTAGGAGTATAAAAAGTGTGATGGACGGATGGGCATGAGTATTCCTAGATACCTGACTATCGAGTAAGAGTATAAAAAGTGTGATGGACAGATGGGCATGAATGTTCCTAAATACCTGACTGTCGAGTAGGGGTATAAAAAGTGTGATGGACAGATGGGCATGAATGTTCCTAAATACCTGACTATCGAGTAGGGGTATAAAAAGTGTGATAGACAGATTGGCATGAGTATTCCTAAATATCTGACTATTGAGTAGGGGTATAAAAAGTGTGATGGATGGGCATGAATATTCCTAAATACCTGACTGTCCAGTAGGAGTATAAAAAGTGTGATGGACGGATGGGCATGAGTATTCCTAAATACCTGACTGTAGAGTAGGGGTATAAAAAGTGTGATGGACGGATGGGCATGAGTGTTCCTAAATACCTGACTGTCCAGTAGGAGTATAAAAAGTGTGATGGACAGATGGGCATGAGTATTCCTAAATACCTGACTGTCGAGTAGGGGTATAAAAAGTGTGATGGACGGATGGGCATGAGTATTCCTAAATACCTGACTGTAGAGTAGGGGTATAAAAAGTGTGATGGACAGATGGGCATGAGTATTCCTAAATACCTGACTGTCGAGTAGGGGTATAAAAAGTCTGACGGACGGATGGGCATGAGTATTCCTAAATACCTGACTATCGAGTAGAGGTATAAATAGGATTCATGAAATATATTTTTGCTGTATGAAGCAGTCATATGTCATGTATGTAGAACATGTAGAATATTAGGGCCATAATAACTAATTCCTAGATTCTCAATGCTCCTCTATAACTTATTACTTGAACAATTTTGTTAATTTTACAATATTTCCTTTCAAAAGAATAAATACCTGACTGTCCAGTAGGAGTATAAAAAGTGTGATGGACGGATGGGCATGAGTATTCCTAGATACCTGACTATCGAGTAAGAGTATAAAAAGTGTGATGGACAGATGGGCATGAATGTTCCTAAATACCTGACTGTCAGTAGGGGTATAAAAAGTGTGATGGACAGATGGGCATGAATGTTCCTCAATACCTGACTATCGAGTAGGGTATAAAAGTGTGATAGACAGATTGGCATGAGTATTCCTAAATATCTGACTATTGAGTAGGGGTATAAAAAGTGTGATGGATGGGCATGAATATTCCTAAATACCTGACTGTCCAGTAGGAGTATAAAAAGTGTGATGGACAGATGGGCATGAGTATTCCTAAATACCTGACTGTAGAGTAGGGGTATAAAAAGTGTGATGGACAGATGGGCATGAGTATTCCTAAATACCTGACTGTCCAGTAGGAGTATAAAAAGTGTGATGGACAGATGGGCATGAGTATTCCTAAATACCTGACTGTCGAGTAGGGGTATAAAAAGTGTGATGGACGGATGGGCATGAGTATTCCTAAATACCTGACTGTAGAGTAGGGGTATAAAAAGTGTGATGGACAGATGGGCATGAGTATTCCTAAATACCTGACTGTCGAGTAGGGGTATAAAAGTCTGGGACGGATGGGCATGAGTCTTCCTAAATACCTGACTATCGAGTAGGGGTATAAATAGGATTCATGAAATATATTTTTGCTGTATGAAGCAGTCATATGTCATGTATGTAGAACATGTAGAATATTAGGGCCATAATAACTAATTCCTAGATTCTCAATGCTCCTCTATAACTTATTACTTGAACAATTTTGTTAATTTTACAATATTTCCTTTCAAAAGAATAAATACCTGACTGTCCAGTAGGAGTATAAAAAGTGTGATGGACGGATGGGCATGAGTATTCCTAGATACCTGACCATCGAGTAGGGGTATAAAAAGTGTGATAGACAGATGGGCATGAATGTTCCTAAATACCTGACTATCGAGTAGGGGTATAAAAAGTGTGATGGACAGATGGGCATGAATGTTCCTAAATACCTGACTATCGAGTAGGGGTATAAAAAGTGTGATAGACAGATTGGCATGAGTATTCCTAAATATCTGACTATTGAGTAGGGGTATAAAAAGTGTGATGGATGGGCATGAATATTCCTAAATACCTGACTGTCCAGTAGGAGTATAAAAAGTGTGATGGACGGATGGGCATGAGTATTCCTAAATACCTGACTGTAGAGTAGGGGTATAAAAAGTGTGATGGACGGATGGGCATGAGTGTTCCTAAATACCTGACTGTCCAGTAGGAGTATAAAAAGTGTGATGGACAGATGGGCATGAGTATTCCTAAATACCTGACTGTCGAGTAGGGGTATAAAAAGTGTGATGGACGGATGGGCATTAGTATTCCTAAATACCTGACTGTCGAGTAGGGGTATAAAAAGTCTGACGGACGGATGGGCATGAGTATTCCTAAATACCTGACTATCGAGTAGGGGTATAAATAGGATTCATGAAATATATTTTTGCTGTATGAAGCAGTCATATGTCATGTATGTAGAACATGTAGAATATTAGGGCCATAATAACTGATTCCTAGATTCTCAATGCTCCTCTATAACTTATTACTTGAACAATTTTGTTAATTTTACAATATTTCCTTTCAAAAGAAAAATGTTATCTTAAACAAAATCTATCAAGATTTTTCTTTACTAGAATCATTGGAAATGGAAAAAAATACTGTGCACTCTTTTCATTAAAAAAACCTTATGACCCTTCCGCCATCCTTTTAAAATATGGTATAAACAAATGAAATCAACTGGCCAAATAGTGACAGCCAAGTAACTTTTTAACCCCCACCATGTATGCCTTAATTCAAAGGATATGTAATAAATATTGCGTGTGGTATCTTTATAATCTCTCTTTAACCACTATCATTGGTAGTGTCATTAGACCAACAAAAATAACTTATGGGAAAATCATCCCCCAAACAATGGATGATAAGTAAAATCAACATAAAAAGTAGTTCTAATAATCATCTAGTGTTTACTTTTAAACAGCTTTCATTCCTATTTTTGAGTACTATTTGTTTAAATCATACTGTATTTATTCATTTTATTCATTAATACAGAAGAACTCAAAACCTTGATATAAATTGTTTCTCTGTATAAAAAAGTATTGCTATTTTCAAAATAAATATAATTTTACATGATAGCAGATACAAAGTTTACAAAGGCAGTAAAGAATAAATATTGATCATTAATTTTCAGTGAAAGGTTTAAACTGTGCAAATATTAATAAAGATTTTATAGTTCTGGTAAGATAAATCAATTAGCCTAATCAATGATGTAATTGTGTGTAACACTGTTTACCGGTACTTTGATTATTCAATCAAAGTGTAGTTCATTTCCTATAAAGAGATAAACATCTCTCTTCCCATATACTGCTAGAGATAATTAGCCCTTTTATTTTATGAAATGAACTGTAATATGTTTTTTTGTACCAATATGAGTATTTGTATTCATAAAGGGGAGATAATCCAATGTAAAGTGACAAATACTTACATCATTTTCTTCTTCTTCCTCCATATCTACTTTGGTCTTCTTACACTTTTTACACCACCAACCACAGTCCTGAGCATATGCATTTAAAACAAACATAGGCATATATAACAGTGTGACCCATGCTTCCCACGGTTCTATTACTCCTGGTGATATATACTGAACAACTAATAACATCCACACGTAAGCCCATACAGACCATATTGTTGTCACAATGAACACACCAAATTCTTTGATATATTTAACATTTGGAGATGACACACTAACAACACATATTGATGAAATAACGAAAAGATTAAATGAGGCACTACCAATGATAGTAAAAGTACCTAATGAATCAGCAGGCTCCGTATCTCCTAAAGTAAAAATCATTTCTATGGTGGCCAATAAAATTTCTGGTGCACTACTTCCAAGCGCCATCAAAGTTAAATTTGCTACAGTTTCATTCCAAACTAAAACTTCTCTTTCATGTTTTTCTTCCTTTTCAGCATCCCAAGTGACTATAGTTCTCTTTTTACTAGTTATTGTTTCAATACTGCCCATAAAAATATCCGAAGAAATTGCAACACCTAAAAACAAATATAATATGGCTAATATATATATAAATGCTCGAATTCCAACGTTCCAGAGGTTTTCTGCTGGCAGCAGTAACCAGCTTGCACATTGTTCAGTGCCATTTTCCACGTTCTCCAACACATGCCCTCTACTGTAGTATGAATACACTGAATAAGACATGTTGTCAGCTTATATTCCTATCCATATCTGAAAGATAAAAACATAACTTCATAAGTGGAGGTAGTGTATTTCAATCAACGTGACAATCCAACTGAACCAACTCAGGCAACTAGACATCCATGAAATTTCTGATTCCATTTCACTGAGATCTTATCATTGAATGGTTTACTTAGAACAACACATATGTTAATATAGTATGAAATTATAGTCTGTTCATAGGTCCTTTGGGAGAACATTTTTTAGCAAGTCCTTTGCATAATAAATGAAGAAGAAATCTTTTCACAACTCGGATGTCATTAACATCTTATCTACATAACTATATTCAAGGAATTTGTTTGTAAATCATTGTATTGAACAACAACAAAAATTAAATGGAATGCCATTAATACTGATTATTGAATGAAAGTAAAAAAATATGAAATACTGGTTTTTGTCATATGATAAAGATATCAAATTCTCAACCAACTTTGTAAAAACATGATCTCTGTCTAATATAGTCAAAAATATCTAAAAATATTATCCCTGACTAATATAGCAAAACATATCTTTATTAAATTCTATGAAAAGATAATGAAACCATTGCATACTCTGATATACAGAAGCCATGAATTTAGGTTTATCCAGTGAAGATTCTGTCTTATCTATGGACTAGAATAGACATATATTTATTGAAGGTAACAATAATTTGATCCTAATGCAAAAGCTTATTCAAGATATCCATTTTTGTGGCTTCTTAAAGAAATTTGTTTAAATCAGACAATTTTTATAAAGTTAACCTGTAAACAAGACTTAATTCTCAAAATCCCTGTTAACCTAATATTCTCCAAAACTGTTGGTCCAATTTCATCCATCCATGAATCATTCAAGATCTTCATATTTTTGTGGCTTTTTTGCAAATGCACCATGTATTTTTGGTTTAAGTTAATGTGTGAACAAGATTGAGTGAGGAACAGAGTGAGACACAAAATGACAGACAAAGCCCTTTGCTATATCTCTACCAAAGTGAGGAACAGAGTGAGACACAAAATGACAGACAAAGCCCTTTGCTATATCTCTACCAAAGTGAGGAACAGAGTGAGACACAAATGACAGATAAAGCCCTTTGCTATCTCTACCAAAGTGAGGAACAGAGTGAGACACAAAATGACAGACAAAGCCCTTTGCTATATCTCTACCAAAGTGAGGAACAGAGTGAGACACAAAATGACAGACAAAGCCCTTTGCTATATCTCTACCAAAGTGTGGAACAGAGTGAGACACAAAATGACAGACAAAGCCCTTTGCTATATCTCTACCAAAGTGTGGAACAGAGTGAGACACAAAATGACAGACAAAGCCCTTTGCTATATCTCTACCAAAGTGTGGAACAGAGTGAGACACAAAATGACAGACAAAGCCCTTTGCTATATCTCCACCGAAGTGAGGAACAGAGTGAGACACAAAATGACAGACAAAGCCCTTTGCTATATCTCTACCAAAGTGTGGAACAGAGTGACACAAAATGACAGACAAAGCCCTTTGCTATATCTCTACCAAAGTGTGGAACAGAGTGAGACACAAAATGACAGACAAAGCCCTTTGCTATATCTCTACCAAGGTATGCAAGGTAATGGAAGGTAATGGAAATACGATATAACCAAAAAATAACTAAGGATTGACACAGATGTCTCATGCAATAACAGTCATAATGGATCTCCCTAATCTTAAAAGATATGAAGATTTCTTCTCATATATTTTATGATGGTATGATACTAAACCCTAATGGGAGGGATTGTGCCTGATATTCATATGATGAAGACATAATCTTTCAATCAGTTTAATTGAGGTCTGGAGCTGGCATGTCAGTTAACTGCTAGTAGTCTGTTGTTATTTATGTATTTAGTAGTCTGTTGTTATTTATGTATTATTGTCATTTTGTTTATTTTCTTTTGTTACATCTTCTGACATCGGACTCGGACTTCTCTTTAACTGACTTTTAATGTGTGCGATTGTTATCGTTTACTTTTCTACATTGGCTAGAGGTATAGGGGAGGTTGAGATCTCATAAACATGTTAAATCCCGCGCATTTTTGCGCCTGTCCCAAGTCAGGAGCCTCTGGCCTTTGTTAGTCTTGTACTATTTTTACTTTTAGTTTTGTGTATAATTTGAGTTTAGTATGACGTCCATTATCACTGAACTAGTATATATATTTGTTTAGGGCCAGCTTAAGGACGCCTCCGGTGCGGGAATTTCGCTGCATTGAAGACCTATTGGTGACCTTCTGTTGTTGTCTGTTCTGTGGTCGGGTTGTTGTCTCTTTGACACATTCCCATTTCCATTCTCAATTTTATTCTTATCGAAACTTAAATGTTTTTTTTCCAGCACGAATGAAAACTATATAGGCAAGGACATGAATCCCTCATTGCATAACTGTGTCAGCATTGAAATGAAACCAAACTTTTGTAGACAAACTTATAGATTTATCACAAATGAGCTATTGTTCCAGAAAAATACATAACTCCTTAAATATCAATGTTTAACAGAATAGAATTTCGAGTTAAATAGTACTATATAATTACAGAGAAGTAAGAATGTTTGTCTAGGTTCCATGTATTGTCAAGTACATAGTAAGTAATAAAACGTCAATATTGACAAGTTATTGTAATAATAAATTGATTTGTTATTTTATTAGGATCTGCTTGGATACCAACTCTGATATCATAGAACAGAAGAACTTTGAAGGACCATAAAGTAAAGTTCACCTTCCCATTAGTGTCTGATAACTAGATGCCTCATTTGAAAACATATCTTATTTATTTATACTGTAATTACTGTAAATTCAGAAATTATTGTCAAGTTTTTATTAATGCGAATATTGCAACTGGGTGAGTATCGTAATAATAAGAACTCTCATTTTGACATCTGATACAATATCTGTATGTAGATTTACCTTAAATTTCATTAATAACTCTCGCATTTTGTCCCTTCTTTAAACGCAATAATAAATAATTTCTGAATTTACAGTATTTATTTGTATATGTATAACCTAAGACTATATAGTTCTAAAGCAAATTTGAATGGAAGTAGATGTTGGGTATATGTCAATGAGAAATCAACCCAACAACACAAATAAACAAAAAAGATATTTAGGGCTCAACACAAAGTCTTGAACAATAGACAACAGTTGTATATATATAGATTCTTACATTGATACTAGTGGATTATCGGATTTATCCAATTGAGATAGTTAAATTATCAATTTTAAAGTCTGAGCCTTGGCGAGGACTTTAAAATTTATAATTTAACTATTGAGATTGGATAAATCTGATAATTCACGAGTAACTATGTAGGAATATGTTTCTCTAATGATTAAAAAATACATTTTCATTTTTTGTTAAACCAAAACCTCCTTCGAGTGCCTTCCACATTTCACAAAGTTGTCAATTTCATTAACACCTGTTAGCATATTGTGAGCTGATAAAGGTTATGACCCTTAAATTCATCCAATCATCTTCTGAGATCACCGGCAACCACATGTTGATTAAATTTTTTTATAGATGAGTGCAGAAAGGTATAAATTGTCAAAAAATTAGAGAAATATATATATATATATATAAACAAGTCTAAATTGAAAACAACGTTCAAACCTATGATTGCGTTAGATAAAAAAATATATATATATATAAACAACATTTTCCAAAAGACCAAAAAAGTGAAAAAGTATATTTTGACATAACACATTTGCCTAGCAGGTCAAACAACGGATGTTCTTAAACCCTGCTGACTGTTTATATTTTTTCGTTTGGGCTTGTATTATATTTGCCTTCGGGTTTATATGATCCTTTCATCCTATTTCGACTCTTCAAAACTAAAGAGTCTATCCTAAATTGAGGTAAATTATATGGTCTTCCAAATACCGTTTCGATTCCTAACATCACTGAAGAGAAATTAATTGTCGAAATCCAGATATGGTGTACTAATTTTTGCACCTTTTGTTTGCAGTATACCATCTTTTCCGCAAGTTTATTGTTTTCTGTTTGGTATTAAATTAATAGTTAAGATCCATTTTGTTACGTCTGGTGATCCGTTTATTTGGCAATCGCCAATGGCAGTCAGCAGGGTTTAAGAACATCCGTTGTTCGACCTGCTAGGCAAATGTGTTTTGTCAAAATATACTTTTCACTTTTTTGTTCTTTTGGAAAATGTTGTTTGTGCTGTATTTAGACCCCTCTACCAAGAAATTTGTTTTCTTGCACACGGTATAAAAATTGCGGTTTTTATCCAACGTAATCATAGGTTTGAATGTTGTTTTCAATTTAGACTTATATACATATTTATATACAATGTATATATATATCAAATCAAGCTCTAAATTGCAGCTAGACTACTTTTGGAATTATTGAACAGAAACTTCAACAGATCTGTCATTAACACCAAATTTCTAAAAGGATTTAAGTTCTTCAAAAGTTTTTTCAGTCTGAAGGACATTAGGACCACCAAGACTGCAAATCTGGTGGTCCCAGTAAAAACTTGTTGGTCCTATATTTGCAGTAAAATATTGGTTTATATCAATTATTTCCATAGGTTTGAATAAGACAAGACCAATTTGCACAATAATTATACGGTTGTAATTAGCCAGAGACCACCACAAACTTTTAGTCGGACATCAGGACCACCACTTCACTAAAAACTGGTGGACCCACCTGATTTTTGGTGATCAGGACCAATTGGAAAAGAAAAGACAACTTTACATAAGTTATGGTCATCTAATATAAGGAGATGTGGTATGATAGCCAATGAGACAATCCACCAGAGTATACAGGTGTAAATAACTATAGGTCACGAGGCATGTTTTCTTGTATAAAACCTGGGAAAGTGGTGTAACAGTACAACATAAGAAGGAACTATAAAAATCAGTTGAAAAAGGCTTAACTCATCAGATGGATACAATCCTTATATTAGATGACCTCCAGATTATCTAGAGATGACCATAACATATGTAAACTCCTCCTTATACAAGAAATCTTGCCTAGTGACCTATAGTTATTTACACCTGTATACTCTGGTGGACTGTTGTCTCATTGGCTATCATACCACATCTCCTTTTATTAGATGACCTCCAGATAATATAGAGATGACCATAACATATGTAAACTCCTCCTTATACAAGAAAACTTGCCTAGTGACCTATAGTTTTTTACACCTGTATACTCTGGTGGACTGTTGTCTCATTGGCTATCATACCACATCTCCTTATATTAGATGACCTCCAGATTATCTAGAGATGACCATAACATATGTAAACTCCTCCTTATACAAGAAAACTTGCCTAGTGACCTATAGTTATTTACACCTGTATACTCTGGTGGATTGTTGTCTCATTGGCTATCATACCACATCTCCTTATATTAGATGACCTCCAGATTATATAGAGATGACCATAACATATGTAAACTCCTCCTTATACAAGAAAACTTGCCTAGTGACCTATAGTTTTTTACACCTGTATACTCTGGTGGACTGTTGTCTCATTGGCTATCATACCACATCTCCTTATATTAGATGACCTCCAGATTATCTAGAGATGACCATAACATATGTAAACTCCTGTTTATACAAGAAAACTTCACCTTTTAGTCAAATATGTGCAGTTTGAAGAAGAAACAAAGTAAGAGTTTATAGAAATGAAGATGCTTGAGTCTAGTACAACCACCTTTTCATCATGATAATTTTTTTTGGTTTTTCTGTAAACAAGGTATATATCCATATAAGTCAACCAGCAGCATTAAGCAGTCTAAGAAAATTATTGTATGTCTAATTTATAAGTATCAAGTGAACAAAAACAGTCAATATTCTAATTCAAAATTGTTTGTTTTTTTCATAATGATTCAAATTACAGGTATCTCCTACATTTAACTGCAGAATGAATTGTTCCCAAGATGTAAAAAAAAGAATTTTATTACAAATACATCAAAAAATATTTCTTTAAAACTTTTTCATATACAGATGTAACAGCTACTACAATTTATTTTCAACATTTAAAATAAATGTTTAATTGATGAACATTTTTTGGTGCATGTCCCAAGTCAGGAGATGTAATTCAGTGGTCGTCATTAGCTGTTGCACATGCATATCTGTCATATTTTTTTCATTTTAACTTGTTATGTCATAAATCAGGACGTTGGTTTTCTTGTTGGAATTATATCACCTTTGTCATGTCCAAGCCTTATATAACTGACTATACAGAATGGGTTTTGCTCATTGCTGAGTGCTGCATAATGACCTATAGTTGGTTAAATCTACATCATTTGGAATCTGATGGATCATAAGTTGTCTAATTGGCAGTTATACCACATCTCCTTATTTTTATGCTAATAGTTTTCTAAAATAAAGAATGACAGCATGAGGAATACTTTTAGCAAAAGCCATGTCTGCAGAATATCTTTACTTCAGTTAAAATGGCAGATATTTTTAAACAACAGACAATTGCAGAATATTTTTACATGAATTCACAATAACAATTAACATTGTAATATCTATCATTCCTGACGTCATTTAACTGTTTATCTATCATTAAATGTTTAATCATTTTGTACTGCAGAGTGTCAAGCTATACATATCTAATTATAAACAAAAAACAAGACTATGTCTCTGCATAAGAATTGACTGTGAGATATCTGTAACTGTTGTACAACCAATTCTAGACTCAGGGTATATGTCATACTATGTGACAATTCTGTAAAAATAATATGTTACATGGTCATTTCACCTCAAGCCAAATTTGCCAAAAAAATACTTTCTTTTCAGAAAGATTTTGAAACATAGTCTGTTTATAGGCATTAATTTTTAATATGAAAAAAATCTAATATTGGAACGAAAGCCAAGATACTGATTTTTGTTGATTTTTTTCTGCATGTAGCATATACAACATAAATATATAATCAGCATATAAACCAGAGATTTAAACCTGTATTATTATGAGAATTGTATAGAGGGCTGTTCTCTGGTTAACCAGTTAAATCTCTGTTGGGACTACACAATTAGATTTTGTACCGAGAAATGATTGACATTTAAACTTATTATAATTTAATTGTAAACTGTGTCACTATATAATTGTAATCCTTCTCAATTCAAAGTAAAATCTTTGTCACCTTTCTCTTTTTAGCAAATGTATGTTTGTTTTTCTTACAATTGCAATTTAAACAATTAGTTTTTTGGCAAGCATCTCACTAGTTTGCACATCACTAGTTTGCATAAGCAGTGTAGATGTAATCCTGTTGTAAACTATAAAGGAATAAATCCTTTTTATATCAACAATTTTCTCCGTTCAACAATAATGGTTTGTGGCTCTTTTCACAAAAATATCTGATTGCAAGTTATACTGAAATACAGAAGTTTTACTGAAATACAGACTACATGTGAACCTTTCAATATCAATATTTGGCCTTTTCATATTGTTGTTGCTGACTCATAGACATATCACATCAACTATTATTCATATTGACAAAGATGGAAAAGTGAAAAAAAACAAATTTCATGAAAATACATTAAAATAAGAGTAAACAGCTGTGCCATGATTGCAGTATATGACACACCAAATGAATGTCTAGCTTCAGACAAACAAAGTCCCATAACTCTGGAAATATTCATCTAAACATCAATAAAATAAAACTGGAAATGGAAATGGTCTTCATTGCATCAAACTTAGTGTTAATATTATGTAATGATTAATTTAAGCAGACTTCAGTCATAATAAGATTGTTTGTTTCTTGGTGTTTAACTCTACTTTCAGCACCCTTGGCTATATCATGTATAGAACTGGGACTATTCTTCACTAAGAATACTCCATCACAACAAAAATTCTATCCAAGTTTTAACTTTTATAAATATGATGTTGTAATCACAATTTCAATTGCAAAATTCTATTCTATACCTTTAAAATCGTTGACAGGTAATACAGTTGATGCTTTCTTTCTTTTAAACTGACACCTTTCAGGCAACTTTCCTTAAACTTGATACAAAAATTAAATCATGGTCACTTTTTATAATATTTTGTTAGGAAATGAGATAAAGTCTCAATTCTAAATACAAGTAATTTATAAGTATCTTATAAAACATTTGACTTTTCTACACTTTACACAAGTATTCCCCATTCCAAACTAAAGACAAATTGAAAGAGTTGGTATTACTTTGTTTCATTAAAAGAATGGCTAACGTAGATACAAGTATCTTGTCTTGGGAGGATAAATCCTACTTTGTAAAGAATCACTCTGATTCTAACAAAAATTCTCTGAAACTGACATTATCAAGATGCTTGATTTCTTGATTGACAACATATTTGTTACGTTTGGAGGACTTGTTTTCAACAGACTGTCGAATTCAATGGGAACCAATTGTGCCCTCTTCTTGCCGACTTGTTTCTTTATTATTATGAGGCTGAATTCATACAGGAACTTCTTAGGAAGAAAGATAAGAAGTTAGCAATATCCTTTAACTCTACGTCCGCTATATAGATGATGTTCTCTCACTAAATAATACAAAATTTGGTGACTATGTTGAACGAATCTATCCCATCGAACTAGAGATAAAGGATACTACAGATACAGTTAAGTCTGCCTCATATCTTGACTTACATCTAGAAATTGACAATGAGGGTCAGTTGAAAACAAAACTTTACGACAAAGAGATGATTTCAGCTTCCTAATTGTGAACTTTCCATTTCTATGTAGCAACATTCCAGCAGCGCCTGCATACGGAGTATATATCTCCAATTGATACGATATTCCCGGCTTGTGTTTCCTATCATGATTTCCTTGATAGAGGATTGCTGCTCACAAGGAAGCTATTAAACCAAGAGTTCCAAATGGTGAGTTGAAATCATCCTTCGTAAATTTTACAGACGCCATCACGAGTTGGTTGACCGTTATGGAATAACCGTTTCACAGATGATATCGGATATGTTCCTTATGTCGTAACTACAGTCTACAATACCCTTCCTTTTCACGAATGTGACTTACCGAATTAGACAATTTACGGTTGTAATAACATAAGCAACACGACGGGTGCCACATGTGGAGCAGGATCTGCTTACCCTTCCGAGCACATGAGATCACCCCAGTTTTTGGTGGGTTCGTGTTGCTTAGTCTTTAGTTTTCTATATTGTGTCATCTGTACTATTATTTGTCTGTTTGTCTTTTATTTTGGCCATGGCGTTGTCAGTTTGTTTCGATCTATGAGTTTGACTGTCCCTCTGGTATCTTTCGTCCTCTTTATAAAATATTGTACTGAAACAAAATATTGTGATCTTCCTATTTCTGTTTAGTGTATCTAAGGACCATTTCATCAATTTCATTTAAAACAAGGGGTCAAAACCTAGTTTTTGTTTTTTTTTTTGGGGGGAGGGTGCAATTTGTTATATTGTTATATTTCATCTTTTATTCAAATCTTATAATATTTTGAGATACTCTAAAAAGTAAAAAAATTCAATTTGTGCTTTAATGGAAACAGTACTAAGCAGCAAACTTCTTCTGTAATTTATATCAGATTAAAGTTGATAAATACATTTCTAAGTCAAATCTTATCAACATTTGCACTGTCTATTGGAACCAATATAGAACAAACTTTTAATTAAATCAAACTTGATTAATTTTTTATCTAGTTAAAGTTTGAAATTTCCATTGCTTTTAAATTAAGCTGTTATTCAATACCCAGAAATATCATTAGTCTGAGCATTGTTGATTCCTTTAGAGAAAAAACAGAACAAGATCACCATGAATTAAAACAATTTAGAGAAATGTTGTGGTAGAGTGCATTGTAATTTCATTCAATTATCCTGACTTATAAGCAATAACAAACCAATACTATGAAAATATTATGCTTGATCCACAGGCTAACTCAAATGCTACTATACTGTAGATACTATGAGAGAGAATGGCTTTATGATAGTAAGAGACCTCATAAATACTTGTGAAACAGGTAGATTGTTTAAAATCTAAGAAAAGGTCCTCCATCATGTAAAAACTGTTTTTAAGATAATATAACCTTTCTATGACAAGGCTGAATCGCATACATTTCAATTAATGGGACTACTAGATATCTTTATGCAGACAAGCTCTGATGAAATCTATCTTTTCTCAAACCCCAAAACTACCATCTTCAAACAATCATTCATTAGCTACAGCATAATGGAGTATTATTGCCAATGAAAACTACATCATTTTTTAATTGTGATATATTAATACTACTCAAAACAAAAATTAAATGTGAACACATAAAATATTCTATATAGATGCAATATAATTAACCTTGCATAAAAAAAATTAAAACAGATATTGGACGGGTCTGGTCATAAAGGAACAGGACAGGTTATACTATCATATCATTGTGTGATAGATTAAAAGTCAGATTGATAGGTCCTTCTGTATGTGGGGTAATTATTAAAAAAATGAAGCGTAACAAGAAATGAGCTATAAAAAAAAAGTATCGACAGAAATACCAAACTTCAAGGTAAATTTTTTTTTAAAAGTCCATCAAACATGACAAAACTAAATGCAAATATATCAACTGTCATATTTCTGACTTGGTACTGACATTTTCCAAAGAAAATGTGGGTTAAACATGGTTTTATAGTTAGCAAATTGACAGCAAACAGAATTTTCTGTATTTTGAAGGCACTTTCAGGCTTGGTTGACCTGTCATGTTCTGTGTCTGATTTCCAATCTATCAAGGACCATAACCCCTGAACAATATAAGCTAAAATGGTCAATATCATAATGGACCTCCATTTTGTCATCAGTAAACATGGTTACAACATATTAAAAAACTTTGAAGCATTAGTTAAACGGGTCATGAGTAACTGTAAAGAAATAACTACTGAACAGTAAAAGTGAAAATCGTCAATATCGAACTTGAACTCCATTTTTTTCATCAGTAATAATAGTAAATTTTGAAAAACCATTGGTTGAATGGTTCATAAGTTATGACACAGATATCAAGTAAAATGCCATTTACCAAGATATGAAGGACCATAACTCCGGAACAGTAGTAGTGAAAAACATGAATATTACACTTGACCTCCATTTTGTCTTCAGTAACAACATCTTTAAATTTGAAACCATAAGTTGAACAGCTTATAAGTTACTGCACAGAAACTGTTGGCAGCCCCCACTATTCTTTACCACTTTGATAACCAGATTTTTCCCTAAAAAACTGGTAACAAATGTTAACTTTTCTTTCTTTTAATTTTGTTTTGCATCTTTTAGATAGATATGCTTCTATTTTGTGCAAACCAAAATCAATGCATCAAATCAAAACGACAAAATGTAATTAAACAAATTTCTCTCAATATGAATAAAAGGACATGTGGGGTATATGTCAATAATATAACAACCCACTGAGAAAAATAACCAAAAACACGTCTAGAATGCAACATACAGTCTTCCAACAATAGACATTAACTTTTATACTGTGATGATATTTAGTCTAAATTGATATCACAAATATAGTTACAGACAAAAACATTGACTGATATTTTACTGGTGATCAGGTCATAAGGTATTCCCCTGTCACTTATAATAACAAAAAAGGACAATAATCATACAAATGATATATATTAAATGTTAACTTATACTTAATACCATACAATAACTTCTCTCCAAAGTATTACAAGACAAATCTATATCCTAATCTGACTGCCAACTAGCCATTAACTTCTACATTCATATGTCTGGCCTTTATATGAAGTCTTGTAATATCACTCACAAAGGATTTCTATACTCATCTTAAGCTCAACGTTGATGATTTATGTCTTTATTTATCAAAATGTACATTTCACTTTATTCAAATTTAAATTTAAATATATATATATATCCTATCAAAATGACCTATATCATCATTTCTTCTGTGATCAGTGTTCATTCTCAAGTGGCATCTTTGTATTCTAGACTATCCTGACACGATACAAAACAACAGTTATATCTGTACATGTAGAGAAAATACGTTGAGGCAAAATATGCATCAAATGTTCTATCAATTTCAGAGAGCCAAAGTGCTGCTAGGGCTGGTACAGAATTCAATACACATTTTGCCATTATTATCTGATCATAGTAAAGAGCAAACTCTATAGTAAACAGTCTAATTTGTATTCTACAGTGTCATTTGGTCACTATAAAGTCTACTTGTCATCTGATTCCACTATAGTCTACAGTGTCATCTGATCACTGTGCAGTCTAGTGTCATCTGATTCCTGTGCAGTCTACAGTGTCATCTGTACACACTATGGTCTACAGTATCACATGATCACGTTGCAGTCTACATTGTCAACTGCATACACTATAGTCTGCAGTGTAATCTGATTACAAAACATTCTACATTGTCATCTATACCCATTATAGTCTACAGTGTCATCTATAACACTATAGTCTACAGTGTCATCTATACACACTATAGTTTACAGGTAATTTGATCACAATGCAGTCAACAGTGTCATCTGATCACTATGCAGTGTACAATGTCATCTGATTACTATGCAGTGTACAATGTCATCTGATCATTATGCAGTTTACTGTTCAGCTGATCACTATGCAGTGTACAATGTCATCTGATCATTATGCAGTGTACAATGTCATCTGATCACTATGCAGTCTACAATGTCATCTGATCACTATGCAGTCTACAATGTCATCTGATCACTATGCAGTTTACATTGTCATCTGCACATTATAGTCTTATTATGTCATGTGGTCACTATGCCATTTATCTGCAGTCATCTGCAAAGTATAGTCTACAGTGTCATGTGATCACTATGCAGTTTACATTGTCATCTGCACATTATAGCCTACAGTGTCATGTGATCACTATGCAGTTTACTTTGTCATCTGCACATTATAGTCTATGGTGTCATGTGATCACTATGCAGTTTACATTGTCATCTGCACATTATAGTCTATGGTGTCATGTGATCACTATGCAGTTTACATTGTCTTCTGCAAATTATAGTCTTATGGTGTCATGTGATCACTATGCAGTTTACACTGTCATCTGCACATTATAGTCTATGGTGTCATGTGGTTACTATGCCGTTTATCTGCAGTCATATGCGCATTATAGTCTATGGTGTCATGTGGTCATTATGCAGTTTACAGTGTCATCTAAACATTATAATCTATGGTGTCATGTGATCACTATGCAGTTTACAGTGTCATCTAAACATTATAGTCTATGGTGTTATGTGATCACTATGCAGTTTACATTGTCATCTGCACATTATAGTCTATGGTGTCATGTGATCACTATGCGGTTTATGTGCAGTCATATGCACATTATAGTCTATGGTGTCATGTGGTCATTATGCAGTTTACAGTGTCATCTAAACATTATAGTCTATGGTGTCATGTGATTACTATGCAGTTTAGTGTCATCTAAACATTATAGTCTATTGTGCCATGTGATCACTATGCAGTTTACATTGTCATCTGCACATTATAGTCTATGGTGTTATGTGATCACTATGCAGTTTACATTGTCATCTGCACATTATAGTCTATGGTGTCATGTGGTTACTATGCGGTTTATGTGCAGTCATATGCACATTATAGTCTACAGTGTCATGTGATCACTATGCAGTTTACATTATCATCTGCACATTATAATCTATGGTGTTATGTGATCGCTATGCAGCCTACATTGTCATCTGTTCACACTATAGTCTGCATTGTCATTTGTACACATAATAGTTTATACTGTCACCTGATCACTATGCAGTCTACAATATCATCTGTACACACTATAGTTTACAGTGTCATCTGATAATTATACAGTCTACAATGTCATCTGTACACACAAAAGCCTACAGTGTCATTTGTACACTCAATAGTCTATAGTATTATTGGTACACTCTAGATAGATATAAGAAGATGTGGTATGAGTGCCAATGAGACAACTCTCCATCCAAGTCAAAATTTATAAATGTAAACCATTATAGGTCAAAGTACGGTCTTCAACACGGAGCCTAGGCTCACATCTAGAGTCTAGTGTCATAGTGGTACAATAGCAAAAAAAAAAAAGGGCAAAGTCCCAAAACTCAATGACTGAATCAAAAGGATGGTATAATATGGTCAACAACATATGATAGCAAACAATCCTAACAAGTATAAGAGCTTTCTGTCAAATGGTCTCAGAGGTGTTGCAAAAGGTGTCAATGTAAAAGAATAGACCAAAAAAAGAAGTCAAATAACTCCTGCAAAAAGTCTAAGCCAAAGGATAATATGAATATGACTAATCTACCGAGTATAAAAAGTTTTCTGGCAAACCGTCTCCGAGTATTGTTATAGTACGGATGGACAGAGGAAGACTGTTACTATATTTCTTGCAAAGTGAGTGATAGAGGATGAAATGAATTATCACAGGGCCTTTTGTAGCTTATTATTTATTGTGGGTTTTGCTCATTGTTGGAATGGTGTCTTGTAGTTGTTTACATCATTGCCCTTTACGTTTGACTGTCTGTCCTAAATAATAAAGAAGATATCAATAAAAAAAAAAAAATAACCTGATTATTTATTTACTTTTAACTGGCAGTTATTTACATCCAAATACTATATTCTACATTAAACAGACATGTTCACACTTCCAAAAAGTTAGACTGTTACTATAGTCTGATTAATCATATTATTTGATCATTTCCATGAAAGGTGCCTAATTATCAGTCACAAAACTATCTGGGACCTATCAACAATAGCTCTTTTCCTCATTAGAGGACATGTGTTCCAAATAACATGTAGTTCATGTCATTAAACATTAAACTGGAATTTCTCTGCTAAAATCCTTTTTCATATTCATATCTTGTTTTCGAAAAAAAAAACCCATCTATAATCAATATTTTCCTTTAAAACTTATTAAAAACTGATCCAATTAGTATGCTTTTTCAATAAACATTCTAAAGTCAGATTATAATAAGAATATGATATGCCCATTGACCATGGCACCCTATCACATAGCTTTACTGATCGTGAATAAGAAAGTTATATACACTTTTAAAGTAATCATCAAACCCTGATTTTGTCCTTTGTTATGAACAGCTATCATCCTAACATATGCTTTGATGAAGTTGCCTGGATTACTACCTCTCCTTAGAGACCTAATGACAACTTATAACATAATTATTGAACTATGAAACTGAGTTCAAACCATATATTAAATATTTATTTTGATTATTTCATTATAGGGGGTAAAGTTATATTGAAATATCAAATTTGCTTCTGATTAAGTGCCTTTTACCACAAACTTAACAAAAAACTTAACCATGATCAATGAATCAAGAAATTAAAATCATCTTCAGAACCTATGTAGATAGTTTATGTCTTAGTGTATTCTTAGATGAAGTTATATTGTAATATCATACCTCCCTAAATAAACCTAAAACTTAATACTAACCACTCAACCATAAAATTGAGGTCATACTTTAACTATCTTATTGACCAAACAGTTCATACCTTGATGTATAATGTGATGAAGAAACATTGTAATATCTTATTTACATCTCATTACACTACCTTAAATCTCAATCTGAATCAAAATCTGAACTATTATCAGTGAATCCTGAAATTGTGGAGCCATCCTTTCTGCCTATAATTTGGTTAGTTCATTAGTCTTGATGTATTCTGTAATGAACTTACATCTAGATATTACCATCGACTATATACACATCCGATTATCTTTAAATGAGTTCTTAAGCGGGCGTATAATACAGTTTTGATCCCACAGTCAATTTTTAACAAAATTTTTCATACAATCTGCTTTTAAACAAGTCAATTCAAATATGTAATAAAAAAATATACCTTCATGCGCTACTTTTAGAGATAAACAGGTTTGAAATTTTAGACATTTACTCATAATTTGGGTTTCTTGGAAATTTCTTTTCATTGGACAGCTAATGATTAAAATCAGTTGAAAATATATCTTTTTCTCGATATATAGTTTGATGTTAGGGAAACAACATTTTACATTAGGGATGTCATTACCTCTCCTTTTCTATATTGTATGGCCTTAATGAAACTTGTTACTTAAGCTTGAGGTCAAGGTCACATTATCTTTAGGAAACCCATTTTGGATAGTTGTTATTTTGATGAATGGGGGAGTTACATTGTAATTTTACACCAACTTTACACCAAGCTACTCAAACCTTAAACTTAATCAAAAACATCGCCTGGAGTGGGACAGATATAAGACATGTTAATAAAACTTGCAATATGAGGAATACTAAATGTCACTGACATCCTGTAAAACTTACACAAAACTTAATAATTGTCCACATCTATAGACTAGTACTGTACTACATGTACAATGTAGATGGAATAACATACATAGTTTTTGCCTTCTATAATGTAATTGGGATAAAACACTATTTTCTTTATTTCTATGCAAACACGGACATGTAACCAGACTTACCAGTATACATGTACTAGAAGTGTATATAGCGCTTTAAACTAATTCTTATTAAAACATTTTAATCTTATTAAAACTGATTATACTTCATACAAAGGTTAATTCTGCTCTTTTTTGTTTCTGCTTATGTGAATTACTACTTGAAATAACTCCTGACTTTAATTTTATGATTTGAACTTTTATGTGTCCAAGTTACTAGTAAACAATGTAAAGCTTCGTCCTAATTATTAGCACTTTCAGATGTTCTAATTTTTTCTTCATAAAAGATTAATAAAGATTACCATAATATTATTACTATATATAAATGATCAAGATATCAATTAGGTTGACCAAAACAAGATAATGAACTAGGATTTTATACCTCAACTTCCGGCTCAAAACTCAAAAATATATTTTGTAGATTAATAACTTTTTAGTACAGTATTTTTTAGTTATATAATCTTTAATCAGAACACATCCATGAAATTCCATGCCTGCCACTGAATTAAAATAGCATGTATACATTAAATATCAGGATTGCAAACTTTTCTAATATAAGAAGCATTAGGTGGAAAGGATCCTTCAGGAGCAATGGATTTCTATTCAGAAAGAGATATACATCAATGTGACAATGTTCATCTCACTACACACACGTACCATACAAAGAAAGGTTAAGCTGTGCATATTTTGTCTAACAATATATTATGATCTCATATGACCAATAAACATTAAATCTTTTACAACATCAAAACTTACATCTAAAGCAGAAATGTATTAAATTGTCTTACGTAGGCCTGAATAAAATGTCAAACAAGCAAGTATACTTAAGCATTTATAGATAAATTCAACATTATTATATAGCCCTAGTCATGGCAACCAAGGGAGTTTGAGTAGAAGGTTTTATATTTTATAGGCAAAGTATTAAAATACATATTTAATTTAATATCCCTATAAATATTGAGACAAATTGTACATTTAACTCTTCAATATATGACAATGAAACATTTAACACGAATCACTAACAACAGAAACTTCATACAAAATCAATTTCCATCAAAACCATAAAATACACCTCTTTTAATCTGTAGGTGTCTATCAATAGCTACTTACTAAGGTTAAAAACAGTCAAGTCCCTCTAAAATAATTAGATGTCTACACAAAAATTACTGAATATAACAACCTTATCCTGTTGCATTCTAAAAATACAAAATTGTGGTATGGTTGAGTTAAAAGAAAAAAAAAATTTAAGAAAATTATGATTACAATTTCCTTTCAATTACAATTTTATAAGTATTTATGAGGGATCAAATTTGTTACTTTTTGTCTCATCAATTTAGAAACAATAATTATGTTGTCTTGAATGTATTAGGTTGAAAATATAAAGATATGGCTGAAATTTTGTGTAATCATTCAGAACTAGTTATTTCCACCATGTTGATAATTCTGGACAGTCAAAACAGAATGGACAAGAGGCTATAAAATTTACAGAGTTGGGAAGTGCTATTTTGCAGGTTGCGGGTTGCGAGTTGCATGTTGCGGGTTGCAGGTCACACATATTAATATTATATATGTAAAAAGGTCATTTCAGGGGAATGAATACATATAAAATCTACCCCATGACTGATAAATTTACAAATTATTTCTTACAGTACACATAGGGAAGAAGTTGTTTGTCAGTTATCAGTTGTCAGTGAGAGTCTTGCATAAATAAGCTGCATTCTGCAGGATTTTTTCATGTTTAGAAACATAAAAGTTACTGCAAAGACATTTCAAATGTATTAGTTGTTCTTTTGGACTACCTGACATATCTGAATTTGTTTCATTAATAAAATTAGTAAGAGATAAATAAACTACATTGCTTCTCTGACGGCATACCAATAGGTGCTAACATGTTGCACATAAGATGCTCACGTTAGAAACTAACATGACTGCAAATTAGGTGAGCATTTTGTGAGCAAAAAATTTGCACATATTAAACTAACCTAATTTGCATGAGGTTTGAAATGCACCAATGAGCATTATGATTTTTTTGGGCACATATGAACTACCAAACTGCACATGTGAGCAATCTGATTTGCATACAATTCTTACTTGCATCTCATGTGCTTCACATGTGAAACTTATGTGCTTTTGTTAGCAATTTCTGTACAGAAATTTAATTTATTACTGTATCCTTAGATAAGACTAAATGGTCACAGTCATTGTAATAATCTACTATGAGATAAGGTACTGCAATGTAACTTCTTTTGACTATCAATAAATAACTACAAAATTCAACTTCTTTATACAATTAATCTGATTCTGCTTAAAAATTCGTAAGGGTTCCGCGGAACCCAGTGTCTCGCCTACTTTTGCTGTTAATCGCAGGCTCAACAAAAATGAGGAAAAAAATCAGTAAAAATATTCCTTTAGATACTATCTTTTGATTGTAAGAAGCTTCTGTCAAAGTTTGGTATAAATCCAGGATAGTTTATGAATCTAATAAATGTTTTAAAAACTTTAACTGCAGACTGTATGTAATGTTAACTGGAAGAAAACTAAGTCCATTTATAAGTAAAATATGGATAAACAGGTACAAAATTTTAACAAAATTTCCTTCTAGATACTAGCTTTTGATCATTAACAAGCTTCTGTCCAAGTTTGGTACAAATCCAGGATAGTTTAAGAAAGTAATTAAAATTTTAAAAACTTTAACCACAGAGTGAATGTATTGTTTCCTGGCAGAAAAACTAAGTCCATTTACAAGTAAAATACGGAAAAACAGGAATTTTATTTTTACAAAATCTACTTCTGGATACTATCTTATGATCATAAACAAGCTTCTGTCCAAGTTTGGTAGAAATCCAGGATAGTTTAAGAAAGTTATTAAAATTTCAAAAACTTTAACCACAGAGTGAATATTTGTGGAAGCCGCCGACGACGCCGACGGAATGTAGGATCGCTATGTCTCGCTTTTTTGACTAAAGTCGAAGGCTCGACAAAAATGGCAGCAATAAAAACTTAGTGAAAATAAGAAGTTAGTAGAACATATAACTCTGATACAACTGCAAAAACAACAACACTAGTATAAAAATAAGAAGATGTGGTATGAGTGCCAATGAGACAACTCTCCGTCCAAGACAATGAAGCTAAAGTCGGCAGTAATAGGTTACAGTATGGCCTTCAACACTGAACCTTCAAGTTGGCTCACTTCTGCTTCCTGATGAAAATTTGAAGTGCAATTCTTATATATATACATGCAAATGGATATTTTGACAAAGATTCTGTTCATAAATTGAAAGAGAGGGGCGGATACAGAAATTTTCAAATGGGAGGGCATGTCCAAGTAATTTTCCAGAAAACCCTGGGGGCCCTACAGAGTTCTTCAAATTTTGCCTAAACAGAAGGGGCAGCTCTGTTTGCCGGTCTTTTAATCCGCACTTGACTTTCTTTACTCAGTGATTCAGCACTTTTGGTTATCCCTAGCAAGCTATCTTGGTTTCTCAACTGTCAAGTCAAACTGACACTTTATTCCAGGTGAGCAATAAAAAACCTTTTAAAACAGAAGTGTGTTCAGCTGCTTAAACTGCAATTTTCTGAGAATGCATAACTGTTTGGCTTCCCCAACTTGAAAATGATTTGTCAGAAAGAGACGAAACACGATTATTAAGTTTACGTATAATTTCTCTAATACAGAAGTGACGTACTAAAATACTGATGTGTACAAAGGGGAGCGTTTTAAATCGGGTGTTGTCCTTGACATCAGGTAACATGTCAAACTTCTGAAACTTATCAATATATCCCAATTACAAGTGCACATCCTAGACATACTTTTTAAATAATCATAACAAGTGAAACAATTCGTCACATAAGAAACAATAGCAACGAAACTGATCTTAAACAAACATCTTATGACTTTGGAGAAATAAACTTACAGATAGAGGTTATGATAAGTTACAAACTGCGACAGACATTAAAGATGTGAAACACACAATTAAAAGATGTAGAAAAAAGGAAATTCCACTTACACTGGTAACTAGATTTATAACACTACAGTTATAAATCTTAACAGAGCTATTAAGAAACATTGTCAAATTTTTCAAAGAAATGAATATTGTAAAACAATATTCAAAAAGATGCCCATCACAGCGTATAAACGCAGTAAAAATCTGAAGGAGAATCCAGCAAAAACAAGACTTTTAAATAGGGAGACTTTTTAGAATGACCCTTGCTAAAAATGCAATAGAACTTTGCTAAAAAATCCAGAAACACCATTAATTAAAAATATATACCTCTAGTTAAAAGGCAATTAGTCTTTACGACTCTATAAAAACCGTGTCAAGTCTTGATATTTTAGTATGAATGTTGGTGATGAGAATCTATGCATTTGTGGAAAGTTTTACTCAAATGTTTGTTAACTTTTCTCTTTTCGAACAGAAAGTGTTTGTATTAGATAAACCCTGAGCCTGAGGGTGTTAGAATAAGTATGTGCATCTTATTTACACCCAAAGATATTATGATTAATGTAAAAAGATAGATTTCTATTATTTAGGTGTAAGTTTATTTACACCAGAATGTTGTTTAATGTAATTGAATACCCTGCCTTTAACATTGATCATAAAATTGTGTGAAGTACACTTTCTCATGCTAATGCCCTCGTGGTGTATCTAATACTTAAACCTGCAACTCAACCTGCAACCCGCAACCCGCAACCTGTATTTTAGACAATTTCAACTGAAGTTTGTCATACTCATATCATTGTTATTGTTAAAGCAATCTAGGGTCATAACTCCTGAACAGCAAAAGAGAAAACTGTCAAAATCAAACTTCACCAAAACAACATAATAAAACATAAAATGTTTTGGTTGAATGGTTATAGCACAGAAACAGCTGGAGCAACCCAATAAATATCTGGATTTTTCGTTGGAAAACACAGTAAAAATGTGAACACTGATTACAAAGCCTAACCAACAGAAAATTTATAGGGGCTACAACACCAACTCCCTTTGTATTTTAAAATAATAGCTCTTAGAACAGTCATTATAATGTATTTGATATAAAATGTTTATCAACATAGAAACAGTTAGATTACACTTGTTTAAATCTGGAGGATAACAAATACACTGTAAATATAAACTGTTAACACAGAGATATGGCTCGCCTATTTGTTATTTTGATAATGCAAATATTGAAATTAAAATAGCAATACTTTAACATGTAAGTTATGCAAATATTCAAAGTCAATGAACCATGACTGAAGGTACAGGGCTAAACAATCTCCATGGAAATGAGATGTGCCAATGCTAATAAAACTGCAAACCAAATACCATTGACTTTTCATAAGTAGTTCCCTTTAAACACAAACATTAACCTGTAAACTATGTAAAAGTTTCAAAGTCAATGAACCATAATTAGGGGGTCGGGTTATATAATCTCCATGGAAATGAAACTTGCAAATGCCAATACATTTGCATACCGAATATCATTGACTTAACATTAGTGGTTCATCTTAAACTGACCTAATCACAAATTAATACATGTAAACTAAGCAAAAGTTTCAAAGTCAATAGACCATGACTGAGGGGTAAGGACCAAATATTCTCCATGGAAATGAGATGTGCTAATGCTTATACAACTGCATACCAATTATCATTGACAAGCTACCACTAACGGTTCCCCGTAAACTGATCTAATCACAAACTAATACATGTAAACTAAGCAAAGTTTCAAAGTCAATAGACCTTGACTGAGGGGGTGGGGCCAAATAATCTCCATGGTAATGAGATGTGCCAATGCTAATACAACTGCATACCAAATATCATTGACCTACCACTAGTGGTTCACCATGAACTAGACCTAATCACAAACTAATACATTGTTGACGCTGCCGCCGGAAACAGCATACCTATGTCTCGCTTTTGACTCCGTCAAGGCGAGACAATAAAATCTGCAGCGATATTCTTATCTTCCCAATACTGTTCAGAACCAGAAAAAAGTACAAATGTTTGCATGTTTGGCCACAGTAGAGAGAAGTCAATGTATATTAATGATGATATTAAAAGTTTTCAATCAGTATTTTCACATACAATGTATGCTTTACTGTTTCTAATAACTAGAAAATATTGCCATTGAAATTCTAATTAATTTGTAAGTTTATTGAATATGTCTTTATTCTTATCATAGTAATTACAATTTCAATTCAATAAAAATGCCATGAAAACAAAAAAATGTTTAGTATCATTTACATTAAAAAGAAATCTTCCTTTTATTCCCTCCAATGCTTATAAGTAAATGACATGATTCAACAAGGTGAGCACTCTTGCTGATATGCCAAGTAAATACAAGATGGTTAAAGTATAAATACATGAGACAGTTACAGTGGAAATAAACTAAAACATAACGTATAAATTCTTGTAACTTGAGTTTTCCATAGAAGCCAAAATAGCAAGATTAAAAGTCTTCTACTTTATAGTCTATTAAAACTTCACTAGTATATGTGTCTTACATTTTTCTCTTTTAAATCAGCCTGCTTCTTAAAAATAAGGAAAAACACAGAAACTTGTGTGTTCTTAATTAAATAAAATCTATTCAAAACTTTGAAAGCTGTTGAAATAAAAAATACCAAAAGCAGATAAAGCTCAGATGGTAACTCAATATTACTATTTGTCAAAAACAAGAATAAAAGGAAAAGAGGCAGTAACTTAACATTCTGATAAAAACTAAAAGACAGGTTTAGCAGGTAATGATTGGTTTGTTTGTTTAATAATGCTTATCACAACCTCTAAGCAACTGTATAATATGATGGTGGTCCTTTGTACTGTCAGAGAAAACAATCCATATACAATATACCTTGAGGTGAAGCTGACAATCTATCTCCTGTAATAAGACTGAGAATATCTATCAAAACAGCATTGGCAAACTGATTTGTACAGGGAGATCAACAACATTGCACAATCACAGAAATAAATCACATTAATAAAGTCAGAGACATATGTCTCTGATAAAGTCCTTCCAAATACACATTGCACTTAATTGACTTATGAGAAAACAGTAGTAAAAGACATGAATAAATTTCACTACAGATGGCAATAGCTCATATGACCCTAAAATCAAGACTAGTCCAACTTAAATGCAATGAAAAATACATTTTACATAAGTACTAGTATTTACTATAATTACCTAATCAGTTCGTTGAAGTTTACCACAATTTTCATTTTATCACATACTCATGAATATATTACTATATTACTATAACTATCAAGTGTAAAATAAGTAAATACCAAATGTCACATAAATCTGATTAATTTATTATTTTGCATATCTATTTATTCAATATATTACTCATTTCCAAGCATGAGTCACTATGTTATAACCTAACTTCAATTCAACTTTAATAATTCTTATGAGTGACCTTGCTTTTATTCAAATAATATTTTTGTAAAACCTTCATCAACATTTGTATAAACTTATTGGTATTCTGTATATACAAATTCCCTCTTTTGTGAGTGTTTTATTATACTATGTTTGGCCTTTCATCAATTTATGCTAAAAACCTTCTTTTCAGTTATGAGTAGCTGAAGTGGCCTAATGGTCTACACAGTTGATTAGCATCAACCTTTAAATCACTTCAACAAATCATCACTGTTAAAGTAATGAGAAGTTCAAGTGGCTGACTGGTCTACACATCAACCTGTAGATCACTTCAACAAATCATCACTGTTAAAGTAATGAGAAGTTGAAGTGGCTGACTGGTCTACACATCAACCTGTAGATCACTTCAACAAATCATCACTGTTAAAGTAATGAGAAGGTGAAGTGGCCGACAAGTCAACACAGTTGATTAGCATCAACCTTTAGATCACTTCAACAAAATATCACTGTTAAGGGGGCTCGCGGGTATAAATCAAATATTTTTTTTGATATAGGATTTCGCTATATTTTTCTATAAATGAACTTTATCATATACTTAATAGAAAAATGAAATAAAAAAATGGGGTCACCGTTCATTTAAGCTCACAATCTGCCTCCGAAAGAAGCATACATTTTTGTTAAGGTACTTTTTTTCTGTTGAACTAATAGGAGAAATAGAGGTAATATCGAAATAAAAAAAGAACTAAATTACAGAAATCGCTTAAATTTTACAATAGTTTAGTTCCAGTACAGCTTATTTGAAAAAAATAATAAAAAATATAGGTCACCGATGAGTTAAAAAAGATATTTCAATTTTAATGCCACAAAATGGCATTTTTGCACCAAAGGGAGATAATTTGGAGCTTTTTCAATGATATGTACATTTTAAAAGTCATCTGGGGCCAAAACGAATTGATTTTTTTGGTTGATTTTTCTCCATATGATAAAGTAACAACTAATAAAGTAATAAAAAAAATTTGTTATGAAAAAGAAAATGTTTAAATTTTTGCTGAAATTTTTGTACCCACGAGCCTCCTTAAAGTAATGAGAAGTTGAAGTGGCTGACTGGTCTACACATCAACCTGTAGATCACTTCAACAATTCATCACTGTTAAAGTAATGAGAAGCTGAAGTGGCTGATAAGTCAACACAGTTGATTATCATCAACCTTTAGATCACTTCAACAAATCATCACTGTTTAAGTAATGAGAAGTTCAAGTGGCTGACTGGTCTACACAGTTGATTATCATCAACCTTTAGATCACGTCAACAAATCATCACTGTTAAAGTAATGAGAAGCTCAAGTGGCTGACTGGTCTACACATTCAGTTAGCATCAACCTTTAGACCACGTCAACAAATCTTCACTGTTAAAGTAATGAGAAGCTGAAGTGGCCTAATGGTCTACACATTCAGTTAGCATCAACCTTTAGATCACGTCAACAAATCATCACTGTTAAAGTAATGAGGAGCTGAAGTGGCCTAATGGTCTACACATTCAGTTAGCATCAACCTTTAGATCACTTCAACAAATCATCACTGTTAAAGTAATGAGGAGCTGAAGTGGCCTAATGGTCTACACATTCAGTTAGCATCAACCTTTAGATCACTTCAACAAATCATCACTGTTAAAGTAATGAGGTGCTGAAGTGGTTTACACATTCAGTTAGCATCAACCTTTAGATCACTTCAACAAATCATCACTGTTAAAGTAATGAGAAGTTGAAGTGGCTGACAAATCTACACAGTTGATTAACATCAACCTTTAGATCACTTCAGCAAATCACCTCTTTGAAAGTTATAAATAGCTGAAGTGGCCTTATGGTCTACACAGTAGGTAGTCATAAGACAACCGCTAATAAGGTTTCTGGCTTGGGCCAGGCAAATAAGCATATGGCAGGTAAAACTTGATTTTGAGATGTCAACACTCCCTTTTTTATTGTGATCAGTAGACTAAAAAATACATAAAAGATCATTCAGTAATAACAGCATAGGACAACCATTTAACTATTAAACAAAAGTAATAGATCACAAAAACATAAAACAAAAAACACTTGTTATACCGTATTAAAGAATGAATTTAAGGACAATTCCTAAACTTGTTAGCTTTATAAACAAAATAACTATTATAAGGTTGATGTGAAATACCTCTTTTCTTTAATTCCTACTGGTTGAATAATACTTCCACAATAAATTAGAAATATAATCTATATCCCTGCTGTACAAGTTTGTCAGTAATGAAAATCTTCATTGAAATCTGAGACGTTACTGCTAATACATACATATCAAACCAACTGAGAAATGACTACTCCATAATAAATTGTTATACGTTATATGTAGATATGTCTTGCCTGTATGTTATTTTGATAGTAAATGAACATGTTAGAATTAAAATTTATGCCAGACAAAAAGGAGCAAAAAGAACATCCCCAACAAGGAAAGGAAAAATCATCCTGTTAATCATTAATCATAAACTTAAGTATGAATATTACCATGAGAAAATCTAATATTATGATCTTAAAAAGGACAACAGTTACAATAATGTCAATTTAGAAAGAATGAGTTCTGGTGGATATATTTCATTGAATATTTACAAGAAAAAAAAGTTTACTCTCAGTATAATTGATACATGTATTCTAAATTAGGAACTGTGTCCTTATTTTAGAGAAAGTGAAATGATTGATTCCTGAGCAGTTATAATTCCTATCTCAACAAAAAATATCAAAGTATGGATTGCAAAATTGTGTGTTCTATGCTTGACTGCTGTTTTTGTACAGCAAAATGCAATAAGTTATCTATTGAAGAACATATTTCAACTTAATAGTTGATTAAATGTTATTTATCAATCAAACAAAAGATCAAATTAAATCAAAAATGTGAAGCAAAAAATATGAAATAACAAAGACTGTACATGTAAAGGTAATATGATCAGCCATCCTCCCTCAGTGGCGGATCCAGAGGGGGGGTTCCGGGGGTTGGAACCCCCCCTTTTTTCTTGACGATCAATGCATTTGAATGGGGACATATAGTTGGAACCCCCCTTTATCCTGGGTTGGGAACCCCCCCTTTTAAAAATGACTGGATCCGCCCCTGCTCCCTCTACCACCTGTAAGGATCATCTAAACAGCCACCCCCTCTTCTTTCACCCCCAAAACAAAAAGGAATTTTACAACTGCTTTGTGGTGACATCTGATCCCTCCCAAAAACAATGCTTTTCCTATATTTGGATTTCAAAATAGTGAGAACATTAAATAAACTGTTAACACAGAAGGTGCAGGGCCAAACAATCTCAAGGAAATGAGATATGTGTGGCAATGCTAATGCAAGTGCATACCAAATATCTTTCACCTACCACTAGAGGTTCCGCATAAACTAACCTAATCACAAACTAATACATGTAAACTAATCAAAAGTTTCTAAGTCCATATATCATTGACCTACCACTAGTGGTCCCCATAAACTTACCTAATCACAAACTAATGCATGTAAACTGAGCAAAAGTTTCAAAGTCAGTAGACCATGACTGAGGGGGTGGGGCCAAATTATCTCCATGGAAATGAGATGTGCCTATGCTAATACAACTGCATACCAAATATCATTGACCTACCACTAGTGGTTCCCTCAATAATTGACCCAATCACAAACTGATCCATAGTTAATGCCGCCGTCGCCGCCAGAAACAGCATACCAATGTCTTGCCTTTTGACTCTGTCAAGGCGAGACAAAAAATCTATTTAAAACTTTGAAAGCTGTTTAAAAAAAAAATAACAAGAGCAGATAAGGCTAAGATGGTCACTCAATATTATTGGACAAAAACTAGAGGCTCCGAAGAGCCTGTGTCGCTCACCTTGGTCTATGTGCATATTCAACAAAGGACACTCTCCAACATTGTAGACGAGAATAGAATTCATGACAAAATTCCTGATTTGTTGATCTTGGATTGCTGATCATTTAGTCTGTATAGTTTTTCTATATCTTCCTTAGTTTTTGCTCAAAACACAAAAGAGGCTAAAAAATTCCTCATTTAAGGGCAATCACTCCTATAAAGAGTGACAATCTAATAACTATATCGGCAAAATTTGACTTGTTAGTAGATCTTGCCTTGCTGATCATTTTTGTGATTCAAAGTGTCTATTTCTTATTATAATTTTCATCATATAAGGCAAAACGCCAAAAAATGTAACAATTGTCATTAAAGGGCAATAACTCCAATAAGGAGTTGTCGGAAAATTTCCTCCATATTGTCTAAATTGTAGATCTTGTCTTGCTGATCATTTTTGCTATTTAAAGTTTCTATCTATCTATTATAATTTTTAAGATATAAGGCAAAAACGCAAAAAATTGGTAAAAATCGTCATCAAAGGGCAACAACTCTATTAAGGAGTCGACTGACCATTTCGACCATGAGACTTATTTGTAGAACTTTTTTTGATGATCGTTTTTGCGTTTTAAGGTTTCTCCCCATCTATTATAGTTTTCAAGATAATAGGCAAAAATGAAAAAAATGGTAAAATTTGTCATTTAAAGGCAATAACTCCTGTAAGAAGTTGTCTGACAGTTTTGACGTATATAAACAATTGGTAAAGCTCAACATTCTGAACATTTTTGCCCAGCAAGATTTTCTCTATTTACGGTTTTCAAAATAATAGACAAATCTTGCAATTTACCCCTATGTTCTATTTTTAGCCATGTCGGCCATCTTGTAAGGCAGACAGGGTCATCAAACACATTTTTTTTTAAACTAGATACTCCAATGATGATTGTGGCCAAGTTTGGATAAATTTGGCCCAGTAGTTTCAGAGAAGATTTTTGTAAAAGTTAACGACGACGGCACAGACGACCGCCTAGTGATGAGAAAAGCTCACTTGGCCCTTTGGGCCAGGTGAGCTAACAAGAATAAAAGGAAATGAGGCAGTAACCTTACAATCAGCCAACCTCCCTCTACCACTTATAAAGGTCATCTAACCAGTCAACCCCCTCTACGACCAAAAAAAAAAGAGAAGTTTTCACTTGCTTTGTGGTGACATCTAATCCCTCCAAAAAACAATGCTTTTACTAAATTCTTTCATAGATACAAAGATTTGATTAGTAAATTTGGCTGTACCTGTAGAAAACTGATTAAAAACAGTATTTCACATCCTAAATTTTACGGTAATATTGTACTTAAAGGCCGGAAATCACTATGTGATCCGTGTAAACTCATCAATAGATATAGGAAGATGTGGTATGAGTGCCAATGAGACAACTCTCCATCCAAGTAACAATTTATAAAAGTAAACCATTATAGGTCAAGGTACGGCCTTCAACACGGAGCATTGGCTCACACCGAACAGCAAGCTATAAAGGGCCCCCAAAAATTACTAGTTTAAAACTAACCTTTAAACAAACTTGTTAGTAAAGGTTATCTTACCAATGTTGTAATTAGATCTTTGAATATAGTTTACATTGGCACTAATATCGATTTTGTCATCAGCAAATTAAAACATAACTAAATTTGTATTCTTTTCAAACGGGATGTATAAAGACACACCCACGTTCATTTTGATCTATAAAGAGGTTAACTCCTAACTATCCTACTGCCTGTCGATACATTTATTTTTGGCATTGCACAAGTCATGTCTTCTTTGACTGTCCATGACGTTAAAATACTAAATCCCTGGGATGTGTTTTAGTTGATTTTAGTCTCTGATGCATGATTTTTTATTATTGTTTTTGGCTTTTAACTAGCTGTCAGTAACTGCGAGTACTCTCAAATCGTACTTTCTTGTTTATTTGACCTGTTGATACTAATTGTAATGCTTTTTTGTTATTTCATGTTACTCAGGGTTATATCTGATCTATATACCAGCTTTGATAAGTGTTTAGTATTACTATAAATTTTCACTTCTTCGTACTATAAACATCAAAATTATTTATTTTGTAAAAATATTTCCTTTCTCCATTTGAACTGTACACGTATACCTAACAACTAAATTATTTCCATTTATCTGTGTTTATAGTAATGGCAAATGGCTGATATTTTTGTTCAAGCATATTGTTTTTCTTAAATTGTTTAACATTTCACAGTGGTATAACATGTTACTTTTATTATTCTTCCCTTAATTTTATTTATTTTGTATTTACATTGTATCATAGATCAAATTTATTTGTTCAGTGTATGTTCACTGGTGTTAATATGTCTTTTGATTGAGTTAAGCCATTTCAATTGATATTTTATAGTGTGTGTATCTATGTTGTGATGTTACACTATTGTTTCAGATAAGGGTGAAGGTTTGGTACCATTAAAACGTTTAAACCCGCTGCAATTGTTTGCACCTGTCCTAAGTCAGGAATCTGATGTTCAGTAGTTGTCGTTTGTTGATGTGGTTCATAAGTGTTTCTCGTTTCTCGTTTTTTATATAGATTAGACCGTTGGTTTTCCCGTTTGAATGGTTTTACACTAGTAATTTTTTGGGGCCCTTTATAGCTTGCTGTTTGGTGTGAGCAAAGGCTTTGTGTTGAAGACCGTACTTTGACCTATAATGGTTTACTTTTATAAATTTTGACTTGGATAGAGTGTTGTCTCATTGGCACTCATACCACATCTTCTTATATCTATTTTCCTATTTTTGGATTTCAAAATAGTAAGAACATTGCATGATTTTTAAAGAACACGAGACAAGACTTTTAAAATTAAATAATTGTAAAAATTAATTGAAATCACTAACAAGATGAATTATCTACTTTGTTTAATATCAAGTAATTAACATGCCTTACAATTTATTACAAATGTTGTCAATATTTGATTTATTTTTCATCTTCATTTGCTTAGAACACCTCAAATGAATTTTCTCTTTTAAAATATTTCAAAAGTCTATTGTGTAGTATTGTATAAACTATTTATTCCACAATTTCATATATAATGTTTTAATTATTTTTGACTGTTATATTTAAATATAAATCTGACCATTTTAACATTTTTAAAAGTAAATAACATTATATATAACACAACATTATTATAACTACTTGTTGAAATTAAAGAAAAGTTGAAAAGACAATACTTCTATATACTTACAAAAAGGTATAGTTGGTTGTCAGTAAGGTTCTAATCCCATTTTGGGTCAATATCACTATGTACATTTAAATTCAGTTTCTTTCATATCTATTAAGTAACTGTTTTTCACACTATAGAATAATCATTACATACTTTAAACAAGAAGTTTGTTTCACTATAATTTTTTTGGCCTGTTTGTTTGCATACTCAACTCTTTGGTGGTTGGATGGACAATTGAAAGTAAGGTTGATTTACGTTTCAATGGATATCGTGTCGGTAATATTACAACAGTGACGTCAGAGCTTATACCCTTTGAGAAATTAAAAACCATATATTTAAACTTAGAATTAAAAAGTTTAAGCTTTAAATAAATTCCAATCTAAAGAAAGGTTTAACAAAAGAAGAAAAAGTAATGCACAAGTTTACATTTAAATGCAACAATTGATTTTGGTTTGCAAAAATTATTTCTTTTATAAAACCCAGAAATTATTTCAAATGACATAATTTTATAAAGAAAAAATACATAGAAATTTTTCACAAAAAAAAGTAATGGATGTGTTAAACCAAACTGCTGTTCATAATTCTCACTTTCAATTATGATAACATCAGTCCAGTGAGAGACTTCTTTCAAAAGTCTTTATGCCTGACTAATCTGCAATAAAATCCTTTAAATGATTCACAATGGGAATCTAACATCTAAAATGTTTTACTAAATCAATTAATCATACAAGAATTAGATAAACAATTAAATATATTGACAGGTAAACTGCATCCTTTGGATGGTGTTCAAGTGTGAAGATAATATGACAAGAGATACAAAAGGTCTTGATAAACATCAAACTTAAGTTAAATGCAGCAGGAGTATGTACATAAAACTATTCAAATTTACCGTCTTCTGACAATTAAATCTATTCTTCTCAACAGTTTCATATTCTGAAGTCCAACATTTTATGTGCAGTAAATATCTACTGAACAGAGGCTTGGGATGATATGCCTCAAGGACATTATCAGTACACATCTTAGTCTTTCAGGAGACCTAAGCTTAACTACTTAAATGCAACCTAATTAAAATAAAGTCTGGTCAATCAAAAATATATTGTTTTACCTTATTGGCAGTCAAAGTTAAATGATTATTCTCAGTGACATACCAGTACATGTATGTAAAAGTTCTCCATCCTTTCAATACTTATATTTTAGCTTTGCACAAGGTCATGCTTTTTTCAGATTATTTATGACGTCTATATACTAAATTTGTTGGACATGTACTGACTGACATTTCAGTCTGGGAAAACATGGTTTATTTATTAGTTGTCCATCTGATGAGGTATAGAACCACTAATTCAGGCCCGGTTGGAAAGAACATACAAGAAAGTAGTACATATTTTAAACAAAATAGCTGTATCTTTGTCAATAGGTGAAATATTTAGGTAGTTTTGGTATCTAATGAAAGCTTGGGGACTTGAAAGTTTCTTTTGAATGGTAAAGAAGTATATAAAATTTTAGTAGGAGGGCACATTTGCCCTGTTGTTCAGACCAGAAGTACCTGTTTTCGTACAATCAAACTTCCGGGAACCAGTACGCTCTAATATGCAATTAAAGGTATGTTGAATTTTTCAGCACAAGTCAGGATAAGGTATAGTTTTGACATGAAATAACTGCCACTTTATTTGAACTTAAGACAAAGTAGCCTTTAATGCTTGAAATTGCAGAATTTAACATAGAAAGCAATGGGCTATGAATTAGTGATTTTATACCATGAGTCATGCCCTTTTCAACTGATTTGAACACTTTACTCTTATGTTGAGTGCTCACATACATGTTAAACCTCAACACATTCTGCATAAAGTTGCTTAACTTAGAACCAAAATAACTTACATATATAGATGCTTAAAGTACTATTGTCAGATTTAACTTACTTTTTTTCACATAAATAATTACTTGCTCTAAATATGGTCCTCACAAAAATTTACTGTCACTTCCAAATCACACTATGAAAAATTAAGTATACAGGTTTAGAAACCCTGTGATTTCTTATAAATGATTTTAACAAATGAATAAAGATTATTACATGTATTTAAAAGAGGATTATCATTATGTCATTTCAAAGAAGTCCTACCAGAAAAGCCATGTCCCATTTAAATAAATGTGAATCCCCCATTTAAAACAAATGAAAAATCATTCAGGTATACATTTCTATTAATTGTAGAGATTATTATTTCAATGTTGGAAATCATTAAATTCATATTATTTAAGAAATATAACAAATAGTGATGGATTAAGAGTTCAATATTTATTTGTGTGGATGGAGCCTTAATTTTTTTAGATTTCCTGTTTAGTACTAAAATTCCACACAATTTTGTTGCTTAAATTTTTTCTCTTATTCTATTGTTTAAAATCATTTTAAACTTTTTCCCTAATTATCCAACAGTAGTAATAGTACTTCTTTATTGAAACAAATTTAATAAGAAAATTTTGAACTTTAGTATGTTTTGTAAATAGCTACAGTAGAGTACACATAAATGTATAGTTTGTTACATTATACATACCTAGTACAAATCCACATCTCTCCATTATAATTCTATGTCTTTGCAATTGTCCATATCTTTGTAAGAGATATTTAACTTGAAATGTTACAATTTAGATTTTGTTATCATCTTGTTAATATTTTCTTATGAACATCTGCACATCTCAATTTACAAATACTAAAAAAAAAAGTGCAGTAAAGTAAATAACTATCAATTGAAGAATGAATTAAAGCACTGAAGTAGCAGTTATTTCATATCAAACTGTTTCATACATTTATACTTTATATCCCTTATTTCTAGTTTACAAACCTTCATGGAGACAGATTGCTGAAGTTCATACTCCAAACTACAACAGGAAATTTTTGATTATGGTAAATCTTTACTGACTAACAGCTTGTTGTGTGGAAATTTTCTCTTTATTTTAATATGGTTATTTGTGTTTAGAGATTTAATATGATGTAATATACATATCAAATATGGTATTTAACATCAACAGATGCTGTGTAAGCTTAGTTCAAATGTGCCTTAACAATTCGGTTGCAGATATAAATACAGCTTAGTCATTTAGTTATTTGCCAATAAATATGTCTCTTTTAATTCTGTTGAAGAACTTTAAGTGCTTCAATTTTAGCAGAAGTTTCAATTTTTATCTTTACTACAAAATATACAATTTGAAACAATTTCATCATTCAGATTTTACATAATCCCTAACATAACACACTTCCCTTCAAATAAAAACATCAATAATGCCAATAAATTGTAACAATAAAACATATTTAATGCCGATGTGAAATTAGTAAGGACACAGTTTTACTGCAGCTTTGAATGTATTTCTTTCAAACATAAAAAAAACTGAATGGTACAAAGGAACAATAAACACTGAAGTATAACTCAACACAGTAGATAAATCAATGAGTTGAAAGTTTGTGTAAAAACCACCGAGAACAACAAAGTTGTTTATCATTGTTACTATGTACAATAAACATCTTTACAACATCTTTCAAAACAGCAAATTAAAAAGTAAATACTTTGAAAAATGATAATCAAACAATATTTGCACTTAACTTTGCAAGTATTATTTCATAAAGCATGTACTTGAAAGACACATGAACAGTATCCTTGGACTTCACTTTGCACCTACCATTTCATTAAAGAACATGAAAGTGTGTATACCTACCATTTCACTAAAGAATCTGAAAGTGTGTATACCTACCATTTCACTAGAGAATCTGAGAGTGGGTATACCTACCATTTCACTAAAGAAACCGATAACATGTATATATACTATCCATTTCATCAAAGAACCTGACAGTGTGTATAACTACCATTTCACTAAAGAACCTGACAGTGTGTTACCTACTATTTCACTAAAGAACCTGACAGTGTATATATATATACTTACCATTTCACCAAAGAACCTGACAGTGTGTTACCTACCATTTCACAAAAGAACCTGACAGTGTGTATACTTATCATTTCACTAAAGAACCTGACAGTGTGTATTCATACCATTTCACCAAAGAATCTGACAGTGTATATATATATATATACTTATCATTTCACCAAAGAACCTGACAGTGTGTATACTTACCATTTCACTAAAGAACCTGACAGTGTATATATATACTTACCATTTCACCAAAGAACCTAACAGTGTGTATACTTACCATTTCACTAAAGAACCTGACAGTGTGTATACATACCATTTCACCAAAGAACCTGACAGTGTATATATATACTTACCATTTCACCAAAGAACCTGACAGTGTGTTACCTACCATTTCACAAAAGAACCTGACAGTGTGTATACTTATCATTTCACTAAAGAACCTGACAGTGTGTACTCATACCATTTCACCAAAGAACCTGACAGTGTATATATATATATATACTTATCATTTCACCAAAGAACCTGACAGTGTGTATACTTACCATTTCACTAAAGAACCTGACAGTGTATATATATACTTACCATTTCACCAAAGAACCTAACAGTGTGTATACTTACCATTTCACTAAAGAACCTGACAATGTGTATACATACCATTTCACCAAAGAACCTGACAGTGTATATATATACTTACCATTTCACCAAAGAACCTGACAGTGTGTACACTTACCATTTCACTACAGAATCTGACACTGTGTATACATACCATTTCACTAAAGAACCTGACAGTGTATATATATACTTACCATTTCACCAAAGAACCTGACAGTGTGTATACTTAACATTTCACCAAAGAACCTGACAGTGTGTATACTTATCATTTCAGTAAAGAACCTGACAGTGTGTATACCTATCATTTCACATAAAAAACTGACAGTGTGTTTACATACCATCTCACTATAGAACCTGACAGTGTGTATACCAAGTTGGAATAATGGCTTATTGATTTCTTTTCATAATTACACTTTCAATATTAACCATAAATATATGTAAAAATTACCCTTTTTCCAACTACTAAGTGCTACAAGCGTGAAAAATGGACTACTATTGAAACACATTCTAAGTTCAAGATCTTTCTTTTAAACATTCCATAGAGTTAAACAGTTGCATGACAATCGAATACATTAACTTGTTTGCACAGTAATGAAAGAGGAAACAGTACAGTGCACTTAGGTAATGGCAACATTTAATGTCACAACTGTCTGACAATGTTAACAATAGTTTCCCCATAATTTTTAATTACATGGACTGTAGATATAACAGGGTAAACTGTGATCACCATGTCATTACACTAATGTAATTTTATTTCCTTTTATATAGCATGCCCCTAATGAAGATGGATAAAACCAGACTATAAATGTCTATCACATAAACTTATTACATTAATTTATCAACACACCAACTATTTATTCTCTAGTTGAATATCATAAGATCCAGTTGTGACTGTGGACAATCCTTCAAAACTGAAAGCCAATAACATTAGTACTGCCACTTAAGTTATTTTTACAACTAGGTCTTATTGAAGAACAACATCAAAAGGCTCCAATGAGCAGGAATTGCATTGATAATGCCCAATTATTTGCCACAGTAATCATTCCAGTTGTAAGGACACAAAACTAGAGGCTCCAATGAGCAAGAATTGTATTAATAATGCCCAATTGTTTGCCACAGTAATCATTCCAGTTGTCAATCAAATAGAATATTCATTAAAACTAAATGTATCATTATCTGGCATTTTATGGACCATATAATCAAGGGTCTTATGAAGGACTTTTAAGCTGTCATTAAAAATTAAAACAAATGCTGCCACTTGAAACATTGGCTATCACAGTACCTGTTTAGGGCAATAATGTGTCAGTATAATTTGTTTTCTCCATATCAATACATAATAAGACCAATTTATAATACAATGAAACTAGAGGCTCTCAAGAGCCTGTGTCGCTCACCTGTATTTACTGATGCTTTGGAAATTATGTAAAATAAGGTTAAAATCATAATTAATAGTATTAGATATTAGATATTATAATGATATCTAAGATAATAACAAAAAACTGCAAAATTTCTGTAAAATTATTAACTATGGGGCAGCAACCCAACAACATGTTGTCAGATTCGTCTGAAAATTTCAGGGCAGATAAATCTAAATCTGATGAACATTTTTGCCACTGTCAGATTTGCTCTAAATGCTTCAGTTTCAGAGATATAAACCAAAAACTGCATTTTACCCCCATGTTCTATTTTTAACCAAGTCGGCCATGATGGTTGGAAGGCGGGGTCATCGGACAATTTTTTAAAACTAGATACCCTTATAATGATTATGGCCAAGTATGGCTAAATGTGTCTCAGTAGTTTCAGAGAAGAAGATTTTTGTAGAAGATCACAAAAATTTATGAAAAATTGTTAAAAATTGACTATAAAGGGCAATAACACTTAAAGGGGTCGACTGACAATTTTGATCATGACGACTTATTTGTAGATCTTACTTTGCTGAACATTATTGCTGTTTACAGTTTATCTCTATCTATAATAATATTTAAGATAATAACCAAAAACGGCAAAATTTCCTTAAAATTTCCTTAAATTCAGGGGCAGCAACCCAACAACAGGTTGTCAGATTTGTCTGAAAATTTCAGGGCAGATAGATCTTGACCTGATAATCAGTTTTACTCTTCTCATATTTACTCTAAATGCTTTGGTTTCAGAGATATAAGCCAAAATCTACATTTTACCCCTATGTTCTATTTTTAGCCATGGCAGCCATCTTGGTTGGTTGGCAGGGTCATCGGACACATTTTTCAAACTAGATACCCTAATGATGATTGTGACTAAGTTTGCTTAAATTTGGCCCAGTGGTTTCAGAGGAGAAGATTTTTGTAAAAAGCTAACAACGACAGACGACGACGACGACGACGAAACCGACAACGGACGACGGAGGCCAAGTGATGAGAAAAGCTCACTTGGCCCTTCGGGCCAGGTGAGCTAAAAAAGAGCTAGTGCACATGCTGAAATTTCTCCTCTCTTTTACTGATCATGTTTGATTAATTATGTTGAAAGTAATTAGATAAATATTTCTATTACAGGTAAAACATAAACTTATCATTATCAATGATCTATAAAAAAGAGGTCAAGGTCAGATGAATCCTGCTTAACAGAGAACATGTACACTTTATAATCATTCCAAAACAAATATTGTTGAACTTTTGCTTATAGTAACTTAGAATTGGGTCTAACCACTAAAACTTAACCAATGAACCATGAAAATGAGGTCAATGTCATATTAAATCAGCCAGACAGACATGTATACCTCAAAATCATTCTATACACAAAATATAGTTGACTTATGCTTATAGTATCTGAGATTTGGCATTGACCGCAAAACTTTATCTTGATCACTGATTCATGAACCGTTAAACAAGATATGAAGTATTCAGGTCTTCTACCTTCTGAACTATAAAGCTTTTCACAAATAGTTTACGCCGCCACTGCCAGCTTAGCATCCCTGTATCTAACATTCTGTAAGATGAAGTAATTTAAAATTTCTCCAAAAAATTAACAATTACTGAGTCATATGGAAAAAAGAAAACATTGATAAACAATAAAAATATGATGAGAAGTGATAGGTGTTTGTCATATACATGTATATAACAATGAAGTAATCATCTTTTGGGTTCCCACATGTGTTCTTTATTTGAAAAGAAAAAATACCTAAAAACTTAAAATGTGGCTATTTTTATTGTGTATGTTAATACCATTGACTTTTGAAATCCAGACATCAACAGAAATTTTAACAAATTATCAGTGTTAACATTTCAAATAAAGCCTTGTCACGCCCTGTCCTCTTTCATTTTCAGACAAAAGATAAGATGTACAAAAAGTGTGAAGAACAATATTTTATAATGATAAAAGACCAAGGAGTTTCCACATCAAGATTCATATAGCAAACAGGTACATCAACATGTATCTCGAACCTTCATTCAAAGTGCAGAGTTTAATGTTGGACTCTCTACCAAATATTTTATTTACCATGAACTGCACACAATAGTCTTATCTGTTTTGCTATAAAATTTATTCCGTGACGAACCAAATGAACATCCATGAACATATCTTTCAAGTTTTAAGCTAATATATTGTATAATATATTTTAAAAAAAGGACATCAGAAATCACCAAATATATTGGACAGTGCAACAGACTGGCACATTAACCAGCAACACACAGAAAACCTTTCCATTGAAAAATACTGATGTCCTTACATTCATTGACTGTACTTTTATTTCAATCTATTCTCCAATATCTAATTAGTTTCTATCTTTCAGTGCTAAATCATCATTAGTAGTTAGACTGATGTGTCTGACAACTGGCTTTATACAGTCTATATTAGTCAGGTACAATATACTCTTAATATACTTTCAACATGGAAATACAAATGGCTTTATTTTAATCAAAATTATGTTCCCTGGATCAATTGACAATTACACTTACAGTCTGTTGCTTTGTTTGATTTTCATAATCTTTATTCTATTTTAGTACTTAATATTAAAGTAAGGTGTCAATAACTTGAATAAGGTTTTCAAAGTTAAATTAGTGTGCTGAACAATACTATAATACTGAGTGTATATATAAAGCCATTACGCTTTCCATTAATTTTGAAAAATAAGATTGATTGATTGATTTATTGGTGTTTACTGCACTTTCAGCACTATTGTGCTATTTTGTGGTGGTCAGATTTTATTAGTGGAAATAGCCAGAGTGCATTGGGAGAACCACTACCTCGGTGTTGACAGGCTAGTGATAATGTTGTTCGTATACTTAGACCACCTGGCCATCGAGGCCCCTTGAAAAATTAGAAAGGATTTTTGCTTTTCATCTTTAAGCAAGAGGCTGTTAGATTGACAGCAAACCGGATTTCCCTTTACTCAAAATTGATAAAAACTACTTTTTTTTAGTCACAGGAAACAACATATCTAAATTTGAAAAGATTTCGTCAAAGTGTTTTCAAGTTATTGCACGGAAAACGCTCTAAGTATCACTTTTCACTACTTAAAGGTCTACAACCCAACAAGGATAAAAGCTAAAATTGTGAAAAATGAACTTGACCTTTATTTAGCCACAGGAAACAACATATATCTAAATTTGAAAAGATTTCGTCAAAGCATTTTCAAGTTATTGCACGGACACTGTTTGGAAAAAAAAAGTGTTTTTCATGAATACCGGTAATCTTTGCAAAATAGGGCAGTTTTGCACTCCTTGAAGTTTGAAAAAATATCACAGTGACCCATAGAGTGGGGTGCTCATTTTCGCCATAGTTTTCCATGTTTTTTGCAGTTAATGTTCAGGTTTTTATGTTTTTGAAGTATACTGATAATTCTATATGAAGATAACATCTAAAGCAAAATATTCTTAGCTTAAAAACGTGTTTCTTTGAAAAAAAATCATCTGAAAAGTTAGATTAAAGGCTATTTGAAATTTCCTGATGTTTGTCAAAGGGGGACACATATTCGCCGTTTTTACACATCTATTTAAAACCAAATAACTGCAGCTTTAAACAATATTTATCAAATCAATTTCATTATAGATGAATAGCAGACATTTCAAAGGTGTAAAGAACTGAAATTAAGGGCAACCAGTCAAAGAATTACTAAGAAATACTTCTTTGAAATCGTGTTTTATATTCAGGAAATTGGTCGAAAATCGTTGTTCGTTTTTTGGTTCTTTGCGGTAAGTGCCGAAATTTTGTCTAAGTCTAAATAATAATCATATTTGTTTTAAAAATATAATTTACCGGCATATTTCTTCCATTTCAGCCATCCTTTGAAGTTTTTACACCTCTAAATCATTAAACAGCGAAATTGTGTCCCCGGCGAATATGGGCGCCCCACTCTACATTTTATTATAATTTTTGAAAAAAGTTTGTCAAAATATATATTTTGGCAAAGTATAAATAAAATTCTATCTAAGGAAATATATAGTGATATCTACCTTAAACAATTAACCTTTAATAAAGACAGACAAATCTTTACTATTGAAGACTGAATGGAAGAAGAACACTCCATAATGCCAGTTATTTGTCCAACATGCTAACAGGTGACCTTTATCCTTGACCTCCCACTTTGAACCTAGACCTAATATCTTAATATTGATTGGAATCATCTATCTCTATAGAAAACCATTATATATTGATCAAATTGAATGCAAGAGAAAAGCTATCTAGTCATTACTATTGGCTGCTAACTTTTCAATATTATCAAATGAACTTGATTTCTTATATTAATAAAAAAACAATTGATTCCCTAGCCATATCATAGTTATCACGTTCAGTTCACTGGAGGAATGACTAGTTATAAATGGTGAAAAGTTTTTATGATGACATGATGTGATCTTGACCATTGACCCATTGGATCTGATAATAGACTTCATGATCCATCAATAAAGTTAGCAAACAAGAGTGCATATGTTGAAATGTTTCACCTACTTAACTAATAACCTCTGAATTTGAATTTCAAAGGTTTTAAGATCAAGGTTTTACTTCGGGTATAACATAAACATTATCAATGACCAATGTCTTCACAGCAGCCAGAATAGATCCAAATTTGTCACATTCTTTCACATAAATATTTAGCAGGTGAGACAAAAACAAGTTTTCATGGAACAAACAGTCACAGCAACTTTGGGAATGACATGTTTTATCATGGTTAAGTTTTCTTGCTTGGCAATATCAAACCAGCAGCTATGATTTTAAATAATTCAACTAATCCTACATAATCTATGTTTTAAAAAAAAAAATATGTTCCCTTCCTGTACCATTATCCTTACCGATGTATGCAACCTCCTTGTTGGTCAAAAACAAGGGACTGAAAATTGCAGGGTTTCAACCAAGGTTGAAAATTTTTATTATCATGGAGCTGAAAAATTCTTATAATTGCAGAAGATGTTTTCCCTCTCCAGTTTTATTTTTCTTACAATTTTAAGGTAATTTAGAGATGATAGTGAAGGTATTACTATGTGGATGTTTATTTGTATTTTGATTTTGTCCCTTGATTATAAGTCCATATATGAGGTTATGTCATAGTGTTTTGTTTGGAATAAAATGCTATACTTTTTATTATTCCTAACAAGCATTTTACTGGTTTTGCCCACTGGACAGATGTCCTTCATGAACTCTGCAGCATCATCCATGGGAAAATAATATTCATTGATAGCATAGGAATCAGCAAATCCTTCACTAAAAGGATTTGCTGATTCCTATGCTATCAATGAAAATTATGCATTCAAGTAAAAAGATATTTCTTGTTTTTTTTTTATCTGAACAAATATCATAAAATGGCACTTTCTGAACAATCCATATAATTGGAATCTAGGAATTTTACCTTTTTTTTAATTAAAACCCACATGCTTTATAAATTAAGAAAGTCTGAAACAAGAAGAAAACCCTAAATTGTTGTATTAACTAATTCAACTGGAATCCAAGACTAGAGATCCACCTTTTTTAATTGATCTTTCTTCAAGTGTAAATGCAGAGATTGATGGTTTTTGTTCCTTTAAAAGTGAAAAGGATATATTGATATATGAAAAAAAAATCTGTGCATGTTAGACATAAAAATATACATGCATTTAAAAAAAATGGATGGACAAGAGGAGAATCATGAAAAGATTGTCCTCTAAACTCTGGGGAGACCAACATGTCCAGGATAAGCTGGAAAATACATCAAAGAGAAACTGGGAAATTTTAAACAAATATCCATGAATATAAAAGACAGGATCCCTGATTTCGAAAGAAATATACATTATCATATTCTACTTTCATGATTATTTGTTTTACCAGTTCTTTTTATTTTGCATTGTAACCGCATTGGATCTAAAAAGATTGATCTTGCTTGAAAAAATATAAACGCAAACTGGTCTTTTTAAGATGGATTCAAATAAAGATAGGTTCAATGTTGTAGAATTATAAACTGGGTCTTACCCTGAGAGAATAAATAACTTTCTTTAACATTTTGTTCTGCACATATTATAATACACCTACTTTAAATGCTTCAATCACATTTTGTTCTCTAATTGACACTGTAAATTAAAATGACACTATTGAACAACAGAATAAAATAAAACGATCTAATTTATTTCTTACCATTTAAAAGTCTTGAAATCCAGAGAATTCCCACAAGTCTTATTATTGGAACAAAATATCAGCTATTTAATGGAATCCATTTCCTCTACCAGATCCTGAAACACATCACATAACAATCATTTTCATGGAAAGTAGCACAATTAAATGAGTTAATTCTGTGGGGATTATTGTCGCTTGACATCTGAAGGAGTAAGGTGAAATGACAATAACTAAACTTAATACTTACAGTTCCTATGACAAACATCTAAACAAACACATCTTTTTATTATTGTTTTTTTTTTTATTAAACTCAGCTACCAAATTAGATTTTAAGATTATTTTATCAATAATAGTTGTTTCAATTGTGTCTACATTTCATCTGAACTACTTGGTTTTATAATTCTTCCATCTCTACTCCCTCTATTGAAAATCATTTCATAAAACTTATTTGTGCATAATGCAAACTCATTGAAAACAACTTACAATACTTTCAAAAATCAATTTTTACATGAAAACCTTCAAATTTCAAATGAAAGAAATCAAATAAATTTTTTAAATGATATAATTAACCCAAGTCAATAATATCCTCTTTTATAAATTCAATACAGAAGAAAATACATTAATAATATTCTATGATACTCCTTATAATCCTAATTTCCTACATATATAGATATAAGAAGATGTGGTATGAGTGCCAATGAGACAACTCTCCATCCAAGTCAAAATTTATAAAAGTAAACCATTATAGGTCAAAGTACGGTCTTCAACACGGAGCCTTGGCTCACACCGAACAGCAAGCTATAAAGGGCCCCAAAATTACTAGTGTAAAACCATTCAAACTGGAAAACCAACGGTCTAATCTATATAAAAAACGAGAAACGAGAAACACTTATGAACCACATCAACAAACGACAACTACTGAACATCAGATTCCTGACTTAGGACAGGTGCAAACAAATGCAGCGGGTTTAAACGTTTTAATGGTACCAAACCTTCACCCTTTTTCTGAAACAATAGTGTAACATCACAACATAGAAAGACACACTATAAAATATCAACTGAAATAGCTTAACTCAATCAAAGGACATATTAACACCATTGAACATACATATCAAATTAATAAAAGTAATATGAAGTAATATGAATAACTTGACACACATAATTCTGAAAACAATGGTTGGTCAACAGAAATGTTGATGAAATCTTGGGGTGACTGACATGTGTGGGAGAATAAAATATATTAACTGAAAATGATTCTGTGTAGATTAATAATCATTTTTAATTTAAAATTTGAAAGAAAGTGTAATAATTGTATCAGAAATATGGGAATCCAAATATGTACATGTATCATTCAGAATTGTGTCCATCCCCCCAAACTTGTCTAATCCCCCAAATGTCCAGATGATGTCACTGAAATCCCAAACATGTCTAGTTGATGTAGGACGCAATAATGTGTCCTATTCATGAACGCCCAATCATGTTTATATTCAAATGTGTCCACCTTTATTAAAAAGTTATTTGTAACATCACAAATGCTTTTTGAAATCAAATCCACTCGAGAGTATTACAGGGACCTTAGACTCAAAGTGCACAAAAAGAAATCATCCATTGAGTTATTAAATGTAATTTTTCAAAGGGTGCTGTTTTGTTGTTGTAAAAAGGGGACAAAAGATCGTAGCTCTTTAAAGTGCCATGGTTCCACAATTTGAAGCAAATTGGGCTCATAATGTCAAATAAAAAGTGTGGGAGCTACCAAATTTTAAAAACCTGACATCTTCAATCATATCAAATGATTGAATTTGCTTTAAATATTACTGACGTCACAGACGAATATTAGCTGTAGAGTGTGAAGTTTTTAGAGGTTATACTTCTTAAAGTGGACATGTTCCGCCAGATAAAAATGACGTACACATTTGTGCAAGGAAAAATTTGACACGTTTGAGCGAGGTAAATACTGGACTGTTTGAGGAAAACAAAATCGGACATGTTTAGGCAAGATATGATTTTGTGGACATATTTGGGCAAAATTGAAAAGTTTGGGGCATTGGACACGTTTGTGGGGATTGACATGTTTAGAGAGTATTAACTATTACATACATTTAGCCAATTAAAAGTTTATTAACATAAGTTTTGAACAGCTACATGTAAACATGCATAGTTATGGTTTTTTCCTAAAAAATATTCTGATCCCCAATTTGTTTGATGAAAAAAAATATTCTGAATCCAGAATTTTGAAAAAAATAATTCGATTGATAGCGTCGAAAAACTAAAAAAAACCATACCCCCCTCTTGAATTTAAATGGTTGCTCCCTAAATGATTAATCTTTTATTAGCAGAAGTATTTTGGCTGTATTGTACCTATTAAATATAATCTATTCCTTCCATCTGTCTTTAAACACTGCCTTCATACTTTCTACAATGTTTGTATATACATATATATTGATATTTGTTCATTGGTGTTGTCAGTTTATTTTCGACTTATGAGTTTAAATGTTCCTTTGAAATCTATCGACTCTCTTTGATGATGGTCACCTTATTTTTGGTATATATTTTGGAGAATTCAAAATTTTTCTCAAAGATATTTACTGTTGCCTATAATTGCTTACATCCACTTCATTTGAACTTGGGTGGATAGTTGTCTCATTGGCAATCATACCACATCTCCTTACTATAATATTAACCTACTTTATGGTCTTGTTGTAACATGCTCACCTCATGACATGTTAGAGAGATTGTAGGTTTTATCCATAGAAGGGTAGAAAACAAAGACTTGCTAATTGCTGCTTCCCAGCTAATTATAACTATTCGACATTTAGTAGTAAGAGCATAATATCCAGCTCAGAGTAAGAATAATATAACTGGGTAGTATGACATGTATTTCTGCAGACTGTTATCTTAAATGTTAATAATACTGCTCAGTGTATTGATCTAGTTCAAACATGCTTCATATTCATATCACATAAACATGTTATCCTTCTGATATGTATGTAATATTTGCCACTGAATAAAATTGAGAATGGAAATGGGGAATGTGTCAAAGAGACAACAACCCGACCAAAATGCAGAAAACAGCCAAAGGCCACCAATGGGTCTTCAACACAGCAAGAAAATCCCGCATCGGAAGGCGGGCTTCAGCTGGCCCCTAAACAAAAATGTGTACTAGTTCAGTGAAAATAGACATCACACTAAACTCTGAAACATATAAATGAACTAAAATTAAAAAAACATACAAGACTAACAAAGGCCAGAGGCTCCTGACTTGGGACAGGCGCAAAAATGTGGCGGGGTTAAACATGATTTTATGAGATCTCAACCCTCCCACTATACCTCTAGCCAATGTAGAATAAATAAACACACAGCAATACACACAGAATGTTCACCTAGATCTACAAAACTTGTTCAACAAGTATTATAGGGGTAGTACTTATTAGCAATGAAATACTAATTTTGGTTGGTTATCAGTGCTTTGATATTGGGAACCATTAGTAAGAGAAACTGTACATAGTGTAGAAATGATCAGCAATTTGAAATGCCCATATAATTTCAAATGATCAAAGTAGCTCTTCATAAAAGTAATTGCCTTTGAAAGGTTTTTTTTTTTTAATTTTATTTGTTTAAGATTTGTTTGGATAATAGAATTTGAAGACCGTAGTTTATTTTAGCTTATCTAATTTGTAGAAATCACTAGATGTCACCTATCAACAGTGTCATCATTTGCATGGCCTTTTAAATTACAAACCATATATATTTAACCCAGCCATTTGAGTCTTTGACCCATTTGCTTCGACATTAAGACTCAAATGCCTTGGTTTAACATTGCTTAGACATAAAACAATTTAAGCTAATAACTGAAACCGAATCAAGATTCACTGAGCATGGGACCACTTAACTAAAAATATAAATAAATGTGACATACATGTCAGTCTGTTGTAGTCATTGGATATAATTATTCCCCATCAAACTTCCATTTCCTATCGAAGGTCGGTGGTTTTCTCCGGGCACTCCGGCTTCCTCCACCAATAAAAACTGGCCGCCACGAAATAGCCCAAAAGCGGTGCTTAAAAGTGGCGTTAAAACACCAAAAATCAAAATCAATCAATCAAACTTCCACACAATATACATGTAGTTTATATAAGGTTTACTTTTGGTCAAATTTTGATTGAACCAATGGCCAAAATATTGGATCAATCAGCTTTTTATTTGTATATATATTCTTTCTTTTTATAATTTGTTTGTCTTTTTTAAAATAGATAATTTGAAGCTATATCAATTATTTGATAATCTCTTTGAATTTTCACTATTAGTTTACAATTACTGAGTAAGAACTGTTGTAATATAAATTGCATTAACAAACTTCTTAAAAGCTTAAGAGACATTCTCTGTAAGCATCAAAATCAGTTGGCCATAGCTATCACCAGATTTCGTTCATATTATGTAATTTTGTTGACAATACCATGAAACTTTAAAAATTATGTCAATTTCTTTAAAGTTGTGTCATTGGTTGCCATAGCAACTACATCAAAATTGCCATAAATAAACTTGGCAAATTTAACGAAAATTGCAAAATAACGTACTTTTATACCCAGCCTGAACCGAAACATAGTCAAATATATTAAAAAATATGTATTGTTGAAATGTCCATATATTTACCTTTCAAATGATATATTAGGGTATTAATTTATCTGTCACCTGAATATTGAAAACAGTCGTCTGAAATGAACGAAAACAATGATTTTGCAAGAAAGTCAAATTTGTAAAATTAAGGGTTTTTGAGGAGTTTTACGGAATTACGCAATTTACATACCCTTGTGAGTATGCACATCTTAAACCTTAGTATCTGGGCTAACTTTAGGAAAAAATTGGAATGAGTAAATTGGTATGCGAAATTTAAACCCCTTTAACCGTTGCCATGGTGAATTGTTTTCAGAAAATGCTTAATTTTTGATAATTTGCCAATTAATGCAAATTATATGCAAATGAGCTATACCCTGCTGCTGATGCATATTAATTCAAATAAATCTAAGTTAGGAGATCGCGGGGTGGGGTAATTGGGGTGAGGAGTTGGGGTTGGGTTGGCTGGAATTTGCCCCAAAGTTGGTTATCAGGTGCAAAAAGTGTCAATTTTGACAATTGTTCGTCCTACTTCTTGAATTGGAAGACCAGTAGATGCTGATAGATGTATCCAACTGTAGTCTGCATGTAGTGTGGACCATAGTTAACACAACAGTGCTTAAATTGAAAATTGAAGTAAAACTTATCTTGATACATCAGTCTGAAGAAGGGCATTTGCACAAAATCCGAATTTCGATTTGTTTTACTGCAACTGGGCCTGCAACCGAAAGAAGTCGATCCATTGGCGTATTTCAATAATAAACACAATCAATTGTTAATTGCTAGTGGGTTTACACTTTTTTGGAAGTTTTAGGCTTCTGAAATGCGTGTGTCAGACATCAAAGAGAAGCCCACCCCTTAAAAACCCCAAGTTTTATCGGATTTCAATTTTCGAAGTTCGTATTTGACCTCAAAACAACCATTAAACATGAGAGACATGACAATGAATAGCCTAAGATAGAAGGAACATGCATAACCTTCGAAATTAATGTCATACAGTTGACCTCTAAAAGTATAGAGAGCCATTGGAACCCCCAAAAAAATTGTATTTTGGGTAGAGGCAGTAATATTACGGCCGGCCCGCATGGTAAGGGTTAAAAGGCCAGATACTGCTACTTCTTCAAAATTCCTATTTCTCAATCAACTTTATTTAAAGATTTGATAGCTAATTGATATAAATGATATTTGACATTAGAAATGTACTTTGTACGAGAATAATACTTGGATTTAAGTTTCACCATAGAAACTGCAAAAAAATACATATATAAGCATAATTTATCTTTCTTGTTTTAGCAAGTTCCTTTTTTTAGCTCTTTAGGATATACATGTAGTTGAATATCAACATAATATGGCATAATGCAAACAGGAAGTAAGAAATTTCAGAATATTTTGACATACATGTTACCCTATGTTCCTGGTTTTTAACAACTTGAGAGCAATTTGGTTACCTTTTCTGATGAAACTAGGCCTTTTCCTTGTCCAAGAAAACCATGTCTGACAATTTTGGCCAAAACACTCTATATCGAAAAAACAGCAAAAAATTATAAACCTATACTATAGTCAGACAACACCTGATGAAAAAGGTCAGGACACGGATCAAAGTTTAAGTGAAACATACTTAAATAAGATAAGGCTTTGATTAAACAAGTAATTGGCAAAAGGTGCAGAATACATGGAATAAAGGCTAAAAATGAATAACGGTACAAATAAATAGGCAAAAAAAAAAAAAAAAGATAAAGGATAGAGAATAATGGGCTGTTTAAGTATAAAGAATGGAGAATAATGGGCTTAAAAAATAAAGAAAAGTTTAAGAATGGTCTAAAAATATAAAAAAAATAAAATGCTTCGTTGAGCGCAGCCTGATACGACCGCAGAGGTAGAACCCTGAACAGTTGGGACAAGTTGGGACACAATGTTCAAGCTTGATACTGTCTGAATTGGGTTGTGATCAAATTTTTGATATGATATAGGTTTCTGACACAAAATAAATGTGGTCAAAGATCTATTGCGCAATACTGTGCAATTAAAGATTTCTTCTTGAAACTTTAAAAAATTAAAATTTCAAAATTTTGAAAAAATATGAACCCCAAAAATTGGAAAAAAATTCCCCTTAGAGTAATTATCCCAAACTCAATCCCAGCATTCCTTTTGTGGTATGGAACCTTGTAGTACAATTTTAGAGATCCATACACTTTAACACAAGTTATTGTATGGAACCTAGAAAATGCTTGTTTTGGCCCTTTTTGCCCCTAATTCCTGCATGTTTAAGGCAATTACCCCATACTCAATCCCAGCCTTTCCTTTGTGATATGGAACCTTGTGGTACATTTTCAGAAAAATCCATACACTTACACACAGGTTATTGTCCGAAACTGTTCAATTGCTTGTTTATGGCCCCTTTTGGTCCCTTATTCCTAAACTGTTAGTACCATAACCCCAAAATCAATCCCAACCTTTCTTTTGTGGTATTGAACCTTCTTTTAAAATTTCAAAGAGATCCATTTACTTTAACTAAAGTTATTGTCCGAAACCAAATGTGTCTTGGACGACGACAACGACATGACGACGACGCCGACGACAACATCATAGCATTATCTGAACCCAAAAACATTTTGCGGTCGTATAAAAATCAGTTATTATTTTCCCAATGTAAACTTGTACAACTGATATCATTTATTATCTCTTAAATAATCATTTGACATCACTTGAGTCTGTCATGACTCACATGTTGACCTTTGGCTTGGATCCACAAAATGAAATCATCGGAAACTTGACAGAGATGCTCCTTACACGGACCTTTTCTGAGCTTGTAGAACTTAAGGGTGATTTCAGTAAACAAGCATGAAGGCTGTCCAAGCCTTTTGATATATATAATTGATTGAACAAAACAGAATAATATGCTCTGCAAAGATCCCCATATATTCAATTTTGTTGAAATCAAACAAAGTTTAATTTTGGACCCGATTTAAACCAACTGGAAAATTGGACTCAAAATCAATATTCTAGATACATGTTAAGATTCACCATATGACAGATTTTGTTAAACTCAAACTTGGTTTAATATTTGACCATTTGGACCCTGATGTGGACCAATTTGAAAACGGGCCCAAAATAAAAAATAAAAACACAGTTTGATTCAGCATATCAAAGAAGCCTAATATTTCAATTTTGATCAAATCAAACAAACTTTCATTTTGAACACTTTGGTCAACAATGCTGACCAATTTAAAAACAGGGCCCAAAATCCAAAATCTAAATACACGGTGAGATTCAGCATATTATACACAAAGAATTCAAAACTTTGAATTAACCCTCATTGAAATTGGTCAAGAAATAGCAATTTTTACAAAATATTAGAAAAGTATTGTTTTTTCCCCTTTTCCTAAAAGGTGAGGGCTATAACCCATAAAATCAATACCAACCATTTCGAGGAGATCCATAGACTTATACGCAAGTTTTAATCTGGAAGCAAGGAAATCCTTGGGAGTTTTTTGGTACCTAATTCTTAAACAGTTATGGCCACAACCCTAAAATAATCCCAACCTTCCTTTTGAGGTATGAAACCTTGTACTACAATTTCATAAAGATCCATACACTTATACATAAGTTATTGTACTGACACAAAAAAGTGCTTGTTTTTTGGCCCTTAATTCCTAAACAGTAAGGACATTAACCCCCAAAATCGATCCCATCCTTCCTTTTGTGATACGGAACCTTGTGATACAATTTCATAGAGATCCATATTATTCTATACACTTATCAAGATATTGTCTGAAACCAAATATCTTCGGACGATGATGAAAACCGAGGTCGTATAAAACAATGATAAGAACGGCTAAATTAATTGAATCCAAACTTTGTGTATTTTATCTTAAGGAGGAATGTCCACATTGGAAGGTAAATTGTACACTGAATCACTATTGAAAATTACAGTTTGTTTTTCTTTTCAAGGGCTTTTAAATGGATTGATAAACCGACCGTATAGAATGTATCCGAACAGGTACTTAAGAAGTGTCGTTATTAGATATAAGAAGATGTGGTATGAGTGCCAATGAGACAACTCTCCATCAAGTCAAAATTTATAAAAGTAAACCATTATAGGTCAAAATCGGTCTTCAACAAGGAGCCTTCGCTCACACCGAACAACAAGCTATAAAGGGCCCCAAAATTACTAGTGTAAAACCATTCAAACGGAAAACCAACGGTCTAATTTATAGAAAAAGCGAAACGAGAAACACTTATGAACCACATCAACAAACGACAACTACTGAACATCAGATTCCTGACTTAGGACAGGTGCAAACAATTGCAGCGGGTTTAAACGTTTTAATGGTACCAAACCTTCACCCTTATCTGAAACAATAGTGTAACATCACAACATAGAAAGACACACTATAAAATATCAATTGAAATGGCTTAACTCAATCAAAAGACATATTAACACCACTGAGCATACACTGAACAAATAAATTTGATCTATGATATAATGTAAATACAAAATAAATAAACTAAGGAAGAATAATTAAAGTAACATGTTATACCGCTGTGAAATGTTAAACAATTTAAGAAAAATAATATGCTTGAACAAAATATCAGCTATTTGCAATTACTTTTAACATAGGTAAATGAAAATAATTTTGTTGTTAGGTATACGTGTACAGTTCAAATGGAGAAAGGAAATATTTTACAAAATAAATAATTTTGATGTTTATAGTACGAAGAAGTGAAAATATATAGTAATACCAAACACTTATCAAAGCTGGTATATAGACCAGATATAACCCTGAAAAGTAAACATTATATATATATATATATACCTAACAACAAAATTATTTTCATTTACCTGTGTTTAAAGTTATTGCAAATGGCTGATATTTTTGTTCGAGCATATTGTTTTTTAAATTGTTTAACATTTCATACCGATATAACATGTTACTTTTATTATTCTTCCTTAGTTTATTTATTTTGAATTTACATTGTATCATAGGTCAAATTTATTTGTTCAGTGTATGTTCAATGGTGTTAATATGTCCTTTGATTGAGTTAAGCTATTTCAGTTGATATTTTATAGTGTGTCTTTCTATGTTGTGATGTTACACTATTGTTTCAGAAAAGGGTGAAGGTTTGGTACCATTAAAACGTTTAAACCCGCTGCATTTGTTTGCACCTGTCCTAAGTCAGGAATCTGATGTTCAGTAGTTGTCGCTTGTTGATGTGGTTCATAAGTGTTTCGTTCGCTTTTATATAGATTAGACCGTTGGTTTCCGCTTGAATGGTTTTACACTAGTAATTTTGGGGCCCTTTATAGCTTACTGTTCGGTGTGAGCCTAGGCTCCGTGTTGAAGACCGTATTTTGACCTATAATGGTTTACTTTATAAATTTTGACTTGATGGAGAGTTGTCTCATTGGCACTCATACCACATCTTCTTATATCTATTAAATAACAAAAAGCATATGTTTGTCCTTATTCATTAAAGACCAATATGGCTCCAAGAGTCTAAAGAGTTCCAATATGTCAAGAGGGTGTATTGCATTATAACTACAGTTAGAACCAAAAGTAGCAACCTTGAACATTTGTTCTGAGTGTTATTTCGTTAGTTTTGATGACAAACTATTGAGGCTAAAAATCCTGGTTAGTAATTTAGACTCATTGGAACCTCTAGATTTTTAAAAATATACATGTATGATGATTCATTACACACAAACTAACACATACATGTATGATTTTAGCATGATAATTCCCTTAATGAGATACATGTTCACTAAATATGATCTATCTATTAGCAGCTGAAAGCTTTGAACGAACGTTGTTTTACTTATCCCAAACTAAACAAGTCATAAGATATCCACGCAAACATTTATATATAAAAAGGTTTTCAGTTAATGGCTATTTTAATTTTCTGTTTCATCCAAAAATGGAAAATAATTTATCACGTAGCATAGATAAACAAAAATCAATATATGAAGTTTTATACTTTAAAATGTCTGGGAACACAGTTATCGTTCTTTGATTTTCGTTAGTCCCTAGTGTGGACAGTGTCTTACTTGCAAATTTTTTTGATAGCCCTTCCAAATTTATTTCTTCATGTTTTATGCCTCAAATAGCAAGTAGGAGGATGAATTTACACAGTAAAATTTGGGTCATGAATTTTAAAGTTAAGTAGTGATTTGGTCCAGCTGAAAAAGGTTAAAATTAGCATTTTGGAAGGTGTCAAAGATCCCCTTTACATAAAATTTTCCATATTTTGAGTTAGAGCTGATGAAGTTTTCTTTAATTTTGATATAATTTGTCCCAAAAGGAGTACAACACACTGTAAAAATATTATTGAGAAAGCGCAGGTGGGATTTTTAAATTTTCGTTTATTGTCTAAAAGAAATGCACTACGAAAGAACTGTGTTCTCGGCCTTATATGACCTTGAACAAAAATAATGACCTTGAAATGATATTTTCTATTTCCTTTCCATTCATTAAAACAAACATGATGTTGTATATTCCATTTGTTTCACAATTAATATTGATATACATGAAATTCACTACTGTAAGTAAAGACAAGCAATAGGGTGTAAAAGTTAAAATCTCAAATTTGATGAAAAATCTAGTTTTTCAAATTTTATAAAAAATTCAGTAAATTTACTCATTCTAATTTTTACCATATGATTGTTGGATGTCTTGATATAATCTGGATAAAAACAAAATTTGCTGGAAAAATCGCGAAAATTGATTTTTTGAATTTGAAATGTACTATTTTAGGATTTTGGAGGTCCATAAAGATTTCTAAAACCTCCAATATAGTCTCAATAATTACATATTTTCCACTTTCTAAATTTAATATTGTTTTTTAGGTTTTGGTAGATCTTACCTTATACTTTTCATGTGCAAACAGTTTATAGATATTAAAGATCAATAAAATATTATTATTACATCACAAAAATACCAGTTTTGCCATTTTGTCAATTTCAAGCAAGTTCAGATGGCAAAATTTATGACTGTATGTTACCATGGCAACATCATATATTTTGTTTAAATTTAATTTATTTTATTTTTATTAGGTTAAGTCCAACATATAATGCAAATATGACATAATTCTGAGAGTATGAGTGGCCATCAATATTCCATATCCTTTGATGCTTTCAGAGAATGACTCTTAATATTTCAGAAGGTAGAAGACCTGTATCCTTCATACTTTGTATATAGATGCCTTATGTTATGAAGTTTCAGTCTGTCATATATCCATTGTCCTTGACCTCATTTTTGTGGTTCAGTGACTACTTGAAAAAAAAGTTAAGATTTTTAGTATTCTTAATTTCTCTCTTATTATGAGTAATAGGATAACTATATTTGGTATGTGCATACCTTTCAAGGTCCTCATGCCTGTCAGACAGTTTTCACTTGACCTCAACCTCATTTCATGGATCAGTGATCAAGGTTAAGTTTTTGTGGTTGTCCATATCTCAGATACTATAAACAATAGGTCTACTATATTTGGTGTATGGAAAGATTGTAAGGTGTACATGTCCAACTGGCAGGTGTTATCTGATCTTGACCTCATTTTTACGGTTTATTGCTCAACATTAAGTTTTTGTTTTTTTGGTTTGTTTTTCTAATACTATAAGCAATAGGTCAACTATATTTGGTGTATGGAATGATTGTAAGGTGTATATGCCTGCAGTGTGTGAAACCTTTTTTTGGAACTCGCCAAATTGGCGAGCAGCTTTTCATTTCAACTCGCCAAATTGAAATCCCACTAGCCAGCTTGGCGAGTTCCTAAAATTTTGAACTCGCCATCTTATTCAGACGTTATTGTATGTAATAAACGTTTTAGAAATAGCTTTATTCTAGGTTTACTTATATATATTTGGTTGAAGCTTTGGAGGAAGTATCTGCGATTTCCTTTCTCTTTGACAGTGTTTACGTATTAATTTTGTTCAGTGGCTTCTCATGCAGGAGTACTTGGTCAATAGAAAGGGTTAGTGGTATTTATATAATACCTAAATAGGGTATACATTTATAAGTATAATATATAATAATGTAAATAGGGTTAACAGATTAACTGAAGAATTTAATTTAATTTGTGATTTAATAAGAAATCACATTGAAAATGACATCATTAAAGCAACAATTTATGGGTTTTAACTTTTTCTTGATAATTGTTTATATATTAACCTTGGTTCCAAAGAAAATGTTGGTTTAAGAGGACTATGTAAATCAAGGACTTGTAAATTTTCTTTATCTTGAAAAGTTGTTTTAAAATGTTTATTATTCAAAAGTTGCTACTGTTGACCATAATTAATGCATTTTCAATATTTGTGCCATTAGAAAATTCTAATAACAAATATTGTTCTGCAATGTACACTTCAGATTATTTTGGTGACCTTTTCCTTCCTTTCATGTTATTTAAAACTGAATTAATAAGCATCTTATTTTCCATGCTGTTCTATTTAATATCCATTATTAGAATCAAGTTTTATTTACAGTTTATAGGAAATTTACTCTTGAATCAATCTTCAAAACGTGTAAAATTACATTGCCAAAAGGAAAGTGAAAGTAATTCTATCTATCTATAAAACACGTTTTGATTGGTTTAAGTTTTTCATACAACTGTCATCTAGCCAATCAGAACACATGTAACATAATATTTATCATCTGGGTTCCTGTTTCAACAGAAGTCACGGATAACAGTATTGATTTTGCGGGAAAAAATGTTTTGTAAACGATCTTTGGCTGGCTTGATTCAAAGTCGCCACAGAAGGGTCACTCGCCCAAGGGCGAGTTCTATTGAATCTGGACTCGCCTAATATGATTCTTACTCGCATTTGGCGAGTTGGCGAGCGGAGGTTTCACACACTGTGCCTGTCTGGCAATTATTATCTGACCTTGACCTCATTAAGTTTTCCTGGTTAAGTTTGTTTCTTAGATACTATATGCAATAGGTCAACTATATTTAAAGCATGTAATGATTGTAAGGTGTACATGTCTGTCTGGCAGGGTTCATCTGACTTTGACCTCATTTTCATGGTTCATTGATCAATGTTAAGTTTTCCTGGTTAAGTTAGTTTCTTAGATATTATGTGCAAAAGGTCAACTATATTTAAAGCATATATTTGGTGTATGGAATGATTGTAAGGTGTACATGTATTTCCAGTTTGGTTTATCTGACCTTGACCTCATTTTCTTGTATCATGTTAAGTTTATGTGATAGTTGTAGTAAAGCTTTATATTTAGGACTATCAACATAAAATCAATGGTCAGTAAAGAAGTCGAGACATTTTAGCGTGTGCACTCTTGTTTAATATTAGTGCTGTCTTAAAAGTTTGGTAATAATCACTTTTGTTGCTTCTCAAGAATTTTTATAAATATGATTTTAAATGAGAATCATTACCCAACCCTAAAAAAATAAGGAAAAAAAAACAATATCTATATATATCTATTAATGTTTCTTTTTAATAATACAAAAATGTAGTTATAATTTTCACGTTTTTTTTTTTTATTCTATACTCATTTAAAGGGCTGCTGCAGGTTAATTAGTAAATAAATTTAAATAACGAAGCCGTTTGTACGAAAAGCTAAAAGGTAAATTTCCAAATGAAATGAACAACCTGTGAAATACAAATATTTGTACAATATCTTGAAAATTATCAATAAAACAAAAGTTACCATCATTAGAATAATGTTTATATCATTGTCAGATGCAGATTCAGAGGGGGCAAGGGGCCCTAACCCCCTTCAAGGAGATACATATACGGTTAATGCAAAGACTTTTTGCATGTTCCACTCCTAATGTTGCCTTAACCCCCCTTTTTCAAAATCTTGGATCCACATCTGCTTGTTATAAATCTGCATGTGTGTCAGACCACCATTGTAAGTCAAATGCAATACTGACTTGCACGAACAACCATCTCATTGGATAAATCGGTAACGTGATCAGTGTCTTGTATTAGTTCAAGCTGTCAATCATTTTATTTATATTGCCAATTATATATGCCACTGGTCTTACTCATTGACATATTTAAACAAACTCATCCTTCGGATTGGTTTGTTTAAATATGTTAACTCTTTAGAACCATGGTATATATAGTTCCTGGCACTGTCCATTGTTGTAGGGTATATATTGTTAACTATTGTGTTTTCTATTATTTGTTTATATTATTTTCAGGCACATGTTACTTGGTGGGTTTTGTTTATAGATTAGGAAAGACATTAGATTAGACAATAGACTTTATATTGAAGCCATAATTAATCAATTAACATATATGGTGCTCTTTAGATGTCTATATAAAGATAAGGAGATGTTGCATGATTGCCAATGAGACAACTATCCACCAAAGTTCAAACGAAGTGGATGAAGTCTATTTTGTTTAACTTGTGTGTTGGGTTACTGTGTTGTTGACCAAACCGAAGTTCATCATATACCAGTAGAAAGATAATGGTACCAGACATTGGGTACGAAACAAGTTTAAAATGCTTCAAATGATTTTTTTTTTTAATTTTCAGTTCTATGTAAGATTTCATGTTGGACACACAGAGTCAATTTTAAATTTTGTAAATTTAGCATATCAATGTATTTCTAAGATAACAGTCAGTAACATTTATCATTTGATTGACTTATTGTTTGTGAAATGTCCAGTGGCAAATATTTCTTGCATATCAGTACAAGAACAAATTAACAATAGGTTACACTAAGGTTCTGCAAAGTAGATCAACTGGGATTAAATGGGAATTTCAACTTCCGCTGGAAAATGGGGGTGTGAGTGACATATAGGGTAGAAATTTTACCTTGCAACATGCAGCCTACTGACCTCTCAAAGAATTGGTGTATGGGTTCTTTCACGTGCAGAGAGTGTGGCAATCTCCCAACATGGATCATCAGATTTAAATGTCCAATTCTGACAGATTGTGACTGCTTATGCATGGGACACAGTTTTACTGCAGGAAGGATGAAGTCCAGGAATGACCATATTTCTATACCCAAGCCAAACCTTATCACAATGTAATTAACAAGTAAAATTATTCCTTTGTTTACTGAACTGTACACAACTTACAAATGTTTCCACCTTTATATTTTGTTTACTGAACTGTACACAACTTACAAATGTTTCCACCGTTATATTTTGTTTACTGAACTGTACACAACTTACAAATGTTTCCAACTTTATATTTTGTTTACTGAACTGTACACAACTTACAAATGTTTCCAACTTTATATTTTGTTTACTGAACTGTACACAACTTACAAATGTTTCCACCTTTATATTTTGTTTACTGAACTGTACACAACTTACAAATGTTTCCACCTTTATATTTTGTTTACTGAACTGTACACAACTTACAAATGTTTCCACCTTTATATTTTGTTTACTGAACTGTACACAACTTACAAATGTTTCCACCTTTATATTTTGTTTACTGAACTGTACACAACTTACAAATGTTTCCACCTTTATATTTTGTTTACTGAACTGTACACAACTTACAAATGTTTCCACTTTATATTTTGTTTACTGAACTGTACACAACTTACAAATGTTTCCACCTTTATATTTTGTTTACTGAACTGTACACAACTTACAAATGTTTCCACCTTTATATTTTGTTTACTGAACTGTACACAACTTACAAATGTTTCCACCTTTATATTTTGTTTACTGAACTGTACACAACTTACAAATGTTTCCACCTTTATATTTTGTTTACTGAACTGTACACAACTTACAAATGTTTCCACCTTTATATTTCGTTCACTGAACTGTACACAACTTACAAATGTTTCCACCTTTATATTTCGTTCACTGAACTGTACACAACTTACAAATGTTTCCACCTTTATATTTCGTTCACTGAACTGTATACAACTTACAAATGTTTCCACCTTTATATTTAGTTAGCAATGCCCACAGGAATGGTAAGTGCCAGGGCACAGCCATTATAACCATCAGGAGCCCCCTCAACCTCTTAAAAGTCAATTAAAATTGTGTGAACATATGAGTAAAATCTTAAAATAGAAATTAACTCAAACTGCAAAGTGAGTAATTCTGGGTGAAAAGTTTGACTGTACTGTCAGTAACTATCATAATACAGAGAACAAGGAATTTCAAATTTAAATAATTACCATGACAGGAAGTTATCTGTATAAGCTCTTTAATCATCTGAAAAATAGGAAATTGACATAAAACCTCACATAAACACAAAAACAGGTTATGGTATATTGATCAAAGTAAAGGCTTATTACATCCAATGGTGAAGACCATAGATACATTGATCTTTGATTAAAGGTAAACTAACTAACACATTTTTATCAATTTCCTTTAATTATAATCAGGAAACACACTTGTCATTCTGCCGATGATTAGTCAAATTACAGTAGTACTATTGTTTAAGTTTGGATGTTGTTTTTTTTTTTAAACATGACAAAGCCAGATATAAAATTGACAAAAAGTCATGACAAAACCAAAGACTGGGTATTTAGACCTGGTAAACTGAAAATATGGCAGGAAAAAAAACTTGTATTTGACATATTAGTCACTGATCCATCAATTATTTATATGAGACTTAAATCAGTAAATTGAAATATATGTAATTTTCCATGAAAACATTTATATAATAAGACCTAAATATCATAAAGCACATCATAGGAAAGTCAAGTTTTCAATTTCCTGTTATAGTATATTCATCAAGTATAAAGATCAATCTATACTTAATTGACAAAAATCATAAAATTCAATTAATTATCTTCATTGTTGTTATGATGTTACTACATAAACATTGTTTAATGTTGATTGGAACATCACCAGAAATAACTAGTATGATTCAATATAACTTGTTTCTTTTAATAAACCATCAAATGATGAATTCTATATTTCTTTTCAAAAGAGTAATAAAGTAAGATAGATAGAATCATTTAGTCAAGATTATCAATTCACCCAGGTTTCCATCTGCAAAGGTCCAGCAAATAATATAATGTCTCCAGGTTATTGCAAATGATTGTATCAAATCAACAGTTAAACAAGTGTTGTGTGTCCCCCTTATCCTCGTTCATGGACAACGATTTTTGATGCAATTAAGTTTCAATTAATTTTAGAAATTGCACAATAATTTTGAAAGGCTGCACAAATTCTGATAATATGGAAACAATAACTTGCACTGTGAAGAGACATCATCTTTATTTGATAATATGGAAACAATAACTTGCACTGTGAAGAGACATCATCTTTATTTGATAATATGGAAACAATAACTTGCACTGTGAAGAGACATCATCTTTATTTGATAATATGGAAACAATAACTTGCACTGTGAAGAGACATCATCTTTATTTGTGTTGAAATCATTCATTTCCAGACTCAGTTAAACAAAAATCACCAAATATCACATAATTAGAATTAAAGAAAGCATTTAAAAATGGTTGCAAAAAGTCTTTAAAATCAAAATAGATAAGTTTTTAACACTTGCATATATATAATAAAGAAACTGCATTGTGTTGTTGTTAGTCCAAAATTTTGTTTTAACAAGAAAAAGTCTTTTTCTGAAGATTGTGATATTATCAGCTATGTTAAACTGTCATGACTTATTTCAAGGGTCTCTCACACATTGTCAAAAGTCTTCCAAATTTGGTTTGGTCCGCATAAAAGAGGCAGAAGTTACCACAAGAGTGCACACGCTGAAATGTTTCGCCTGCTTGACTGACAATTGATTTTATGGTGATAGTTCTAAATATAAAGTTTTACTACAAGTATCTAAGAAAATGAGGTCATGGTCAGATAAACAAAACCAGAAATACATGTACACCTTACAATCATTCCATTCCATAGTTGACCTAATGCTTATAGTTTACAAAAAAAAAGACCAAAACATGAAAACTTAATTTTGAACAATGAACCATGAAAATGAGGTAAAGGTCAGATGAACCCTGCCAGACAGACATATACACCTTACAATCATTCCATACAACAAATATAGTTGACCTATTACTCATAGCTTAAGAAAAACTGACAAAAACCCAAAAACTTAACATTGAGCAATGAACTGTGAAAATGAGGTCAAGGTCAAATAAAAACCTGCCAGACTGACAAGCACATCTTAAAATATTTTTACACCAAATATAATTGACCTATGGCATACAGTAAAAAAAAAAAAAATAAAAACAGCCCAAAACACAAAAACTAACTTAAACCACGGAACCATGAAAATGAGGTCAAGGTCAGATGACACCTACCAGTTGGACATGTACACCTTACAATCATTCCATACACCAAATATAGTAGACCTATTGCTTATAGTATCTGAGATATAGACTTGACAACGAAAACTTAACCTTGTTCACTGATCCATGAAATGAGGTTGAGGTCAAGTGAAAACTGTCTGACAGGCATGAGGACCTTGCAAGGTATGCACATACTAAAATTAGTTATCCTATTACTCATAAGAGAGAAATCAACATAAAAAAAAAATCTTAACTTTTTTTTCAAGTAGTCACTGAACCATAAAAATGAGGTCAAGGACAATGGACATATGACAAATGGGAACTTCATAACATAAAGCATCTATAAACAAAGTATGAAGCATACAGGTCTTCTACCTCCTGAAATATTAAGCTTTTAAGTAGTAGTTAACGCTGCCACCCCTGCTGTCGATAAGATTACTATCCTTATGTCTCGCTTTCTGTGACAGTTGTGGCAGGCTCGACAAAAATGGACAAGAAATGTGTTTCTTTGCCAGACCAGATGTCCTGTAATAATAAGATTTTGACATGATTTATCTATCTATTGTCCAGAACAAAATTCTTGGTCCTATAAAGGCTAAATACCAGCTGTACAAAATGTCCAGTAGCATGCTGAAATGTTTGGATTGCTTTACTGAATATCAGGCAACTCTAACAACAAAGGCCTGTTGTAAGGTGAAATTTCTAATGTTTCTAAATATGCTGTTAGTTTTTGTTGGTACACAAAATGTTTTTAACTAAATTCTATGGTCCAACCACTCCCCAGAACTTCCTTACTGATTTAATATTAGATTTTTTCCTTGACCTTCATATGAATTATAAATAAGGAGATGTAATCTGAATTTTGGCATTTTTTATTTATGTGCATTCCATATTTCATTTTACATTTTTACATATTTTGATCTTAAAATGAAATATAAAGAATAAAAGAATAGATTTCCAATGTCCCCCGCGTTGCACATATTTTATCTATTAAAGGTACAAGGGCAATAACTAAAGAAAACCTTTTTTTTTGTTTTTTAAAACTTTTTATTAATATCTTAGAGAAATGAAGGCTTCAGAGCAAATGCAATGTGATTTCCATTATAATTAATATTTTCAAGGGGCATAACTGTTAAAAACATTTGATCAGAACTTATTTTCAAAAGAGTCAAAGACATTGCTGATATAAACCTATGATATAAGTTTCATAAAATTCTGGCAAGAATTGTACATATGAGAACGCTATACAATGCAATTTTCCATATAATCAATATTTCCAAGTTTCTTTTAAAAATAAATGATCAGCACTGATTTTTGAACTCGTCAAAGACATTGATGATATAAGCCTATAATATAAACTTCATAAATATCTGGCAAGAATTGTACACATTAGAGCGCTATCAATACAATTTTCCATATAATTAATGTTTCCAAGGGGTATAACTCTTTAAAATAATTGATCGGCACTGATTTTCGAACTCATCAAAGACATGGATGATATAAACCTATGGTATAAGGTTCATAAAAATCTGGCAAGAATTGAACACATGAGAGCACTACCAATGCAATTTTCCATATATATTTAATGTTTCCAAGGGACATAACTCTATAAAAAATAATTGATCAGCACTGAATTTCGAACTCATCTAAAACATTGTTCATATAAACCTATGATATAAGATTCATAAAAATCCTGCAAGAATTGTACAAATGAGAGTGCTAAGGTGCAATTTTCCATATAATTAATGTATCCAAGGGGCATAACTCTTTAAAAAAAAGTTGATCGGCTGTGATTTTTTAACTTGTCCAAGACATTACTGATATAAACCTATGATAAAAGTTTCAAAAAAATCTGGCAAGAATTGTACATGTGAGAGTGCTAACAAGACTGGATGGTATTTCTATGTCCCTTGCAACGCGTTCCGCAGGGGAAAAAAAGACAAATTTGATCACAACTATTGTTTTCGAATACTTTTTATATTTATATACTTTATCATTCTAAAAACATCAATATTCATCGATTTTAGTACACTGAAGAAAAAGACAAATAACAGACAACCTCACACTTATTAAGGTCAATGTTACAGGAATCAAGGGTCCTTACTCTGGAAAGCAGAAGTGGAAATAGTCAAAATCACACTTAACCTCAATTTCATCATCGGAAACGATATATACATGTACTATTGATTGATTGATAGATTTTTGGTGTTGAATGTGGATGATGTTTTAAAGGGAACAAAACTCCTGAAAGGCAAAAGCGGAAATCATCAAAACCAAACCTAAAAACCCCATCCCTTTTCTCAACAATGTGTCTAAATTTAAAAGAGATTGATTGAAAGGTTCTAATCATCCAGTGGCGGATCCAGAGGGGGGGTTCCGGGGGTTGGAACCCCCCCTTTTTTTTTGGACGATTAATGCATTTGAATGGGGACATATAGTTGGAACCCCTTCATCCTGGGTTGGGAACCCCCCCTTTTAAAAATTGCTGGATCCGCCCTGTCATCACACCCAAATAGGGCTGTACTACACAAATATACATATAATATTATTTTTCTAATCAGCAGATCAACTCTGAATCGGAAAGATCTTTAGATTAAAGATATCCCCATGACTATAACAATAAAATTTATTACAATCAGACATTCACTCCTACAATTCAATTAAGGTCCTATCTCCTCCCAACCCTGACTTATTATTCATTCAAAATATCTATCCCAGCTGACAATATACATCATGTATTGCTTAAGAAATGGAACAATCCAACATAAATGAATTCCATTTTATTATAATTTGGAGTCAAATATCTAAACATATTAGCCACTTGAGAACTAACCATATTCTAAATAGTATACATGTTTGTATAAGAACTTGAATGGATATTGATATTGACATACAAATATATAATTCTTAACCTGACTACGTTACTAATTTATATTGATACAATTACGTATTGACATCAATCATCGTAAATTTTCTTCTTTTAATTAAATACTAGTACATGTAACATGTTATCTTTGTTTGCATCTAAATAATGAACAATTAATTAAATAGCAAAGTTATAAGCAGTTTACTCTTATAATTATTGCAATTTAATGAACTTTGCCATGAAATGTGCATGATTATATAGCAACAGTGAGAGGGAAATCAATAAGAACATGCAGTGCCTTTTTGTAAAGAATTGTTTCCAATGTTTAATTAATTACAATAAAGTTGTTAAATCTGTCTGTATAATCCCACAATGTTTATGTTTTGGAGGTATCTGGGAAACAAGTTAAACAAGAAAAATAATCTGTTGATTTATTCCATGTTTTACCACTAAAATTATTTAATAATTTCTTTAAACAAATGTAATATTATTGTTATGGAATTCATTGGAAAACAAACTTAAAATTCAAGAAATTCCCAAAGTTATAATGCATGTATTTCTTCAGGATTTGATATCTTTGAAAATAGGATCTGAATTCCATAACTCAGCATCTTCAGTATTCAACAATTAATTTCTATTCATATTAGGGGAAATAAACAATTAATAGTGTACACACTCAATTGTCTCTCCTGCATAACTTATTATGAAAAAAAAATTATGAGGATTTTTTTTGCTAGACCCAATTTTTTTCAGCTAATAAGCAAAATGATGAAAAATTGTGATTAAGGGGCAACAATTGACTGACAATTTCATTCATTTTGACTTTTTTGTGAATCTTTATGTTGCTGGTCATTTTTACTATTTAAATCAGTGTCTAGCTATTTTAAAGCTTTCAACAGAGACATATATGTGTCTCTGCTTTCAAGATAAAAGGCAAAAGCGCAAAAAAATGGTAAAAATTTTCATTAAAGAGCAAGAGCTCCAATAACGATTTCTGCCATTTGACTTATTTGTAGATCTTGTCTTTCTAATCATTTCTGCTATTTAAAGTTTCTATCTCTGTATTATAGTTTTCAAGATAATAGGCAAAAACATCAAAAATTGGTAAAAATTGGCAATAGCTCCAATAAGGAGTCGACCGATGATTTCGGCAATTAAACTTATTTGTAGAACTTGTCTAACTGATCACTTTTTCATTTTAAAGTTTCTTTTTATATCCATTATAGTTTTAAAGGTTTAAGACAAAAATGCAAAAAAAAAAATGGTAAAAATCTTCATTAAAATAACTCAATAAGGAGTCATCTGACAATTTCTGTCATTTGACTAAGTTTCTTTATATCCATTATAGTTATAAAGATTTAAGGCTATAAAGGCAAAAAAAATGGTAAAAATCTTCATTAAAATGGTAATAACTCCAATAAGGAGTCATCCAACGATTTCTACCATTTAACTTACTGTAAATTCAGAAACTATTGCAAGGTTTTTATTTAATGCGAATAATGTGACTTGATAATTTTCACAATATTAAGAATTCGCATTCTGATATCCGATACATACATCAGAATTTCCTGAAATTGCAATAATTAATCTCGCATTTTTATCCATTCTTCAAAAAATGCAATAATAAATGCAAGCAATAATTTCTGAATTTACAGGATTTTTAGATCTTGTCTGTCTAATCATTTCTGCTATTCAAAGTTTCTTTCTATCTATTATAGTTTTCAAGATAATAAGCAAAAGCATAAAAATAATTGGTAAAAATTGTCATTAAAGAGCAAAACTCCAATAATGAGTTGACTTATTTGTAGAAATTGACAATGCTTGACTTACTGATCACTTTTGCACATTAAAGTTTCTTATATCTATTATAGTTTTTAAGGTTTAAGGCAAAAATGCAAAAAAAATGGTAAAAATCTTCATTAAAATGATAACAACTCCAATAAGAAGTCATCTGACAATTTCACCCATGTGAATTATTTGTAGATCTTGTCTTGGTAATCATTTCTGCTATATACATATATATGTAAAGTTTCTCTTTATCTATTATGATTTTCAAGATAATAAGTAAATATGAAAAAATGGTAAAAATTTGTCATTTAAGGGCAATAGATCATATATAAGAAGTCATCTGACAATTTTGATGTGAACAGAAGATTGATCTCAACATTCACAACAATTCTTTTGTTGTCAGATTTTCTCTATTTAAGTAGCAATACAGAGGAGTGTGGTGTTGCATTTTAATCCTGGTGGATTTTTCAAATATGAAAGATATTGTGCAATAAAAATAAATTTTAGACTGATGATGACTAATTAAGCCTTCAAAGTGGGTTTATTTGGATATTAAGATTGTTTTTACATGTTTTATGAGCTATTTTCTGTTTGACAGTCCGTAATTTATATTCATATCCGCCATAGGTCCATAATTTGTTGTAATGTTTACAAACACTTTTTTCCCACTAACATTTTGGCGCAAGTTTACGAAATAATGGGATGAAAGACTGTTAGACATATGATTTTTATTTGATCTTTTGATAGATACAAACATGTAAATTATAGTTTCAGAAAAGGTATCGCTCTGAGTGATTGAAATTCTACTTTTGCTTAAATGTGGTCAAATTTTGGGGAAATATCATATGTGATAACTTCACACCCCTTTTTTCAATATTCTATAGCAAATAAAAGAAGATTGTTGCCATGGACAATCAAAAAGTAATTATATTGAACCATTTTAACTACTGTAAATCAAATCTATGGAAGATACATTTTGTACTAATTACATACATATGCACATATATGACACAAACAGAGAGCTTAATTTGTCAAAAAGCAAGGAAAAGGAGATGGTAAAATTTATGTTGGGCAACTGAATACCCCAATGATGATTGTGAACAAGTTTAGATAAATTTGGCCCAGTAGTTTCAGAGAAAAATTTTGATAAAAGTTAACAGACAATGTTCACTGACTGATGAAAAAACTCTCTGGCCCTTTGGGCTAGGTGAGCTAAAAATGAAAATGACACCCACCCCCCAACCCCCAACCCCCAACCCACCAAAACCTCCCCATTTAAATATGTCTGAATGGAGATTTGACAACCCAAGGCTATGTTTTCGTGGAAAAGCCCCATTTCAACTAATGTAGTATTTTAGTGACATACTTTTCCTTATTTAACACTTATATATGCATGTCATATATATATTTATATAGTAATGAAGTAGAATTAATCAAACATACAGATGCATAACTGCAGAGAACTGTACACAAAAAAGAATGTATATATTATATATACCAAAATGAATATTCTATGGGTGTTTTAAGGTTATAAATGACTGTGGAAAAAAACATTTTTACATATTTTTACTTTTAAACATGGATGATGAAATTTATTAATCAATACATACATTGTACATAGTAAATTTGGAATAATTGGTCCTTTCTTGTATTAAAATTGATAATATTACTAGGAAAATCCTTTGTTTTTCTTGCTTTAGTCAATTAATTTATCAAAATCCTGGTATGTGGTTTTTTTAACAGAAGAATGACTTTAACATACCCCTATCTGAGTAATTCATCAATTATGGAAAAAATTGATTTCAAGGACAAACTGTTCCAATTTAATTTCAATTAAAAATTGAGCTGATGCTTAAAATAGATGTCAAATATTTGGTCACTAAGACACTATGTATCTTACAAAACACCTTTTCATAATCACTAATTATCAGAGTTTAAATGGAACTTAGAAATAAACATGCTTATAAATGTCCTGTTAACAACACTTTTCCTGTCAGAAAGTAATACTATTTAAACATACAACATTGTATTCAATTTTAATAATTACTATTAAAAAGTTAAAAAAGATTTAATCAATAGCATGTCATCATTTAGAGGTATTTAAAGGTCAATAAATGTGAACTGGTCAGAGATTTCTGTGGCTTCAAAAGTGTTAAGAAGTGACCATTTAAAACAACTTAAAATACTTATCTTCTTATATCTATTAACCTACTCAAAAGTAATAATTTGGAACATATATAATTCCTCTATCATAATATATATACACCATTTGAATTGTCAGGTCACAAGGCTAGATCCAGAGCTGATATCATAAAAGAACAGTGTTTAATGTCATGCACCAATGTAAATATTTATTTTGTCCAAGGTAAAAAACTTCAACACATTTTTTATTTGTTCTTTTTAACTTTTCATAAATATCCTAAATTTAGGAGTCATAAAAAAGCACATATCGTTTACAATGCAGTTTTCCATATAATTACATATCCAATGGTCATAACTCCTGTAAAAATAGTTGCTGATTAAAAGACTGGTCCAAGACCTTACTGATATAAACTTTGATACATGTATAAACAAATTTAACTTCATATAATTCTGACAAGAAATGTATGTCTGAGAGACAGAGCTTCAAGTCATATCAAAAGAGTTTCTTGTAATTTTTATGTTATTGTATTTATTGAACCAATGCATACATATATACTAAACTAATATAAAAATAAGAAAATGTGGTATAATTGCCAATGAGCCAACTCTCCACCAGAGACCAAATGACATAGAAGTTAACAGCTATAGGTCACCGTATGGTCTTCAACAATGAGCAAAACCTACACCGCATTGTCAGCTATAAAAGGCCCAAAAATGAGTATATATTTGTTTTTCGTTCATTATTTTGTACTTAAATCAGGCCGTTAGTTTTCTCCTTTGAATTGTTTTACATTTGTCATTTCGGGGCCTTTTTTAGCTGACTATGAGGTAATGGTTTTGCTCATTGTTGAAGACCGTATGGTGACCTATAGTTATGGAGAGTTGTCTCATTGGCAATTATACCAAATCTTCTTATTTTAATAACTTGTATGCACGTTTTTTATATTTATTATGAATCTATTATGTATTATCGATAAATAATGGTTCATTCAGAGATTGTTTATCGCAAGATAATTAACCTTAGAGTTTGTTGCCGAAGTTTACCGGATCTTGATATTGATAAACAATAAACACAGAGCATGTGGAGCACTTAACAAATAAGTGAATAGATAAAGCCATGATATATATTTTTTTTTATTCTCTGTGTGTTCCCATTTGTTAATTAAACTTTTCCTTTACAGTTGTGATTTGTTGTATTAAATTTGTCCTTTATGAATCAGTTATTACCTTCCAGTGCACGTTTGTTTTTACATTCTTTCATCACGGCTTTCCCCTCACACTTGGGCTGAGCAGTGGCCGAAGTTCTAACGAGAGGTCAGGAAGTTATGGTCACTGCATATGTTTAAATATCTTCGAATTAATGTACAGGAAGACAATAATTCAATAGCAGTACATTTTTGAAGATTTTGATAATATAAAGGGTTTTCTTTTACAAGAAATAAAATAAAGTTTATAAAAATATTACTGGAAATATAGGCTTGAGAGCACTTAAATTCACATTTCCAAGGTACATAACTCCTGAAAAATATTCGATCAGCATGATTTTCAGTATCATCCAAAATATTGCTCATGCAAACCTTTTGTATAAGTTTCATTAAAAATCCTACAAGAAATGAAGGCTTGAGAGCACTTATAATGCAATTTTTCATAGAAATTTTCTTTCCAAGGGACACAACTTCTTTAAATTAAAATAATTTTAGATCTTATTTTGCTGATACTTTTTTGTTTTTTAAAATTTCTCTCTATCCACAAAAGTTATTGACAAAAATTCAAAAACATGGGTAAAAATCATCCCTCTGAGGAAATAACTTATATAAGGAACGATTACAATTTCATGTTGACATATATTGAAGATCTTATTGTGCTGAACACTTTTGTTATTATCTGTTCCTCTCTACTCTCTATTATAGTTTCAGCAAAATATGTAAAAGAGAGTAAAAGTAAAATTCATCTTTCAAAGGCACTGACTCCCCTAGGGGGTTAACTGACAATTTAAACCATGATGACTTATTTGTAGATCATATTTTGCTGATAATTTTTTCTTCAAATTGTTGCTCTCTATCAATCATATTTTTTAATAAAAATTCATATAATGGGTGAAAAAGGTTATTCAGGGGCAATAACTCCAATAACAAGTCAAAAGACAATTTTGACTTATTGCTAGGTCTTATAGTGATTAAGGGCATACAATACAACTTTGATCCCACGGTTAATTTTGATGAAAATTTGCATACAAGCAGATGTTTGTAAAAGCATTTGGAATATCATACATGAGTATGTTCTAAATCAGTATAACAATTCTTCGGAAATAATTCATTTTAATGATTTTAGAAAAAAAAACTGGCATATTTTGCTGTTTTATTATACTTAACTATCGTAATTTTAAAAAATCATCAGTGATTTGTTCATAATAATTGGTACAAATAATCTTCAAACAGGAACATGATCAAGCCAAATGTTATTTTTCAAAAGAGGGGTTCGTGTACTCATTTTCGAGGAAATGGTCAAAGTCAGTCAAAAAATGCATATTTTCCCGATATGTCACAGTTAGAAGTCGCGAAAAATAACATTTTACATAAGCAATGTTATCAACTCCCCTGTAAATGTATTGTTTGCCATTTAACATATTTTCCTTTGACAATTTCTCTCCGTCTATTATGATTTCGGCAAAATTGGTAAACAACTACCTTTGAAGGGCAATAACTCCTATAAGGGGTCAATTGACGATTCTGATCACGGTAGATCTTATCCTTTTTTTTAAATTATTCCTGCCAAATTATGAATAATACTGAGAAAAAGTAAATCAAAGGGAGGACTGAAAAGTGGTCACATGGATTGTACTACGCCTGGCTGTACTGACGGGATATAAGGTTGGGTTAGGATGCCAGCCTACTTAAAATTACTGATGACACTTGACCAAAACAGGAAGCTGTCTAAGAAACTGCTTTTTTACGAAATTGGACTAATTTAAATAGTGATAAGTGCATTATTGTCAACAGGACTTTGGGGGCCTAGCAGATTTTGGAAATAAATATTCTGCCTACATTTAGGTGAAAATAAATCATCTTGCCTCATCACACATGAAAATAAATATTTTGACCCCAAATATTCAATATGTTCCAAAAATTTTGGCTTGCTTCGCTCGCCCCAATCAAATCGGTTTCCAGTAGTTACAGATGATCCAAAAAAGTTATGTAGTGAAGTTTTGACTTCTATCAGTACTGGTAAATTATTAAGTCAGAGATTTCGTTACCACCTATTACTGTTACTAAATTCTTCTATAGATACAAAGATTTGGTTTGCAAGTTTGGCTGTACCTTTAGAAAACTTTCTTTTTTTAACAGTGATGTTGTTCACAGACCCCGGAAATTTAGATATGATTCAGGTAAACTCATCAATTCTTTAAATAAAATTATTCTAAAAGAATTCAAGACTGTAATTAGATCTTTGAATATTGGTTTATTAGTATAAATATCAGAATATTGATTTTGTTATCAGTAAATTATAAATATCATTGTTATATACATATGCACATTCACGGTTCTACAATCTGTCGATACCTGTAATTTGGCATTGCACAAGGACATATTTTTTTTCACACTGTTAATGACATCTTTACACTAAATCCATTGGATGTTGGATGTGTCCCACAAACATGTTCAACCCCGCCACATTCTATATGTGCCCGTCATGAGCCTGTAGTTCATTGGTTGCCGTTGGTACATGTCTGTCATATTTGTTTTTCTTAAATTGTTTTGTTATAAATTATTAGGACATTAGTTTTCTCAGTTGAATTGTTTCATATTTTTCATGTTGCCCATTGTTGGGACCTTTTATAGCCAACTATATGGTATGGGTTTTTCTCATTGTTGAATGCAATACGGTTGCCTATATTTGCTTACATCCATTTCGTTTGAACTATGGTGAATAGTTGTCAAATAGGCAATCATACCACATTTCCTTATTTTTATATTGTCGGAAAATTATACCATTTTGGACAATAACTGTATTAACATCCTCTTTTCTTGGACCATGGATCCACCCTTGATTGTAATTTGTAGGCTAATATATTTTCATAGAATATCAATATAAATTATATTTAAGACTTCATTCTGACTGCTCTATTTGTTTGAAATTGAAGTTGTATGTGTATCCTCCAAAAAAGTGATTTGTACCACAAAAGTTAACTTATTTAAGAGGGTGATTTTGAGGGGGAGGAGGGGCAGTTTTTGTGTCAATTTGTGGAAGAGCAGAAAATAAACAATCTGGCTCTGGTCTGAATGAAAATAAATAATTTGACCGCCTTTGTTGGAAATAAATATTCTGACCTCATCAAATTTGCCAGGCCCCCTCAGAATCAAATGGTTGTCCCCTTATTTATTGAAAAGATATCGGACACTATAGGATAAGGATAGTTAAGCATATACCAAATTCTTATGTCTCTATATAGCATATATTTCCTGATCTTCCTTCATTTGCTTTTTACTATTTTTGCTTTTATTTTTTCATAAGAATTCGGTCCAAGTTTAGCATTGCTCTATTTGGGTTGGCCCCACTAAGTAAAAGTAGGCCGAGTATTCAATTATACCCCTCCTTTTTTTTTAATATAAAATGGTCGCCCCCTTACCACTTCACAGTAAACACATTAGTGATGTCCGATGCCCCTGCACCGGAACCTTTTATAGTAGTTGACGTCCTTTCTGTCTACGGTGTTTACACATGGGTAAAGCGTGTAAAATAAAATGGTAAATAGGTTTTTATAGCACACAGTTGCTGAACATTCATACTTAATCAATTGAAAGTGGAATTGGGTTTCATTATTGCGTATTTTTGAACAATGTGTGTTATTTTTTTCGAGCTGTATCTGTATTTGTAATCACCGCCATTATTATGACGTCACATTTGACGCACTCATTTTGAGGAATGTGGGACAACTCGGCCCGGAGACAAGTCGGACCGAGACTAATAAAACATCTCGGATCGTCAATAAGTCAACTTGGACCGTCTTTAAAGTCAACTATAATGAGTCATTGGCAATCCAGACAAAGTATTAAAAGAGGATTTGAACTATATAAATGATTATAAATTATCAAATGTTATATTTTACATGAAAATATCATTTGCATGTTGCTGAATTTTCAACTGAAACATGATTAAAAATATTGTGTGTATAATGTGAATTCAAATTTTTACTTATCTTTATCAGTTTATTAGAAAACTTAATTGAAGCAAAAAAATCTAGGTTGAATTTGTTTATAACAAAGTATACACATAGAGTTTGTGCTATTTATAAGATAACATGTTATATTTTATGCTTGGACTAATACTACAGTACTTTAAAGAGGGGTGTAAAAGGGAAAGGGGGGGGGGGGGTATCTGCACGGAAGAACGCGAAATAAAATTCAGCAGCCATTTCACGACGAACGAACAATTAAAAATTTCTTGCCCGTTGATCTTTTTACCGATTTCACGAAACACGGTGAATAACGAACCTTTTTCACGGCTGCACGTGAAATAAAAATAGCAAAACACGTTGCACGAAAATAACCCTTTACCACCCTCTTAATTTAAAATACTCGACGTTATTTACTCATACAGCTTTCAAACAACAGAAATAAACAATCTAGGGAGCATCACACAAATTCAATTGTCTATATAGACGTCTCTTCGTAGACGATCTGAGTTGTCTTTTTCGTCATTTATATTTACTCAAAATCGGCGTCAAAACTCTATTAGAGACTTCTCAAAAGACAGTCTTTTTTTCTTTAAATCATTTATTTCGTCAAAACTCAAATTTTATACTTAGTCTGTGTTGTCACTACAGACGGTCCGAGTTGTCTTTATAGACTGTCCGAGTTGACTTATTGACGGTCGAAGTTGTCTTTTTTGTAGACGGTCCATGTTCTCTCGGACCCATTTTGAGAACTACCTAAAAAAGTCATGACAATTTCTTAACATGCGGTACCATTTGCATAATTTTCCTGAAACGAAGTTTAAATAAAACCCAGGAAAAAATACTAAGACATAATCATTCTTATAGATGGAAAAAAATATCTATATGTGTATAAGAGAGGCGAAAGATACCAAAGGGACATCCAAACTCATAAGTCGAAAATAAACTAACAACGCCATGACTAAAAAGACAAAAGACCAACAGACAAAAAATAGTACACAAAAAAACAACATAGAAAAGTAAAGACTGAGCAACACGAACCACACCAAAAACTAGGGGTGATCTCATGTGCTCCGCGGAGAAGGCCGGGTAAGCAGAATCTGCTCCACATGTGGCAACCGTCGTGTTGCTCATGTTAGTACAAACCCGGTAATAAGTCTAATTCGGTAGGTCACATTCGGGGAAAGGGGACGGAATTGTAGTTACGACATTTGGAACATATCCGCTATCATCTGTGAAACGGATATTCCATAACGGTCCACCAATTCGTGATGCCGATCGTAAAATTTACGAAGGGATGATTTGGTGACTATGTTGAACGCATTTGTTCCATCGAAACTTTCGTTCAACTTCACCACTTAGAACTTTTGGTTTAATAGCTTCCTTGTGAGCAGCAACCCTCTATCAAGGAAATCATGATAGGAAATACAAGCCCTGAAATATCGGGAGATATATACTCCGTATGCAGGCGCTGTTGGAATGTTGCTACATAGAAATGGAACGTTCACAATTGGGAAGTTGAACTCATCTCTTTTGTCGTAAAATTTTGTTTTCAACCGACCCTCATTGTCAATTTCTAGATGTAAGTCAAGATATGAGGCAGACTTAACTGTATGTTAATTTTGTATCCTTTATCTCAAGTTCGATGGGATAGATTGGTTCAACATAGTTACCAAATTTTTAATTATTTAGTGAGAGAACATCATCTATATAGAGGAAAGTAAAGTTAAAGGATACTGCTAACTTCTTTCCTTTCTTCCTAAGAAGTTCCGGTATGAAGTCAGCCTCATATGAATAAAGGAATAAGTCGGCAAGAAGAGGGGCACAGTTGGTTCCCATAGGAATGCTGCTTGTTTATTGAAAAACACGTCCTCCAAATGTAACAAATATGTTGTCAATCAAGAAATCAAGCATATTGATAATGTCAATTTCAAAGAATTTTTTGTTTGAATCAGAGTGATTTTTTGCAAAGTAGGATTTATCCCTCACTAAGACAAGGTACTTGTATCTACTTTGGCCATTCTTTTTTATGAAACAAGGCAGGACCAACTCTTTCAATTTGTCTTTTAGTTTGGAATGTGGAATACTTGTGTAAAGTGTAGAAAAGTCAAATATTTTAATACTATTGCAAGATGAAAGAGTCTTAGATTGTATGTACTCTAAAAGATCTTTGGATTTTTTTAGTATCCACATCTGATTCACGCCACCTCTAGAATAGGTAGTTTCACAATGACTTTGAAGCCCGGCTTTGATTGCTGATAAAATTGATGTTAATAATTTAGAAAGAGGTTTCGTGGACCTCTTGGAAGACCCAGCAATATGCCGTTGTTTGTAAGGACACTTATATAGTTTAGGTATCCAATACAGTGATGGAAGATCCAGTTTTTCATCTTGGGAGAAATTCTAAAGGAACATAGAACAGACTTATGATTATCCAGGATTTCCTCTTTGGTAAGAGTCGTGGGGGTATATATTGAGTTTCCAAGTAAATTGTCAATACTTTATTTATTTATCAAGCAGTTTATGTAATGTGATTTACACACAAAAAATTATGTTGTTTGGGGCATTATCTACGGGAGAACAACATATATCTACAGTACAAAATAATACAATACAATACAATACAATACAATACAATACAATACAATACAATACAATACAATACAATACAATACAATACAATACAATACAATACAATACAATACAATACAATACAATACAATAAAATACAATACAATACAATACAATACAATACCCTAGTATATTTAGACCCAAATTCCAGTGTCTACTACTGAAATTATAATTTATACTTATTAAAATCCTGTACAAATCAGAATTCCGATATCTACTATTAGAAATTAACATACTGTAGAATGATACTGGATTGTACTAGATGACCACTAAAAAAGACCCAACTAGTAAAGGAAATATTTAGATTTTCATTATAATTTACCAAAGATTTATAAAGTAAATCCTTGAATATAGTCACCTCCGTTATAATGAAATAAAGTAATATAATCAAACTTTTCTGAATCAAAAAGAAAAAATGTAGGTCCTAAGGATTTATTTCACACCAGAGCCTTTTTCTTAAAGTTCTCCAATCTTTATTCAAATTCACAGTATTATAAGTTCATTTGAGGTGCTTTAATGTTTATTAACTGTATATCGCCATTTTGGATGGTAAAATAGCCGCCAGCAAACAATCGGTCTAGTTCTTTGCTTAAATCTACAAAATTCGAAACATAGTGGTCATTTATGTGTCAAACTGTTATCTAAATATTGAAAAAATACGTTATTGAAATGTATTATTTAGACTCTTTTTACACATACCAAATATCTGTGTTTGTGCTATTAAATTTCACAACTTAGCCATATAAGGGGAGAAAGCTCTTATAGTAAAAAATTTATAAACGAATGATTTGAAATTTCAATTTTTATTGTATCAAGAAAACAAGTTCGATGACAACATTTTTTCTTTCTATTTTTTTTTAAAGCATATTCTAAAACCTATCATATATTTAAAAATTCTATCTGATAGGTTTCTTTTATGCAAATAAAAGTATTTTTTCAAAAATAATCTAAGCAAAATTGAGCAATTTTGCACAACTTGTAGCTTGAGAAATAGCACGTTGATCCGTACTTTTTATTATATTTTATGAAAAAAAAAGCATTGCATGATCTTCATTTTGACAAAGTGTAAGGAAATTCTATCTGAAAAATATTTAGTGATGATTCACCTTTATAAGTGCATATGTATATTTGTTCAGAAAATAGAAATAGTTGGAAAAGTATGCAAAATGCTTTATATATAAGCTATTTCTATTACCCTAACATAGGAAGAACACATTACGAAAGGGTTTCAGAGGAAAGAAAAAAAATAAAAAATAAAACCGTCCCAACCGCCTCATTTTTGTCTACAAGTTGGATGAAAATCTACTTATTACATTTAGTTGGTCTCAAAGTGAACTTGAAATTATGTTACTACTGACAGAAGGTTATATCATGGAAGTATTATATTGACAATATTAATATTTAAACTTTTAAATATTACTTCCATGGTTATATTGAGACAGATCATCATTAATCTAGAACCTAACTAGAATCTATGACAAACGTGATGGTTCCAACTCTACAATTGTCAACTTCCCATTTCTCAGTAATAACATACCCTCTGTTCCAGCGTACGGCGTTTACAATTTGTATAATATGGCAATTTCTGTAAACAACAATCAAATTAAAACATAGAACTCTGATCTCGTTATCTTTTGTGGATTTAACGCAATCAGAGTTCTATATTTTAATTAGATTGCTTTAAACAACAAATAAATAGTCAGTATTTCAAAGGAAACTCATATGACTAGCTAACCCTTTCTGCACTAATATGAAGCAGTCTATTACTTTAACATGTACTTGCTGATACATGAGTGTGAATTTCTGTTCCATTTCTTAGTAAAACAACTGAGAGGGACCTATTTTTAAATTTTGCTCTGTACACGGTCTTTTGATCATAAAAAAAAAAATCGTTTAGGGTTCTGTGGAACCCTTTGTCTTGCCTGCATTTGCTACCGTCAGTGTACAATTGTGACGTTAATTGACAAAAACTAAGTGCATTTATCAGTAAAATACAGAAATAAAGATATTTCTTGATCTTGAAGAAGCTATTTTCTAAGTCCAGTTATCAGTTAAATACAGAAATGATTCTAAAAATCAAACTTGTTTTAGATGCCATTTCTTGATCTTGAAGAAGCTTCTGCATAATTACATTAAAAACAGTAAAATATAGGGGAAAAAATCAACAACAAAAAAATCTCATTTTTTTCTACAGATGCTGTTTCTTAATCTTGAAGAAGCTTATTTACAAGTCCATTTGTCAGTAAAATATGAAAAAGTTATTTAAATTGTAATTACTACAAATACGTGAAAATTGCCTATTAATCTTGACCTTGACTTACGATTTTGTCAGTTTTGTATTTTTTTTTTAGCTCACATGGCCCAAAGAGCTACGTGAGCTTTTCTTATCACTTGGCATCCGTCGTCCGATAACTTTTACAAAAATATTCTCCTCTGAAACTACTGGGCAAAATTTAACCAAATTTTGGACACAATTATCATTGGGGTATCTATTTTAAAATCTGACAGAGTTAGAAATGTTCAAAATGACGAGATCTTCATATTTATCAAAACTGTCAGACGACTTCTGATAGGAGTTATGCAATTAAATGACAAATTTCCAACATGGCTGACTTGGCTAAAAATACTGAGAACATAGGGATTAAATGAAAGTGTTGTCTATTATCTTGAAAACCGCTATGCAAAGAGAAAATCTGAGTTAGAAATGTTAAAAATGATGAGATCTTCATATTGTCTGTTTATATAAAAACTGTCAGACGACTTCTTATAAGAGTTACTACAATAAAATGACAAATTTTTACCATAATTTTTCATTTTTGCCTTTTATCTCGAAAATTATAATAGATAGATAGAAACTTTAAATAGCAAAATGACCAACAAGACAAAGTCTACAAATAAGTCTTCATGACCAAAATTGTTAGGCGACTCCTTATTGAAGTTATTGCCCTTTAAGCCTTTAATGACAATTTTCTGTATTTTGCCTATTATCTTGAAAACTATCAAGACAGATAGAAACTTTAAATATAGCAGAAATGATCATCACAACAAGATCTTCGAAAGAGTTAACATGACTGAAATCGTTTGTCGGCTCCTTATTAAAATTATTGCCCTTTGATGACATTTTTTTCTCATTTTTGTTGCATTTTTGCCAATTATCTTGAAAACTACAATAGATAGATAGAAACATTTAATAGCAAAACTAATCAGCAAGACAAGATCCACAAATAATCTACAATGGCTAAAATCTTCAGTCGACTTGTTATTGCTTTTATTGCCATTTCATTTCAACCATTTTTTTTGGTATTTTTTGCCTATTTAATATCTTTTATTATCTAAAATCTACAACGTCGTCAACATGACTGAAATTGTAAGTTAACTCTTAATACAGTTATTCAAAGACGATTTACAAAAAGTGGCCATTGTTGAAGATGCAGGTGAGCGACGCAGGCTCTTTAGGGCCTCTAGTTTTTGGATACTATAGGCGATAGAGAGAAACCACAAAGCAAACAAGGGACTAACAAGAGCCTCAATCACTCACCAGGTAAAAGTATGCCATTTGTTTTTGTTGCTTTATTGCAATTAGTTTAAAGGCAATACATCATATTACTAGTGTGAGAATTTGTCCTGGACCTAAAGATAATATGAGCTTTTGCCATCACTTTGTGCTGTCTTTTTTAACTGAAATCTTTTCCTCTGAAGCTACCGGGTCAAATGTTACCAAATTTCACTTAAATGTTCTATTTAGGGTATCTAGTTTCAAAATTGTATCCGTGGATTCGTACAACTAACAAACATGGCCACTGTTGCTAAAAATAGAACATAGGGGTAAAATGCAGTTTTTGGCGAAATCATCAGAAAAATCGGACTACCCATTATGGAGTTATTGTCCCTGAAATGTCTTTTTTTTTTGGCAAATTTCACATTTTTTGGTTATTATCTTGAAAACTACCACATATAGAGAGAAATGTTAAACAGTTAAAATGACCAGAACAGTAAGATCACAGACACTTGCCTCGGAAAAAAACACTATGTTATATAAAGGTATATAGGGAAAAAATAAATTTTGAAAGACAAGTGCCTGTTAGTTGGGACATATAGGGTAAGTATAATAGTCCCATCTGTGAGTAAGATCTACAAATGAGTCAACATGGACGAATTGTCAATTGCCCCATTATAAGAGTTAATAGTTAAGTTTGGAAAACTTATTTTACTCATTTTTTTGCAGTTAGAGATAAATTGTGAAAGAAAAAGTTTTCAGCAAAATAAGATCTACAAATAAGACAACTTAACCTAAGTTGTCAAATGATCTCTTACAGCAGTTATTGCCCTTGACCAATGGTTTTATCCAATGTTTTCCTTTTTTTGCATACATCATTGGAGATAGAGAGCAATTGTAAAAAGCAAAGATAACAAGTGCAATAAGATCTGCAAATTAGTGAACATGGCTAAAATTGTCAACTAGTGTAACACCTTTTAGAAGTCATTGTCGATGAAAGATGATTTTTTTTCTATTTGTGCTGTTTTTGCACAAACTATAATAGATAGTGAAAAACAGTAAAAACAAACCTGTTCAGCACAATAAGACCAACAAAACAGTCATCATCATCGAAACTTTAAACAGACTCCTAATAGAAGTTATTTCCCCTGAATGATGATTTTTTATCCCTCTTTTTTTTTGCATTTTGGTCAAAAACTCTTGGGGGTTGAGAAAATCTTTAAGAAGCAAAACAGTTCAGAAAAATAAGATCTGCAAGTAAGTTGACATGGTAAGCTAAAAAGTAGTGGATGCTAGCAATAATAGGCCTTCAACAATGAGAAATACCCATACCGTATAGTCGGCTATTAATGCAAAAATGATCAGCAGACAAGATCTACAAATAAGTTTATTTTTGCCAAAATTGTTATTAGATATGAGCGATTGCCCTTAAATACAGATTTTTTTTACCCTTTGTGTTTTGGGCAAAAACTAAAGAAGATGGAGAGAAACTGTTACTAGAAAAAAAATATCATCAATACAAGATAAACAAAAAGGATTCGGTCATGAATTCTATTCTAGTCCACCATGTTGGAGAGTGTCCATTGTTGAAGATGCACATAGACCTAGGTGACGGACACAGGCACTTTTGAGCCTATAATTTCATTTTAGAATACTATCTTGAAAACTAATAGATGAACAGAAACTTGGTGTAGTACACAGTTTTTATTCTACACAAATACAGATTTCTTGTTTTTCAGTTTCATGTAAAAATGCCAGGTGAGCAATACAGGCTCATTTGAGACACTAGGTCTTCTTAAAAATGTTGAATTTGTGAATGTAAGGAAGGCTGTTAAAATCAGCTTAAATATTCTGTATATATATCAGTAACCTCAAAACAAGTCTTCAATTTGAAAAGGAAAGATCTTTTAGTTTAAAGACTATATCATTCCTGTATTGCCAATAAGTATATTTGATAATAAAATGGTTTCAGTGATTTTGGAAGAAAATGCACATACTGGTGATAAATTGTCAATAAGCACTTTTAAATATTTTCTTAATAAATATCCGATATTCAGCTTTGAGCATTCCTGATGATAATAAATTAGAAAAGTGCTTCTGACCCATGAAATTTAAAGAGTGTTGTTCAGAGGCGGATTTAGAGGGCCCAGGGGGCCCGCCCCCCCCCCCCCTTTTCTGGGAAAAATTTGGTTGATTATATAGGGAATCACTGAAGCTTGACCAGAGCGGGCCCCCTCTTAGGAAGTCAGTGGGCCCCCACTTATGAAAATTTCTGGATCCGCCACTGTTGTTTTCATATTTTACAGCACTGGTTAGATACCCCTGCTGAATGACTATCAGTTCCCCAGGGTATCATCAGCTCAGTAGTCAGTTCTTCGGTAACAAACCTTTCTAAAATTGTTCGTTAAAAAGGTTTCAACTCCCTTGGGCAAAGTTGACCTTAGTTGAATATGGGTATTATTTCTATTAAAGTCCTTTTTGGTCATAAATCTTATGATTGGTTTTATATAATTGATTTTGAGCGTTTCTGATGAAGGAAAATCCAGAATAGCGCTTCGGACACATGAAATTTATAGAGTGTTGTCTTCATTTCTTATCAATTTTTAATTAACACACAATCTTTTCAAAGTTCACTGTAATTCAAATGAACAATTTAAAACAAATATAACTATTATCCTTGGCCACTCTTTCCCTGATAACTTTATAGTAGATGCTATTATAATGAAACTACTTCAACAGCAAATATTTCAACAACAGCAAAAACAGAAGGAATCTATAATATTAATCTTCAAACTTAAGATGTGAAAACAAAGTTACTACATTATTTTATTCACTAAAACATTTATCAATCATGAAAAGAAATACAGATATAAGGATTTATAAACAATGTACTCCCACAACCACAAATGTCAAATGAAATTGTCATACAGCATGATACAGGTCACATACATACAGAACTGATATTTTTTATCAAAATATATTTTTCCTAATGCAACCCTTACTTTCATACATGTTTTTAATCTTAATTTCAAAATTAAAATATTTATATAAAGAAAGTTTCTAATGTCATTCAAGAGATTTTAGTGTGTTTTGCTGTCTTTTTGCCAATAGTGTTCTCATCTTTAATTTATTCATTTATCTTAATAAAAAAAAGTTCAATCACTTTTGCTTGTACTATACTAATTATGAAACTCATCTTCATTTATATCATTTTCATGTAGAAAATATCCTTTAAAGAGCCAAGACTAGAAAAAACCTGTGTTTTCATTAACAACAAGTGTATGTGTATGAAAGATAAGGTCAAATATTCTACAGATATGGTTTTATTTTGTGTAACAAAAACTCACAATGATAACTGAGTAAAATCAAGTATAATAAGTTCTTGTTATGATATACAATATATCACATTGATCCTGTATGTGTCTGTTGTAACACTTGTAGCCCATATAAAAATAATTTCAAGTTACCTGAAATTGAAAAGCCCAGAAAGAAAATGCTTTCATTTGAAAAACACAGCTTAATGAGGCAAAAAGCAGCAAAATGATTGAGGAATGTATCTGTATTTTGTTTTATACATCCTGCTCACATCATTGTACGAGCAAATAACTTTCATTATCAACTAACAATTAGTATATAGAAGAGGACAAACAAAAACATCAACAAACATTACATTACTGATAAAAAAAAAACTCTTAACAGAAAATTAAGTTTTCAGGCATTAAAGTTCTTAAAATAAACTTATTTTTAAACAAAAACATATAAAGGTCTGTAACCAGGTTTATACTAAAATTATCTACATTTATACTTGTTTTGTTATATGGACTTAAACAGCTGTCATTTGAGGAATTTATTTTCTGTTCTGTATTCAGAACAATGATCAATATTTATTTGCTTAAAACTTTTTGCAAACTGTTTAAATTTCTATTTAGTAATAAACCACATCCATTCCAATGAAAGGCAAATTATTTTCTAACTAAAGTACCATTGTAAGCTGTAAGTAACAAATAACAATATTTACAATACAACAAAATTCTTCCAATCAAAAATTAGGAGAATGCCACTTTTATACAAAATAATCCATTGACTCACGTCATAATTTTCCATACGTTACTGCAAGACTCATAACATTAATGACTATGAATGACAAATTTATTATACAGATGCCAATTTGGTTAGAAATGTAGGTGCTGTATGATCTTTTCTAAGCGGATTAATTAATTTCTACTGTTGAGAGATTAATGTTTTGGCTAGAGAGGGTGCAATGTGAAGGCACCATCTTTATGTATTACTATACCAAAAATTCACCCAAGAAAATTTTCTTAGACCTGAAACATTTATTTATATGTTGTAAAAGCATAAAGTAATGTGATAAATGCTTATACTAGTATGACATATTCAATATTAAGGATGTTCGCTCCTCTTGTTTTGAATTATTGTCAGATATTCGGAATTCTCTGGTTTTATCCATGTATTGCCATTAAAAATTTTGCCCGCTTACCTCTAATTTTCTTTTCATAATTTTATTACATATAGTTTTATTATATAATATTAATTTAATCTTTTAATAACTGATGTGTTTGACAAGTATTAAAATAGAGGCAGGATAGCATTAGTTTATAGTTATTAACTTATAAATCTCTTCTTTACCTTTTCATAAAAAATCCATACTTATTTCATATATTTTCCAATTACTTTCTTTTACAAAAGTCTCATTAAACGAGTCAGAACATATTTTCTTTCTAGATGCATAGATAGTAGTCCTATACTCCTATAGTCTTTGATCTTACAACTCTTCTTTCTGCTTTTTTATAACAATTTTTACTTTTCAGGCATATGCTGGAATTTGCCTTCAACACTGCTAACTGAAAACAATAAAAGGTTGTAAATATGGTTACTGAAATAATGTTTCCATCAATTACATCTGTAAAATTTTAAGGTATTACCTATTACTATTTTTAGATGGAAAGCTAATGTTCTTATAAGTTACAGGTCATGCAGCCTGCATTGAAACATAACAAGTAAGAATGATATTTTAGTCTTGGAAAACATGGTTTATTTATTGGTGTAAATTTGCTTTGAACAAGCTTTCAGTAACAATGAATAGTATTAGATCAGTACTTGTGTGTATTTTGTGTTTATTTTGTTATGTGTTTTGTGACAAAAAATTGATGAATCACTTTGCAACTGATTTTTTACAGTTCATACTCAAATTGTGCTGTTACATCAATTTCCAAGATTTTTTTAACCCTGCCATATTCTTTGTGTGCTTGTCCCAGGCCAGGAGCTGTAATTCAGTAGTTGTTGCTGGTTGCAGTCTATCATTTTATTTTTTTATTCAATTTTTTTAAGTAAAAAGTAGGCTGCTATTTTTTTTGTTTTTTTTTTTATTAATTTTAAGTTGTATCCTATTTGGTCATGATGGGCCTTACTAAACAGAATGAGTTGTGCTCATTGTTGAATGCCATTCTGTAACAAACAGTTGGTTTCATCCTCGTCCTTGAAGGGACAATTGTCTCATTGAAGTTCATACCACATCTCTTTATTTTTATGCTAATCACAAGTAACTATGAATGGAAGACAGTCACAAACATGAATCGATATATATATGATAACTGCCAATCATTCTATATATCAAATATTGTTGATCTTTAACTCATAATAACTGTAACTAGAGGCTCTCAACAGCCTGTGTCGCTCACCTGTATCTACTGTGGTTTTGGAAATAAGGTTAAAATCATAATAAATAGTATTACATACCCTAATAATGATTGAGGCCAAGTTTGGTTTAATTTAAAATTGACTTGAAAGGGCAATAACTCCTGAAGGGGTCAATTAACAATTTTAATCATGTTTGACTTATTTGTAGAGCTTACTTTGCTGAGCATTTTTGCTGTTTACAGTTTATCTCTATCTATTATAATATTCAAGATAATAACCAAAAACTGCAAAATTTCCTTAAAATTACCAATTCAGGGGCAGCAACCCAACAACAGGTTGTCTGATGCGTGTGAAAATTTCAGGGCAGATAGATCTTGACCTGATGAACAATTTTACCACATGTCAGATTTGCTCTAAATGCTTTAGTTTCAGAGATATAAGCCAAACTGCATTATACCCCCTATGTTCTATTTTTAGCCATGGCGGCTATCTTGGTTGATGGGTGGGATCATCGGATATATGTTTTACAATATAAGGATGATTTAGGCCAAGTTTGGTTTAATTTGGCTCAGAAGTTTCAGAGGAGAAGATTTTTGTAAAAGATTACAAAAATTTACGAAAAATTGTGATAAATTGACTTTAAAGGGCAATAACTCCTTATGGGGTCAATTGGCAATTTTGATTTTGTTGACAATTTTGATTTTGTTGACTTATTTGTAGATCTTACTTTGCTGAACAATTTTGCTGTTTACAGTTTATCTCTATCTATTATAATATTCAAGATAATAACCAAAAACTGCAAAATTTCCTTAAAATTACCAATTCAGGGGCAGCAACCCAACAACGGGTTGTCTGATGCGTGTGAAAATTTCAAGGCAGATAGATCTTGACCTGATGAACATTTTGTCAGATTTGCTCTAAATGCTTTAGTTTCAGAGATATAAGCCAAACACTGCATTTTACCCCATGTTCTATTTTTAGCCATGGCGGCCATCTTGGTCGATGGGCAGGGTCATCGGCACAGGCACTTGTCTCCGAAAAAAAATTTCCTATATACCTTAATATAACACAAGGTACTTAACTCGCAGTTTTGAAAAATGTCAGCCGGTCGCGAAATTCCGTTATATGCCGATTTCTCCGGTTGTCAACCCCACTAAAACTTGTTATGTCGTAAATCTAAATTCATTTTTCTACACAATGGTGTATAACACGTCTACTTTTGTTGTCGAAATCATCTGTAGCAGGCCTACCTAAGTATGTCAATCGGAATTATTTGAGTTATCCAGGTCTTCTACCTACTGAGATATAAAGAATAATTTACAAAAAATATGCTGGCGGCAGCTCTCACCCCTGTTTTAGCATCCAAATGTCTTGCATTCTATAACTTTCTGCAACAATGAATCTTGAGGCGAATGTGTACTTCATGTATAAAATTTAAGTCTGCTTGTTTGTTGGTAGACTGTTGATTCTTTGTAATTTGTTGTAAAAAAAGAATCATACTGTTTTTAACAGATTTTATATTACCTATTACATGATTTGACAACTGTTACTCTTCAATAGTTAGTAAAACAAGGTAACTCAGTTAATATTGATGTCATGGTTCACTTAGCAACCAAGCAACCTTTATGTCATTGTTCATTGAACATATTAAAATAGATTTGCTGTAAGGTAGAAGTTAGATCTAGCATATTCACAATTAAGGTCAATAACTGTTCAAAAGATTCAAGAAATCAGCAATGAGTGATAACATATATTTCCAGGTATATCTACTTTGTATTCTTCTACGTCTTAGGGTTTTCATTGTGATCCCTGAAATAACAAGATGAAACTTAAAATGACAATTATGAAAACTTAATATGCCAAAGTAACAATGAAAGATAAGATGGTTTGTTTCATCCAGTTCTGAGTAGACAGATAAAACTTGCAGTTCAGAAACTCTTGTTTCCCTTTTCAAGAAAAATAATGGTTTTTAAATAATAACCAACTTGATATATGTGACAATTTTGTATATTTAGGTATCCTTATTAATTATAATGGTAGCTTTTTACATTCACAAAAAATGTTAGCCAATCAAGGTAGAAAGGCTGTTTTTGCTTCATGTAGTAAAATTGTAGATGATTATTATAACTGTGAAACGTTACTAGATATAAGAAGATGTGGTATGAGTGCCAATGAGACAACTCTCCATCCAAGTCAAAATTTATAAAAGTAAACCATTATAGGTCAAAGTACCGTATTCAACACGGAGCCTTGGCTCATACCGAACAGCAAGCTATAAAGGGCCCCAAAAATTTTCTCTATTATCTTGAAAACTATATTAGATAGATAGACACATTTAAAAATAGCAAGATAAGTTCTACAAATAAGTCAACTTGGCCCAAATCATCGGTCTATTTCTTATTAGAGGTCTTGCTCTTTAATGACAATTTTTACACTTTTTCGCATTTTGCCTATTATCTTGAAAACTATATAAAAAAAAAAAAAAAAAAAAAAAAAAAAATAGACACTTTAAAATGCAAAAATATCAGTAGACAAGATCTACAATTGAGTTATTAAATGTTGCGGAAATCGATTTAAGATAGGAGTGGTTGCTCTTATATGACAATTTTTTAAGCTTTTTTTGTGTTTTTGGGAAAAAAACTAAAAAAGATAGAGAGAAACTATAAATAGAAAAAATAATCATCAATACAAGATCAACAAAAAAGTGATTTGATCATGAATTGTATTCGTTCACAATGTTGGAGAGTGTCTATTGTTGAAGATGCACATATACCTAGGTGAGGGACACAGGCTCTTTAGATCCAGTAGTTTCATTTTTGCTTACCACCTCGTAAACTAAAATAGATTAACAGAAACCGTTCCTGCGGACAAAGCTTCAAATAATATTGTCTTTGTATGTAAATCGTATTACTACGAATGTCTTGTAAAAGAATTAGGAATAAATGAGCACTCAGGTAATCCCACATACAAAGACATATCATTTGATAAGGATGAGATTTTGGCGAATCATAAGTCCTTCATGGCTTCAATGAACATTACATTGAACAACAAATCAGAGGACTTACCTTGTTTGTATTGGATACCTAAGCTTCACAAAATTCTGTACAAACAACGGAAATACTGTGAATCTGTTTATTCGCGTAGTGGTATTAATCATATGTGGATTCTTAAAAATTCTAAAGAACTTCTGGATAATTTTAAATCTCGGTCTTTTTCTGAAATTAGTTCTATCAAAACTTTTGATTTGTCTACCCTGTATACCACCATTCCCCATGTGAAATTGAAAAATCGCCTAAAAGAAATAATCCACAATACCTTTCAACATAAAAATGGTAGCATACGCTATAAATTTATATACTTTGGGATACCATAAGGCATATTTTGTTAATAGCGAACAAAAGGGTAAAACACGCTACACAGAGGAACAAGTGATCAGTATGCTGGAGTTTCTTATCGACAACATTTTTGTTGAATTTGGAGGTAGACTTTTTCAACAAATTGTCGGCATTCCTATGGGAACGAACTCTGCGCCTCTTCTTGCCGACCTCTTCTTATTTTCATATGAATCAGAGTTCCTTCAGACACTTGTCAAACACAAGAAGATCAAAGAAGCCAGATTATTTAATTTCACTTTCAGATATATTGATGATGTTCTTTCCATTAACAATCCGAACTTTTCTGATTGTGTTCCATTAATATATCCCCCAGAACTATAAATTAAAGAAACAACAGACACGGCTTCCTCCGCCTCAGTTTTAGACTTATCGTGTGTTTTTCTATGTTGTGATGTTATACTATTGTTTCAGAAAAAGGGAGAAGGTTTGGTACCATTAAAACGTTTAATCCCGCTGCAAATGTTTGCACCTGTCCTAAGTCAGGAATCTGATGTACAGTAGTTGTCGTTTGTTTATGTAATTTATACGTGTTTCTCGTTTCTCGTTTTTTATATAGACTAGACCGTTGGTTTTACCGTTTGAATGGTTTACACTAGTACTTTTGGGGCCCTTTATAGCTTGTTGTTCGGTGTGAGCCAAGGCTCCGTGTTGAAGGCCGTACATTGACCTATAATGGTTTACTTTTATAAATTGTTATTTGGATGGAGAGTTGTCTCATTGGCACTCACACCACATCTTCCTATATCTATTATACCTCGAAATTGACACATAGGTGCTTGAGGACAGGATCCTGTTATGAACACCCCCATAGTCCCTCCCCCTTATTATCATAAATCTCAGATTTTTTAATATATATATCACTTATTTGTACTATATATAGACTAATATACCATATTTTTACTCTAAATATGCATGTTTACTATCAACGTGAATCTCGACTATAGAACGCTTCTATAGTCGAGATTCACGTTGATGGGGGACTATGGGGGCTCATAACAGGATCCTGTCCTCAAGCACCGATGATTTGACATACACAGTCATCTCAGTACCAGAATCTATGACAAACGAGACGATTTTAATTTAAAAATTATCAATTTCCCCTCACCTTAGTAGCAATATACCAACTTCACCTGCATATGAGATATACATTTCCCAACTTATTCGGTATGCAAGAGCTTGCAGCTCCTACTCAGACTTTATAAAACGTCATCAGTGTCTGAGCAGAAAGTTGATGAACCAGGGGTATGTCAAAGAACGTCTCGTCCTTTTTCTAAAAAAAGTTCATCGCAAGGTACCAAGACCTTGTTGATAAATATTCCGTATCAACTTCACAGATAATACATGATGGTCTTGATGTATAGATTCTGCGTACTGACGCTGTTTATCATCTTAATAACGTGTTAAAGTGTTCTTTTAATTGTCTTTATTAATATTACTTTTGCTGTTTGGTCTGTTTTTGGTGATATACATTTGACGTGGCTCTGTACTTATGCATCCCGTCATTGTGTTGTTTGTATTATTTTTCATTTTTACTTGTGTGCTTTGTCCGTGTGACTTTTTATGTTTCTTTGAAACATATGATGTGTCTCTGTACTTTAAACATGTTAATGTCAAAATTATGATTCGGTCCCAGCGCTTAAAATCCCTCGATCCTTTATGGGTTGATTTGGCATACATAAATAAAATACAAAAATAAGTAAGCAACGAGGTTGTTAAATGTGAGATATGCTTTTTTGTGCTTCTTTGTTAAATATTTGTTTGATTTGTTGTGATTAAGATTGTGACACGGTGTTGACTGCTGTACCCCTGTTTTGGCATTTTTGCCTGTTGTGTCGGTTTGTTTTGTTCGCGCATCGTTGTCGGTATGGTGGAATTTGATGCGACTGTCAAACAAGTGAGAGGTTTAGCGCTATAAAATCAGGTTCAATCCACCATTTTCTACATAAGAAAATGCCTGTACCAAGCCAGGAATATGACAGTTGTTGTCACTTCGTTTGATGTGTTTGTGCTTTTGATTTTGCCATTTGATTAGGGACTTTCCGTTTTGAATTTTCCTCGGAGTTCAGTATTTCTGTGATTTAACTTTTTGGTATACAGTTTCCATTCAATGCCAATTCAAATCTTGTTTTATCGGTTTCAAGCAAAAATGCCAGGTGGGCAATACAGCCTCCTTGGAGGCACTAGGTTTCTTTAAAATGTAGAATTTGTAAATGTTTGGACCTCACAACAACAAAGCTCTGAAAATCACCTTAAATATTCTGTATGTATAACAGTAACCTCACAACAAAGTTTTCAATTTGAAAAAAAATGTCTTTTAGTTTAAATATTACATCATACATGTATTCCTGCTAAGTATATTTCGTAATCAAACAGTTTAAGTGGTTTTGGAAGAAAATGCAAATACTGGGGAAAATATTGCCAATGAGCTCTTTTAAATATTTTCTTGATGAGAGTAAATCCAGAGATAAACTTCTGACCCATGAAATTTATAGTGTTGTTTTCATTTGCTACAGCACTGGGTAGATTCTGCTACTGGTGGACTATCAGTCAACAAGGGTATCATCAGCTCAGTAGTCAGTACTTCTGTACTGACATAATTTGTAACAAACCTTCCTAAAATTGTCCGTTAATAAATTTTGAAATTATAAAGAAACTAAGGTTTTAACTCCCTAAGGCATAGAGGACCTCAGTCGAATTTGGGTATTATTTCGAAGTCCTTTTTGGTCATGTATCTCTACAACTGTTTCAGTTCTTATACATGGCAACTCTTTCCCTGATAACATTTTGTGTAGATGCCATTACAGTGAAGCTACTTCAACAGCAAATATTTCTCACTTTTACTAATTGTAAATTAATAAAGAACAGAGTTCCAATGTCCCCCGTGTCTTATCTGTTCTGTCCAAGGACAATAATTAAAATAATTTTTTTTCTTTAAAACTTTTTAAAATTACCTTTCTAGAGAGTTGAAGACTTGGGAGCATTTTCCTATATATTTAATATTTCAAAGGGAAACTCATTAACTAGAGGCTCTAAAGAGCCTGTGTCGCTCACCTTGGTCTATGTGCATATTAAACAAAGGACACAGATGGATTCATGACAAAATTGTGTTTTGGTGATGGTGATGTGTTTGTAGATCTTACTTTACTGAACATTCTTGCTGCTTACAATTATCTCTATCTATAATGAACTTGGCCCAATAGTTACAGCGGAAAAATTTATGAAAATTGTAAAAAATTGAATATAAAGGGCAATAACTCCTTAAGTGGTCAATTGACAATTTTGATCATGTTGACTTATTTGTAGATCTTACTTTGCTGTACATTATTGCTGTTTACAGTTTATCTCTATCTATAATAATATTCAAGATAATAACCAAATGCTGAAAAATTTTCTTAAAATTACCAATTCAGGGGCAGCAACCCAACAACGTGTTGCCTGATTGGTCTGAAAATTTCAGGGCAGATAGATCTTGACCTAATGAACAATATTTATCACCTTCAGATTTGCTCTAAATGCTTTGGTTTCTGAGATATGAGCCAATAAAATGCTTCACTGAGCGCAGCCTGATACGACCACAGAGGTCAAACCCTGAACAGTTGGGGTAAGTTTGGACACAATATTCAAGCTTGATACTGTCTCAATTTGGATTGTGATTAAATTTTTAACATAATATAGGTTTCTGACAAAATAAATGTGGTCAAAGATCTTAAACATTTGAAATGGGACATTTAATTTACCTAGAATGGTCTGATATCCCAAATCTAACAACATGGTTAGATTCAGCATATAAAAAAACACAAATAATTTAATTTTAGTTGAAATCAAACAAAGTTTAATTTTGGACCCTTCAAACCTTAATATGAACTTATTTGAAAACAGGGCCCAAAATAAAAATCTAAATGCACAATAAGATTCAGCAAATCATACAGCCGCAATAATTCAGTTTTTGATGAAATCAAACAAAGTTTAATTTTGGACCCTTTTGACCTCAATGTAGACCAATTTGAAAATGGGGCCCAATATCCAAAAAAAATATACAAGGTTAGAACCCCCAAAAATTAAAGACTAAATTAATCCCATCGAAATTGGTTAAAACATTTGTATTTGTTTTCAATTGAAGATTTGTTGCTATTGCGCAATACTGTGCAATTGAAGATTATTTGCTATTGCGCAATACTGTGCAATTGAAGATTTCTTGCTATTGCGCAATACTGTGCAGTTGAAGATTTCTTGCTATTGCGCAATACTGTGCTATTGTGCAATAGAAGATTTCTTGCTATCGCACAATACTGTGCTATTGTGCAATAGAAGATTTCTTGCTATTGTGACAGTTAGATTCAGGATATCCCCATATATTCAATTTTTGTTGAAATCAAACAAAGAGTGATTTTGGACCCTGATTTGTACCAACTTAATACTGGGCCCATAATCAAAAATCTAAATACATGTTTAGATTCAGCATATCAAAGAATCCCAAGAATTCAATTTTTGTTAAAATCAAACTAAGTTTAATTTTGGACCCTTTGGACCTTAATGTACACCAATTTGAAAATGGGACCAAAAATTAAGAATCTAAATACACGGTTAGATTCGGCATATCAAAGAACCCCAATAGTTCAATTTTTGATGAAATCAAACAAAGTTTAATTTTTGACCCTTTTGGCCCCTAATTCCTAAACTGTTGGGACTAAAACTCCCAAAATCAATCCCAACCTTCCTTTTGTGGTCATAAACCTTGTGTTTAAATTTCATAGATTTCTATTTACTTATACTAAAGTTATTGTGCAAAAACCAAGAAAAATGCTTATTTGGGCCCTTTTTTAGCCCCTAATTCCTAAAATGTTGGGACCAAAACTCCCAAAATCAATCCCAACCTTCCTTTTGTGGTCATAAACCTTGTGTTAAAATTTCATAGATTTTTATTTACTTATACCAGAGTTATTGTGCGAAAACCAAGAAAAATGCTTATTGGGCCATTTTTGGCCCCTAATTCTTAAACTGTTGGGACCAAAACTCCCAAAATCAATCCCAACCTTCCTTTTGTGGTCATAAACCTTGTGTTAATATTTCATAGATTTCTATTAACTTATACTAAAGTTATAGTTTGAAAACCAAATGTCTTCGGACGACGACGACGCCAACGTCATACCAATATACGACCGCAAAAATTTTGCGGTCGTATAAAAACTGCATTTTACCCTATGTACTATTTTTTAGCCATGTCGGCCATCTTGGTTCCCGGGAGGGGTCATCGGACACATTTTTTAAACTAGATACCCTAATGATGATTGTGGACAAGTTTGGTTAAATTTGTCTTAGTAGTTTCAGAGGAGAAGATTTTTGTAAAGATTACAAAATTTAAGAAAATGGTCAAAATTGACTATAAAGGGCAATAACTCCTTAAGGGTCAACTGACCATTTTGGTCAAGTTGACTTATTTGTAGATCTTACTTTGCTGAACATTATTGCTGTTTACAGTTTATCTCTATCTATAATAATATTCAAGATAATAACCAAAAACGGCAAAATTTCCTAAAAATTACCAATTCAGGGGCAGCAACCCAACAATGGGTTGTCTGATTTGTCTGAAAATTTCAGGGCAGATAGATCTTGAACTGATAAACAATTTTATCCCATGTCAGATTTGCTCTAAATGCCTTGGTTTAAGAGATATAAGCCAAAATCTTCATTTTACCCCTATGTTCTATTTTTAGCCATGGTGGCCATCTTGGTTGGTTGGCCGGGTTACCGGACACATTTTTCAAACTAGATACCCCAGTGATGATTGTGGCAAAGTTTGGTTTAATTTGGCCACGTAGTTTCAGAGGAGAAGATTTTTGTAAAAGTTAACAACAATGGACGACGACGACGGACGATGGACGCCAAGTGATGAGAAAAGCTCACTTGGCCCTTTGGGCCAGGTGAGCTAAAAATATTTGATTGCCACTTATTTTTGAAATTGTCTGAGACATTGCTGTTATTTACCTAAGATATGAATTTGATCAAAATCTGGCAAAAATTGTACATGCAAGAGCACTTATAATAAAATTTTTCCAAATAATCAATGTTTCCAAGGGCATAACTCTTTTACAAATAATTGATCAGCACTGATTTTCGAGCTCTTTAAAGACATTGCTGATATAAACCTATAAGTTTCATCAAAATCTGGCAAGAATTGTACACATGAGAGCGTTAGCGATGCAATTTTCCAAATTATCAATGTTTCCAAGGGCTTAACTCTTTTAAAAATAATTGATAATTGATCGGCACTGATTTTCGAACTCGTCCAAGACATTGCCAATATTAAGCTATGATATAAATTTCATAAAAATCTGGCAAGAATTGTACAAATAAGAGCTAACGATGCCATTTTCCATATAATTAATGTTTCCAAGGGGCATAACTCTTTTAAAAATAATTGATCGGCACTGATTTTCAAACTCATCTAAGACATTGCTAATATAAACCTATGATATAAGTTTCATAAAAATCTAACAAGAATTGTACAAATGTGAGGGCTAACAATGCAATTTTCCTTATAACTGATTTTTCCAAGGGCATAACTCTTTTAAAAATAATTTGTCCGCGCTGATTTTTGAACTCTTCTAAGACATTGCTGATATAAACCAATGATATAAGTTTCATAAAAATCTGGCAAGAAATGTACAAATGAGAGCGCTAATGATCCAATTTTCCATATAATTAATGTTTCCAAGGGCATAACTCTTTTAAAAATATTTGATCGGCACTGATTTTCGAACTCATCCAAGACATTGCTGATATAAATCTATGATATAAGTTTCATAAAAATCTGGCAAGAACTGTACACATGAGAGCGCTAACAAGACCGGAAAGGACAGACGCCCAGTGTTTCTATGTCCCCTGCAATGCCTTGCGCGGAGAACAATAAACAGAGCAGAGCAATCCTGTTAAAATGTGTGAGACAACAACCCAACAACAACAAAACGGAAGGAATCTATAGTATTAATCTTCAAATTTAAGATGTGAAAACAAAGTTGCTACATTATTTTTATTTACTAAAACATTTATCCCATTCATGAAAAGAAAGACAGATATAAGAATTTATACACAATGTACTCCCACAACCACAAATATCAAATGATATTGTCATACAGCATGATACAGGTCACATACATACAGAACTGATATTTTATATCAAAATATGTATTTTTCCTAATGAAACCCCGACTTTCATACGTTTTTTTAATCTTTCAAAATTTAAAAATTAAGATACTTATTCAAAGACAGTTTCTAATGTCATTCAATATGTTTTTGTGTGTTTTTCTGTCTTTTTTCACAATAGTATTCTCATCATTCATTTATTCATTCATTTATCTCAATAAAAATTTAAAAAAAAATTTCAATCACTTTTTGCTTGTACCACATTAATTTTGAAACTCATCTTCATTTATATCATTTTCATGTAGTAAATATCCTTCAAAGAGCCCAGACTAGAAAAAACCTGTGTTTTCATTAACAACAAGTGTATGTGTATGAACAATATGGTCAAATGTTCTACAGATATGGTTTTATTTTGTTTAACAAAAATTCGTAAGGGTTCCGCGGAACCCAGTGTCTCGCCTACTTTTGCTGTTAATCGCAGGCTCAACAAAAATGAGGAAAAAATTGATAAAAATATTCCTCTCTATACTATCTTTTGATTGTAAGTAGCTTCTGTCCAAGTTTGGTAAAAATCCAGGATAGTTTATGAATCTAATAAATGTTTTAAAAACTTAAACTGCAGACTGTATGTAATGTTAACTGGAAGAAAAACTAAGTCCATTTATAAGTAAAATACGGAATAAATGGAACAAAATTTTAACAAAATTTCCTTCTAGATACTAGCTTTTAATCATAAACAAGCTTCTGTCCAAGCCTGGTACAAATCCAGGATGGTTTAAGAAAGTTGTTAAAATTTTAAAACCTTTAACCATAGAGTGAATGTAATGTTAACTGGCAGAAAAATATGTCCATTTATAAGTAAAATACGGAAAAAATAGAATTTTTTTTTTACAAAATTTACTTCTGGATACTATCTTATGATCATAAAGAAGCTTCTTTCCAAGTTTGGTAGAAATCAAGGATAGTTTAAGAAAGTTATTAAAATTTCAAAAACTTTAACCACAGAGTGAATATTTGTGAAAGTTATTAAAATTTCAAAAACTTTAACCACAGAGTGAATATTTGTGGACGCGGCTGCCGCCGCCGACGGACAGTAGGATCGCTATGTCTCGCTTTTTCGACAAAAGTCGAAGGCTCGACAAAAACTCACATTGATAATTGAGTAAAATCAAGTATAATAAGTTCTTGTTATGATATTCAATATATCACATTGATCCTGTATGAATCTGTTGTAACACTTGTAGCCCATATAAAAATAATTTCAAGTTACCTGAAATTGAAAAGCCCAGAAAGAAAGTGCTTTCATTTGAAAAAAAAAACAAAACAGAAATGACGCAAAAAGCAGCAAAATGATTAAGGAATGTATCTGTATTTCGTTTAACTGCTAACATCATTGTACAAGCAAATAACTTTTATTATCAACTAACAATTAGTATATAGAAGAGGACAAACAAAAACATCAACAAACATTACATTTATACCAAAAAAAAATTTCTTAAAATAAACTGATTTTTAAACAAAAACATGTAACCAGATTATACTAAAATTATCTACATTTGTACTTGTTTTGTTATATGGACCTAAATAGCTGTCCCCTTTGATAAATTAATTTGTTTTTTTCAGCAAGATTTATAAAGAACGATGATCAATATTTATATACTTAAAAACTTTTTGCAAACTGTTTTAAATTTCTATTTAGTAATAAACCACATCCATTCCAATGAAAGGCAAATTATTTTCTAACTAAAGTACCATTGTAAGCTGTACATAACAAATAACAATATTTATAATACAACAAAATTTTTCCAATCAAAAATTAGGAGAATGCCACTTTTATACAAAATACTCCATTCACTCACATCTTAATTTCCATACATTACTGCAAGGCTCATAACATTTAATGACTATGAATGACAAATTTATTATAAAGATCTCAATTTGGTTAGAAATGCAAGTGCTATATGATCTTTTCTAAGCAGAATAATTAATTTCTACTGTTGAGAGATTAATGTTTTAGCTAGAGAGACTACAGTGTGAAAACACCATCTTCATGAACTACTATACCAAAAATTCATTCAAGAAAATTTTCTTCAACCTGAAACATTTACTTATATGTTGTGAAATTATAAAGTAATGTGATAAATGCTTATACTAGTATGACATATTCAATATTAAGGATGTTCGCTCCTCTTGTTTTTGAATTATTGTCAGATATTCGGAATTCTCTGGTTTTGTCCATGTATTGCCATTAAAAAATTTTGCCCGCTAACCCCTAATTTTCTTTTCATAATTTTATTACATATAGTTTTAAAAGCAATATTTGAAAATCTTATACGATCCCTGATATTTTTTCATAGGTTTTGAATGAAAAAAGGTACCAATGATAAATGGATGAAAAGTCTAGAGAGAATCATTTCCCACCAAATTTTCAATGGCTTACATCTCGAAAACAAGGACACGGACCCTTTATTTTTTTCTGCTTTTTTAGTTCTGTTATTTCTAAACTGTCAATTTATAACGGTCTTTTAAAAAGCTTGTTATTTTGAAACAGAGTATTGAACATCCTTAATTTAATCTTTTAATAACTGATGTGTTTGACAAGTATTAAAATAGTGATAGTCTCAGTTTATAGTTATTAACTTATAAATCTCTTCTTTACCTTTTTCATAATAAAATTCCCTACTTATTTCATATATTTTCCCATTATTTTCTATTACAAATGTCTCATTAAACGAGACAGAACATATTTTCTCTCTAGATGCATAGATAGTAGTCCTATACTCCTATAGTCTTTGATCTTACAACTCTTCTTTCTGCTTTTTTAAAACAATTTCTACTTTGTCAAGCATATGCTGGAATTTGCCTTCAACACTGCTAACTGAAAACAATAAAAGGTTGTAAATATAACTGACATAATGTTTTCATCACTTACATCTGTAAAATTTTAAAGTATTATTTATTATTCTTTATAGATAGAAGGATAATATTCTACTAAGTTACAGTTCAGGCAGCCTGCATTCAAACATTATAAACAACAATGATATTTTAGTCTTGGAAACCATGGTTTATTCATTAGTTAAAATTGGCTTTGAATTAGCATTTAGCAACACTTATTAACATTAGATCAGTACTTGTGTTTTTAGTGTGTGTTTTTTTGTTTGTTATGTGCTTTGAGCAAAAAATTGATGAGTCACAATGCAAATGGTTTTTACAGGTCATACTTATGTTGACGATGATTTTCAAGATGTTAACTCCATCACATTCTTTGGTTATTGTTGGTTGCTTACTATACAGTATGTGTTGTGCGCATTGTTGAAGGCTGTACTGTGACAAATAGTTGGTTTCATCCTCGTCTTTTGGTCTCTGAAGGGACAGTTGTCTCATTGGAGTTCATACCACATCTCTTTATTTTTATACTAATCACAAAGAACAAAGAATGGAAGTCAGTCAATGTCAGGTTAATCCTATCTGTCAAACATGTACCAATATAACAGCCAATCACTATATTATATCAAATATAGTTGACCTATAACTCATAATAATTGATATAACAGCCAATCACTATATTATATCAAATATAGTTGACCTATAACTCATAATAATTGATATAACAGCCAATCACTATATTATATCAAATAAAGTTGACCTATTACTTATAATAACTGTAAAGCAACATGAAAAGAACCTATACAGTTATTTTATACAGTTAATGAACCATGAATATAAGGTGTAAGACAACAGACATATGCAGGACAGAAACTTCTGAACCAAAGGCATCATTAAACAAAGATATAAATAATCCAGGTCTTCTAACCACTGAAATACAAGCAGTGTCCACCCCTGTATTAGCATCTCAAATTCTTGCATTCTGCAACTTTCTGTAACAATGAATCATAAAGCGAAATTAAGTTTATGTACTTCATGTCTAAAATTTAAATAGATTTGCTGTAAGATTGAAAGTTAGATTTAACTACCTGTACCATGTAAACAATTAAGATCAATTACTATTCAAAAGATTCAAGCAATCAGCAATGCGCGATTACCTGTGTTTCCAGGTATATCTACTTTGTATTCTTCTGCTTCTAAGGGTTTTCCTTGTGATCCCTGAAATAACAAGATGAAACTTAAAATCATGACAATTATGAAAACTTAATATGCCAAAGTAACAATGAAAGATAAGATGGTTTGTTTCATCCAGTACTAGTAGGCAGATAAAACTGGAAGTTAAAAATACAAATATTTCCCTTTTCCACAATTCTTAAAAATAAAAACATATCTTCCATCAAATTTTAAGCAAACTTTAGATGTAGGCAATGAACTATCTGTCTTATAGTGTTGCTGGGTTGCTATCTCATAGATTTATATCCTTGTCAGTACTACTACATCTATGTTCATTCTATAAAATTTTGTTTAATTAAAAATGATAAATACTCAAAGGGAGATAAATGTGATATGTTTTATTATCTGTAAAAGGAGGGGCAAGACAGTTTGGAAAATAAAGACAATTATTCCAAGTTACTGTGGTAATTAAGTTTTTTGACTTTAAGACTAACTTCTGGTAGCTTGTTGACTTGTAAACTTAAACATTAAGAGAGAAGGCAGATAATATAACAACCCTTTTTTTAACATATATCATGTGGAACATATTTGTTCCTTTTGACCTTTTTGGAGAAGACAAAAAATCAAAAATAGCTAAAATAAGTACTACTACTGTAAATTCAGAAATTATTGCGTGCATTTATTATTGTGATTTTTGAAGAATGGACTAAAATGCGAGATTAATTATTGCGATTTCAGGAAAATTTGCATACAGATATAAGTATCAGATTTCAGAATGTGAGTTCTTATTATTGCGATCTTCATCCACTCGCATTATTTGCATTAATTAAAACCTCACAATAATTTCTGAATTTACAGTATTATTGATTTATGTAGATCTGTTAATATAATTAATATATACATGATATGAAGAGGATTAACCAAACTGAAAACAAAAAGACAAACAGTTGGTCCAAAAAATTGTTGGTAATGAAATTAGAATAATATTCAAAACATAGGGTCATACACAAAGATAATATAGTCATACACAAACAAAACATAGGGTCATACACAAAGATAATATAGTCATACACAAACAAAACATAGGGTCATACACAAAGATAATATAGTTATACCAGTACAGTTCCTTCAACTGTTTTTCCTCCTTTTCCAGTCATAATGAAATTTTCAAAATATAAATATGACATTCCACTTTCTCTTTCAACAGAGCAGGCAAACTGTGTCTTTGTTTCATCTACAGATAACTTCATTAGCCATTGCTACAACAGATAAATAGAACATTGTAATTCTAATTAACTATACCAACATTGTAAAACAAAAGGCTATGCTTGATGCAACATTATACCATTGCAGCATTTTCGCAAGGGAGTCAAGTTAGTGTATATTAAAGCAAGAGTTCAAAATCTAAAGGGAGCTTACTTTTACCAATCCTAACAATAGCGTACAGTTTCAGATAAATCAATCCCAGCTAAAATACTTGAGTTTGTGGAAAACATGTAAATATTGACTTAAATCTTATGGATAAAGTACGATAACTCTGGAACAACAAACAAGAATGTATTCAAAATCAAATGGAGCTTTTTTTTACCAATCCAAACAACAGCTCAAAGTTGTCCTAGTGGTTAAAGACCCATAACTATCGAATGACAAACAAGAAATGCTTTTAAATCAAAATTGAGATTTTCTTTAAATATTCCCTAGAAGTTTAAAGAAATCTGATGACAACATTCTACAGCTTTTGTACGTAGTGTGGACAGAATGCAACATGTAAACAGGCTAGCTGAGTATGTAGTGTGGTCAGAATGCAGCATGTAAACAGGCTAGTTGAGTACGTAGTGTGGACAGAATGCAGCATGTAAACAGGCTAGTTTAGTAGGTAGTGTGGATAGAATGCAGCATGTAAACCGGCTAGTTGAGTATGTAGTGTGGACAGAATGCAGCATGTAAACAGGCTTGTTGAGTACAAAGTGTGGACAGAATGCAGCATATAAACAGGCTAGTTGAGTGCGTAGTGTGGACAGAATGCAGCATGTAAACAGGCTTGTTGAGTACATAGTGTGGACAGAATGCAGCATGTAAACAGGCTAGTTGAGTACGTAGTGTGAACAGAATGCAGCATGTAAACAGGCTTGTTGAGTACAAAGTGTGGACAGAATGCAGCATGTAAACAGGCTTGTTGAGTACAAAGTGTGGACAGAATGCAGCATGTAAACAGGCTAATTGAGTACGTAGTGTGGACAGAATGCAGCATGTAAACAGGCTTGTTGAGTACAAAGTGTGGACAGAATGCAGCATGTAAACAGGCTTGTTGAGTACAAAGTGTGGACAGAATGCAGCATGTAAACAGGTTAGTTGAGTGCGTAGTGTGGACAGAATGCAGCATGTAAACAGGCTAGTTGAGTATGTAGTGTGGACAGAATGCAGCATGTAAACAGGCTAGTTTAGTAGGTAGTGTGGACAGAATGCAGCATGTAAACCGGCTAGTTGAGTATGTAGTGTGGACAGAATGCAGCATGTAAACAGGCTAGTTTAGTAGGTAGTGTGGACAGAATGCAGCATGTAAACAGGCTAGTTGAGTTTGTAGTGTGAACAGAATGCAGCATGTTAACAGGCTTGTTGAGTACGTAGTGTGGACAGAATGCAGCATGTAAACAGGCTAGTTGAGTAGTGTGAACAGAATGCAGCATGTAAACAGGCTTGTTGAGTACGTAGTGTGGACAGAATGCAGCATGTAAACAGGCTAGTTGAGTACGTAGTGTGAACAGAATGCAGCATGTAAACAGGCTAGTTGAGTACGTAGTGTGGACAGAATGCAGCATGTAAACAGGCTAGTTGAGTACGTAGTGTGAACAGAATGCAGCATGTAAACAGGCTAGTTGAGTACGTAGTGTGGACAGAATGCAGCATGTAAACAGGCTAGTTGAGTATGTAGTGTGGACAGAATGCAGCATGTAAACAGGCTAGTTGAGTACGTAGTGTGAACAGAATGCAGCATGTAAACAGGCTAGTTGAGTACGTAGTGTGGACAGAATGCAGCATGTAAACAGGCTAGTTGAGTACGTAGTGTGGACAGAATGCAGCATGTAAACAGGCTAGTTGAGTACGTAGTGTGAACAGAATGCAGCATGTAAACAGGTTAGTTGAGTACGTAGTGTGGACAGAATGCAGCATGTAAACAGGCTAGTTGAGTACGTAGTGTGGACAGAATGCAGCATGTAAACAGGCTAGTTGAGTATGTAGTGTGGACAGAATGCAGCATGTAAACAGGCTAGTTGAGTATGTAGTGTGGACAGAATGCAGCATGTAAACAGGCTAGTTGAGTACGTTGTGTGGACAGAATGTTGCATGTAAACAGGCTAGTTGAGTACGTAGTGTGGACAGAATGCAGCATGTCAACCGGCTAGTTGAGTATGTAGTGTGGACAGAATGCAGCATGTAAACCGGCTAGTTGAGTACGTAGTGTGGATAGAATGCAGCATGTAAACCGGCTAGTTGAGTATGTAGTGTGGATAGAATGCAGCATGTAAATAGGCTAGTTGAGTATGTAATGTGGACAGAATGCAGCATGTAAACAGGCTAGTTGAGTACGTAGTGTGGACAGAATGTAGCATGTAAACAGGCTAGTTGAGTATGTAGTGTGAACAGAATGTAGCATGTAAACAGGCTAGTTGAGTACGTAGTGTGGACAGAATGCAGCATGTAAACAGGCTAGTTGAGTACGTAGTGTGGACAGAATGCAGCATGTAAACAGGCTAGTTGAGTACATAGTGTGGACAGAATGCAGCATGTAAACAGGCTAGTTGAGTACATAGTGTGGACAGAATGCAGCATGTAAACAGGCTAGCTTGAGTACAAAGTGTGGACAGAATGCAGCATGTAAACAGGCTAGTTGAGTACGTAGTGTGGACAGAATGTAGCATGTAAACAGGCTAGTTGAGTGCGTAGTGTGGATAGAATGCAGCATGTAAACAGGCTAGTTGAGTTTGTAGTGTGGACAGAATGTTGCATGTAAACAGGCTAGTTGAGTACGTAGTGTGGACAGAATGCAGCATGTAAACAGGCTTGTTGAGTACGTGGTGTGGACAGAATGCAGCATGTAAACAGGCTAGTTGAGTACGTAGTGTGGACAGAATGCAGCATGTAAACAGGCTAGTTGAGTACATAGTGTGGACAGAATGCAGCATGTAAACAGGCTAGTTGAGTACATAGTGTGGACAGAATGCAGCATGTAAACAGGCTTGTTGAGTACAAAGTGTGGACAAAAGGCAGCATGTAAACAGGCTAGTTGAGTACGTAGTGTGGACAGAATGCAGCATGTAAACAGGCTAGTTGAGTGCGTAGTGTGGACAGAATGCAGCATGTAAACAGGCTTGTTGAGTACAAAGTGTGGACAAAATGCAGCATGTAAACAGACTAGTTGAGTTTGTAGTGTGGACAGAATGCAGCATGTAAACAGGCTAGTTTAGTGCGTAGTGTGGACAGAATGCAGCATGTAAACAGGCTTGTTGAGTACAAAGTGTAGATAGAATGCAGCATGTAAACAGGCTAGTTGAGTACGTAGTGTGGACAGAATGCAGCATGTAAACAGGCTAGTTGAGTACGTAGTGTGGACAGAATGCAGCATGTAAACAGGCTAGTTGAGTACATAGTGTGGACAGAATGCAGCATGTAAACAGGCTAGTTGAGTACATAGTGTGGACAGAATGCAGCATGTAAACAGGCTAGTTGAGTACGTAGTGTGGACAGAATGCAGCATGTAAACAGGCTTGTTGAGTACAAAGTGTGGATAGAATGCAGCATGTAAACAGGCTAGTTGAGTACGTGGTGTGGACAGAATGCAGCATGTAAACAGGCTAGTTTAGTAGGTAGTGTGGATAGAATGCAGCATGTAAACAGGCTAGTTGAGAACGTAGTGTGGACAGAATGTAGCAAGTAAACAGGCCAGTTGAGTGCGTAGTGTGGACAGAATGTAGCATGTAAACAGGCCAGTTGAGTGCGTGGTGTGGACAGAATGTAGCAAGTAAACAGGCTAGTTGAGTACATAGTGTGGACAGAATGCAGCATGTAAACAGGCTAGTTGAGTACGTAGTGTGGACAGAATGCAGCATGTAAACAGGCTTGTTGAGTGCATATATAGAAAGAACAACATAATAGGCTTGGCACTTAACTTATATCTAAGGAACATTTAACAACTGCAACAAATCTTTTGTAAGGCAAAAAAAAAATGTTTTTCACATTTTGAGATCAATTACAATACAACAGTCTCCTACTGGTCATAACAATATCTGAAGATGAGAATGCATCTCTGTTTTCTTTTAAAGCAATGTTCAGAGTTCCTTGATACATTGTTATACTTTGTAAATACCATGCACCAAAAATGGTTGAAGAACTTTTCAATGGGGCTGTATTTCTTTATTCATGCTGAACTCAAAATTGATCAGTAATTTCACATACATGTAGGACAATTTTAACAAAACTGATTAACTGTTGCAGCTCTACTTTTTGATCTGTAATTTGTAATACAAAAGCAAAGACCATATTGAAAAATTTGTATGGGGTTAAGCAGAACCCAAGTCTCGCCTGTGATTGCTGCTGTCAGTGTAAAAGTGTAATGTTGACTTAAAAAGTGAGTCCATTTATCAGTAAAATACAGAATTTAAAAAAAAATAAAGAACCTTTGTGAGCATGCTCACATACCCCACTCCCCCACATTGTCACTGGACAAACAAAATCTCACCAGATTCCTAAGTTCAAAGACTCATAACTCTACAAAAGTCAACTGATAAAAATTTTTCTTGTGGATATGCACATTTACATATTATGTCCTCATTAACTACAAAGTTTCATTGAATTCTCTTGTGTGGTTTCAGAGGGTTGCAATTACAAACTGTTGCAGTAGTATATTTACGCCAAAATTCTAAGTTCAAAGGGACATAACTCCTAGAAAAATAATTGAATCGTAATTTCCTGTTGATATGCACATCTACATAGTATCTCCTTATTATCTTCAAAATTTCATAAAGTTCTGTTGTGTGGTTTCAGAGATGTCGAGATGACAAAGTATATTTTGGCCAAAATTCTAAGTTAAAGAACATGACTCCTAGAAAACAAATTGATTCGTAATTTCCTGTCGATATGCACATCTATATAGTATGTCCTTATTATCTCCAAAGTTTCATGAAATTCTGTTGTGTGGTTTCAGAGGAGTTGCGATGACAAAGCATATTTTGGCCAAAATTCTAAGTTTAAGGAGCATAACTCCTAGAAAAATAATTGAATCGTAATTTCCTGTCGATATGCACATCTACACAGTATCTCCTTATCATCTACAAAGTTTCATAAAGTTCTGTTGGGTGGTTTCAAAGGAGTTGAGATGACAAAGTATATTTTGGCCAAAATTCTAAGTTAAAGGGGCAGGACTCCTAGAAAAAAAATTGAATCGTAATTTCCTGTCGATATGCACATCTACATAGTATGTCCTTATTATCTACAAAGTTTCATGAAATTCTGTTGTGTGGTTTCAGAGGAGTTGAGATGACAAAGTATATTTTGGCCAAAATTCTAAGCTAAAGGGCATAACTCCTTGAAAAGAATTAAATCATAATTTCCTGTCGATATGCACATCTACATAGTATGTCCTTATTATCTACAAAGTTTCATGAAATTCTGTTGTGTGGTTTCAGAGGAGTTGCGATGACAAACTGTTGCAGTAGTATATTTTGGCCAAAATTCTAAGTTCAAGAGGCATAACTCCTAGAAAAAAAATTGAATCGTAATTTCCTGTCAATATGCACATCTACATAGTATGTCCTTATTATCTACAAAGTTTCATGAAATTCTGTTGTGCAGTTTCAGAGGAGTTGCGATGACAAGAACAGGACTGACGGACGGACGGGTGAAAACATTATACCCTCAACAACTTCGTTGCATGGGATATAAATATAAACTTTTTCTTTAGATGCTATTTGTTGGTCTTGAAGATTAGCTTCTGTCCAAGTTTAATTAATAACAATCCATGAAGGTTTACAAATTTATCATGTCAAAAATTTTAATCCCAGACTGTGTAAATGTTAACTGTAAAGTCTATCAGAAAAATACTGAAAATGAAAAAAAAAAATTTTCAAAAGTTTGCTTCAGACATTATCTCTTAATCATAAAAAAGCTTCTGCCAATTCATACAAAGTTTCATAAAATTCTATGAAAATTTGACAAAGTAATTCATGTGTTACAAACTTTAACCCCAGACTGTATTTACTTGTTATCTGTAAAAAAAAACTAAGTCTATTCATCAGTAAAATATGGAATAATGAAAATAAATATTTTTGAAATTTTGCTTTGGATACTATCTTTTGATCATAAACAAGCTTTTGCCATATTTCATAAAATTCCATGAAGGTTTGACAAAGTTATTGATGACTGGAAAAACTTTAACCTCAGACTAAATCTAAATGTCAACTGTAAAAAAACTAAGTTCATTTATCAGTAAAATACGGAAAAAGAATCCAAATATTTACAAAATTTAGCTCTGAAACTGTATTTTGGTCATAAACAAGCTTCTGTCCAAATTTCATAAAATTCCATGAAGGTTTGACAAAGTTATTGATGACTGGAAAACTTTAACCTCAGACTAAATCTAAATGTCAACTGTAAAAAAAACTAAGTTCATTTATCAGTAAAATACGGGAAAATGAATCCAAATATTTTCAAAATTTTGCTCTGGATACTGTATTTTGGTCATAAACAAGCTTCTGTCCAAATTTCATAAAATTCCATGAAGGTTTGCACATATTTTATCTATCCAAGGTAGAAGGGCAACAACTAAAATAAACACTTTTTTTTTGTTCTTTAAAACTTTTATAGAGAAATGAAGGCTTCAGAGCAAATTTCCCATATAATTAATATTTCCAAGGGGCATAACTCATTAAAAATATTTGACCAGCACTTATTTTCGAAAGTGTCAAAGACATTGCTGATGTAAATCATATGATATAAGTTTCATAAAATTCTGGCAAAAATTGTACACATCAGAGCGCTAACAATGCAATTTTCCATATAATTAATGTTTCCAAGGGGCATAACTCTTTTAAAAATAATTGATCGGCACTGATTTTCGAACTCTTCCAAGACATTGCTAACATAAACCTATGATATAAGTTTCATAAAAATCTGGCAAGAATTGTACACATGAGAGCACTAACAATGCAATTTTCCATATAATTAATGTTTCCAAGGGGCATAACTCTTTTAAAAATAATTGATCTGCACTGATTTTCGAACACTTCTAAGACATTGCTAATATAAACCATTGATATAAGTTTCATAAAAATCTGGCAAAAATTGTACACATGAGAGTTCTACAATGCAATTTTCCATATAATTCTAATATGACATGCTTCTTTCGCTTTGTAAACAACACCGTGATAAAATTCTCGATAATCTATACTAAGCGCAGACTCAGAGATGTGCGTATTGGTGGCTGTAACTATTTACCTCCCACGTAAATCCACATGTATCGTAACCTATGTGCAAACACTATGTCGATTTCGTTGTGTTCAAATTGAAATTGAAAAGAAACTATAGAACCGTTATTCCTATTATAATGCATAACAAAAGAATTAATGCACAAGAGCTTAAAAATGTATAAAATCAAAATAAAATAAAATTCGCGAAATTTCATGAATGATCTTGGCGCATTAACGTCATGTCATAACATGACGTCATATGAATGAAAACTCTCAAGCTGAACGTTTTTCGTTACGTATATGCCCTAAGTTCAGATAATATTGCATTAAAATGGAGTTTTGATGTAGGTGTTGTTTCATTTTCAGTTTTATGACATTACTCGAACATTTGTGGATTTAAGCAAGTCAATATGGCGGCTCACTCATTAGTTTCGACATGTCAACTCTGGATTTGACAGTAAATAGTAACCAATGGGAAAAAATGTTTTGGTTAAGAATTATGAGAATTGAACACATTTTCTAGTGCTTAATTAAGAAATAATTCATGTAAAACTTAGATTTATTTGAAATTTGTAGCTTTTATCTTACAGGGGTAAAATAGAACAGCCATACACGGCAATCCTACCTTCGCTTCAGTTTTAAATTACTGTATTTGTCCTATAAGAATCGAAATAATTCATGGAAGCCATAGATTTGTAGGACATTTACACATGGCCTTCGCCGTGATATTCGTTAATTTTATCCTCGCTATCGCTCAGGATAAAATTCGAATATCACGCCCAGGCCATGTGTAAATGTCCAACAAATTATGGTTTCGTGAATTATTTCTTAATTAATGTTTCAAGGGCATAACTCTTTTAAAAATAATTGATTGGCACTGATTTTCGAACTCGTGCAAGACATTGCTGATATAAACCATTGATTTAAGTTTCATAAAAATCTGGCATGAATTGTACATGTGAGGCGCTAACAAGACCAGACGGACGCCTGGTATTTCTATGTCCCACGCAACGCGTTGCGCAGGGGACAAACAAATTTTAACCACAGACTGAACCTAAATGTTGATGTGGCCGACGCTGGAATCTAGGATTGCTATGTTTCACTTTAGCTACATAAATGTCGCAGACTCAACTAAAATCAAGTCAGTACCTCAATTCATGACATAAAATAAACTGGTAAGGATACATTTTTTTGTCTTTGTAGTCCTTTTTGTAAGTCAGGAGGTCATGCAAAAAACACAAAATCACCAGCTTTTGTGCCAAAGAAAATTGTGTTAAAATTTCTTAAGAACTGGTTACTAGGGAAACCATTGTTTCATGAAAAATATAGTGATGACAGTGAAGACGATGACGACGAAAACGATGATGATAATGATGATGATGGATGGATGCTTAAAGTCAAGTGGCAAATTAATATGCATATTCAGGACGAGAACATGTTAATGTTATAAGAATATTAACCCTGCTTTGTACTAGACTGACAGCTTGAGCAGGATTTTTAAAGTGCTAGTTAACAAGGTAACAGTCCGCAGGAAGACATGTCACCTTACCCGGACACATTATTCTGACTCCAAGCTGACCAGTCTTTGTTCTTACTCCTTAATGCTGCATGCTTAGAGGAGAAGCAGCAAATACCAATTTTAAAGTCTTTGGTTTGATCCGCCAGGGTTGGAACCCACAGCCTCCTGCACTCAAGGCGAACACTCTACCACAGACTATAAAAGATAATTAATATACATTGTACCATTAAAATTTTTCAGTCATATAAACAAAAAAATGTTATAGTTGTTTCAACACAAAGAGATCCTATAGAAATCCATGTAACTTACTTCGTCTGTGCCTCCTTCAGCTTGATAGGTAAAGGAACAGGTAAATCCTTCCTAGAAAAAATAAATCTCATAAGTACATTTGATAAAGAAAATTAAATCTTTTTGATGAGAACATTTTCATTTCAACAAATATATACATGTTATTTTCCAAGGCTAATTTATAACATCTGGCAGACTTATTTATGTTTTTATAGTGTTAAATTAAGGACTCTGACTGCATGGCAAATTTAATCAAAGTTTTAACAGGGAGGGAGTGGTATCGATGTTTAGTTCACGTGTCTGAGAAAAATCAAGAAGCAATATAGATTAGTCTAAGGACCAAGATATAACTGATATATAAACACAAAGGACCAATAATGTGCTTAACATTTCATTGCTCGCTTGAATGAAATTCCTAATATAAACTTTTTTGTCTCTCTCTTAATTATTTAAAAAAATAGTGATGTTTTTGACTTTAAAATAAATTTTAAAAGTTTGGCCTTATCTGTCCTTTTTTATTCATTAGGAGTCCACAGGCCTTGAATTCAATTTAACGAGGCCAAAATGATGGAATTTTGTATGAGAGCAAGTGCATGTTTTGTGACTGTCTAAGCAGTTGGATTATTATATTTGTTTTTGTGATAAGACTTTTACAATGATGTACATAGACTAGTGCTTTATTAACTTTATAACAGTTATGCTTTAAATGTGCCATGTTAGTGTATATTCTTGTAACTGTGGTGATGGATTCAATCCCTGTGTGCAAATTAGAGTATAAATAGATTTTTTAGTTGCCAATACTTCTTGTTGGGAAGTTTAATAGCACTATGCTTGGATAAAATCCTTAGCTTATAATACACTTGATTCCAATCCTTCTTTATGTCCAAGTATTTGGTTTAAGACAGAGTTATATTTTGTCATTTATCGGTTTGTTGGGCATAAAATCTATGTCAGTCCGTTCAGCAAAGGGATGAATATCTTCATTGAGATTATTTCCATATCCCAGCTCACATAAGTGTGATAAATGATAAATTTAATATATATTGCTGTAGATACATGTCCAGAAGGGTTGAATAATGTACACAGTCCTACAGATGGAAGCTCAAAAAATGCCAAGCTGGCACAATGACCTTGTCAGTTCAAGGATGCAGGGATCAAGCAGTCAGAGGTACTTCTTGTACAAGTAATTTTTATTTACTTGAAGAAGTAAATATAAATATACTTATATAAGTAAATTTGTAGGATACTTATACAAGTGTATTTTATTTACTTGTATAGGTAAATAATTTTCCCTTAGACATTCAGATTTTTTTACTTATGTAAGTAAAAAAGTCAACCTATCTTCTTTTCTTGAATTCTTAGGACTTCTTTGCTCTAATAGAATTTTAAATTGTCTGTCCTTTGCAGATGTCTTTACTTATTAAAGGAGTGTTATTTCATGGACAATGAAAATCTCATTTGTCTGTTATCTTCAGAACACTACTCATTTACAAGCCCCCAAGGGGCAATTTTTGAAGGCCTTACACAAATACTTAAGATCTTTGCGCAATTAGTTTCTTTGTTGAATTAATGAGATGAAACATTGAACTCTAATAAAAAATTACGAGCTAACCTGGGAAAAATCATTAAAGCCATGTTTTTACATCTCAAAACTTGATAATTTTTGTGGGATTGCAAAAAATTTACTTATACAAGTAAATTTTTGAGAAAATTAAGGGAGATTATTCAAACATTATAATTAACTTATATAAGTCTATTTTTTTTACTTCTTCAAGTAAATAAAGATTACTTGTACAAGTAGTACCCCTGACTGTCAAGTGTGCCCATTTAAATGACATCAGAAATCAGTGTACACTTAAAAGAGTTTTTTTTCCGGTAATGGATATGAGGACCATGTGAATCAAATGTAATTGAAAAATGTCAGCAGCCACAATGACCTTGTCAGTTCAAGGATGAAGGGATAAAGTTTGCCCATAAACATTTAAATGACATCAGAATTCAGTGTATACTTAAAAAGTTTTTTTCGGTAATGGATATAACCACCATGTGAATCAAATATAACATTCATTCTGCCATTGCGATTTTATTAATAGTGATGAGGTCACTGAGCGGTGTTAATAACTTTTAAACCAGTACAAGAAACAGTCTTAATAAACTGGTTTGTGCACTGATAAGGTTATAGTAATTTTGTCCTACACCCAGTTGCTTACAATGTCCAGGAAAGAATAGATAAAGATGCCATTCAGTTGATATGAAATCAATAATGTAAGCTGACTATGCTGATGAACACAATGACAAGGTCAATAACTAGAATGTTAGAGCCAAATTAGTCAGTGTGAAGGTTAATGTGTCAAGTTTATCTTTGGGAACTGACTGGATTATTTTAATACCAAATCTTTTTCTTCTGTTATCCTTTTTCCTAGGGGCCTGACATCAATTGTTTCTGCTCGCACTTCATCTGGGTCGATGTTACTAGAGGCACTGTAGCCAAATAAGTAAAAAATGCACAAGAGGTATTGAAGATTCGGTTGCATTACTTTACAGCTTAACTTTCCAGCACACAAAATTTCGCCAGATGGACGTGGACCAATGAACGTTGAAATTATAAGGTCAATAACTAGAATGTCTTTTCGGAAATTCCCTTAGATTTATCTATTTCATTAAATGTAAAACTCCGAAAGATCAAAGTCCAAACAGACAGAAGATACCACACAATCTTGAAAAATGGCAGCGCCCATGAGATATGACGGCAAAGTGGCTTTAATTACCGGTGCAGGAAATGGTAAAATAATATTCATGGTTGATTTATCGATTTTTTTAACAGTACTGAATTGCATAAATCTCAGGTGATGAACCTTGAAGTTTCAGGTTGGGTCCATCACCCAAATGTCAATGAGTAATTTTGGGATATAATGTAATTAATTCCAAATAGGATAAGTTAACAGGCAATCCCTTTTTAGATTCTGTGTCTGGAGCTATGTTTAACCCCTTTTGGGATTCTGCGGTCAGAGAGATTTTCAGATTTGGCCGCTCTAGCCTCTAAGAGTGCACATATCAGATATTCACTCCGGACACAGAATCCAAAAAGGGATTAAAGCAATGTTGTTAAAAAAGTAATGGTAACAGGCTGAGTATACATTTTAATCACCTTAACTTAAATGCCAGTCTTATTTGACCACAGTTAATATCTCTTGTTACATAATTGAATACACCTTATCGCTATTTGTCCGCCATTACTGGACATCACAAAGGTTCCTGTAAAATTTTGACGTCACCATAGAAAATATCTGACGCTACAATGAAAAAGTGATTGTTGTATGACGTCAATAGTTCAAGAGGGGCAGATTCTTGGGTCAAGCAATGCAGATTTCCAAATAGCGATAAGGTCTATAGACACCTTTTTACACAGCTCAATACACAACTTAATACACAATCCTCACTAGTATACCTACAACTAATTTTTCTGAGAATCTGATACAACTCTGGTAATTTTTGAGTGAAGTAATAATGAAAATGACATTGGTATGTCTTATCTCTCTATTTTAATAGAAATTGTTTTCAAACACAAATTTACATTTTAGACCCAAATCACTTATCACTTATCCCAAGTTTTGATGGCTGTTTTGAACTGTTTTACAGGATATAAAGAAAAAAATATTGAAAATGAGATCAGAAAAAATGTCCGACTTGTTATAAAATTGGCTGGATCATAGCGCTAACCATGCTTTGAAAACCGGTTTTCAAAAGTGATTATTTTCTAAGGGTTAAATATTTCATGGTGGTGTCTTGCCATGGCTTTATTTGGACTTGTTTGTTTGCTTTTGGCCTTGAATGTTTGTCCCTAATATTTTATTAACTATGTATTTACTTTCAGGTAACACAGATCGAATTTATTCGTTCATAGTGTGTTAATTTACGTTTTGATTGAGTTAAGCCTTCCAATTGATGTTTTATCGTGTGTTTTCTATGTTGTGATGTTATACTATTGTTTCAGAAAAAGGGAGAAGGTTTGGTACCATTAAACGTTTAATCCCGCTGCAAATGTTTGCACCTGTCCTAAGTCAGGAATCTGATGTACAGTAGTTGTCGTTTGTTTATGTAATTTATACGTTTTCTCGTTTCTCGCTTTTTATATAGACTAGACCGTTGGTTTTACCGTTTGAATGGTTTTACACTAGTACTTTTGGGGCCCTTTATAGCTTGTTGTTGTTCGTGTTGAAGGCCGTACATTGACCTATAATGGTTTACTTTTATAAATTGTTATTTGGATGGAGAGTTGTCTCATTGGCACTCACACCACATCTTCCTATATCTATTTGATTTGAATTTGTTATGACTTTTATTTTACATTTTACAAACTTGAATTATCATGAAAAAAATATTTGAAAAACCTTTAATCTTTTAGTCTTTAACTTTTAAAGTAAATTTGGATTGCATACATGTATTTGTACATTTTGATTCAATTCCTGTGGTCAAATGTCAGGGTCCAATCAGGACCAAGCTAGGAAAAGGGTTAATTAAGAGCAAACTTTGGCGCATTGACCAAAATGAAAAAAAATCATCAATATATACATGTAAAAAATTAGAGCAAGGGTGGGTGTTTCCCTTTTCATGATCCCAAATCGAAAATCCATGATCCATGCCTAAATTGTAAGTCTTGGTTAGAGTTTTAAAGAGAATGTACTCCAAATGACGAACAGGTTACTGAGGTTTATATATGCACATTGATATCAAGATATATGTATGATTTCATTTTAGATGCACAATTATCTTGAAACAATCATGGTCCAGGGTCCTCGGTCATAAAACTTTACTCAGTACTCGAGTACAAAATTTGTGTTCAAACAACAAATCCATGATTTTGATTGGTTGATTTCTGAGTCTGAGTACGAAAATCGTGCTCGAAAGTTTTATGACCGCAAGGCCAGGGTCCTCGGTCATAAAACTTTACTCAGTACTCGGAGTACAAAATTTGTGCTCGAAACACCAAATCCAGTATTTTGATTGGTTGATTTCTGAGTCTGAGTACAATAATCGTGCTCGAAAGTTTTATGACCGCAAGGCCAGGTCTATCATATTGCGCTCAATAAAAATATGAATAGAACCCATGGTATAAAGATTACATATTCATTTAAGAAGAACAAAATATTAGACATTGGGATGTTCCTAACAGCTGACCACACACTTTCTGTCAATAGTCCACATGTTAAGTAATAATTCCTTTTATTAATTTGTTTGTTGATGAAAATTTTTCTTTATACAGGAAACCAAGATTTTAATGATATACAAAGTCTTGTTGTAACACACAGACATTCTACACATTCAGTGTTTTTTATGATGTACTTTTTACTTTTATTTTGGACAAATAACTAATATTATGGATCTTCTGTTATAAAGTTGAAATCATTTATGAAAAAGTGTTCATTTAATGTTCACAAAAACATGTCCTTATGCCAGGTATGAAGGACATGGGTATAACAAAATTGACAGCATGGTACATATAATAATGCATTATACTATTTTAATAGGATCTCCCAACATTGTCGTGAATTTGTAATCTAATTGTATATGTAATTTTGATTGAAACTGACAAACTGTAATTTCCTTCTAGGTATTGGACGGGATTATGCATTGGCATTTGCTGCCAGAGGTGCCTCAGTTGTTGGTAAGTATTGCTAAGAGTTATGGGAAATGGTAGCTTGAATTTCAGACAATTAAAGGAAGATTGATTGTTGGTTGCTTAACATCCAGTTGCAAATTAATGAAGATGATATCCTACCTTATTTATATTTTCTTTTTTGTGATTTTTAGTGTGAATGAAATTGTAGAAAATTGTAAACCATGTACTACTTCATAAAGATTTATAATCTTTTGAAAATGATCAAAATAAAAGAAAAAGTGTAAGTCAAAGGGAGATAATTTAAATTAAGATTTCTGAATTTGGATACTGGAAGTGTATTCTATAAATATCCACTAAAAATTCATTTCAAAATATATTTCAAGAAATAAGTATTCTAATTTCATTATTTTATATGACATATATAGGGGATATTATTCTTTGTGAATACTACTAACGTAAAAATCCAAAGAAATTGGTAATTATTTTGTGTTTTAGAATATTAAGATCAAATAAGAAATAAAAAGAAAATGGGTTACCCATTCTTGATTTATAAATAAGTATCAAAATCTAAATAAAAAGAAACATTTGATTGCCTTTTTATAGTATCTGTAAAAAAATGAAAAATGGTGGTCCCAAAGATTTTAATTGTATTTTTAGGTAAACAATGTTCATTTACCTTAATCTACAAATGTAATTAAAAATATGAAGATGTAAAAGCTTTCTCTCCAGGAAATTGAACAAGATGAAAATTTGTATACAATTTTAATAATGTGTACTATTAATAAGAAGATTTACTGATTTATTTGTGTTATTGTATTCAGTTAATGACCTTGGAGGTGACATGAAAGGTGGAGGTCGTGGCACAATGGCAGCAGATAAAGTTGTGGAAGAAATCCGAGCCAAGGGTGGTAAAGCAGTACCTAACTATGGTAGGTAAAAGGTGATAAATCAGTACCTAAGGCTTACTATGGTAGCTAAAGTGAGGTAAAACAGTAACTAACTATGATAATTAAAGTGAGGTAAAACAGTAACTAACTTTGATAATTAAAGTGAGGTAAAGAGGTTACTGACTATGTAGCCATATCCCCTTTAAAAATTGTCATATCGGCTAATTCAGGCGATCTACTCAACATATGTTATAAAGAGTTTAATTAGAAATAGAGTAGCAATCCAAATTTCACAATAAAAGTAACTTTGTTTAATCGTATCTTGAAATGAAAAATCTATTTTCACACAATGAAACTCTGGAAATTCAGTTCTTTGCAAACATTTAATAACTCCTTAGTTTTATATCCTTATTCCATAGTCCATAGTGTTTTGCCCATTATCATGAAAACTATGAAAGATAGATAGAAACTTGAAACAACATAAATGATCTGGAAGACAACATCTACAAACAAGTAAATTTTTCCTGAAATAGTAGACTCCTTATAGGAGTGATTGCCATTTAATGACGATTTGTTAATCGTTTTGTGTTTTGGGCAAAAACTTCAGAAGATTGAGAGGAACTGTAAACAGTAAAATGATCAGCAATACAAAATAAAAAAAAGAGATTTTTGTCATAAATTCTATTCTAGTCTACAATGTTGAAGAGTGTCCTTTGTTGAAGATGCACATAGACCTAGGTGAGCAACACCTGCTCTTTAGAGTCTCTTGTTTTGTTGTATCTGCTGTCATGAAAATACGTTGCATAATTCATATCAAACATATTTGTTCAATTTGAAATTCAGTTTTTCTTATGATATGCATAAAATCTGTTTGTATAAAATTAATTGCTTATTTTCAGATTCTGTTGAAGAAGGAGAGAAATTGGTACAGACAGCATTAGAAAACTTTGGAAGGATAGGTGAGTACACTATATATATATATATATATATATATATAAAGCTGTAAACAGTTTGAGATTCCCAAGATCAACATGTAAAAAGGATTAAGTGTGCGCTGTAGATCAGTTGTATAATAAAGAGAAAAGTCATAATTTAAGAATGTATTTTGATCTGAAAAGGATTACATATTAAGTCAATTCTAGGACAAGGTCCACACTTCTTTGATTTTGAAATTGGTCAAATTGCCTCCATAGTTGGGTTTTCTAAACAAGTATAATTATTTCTCATGAATGAACATTTAAAATGATATCACTGGTCTGTATTGATCAAGAAAAAACCTATGTTTACAATTTCTTCCCTATTAACACAGGAATTCTTTTTCCGCCAGGAAAGTGACTGATTTAATCTTTTATTTTAAATACCTATTTGTAGTTTTTAAATTTGCAAAAACTATTAATCCATCTCTCTTTCAGATATTGTAGTAAACAATGCAGGAATATTAAGAGATAGATCCTTTGCTAGGATCAGTGACCAAGACTGGGGTAAGAATTATTATTGCAAACCTACAGAAAGAGTTAGGGTTCCTTAGAAAATAATTTAAGAAATTGTTAATGTACTGGTAAATAATATCAATTTATTTGCATTATATTTATGGAAATTGTTATTGAGAATATTATGAGTAAAAGAAATTCGACTTATATTTCTGTAACTTGATTACTACTTGCAAGAAGTCTTTCAACTATAGGTAAAGTAAAAATGGTCGTGAAAGTCACTTTTGTAAAATCTACTTGTAATTGTATACTTCAGACTTGATTCATAGAGTTCATTTGAGAGGATCTTTCCAGGTTACAAGAGCAGCATGGCCACATATGAAAAAGAATAAATATGGCAGGTCAGTCACAGGTTTTCTACACCCTAGTTAATATAACAATGAAATGAAAGAAAAGTTTTGTTTATTGAAAGAAAAATATCTGACAATATGAACATAAAATGTGTTGTGTTTGCATTATTTTATAACTTATACATAAAATTTCTGATATACTGACAGATAAATTGTCATTTCATTTCAGAGTTATAATGGTGACATCAGCAGCTGGTATCTATGGTAACTTCGGACAGGCTAATTATACTGCAGGTATGACACATAATATTGACAACAACTAATTTAATGATTACAAAGAAAATAGGTGTAGTTTTTTCCAGATCTGTTATCGCTTGTTTCGATAGGAAAAAAAGTATTGCAAATATGGCAATAAAGTAGTCATGTTTATGTTAGGAATTCAAATATGTCATAGGATGCACATGAATTATAACCTAATTCCTAATTTACCATTCCAGCAAAATTGGGTGTACATGGTATGGCAAATACATTGGCTATTGAAGGGAGAAAGGATAATATTAAAGTTAACACAGTGGCACCAATGGCAGGTTCAAGATTGACAGAAACTGTAATGCCACCTGGTGAGTACAGAAATAAAACTTATATAGCAGATTAAAAACTGGCCATTTTCACCTTGTGGTTTTGGAACTACACTAACACAGTAATGCCACATTCTGCTATTACACACAAACCATTTATTTATGAGATAGAAATCAACTTCTCAAGTCAAATTACCAAAGACAGAAATAACACATATACCTATATTATAGCTTAAAAGTGAAACTAAGGATGTCTGTGGTTTGTATTTAATTTAATTTCATATTGAAAAGTGTGTTTTTTAATGAAATCAAATATAAAGTTTAGAATAGTAAAATTGAAAAAATCAATCTGTACAAAATTTGCTCAATTTACTTCTAATGTTTAGGATTGTGTATTGTTATTTCTTTTGTCTAGATGTTGTGAATACATTGAAACCTGAATATGTTGCTCCATTAGTTCTGTACATTGTGTATTGTTATTTCTTTTGTCTAGATGTTGTGAATACATTGAAACCTGAATATGTTGCTCCATTAGTTCTGTACATTGTGTATTGTTATTTCTTTTGTCTAGATGATGTGAATACATTGAAACCTGAATATGTTGCTCCATTAGTTCTGTACATTGTATATTGTTATTTCTTTTGTCTAGATGTTGTGAATACATTGAAACCTGAATATGTTGCTCCATTAGTTCTGTACATTGTGTATTGTTGTTTCTTTTGTCTAGATGTTGTGAATACATTGAAACCTGAATACGTTGCTCCATTAGTTCTGTACATTGTGTATTGTTATTTCTTTGTCTAGATGTTGTGAATACATTGAAACCTGAATATGTTGCTCCATTAGTTCTGTACATTGTGTATTGTTATTTCTTTGTCTAGATGTTGTGAATACATTGAAACCTGAATATGTTGCTCCATTAGTTCTGTACATTGTGTATTGTTGTTTCTTTTGTCTAGATGTTGTGAATACATTGAAACCTGAATACGTTGCTCCATTAGTTCTGTACATTGTGTATTGTTATTTCTTTTGTCTAGATGTTGTGAATACATTGAAACCTGAATACGTTGCTCCATTAGTTCTGTACATTGTGTATTGTTATTTCTTTGTCTAGATGTTGTGAATACATTGAAACCTGAATATGTTGCTCCATTAGTTCTGTACATTGTGTATTGTTGTTTCTTTTGTCTAGATGTTGTGAATACATTGAAACCTGAATACGTTGCTCCATTAGTTCTGTACATTGTGTATTGTTATTTCTTTGTCTAGATGTTGTGAATACATTGAAACCTGAATATGTTTCTCCATTAGTTCTGTATATTGTGTATTGTTATTTCTTTTGTCTAGATGTTGTGAATACATTGAAACCTGAATATGTTGCTCCATTAGTTCTGTATATTGTGTATTGTTATTTCTTTTGTCTAGATGTTGTGAATACATTGAAACCTGAATATGTTGCTCCATTAGTTCTGTACATTGTGTATTGTTATTTCTTTTGTCTAGATGTTGTGAATACATTGAAACCTGAATATGTTGCTCCATTAGTTCTGTACATTGTGTATTGTTATTTCTTTTGTCTAGATGTTGTGAATACATTGAAACCTGAATATGTTGCTCCATTAGTTCTGTACATTGTGTATTGTTATTTCTTTGTCTAGATGTTGTGAATACATTGAAACCTGAATATGTTTCTCCATTAGTTCTGTACATTGTGTATTGTTGTTTCTTTTGTTTAGATGTTGCGAATACATTGAAACCTGAATATGTTGCTCCACTAGTTCTGTACATTGTGTATTGTTGTTTCTTTTGTCTAGATGTTGTGAATACATTGAAACCTGAATATGTTGCTCCATTAGTTCTGTACATTGTGTATTGTTATTTCTTTTGTCTAGATGTTGTGAATACATTGAAACCTGAATATGTTGCTCCATTAGTTCTGTACATTGTGTATTGTTATTTCTTATGTCTAGATGTTGTGAATACATTGAAACCTGAATATGTTGCTCCATTAGTTCTGTACATTGTGTATTGTTATTTCTTTTGTCTAGATGTTGTGAATACATTGAAACCTGAATATGTTGCTCCATTAGTTCTGTACATTGTGTATTGTTATTTCTTTGTCTAGATGTTGTGAATACATTGAAACCTGAATATGTTTCTCCATTAGTTCTGTACATTGTGTATTGTTATTTCTTTTGTCTAGATGTTGTGAATACATTGAAACCTGAATATGTTGCTCCATTAGTTCTGTACATTGTGTATTGTTATTTCTTTTGTCTAGATGTTGCGAATACATTGAAACCTGAATATGTTGCTCCATTAGTTCTGTACCTAACTCATGACTCCTGTGAAGAATCTGGGTCATTGTTTGAAGTGGAGGTGGCTGGATAGGAAAATGTAAGTATGTAACAATAATTTGATTGGTTAATGAGTATTTTTATGCCCCGTCTACGATAATAGATGGGCAATATGTTTTCTGATCTGTGTGTCCATCCCTCTGCCCTGTATCAAGTTAATGGTTTTTGTCACAAAACTTGAAATTAAGTACATATGCTCATGATGTAAATTTTTAATTGTACGTCGAATTATGGCTTTTACCCCAATAATCCATACACACACAGTTCACCAAATATAGAAAACAAACTATGATTTTGACCCTGATTTCACAGTTAACTGAATATTGACATATGATAGTGCTAGTTGAGCATGGTGTCCGATGGAGACATATTCATGTTTTACCTAAATAAATGAAATAAACATAAATCTGTTTCATATTAAATGAGAGAAACATATGTAAAATAGAAGTCAATTTCTTGGCAAAGTGATGTAAATAACTTACAGAACAGAGACATGATAATGTAAAATAGTAGAAAGTAAGAATATTGTAAGCTTTACAACACTAAGTCAAATAGACTGAATCACCATTACCGAAAATGTTTAGTTCCTATTTAAAAAAAAAGACAATAAACACATAAAGCTATACAAAAAAAATAAATATGAAGTCCTAAAAACAAAAACAAACATTATTTCTTGACTGCTATTACTTATAACTATGGTTTCCCTTAGAGTTTCTGTTGTAAGTACAATTCAAAGTAAACTCTCTTAATCAAGTTATACATTTATACAATTTATAGATTTACAACTCCTCCAATATATTTAATTGGATTTGAACGAATATTTATTTATGTATTATTATGTTAAATATTATTATGAATGAAAATTAAAATGTTAAATTACTAAATTTCAGTAAGATGGGAAAGGACTGTTGGTGCCATCTGTAGGACAAAGGATACACCAATGACACCAGAAGATGGTATGACATATCTCATAAAAGAATGATATTTATCTAAGAGCTTTGCTGGTCTTAAGACAGATTATATGTTTTGTTGAATTAATTTGTTTTGTCAGATTGAATTCTTAGTTGAAAATCCGAAGTCAAAAGCTTTAGTATGGAAGTGTGGAATTGTTAATAATCATTGATTTCAACAGATGTTATTACTGTGAAACATGCATGAAATAATTTGTCACCTCTGTGTAATAAGGGAGATAACCCAATGTTTTATCTTTAAAAGAAACTACACAATTTGAATAGCAACAATATGTATGCTTCATTTTTAGTTCAGAATGATATTTTATAGTCGCCGTCATGGAAAATTGGCACCGTGTTTTGGTTTGAAATTTTTAACTAACAACCGCATTCATTCGAGATGACGTTAATCAATTAGCCGTATCAAATATCTTTCCAAAAATCAACTACTGTCCTACCTTTTATTGTGCTTGCACTGTATAATCCTGACCTTCACATAATCCCAGTTTACTTTCAATGGTGGAATCCGACATTGTTATTACGGAAGTGTTGCCGTGGAGTTCCACGTGCAGTCTATTTTCTCGGAAGCATCCGGATCTTTCCTTCATATTTATTGTTAGCATTCAAAAGCGCGGAAACTGTATCACATCGATTGCACGATTATTACGGAGAGTAACGAATGTTATGTGAATAAAGGATCCTCATAGAAACCAAGATGGCGGATTTACAATGAAATAAATCTTGGATAATGTGAAGGTCAGGATTATACAGTGCAATCACAATAAAAGGTAGGACAGTACTGGTTTTTTGAAAAGGTTTTCGATTCCGCTAATTGAAAAACGTCATCTCGAATGAATGCGGTTGATAGTTTAAAAATTTTCGACCCAAAACATGGTGCCAATTTTACATGACGGCGATTATAGAATAAAATTTCTGGAATGAAATTTTCACTGATATATGAATTATTGTTGAGTCCATTTGTACTGTAATCATGCTATTTGAACAGTCTCTAAGAACGTGTGAAATACAGTCAGTGACAGTACAAATTCTAATTGTTCTTAATGTTAACAACATGTTTTTAAAATTTTTATTGATGATTTTGTGAGGGAGTACTGGTACATGTTTGTTGATTTTTCATGACATTCGCCTCGAGTTCTAATTTCACAATTTATAATTGTAAAAAACATTCCAGTATAAAGGAAATAACCAAACTTTGTCTTGTCTAGATTAACAAAAAGTTCATTTATATGCATTCAAAATGATTGTGTTTATTGTGAAAGATATTTAAAAAAAAATTTTTTTTGTCTTTTTTCAGTAAGAGAAAACTGGGATAAAATTTCAGACTTTACAAATTCGACACACCCGACTACGACAGCTGGTAAGATTGATTGGGTTTAAATCAAGAAAATACATTGACCTCAGTCATATTTGACAACTTTTCACCTAAAAGTTAACAATGATTTATATAAAAGAAAAAAGATAGGGAGTAAAAAATCTATATAATTATTGATACATTTGGACATGAAACATGATGGCATACTTCAATCAACATTTAAGGGCATACGATACAGTTTTGATCCCACTGTGAATTTTTGACGAAAGTTTGCATACAAGCTATTTTTCACCTAGTCAATTCAAATATGTAATAAAAAATATACCTTCATGTTCTACTTTTAGAGATAAATGGGGTCGAAATTTTTTACATTTACTGGAAATTTCAGTTTCTAGGACATTTCTATCCTTTGGAAAGACATACCTAACTTTTTTGTTTTAAAAGATAAACGCAAGCAGATTTTTGTAAAAACATTTGGAATATCTTCTCTTCATAAGTTTGCTTTGATTTTGTGTATTAATTCTTTGGAAATAATTCATTTTTATCACATTTTCCTGGTTTAAGTAAAAAAAACAGCATTTCTTGCTGTATATTTATCTAATTTAAAAAAATTTCATTGGTGATATGTTCATAAAAATGGGTAAAAATAATCTTCAGACATAATCAAGCCAAATGTCATTTTTATAAAGAGGGGTTCATGAACTCGTTTTCAAGTTAAATCAGTCTGAATGATAAAAATCAGTCGAAAAATGCATCTTTTTTCCGATTTGTCACAGTTTGACATCATGAAAAACAACATTTTACTTTAGCAACGTGATTACCTCCCCCTGTAACTGTATCGTATGCCCTTAAGCATTTAAGGTAACTAGATTTCAGCTAAAGTCGTAAGTGTGAAAAGTCTTGTTTGCTGTATATCTTGACACATTGTAAAATTATATGAATTTTGGTTTTGTTAATTTGCTTGATATGCATTTTGTAAAGTGTAAAGTGTAAACTGTAAAGCCATTTAAATAAAAACCTGGCCTTAAAGCCATCATCAGTCAAGCATTTAACTACAGTATGTCTGATATGTAATATAGGGTATACATCAATGAAATAACAGCCCTAAAAACCAAAATACATCTAGATTCTAGCGCCTTCAACAATAGAGAGGTACAAATACAGTATTGTAAGCTCTAAATTGTTCAAAATTTTAAAAGTGAATACCTGTAATTGAATAGAGACTATTGGAGATCTGCGATCAACGTCTAATTCACTAATGAAAAGAAACATTCAGATACAGACCTGCCAACTATCCCGATTTTGGCGGTATCATCCCGATTTTCATGTCTCAACCTGAATCGGGATCATAAAACAAGTCAAAATCCCGATTTTCACAAAATCTACCCGAAAACATTATTGGTTACCGATTTTGAAGTTTTTCTGATCAATTTCTGTAAATCTATAATTTTACCTGGCGACATATTCATGACAAGTTTACGACCCCAAGCTAATCAACGGTCACAACAGGTGTTATAATTTGTTGTTACAGGTAATCTGCTTATCTGATGGGTCATAACGATCCTCAAAATTAATTAATTTGTAAATAGAATCACTCAGTCAGCATTTCAATTTTAAGCAATTTATCACATGATCACAATTTGCAACATTTACCGTAGTTTCATGACAAAATCGTAATTAACTGAAAGACGAAAACTCTAAGAAACTGATTAGAAAACATCGTTTATTTTGAAATCTGTTAAAAATTTTGAAATCAGACGTGTTTCCAGTTCTAATTTAAAATCAAAGCCATATTGTATTCACTTCTACAGTGTATAAGCCTCCACCGGTAGGATCACCTCTGAACACAAAGAAAGATAACTCAAATTTTATCCATTTTCTCCTTAATACTGATAGACTAACTCAAGATCTGTCTTCATCCTTCTAACTTTAGGACAATTAGGTTTAGGTCTTTTGAGTCATGGTGCAAAGATAAGAAGGTCTATGGAGGGGAAAAGGGGGTCTTCAATTTGTATTCTTTATTTTTTGGGGGATATTTTTCTCTATTGTTAAAGTTATTTTGCCAATTAATAAGTACAAGAATCATGCAAATAAAAGAAATAAAGGCTCATTAGCTCATCATCAGTATACCAAAAGAAAAAAGAAGAGATATGAGACTATTTCAAGAGTAAAAAACAGTGCACACAGAAACGCCGCAAAAATTGTAACCCTTAGAATTCTGGTCGCGCACTAAATCCCCCAGGGGGATTTTCAAAAGTTGGCAGGTCTGCAAATGTGATAAAAGACAATGACTATTGAAGTTCCTTACTTTGGACAGCCACATGAACATATGGCAGGGTTAAACTTTTTTTTTTTTGTGAGCTCAACCCTAACTCATTTTAATGTCACAAAGAGGAATAACAAAAGAAACATACAGGAACATTTGGTAAATCTCTACAGACAAGGCACACTACTATGTTATGATAGTTTTTAAAATTATTATAAAAAATAAATACAAGCAAAACACTAATAACAATATTGTATAAAAGTTACTATTATTAACCTGATGATATCATTCTCGCCATTACATCAATGGCTGAACTTCAGGGTAGCAGCATAATAATAAGCCTAGCATGAGAAATGATGCAACATGTGATAGTTTTACTTAAGTATCTTTTGGTTTAAATGTTTATGAAAAAGAACGTGTTTAACAATGTTCCACTTGTATAATATATTGAAAGATGTCATCATAGGTAAGAGTAGATTTTTCAAATGAATATTTTCATTTTTTCCAGATTCTACAGCACATATGCTTCAAGTTGTACAGACTGTTGAAAGTGGAGGCAGTAAAAAACAAAGATCCACTTCTTCTAGAGGAATAGATCCTGTAGGTCACATTCAGATAATATTTTACCTATCAGCTACATCTCTTTTTTTTAATTTAATAATTATTATATTAAAACAAGTCTATCTATTTTTATCTCTTACAAGTTCATAGCAAATGAAATCCATGAATTTCTTCTGATTTGTCAGACACTTTGCTTACATAATTTCTTTCTTTAAAATTTGCTTTGAATTTCATTAGCATGTACTTCCTTAGATTTTATATTCAAATTCTTTATAATTCTAAGATTTTGCCAGGAAAGACAGACAATATGTCAACATTTTAGTATACTGGTAGTTCAAATTGTAGTGTTATTTCATTATAAAATATACTTATTAACCACATACCATTTTATAACCATGTTGTTGGAATAGCTTTGAACTCTTATCAGAAAATTCATTTACATTAATATTTGTATAAATAAATATTTAATTGCTCATTAAAATTTCTTTTCAATTGATATTATTTTATAATAAAGATTATACATGTACAATGTTTTTTTCTAGGAACTTGCTATAAACCAGAAAATGAAACCTAGAACATTTAGCTTCACAAATAAAGAAGTTATACTGTATGCTTTAGGCAGTAAGTAAAGAAGTTATACTGTATGCTTTAGGCAGTAAGTAAAGAAGTTATACTGTATGCTTTAGGCAGTAAGTAAAGAAGTTATACTGTATGCTTTAGGCAGTAAGTAAAGAAGTTATACTGTATGCTTTAGGCAGTAAGTAAAGAAGTTATACTGTATGCTTTAGGCAGTAAGTTAAGAAGTTATACTGTATGCTTTAGGCAGTAAGTAAAGAAGTTATACTGTATGCTTTAGGCAGTAAGTAAAGAAGTTATACTGTATGCTTTAGGCAGTAAGTAAAGAAGTTATACTGTATGCTTTAGGCAGTAAGTAAACTGTTACACAATATTTAAATACATTCTACCACTGCATCGAGTGTCATATAATATTTCTCCACTGGAGACAGTTGAATTTTCAAATTAAAAACGCAAGGCTGAGTTTACTATTGAGATTGGACTATTATGACATGAATGTTAGCAACTATATGTAATCTTACAGTCTTCAACAATGAGCAAAACCTATACTGTATAATACAACATCTTGTAGTAAAACATCATTTTGGATAAAGCTTTATATTGAACTAGACTGCCCAGTGGTCTTTTGGTAGTATGCTCCCAATTGTGGAAGGTTGTTGGTTTCAACTATGAAAAAATACTTGAAATAGTAATGACAAGATCTCAAAATGAGTCTTTGACATAAATAGCAAGAAGTTTGAAGCCCTAAAGCAAATACTTTTAAATGCATAAAAGACAATGACTATTGAAGTTCCTGACTTTGGACAGCCACATGAACATATGGCAGGGTTAAACTTTTTTTTTGTGAGCTCAACCCTAACTCATTTTAATGTCACAAAGAGGAATAACAAAAGAAACATATAGGAACATTTGGTAAATCTCTACAGACAAGGCACACTACTATGTTATGATAGTTTTAAAATTATTATAAAAATAAATACAAGCAAAACACTAATAACAATATTGTATAAAAGTTACTATTATTAACCTCATGATATGAAATCATTCTCACCCATACTTAATATCAATGGCTGAACTTCAGGGTAGCAGCATAATAATAAGCCTAGCATGAGAAATGATGCAACATGTGATAGTTTTACTTAAGTATCTTTTGGTTTAAATGTTTATGAAAAAGGACGTGTTTAACAATGTTCCACTTGTATGATATATTGAAAGATGTCATCATAGGTAAGAGTAGATTTTTCAAATGAATATTTTCATTTTTTCCAGATTCTACAGCACATATGCTTCAAGTTGTACAGACTATTGAAAGTGGAGGCACTAAAAAACAAAGATCCACTTCTTCTAGAGGAATAGATCCTGTAGGTCACATTCAGATAATATTTTACCTATCAGCTACATCTCTTTTCTTTAATTTAATAATTATTATAAACAAGTCTACCTATTTTGATCTCTTACAAGTTCATAGCAAATGAAATCCATGAATTTCTTCTGATTTGTCAGACACTTTGCTTACATAATTTCTTTCTTTAAAATTTGCTTTGAATTTCATTAGCATGTACTTCCCTTAGATTTTATATTCAAATGCTTTATAATTCTAAGATTTTGCCAGAAAAGACAGACAATATGTCAACATTTTAGTATACTGGTAGTTCAAATTGTAGTGTTATTTCATTATAAAATATACTTATTAACCACATACCATTTTATAACCATGTTGTTGGAATAGCTTTGAACTCTTATCAGAAAATTCATTTACATTAATATTTGTATAAATAAATATTTAATTGCTCATTAAAATTTCTTTTCAATTGATATTATTTTTATAATAAAGATTATACATGTACAATGTTTTTTTCTAGGAACTTGCTATAAACCAGAAAATGAAACCTTTTTTCTAGGAACTTGCTATAAACCAGAAAATGAAACCTAGAACATTTAGCTTCACAAATAAAGAAGTTATACTGTATGCTTTAGGCAGTAAAGAAGTACTGTATGCTTTAGGCAGTAAGTTAAGAAGTTATACTGTAAGGCAGTAAGTAAAGAAGTTATACTGTATGCTTTAGGCAGTAAGTAAAGAAGTTATACTGTATGCTTTAGGCAGTAAGTAAAGAAGTTATACTGTATGCTTTAGGCAGTAAGTAAACTGTTACACAATATTTAAATACATTCTACCACTGCATCGAGTGTCATATAATATTTCTCCACTGGAAACAGTTGAATTTTCAAATTTAAAACGCAAGGCTGAGTTTACTATTGAGATTGGACTATTATGACATGAATGTAAGCAACTATATGTAATCTTACAGCCTTCAACAATGAGCAAATCCCATACTGTATAATACAACATCTTGTAGTAAAACATCATTTTGGATAAAGCTTTGATTCATATTGAACTAGACTTCCCAGTGGTCTTTTTGGTAGTATGCTCCCAATTGTGGAAGGTTGTTGGTTTCAACTATGAAAAAATACTTGAAATAGTAATGACAAGATCTCAAAATGAGACTTTTACATAAATAGCAAGAAGTTTGAAGCCCTAAAGCAAATACTTTTTAAATGCAACAAATACTTATCAAACTGCACTTTGGAAGACATGTTGTAAATCTGGAAAGCTTAGTTTTTTGATATAAAGTATATGATACAGAATATGATGAACTTAATTTACTTTTAACCAAAATAAGCAACACACTATCTATGAAGTGTAATATATGTCAGGTAGATAACTCAAAGATATACAAGATTTCAAAATACTCAAACATGAAATCAGAAATTATTTATAGGTTAGAAAATTTTTAAGAAAATAAATATGTAAAATATACATATATTTTTTCTAATAACTTTCTAGTCTGATTTCATTTTTAAGCATTTTGAAAGCTTATACATTTTGCTCTATAATATTCTGATTTCATGTTTTAGTATTTGTATTTTGAAAGCTTATAATATTTTGATATATAATTAATTCTACCTATGTCATTTTTTAATAAGACATACTTCTTCTTTACAGTTGGTGTTTCAACACAACAAGAGAACTATTTGAAGTTCCTGTTTGAGTTATCAGATGACTTCTGTGTCATACCATCATTTGCTGTTATACCAGCTTTTTCAGCCATGGGTGATGGCTTATTTGGAGGGGTACCTGGTTTAAATGTTGACCCTACTAAGGTTTGTAGGAAATATTTTTGAGTTAATCTCCTAAAGGCTGCTGTAAACATGTTGTTTGTCAAACAATCAAATCACTCCACATCCTCATATCAAGATAGACTTAAATCAATGATGAAAACAGTTTATCTTTCCACTATTAGAAAGTTCTTCTATTTTGTAATATCACATTATTTTGAAAAATCACTGTTTGAGTCTGACATTCTTTTTGTTTTTATTGAAATTAGCCTGTAAAGCAGTCTTACAGAGATCAATATGCAAGCTCTAAACAAGTTATCAAATTTTGAATTATATGCCAGATTGTGTGGGTTTGTTGTTCTTTCAAAATTATGTTATTATTTGGCTTCATACATTCTTTACTTCAATGCTACAAATTTCTCTATTTTTTAGATTGGTAATTGTATGTAGCTTTGTATGTAGCTTTCTACAATCTTTCCATTAAAGCTTTAATCCTTGTTATAATTTGTCTGCAAGAAATAACATAAAGATAAATGTGGTATTGTAGATTTTACATGGAGAGCAATATACAGAATTATACAAGCCTTTTCCTACCAGTGGTACTTTGACATCTAGGGGAAAAATTGTAGATGTCCTAGATAAAGGATCTGGTGCTGTCATAATAATGGATGGTATGTTATATTATAATATTTATGTTATCAACACATCAGGTTAGTAAAACATTTTAGTGTATCTTGAGTGCCTTCATTTTTATAAAACATCCCCATTGAGACCAGTTCAAAATACTGAATTTAATTGTCTTCCTTTTAATTCAAATTTGGATGGACAGAAAAATGCAGCCCTTATATTTAAATGCTTTAACATACTATAGGCAGGAAAAGATTATTTCTCATATTCAAAATTTTTCAGCTATAAAAGGCCCTGACATGTCAAAATGTGAAACAATTCAAACGAGAAAACTAACAGCCTGATTTAATACATAACAAATATAACAGACAGCAGCCAACCCCAATCACGTATTTACAAGCATATGACTTGGGACATGCACACAAAGAATGCGGCAGGGTTAAACATGTTTGTGGGTACTCAATCCTCTCCTTACCTTTGTCAGTAGTGTATTAAACAGGAAAAACAGAAAAACAACTTTAAAAATCTGTTGAAAATTACTTGACTGGCCAGATTAACATGAAACACAAAAAAAAAACATCTAACATAAATTACCAAGATTGATAAGATGTCATACTTTCTTGTTTATTTGACCTGTTGATACTAATTGTAATGCTTTTTTTGTTATTTAATGTTATTCAGGGTTATATCTGGTCTATATACCAGCTTTGATAAGTGTTTGGTACTAATATAAATTTCCACTTCGTACTATGAACATCAAAATTATTTATTTTGTTAAAATATTTCCTTTCTCTATTGTAACTGTATACGTATACCTAACAACAAAATTATTTTATTTACCTGTGTTTAAAGTTATTGCAAATGGCTGATATTTTTGTTCGAGCATATTGTTTTTCTTAAATTGTTTAACATTTCATACCGATATAACATGTTACTTTTATTATTCTTCCCTTAGTTTATATATTTTGAATTTACATTGTATCATAGGTCAAATTTATTTGTTCAGTGTATGTTCAATGGTGTTAATATGTCCTTTGATTGAGTTAAGCTATTTCAGTTGATATTTTATTGTGTGTCTTCTATGTTGTGATGTTACACTATTGTTTCAGAAAAAGGGTGAAGGTTTGGTACCATTAAAACGTTTAAACCCGCTGCATTTGTTTGCACCTGTCCTAAGTCAGGAATCTGATGTTCAGTAGTTGTCGTTTGTTGATGTGGTTCATAAGTGTTTCTCGTTTCTCGTTTTTATATAGATTAGACCGTTGGTTTTCCCGTTTAAATGGTTTTACACTAGTAATTTTTGGGGCCCTTTATAGCTTACTGTTCGGTGTGAGCCTAGGCTCCGTGTTGAAGACTGTACTTTGACCTATAATGGTTTACATTTATAAATTTTGACTTGGATGGAGAGTTGTCTCATTGGCACTCATACCACATCTTCTTATATCTATAAACTCTTTTATGTTTGCACAATTCTGTGTGCATAGTGCATACTGAATATTTTTGTGTGTTGCTTTTCAAACTTAATAATGTCATGTGAAATGAATGCTTATAGTTGTAGGGATTAAAGTTGAAAAGTTGAGTAGGTAAAGAATAATGAAACATCTTTATCATCTATGATCATGCTATGAACATTTAGAATTGTCATAAAAACCATTTTATTTGTTTGGAATAACTCTTTCTCAATGTTTGTTTTTTTTTTAGTTGAAACATTTGATGACAAGAAAGAAAAAGTAGCTTACAATCAATTTTCAACATTTGTTGTTGGTGCTGGAAAGTTTGGTGGAAAGAGAAGTTCAGACAAAGCTAGAAATACTGCTAATCCACCTTCTAGAGCCCCAGATGCTAGCATGAGTGAGAAAACCAGCATTGATCAGGTAGGTTTAGTCATTCAAAAAATAGCAGTGGTCATCATCATATTCACTTCATTTATTCTCAAACATTATTATCTAAATCTGATGAGAGAAAAATTTGCAACTTTGCTTATAATATTGAGATGGACAGACATCTAGCATTACTTTATCCCTCACCTGACTCAGTGGTGCACAAAAATTTAAAAAAAAAAGTATGAAAGAATTGATTAATAAGAATAATACAAATAAATGATATTTATAGAATAAAATTTAGTGTCTTTTAAGTCATAAACATCAAGTAACAAAATCTTAATACTTTGACCATTGTACAGGCAGCATTATACTACTATTTTTCCATTTTATAGGCAGCATTGTACAGATTAAGTGGAGACAGAAATCCTTTACATATAGATCCTAGCTTTGCTGCTATGGGAGGTAAGAATAAGAAAAAGTTCTGTTTCATTGTTAATTGTAAACTAATAAATAAAACACCGTTATAATCTATTTATTAAAATTTATGTCATGATTTTTGTGAAAATATTGTGACATAAACATCACAAGTGTTCCCTGCCTTTTCACCATTTAACTACGCACGATCGTTGTTTTGAGTCTTTGTATTCATTGGCTTTAGTAATTTCAGAAATTGGTTTTCCCCCGAATTCAAAAAAATAATATTTTAACTTTTTTTTGCATATCCTTGTATGTCAAATCGACTCGTCAGTTTCACTTTTACTTTGAGTTCATTGTTTTCATTTGCATCAGAATTCTCATGTTGTTTGAATTTTTCAACGAGAGTTTCGTTTTACTTCCATCGTTCATTTCCTACATTGGTATAGCTGATTAAAAAGCAAAAATTTTATCAAATGAAATTTCATCATGATCGAAACATTGTCGTACAATGTACCATACCCATAAACTTGACAATGAAATGTCGTCATCCAGGTCTTCTTCATTATCAGGTTCATTGGTATGTGGTTCACAACAGGGAACCCAGAATTTGAAAACATGATGTAAATTTCTTACTCCACGATTTGAAAAATTTATCAAAGTTACAACATAAGTTCTATCAAAGATATATTCGGCGTTTCTTTTAGTTTATTTTAATTAAAACTTAATAGTGTTTCAATAATAAAGCTCACAGCTGTAAGTTCACGGTTTAACACCTTGCTAATTGATTATCCTGAAAAACCATCTTGTATAAACAATTATGTTTTGATTGCATATCGATCAATACTGTTATCATGTTAAGTTGATTAAACAAACCCGTTTTGACAGGTAATAATTAATGTAATTAAGAGTATTAGGACTGCAAAATTAGACCGGAATTCAGAATACACAGGGTCAGGTTTACACTGGGTATTTTTACAAAGATTTTCAAGGGGGAAAATGGGACTTCAATATTGGCCGGAATGGACAGGAAACCGGTTTATTCAGTGTCCGGTTTACCTAGGTTTGACTGTAACTATAAAAGATAGACAGAAATTTGAATAATCAAAAATGATCAGCTAGACATGATCAACAAACAAGTAAAAGAAAAACGGAAATGTCTGTTGACTCCTATTGGAGTTACTGCTCTTTAATGACGATTTTAACCCATTTTTAGTGTTTTTGCCTATTATCTTGAAAACTGTTATAGATAGGCATACACTTAAGAAGCAAAACTGATTAGTGAGAAAAAATGGCAAATATTAGAAAGTAAGAAGCAAGAATTAGAAATGATAAGACAAGAAAAATTGAGGGGTAGAATTATACGGTCTAGAGTTAAGTGGGTTGAGGAAGGTGAAAAACCATCAAAATATTTTTGTGGGCTTGAATCAAAAAATTTTACAAACAAACTTATCCCAAAAGTAGAGTTAGAAGATGGGAAAGTTGTTGTTAACCAGTTTGATATCTTGAAGGAGGTTAAAACATTTTATGAAAATTTATACAAGAAAAGGGAGGTAAATTGTTGTAAAGCCAGTGATTTGGAAAGGGATCTAAAAGATTGCAATTTTAATAAATTATCTGTAGAGACAGATGAGTCTAGAAGGGAGATAACTATTGATGAAGCAAGTTGTGTTTTACAAAAGATGAATAATGATAAATCACCTGGATCTGATGGTTTTTCAACTGAATTTTTTAAGTTTTTTTGGAGAGATTTAAAGTCATTTGTTGTAAAAGCATTAAACTATGGATATATTATTGGTGAATTATCAGTTACTCAAAAACAAGGGATTATAACATGTCTGCCAAAAGATAATAAACCAAGACAATTTCTTAAAAATTGGCGACCTATATCATTATTAAACACTGTTTACAAAATTGGTTCAGGAGTTATAGCTAGTAGATTTAAAAAAGTGTTATGCAAACTAATTGATCTTGACCAGACTGGTTTTATTAGTGGGCGTTATATTGGGATAATATCAGATTAATCTATGACATTTTACAATTTACTGAAGAAAATGGCATACCTGGTTTATTACTTTTGATTGACTTTGAAAAGCTTTTGATACTATTTCTTGGGATTTTCTTTATAGTGTTTTAGAATTTTTTAATTTTGGAGAATACATTATAAACTGGGTTAAAGTGTTCTACAAAAATATTTCATCTGCTGTTAATCAAGGAGGTAACCTTTCAGATTTTTTTAAGGTAGGACGTGGTTGCCGTCAAGGTGATCCTTTATCACCTTATCTATTTATACTGTGTGCAGAAATTTTAGCAACCAGAATTCGGGGAAATAAAAAAATTTGTGGAATAAATGTGACGAGAGTAGAACATAAGTTATCACAGTTTGCCGATGATACATCATTAATTTTAGACGGAAGTGAACAGTCTCTTAATGAAGCATTAATTGAATTAGATTGGTATGCTAAACTTTCTGGGCTTAATATCAATTTCACAAAAACGCAAGTAGTTTGGATTGGGAACAAAAAATATAGTAATGATGTTTTATGTCCTGAAAGAAAATTATCCTGGGGTAAAACAGATTTTACTTTACTAGAAGTTCATTTTGATGTAGATTTAGATAAAATTGTTGATATAAATTATGAGCAGAGACTTCTGGTCATAAAAAAATTAATTAAAACTTGGTCTAGAAGAAATCTTACAGTTATTGGTAAAATAACTGTGGTAAAACTTTAATTCTACCTGTCTTAAATCATTTAATAATCTCATTACCAAATCCTAGTGATGCGATTATAAAAAGATTAATGAAATTTGTTACACCTTTTTGGGATTCACCTGTGCACAGGATAAAGAAAGAAAGATTACAAAAAATATTGTGAGGAGGTTTAAAATGATCAATCTTAACCTATTTATCATAGCTTTGAAGTCAACATGGGTTAGAAAACTTTTCGTTCAGAATGTAAATGGAAAAATGTATTTTGTCAACAGTAAATAGAGATAGACTATTCAAATGTGGAAACGGATATTTATCCCAAATTAAAAGTAATGTAAAAAACAAATTTTGGAAGGATGTTATTGATGCATGGGATATGATTATTACTAAAGAAGAAACCCATACATGGGATCATTTTTTGTCAAGTTCATTGTGGTTTAATAGATGTATAAAAATTGGTAATAAACCAGCTTTTTATGTAGAATGGTTTAACAAAGGTATTTGTTCCATAAATGACATTATGTCTGAAACTGGAAAATTTCTATCCATTGCCCAGTTAAAGGAAAATTTTGATATTGAAGAAAATGCTATGAAATATAACAGTATTATTTCTGCTGTTAAAAAAGCAGCAAAAATTTATGCTGTTGATGATTATAAGTTATTGACTCCATTTATTCCATCATTTTTGAAAATTCTGTTGAGAAGCTCAAGGGGAACAAAAGATATGTATTCAATACTAATCAAGAATAATATTATATCAAATGGGCAAAGAAAATGGGATGAAATTATAATTTGTGAAAAAGGGGAATGGAAAGAAATTTTTAGACTACCTTTTGTAGTGACAAATAATACCAAATTGCAATGGTTACAGTATAGAATCAATCAGCGTATTTTAGGAACAAACAAATTATTGTATAAAATAAAAATAATGGATAACCCAAATTGTACATTTTGTCAAAAAGAAGATGAAACAATTGAACACTTGTTTTGGAATTGTGAGATTGTACAAATATTTTTAAATGAAACTAAACATTGGTTTCTTTCAAATGATATAAGTATTCCTTTACTATTCAAAATTGTATTTTGGAGATATCTCAAAAGCTTTTAGTAGAAATGTGACCAACCTGATTTTTCTGCATATCAGACATTATATTTTTAGTTGTAAATACTTTAAGAGAAGACTTACATTATTTGGATTGCAAAAGAAAATACAGGATCTTTACTGTATTGAGAAACACATTGCTGTTAAAAACAAGAAACTGGAAATTTTCGATGAAATGTGGAATACTTTCACTATATTATTTGACAGTTAAATAAATAAATGTACAAACATATAGAAGCAAACTTTTATGTTTAAATTTGACAGAAATAGGATAGGATGTTAAATTAAAATTCATCTAGGCAAACTTTTTTCAATTTTTTTTCTCTCTAATTATCAGTTCTCTTCAATATCTGGTCTATAATGCAGAACTCACTATGAGTTTTTGTATCTATTCTTTTTTTTTTTCTACTTCAAACATATTTTATATATATATATATATCTGTATGTTTTGTTATTAAAAGTATAGTTAATTTTAAGCTATTTAAATTGTTAAGGAACATCCAAATTGTTATTTCTGTTATGGTATATATTTTATTTTATTATGTCATTATAATGTGTAAATTACTAACAAATACTAATATCTGCATATATATGTTATTTATTAATGTTAACGAGGCCGGGATAAGGTACCGGTATTCGATGTAATCAACTAACAAATGTACAGATTTCAATAAAATATGATTAAAAAAAAAAAAAAATACTGTTATCATGTTAAGTTGATTAAACAAACCCGTTTTGACAGGTAATAATTAATGTAATTAAGAGTATTAGGACTGCAAAATTAGACCGGAATTCAGAATACACAGGGTCAGGTTTACACTGGGTATTTTTACAAAGATTTTCAATGGGGAAAATGGGACTTCAATTTTCGGCCGGAATGGACAGGAAACCGGTTTATTCAGTGTCCGGTTTACCTAGGTTTGACTGTAACTATAAAAGATAGACAGAAATTTGAATAATCAAAAATGATCAGCTAGACATGATCAACAAACAAGTAAAAGAAAAACGGAAATGTCTGTTGACTCCTATTGGAGTTACTGGTCTTTAATGACAATTTTAACCCATTTTTAGTGTTTTTGCCTATTATCTTGAAAACTGTTATAGATAGGCATACACTTAAGAAGCAAAACTGATTAGTGAGAAAAGATCTACATATAAATGTTTTGCCAAAATTATTTGTAAACTGTTAATAGGAGTACTAGATATTGACCTTAAAAGACAAATGTTTATTATTTTTAGCTCAGCTGGCCCACTGAGCCATGTTAGCTTTTCTCATTTGGCATCTATCGTCTGTCGTCGTCTGTTAACTTTTACAAAAATCTTCTCCTCTGAAACTACTGGACCAAATTTAATGAAACTTGGCCACAATTATCATTGGGGTATCTAGTTGAAAAATGTGTCTGATGACCCTGCCTGCCAACCAAGATGGCCCACATTGATAAAAATAGAACATGGGGGTAAAATGCAAGTTTTGTCTATTATTTTGAAAACTGTTATAAATAGAGAAAATTTGACGGGGCTAAAATGTTCGAAATGTTGAGCTCTACCAATTGTCCAAATACCTCAAAACTATCCAATGACTTCTTATAGGAGTTATTGCCCTTAAATGACAAATTTTACAATTTTTTCAATTTTGCCTAATATCTTGAAAACTATGATAGATAGAGAGAAACTTTAAGATGCAAAAATGATCAGCAAGACAAGTTCTACAAATAAAACATGGTCGAAATCGTCAGTCGACTCCTTATTAGAGTTGTTGCCCTTTGATGATGATTTTACCTATTTTTTGTGTTTTTGCCTTATATCTTAAAAATTATAATTGATAGATAGAAACTTAAATAAGCAAGAATGATCAGAAAGACAAGATCTACAATATGGAGGAAATCGTCCAACGACTCCTTATTGGAGTTATTGCCCTTAAATGATGATTTTTACCATTTTTTTTGCGTTTTGCCTTATATGATAAAAATTCTAATAGATAAATAGACACTTTAAATCACAAAAATTATCAGCAAGGCAAGATGTACCATCAAGTCAAATTTTGCCGATATAAATGTAGACTGTCACTCTTTATAGGAGTGATTGCCCTTAAGTGAGGAGCTTTTTACCCTCTTTTATGTTTTGAGCAAAAACTAAAGAAGATAGAGAGAAACTAAACAGACTAAATGATCAGCAATACAAGATCAACAAAACAGAGATTTTTGTCATGAATTCTATTCTTGTCTACAATGTTGGAGAGTGTCCTTTGTTGAATATGCACATAGACCAAGGTGAATGACACATGCTCTTTAGAGCCTCTAGTTTTTGCAAAAACTAAAGAAGATAGAGAGAAACTAAACAGAAAAATTGATCAGCAATACAAGATCAACAAAAAAGAGATTTTTGTCATGAATTCTGTTCTAGTTGGATGTTGGAGAGTGTCCATCATGAAAGATGCACATAGATCTAGGTGAGCGACACAGGGTATTTAGAGCCTTTAGTTATTTTTAATGCATCTTAAAAAAGGAATAGCGGTAATTATACAAGTGAAAATTAACTCTTGCTAGTAACTAATAAATGTAAACACAAATGATGTGTCTTTTTTATCTACAGGTTTTGACAAGCCAATATTACATGGATTATGTAGTTATGGTTATGCTACAAGACATGTAATGAAACAATACTGTGATAATGATGTTTCCAAGATCAAAGCTATAAAAGTAGGTAAACCTAATATCATGGGAAACAATATATACATCTTTTGTTTTTACATTTTTATCCCCCTTATGCTCAGCCTAGCTGTGGACAAAGAAATTTCTGGTTTCCTCCTACTTAGAAAATTCATGCAAATAATCAGTTTTTAGTTTAAACATATTTATTGTTAAATATTTGCACCAGGTCATATTTGGACTTTAGTTTTTTTTTTAATATAGATAATACTGATTAAGTTAGCATTGTGTTCCAGTACCATACAGTATTCTCAGAATGCTTGTTCATTTATTAAATATCATATTAGGTGAGATTTGCAAAGCCAGTATTACCAGGACAAACATTACAGACAGACATGTGGAAGGAAGGCAGCAGGGTTTTCTTCCAGTGCAAGGTACTTCATTAGTTGAATTTGTCATAGTATTTAGAATCAGATAAATATTTTGCATTCAACAGGCTGAGCTGAATGATGACACATCCATCTTAAGTATCATAATTATTATGGTTGCCTTGCTTTTTGACTAAGGTTCTTGTAACACAATCAGTGACCTACTTATTCATTGATGATATTTGTAGATAGGACAATATTGTTTAAGATTCAAATGAAAAAGTCAATTGAAAATATTGAAGTATGAAAACCATCTCAAATCAGGTCAACTTCAAGTCAGGGAAGATTGATTTTCTGATTCCGATTCTTTTTAGGGTGATTAAAAACATGAAAAAAAACATCATTCTTATGACTTTGGCAATATGATTACAGGTTGTAGAAACAGGGAATGTGTCATTATCTGGTGCTTATATTGACCTTAATGGAGGAACAACACAGCAAGTATCATCACAGGTATAGATAATAGTACGGTGACAAGTAAGGTAAATTTAAAAATTTAATGGACAGAAATACCTCACGGCTAATTAACCGGATTTTGTTAAAAAAAATTGGTTATTAATTTGGTAATGTACGGTAGGCGGATGGGCGGCTGCCAAACAGTGTCCGTTCATTAACATGAAAAGGCTTTGACGAATTTTTTCAAATTTAGATATGTTGTTTCCTGTGACTAAATGAAGGTCAAGTTTAATTTTCACGATTTTAACTTTTCTCGTTGTTGAGTTATAGCCCTTTCCCAAGAATTCAATTTTTGATGAAATTCTTATTAATTACTCCATTTCTGTTCAAAGGAAATAACTCATTTTTTTAAAAGATTTTTATAAGACACTGTATAAATGATAAATGACATTTTGGATATTTTTTTCTTTTCTTTGGTAAATTGTCTGAAGAATTTTGACGTAGGTTTGTTTGTTATTCTGTATAAACTAATTTTCTGAATGCTATATATTTAATTTTAGCTCACCTGGCCCAAAGGGCCAAGTGAGCTTTTCTCATCACTTGGCGTCCGTCGTCCGTCGTCGTCCGTCGTCGTCCGTCGTCCGTCCGTCGTCTGTTAACTTTACAAAATCTTCTCCTCTGAAACTACTTGGCCAAATTTAACCAAACTTGGCCACAATCATCATTGGGGTATCTAGTTTAAAATTGTGTCCGTGACCCGTCAACCAACCAAGATGGCCGCCATGGCTAAAAATAGAACATAGGGTAAAATGTAGATTTTGGCTTATATCTCTGAAACCAAAGCATTTAGAGCAAATCTGACATGGGATAAAATTGTTGATCAAGTCAAGATCTATCTGCCCTGAAATTTTCAGATGAATCGGACAATGGGTTGTTGGGTTGCTGCCCTGAATTAGTAATTTTAAGGATTTTTTCCGTTTTGGTTATTATCTTGAAAATTATTATAGATAGAGATAAACTGTAAACAGCAATAATGTTCAGCAAAGTAAGATCTATAAATAAGTCAACATGATCAAAATGATCAGTTGACCCTTAAGGAGTTATTGCCCTTTAAAGTAATTTTTACCAATTTTTGTAAATTTTGTAATCTTTACAAAAATCTTCTCCTCTGAAACTACTGGACCAAATTCAACCAAACTTAGCCACAATCATTATTAGGGTATTTAGTTTAAAAATGTGGGTGACCCAGCCAACCAACCAAGATGGCTGCCATGGCTAAAAATAGAACATAGGGTAAAATGTAGATTTTGGCTTGTAACTCTGAAACCAAAGCATTTAAAGCAAATCTTACAGGGATTAACTTGTTTATCAAGTAAATATCTATCTGCCCTCAAATTTTCAGATGAATTGGACAACTGGTTGTTGGGTTGCTGCCCTGAATTGGTAATTTTAAGGAAATTTTGCCGCTTTTGGTTATTATCTTGAAAATTATTACAGATAGAGATAAACTGTAAACAGCAATAATGTTCAGCAAAGTAAGATCTTCAAATAAGTCAACATGATCAAAATGGTCAGTTGACCCTTAAGGTGTTATTGCCCTTTAAAGTAATTTTTACCAATTTTTGTAAATTTTGTAATCTTTACAAAAATCTTCTCCTCTGAAACTACTGGACCAAATTCAACCAAACTTAGCCACAATCATTATTAGGGTATTTAGTTTAAAAATGTGTGGTGACCCAGCCAACCAACCAAGATGGCTGCCATGGCTAAAAATAGAACATAGGGTAAAATGTAGATTTTGGCTTGTAACTCTGAAACCAAAGCATTTAAAGCAAATCTTACAGGGATTAACTTGTTTATCAAGTAAATATCTATCTGCCCTCAAATTTTCAGATGAATTGGACAACTGGTTGTTGGGTTGCTGCCCTGAATTGGTAATTTTAAGGAAATTTTGCCGCTTTTGGTTATTATCTTGAAAATTATTACAGATAGAGATAAACTGTAAACAGCAATAATGTTCAGCAAAGTAAGATCTTCAAATAAGTCAACAAGACCAAATGGTCAGTTGACCCTTAAGGAGTTATTGCCCTTTATAATCAATTTTAACAATTTTCATTAATTTCAGAATTTTGGTAAGTTTTACAAAATGTTTTCCTTTGTAATCTTCTTTTCTGAAACTGCAGTAGAAAATCAATATAGAAAACAATCTACTAATGTACTGGCAATAAAAATAATTGATAATTCTATAACATGAAAAAAACCACATTAATACCTGATGATGGTGTTTCTTTCTTTACATTGAAAATGATGTCACAACTATAATCCCGAACAATAGGTCGAATGACAGATATGTTTCAGTACTTTGGCTTCATTTTCTACAGATTCAAGTGCAAATGATGCTTGAATTCCTACACTAATTTATACAGACTTCATCCCCTTTCACAGGTAATGCCTGCCTCATATTATATTTAAAACTTTAATAGAATATCAGAAATTTTGAGAGAAAATTAATCAACCATGCAAGATCTAAAACTTAATTAATATTGTTCAAATTATCAATTAACTATTAAAAAAAATTCTCATTAAAAAATACAGTTCTTCATTTTATATTTTATCAGAAATTTAGGAAAAAATTGAATTTAATTGTGTCCCTTGTTCTCATCTCCTGGGATAAATCCAATACAAATTAAAGTATTGGTATTGAATTAATAATTAAGAAATATTTCAAACCTTACCATTTTCTTCACAAGAATGAAGACCATATTTTCAGTGTCATGAGTATCAGTCATCATATTTGTTGTACTTTGTTGTTTAAAAGTTGAATACAAAAAAGATCAACAAAGCAATTCAAAACCACTTGAATTTTGCAACAACAAATGAGAGTTTTAACGACCTCAGGTGGCTATACAACCCTTGCACAATCAACTGAATTTTGCAGAAATCATTAATAGGAAAGATTGCCCTTAAATAATAATTTTTATTACCTTTTGTTTTGGGGGGTTGCAACAACAAAACTTCACAACAAACTTTCTCATCACTTGCATTTCTCGTTAGATAAATTTTACAAAATTCTCCCTGAAACTACTGTCAAATTAAACCAAACTTGGTTTAAATCACCACTAGGATATCCAGGGACCACTGTGTATGATGACCCTCCTGCCAACATGGCACACATGGCTGAAATAAAATGCACTTTTAGTCTTATATCTCTGAAACTAAACGACAGTACAACAGTTGCATTTATCATGCATCAATTGTAAATAAAAATATCAGGTGAGCGACACAGGGTCCTTGGAGCCTCTAGTTTTTGATGACATGAACTCCTTTGATTAGATAATAATCTATTTTTATTAAAGGATATATTTCATTACATTACATTGTGTAGATAAAGTTGTTGAGTTGCAGATCTATATTAGTTTGTAACAAATGAAAGAAAAATATTTGGAACTATTAATTATATTTGATTATAATGTGAAAATAGATATACATTGTGTTGCATCATATCTAATTTAAGAGAGCTATGTTTGCTTTATTAGGTAGTTAAACAATTTCTGTTCAAAGGGAAATAACTCAAACTTGTTCCATGAACCAGTAATGATAACATTAAGTATATGGATTCTGTTCAATTAATTTTAGTCATTACTTGTCAAAATTTCTTTATAACTATTTTTTTTAAGTCATGTGTGTTATGAAGGTAGATGTCACATTTGTTATGTGGTATTTTATTTTTGTTGTGTGTGTTAATGTTTAATTTTTACATGATCCTGTTTGGGGGTTCAGCTTTGCAAATATCATTTTCATTATTAATTAGATAATAATCTATTTTAAATATTCAATCACAATCCTAATTCAGAGATGTTTTAAGCTTAAATGTTGTGTCCATACTTGCTCAACTGTTCAAGGTTCGACCTCTGCAGGAAAATCCGGTTTGCTGTCACTCGACAGCCTCTTGTTTTGGTCTTATGTTGAAGATAAATATAATACCCTTTGATTAGGGCATGTCTTAAAGTGCCAACATGGTGCAGATTTTGAAAATTGTGGTCAAAGGTCAAAAGGGGGATTTTAAAAAATCACAATTTTTTTGACATTTTGGACAATTTCTCAGTAGTCCCTCACGATAACTGAGAAAATTTGTTCTATGGAATCATGCTCTGAGAATGCTCCACGAATTCAGCTAGTCATATTTATGTCTGATTGCCAGAGATTAGTGATGTATACCCCGCTTCCAACATGTAAGAAACAGAAAAAAATATCTTTATCTACGGAAATTATCGACAAAAAATTTTCATATTTGATATTTAAGTATGCAGTAATATATGACAAGATATAAAGATATTTTTGGGAAAGTTTTGTTAAAATGCCATAAAGAACAAAGGAGAAATAAGTATCGTAAAGTTAACACCCAGTCCATGATTTAATGAAACAATTATGAAATTCATTACTGATTATTTAAACTCAAAAAAGAATGTTGGAACTATAAAAAATAGTCTTGATGCATAAATGCCAGCATGAACACGATAGTATAGGAAGTTTTTTTTATGTTAATAGGTCAATCAGTACAAGAGCAATAGCATATTGAGAATGTGTGTCCCCCATTTTTATTAAACAAGACAAACAATGGCATATCTATCAAACTTTTCTAAAGATATTACACTACATAGGAAGCTGTCTAAGTATAAAATACACTAACACTAGACATCAATATCCACGTCCATTTGACAAGGTAACGAAATACTAAGAAAAAAATATGTGGATGTCATGGTATGTAAAACTTCTGAAACAAATATTTGAAAGCGCATCAACATCAACCGTGTCAAGGTCTGAGACCACTGGCAGGTTTGTTTGTTTGGTTTTGGTGTGTGTGTGTGTGTGTGTGAGAGAGAGAGAGAGAGAGAGAGAAAGAGAGATATTGGGCATTGAGATTAATAGTTCAATTATTATCCTTATCGTAGCAATCTTACCACCATTTGAAATAGACCTTGTTCTCTCTTTGACGCATTTCTCGTTTTCATTCTCAATTTTACTCCTTATTCTTACTGCTGATTTTGTAGAATGTTCCACATCATATCTATCAAACACATCCATGACACATCCGAAGTTTTCATAACAAGCTATTAGGGTTTTAAAGGCGTCCTTTGCCAAATCTCCAAAACTGTTGTACCTTTTTACGTATAGACTTTGTACAATACCCATACCATCTCTGATCAGGGGTGTATTGGTTTTTAATGCAGGGATATCACACACTCAGCTAAAGGTATTCATTTCAGTACAGTATCGCATGAGTGTGTATTGTAATCATTATCCATATGAAAATAATTGTCAACTACTACCGGGGTAACCAGGCAAAAATATTTATCAGAGAGGTAGGAATAAATTGTAAAGCTGTTGGAATATTAAATTTGGACGGTTATGGATAGTAATAATTTGAAATTTCGAACGATCGTAAACTGCTTTTCACAATTCTTTTCGCTTCATGAAGGATCTTGAAGAAAGGAACAATATGTTTCTAGCAAACTCTGTGATAGTCTACCTGATAATTTGCATCATCTAAAACATAATTGGTACGCTCAAATGACTCGACATGCCTTAATTGCTTATCTGGTTGTATGACTTTTGTCTGCTGAATAAACATTTGGACCAGTCTAATTGTAATGTCATGGAGTGTGTTTTAACGACAGTTGATTCATCAACACACGCTTTGATTTTTCCTAATTCAGATGTATCAAAATTTACTCTTCTTGTACATGTATAGGCTTTATAACCTAAGCTACTTTACTTGTTCTTATTTAATGGAATTAGCACTGCCCATAATTTTTCAGATTAATTAGGATGTGTTCCAATGTGATTTAAAATTAGTCTATTCGAAAAACTCAAGAATAAAAACAAAAGTTATTAAACCTTCTGTACTTATTCAAACATCTAGACATAAACATTAATACAAATCTATATTTTTATTTTCAAAAATTAAGAAAATGCATATTTAATTCATTGTGAAAAACACAGCAATTCATAGGTCAGGGGAACATAGGAAAAGGGAGCGTCACATGACTTATTAAGGTGATTTTAGATAGTATGATGAGTATTATAAAAAGGCTTGTAAAAGTTGATTTGTATGTTCTGTCAAACTTTGATATATTAAAACTTCTTTAGTATTGGTTGTTCCACTATTTTCAAAATCGACTATGGTTGATGTATGTAAGAAATTTAATATACTTTGACGGACGGTTAGATTGAAAAAAATGTCACATGCAATTGAAATTCTTCAAATTCACTCTATGTGTATTTACATATGATATTTAATTTTGATATTAAATGAAAGCTAATACATTACTCTTTCATTTCATAGCAAATATTTGCTGATATCTTCATTCAGGAATTAATTACAAGCGTTCCCATGTTTGATAATGAAAAAGAAAAAAAATCGGAAAATCACACTTTACCATGATTTTACAAAAAACTGCATCATGGGAAAACTCTATGACAGGGCTAAAATGATAGTATAATGTTTTCTCTATCATCATGTGGATTTTCAGCCGTGAGGTATGTCGGTCCATTAAAATCTTAAAATAAGCGACTTTTTCTTGATTTGTCACGCCACTATAAATCTTGTTTTGATTAAAATGGTCTACAAAGTTCCACATATTTTGTTACTTTATTGCTTTTACAGTAATGATGCAAAAATCACAAGCATTGAGGTACATGTATGATTGATTGATTTAATTTTATCTTAGCATTAGTCAAGGCTGAAATAAGTCTATATCAACAGGGTAAAATTGACTTTAGATTGTATATAATCAGCATGTGTACTATGTGACCACAACTTCATGATGAACTACATTAACCAAAAATTCTTAACCTGATATGGGATGGACAAACAGCCAGACAAAGGATAAGACACAGACCAGAAAACATATAGACAGTAAAAGATTTTTTCTAATAGACTCCCTCACTTTTTTGTAGTTGACCATGAAGTTTTGGACACATTAATTTTAAAGTTAGTACATCTGTTCATTATGATTTGAACTTTTTAAAGCATATGCCAAGTTACAGTATTGGCCCCAATTTTAAGGTTGACCGATCATGGATATGTGATTATGTTAGTGGGGTATGGTGTGCTTTTGACACTTATTTTGTTTCAGGTTTAAAATATTTTGTACTTCACTTTCATGTTTTAAATGTTTCATTAACAATGTCTAAATAAATACTTTAAAAATGGTAAGATAAATAATATACATATTTCTTTGTTAAATATGAATTAATGATGTTCTTTAATGTTTGATTAAGATATAACTGTATTGTATTTGAAGCTTTGTTGTCGTCCGTCGGTAGTTTTACTGTTGCAAATTGAGTTTACCTAGCGACGTGGTGCAGAGACAGGTAAACAGATATTTGGGACAGTAAATCTAAACATCGTGGATGTCCACAAAGCTTCAAATACAATATAGTTATCTCTATTCTAATGCAAAATAAACATATTATTCAATTTTAGTCATTATTTCAGTGTCAAATGTTAACACTGGGTGTTTTCTGACTTCTTGTCTGCCTCAAAATGTTATAAAATTTGATAAAAAGAAGATTTCTAGGAGCAAAAAGTGAATTTATTTTTGCTTTATTATTTGAGAAATTACATGTTTATACATTCCGGAATTCAAAAAGTCAGCTTTCCTTAGTTACAGACAGGGAGGTAGAGAAAATACAAAAAGTACATAATAATTGCATTACAATCATAATTCTAATTACAGCCTTCAGGTCCTACATTGAAGAGTGATGCATTGTTTGCTCAGATTCAAGCTGGAGCTAAGTCAAATCCAGGCATGGCAAAGAAAATTAATGCTGTTTTCCTTTTTGACATTTTAAAAGATGGAAAATCAGCAGCAAAATGGAGTAAGATATTCTTTTAAAAAGCAAATAGAAAATTTTACTTTCATGTTGGTGTAGACAGCATCTTATTTAAACATCAGTTTAATTATGACATTTAAGTATTTTTAAGGGGCATTAGCTGTCAAATTCATCTTTATCGATTTGACTCAAATTCTCATATTTTGATTTATAACATAATAAAAAGTATATCCAAATTACAAAAAGTCTAAAATAAACAATTAACAATGCATGGACTTGATAATATGTATCAACATTTCGTGTGTATTTTTGTCTAGACGTCATCTAATTAACCATCGAGATGACCTCCAAAGACTGCCAACTGTCATATAACCCGATATATATAAATATAAACAGATAGCGTCCACGTGCAATTGGATTTATCTCAGTCTGTTTGATTTCATATTGTAGGTTAAAAAGTATGTTTATTGTCGTTTTTACCTGTGTAAGAATTATTTTTTAGTGGATCGAATCAGTCAACCCAATGATTCATCCTTGTTTCACTTTCAATGTTGACATTCTTTTCCTCTTAATAGCTGAAAGCATGTGTAACCCATCTCCAGCTAAGAGGTTAAATTAAAGGTCACATGAATACGGATTCAATGAGGTCCAATTATTCACTTGCAAGTGAATAATTCATCAGCGATGTTTCTTGTCTTATTTTGACAAAATTGAACCAAATTGGCTGCTTAAATTGAATAAGTATTTCACTATATCACCTTCATTAATGATTGAACAAAAAAAAAATCATATTTTAATGTTTTTTATATCTCGTAGCTAATGCCCCTTTAAGTGAAAAATAGACCTGGTATATATTGATCGCTCATCAATCCATGCTTTTGTTCCAGCATTTGTTTAAACTCCTCTAAAACCAGAGACTTCATTTTACTTTATATAAAATAAGGAGATGTGGTATGATTGCCAAAGAGACAACTATCCACCAAAGTTCAAATGAAGTGGATGTAAGCAATTATAGGCAACCATATGGCCTTCAGCAATAAGAAAAACCCATATAGTTGGCTATAAAAGGCCCTGACATGAAAAAAGTTGAAACAATTCAATTGAGAAAACTAACGGCCTAATTTATAATAAAACAATTTACGAAAAACAGATATGACAGACATGAACCAACAACAACCACTGAACAACAGGCTCCTGACTTGGGACAGGCACATTAAGAATGTGGTGGGGTTAAACATGTTTGAACTGGAAATGTGAAGATAGAATTGAAGCTTTAAATTTTCTCCTGGACAACATATATGTATGTTTCGGCGATAAAGTGTATCGACAATAGTAGGTATTCCTATGGGCACTAACTGCGCCCCTTTAACAGCAGATTTATTCCTGTATTGCTATGAATCTCAGTTTATGACCAAACTCAGTAAAGACACATCATTGTTACATTTGGTTGATACATTCAACAATACCTTCCGTTATCTGGATGATATTTTTTTGTTAAATAATCCAGAGTTCTCTAAATATACTAACGAAATTTACCCAAAAGCACTTACTTTAACTAAATCTAACATAAACAGCAGTAGTTGTCTTTTCTAGATTTGGACATTTCAAAACTCCATACTAAAATTTACGACAAAAGAGACGACTTTTTATTCCCTATTGTTAATTTTCCTTTTTTAGACGGCGATGTTCCTTTGGCTCCATCATACGGTGTTTATATATCCCAACTCGTTCGTTATGCCCGTGTGTGTAGTGATGTCATAGATTTTAACGAACGTAATCAATGCATCACTGGTAAATTATTAAGTCAGGGATTTCGTTACCATAAATTACGTAAAACTTTTACTAAATTCTTTCATAGATACAGAGATGTGATTAGTAAATTTGGCTGTACCTGTAGAAAACTGATTAAAAACGGTATTTCACATCCTAAATTTTATGGTAATATTGTACTTAAAGTGCGGAAATCACTATGTGATCCGTGTAAACTCATCGAACCTTTAAACAAACTTATTAGTAAAGGTTATCTTACCAATGTTGTAATTAGAACTTTGAATATAGTTTACATTGACACTAATATCGATTTTGTCATCAGCAAACTAAAACATAACTAAATTTGTATTCTTTTCAAACGGGATGCATAAAGACACACCCATGTTCATTTTGATCTATAAAGAGGTTAACTCCTAACTATCCTACTGCCTGTCGATGCATTTATTTTTGGCATTGCACAAGTCATGTCTTTTTTTACTGTCCATGACGTTAAAATACTAAATCCCTGGGATGTGTTTTAGTTGATTTTAGTCTCTGATACATGATTTTTTTATTATTAATTGTTTTTGGCTTTTAACTAGCTGTCAGTAACTACGAGTACTCTCAAATCGTACTTTCTTGTTTATTTGACCTGTTGATACTAATTGTAATGCTTTTTTGTTATTTAATGTTTACTTTTTCAGGGTTATATCTGGTCTATATACCAGCTTTGATAAGTGTTTGGTATTACTATAAATTTTCACTTCTTCGTATTATAAACATCAAAATTATTTATTTTGTAAAAATATTTCCTTTCTCCATTTGAACTGTACACGTATACCTAACAATAAAATTATTTTCATTTACCTGTGTTTAAAGTAATTGCAAATGGCTGATATTTTTGTTCAAGCATATTGTTTTTCTTAAATTGTTTAACATTTCACAGTGGTATAACATGTTACTTTAATTATTCTTCCCTTAGTTTATTTATTTTGTATTTACATTGTATCATAGATCAAATTTATTTGTTCAGTGTATGTTCACTGGTGTTAATATGTCTTTTGATTGAGTTAAGCCATTTCAATTGATATTTTATTGTGTGTCTTTCTATGTTGTGATGTTACACTATTGTTTCAGATAAGGATGAAGGTTTGGTACCATTAAAAGTTTAAACCCGCTGCAATTGTTTGCACCTGTCCTAAGTCAGGAATCTGATGTTCAGTAGTTGTCATTTGTTGATGTGGTTCATAAGTGTTTCTCGTTTCTCGTTTTTTATATAGATTAGACCGTTGGTTTTCCCATTTGAATGGTTTTACACTAGTAATTTTGGGGGCCCTTTATAGCTTGCTGTTCGGTGTGAGCCAAGGCTCCATGTTGAAGACCATACTTTGACCTATAATGGTTTACTTTTATAAATTTTGACTTGGATGGAGAGTTGTCTCATTGGCACTCATACCACATCTTTTTATATCTATTGAAGGTGCCAACCCTCCCCTAACCTAAGACAGTAGTGTAACTGCATAACACAAGAACAAACTATGCAAAACAAGAAACGGAAAACAAATATGAGAAACAGCAAAAAATTACAACCACTCACTTAAAAGCTCCTGTCTTTGGACAAGCACATAAAGAATGTTGTGGGGTTGAACATGTTTGAAGGCGCCAATCCTATCCCTAACCTGGGACAGTGGTGTAACAGTATAACATAAGAACAAACTATAAAAATCAGTTGAAAAGGGCACAACTCATCAGATATTAAACAGAAAAACATCAAACAAAAACACAGACCCGATGTGGCAGGGTATTTATACATGCCTCACAATAATAAGGACACAAAGAACAGATCTGAGAGTACTCGAAGTTACTGACAGCTAGTTCAAAGCCAATAACAACTAATAAAAAAATCATGTATCTATGACTTATGTCTTTCAATGTCAGTTTAATTTTCTGGTGTCTTTCCATATCAGTTTAACGTTTCTGATTTTCTCTCCACGTAAGTGTAGTATTTATGATATCTGTAACTAATTTGTTTCATCTTATTACAGCTGTAGATATGAAGTCAGAAAGTGGAGAAATATACAGAGATGTGCCGAAGAACAAAAAGGCTGACTGTACAATGATTATAGAAGATGACAATATGGTTAATATGGCCAGTGGGAAACTTAATGGACAACAGGTAAATAACAGTTATTATTATACTTCATGTTAAAATGACAGGCTTTGATTGGCTAATATGAGGGAGATAATTTACTCTATCCAATGGCTCAGCAGGAGACAATTTTTTGAATGTCAGTCGGTTAAAGAGCTCTTAAGAGCTCATGTTCCTTGTTATTGTGTATATATGAAACCCGACTTTAAATAAAGATTACTTTACTTTACTTTACCCTCTTGTGCAGACCAATCAAAATCGTTTATTTAAACAGAGGAAATTGAATTGAATTAGCATCAATGATTTTAATGATGATGCTCAAGTTCTACATTTTGGCCTCATATTTTTTTCATAGAATGTCAAAATAAAAGATACATCTTGCCTTTTTTTCACTTTTGTTGTTTTTCTAATAATTGTAACGTTGTTATGTACATGACGTCATAGTTAACTACTTTCAGTTTAAAATTTAAAAAACGGTAATGGCAGAACATTCAGTAAAATAGATTAAATAACACATAGCTGAGAGTGTGATAGAGCAGATTCACCTCTGTTGACAATGTTTTCTCGGGGTAACAATCTGCTCTATCACCCTCTCAGCTATGTGTTGTTTATGTGTTATTTATATATTATATGGTCTATATGGCCGGTGGTAAACTTAATGGACAACAGGTAAATAATAGTTATGATATGGTCAATATGGCCGGTGGTAAACTTAATGGACAACAGGTAAATAATAGTTATGATATGGTCAACATGGCTAGTGGTAAACTTAATGAACAACAGGTAAATAATAGTTATGATATGGTCAACATGGCCAGTGGTAAACTTAATGGACAACAGGTAAATAACAATTACAATATGCTCTATGGCCAGTGTTAAACAAGTATATAACAGTTATGATCAGACTTCAATGTTGACATATTTTATTTGAGTCCTGTCATTTATTGAGGTTGTCATTGTGGTGGATAAGGCAGGTTGAAGTTAACTTTTACTGCTGAGATATAACTTGGTTAGACCCACATTTTGACACTATTAAATCCCAGCAAATTGTAGTATACATCAAGATATGTAGTCTAATAAGCAACATTGCTTTAAATCTAACAATTCTCTCAAGTTCAGATATTGTTTCTTAAATGAAGTTCTATGTCATGGCTAATATTGAATTGAATGTGACATTATAAGTTGGTAGTGAATGAAATCATTTGAAAATTTACATTTTACTTTTATTACAAAGCAAAATCACTTTTTGTTACAAAACTGTTAAGTTATCAAATGTAGGATTGTGTGTTGGTGAAATACAGACATATAGGTAATGATATTATTGAAATCTATGATGGAGATGAGAATTCAAAAGAGGTGTTGAGAATTTCAAAGATAACGGCCCTCCGTTTGTGTAGGGTCAATTTGAATATTTAAATATAGACATTATGCAAACAACAATCAATCAATCTTGTATATGCATTGGGGCATTATGGGTAATGTGTAAAAGTTAAAATATTTTTTCAGTCTTGTTTAATTAGAAAGGAGTTAATTTGTTTGTTTTTTTTACAGGCATTTATGACTGGAAAGTTAAAGATCAAAGGCAATATTATGCTTGCACAGAAACTAGGAGAATTATTTGCAGGAGTGCAGTCCAAATTGTAGTGCATAAAAAGACTAGATATAACAATCAATTTTTAATTACATTATTATTATGTTTTGTAATAAGCAGTAAATGATTTAAACAATCTTCATTTTACCATATTTATTTGTTTATTCAAGTTCTGCAAATTAAACTGATGGATTGGTCTTAGGGGAAGATATGGTGATTATAACAATCAATAAATAATTTGCATGAGATTTTTGTTGAAAAACTAAAACAGAATAGTTTAATAAAATCTCAGTAATTAATTTTCAACAAAATGCTTGACAGATTATAATTTTATAACTGAACTCTTAATAATGTGTGCTTTTGTTGAGATGTTTTTGTCACAAAGTTGAAAATCCTCACCTGAGCCACTTACCATTTGCATCAAAATGTGAAGTACAGAGTGAGACATTTGCAGACATCTTTATGGAGGAATTGGTTACCATTTACTGTAACAGAAACCTATTTCTACATGATTAGTGATGTTTGAATTATCTCCCTTTAACATTGTTATAATTTCATTTAATACTTTATCTATTCTGTACAATTGTCTGTTTCAAAATAAAAATGAAAGATTTTGTTATGGTATATGCATGTAATTTTGTGATTTTACCTAGTTTGTCCATCATTTTTTCTTCTTTTTTTCATCACAAATAAAAAATGACTGAAAAAAATGAAATATTCCAAACATGTTCATTGATCATTATTTATGATTTTCAGTAAATTTGTTCATTATTATTAATAGATATAAATATTTTTAGTTATGTTAAACAATTACAGAAGCTGTGATACACCTTTACTATGTATTAAATAAAATGAACTGAAAAATAAAAATACACATATTTTTTTAGACTTGATTTATCAATTCGATTGCAGAATGCTTTACAAGATGTTACCTGAATAATTCAGTCCCTCCCCGTGATGGAGTATCCATCTCACTAGGGCCTAAACACTTCATACTAAAAAAACATGTCATGAATCTAGAAGACAAGACAGACAAGACAAATACTTTATTAAAGTCTCACCTCATGTACATACATATAAAACATAGACATATATAAACAACAGCGTATACATAAGCCACTCTGAAAAGAGTTATGAGAGACTGATTAAAACACATATACATAAAAGAAATGTTTATACAAGCATTAAACCTATTTGTTACATCGACATATATAAAAGGTAAACACCAGCTTATACATAAGCCACTCTAAAAAGAGTAATGAGAAAATGATTAAAACATTTGACATAAAAGTAATGTATATACAATCATTAAACATATAAAACAATTTTTCTTTTTTGAATCTCTGGATGAGATAGATAATCAGCTGGTAGCTTAATGTTAAGGAGTTGGGTAAATCCAGAGCTAATTCTGAACAATTAATTGACAATTTTTCATTGACTAGACTTTTGAAATATTGTCACCACTTAGTGCCCATTCACCACCATCCTCTCTGTTAACATTTAAACAATATCCTCTATTATAATCATCTCAATCAGAACCCAACTTGCATACATTCATCCTCAAAATCACTAAAAACTGCTTTCTTCTTAGACAAGTTGGTTTATTTGAACTAAGCTTGACCTGAATCATCAAAGGAATGTGATAAACAATACCAAATGGTGTGACCTTCAAGCAGGAAAAGTTTCACATTAATGATTCTCAGATTAATCTGCAATAAGCAGAGATCCCAGATACATGTTAAACAGGTACCCATGGGCCTCTACATAAGCTTAATTTTGATTAAATGATTTTTTTATCAATTTAAATAATTTTATTTATGACAGCCTACTCCATAAAAAATACTAGAGCCAAGAAAAAATGTTTTTTAGAGTTTCCTCCTTTAAAAAATTAGGGTATGCAGGTAGGTTTTTTTTTTAATTTGCTTTACTTTTTTACCTTGAATATAAGGGAAGACCTGCAATTTTGAAGAGATTCAAATCTAAAAGTACTTAGAAAACCTCAGGGTAGACATTCTGAGGGATGAGGAAGAGTAGCTGTTACATGAAACCATAAACACAAATATTTTTTATAAGCTCATCTGGCCATAAGGGCCCAGTTGTTAGCTTTTCTCATCACTTGGCGTCCCTGGTTGTCCGTTAAATTTTTAAAAAATTTCTCCTCTGAAACTACATGACCAAATTTAACCAAACTTTGCCATAATCATCTTTCGGGTACATATTTTCTGATGTTGTTGCTCATTGTTGAAGATGCACATATAGAATTGGGAGAGCAACTTTTGCATTTTAGAGCCTCTAGTTTGTCTAAGACCAAATTGTACCATCATGGTCTATAGGACATTGATAGAAAAATATCCAGTGCCAAATACTATAAAAAAAAAATGAATATTACCAGTCGAATGATACCTGTTGAGAACCTTCAGTTTCTTGTCATAAAATTCAAACAAGAGGTGCATATTTAATATCTATTTCCATTTGGGTAATGTGGGAAGATGTACCCAATAAATGAAACCCCCAAAAAATTAACATAGGATTTTGATGTGGAATACCACCAAAACATACATCACAGCCAGTTTCATACAAAAAAGGGTCGACAAAAATTATTCCCTTAAATTTGACAGTTGTAGGAAATTAACACGGCATTTCATGGCAGAAAATAATATGTCTTAGGTGCTTCAAAGCATTATTCTTTTTTTATTTGGTGTTTCTTTAAAATATTTTGGAAACTTGAGGAAACATGGTTACTAGAGCTTGTAAACAGGAATAAAAGGGTGAACATTTGATTGGTTTCCTTCTGGTGATGGTTATTATGGTATATGAAATGAAATGTCAAGTGAAATTTTCACTGTAGTACTGGACAGAATAAAACTTTACTCATGCCAATTATTTCTCTATTTGAAACAAATATATATTCTGCACTTTTTTGAAAAATGCCAATTTAACAAAGACTAATAGGGGAAACAAATTAATGGTGGTATTACTCCTTGACCATTTTTGTATTGAAACAGCTGATTTAATTGTAAACAAGCATATGATTTTCATTTAATAGTATATGTAAATAAATGTATATATTGGCCTTCACAAGCACAAAGTATTTACCACTGAGCTTTAGCAAACATCAATCAATCAATCATAAAATAGATGTGTTGGAACGACACGAATGGCCCCATCTCAAAAAGTTGAAAAATCTGCAATTTCAACAACACATGTGGACACAAACATGCATGGATAGTATCCAGCTCTCAAGACCAATACTAGTTTGATGAAAAATTTCCTTGATCAATGAGTAGTTAAATTTCAAACTATCAGCAAACAGGAAGTGGATGTACTGCAGATCTAACAAGATGTGTTGAAAGGACATGAAAATCAGCATAGCAGAACAAAACATAAACTTGATCTGTAACTCATCATGGTAGACTTACATACCAAAAATCAGCGCAAAATCTGAAGGCGTATAGAAAAAAAAAATGGATAACTGTGATTTTCAACAATTTATCAAAGTCTAAAGTCCGTAATTTCGGCAAAAATTAGCAGAGCAGAACGAAACTTAAACTTGATCTGTAACTCATCATGGTTAGCTCACATACCAAAAATCAGCCCAATATCTGAAGGCGTTTAAAAAAAAAGTCTGTATAACTGTGATTTTCAACAATTTATCAAAGTCCAAAGCCAATAATTTCAGCAAAAATTAGCAGAGCGGAACGAAACTTAAACTTGATCTGTAACTCATCATGGACAACTCACATACAAAAAATCAGTCCAATATCTGAAGGTTTTTAGAAAAAAATTGCGTATAATGGTTTGTTGCGGAATGACGGAATGACAGAAAGACGGAATGACGGAATGACAGAATGATGGAATGACAGAATGACAGAATGATGGAATGATGGAATGACAGACAAAGGTAAAACTATATGGCCCCGACAACTTTGTTGCGGGGCCATAAAAAAACATTCTTACAATTTGCATTTGAAAGAGAATATTTTATTATTTAATCTTTTAGCCTTGCTTTTGTCAAGAATGTTCACTATAAACATTCACACGAAAATGAATAAAAAAGAACAATTGCCACGTTTTTCACAAGTATGGAAATAAATATATGTAAATGCTGATGCTCTGCTATATTGACTTTTTGTTGAGTATTCGGATAGTTCATAGAGTTACGTCCCTTAGTGTACATCTTCTGCTTCAGCGCACTCTTTTTTAAAATTTGTTTACCTTCTCGACGGATTTTAATGCTTTTTGCTTCTTTGGGTAAGACTATTTAATAGGAGCTACTACTTTTGTTAAACTTTGTTGTTTTACTGTCAAATTCACAACAATGAACAGCACATATCTTAAATAAACCGTTAAAAAAATTGGGCCATTCAATTTCAAGTATTGACATGTTTGCAGTTATTATTTTTTCAATAAATATTTAGAAGTTGTTGACACTTTTGTGATTTGTAAGTTTAAGCATCAATTATCATGAAGTACCAGAATAATTTTTACTATAAGAAATAAGAAAAAAACGGAAGTTCAATGTCTTTTTGAGTCCAAACTTGTACAGTTGTACTTGTAGGAAAGTCAGAATAAACGGAAGAAACATCACTGAAACTTGTTGTTATAACCTTTAAGCTTTAGTGCTCTCTTTAATTTGGAATAGAGCATGATTTGAATGATTGTGTTAGCTTAAGTTAAAGTTTATGATTGTTGATGTTTATGATTGCTTCAAGCTTATTTACACATATAATTTTTATTCTAATATTGTAGATATACCTAGGGTCCGAACATCAACCTATGGTAAGAACTCTTTAAATACACAGCTGCTGTTTTATGGAATGATCTACATGGAAATGAATGCTCTATATGAATACACTAACCAGAACATGATGCTTTTATGCCTAGTTTACACTTATGTACTTTTAGCTTTATACCTAGCTTATGCTTATAAAATTATTCAACACAAAACCTTTAAAAAGGGTGCGATCAGGTGGGTTGCAAACGTCAAAGGGGGTGAACGTGACTGGGAACGAACATGATTTTGGGCGAACAGACCCGGATTCAACAATCAATCAAACAAACATACATGTACATGTATATGCATCAGATATCAGAATGTGAGTGCTTATTATTGCAACACCCACCAAGACACATTATTCTCATTACATTTTGTAATTAAAACCTTTCAATAATTTCTGAATTTACAGTAATAAAAATTTGAAGTTGCAACAAAGTATTTATCGTAGTATTATAATACGTTATGCAGAGACATTTAAAAACCTATTTTTGCCCCCCCCCCTGCCATTATGGAGCTACATTTATGATAAATACAAGTATCACTCCAGACATTGGCTTACCAGCCCCCCTCTCCTTTTCAAAATCCTGGATCCACACCTGAATTCCTGTATTTGTATTTGATAAAGGTTCATCAAACTTGTGTCAGTTAAAAGCTCTACAGATCTTACAATGTAAGTTATTTGTATTGATGTGTATTAACAAATTTAAATAAAATTTCTATGTCTGGCACTATTTCATAAAAAATAGACAAATATGGCTGTGTTTACACCTCGTAAATTACAGATAAACATGTACAGTTTGGAAAGTTTTAAGGCCTAGCATCCACTAGATATATAAAATTTTAATGCATTTTGTTTTAGAAAATATTATTGGGATGTCCAAATTTCAATATATTACTGTATATAACAGTACATGTATGTCAGAAAGCTGTTTTTGATTTTTGTCTCTTGAAAAAGCATTCTAAAAATGCTCTCGTTAACATTTATTGGTTGAACATAATGTTTGACATACAAAAATATATTGTCATTGATTGTGGATGGTGTTTATGCCTAGCCTATGATAGTAAGGGGACATTATATTTTCTGGTCTGTGGGTCTGTTCTTTCGTCCATCACATATCAGGTTTAAACTTTAATGATTTTTTACTTTACCAAAAAGTTGTGGTCAAATTAACTTGAAACTTAATTTGTATGTTCATGATGATGTAAACTTTTAAAAATATATAACAAATTAGGGATTTGATCAAGATTTTTTGGTTTACTGATCATGAAATGTGATAGTGTGAGCAGGGCATCATGGTGTTCTATGGACAAATATTCTTGTAATATTACATGACAAGAGTGTTTTAGAAATCATGATCCTTAAAGTTGGATTTGAAGTCATCAGTGAGAGAGTTTGGGGGAAATTATTGTATCTCAAGATTTGTGCTGCATGTTTTCATAAGAATATTGATCTTTATAGATTATTAGGAAACAGAAAAATGTTTATAAATGATTGCATGTTTAAAGGCAATTTTTTCATACATATTCAGGGTGAGAACATGTTAAGATAATACAAATTAATAATTTTTGAAAATTTGAATCAGAGAGAATGGATAATTATTTTGAATTGTATAGAAAACTTGTTTTTCATTCCAGCATCACTGATGAGTCTTTTTTAGACAAAACACACCTCTGGTGTACTAAATTATAAGCCTGGTATCTTTGATGGTTTTTTTTTTCATTACATATACTACTAGAAGATATTTTATGTAGATAACCAGCTGAATTTTCATAATAATTTTTTTTTTAGATTATTTTACTTGCTGTTCTTTATTTTCTTTTGCTGAAATAATTTTTATATACTACATGTACATGTAATGGGCACATATGTAACAGTAAATTCAGTCTGCTAGTAAAATTTGTCCCCTGGACTTTTTTCCCTAGGTTATCAAGTCCATGACGATAATATTCCTAGGAATGTTAGTCCCAGGATAAATTTTCCTAGGAAAATAAGTCCATAGCTAGTAATACATGTCTGGCACTTCTTTTCCTAATAATAAAAGACATGTACATTTTTACCTAGGAATATTAATAAAATTGACATGAATTCCTAGGAAAATTAGTCTGGGGACATGAATTTTATTAAAAGATTAATGCACAACTGTTAAACAAATTATTAAAACATTACCAGGACTAATTTATCTCTTGCACATATGTTAAGTTTTCATTTAATGTCTATATAGCAGAATTAATAAGTAGCAAATTGAAGAAGTCTGATATTAAAAGAATAAATCATAATTTAAGTTCACAGAAGATAGATTTATTTGTTTGATTTCTGATGCAAACAAAAATCCATTTCTGTTCAAATAAATTGTAAATTTTCACCATTCTGTGTCAATAAAAAACTGTCAATCTAAGATCTTTTGTAAATTTAAACAAGTGTTTTCATCTACCTATGAAATGTTTTAACAAAACATTGTTATCTACTGTGATTGACTGTTTGTTCTATTTGCAGTAGATTAGCCCTATTACACATATATGCATAAATCATGATAAAGCAAATGACATAAAGAGATAGTTTTGCTTACAGTAATCCCTATGTTTGTCTCCTGAATCTAAACTGTGTTTGAATCAAAGTAGATCGTGTGGGTACCTAGTTATAAATGATAAGAATAATCAACATTAATCACTATTTATACTTAGCTGAGGGTCCAAACATTTCTGTGTCAAATGTAATTTATTCATTGCTAGGTAATTTTAAGACATTTGTCATATAAAATAAGGAAATGTGATATGATTGCCAATGAGATGACTATCCAAAAGAGACCAAAAGCAACTATAGGTATGTTTTGTAGCCTTTTGTAGTAATACAGGTAAAGATTTATAGATTGTTCAGTGGCAGATACTATCAGGACGAGAACAAATTATCAATAAATACAAAAGGTGAGTCAATGGGGAGTAGGAGAAGGAAATTTAGGACTGCTACTGTGAATTTTGCCTTACAACTGGACACTTAAGAACCGCTTAGGAATCTTTAACTTGCACTCACATTACATGAGGCATGATCTGGGGTCAGTTTTGATATCTACTGGAAATGAGATCTAGAAATATGTTAGAAACACTGAAATGAGCAACAGATTTTCAATGAAAAAAATTTGTGTTCGTAAAGAAATTGTATATTGCAACTGCATTTATGGGGTTGATTGACTCTGTCTTTAATTTGGCAATTAGTGTACATCTTAAAATTTTCAAAAGATATCCAGCCTAATTTAGGATTTTTAGATACAAAGTACATTTTGGCAGAGTTCTTTGCTAATTTAAAAAGATGAGAAAATTTCATTGAGGGTATCTTGATAGCAGGCTGTTGTGATGATTTTTCTTTGGTTCTGTAAACTGTTGCTTTTCTTTTTAAATACATTTCAAATTTCAAAACAAGTAAGAAGTAATGTTAAAATAAGCAAGATTTAGAATTATTTATATAAATAGGTCTTTCTTGTGTGTAACGTCTACATAGGCATGATAGGGGTCCCATTTGGGGCTGTTCTGATGTCAGTGTGTTTTAATTGACATCAAAATGATTCTCTTGCACGAACTGAGTTGATGCTTTTAACAAATACTTGTTTGTAATTAGATCTCTACCCAGAAGTTTCACTCAGCAGTTTAAATTACCACACTGGTATGCTTAAGTACAGAAATAAGCAAGATGAAAACTTGTCAGTCAAGTATTCATGGTATTACAGCTTCAAAATATCATGTACACGATAATATAACACAAAATATCATGTACACAATAATATAACACAAAATATCATGTACACAATAATATACCACAAAATATAAACACAAAATATCATGTACACAATAATATAACACAAAATAAACTGTAAAATATAGTATTACATGTAATAGCATGAAGATTTCACTCATAAATAATCATTTTAAAATCAAATGAGAAGGTCAACAAAAAACACATTATAGAATTTGCTCAACGTACCATATACTCTTATTACACAAAATTAAAAAGAACCAAAATATTCCTTTCAGTTGAAAATCCTTTAAACGGTAAAATATTTTTGTAAGTTTAAAGTGTTCTTATTCAGAGAAGATTAAACTAACAAAGTTAAATGGTTGGGTATGTATAATGTTAACTTGTCCATTAACATGAGATGTTTTAGCATGTCTCTGGATTATGTTAAGAACTTTAACAAGCTTCTTCGTATTGTTAATTATACATTTTGAAGAGGATTGATAAGCAGGTATAGTTGTAAAAGGATTTATGTAAACTTTCTATTATTGTCCAATATGGGGCATCTTAAGCTTGTTCATGTGTGTCTTTACTAATCATTATCTTATTGTCAAACAGGTCTCATTGTTCTTCAGTTGTAAAAGTAGACTTTGGCAAGGGTTTAACGATCCAAGAAGGATGGAAGAAAAACTTCAAAAAAAATAATGTCTTATTATTAATTTTTTTTGTTTATTATTTCAGGTACATGTATATTTTTTTAACATACAGAAAGTATGTATTGTAGATTGAAGAAGGAAATATAGCAAAAGACAAAATATTTACATGGTAGGGTGAACATATATTCATTATTTTATAGTCTCAGAAAAAAGATTTATTGCATGCACTTACATCAAACCTAGTATCCTTATAGATCATATGATTTTAAAAGGATATGTTATAATAATTACATATGTGCTTAAAGTTTTGTTTGCAAACTATTTAAGAATAATAGAGAACAATATTGAATAAACCATATCAAAGAACATGATAACAAAAATGAGGCAAGATGCATAGATGGAATATTCCTTACTGAAGTTTATAATCAAGCTTTATTATGAGAAAAATATTATGTTATTAGAGAGAGCAACGTACACAATGCAATAGTGTTAATTCTGGTTTAATTAAAGACTTCTGTGAAAGAATACCTGTTTTAAAAAAAGGCATATATAACTTACTAGGTAAATCCTTTTACAAAAGCCAGTAATTTATTGCAGTGTCAAAGGTTAAGACAGGGATTAATATCTTCTAATTAAATCTGTAATGATAAAATTCAATCAGATAATTAAAGAATGATACAGTATTTTTTAATCCAATCAGTTTAATTTTGAATAGTGCTCAGTAAACCATGAATGTTTAATTTAAACCACAAGTAACCCAAATACCATTTATTATTAGGATATGACCATATGTCTTCAGATGCCATAAAAACTGAACAATACATATCATTCTTAAGGTTAACTGATCCTACATATACAACATATAAGTTTTTGTTTCCATTGTTAACGTGGAGTGTGTCAGAGTAATTGTGCAGTCACATCAAAGGTATATATACATGCAAGCTTACTAAAGGCAGTCAGCTATTCAAAATTTCACATTCAAATTCAATATACATGTATAATACTTCACATTGATTTTTTAAATTTTTCATTGTTGACATTTTTGGCGCATTTACAAATTCCATTATAATTCTAACCTAAACTACAGACAGTGTAGGCTGAAACTTCATAAACTCTTTCATTTTTTCGTAACTACATTTTTCGTAATTTAAAATGTGCACATTGTCAAACTTCCCCTAATAATTTATAGACTAAGTAAAGTAAAACGAATTTAATATTCTCTTCTACAGATTTTCTTGTCTTTAGTAACAATTATTTATTTTGCTGCGTACTGGAAGGACTATATTTTATAACTGATCTAATATAATTAACGCTATCTGTTTACACAAGATTTTCATTAATAGTGGTTGGTATAAATTATAGTTTTTTTTGCTACTGACATTTAAGTTTTTGTGAACAGTAACTGATATTTTTTATTCTAAGATTAATGTCTTAAGTTTAGAGGCTTATAAAAACTCACAAACATTGTTCAGGTTATAATTTATTTGGGTTCAAAATATGATTTTAAATGTTTACAGGCTTATGAAATACAAACATGATCTCTTGTTATTATTTATTGTGTGTAATATCATCAGTTTTAAACTGCAACTACACTATTTATGCAGTCAAAATGCATTGCCCATATACACTTTTGCTTTGATATAGTCACTGACCATATAAAGCCATCATTGTGATGTTAATAATCATGTGTTTCCATTTCTTATGAAATACAAACTTGATCTCTTGTAAATATTTATTGTGTGTAATATTAGTTTTAAACTACAACTGCGCTATTTGAGCAGTCAAAATGCATTGCCCATATACACTTTTGCTTTGATATAGTCACTGACCAAATGAAGCCGTCATTGTGATGTTAATAATGTGTTTCAATAGAGTTTTATCTATGATGTCTGGAAAGAATATAGATCAGTGGAATTTTTATGTAGTCCACTCCACAATGACTTCATAATTGTTGATTTTACCCAAGATATTTAGTGTTAAGATAATTATAAACAGTAAAACCATACATTTTTTCAAAACATAAAATTTTACTAGGCTTCATACAGGATAGAAAGGCTGCGCAAAGCCTTGTATATTTGTATTCTTACTGTTTCTAGGCCTTGTACAAATATATTTTGTGACAATGTAAAGTTATATTATATATGTATAAATAACATTTTTCAATTGTTGGTTGTTAAGCCTTTAATTCTCTTCTTATATATATATCTTCATGGCCTTCTTTCAATTTCCCACCTTGTACCACTTGATCAACTTTAGATAAAACCAATTGCAAAAAATTGTGAAATTATCAGATTTTGAATAGCATCTAGGATTATTCAGATGCTATTTATGATGGACAGACAGTCTTTATGATGAAGGTTACAAAGTTTTGTTATAGAACAAATGTATTTCAAAATTAGATATAAGTGTGCAATGCATTATGCAGGTCATTATATTATCAGACAATTAATAAGAAATATAGATTCCACCACAGCAACAAGTGTGTTACAATATTTCTCCACTTGAGACAGTAAAATTTTAATATTTAATGCCCGAGGCTTGCTGAGCTTTTTAAATAATTAAATTTAACAGTTGAGAGTGGAGAAATATCGTAATACACGAGTTATAGTGGTGGAATCTGTTTCTCTAATGATTTTTATCCTTCCTTTTCAAAGATTTGCAGAAAGTTGTGTTCTTTATATGTGACGTCATCAGGCATGGTCGCCTTTTTTAGCTCACCTGGGTCTGAAGGGCCCCATGTGAGCTTATGCCATCACTTGGCGTCCGTCGTCGTCGTCGTCTGTCGTCGTAAACTATTTCAAAATCTTCTCCTCTGAAACTACTGGGCCAAATACCTTCAAACTTTATCAAAATGTTCCTTAGGGTATCTAGTTTATAAATTGTATCTGAAGTTTTGATCCATCGACAAACATGGCCGCCATGGCTAAAAATAGAACATAGGGGTCAAATGCAGTTTTTTGCTTATATCTCAAAAACTAAAGCTTTTAGAGCAAGTCTGACATGGGGTAATTGTTCAATTGGTCAAGATCTATCAGCCCTGCAATTTTCAGACAAATCGAACAACCCATTGTTGGGTTGCTGCCACTAAATTGGTAGTTTTGAGGAAATTTTCCAGTTTTTTGTTATTATCTTGAATATTATTATAGATAGATATAAACTGTAAACAGCAATAATGTTCAGCAAAGTAAGATGTACAAAAAAGTTTAATATGACTAAAATTGCCAATTGACCCCTTAAGGAGTTATTGCCCTTTAAAGACAATTTTACACAATTTGTTCATCAAGTTTGCTAACATTTAAAATCTTCTCCTCTGAAACTACTGAGCCAAATACCTTCAAACTTCATCTAAATGTTCCTTAGGATATCTAGTTTATAAATTGTATCAGAAGTTTTGATCTATTGACAAACATGGCCGCCATGGCTAAAAATAGAACATAGGGGTGAAATGCAGTTTTTGGCTTTTATCTCCAAAACTAATGCATTTAGAGCAAATCTGACATGGATAAAATTGTTCAATTGGTGAAGATCTATCAGCCCTGAAATTTTCAGACAAATCGAACAATCCGTTGTTGGGTTGCTGCCACTAAATTGGTAATTTTATGGAAATTTTGCAGTTTTTTGTTATTATCTTGAATATTATTATAGATAGATATAAACTGTAAACAGCAATAATGTTCAGCAAAGTAAGATCTACAGAAAAGTTAAATGACCAAATTTGTCAATTGACCCCTTAAGGAGTTATTTCCCTTTAAAGACAATTTTACGCAATGTGTTCATCAAGTTTGCTAACATTTCAAAATCTTCTCTTCTGAAACAATTGTGCCTAATACTTCTTTACTTTGAATGAATGTTCCTTTAGGAATCTAGTTTATGAATTGTATCCGAAATTTTGATCCATCAACAAACATGGCTGCCATGGCTAAAAATAGAACATAGGGGTGAAATGCAGTTTTTGGCTTATATCTCAGAAACTAAAGCATTTAGAGCAAATCTGACATGGGGTTAAAATTTTCAAAAGGTCAAGATCTATCAGCCCTGAAATTTTCAGACACACCGAACAACCCATTGTTGGGTTGCTGCCACTAAATTAGTTGTTTTAAGGAAATTTTGCAGTTTTTGGTTATTATCTTGAATATTATTGAAGATAAAGATAAACTGTAAACAGCAAAAATGTTCAGCAAAGTAAGATCTACAAAAAAGTTTTTATGACCAAAATTGTCAATTGACCCTTAAGGAGTTATTGCCCTTTAAGGACAATTTACACAAGTTGTTTTATGTTTTTAACTTTAAAATCTTCTCAAATGAATCTAGTATAAATTTTGTATTTCATTTCCTTGTCGTCAAGAAACATAGACACTATGGCTAAAATGGAACATATGGGTAAAAAGCAAAAATAATCATTGATGAAAGATTTAAGCAAAAAAAATAACAGGTGAGAGATTCAGGCTCTTCAGAGCCTCTTGTTCATGACGTCACAATAGGAAATTCAGAAGAAAGCAAGAAAATTTGACGTCATAATTGAATTTCGACCAATCATTTGCTGAGAACAGATATTTCACTAGTGAGGAGAATAATTTTTTCACGATCGGTTTGGAAACTTGAAAAAAGTTAAAAAATTAGAGAAATACTTATTTAAGTTTTTTAAAACAGAATTTTCAAATTTATGGTCAGAGATTATTTCTTTAAATACACTAGAAAATGTGCATTGAGAGTTATTTTTACTGAAAATAAAATGATTATCCATTGCGGGTACATGTTAGAGGGTAGGAATGCCCTTTACCTTCAGGCGTCAAACAGTCATTTTTGGCTACTGTCAGAAGTCTCAAATAGCTAACAGTTACCGTTATCATTTTATTACATGTATTGCAAAGAATTTAACAGGATTCGTCAAAATCAGTCAATTTTTTTATCTTCATTTTCATGAAGAAAATAAAACCTGCAGTTTTGTTCAAGTCGTAACCAAGTCATACCAGATACTACCAGCAAGGTTACTTCAATGGATTGATTGATGTTTACTTAAAGTCTGATATTACTTCAAAAGGTTGCAATTTGAACATGTATATGGTATTGTCAGGAACCAAAACTTACTGTTAATGTCAAATAATGATACAAAATTACCTTTACTGACAAATACTGATCAAAAACTTCTGTTGACGACAAATACCGATAAAAAATTACTGTTAACATTATTTGGCTTGATTTTTTTGCTGTTTTTCGTCATAAAGGTACCCCCATTATGACCCTCGTGTAATGTGAATAAAATTATCTTTTCAGCCTGAAGAGCACAGAAAGAGACTTTGGGAAACTACCATAAAATGAGTATCTAAGTGATATAAACATGGAATTAGGATTTTCACATGGCCCCTTGGCAGGATCACTACCCAGCTGTAGAATCAAATGTAATGGTGCACGTATCCAAGTCGGTAGTCGTGACTTCACATCGGCAACTGAGGCTCTGCAGGCTTACCTGGACCAATATTCAGGTTTGACCAGTCGTATGTCAGTGCCTTATAAACGTGATGTATCAGACCTGCTGGACCCTAAATCTATACTACACATGACAGCAGACCGGTCACTTCAGACTGGTGTTAGGGACACTGAGATTGAAATGAAACTAGCTGATGTAAAGACAAGTATGAACAGTAATTATGATAGAATGGAGAAATCATCTAAACTAAGGAGAGAAGGTAGGATTAATTAAACAACACCTCTGTACATACAAAGTCAAGGATATATATTTGTTGAAAAATGTACATTCACATAAACATGGCACAAAATCCTTATCTTTATAATGTGGAAATTCTTCAAAGAATTTATATAGATGTGTAATAGTTTTACTGAAAGATATAATTTAAAGTAATTATAATTCAGTTCTAATATGTTGTTGTTTAACTTTAAACTGTTTGTAACTTTGGTTTATTGTCGTACACTTACACTCTAACCACAGTGTTATAAGAAATTATAACTATTGAAATACATTCTATGTGAGAATTTTCTGTGAATTCATTTTGTATTTTGTGGTATTGGAAACAGAAGATGATGAAAACAGGAAATTAATAAGGGGCTTAGTTATTCAAAAGGTCTGCTTTATTTTGACAATAGTATATTTATAGATTCAATTGCTCTTAAGCCCACAAAAGTAGTAAAATATTTTAAAATGCCTGTTAATTTTCATTATTACCTTGTCCAGAAAGGCTAAATACTAGGTGAATTAAAGATCCAATATAAATCACAGGATTTTGAATCATTGGTCTCTGTTTAGTTCGGGAGATAAAATTTAAGTACTAGTACCATGTTTTTAAAATGTCTCTGCACAAATACAGAATGAATTGATTGTGTGATGGTTTTTGGACATATCATTTGACTGTATAATACCTCATCCTGCTGCTATCATTTGCCTAGGCTTCACCCATCAGATAGGTAAGAATCATTGGTGTAGGCTATCTGTGTGTGTGTGTGTGTCTTTATAACTACGCTAAAACACGGTATGACATCTGTCATAGAGAGAGCACTTGTAATTCGGAAAACAGTTATCTATTTGAGCTTGTTGTTTGCATATTTTATTTTCAAAACTTATTAAAAAGGAAAAGAAAAAAACTTCTTTGGAAACATTAGTAGTTGTAGTGTTATATTTAGAATGAAGATGAAGGAGAAAAACTGTACCAGACAGTAGACCTTTATAGTGATTGAGAAATTTTGAAACATTAATTACTACTTAAAAACAGTGCCAGGTTTAAAGTAAACTTATGAATGCCTAATTTGAACAGCGTGTGATCTAAGTGCTGCCTCGTATGATGTTATATCCTGTTTTGTATAGTATTATTTTGAAAGAAAAAAACATATAACATCTAAGTATAGCTGTACTTCTAACAATATTTATTTACAGTTACTTGTATATATATTTTCCCTTAAAAACAATTTATTTAAAATGATTTTTCCTTGTTTGTCAAAAACAGAATTGATGTTGTAGATCAGTTACCTCATTTTTCATATTTTACCTGATTTCTCTTTTTAGTAATGTATATGTTGTGTACAAGTTATCATTTTGTACAAATTATAATTTGTACAAAAAAATTGTACAAATTATAATTTGTATTTTGACTTTGTACAAATTGTAATTTGTACAAAAGTGCTTTTACAAATTACAATTTGTACAAAATTTGACTAAAATTCACTTATAACTTGTACAATATTTTATAGTTTGGATTTTGTTATAAACAAGCATTGATTTACACTATAGAATTTTTATTCAATGACCACACAATAAACCCTATTTACAAAATACAAAAGTACCCAGATGGAGACAGGAAATGTAATTGATACATGCATGCAAGTTAATTCTGATAGTACAATATAAATTGGCCCCTGTGACAATTCTGATGGAATAACAAAAATTGGCCCCAGTGACAATTCTAATAGTATAATAGAAATTGGCCCCAGTGACAATCAGGATGACGCTGACATTAAAACACCAATCAAACGTGCCAGGAAGCGTGCGCTGTGTCTGGCCAACAGATCCAAGCCAAATATCTAACCAAGAAAACAAAACAGAAATAATCAGAACTTGCAGTGGGGGATATTATCATTATACCAATTCCTCAGTATGATCATGCCCCAACTGATCCTCGAAATATCGTAAGTGTAATTATTGAATCTGGAAAACTTGGGTACCGCATTGAAACAGCTGTAGGAATTTTAACAGGATATTTGTCGAGAAATCAAATTGAAGCTGTTAAAGACACATCTTTATTCGCTGCATTGGTTTCTGAGTTTCAACATTCGCTACGTGAAGCAGTTAAAAAGCTTTCAAAAACTGGTGGTCAGGGTTTTTTTTTCGTGTAAATGCAAAGGGGGATGCACCACTTCTAAATGTAAATGCAAAAAGCGAAAGATGTTGTGCAATTCCCGATGCCATAATTCACTCACATGCTCAAACAAATGATACAGAACTATTTTTGTATTTTGTAAATAAGGTTTATTGTGTGGTCATTGAATACAAATTCCATAGTGTAAATCAATGCTTTTTATAACAAAATACATACTATACATTATTGTACAAGTTATAAGTGAATTTTAGGTAAATTTTGTACAAATTGTAATTTGTACAAGCACTTTTTGTACAAATTACAATTTGTACAAAGTCAAAATACAAATTATAATTTGTACAATTTTTTGCACAAATTATAATTTGTACAAAATGATAACTTGTACACAACATATATACTATATCATGTTTGCACCACATTTTGATACCTTTCAAACCAATTTCCCAATTTTTAACAATTTATTTTGGCTATGGTTAAATAGGAAATAGAAATGTACTAGTTTCTGTAGTAGATATGGTATTTAGGACATTATGCAAGATAATCTAAATTTTCAATGACTTAATTCGACACTTTTTATTCAGTATGATTTTCATCAAAGGAATAGATGGTCTTTACTATGTATCAAACATCTTGTGTTATTAGCTTTTGTTTTTTTTTTTCAGAATGATAAATAAGAAATCTCTTTAAACTAAAAAGAGCTTATATTTCACATTTTTAGCTTTAAATAATATTTTTAGCTCTCTGACCCTATGGGCCATGTTAGCTTTTGCCATCACTTGTGGTCTGTTGTCATAAAATATCCAAAAAGGTTCTTCTCTTAAACCACTGGATCAATTTCAACCAAAGTTGAGCTGAATGATCCTTAGGGTATGTTGTAAAAAGTTTGTTTTTTGGTTCCTGCCAATCAACCAAAATGGCAACCATAAAAATGATCAGCAATATATAAGATTTACCAAAAATGTATGATCGACACAATCAATTTACTGCATATAAAAGGTATTGTCCTTTACTGATGATTTTTATGAGCTTTAAATGATTTTCAGATATTATTCTGAAAACAGTATCAGATAGAGAAAATCTGTAAAAAGTAGACTTGAAACAAGAAAATTGAAATCTATAAATTTTTTCTTTGGTATTTGATATTGTGATGACTACTTAGTGGAGGGCCATTTGAATCAAAGATATAACTTATTCATCTTGATTTAAGTTGAATGCTCTCCAAAAGCTGTAAATTCGAAAAAAAGTGATTTGTTTCTAAAATAACATTTTGTGACAGTAAAAAATTTAAAAATAAATATCCAATTGCCCTTTTTTTCCTAGGTGAGCAATTCAGGCTCTTTTAAGCCTTTCTTTTTAACCATGCTTACTAAAGCCAAACACCTGGCTTACCTTTTATTTTTAATGTCATTTACATTCAGCCATGAGATTGAGAATAAAAGTAAGAATTACCCCAAACGTTGTAAAAAGTTGCAAAGTTGTTTTGTTATGCCCCGCATACAATAGTAGTAGGGGCATTATGTTTTCTGGTCTGTGCATCCCTTCGTTTGTCCGTTTGTCTGTCCGTCTGTCCCGCTTCAGGTTAAAGTTTTTGATCAAGTCAGGTTAAAGTTTTTGGTCAAGGTAGTTTTTGCTGAAGTTGAAGTCAAATCAACTTGAAACTTAGTACACTTGTTCCCTATGATATGATCTTTCTAATTTTTATGCCATATTATAGTTTTGACTCCAATCTCACGGTCGACTGAACATAGAAAATGATAGTGCGAGTGGGGCATCCGTGTACTATGGACACATTCTTGTTTTTAAATATTAAAACGTTACAGTGCTGATTATGCCTTTTAGTGAATAAATGATAAAACTGTCAGATGACTTATACCATACATCTCCATAATTCACAATTATGATAAACGAAAAACAAATAACAATAAAAGTAATGTTCACATAACAAGGCTGTTAGAGATTTACTGTGTTTAAATTCAAATGCCTAAACTCTTTGTACACTTAGTATGACTGAAATATTCCTAACAGTGATTATATGTATTTCAGCTGAAGATGCATTGAACAGATCAGGTGACCTATTAATTCAGATTCAACATGATGAGCTCCGTAAACCTCAAAGTGATATTGATAGTGTTTCTACAGATATGTTGATGACGATGAACCCAACAGCTGGGTACTCAGAACGTAAACATATTTACTCTTATAAAAGACCCAAATCTCAACAGAGGACTGTTGGAATTATAGACCCTTTAACTAACAGGTCTGACAATGCCAATGATTTCTTCCTTAAGAGACCGCCAAGTAGTTTTAATACTAGAGCTGGTTCTATTCCATTACGTGAACGAAGTCGATCAGTGTCACCGTCATCAACTAGACAAAGTGAAAAACTTTTCAAGAAACCACAGAAATGGATCAAAGATCCTAATGTAACAGACACTAAATCACCAAGTTGGATAGATGCTTTGGATATTACGGACCCTGCTGATTCTATGTGGTCTAAACGTGACCTGAGGTCTGGTAGACCTCCACCAAGCTGGGTTAATGGACTAGAAGGCTCTGATATAACAAGTTTAGTTTCACAACCTGTCTATGGTGTTGGTGTTTCTGAACTATTAGGTAATGACTCATTTAGAGATACCTCAGCTCAGGGACTGAGATACGATGATTTGATGAAATCTCCTCGGAAATCAAGACGTGGAAAAGATAAATATGACCTAACTAGCCAACTTCCTAAAGAAGTAATGGAGAGTGGTAAGAAATTAAACAGCAGTGATATTTTAGAACAATATTTAGATAATGCAAGTGACAAAAAGTCAGATTCCATTTTGGATTCTTTAAAGGGAGATAATCGGGTACCAAGGTGTTCCAGTTTAGATACAGAAGCATTGATAGCAGGAATGTCAGCACCGGAACACCATGAGATTGCAGGGGCAAGTCCTATAACTGGTTAGTAAACATTTATTTTAATGATATCTATTCTAAAACAACATCACACTGAACAGAAATATTAGAAAAACATAATCTTGTTTCCATACTTGGAGTTCAAAATTGTTTCTATGTATGAACAAATGAAGAAGTACCTGGTTGTAAAAAGTTGATTCGAGTCGTTCATGTTTCAAATTGACTTTAATGAGGAATTATTTTTCTGAGAAATGTGTACAAACATGAATTTTAACCAACACTAGAACAAAAATGTACAATACCATGTCAATCACCAAATCAGGTTACTGAATTAGTTTGAATAATTGAACCAAGGTAAACGACCTATTATATATAAATACCTAATAACTTATGTCATATCTTTAATACAATAATGTAAGTATGTCTCATAAAAACATGCAGAATTGTCACAATAATAACAGAATTGTTAGGCTTAAATTATTTTTATTCTAGCACTTTGTTATTTCTGAAAGCACACTTATATTCTGTTAAAGGCCTAGTCTAGATGGAGACATTGAGAAAGGTTCTTCTAATTGTATTTTCTCCCAATTGGTTGTAAGAGATGATTTTATTTAAATTGAATATCTAGTATATGAAAATTACCAAATTGTAAAGAGTTGTACATTAATTTGAATCTATAATTTTTTATTCTTGTGTACACATTTCTAAATGAAGTCTCTGTTTATTCAGTTGAGTTTTACTTGATTTTAGGAACACCCAGTAGATCTAGACGACCACGAAGTCCAGATACAGATATAGTGTTGGAAGGTGATAGACCTTGGGAGAAACAAGTGGCATTGTAAGTTTTAATGTATTACCAAATATATTTCATTCATGACCAGTTAGTTTATTCTTAAGTTCTCATGGTCAATATAAAATACACGTACCTGTAAATTTATACCATAGCTTTGAAATTTATAAAATCAAGCAACAACTTCAAACATGTCAAAGGTGTGATACATGTAGTTATGATTGATTGATTGATGGCTACTTAATCCAATGTCTAGCAACAAATATTACATGCATGTTCAGGACAATAACTTTTAATGTGCACATGCCTGTTTAGTACTAAACTGACACTTTGAGTCAGATTTTTAACCTTCTAGCTCATAAGGTAACATTCATTAAAAAACCATCACTTAGTTACATTATTCTGACAGAGCAGACCTGCAGTATCTTTTAAACAAATTTTTTAGATGAAGAACATTCATTAACACTATTAAAAGCACTGTTATTTGGATTTACCTTGTGTTATATCTTGTGCATTTTATCTTTACTTATAAACATGATCAATAAGAATTTGTTTATGAAACATACAGAGAATTGTATTTCTTGTTTTATAGTAAATCACCTGTTTATGTAGATGAAGATACAAGTGATTCAGATATAAAGGTAGGAATGATTTATTGACAATTTGTTTGTAATGTAATTGTTTTCTCATTCAAGTATGAATTTTTTGTATTAATGATTTTCTTCTCATTTTGAGCTCATCTGGCCCATTTTCATTTTTGCCTATTATCTTGAAAACTATAATAGATAGAGAAAACTTTAAAATGCAAAAATGATCAGCAAGACAGGTTCTACAAATAAGTCTAACATAGTAGACTGTCACTATTTATAGGAGTGATTGCCCTTAAATGAGGATTATTTAACCCTCTTTTGTGTTTTGAGCAAAAACTAAAGAAGATAGAGAGAAACTAAACAGACTGAATGATCAGCAATACAAGATCAACAAAACAGAGATTTTTGTCATGAATTCTATTCTCGTCTACAATGTTGGAGAGTGTCCTTTGTTGAATATGCACATAGACCAAGGTGAGCGACACAGGCTCTTTAGAGCCTGTAGTTTCAATATATTAAACAAATGTCTTTATGCTCCGCCAAGTGGTGCGGGCATTAAAGTTTACCCTTGTTCGTCCGTAGTCCCAAAATTGGTGTCCGTTCTCTTACTTTAGTTTGCCTCAACCAAATGTTTTAAAACTTATACATAATGCTTATTACCACCAAACATAGATCAAGTTGGAATTTTGGTGGTGTCACTTTTGTAGTTCTTGAGTTGTGTCCCTTTATAAATGGAAAAATTGGTGAATTTGCCATTTCCGCACTCTTACTTTACTTTACCTCAACCAAATGTTATGACACTTATACACAATGCTTATTACCACCTAACACAGATCCAGTTCAGATTAGGGTGGCGTAACTTACACTGTTTTTTTATACACAATGCTTATTACCACCTAACACAGATCCAGTTCAGATTAGGGTGGCGTAACTTACACTGTTTTTTCATACACAATGCTTATTACCACCTAACACAGATCCAGTTCAGATTAGGGTGGCGTAACTTACACTGTTTTTTCATACACAATGCTTATTACCACCTAACACAGATCCAGTTCAGATTAGGGTGGCGTAACTTACACTGTTTTTTCATACACAATGCTTATTACCACCTAACACAGATCCAGTTCAGATTAGGGTGGCGTAACTTACACTGTTTTTTCATACACAATGCTTATTACCACCTAACACAGATCCAGTTCAGATTAGGGTGGCGTAACTTACACTGTTTTTTTCATACACAATGCTTATTACCACCTAACACAGATCCAGTTCAGATTAGGGTGGCGTAACTTACACTGTTTTTTTCATACACAATGCTTATTACCACCTAACACAGATCCAGTTCAAATTAGGGTGGCGTAACTTACACTGTTTTTTATACACAATGCTTATTACCACCTAACACAGATCCAGTTCAAATTAGGGTGGCGTAACTTACACTGTTTTTTGTACACAATGCTTATTACCACCTAACACAGATCCAGTTCAGATTAGGGTGGCGTAACTTACACTGTTTTTATACACAATGCTTATAACCACCTAACACAGATCCAGTTCAGATTAGGGTGGCATAACTTACACTGTTTTTTATACACAATGCTTATTACCACCTAACACAGATCCAGTTCAGATTAGGGTGGCGTAACTTACACTGTTTTTTATACACAATGCTTATAACCACCTAACACAGATCCAGTTCAGATTAGGGTGGCATAACTTACACTGTTTTTATACACAATGCTTATTACCACCTAACACAGATCCAGTTCAGATTAGGGTGGCGTAACTTACACTGTTTTTATACACAATGCTTATTACCACGAACACAGATCCAGTTCAAATTAGGGTGGCGTAACTTACACTGTTTTTTATACACAATGCTTATTACCACCTAACACAGATCCAGTTCAGATTAGGGTGGCGTAACTTACACTGTTTTTTTTTTTGAGTTACCTCATTGCTGTTTGTTATTGAACGATGAGAGCACTCAAACACTCAAGCAATCTCTAAAGACAACATACAGAAACAAATGTCATTAAGTTTCAAAGAAAACGAAACGTCAATAGGTATGAATTAGTACCTTGACCTTGCATATTTACAAGCGGGGTCATCTGTGTCTCATGGACACAATCTCCATTTGATTATTTATACATTTGTTTATCTAGAATATTACAAAATTTATATTTATAGAAGTTGATATATTTTCCTCTAAATTTTGATTAATATAAAAGTTTTATTGTTTACCTTTTAAATGTTATATACATGTATATGGTTTGATCAGGATATATAGCAGTAAGTTTTCTTGAGTTTTATGGAGTTTATTAAAGAGCTTGTTTCTTGATAGGCCCCTACTTACACCGGCAGACATCAACCTGGTAGCTTAGAGACACTAAAGAACATGTTATATAAACTTCAGTCAGAAGAATCTAGTGGCTCTAGAGAAAAGCTACTAGCAGCACAGGTATGTAGAATTAAGTCACTGAAACCTATCTTTCATTTGAAGCAGATTATTGGTAAGCACTTTTACAACATTTAGAGAAAGATATTTTTCATTATATACCTACGACATTGTTAACTTTAAACGATTTCAGGAAGTTATCTTTTTTTTTTTTAAATTCCTTGAAACTGAGCACGTTAAGAAACCCTTTTGCTATCAACTGCTGTCCATCTTCTGAAATCTTTTCAAAAATGTCTTCCATATTTTATTGATAAATGGATTTAAACATTACACTTTTATAATGACATCAGCAGTTGCTGCAGACAAAACATCAAAATCAAGACAAGCAATTCATGCTTCTTGGAGCCTCTAGTTGTACCATTTTGTTACTTATGGTACTATAATCATTTCTTGAACATAAATCTGTACTACCTCTGTTTCATATCATTATATTTTTTACCATGTCCTAAGAGTTATAGTTGTAACTGAAATAATTTTTGAACAGTTTAAATAGATAACTTTAGGTTTACTGTAGTACTGCCTTAACAATTTTAATTGCAGCTCAATCAGTGTTTTATCAGTTTCTAAAAATATGGACATTGTATGGCATTCTTTTGATACATTATGAATGGGTGACTTACACTGTTTTTATACACAATGCTTATTACCACCTAACACAGATCCAGTTCAGATTAGGGTGGCGTAACTTACACTGTTTTTATACACAATGCTTATTACCACCTAACACAGATCCAGTTCAGATTAGGGTGGCGACTTACACTGTTTTTATACACAATGCTTATTACCACCTAACACAGATCCAGTTCAGATTAGGGTGTAACTTACACTGTTTTTATACACATATGTAACACACACTGTTTTTATACACAATGCTTATTACCACCTAACACAGATCCAGTTCAGATTAGGGTGGAACTTACACTGTTTGTAACTTACACTGTTTTTTATACACAATGCTTATTACCTAACAGAGATCCAGTTCAGATTAGGTGGCGCGTAACACTGTTTTTTATACACAATGCTTATTACCACCTAACACAGATCCAGTTCAGATTAGGGTGTAACTTACACTGTTTTTATACACAATGTACCACCTAACACAGATCCAGTTCAGATTAGGGTGGTGTAACACACTGTTTTTATACACAATGCTTATTACCACCTAACAGAGATCCAGTTCAGATTAGGGTGGCGTAACTTACACTGTTTTTTTACACAATGCTTATTACCACCTAACACAGATCCAGTTCAGATTAGGGTGGTGTAACTTACACTTTTTTATACACAATGCTTATTACCACCTAACACAGATCCAGTTCAGATTAGGGTGGCATAACTTACACTGCTTTTTATACACAATGCTTATTACCACCTAACACAGATCCAGTTCAGATTAGGTGGCGTAACTGTTTTTTATACACTGCTTTTTATACACAATGCTTATTACCACCTAACACAGATCCAGTTCAGATTAGGGTGGCGTAACTTACACTGTTTTTATACACAATGCTTATTACCACCTAACACAGATCCAGTTCAGATTAGGGTGGTGTAACTTACACTGTTTTTTATACACAATGCTTATTACCACCTAACACAGATCCAGATCCAGTTCAGATTAGGGTGGTGTAACTTACACTGTTTTTTTATACACAATGCTTATTACCACCTAACACAGATCCAGTTCAGATTAGGGTGGTGTAACTTACACTGTTTTTTTATACACAATGCTTATTACCACCTAACACAGATCCAGTTCAGATTAGGGTGGCGTTTACACTGTTTTTATACACAATGGTGTAACTTACTGTTTTTTTACACAATGCCACCTAACACAGATCCAGTTCAGATTAGGGTGGTGTAACTTACACTGTTTTTTATACACAATGCTTATTACCACCTAACACAGATCCAGTTCAGATTAGGGTGGCGTAACTTACACTGTTTTTTTATACACAATGCTTATTACCACCTAACACAGATCCAGTTCAGATTAGGGTGGCGTAACTTACACTGTTTTTTTATACACAATGCTTATTACCACCTAACACAGATCCAGTTCAGATTAGGGTGGCGTAACTTACACTGTTTTTTTATACACAATGCTTATTACCACCTAACACAGATCCAGTTCAGATTAGGGTGGTGTAACTTACACTGTTTTTTTATACACAATGCTTATTACCACCTAACACAGATCCAGTTCAGATTAGGGTGGCATAACTTACACTGCTTTTTTATACACAATGCTTATTACCACCTAACACAGATCCAGTTCAGATTAGGGTGGCGTAACTTACACTGTTTTTTTATACACAATGCTTATTACCACCTAACACAGATCCAGTTCAGATTAGGGTGGTGTAACTTACACTGTTTTTATACACAATGCTTATTACCACCTAACACAGATCCGGTTCAGATTAGGGTGGTGTAACTTACACTGTTTTTTTATACACAATGCTTATTACCACCTAACACAGATCCAGTTCAGATTAGGGTGGCGTAACTTACACTGTTTTTTTTATACACAATGCTTATTACCACCTAACACAGATCCAGTTCAAATTAGGGTGGTGTAACTTACACTGTTTTTTTATACACAATGCTTATTACCACCTAACACAGATCCAGTTCAAATTAGGGTGGTGTAACTTACACTGTTTTTTTTATACACAATGCTTATTACCACCTAACACAGATCCAGTTCAGATTAGGGTGGTGTAACTTACACTGTTTTTTTTATACACAATGCTTATTACCACCTAACACAGATCCAGTTCAGATTAGGGTGGCGTAACTTACACTGTTTTTTTTTGAGTTACCTCATTGCTGTTTGTTATTGAACAATGAGAGGACTCAAACACCCAAGCAATCTCTAAAGACAACATACAGAAACAAATGTCATTAAGTTTCAAAGAAAACAAAACGTCAATAGGTATAAATTAGTACCTTGACCTTGCATATTTACAAGTGAAGTCATCTGTGTCCCATGGACACAATCTCCATTTAATTATTTATACATTTGTTTATCTAGAATATTATGAAATTTATATTTATAGAAGTTGATATATTTTGTGCTAAATTTTGATTGAGATAAAAGTTTTTATTGTTTACCTTTTTAAATGTTAATAAAGTCTTTTAAATATTATGTACATGTATATGGTTTGATCACGATATATAGCAATAAGTTTTATGGAGTTTTATGGAGTTTATTAAAGAGTTTGTTTCTTGATATTTAAGGCCCCAACTTACACCGGCAGACATCAACCTGGTAGCTTAGAGACACTAAAGAACATGTTATATAAACTTCAGTCAGAAGAATCTAGTGGCTCTAGAGAAAAGCTACTAGCAGCACAGGTATGTAGAATTAAGTCACTGAAGCCTATCTATCATTTGAAGCAGATTATTGGTAAGCACTTATACAACATTTAGAGAAAGATATTTTTTCATTATATACCTACGACATTGTTAACTTTAAACGATTTCAGGAAGTTATCTTTTTTTTTTTTTTTTTAATTTCTTGAAACTGAGCACGTTAAGAAACCCCTTTTGCTATCAACTGCTGTCCATCTTCTGAAATCTTTTCAGAAAATGTCTTCCATATTTTATTGATAAATGGATTTAAACGTTACACTTTTATAATGACATCAGCAGTTGCTGCAGACAAAACATCAAAATCAAGACAAGCAATTCATGCTTCTTGTAGCCTCTAGTTGTACCATTTTGTTACTTATGGTACTATAATCATTTCTTGAACATAAATCTGTACTACCTCTGTTTCATATCATTATATTTTTCTACCATGTCCTAAGAGTTATAGTTGTAACTGACATAATTTCTGAACAGTTTAAATAGATGATTTTACTTTAGGTTTACTGTAGTACTGCCTTAACAATTTTAATGGCAGCTCCAATCAGTGTTTTATCACTTTCTAAAAAAATATGGACATTGTATGGCATTCTTTTTGATACATTATGAATAGGAACATTTAACAAAATTTTGTATATAATTAATTTATGATCACAATTTGTTGATAGGAACCTAGTTAGAACATACTTATATTTATGATTTGATACAACTAACAGTAGCCATAATGGTTAGTGAATTAACATACTTATATTTATGATTTGATACAACTAACAGTAGCCATAATGGTTAGTGAATTATTTTCATTAATGTGTTGTAATATATATATACAAATACATATAGAGTTATTTCAATTGCTTAATTGTGATCTGTAGGAACAACTAAACCTGTCTAATGAAGAACTAGAAGATGCATTAAGAGATTATAACTTTGACGATGAACCAGGGGGCAAGTCTTTGGAGAAGTAAGTAGTCCTTACAAATCAATTAAATGCTTGAAAGCAGCCTTATTATTTGCTAATGCACCATAGTGAACTTTATATTAGGACATTTTGATTATTTATTTCCAATGTTTTTTTGCACTTTAATTAACATTTTTAAAATGTATGCATTACCTTTGCTATATTTGTCATAAAACATTCTTTATGCACATCCTCTTAGTTATAGTCATTAAAAGATAAGTTCATAGTGTCTCAATGATATTCCACCTGTAGATGATAGTTCATGTACACTTTCATCCACTATATATGGGGGTTGTGAAAGGGGTAAAATGGCCATTTCAAGATGTACAATCAATAAGAAAATAGCTAATGCATTGGTTTTTTTACCAATTTGCATGAAACAGTGAATGTATAAGCTCCAAGCACGAATAACATGTAAAATTAAAAAACACATAGCACGAAAAAAAACACATAGCACGAAAATTACCCTTTATCACTAACATATATAATTATACAAAAACTCACCTACGAAGTTAACCCGAATAATTCAGGCCCTCCCTATGATCATTTTCTCCCACTTGCCTGAGGGATTGAACTCCTAAGATGTTAAGAATGTGTCACAAATCTTATATTTTATTGGCGTTCTTCAGAAGATAAAGCCAATTAGCTGTTAGTTTAATTTTAACGAGATAGGTAAAACAAGAGCTTATTTCGAAAGATTAATCAACCATTTTTAATAAACTTGACCTTCCTGTATTAATGTAGCCATTGAAGAGCAGTGGAGTTTAAGTACTGAATTATTCCGATTACTCTTAATACTAAGTAGCTTAATTTCTTTGACTGCTCAAGAAAATCTTAGTTTGTTAAAATATGATAACAAAACTTTAAATTCAGATAAAAAAAAGGTCAAACACATTGTTTTTTCAACATCTTCTTACAAAAAATTCAGATATTTTATGTAATGGAAGTAATGACAGTCAAAAACATCTGATTTTAAAAAGGACTGGCTAATTTTGTTTTTATTTTTGGAAATTAAAATATTTGAGTTGGATGTAAAATGAAAAGGTCCATCTTATTATTAAGTTAATATTACATTCACCAATACTTCTTTCACTAATATATTCACATATAGTTATATAATAGTACAGGGTATTTTACAGATACATGTAGTAATTATTTCTGTAATGAAAGGTGATGTATCTTTTAGGACAATGTATATAGTGTAGATATATAATCAAGATATTTATGTCTAATTGTCTTGTCTTTTTCTTAAGAAGGGGTAATTAACACAAAGAAAAATAATAGCTTGGTCAAAGATTGTATTGTGAAAATAAAGCAAGCATTAAAAGTACACCTTCATGCATATATATACAAGATAAATTTAATACTTACATAGCTTGAGTAAGCCAACACTTAATGACAGAAATGAACAAATGAAATTTTCATAGTTTCAACAAATATCTTTCAGGTAATAAGCTGTCATTATACTTTAAGTTTTGTTATGTTTTATAATGTTACATGACTTTTTTCACGAGGCATTTAATAACAATAGATCATAACTTAATGGAACCTGTCTTTTAAAAAATATTTTGATTTCAGAATATTTCATCTTAAAGCAATGGTAATGCTATGTTCTTATTAAGGAAGACATTGATTTTGTTAAAAGATTTTGTTTTGCTTTACTAAAATTGTTAACTACATGTATGTGTGAATAGGTTGTGGAACAGATATTTAATCCATTTTAAATGTAAAATGTAAGATCCATCACTTAGATTATCTCCCTTGACTATAAAATAGCAGGAGAAGATTCAAATCGGACTTAGATATATTTGTGTTTTCTGTAGACAAACTGATTCTTGAAAATATGAATTCAATTGGGCAGATTTTTTTTTAACCTGTGAGGACACTGACAGAAAACCAAAGATTATTTTTTGGTAGACTATGTCCAACAGAATTATTTTTAAAGTCTTTAGGATTTTTTTGTTTACCTTAAATTGTCCTCTTCTCATTATAATATACTCAGTCTTTATCTATGCCTTCTACTTATTATGCAAATATTCTCTGTTCAAGCTTGTCTTTTCATCATGTATTTCTATAGACATCAGATGACTGTTTTACCTACATAGATATAAGAAGATGTGGTATGAGTGCCAATGAGACAACTCTCCATCCAAGTCAAAATTTATAAATGTAAACCATTATAGGTAAAAGTACGGTCTTCAACACGGAGCCTAGGCTCACACCGAACAGTAAGCTATAAAGGGCCCCAAAAATTACTAGTGTAAAACCATTCAAACGGGAAAACCAACGGTCTAATCTATATAAAAACGAGAAACGAGAAACACTTATGAACCACATCAACAAACGACAACTACTGAACATCAGATTCCTGACTTAGGACAGGTGCAAACAAATGCAGTGGGTTTAAACGTTTTAATGGTACCAAACCTTCAGCCTTTTTCTGAAACAATAGTGTAACATCACAACAAAGAAAGACACACTATAAAATATCAACTGAAATAGCTTAACTCAATCAAAGGATATAGTAACACCATTGAACATACACTGAACAAATAAATTTGACCTATGATACAATGTAAATTCAAAATAAATAATCTAAGGGAAGAATAATAAAAGTAACATGTTATATCGGTATGAAATGTTAAACAATTTAAGAAAAACAATATGCTCGAACAAAAATATCAGCCATTTGCAATAACTTTAAACACAGGTAAATAAAATAATTTTGTTGTTAGGTATACATATACAGTTACAAGAGAAAGGAAATATTTTAACAAAATAAATAATTTTGATGTTCATAGTACAAGTGGAAATTTATATTAGTACCAAACACTTATCAAAGCTGGTATATAGACCAGATATAACCCTGAATAACATTAAATAACAAAAAAGCATTACAATTAGTATCAACAGGTCAAATAAACAAGAAAGTACGATTTGAGAGTACTCGCAGTTACTGACAGCTAGTTAAAAGCCAAAACAATTAATAATAAAAATCATGCATCAGAGACTAAAATCAACTAAAACACATCCCAGGATTTAGTATTTTAACGTCATGGACAGTCAAAGAAGACATGACTAGTGCAATGCCAAAATAAATGTATCGACAGACAGTAGGATAGTTAGAGTTTAACCTCTTTATAGATCAAAATGAACGTGGTGTGTCTTTAAACATCCCATTTGAAAAGAATACAAATTTAGTTATGTTTTAATTTGCTGATGACAAAATCGATATTAGTGCCAATGTAAACTATATTCAAAGATCTAATTACAACATTGGTAAGATAACCTGAACTAATAAGTTTATTTAAAGGTTCGATGAGTTTACACGGATCATATAGTGATTTCGGCGCTTTAAGTACAATATTACCGTAAAATTTAGGATGTGAAATACCGTTTTAATCAGTTTTCTACAGGTACAGCCAAATTTACTAATCAAATCTTTGTATCTATGAAAGAACTTAGCAAAAGTTTTACGTAATTTATGGTAACGAAATCCCTGACTTAATAATTTACTAGTGATGCATTGATTACGTTCGTTAAAATCTATGACATCACTACACACACGGGCATAACGAACGAGTTGGGATATATATACACCGTATGATGGAGCCAAAGGCACATCGCCGTCTAAAAAGGAAAATTAACAATAGGGAATGAAAAATCGTCTCTTTGTCGTAAATTTTCGTATGGAGTTTTCCTTTAGAGATTGAAATGTCCAAGTCCAGAAAAGGACAACTACTGCTGTTTATGTTAGATTTAGTTAAAGTAAGTTCTATTGGGTAAATTTCAGTAGTATATTTAGAGAACTCTGGATTATTTAACGAAAAATATCATCTAGATAACGGAAGGTATTGTTGAATGTATCAACCAAATGTAACAATGACGTGTCTTTACTGAGTTTGGTCATAAACTGAGATTCATAGCAATACAGGAATAAATCTGCTATTAAAGGCGCAGTTAGTGCCCATAGGAATACCTACTACTTGTCGATACACTTTATCGCGAACGCATATATATGTTGTCCAGGAGAAAATTTAAAGCTTCAATCATATCTTCACATTTCCAGTAAGTGTATCTAGCATACTTTCCTTTTCGTTACAGAAAAAGGCTTTAAACAAAGCTACAGCAAATAAATTTGTAATGAGATTTTCAAAGACCATTTAATTAAATATGAAAACTTTTTCTTGATAAGATTGTGTGGAAGTGTAGTATAGAGAGTAGATGAATCATAACTGTCAACAGAATTAAAAGGACCATCAAAAGCATGTATTTTATCTATAACCTCTCTAAAATAATTAATATCATTATTTTCAAAGGCTTTATTACAAAAGTTAATACCAAGTTATTTGAGAGTTAGAAGCACTGATAGATTAGTAGTAGAACACTTACTAGATGCGGAGATGATACGGAATTTAAAAGGTTGTTTGTGCGATTTAGGTAACCAGTACATAGTAGGGACTTTCAAATGTTCGGAAGAGGCTTTAAGCTGTGTAGTGGCAGTGATATGCTTGTTTACAATTTGACTCTCTGTGGAGCGTCACGGACCTGAATGTAGATGAATTTGTAATTTCGTTTTGGAGAACTTCCGTGTAGTATATCGTCACACCACCACTACATTATTTGCTGCTTTATCTGCTGGTACGAACACAAACCGCTTTATAGTACTTGGAGTTTATTTTTATTCTGGAAATGGGAATATCATGGACCCTATTACTAATTTCAGAATTGTTTTCAAAATGAGATATACGAATATTAACAGTATTCATAATTTTATTCAAATAACTGTCTAGAGATTTTTATCAGATTTTCACGTTTACACCAATTTTACAGTAGACGGACAGAGCGTCTTTAATAACCTTACGACACTGTTTCCAATCTATTTTAGATGGAGGACGATATTTCGGTCCTTTCTTAAGAAAAGTTATGACCTCACGGTCTCGACGATGTTGATGTCTCCTGTAAGGACATGAACATAGGGAACATATCTAAAACTAGATGTTTCACAATCTCAAGTGGAAGGAACATTATTTACTATATTGACGTCTGATGTAACTGACGTATAATTAAAAATCAAACTTCTGCTGGGTTTTTTATAAGAATACGAAATAATAGGTGGTTCTATATTATCAAAATATGGAGGTATTTGGCTTTGGATGGTAGAGTCATTGAATATACTAGATAAGTTAATAAAATCAATATCTCTATTTATATATTTTAATTTAAGAAAATGCCGTTTATGATTTTCAGGTTTATCGATACTAGGAAATAGCCTATGATGACAAAAGGCTGTAATAATACGGGTATATTCATACATCGGGCTAAAAAAAGAAATTGTATCACACTCCAGAAAAATAGCATATAATTTACTTATTGGTATCTGACCCAGTTTGCATAATACTTGATGTCTGCCATTATTTTTTATTATAGATAACAGATCAGCAAGTGTATAATTTATACGATGTTTAATAAGTTGATTACGGTTTTTGCGTTTGCCATGAGACCTTTTATTTCTAAGTCGTTTATCGACAATATTAATGACATCGATTGAAGTTTTAGTTATGTTCCCCTGTCCTAATATTTTGTCATATTTAAGTACCAACATAATTTAAAAGATAAGATTTTACAGTTATAAATTCTTTGTTATATTTATATAAAACTCAGGTGTATGATTCTATCACCATCCAGCCGACAAGTTTTTATTGAGAAACAGTATCATAATACAGTTATTCAACAAGGATGATCTTGAATACTAAATGCATTTTATTTGTCCAGAGATTGATTATTTTCATTTATTCATGGAAAAAAGTTTATATTGAAGAAATATAAGAAATAACTAAAATAATTTTGTTTATTATATTAATTTTTGATGCTGCAACAGCAATACATAGGTATTACTATCCTGTGGCAGTAGGGCGGCATAAACTATTTGTACAAAGCTTTATATTTCAGAAGGTAGAAAGAAGACCTCCATGCTTCATACCTTGTATGCAGATACCTTATGTTCCGAGGTTTCATCTGTCCTATGTCCATTGTTCTTGGTTCATTTTCATGGTTCACATCTGCTTGAAAAAAAGACTAGTTTTAGGATTACTATATTTGGTATATGGGTTCCTTGTAATGTCTAAATGTCCGTCAGACAGGGTTCAGATGACCTTAACCTCATTTCATGGATCAGTGATCAAGGTTAAAGTTACATGATTATGTCCGTTTCTCAGATACTATAAGCAGTTGGTCAACTATATGTGGTGTTTTGAATGATTGTAAGGTGTACATGTCTGTCTGGCAAGTATCAACTGACCTTGACCTCATTTTCATGGTTCATTAGTCAATAAGTTTCTGTATTTTGGTCTGTTTTTTAAACATTTTAAGCAGTAGGTTCATTATATTTGGTGTATGGAATGATTTTGAGGTGTTCATGTCTGTTTGCCAGGTATCATCTGACCTTAACCTCATTTTCATAGTTCATTGGTCAATCTTTAGTTTTGTGTTTTGATCTGTTTTAGTTACCACAAGCAATAGGTCAACTATATTTGGTGTTTGGAATAATTGTAATGTGTACATCTCTGTCTGACAGAATTTTTCTGACCTTGACCTCATTGTCATGGATCTTATAAAATGTAAAGTTTATGTGATACTTATAGTATTATCTTTATCTTTAAAACTTTCAACATAAAATCAATGGTCAGTAAAGCATGCGAGACATTTCAGCGTGTGCACTCTTGTTATTATGAAGTGTTAAATATACACGAATTACATGTTGTCTGTGGTCTTCTTAGAATGCATAATAAACACTTTTAGTTCCACCTGAACACCTCAGAAACAAACCAAACAATGAATTCAATGATGGATATAGAAATAAAAATCATGACTGGTTTGATGTCACACGAGATTAATACAAGCCACACACTGGCTCATCTCTGGGTTTTGTAAAAAAACAGACAATGTAAGACTTTTTTCCAATGCAAAAAAAAAGTTAAATTATCTTCCCTAGCTATAGGTAAGGGAAGTAACTGCTGAATGATTCTCACTGAGTAGAGGAAAGAATACTGGCAAAAATATGTTTTATTTGTATTTGATTTTGTGAATAAAGGTATTAAAAAGGAATAGATTATCAAAAATCCTTTATTTTAAGTTAATGTTACATTTTTTAAATATTTGGAAATATTTTTAAAGAAAAGCAAAAACTTACTTTTGCCTCTGAATTTCCTTGGTTATTTCATTTTACAAGAATTGATTACAAGGATCATTACATGAATATTGCCAAAGTTGAAATATTTCATTGATAAAACATTTACACATCATTATTTGCACAATGTCATTTCTGTTGTCAAATTCATTTGTAGTAATTAGTTACATCAGATTATATTTGTAAATAACATTAATATTGTTTGTTTTGCAGGGCCTTATCACATTTGACAAAATTAAAGACACTTGTTAAAGACGGGAAAACTATGAGGAGTAGGTCACAGTCACCTCATGTTAGACTACAAAGTAGGTCACCTTCACCTCATCATAGACTATCGTCAGTATCACCCTCCGTGTTCCACTGACCTGATAGATTGAGCAGATCATCATTCCATCAATTCAGACATTTATAAACAACACAAGAAAAAACATAACAAATATCATTTATTAGCTTATGTTTATCACCTTCTACTAAATACTACTGGAATATCTGGAGTACTACTTAAAATTAGTATAAAACATTAAAAATGTTAGTCCTATAAGTATCTGACAATGTTAGTCCTATAAGTATCTGACAACAACTATGAAGTGCTGTGTGTCATCCATCTGTTTACAAAAAGAAGCTGTAAATATTCTATTTGTTAGTAGTTTATGATAAAATGAATGTGTTTTATCCTTAAAATATCCTTTTTTACTGTCTTTGGCAGTTTTCATAGCAAAACATAGATTTTATTTGTATGAGCTTTAAAAGTTTTGTTAGTTCTGCTCACAAGTACATCTAGTTTTTTTAAACCTTATTTTAGTCCTTATACTGTGTAAACAAGTAAAATGTTTGTCAGGTTTTATCAGTTTAAAGCATAGTATATGGGTATTTAACAAAGGGCTGTATAGCCAGTCAAGGTCGTTAAAAACTTACATATATATTTAACAAAGACTGTGTAAACATTTTTTAACATCAATATCAGTGTAAATGCTACCTCAATATTAAAAAAGGTCCAAAAAAGTATATATAGCGGTTAATCAATTTTAAAATCTAATATATTGAAAAAATATTATAACAAGAGTAAAATTTTATAAAGTCTTAAAAAAACCCAGGTCACACAGTTGAAATCTCTCAACCTAATTATTGAAAAGATTTTTAGGATTTTCATTCTTGCTTGTCACAGATTTTGATATTCCATTTTTGGATTGTCCAATAATGCTCTTTAACCATAAACTAATTGAATTTTTTGTCTGTTTAGAAAAAATAGCATCCTGTTTAACTTATTTTAAAACTTTATATTGATTTGTCTGAAAGTACAATGTGAAATTTGAAAGAGATGAAAAAATAGCAATTTTAAATTACTTTTCATCTTTTCTGTTTCAGTTTGATAATACAGAATTATTTTTTTAACTCTGGTCTTTTTTAAGCAGAACTTATTAATTTGAATGAATTATAATTTCATAATTGTAGTATCTTTGACTTAAAAGATATTTTAATTATCATTCAGTGGATGAACTGCACACACTGTCAGTTAACCAATCAAACTTTGCTCTATACATACACTTTTCAAATTGACAGTTTTACAAAAATGATACCACTCCGTTCATTTTAGTTCATTTTGATCTGTTTTCTAAAATACTTCCTCAGTTAGGATTATTTAATGCTGTCTTCTCCAGGTTGTTGATTTTAATGATCAAAATCTGTTCATTTACATGATAAATGGGCTTAGAACTAGTTATGGTGTCTTTTTTTACTGATTTTTGTCCCCAATTTATTAATCCTTGTATCTTAATATTCCATTGTATATTTCATAGTGACATAATTTCAAGAACTTATTAGAAATCTTACTTGTCATACAGGAATTTGCATATGATTTTCAAATATTTAAATGAGAACAGGCAATTTATGATCTGCTATATTTTGTAGGAATTCCATGTTAAGACAGTGTTATCCATGTTATAATAGGTCCAGTGATTACTGCCTTTTATTTTGCCATTTGTGTTATTAATGCTACCTTTTAATTATTTCTGTATAGAAACAATGATATTTATTTGTTATTATTTATGATATTTTATCATTAAATTTATATCAAGAAAATAGTTTTATTATTTTGTACATTCTGTATCTTTATCTTACTCGATCTTTTTTAAATTCATGTATGCAAGTTTCACAGTTCAGGATTTTAATCAAAGTCTTTTGGTCTGATGTCATGACTTTGGACACACAATTTTTTTTTAATTTCCATTTGGTCTTGTGATGGTAAAATTGAATTGAACATATTTTATTTTCTGCAGTGGTGGACCAACTGATTTTCATGTATTAGGCTTTTATACAATAAAGAATATATGTCACCATGTCCCATTCACATGTTCAGTAAACCACAAAATCTGGGTCAAAACTTTAATTTGGTATTTGTCCGTCCGTTCGTCCGTTCATCCATCCGTCTGTCCGTCCATTCGTCCGCTTCAGGTTAAAGTTTTTGGTCGGGTAGTTTTTGATGAAGTTGAAGTCCAATCAACTTGAAACTTAGAATACATGTTCCTATGATATGATCTTTCTAATTTTAATTCCAAATTAGAGATTTCCCTTTGAACATAGAAAATGATAGTGCAGTAGGGCATCCGTGTACTATGGACACATTCTTATTAATTAAAAGTTCACATCATAGTGAACATGTGTACTAAGTTTCAAATTAATGTGACCAAAACTTGATGGTAAACTACCTGACACCAAAACTTGATGGTAAACTACCTGACACCAAAACTTGATGGTAAACTACCCCAAACTTGATGGTAAACTACCTGAAACCAAACTTCAGGAGCCTCTAATGCAGTGGTTGTCGTTTCTTCCTGTAATTCAGTGGTTGTCGTTTGTTAAACCAAACTTCAGGAGCCTCTAATGCAGTGGTTGTCGTTTGTTCCTGTAATTCAGTGGTTGTTGTTTGTTTAACCAAACTTCAGGAGCCTGTAATCCAGTGGTTGTCGTTTGTTAAACCAAACTTCAGGAGCCTGTAATCCAGTGGTTGTTGTTTGTTCCTATAAGTCTGTGGTTGTTGTTTGTTAAACCAAACTTCAGGAGCCTGTAATTCAGTGGTTGTCGTTTGTTAAACCAAGCTTCAGGAGCCTGTAATTCAGTGGTTGTCGTTTGTTCCTGGTTGATGTTTGTTCCTGTAATTCCGTGGTTGTCGTTTGTTCCTGTAATTCAGTGGTTGACAATAATTGTTCCTGTAATTCAGTGGTTGTTTTTGTTCCTGTAATTCAGTGGTTGACGTTTGTTCCTGTAATTCAGTGATTGTGGTTTGTTCCTGTAATTCAGTGGTTGTCGTTTGTTCCTGTAATTCTGTGGTTGACGTTTGTTCCTGTAATTCCTTGGTTGATGTTTGTTCCTGTAATTCAGTGGTTGATGTTTCTTCCTGTAATTCAGTGATTGATGTTTGTTCCTGTAATTCTGTGGTTGACATTTGTTCCTGTAATTCAGTGGTTGATGTTTGTTCCTGTAATTCAGTGGTTGTCATTTGTTCCTGTAATTCAGTGATTGATGTTAGTTCCTGTAATTCAGTGGTTGACAATAATTGTTCCTGTAATTCAGTGGTTGTTGTTTGTTCCTGTAATTCAGTGGTTGACGTTTGTTCCTGTAATTCAGTGGTTGTAGTTTGTTCCTGTAATTCAGTGGTTGTCGTTTGTTCCTGTAATTCTGTGGTTGACGTTTGTTCCTGTAATTCAGTGGTTGATGTTTGTTCCTGTAATTCAGTGGTTGATGTTTGTTCCTGTAATTCAGTGATTGATGTTTGTTCCTGTAATTCTGTGGTTGACATTTGTTCCTGTAATTCAGTGGTTGATGTTTGTTCCTGTAATTCAGTGGTTGTCATTTGTTCCTGTAATTCAGTGATTGATGTTTGTTCCTGTAATACAGTGGTTGTCGTTTGTTCCTGTAATTCAGTGGTTGTCGTTTGTAAAACCAAGCTTCAGGAGCCTGTAATTCAGTGGTTGTTGTTTGTTCCTGGTTGACGTTTGTTCCTGTAATTCAGTGGTTGATGTTTGTTCCTGTAATTCAGTGGTTGTCATTTGTTCCTGTAATTCAGTGATTGATGTTAGTTCCTGTAATTCAGTGGTTGACAATAATTGTTCCTGTAATTCAGTGGTTGTTGTTTGTTCCTGTAATTCAGTGGTTGACGTTTGTTCCTGTAATTCAGTGGTTGTAGTTTGTTCCTGTAATTCAGTGGTTGTCGTTTGTTCCTGTAATTCTGTGGTTGACGTTTGTTCCTGTAATTCAGTGGTTGATGTTTGTTCCTGTAATTCAGTGGTTGATGTTTGTTCCTGTAATTCAGTGATTGATGTTTGTTCCTGTAATTCTGTGGTTGACATTTGTTCCTCTAATCGTGTTCGACAATATTAATGACATCGATTGAAGTTTTATTTGTTCCCTGTCCTAATATTTTGTCATATTTAAGTACCAACATAATTTAAAAGATAAGATTTTACAGTTATAAATTCTTTGTTATATTTATATAAAACTCAGGTGTATGATTCTATCACCATCCAGCCGACAAGTTTTTATTGAGAAACAGTATCATAATACAGTTATTCAACAAGGATGATCTTGAATACTAAATGCATTTTATTTGTCCAGAGATTGATTATTTTCATTTATTCATGGAAAAAAAGTTTATATTGAAGAAATATAAGAAATAACTAAAATAATTTTGTTTATTATATTAATTTTTGATGCTGCAACAGCAATACATAGGTATTACTATCCTGTGGCAGTAGGGGCGGCATAAACTATTTGTACAAAGCTTTATATTTCAGAAGGTAGAAAGAAGACCTCCATGCTTCATACCTTGTATGCAGATACCTTATGTTCCGAGGTTTCATCTGTCCTATGTCCATTGTTCTTGGTTCATTTTCATGGTTCACATCTGCTTGAAAAAAAGACTAGTTTTAGGATTACTATATTTGGTATATGGGTTCCTTGTAATGTCTAAATGTCCGTCAGACAGGGTTCAGATGACCTTAACCTCATTTCATGGATCAGTGATCAAGGTTAAAGTTACATGATTATGTCCGTTTCTCAGATACTATAAGCAGTTGGTCAACTATATGTGGTGTTTTGAATGATTGTAAGGTGTACATGTCTGTCTGGCAAGTATCAACTGACCTTGACCTCATTTTCATGGTTCATTAGTCAATAAGTTTCTGTATTTTGGTCTGTTTTTTAAACATTTTAAGCAGTAGGTTCATTATATTTGGTGTATGGAATGATTTTGAGGTGTTCATGTCTGTTTGCCAGGTATCATCTGACCTTAACCTCATTTTCATAGTTCATTGGTCAATCTTTAGTTTTTGTGTTTTGATCTGTTTTTAGTTACCACAAGCAATAGGTCAACTATATTTGGTGTTTGGAATAATTGTAATGTGTACATCTCTGTCTGACAGAATTTTTCTGACCTTGACCTCATTGTCATGGATCTTATAAAATGTAAAGTTTATGTGATACTTATAGTATTATCTTTATCTTTAAAACTTTCAACATAAAATCAATGGTCAGTAAAGCATGCGAGACATTTCAGCGTGTGCACTCTTGTTATTATGAAGTGTTAAATATACACGAATTACATGTTGTCTGTGGTCTTCTTAGAATGCATAATAAACACTTTTAGTTCCACCTGAACACCTCAGAAACAAACCAAACAATGAATTCAATGATGGATATAGAAATAAAAATCATGACTGGTTTGATGTCACACGAGATTAATACAAGCCACACACTGGCTCATCTCTGGGTTTTGTAAAAAAACAGACAATGTAAGACTTTTTTCCAATGCAAAAAAAAAGTTAAATTATCTTCCCTAGCTATAGGTAAGGGAAGTAACTGCTGAATGATTCTCACTGAGTAGAGGAAAGAATACTGGCAAAAATATGTTTTATTTGTATTTGATTTTGTGAATAAAGGTATTAAAAGGAATAGATTATCAAAATCCTTTATTTTAAGTTAATGTTACATTTTTAAATATTTGGAAATATTTTAAAGAAAAGCAAAACTTACTTTTGCCTCTGAATTTCCTTGGTTATTTCATTTTACAAGAATTGATTACAAGGATCATTACATGAATATTGCCAAAGTTGAAATATTTCATTGATAAAACATTTACACATCATTATTTGCACAATGTCATTTCTGTTGTCAAATTCATTTGTAGTAATTAGTTACATCAGATTATATTTGTAAATAACATTAATATTGTTTGTTTTGCAGGGCCTTATCACATTTGACAAAATTAAAGACACTTGTTAAAGACGGGAAAACTATGAGGAGTAGGTCACAGTCACCTCATGTTAGACTACAAAGTAGGTCACCTTCACCTCATCATAGACTATCGTCAGTATCACCCTCCCGTGTTCCACTGACCTGATAGATTGAGCAGATCATCATTCCATCAATTCAGACATTTATAAACAACACAAGAAAAAAACATAACAAATATCATTTATTAGCTTATGTTTATCACCTTCTACTAAATACTACTGGAATATCTGGAGTACTACTTAAAATTAGTATAAAACATTAAAAAAATGTTAGTCCTATAAGTATCTGACAATGTTAGTCCTATAAGTATCTGACAACAACTATGAAGTGCTGTGTGTCATCCATCTGTTTACAAAAAGAAGCTGTAAATATTCTATTTGTTAGTAGTTTATGATAAAATGAATGTGTTTTATCCTTAAAATATCCTTTTTTTTACTGTCTTTGGCAGTTTTCATAGCAAAACATAGATTTTATTTGTATGAGCTTTAAAAGTTTTGTTAGTTCTGCTCACAAGTACATCTAGTTTTTTTTTAAACCTTATTTTAGTCCTTATACTGTGTAAACAAGTAAAATGTTTGTCAGGTTTTATCAGTTTAAAGCATAGTATATGGGTATTTAACAAAGGGCTGTATAGCCAGTCAAGGTCGTTAAAAACTTACATATATATTTAACAAAGACTGTGTAAACATTTTTAACATCAATATCAGTGTAAATGCTACCTCAATATTTTCCTGTAATTCAGTGGTTGTCGTTTGTTAAACCAAACTTCAGGAGCCTCTAATGCAGTGGTTGTCGTTTGTTCCTGTAATTCAGTGGTTGTTGTTTGTTTAACCAAACTTCAGGAGCCTGTAATCCAGTGGTTGTCGTTTGTTAAACCAAACTTCAGGAGCCTGTAATCCAGTGGTTGTTGTTTGTTCCTATAAGTCTGTGGTTGTTGTTTGTTAAACCAAACTTCAGGAGCCTGTAATTCAGTGGTTGTCGTTTGTTAAACCAAGCTTCAGGAGCCTGTAATTCAGTGGTTGTCGTTTGTTCCTGGTTGATGTTTGTTCCTGTAATTCCGTGGTTGTCGTTTGTTCCTGTAATTCAGTGGTTGACAATAATTGTTCCTGTAATTCAGTGGTTGTTTTTGTTCCTGTAATTCAGTGGTTGACGTTTGTTCCTGTAATTCAGTGATTGTGGTTTGTTCCTGTAATTCAGTGGTTGTCGTTTGTTCCTGTAATTCTGTGGTTGACGTTTGTTCCTGTAATTCCTTGGTTGATGTTTGTTCCTGTAATTCAGTGGTTGATGTTTCTTCCTGTAATTCAGTGATTGATGTTTGTTCCTGTAATTCTGTGGTTGACATTTGTTCCTGTAATTCAGTGGTTGATGTTTGTTCCTGTAATTCAGTGGTTGTCATTTGTTCCTGTAATTCAGTGATTGATGTTAGTTCCTGTAATTCAGTGGTTGACAATAATTGTTCCTGTAATTCAGTGGTTGTTGTTTGTTCCTGTAATTCAGTGGTTGACGTTTGTTCCTGTAATTCAGTGGTTGTAGTTTGTTCCTGTAATTCAGTGGTTGTCGTTTGTTCCTGTAATTCTGTGGTTGACGTTTGTTCCTGTAATTCAGTGGTTGATGTTTGTTCCTGTAATTCAGTGGTTGATGTTTGTTCCTGTAATTCAGTGATTGATGTTTGTTCCTGTAATTCTGTGGTTGACATTTGTTCCTGTAATTCAGTGGTTGATGTTTGTTCCTGTAATTCAGTGGTTGTCATTTGTTCCTGTAATTCAGTGATTGATGTTTGTTCCTGTAATACAGTGGTTGTCGTTTGTTCCTGTAATTCAGTGGTTGTCGTTTGTAAAACCAAGCTTCAGGAGCCTGTAATTCAGTGGTTGTTGTTTGTTCCTGGTTGACGTTTGTTCCTGTAATTCAGTGGTTGATGTTTGTTCCTGTAATTCAGTGGTTGTCATTTGTTCCTGTAATTCAGTGATTGATGTTAGTTCCTGTAATTCAGTGGTTGACAATAATTGTTCCTGTAATTCAGTGGTTGTTGTTTGTTCCTGTAATTCAGTGGTTGACGTTTGTTCCTGTAATTCAGTGGTTGTAGTTTGTTCCTGTAATTCAGTGGTTGTCGTTTGTTCCTGTAATTCTGTGGTTGACGTTTGTTCCTGTAATTCAGTGGTTGATGTTTGTTCCTGTAATTCAGTGGTTGATGTTTGTTCCTGTAATTCAGTGATTGATGTTTGTTCCTGTAATTCTGTGGTTGACATTTGTTCCTGTAATTCAGTGGTTGATGTTTGTTCCTGTAATTCAGTGGTTGTCATTTGTTCCTGTAATTCAGTGATTGATGTTTGTTCCTGTAATACAGTGGTTGTCGTTTGTTCCTGTAATTCAGTGGTTGTCGTTTGTAAAACCAAGCTTCAGGAGCCTGTAATTCAGTGGTTGTTGTTTGTTCCTGGTTGACGTTTGTTCCTGTAATTCAGTGGTTGTCGTTTGTTTCTGTAATTCAGTTGTTGATGTTTGTTCCTGTAATTCAGTGGTTGTCGTTTGTTCCTGTAATTCAGTGGTTGACCTTTGTTCCTGTAATTCAGTGGTTGTAGTTTGTTCCTGTAATTCAGTGGTTGTCGTTTGTTCCTGTAATTCAGTGGTTGTCGTTTGTTCCTGTAATTCTGTGGTTGACGTTTGTTCCTGTAATTCAGTGGTTGATGTTTGTTCCTGTAATTCAGTGGTTGTCATTTGTTCCTGTAATTCAGTGATTGATGTTTGTTCCTGTAATTCAGTGGTTGTCGTTATGTTTGTTCTTGTAATTCAGTGGTTGTCGTTATGTTTGTTCCTGTAATTCAGTGGCTGACGTTTGTTCCTGTAATTCAGTGGTTGTCGCTTGTTCCTGTAATTCAGTGGTTGTCGTTTGTTCCTGTAATTCAGTGGTTGCATTTGTTCCTGAAATTCTGTGGTTGTCGTTTGTTCCTGTAATTCAGTGGTTGACGTTTGTTCCTGTAATTCAGTGGTTGTTGTTTGTTCCTGTAATTCAGTGGTTGACGTTTGTTCATGTATATCATATTTTGTTTTCGTTCATTATTTGTACATAAATCTCGCCATTAGTTTTCTTGTTTGAATTGTTTTACATTTGTCCTTTCAGGGCCTTTTATAGTACAAGAATTGATTACAAGGATCATTACATGAATATTGCCAAAGTTGAAATATTTCATTGATAAAACATTTACACATCATTATTTGCACAATGTCATTTCTGTTGTCAAATTCATTTGTAGTAATTAGTTACATCAGATTATATTTGTAAATAACATTAATATTGTTTGTTTTGCAGGGCCTTATCACATTTGACAAAATTAAAGACACTTGTTAAAGACGGGAAAACTATGAGGAGTAGGTCACAGTCACCTCATGTTAGACTACAAAGTAGGTCACCTTCACCTCATCATAGACTATCGTCAGTATCACCCTCCCGTGTTCCACTGACCTGATAGATTGAGCAGATCATCATTCCATCAATTCAGACATTTATAAACAACACAAGAAAAAAACATAACAAATATCATTTATTAGCTTATGTTTATCACCTTCTACTAAATACTACTGGAATATCTGGAGTACTACTTAAAATTAGTATAAAACATTAAAAAAATGTTAGTCCTATAAGTATCTGACAATGTTAGTCCTATAAGTATCTGACAACAACTATGAAGTGCTGTGTGTCATCCATCTGTTTACAAAAAGAAGCTGTAAATATTCTATTTGTTAGTAGTTTATGATAAAATGAATGTGTTTTATCCTTAAAATATCCTTTTTTTTACTGTCTTTGGCAGTTTTCATAGCAAAACATAGATTTTATTTGTATGAGCTTTAAAAGTTTTGTTAGTTCTGCTCACAAGTACATCTAGTTTTTTTTTAAACCTTATTTTAGTCCTTATACTGTGTAAACAAGTAAAATGTTTGTCAGCTTTTATCAGTTTAAAGCATAGTATATGGGTATTTAACAAAGGGCTGTATAGCCAGTCAAGGTCGTTAAAAACTTACATATATATTTAACAAAGACTGTGTAAACATTTTTTAACATCAATATCAGTGTAAATGCTACCTCAATATTAAAAAAGGTCCAAAAAAGTATATATAGCGGTTAATCAATTTTAAAATCTAATATATTGAAAAATATTATAACAAGAGTAAAATTTTATAAAGTCTTAAAAACCCAGGTCACACAGTTGAAATCTCTCAACCTAATTATTGAAAAGATTTTAGGATTTTCATTCTTGCTTGTCACAGATTTTGATATTCCATTTTGGATTGTCCAATAATGCTCTTTAACCATAAACTAATTGAATTTTTGTCTGTTTAGAAAAAATAGCATCCTGTTTAACTTATTTTAAAACTTTATATTGATTTGTCTGAAAGTACAATGTGAAATTTGAAAGAGATGAAAAATAGCAATTTTAAATTACTTTTCATCTTTTCTGTTTCAGTTTGATAATACAGAATTATTTTTTAACTCTGGTCTTTTTAAGCAGAACTTATTAATTTGAATGAATTATAATTTCATAATTGTAGTATCTTTGACTTAAAAGATATTTTAATTATCATTCAGTGGATGAACTGCACACACTGTCAGTTAACCAATCAAACTTTGCTCTATACATACACTTTTCAAATTGACAGTTTTACAAAATGATACCACTCCGTTCATTTTAGTTCATTTTGATCTGTTTTCAAAATACTTCCTCAGTTAGGATTATTTAATGCTGTCTTCTCCAGGTTGTTGATTTTAATGATCAAAATCTGTTCATTTACATGATAAATGGGCTTAGAACTAGTTATGGTGTCTTTTTTTACTGATTTTTGTCCCCAATTTATTAATCCTTGTATCTTAATATTCCATTGTATATTTCATAGTGACATAATTTCAAGAACTTATTAGAAATCTTACTTGTCATACAGGAATTTGCATATGATTTTCAAATATTTAAATGAGAACAGGCAATTTATGATCTGCTATATTTTGTAGGAATTCCATGTTAAGACAGTGTTATCCATGTTATAATAGGTCCAGTGATTACTGCCTTTTATTTTGCCATTTGTGTTATTAATGCTACCTTTTAATTATTTCTGTATAGAAACAATGATATTTATTTGTTATTATTTATGATATTTTATCATTAAATTTATATCAAGAAAATAGTTTTTATTATTTTGTACATTCTGTATCTTTATCTTACTCGATCTTTTTTAAATTCATGTATGCAAGTTTCACAGTTCAGGATTTTAATCAAAGTCTTTTGGTCTGATGTCATGACTTTGGACACACAATTTTTTTTTAATTTCCATTTGGTCTTGTGATGGTAAAATTGAATTGAACATATTTTATTTTCTGCAGTGGTGGACCAACTGATTTTCATGTATTAGGCTTTTATACAATAACAAGAATATATGTCACCATGTCCCATTCACATGTTCAGTAAACCACAAAATCTGGGTCAAAACTTTAATTTGGTATTTCAGTTCAGTGGTTGTCGCTTGTTCCTGTAATTCAGTGGTTGTTGTTTGTTCCTGTAATTCAGTGGTTGTCGTTTGTTCCTGTAATTCAGTAGTTGTCGTTTGTTCCTGTAATTCTGTGGTTGACGTTTGTTCCTGTAATTCAGTGGTTGATGTTTGTTCCTGTAATTCAGTGGTTGTCGTTTGTTCCTGTAATTCAGTGGTTGACGTTTGTTCCTGTAATTCAGTGGTTGTCGTTTGTTCCTGTAATTCAGTGGTTGACGTTTGTTCCTGTAATTCAGTGGTTGTCGTTTGTTCCTGTAATTCAGTGGTTGACGTTTGTTCCTGTAATTCAGTGGTTGTCGTTTGTTCCTGTAATTCAGTGGTTGTCGTTTGTTCATGTATATCATATTTTTAGCTCACCTGGCCCAAAGGGCCAAGTGAGCTTTTCTCATCACTTGGCGTCCGTCGTCCGTCGTCCGTCGTCGTCCGTCGTCGTCCGTCGTCGTTAACTTTACAAAATCTTCTCCTCTGAAACTACTGGGCCAAATTTAACCAAACTTGGCCACAATCATCATTGGGGTATCTAGTTTAAAATTGTGTCCGGTGACCTGCCAAACCAACCAAGATGGCCGCCATGGCTAAAAATAGAACATAGGGTAAAATGTATATTTTGGCTTATAACTCTGAAACCAAAGCATTTAGAGCAAATCTGACATGGGTAAAATTGTTTATTAGGTCAAGATCTATCTGCCCTGAAATTTTCAGATGAATCGGAGAACCTGTTGTTGGGTTGCTGCCACTAAATTGGTAATTTTAAGAAAATTTTGAAGCTTTTGGTTATTATCTTGAATATTATTATAGATAGAGATAAACTGTAAACAGCAATAATGTTCAGCAAAGTAAGATCTACAAATAAGTCAACTTGACCAAAATGGTCAGTTGACCCCTTAAGGAGTTATTGCCCTTTATAGTCAATTTTTAACCATTTTTGTAAATTTTGTAATCTTTTACAAAATCTTCTCCTCTGAAACTACTGGGCCAAATTTAACCAAACTTGGCCACAATCATCATTGGGGTATCTAGTTTAAAAATTGTGTCCGGTGACCTGCCAAACCAACCAAGATGGCCGCCATGGCTAAAAATAGAACATAGGGTAAAATGTATATTTTGGCTTATAACTCTGAAACCAAAGCATTTAGAGCAAATCTGACATGGGTAAATTGTTTATCAGGTCAAGATCTATCTGCCCTGAAATTTTCAGATGAATCGGAGAACCTGTTGTTGGGTTGCTGCCACTAAATTGGTAATTTTAAGAAAATTTTGAAGCTTTTGGTTATTATCTTGAATATTATTATAGATAGAGATAAACTGTAAACAGCAATAATGTTCAGCAAAGTAAGATCTACAAATAAGTCAACTTGACCAAAATGGTCAGTTGACCCCTTAAGGAGTTATTGCCCTTTATAGTCAATTTTTAACCATTTTTTGTAAATTTTTGTAATCTTTTACAAAAATCTTCTCCTCTGAAACTACTAAGACAAAATTAATCAAACTTGTCCACAATCATCATTAGGGTATCTAGTTTAAAAATGTGTCCAATGACCCGCCCATGAATCAAGATGGCCGACATGGTTAAAAATAGTACATAGGGTAAAATGCAGTTTTGGCTCATATCTCTGAAACCAAAGCATTTAGAGCAAATCTGACGAGGATAAAATTGTTCATTAGGTCAAGATCTATCTGCCCTTAAATTTTCAGACCAATCAGGCAACACGTTGTTGGGTTGCTGCCCTGAATTGGTAATTTTAAGAAAATTTTGCAGCTTTTGGTTATTATCTTGAATATTATTATAGACAGAGATAAACTGTAAACAGCAATAATGTACAGCAAAGTAAGATCTACAAATAAGTCAACATGACCAAAATTGTCAATTGACCCTGAAGGAGTTATTGCCCTTTATAGTAATTTTTTACAATTTTAATAAATTTTGTAAATTTTGTAAATTTTACAAAATATTTTCCACTGTAACTACTGGGCCAAGTTCATTATAGATAGAGATAATTGGAAGCATCAAGAATGTTCAGTAAAGTAAGATCTACAAACACATCACCATCACCAAAACACAATTTTGTCATGAATCCATCTGTGTCCTTTGTTTAATATGCACATAGACCAAGGTGAGCGACACAGGCTCTTTAGAGCCTCTAGTTTGTTTTCGTTCATTATTTTGTACATAAATCTCGCCATTAGTTTTCTCATTTGAATTGTTTTACATTTGTCCTTTCGGGGCCTTTTATAGCTGACTATTAGGTATGGGTTTTACTCATTGGTGAAGTTGTACGGTGACCTATAGTTGTTAATGTCTGTGTCATTTAGACTCCAGTGGAGAGTTGTCTCATTGGCATTCATACCACATCTTCTTATTCTTATATTTAACCTGATACAGGGTAAACTAACAGATTGGAAAAAAACAATGTGCCTTTTACTGTCATAGACGAAGCATAAAAACAAAGATGTGTTCTTACTTTGGACAACTTTTGTTATCTAGTAGCTATTTGCAGAATAAAAGAATTTTATGGGAAATTAAGGCATTGTGGTATAAATATTGCCAATGAAACAGTCAAGTACTAAAGACCAGGAAGATGAACATATAATGGAAAGTGTATCTTTAAGTCCTCCAGCACATTACATATATATAAAAATAAAGGAGATGTGGTATGATGGCCAATGAGACAACTATCCACCAAAGTTAAAATGAAGTGGATGTAAGCAATTAAAGGCAACCGTATGTCCTTCAACACTGAGAAAACCCATACTGTATAGTCCGCTATAAAAGGCCCCGACATGAATAAAATGTGAAACAATGTGAATAATCTGATGCCTGTCTATCATACTACAGATGAAGTAAAGGTTAGTAACTGGCCACTACCATGTGTAACAACTACCTATCCCAGACCGCTATATACAGTCCCCATATGTATAGTATAGACCAACAACCTACAACAATAATCCGTTAAGTATACTGTTTCTTATTCATGTAGTTTAGGTCGACAATCTGCTACCGGTAAATAATCGGTCAAAGTATATTGTCCTTGTCCATTTAGTTTAGGTCGATAATCTTCCACATTATATTGTCCTTATTCATATAGTTTAGGTCAATTGTCTACGACAGTATATTGCCCTATAGATTGATTGATTGATTGATTGATTGATTGTTGGTTGCTTAACGTCCAGTGGCAAATATTTCATGCCTATTCAGGACGAGAACAAATTAACAATAAATACAATAGGTAGGTTCTGTAATAGGGGCGTCCGGGATTAAGGTCGGAGAAATTTAGACTGCCACGGTAAATTGGTATATTGGATACGGACAGAAATTTAGCCTTGCAACAGGTCATACGGACCCCTTAAAGAGTTGTTTATGTTCTTAACTGCCAAAGCGTGGCTGTTCTTTACACGAGGCATCGGATTTAACGTCCCCATTCTGACCGGACGTGGCTGCAAATTTGTACATCCCGCACAGCCAAACGGACGCCCCACTTTAGCAAGGGTTTTACTGCCGGTCGGAGGAAGACCAATGGTGACCATACTTCTATTCCCCAGTCACCCTTGGGGGGCCCTATAGATTCAGTTACGATCAATCATTTACCACAGTTTACCATCCCAATAGATGTAGTATAGGTCAATATTAATTTGCCCCAGTTAACAGTCTCTTCATATTAGTCAAAAGTGGTTAGGTCTCATGGTGTTTATGGAACTATACTTAAAAACTTAGAATAGTAGTAGGTGCAGTTGAGACTTAGGCGAGCAGAAAATAAACGGACGAGTTAATGGCCCGATCACATCAGACCAAGCCTGAACAAAGGTGACCTTTTTTATGTTTCGACGTTCTTTCCAACATAAGACTGTGTTGACTACCAGAAAACTTTTAGATATGATTTACAATACAGAATACAGTTTGTGATAACAACAAAACATGTCAGGATCTTAGTGGTTGTGGTTGGTTGTTATATTTATTGTTTGTTTATTGTATTTACATAAACCAGGCTGTACCAGGCTGTTGGTTTTCTCGTTTGAATTGTTTTACATGTTGTTATGTCAGGGCCTTTTATGACTTAGGGAGCTACCATTTGATTTTTATGGGGAGCAGGATGAAAAATTTTGTCCTGCATTTTTTTTTAGTTGTAATCTCTGCCTTTTTATTTTTCACTCTATTCGGTCCTGCCTTTTTTGTTATTAGTTTATCCTGACTTTTTTTACATAAATTGTCATCCTACTTTTTTTTTTTGCAAAGTTGCTCATCCTGCCTTTTTTTTTTACTCAAAACTCCTGTCCTGCCTTTTTTTTCAAATTTCATCCTAGCCCCCCCATAAAAATCAAATGGTAGCTCCCTTACTCACGGTACGTTTTGGGTTTTGCGCTTTTCTTTTAAGGCCTGTATTTGCTTATATCAACGTCATTTTTGTGTCTGGTGAATATGTATCATGTGTACCTTTCGAGAGATTCATAAACTGAATCATGTTCAGTATGAGAAATACTTTTGTGTTAGGGTTAGGTGATTTAGACCGTAACTGGTGAAAGCTACACGCTGCGATCGTAGTGACCCACTCTTTCATGTTACTTACATATTTCAAATACTTCAGAAACATCTCTAGGGCTTAGTTTATTTATTTTGTTTTGTAATTGTGATGGTGAACAGTCAAACCGATTTTTAAATAGTTTTAGAGCGAGCCGAACATATGCGGCACAAGAATTAACTTATGAATGAAGAAAAAAATATGTGGGATATACGTCATTGACTCAGCAATCCAACAACACAACTTGATAAAACTAGATTTAAAAATACGTCGTTGATATTTGTAATACCGAGATTCTATATAATGTTGGAATATATTAGTGTTTTATTAAAGCCGTAGGATTGTAAACTAGTATCCCCAGAGACATATTTGAATATAGAATTCAGTGTATGCCTTATTCCAATTGCTGCTCTACTAACATTGAGGACTTCATTACAGCTTTTCCGGAGCATTTTTAATCAAATTCTTACCAATGTGAATAGAATTGCTTGATGATATCATAAGAAAGGTACTTGGGGACAGGACAGTTTTATAAAACTCCCCCATTTTCGAAAATCCGTTATTTTTCTAATTTCTTTTAATTTCAATTAATTTTGCGTTTTCTGTGATATATTAACACAAATATACTAGATATGACATGTAGTTACTATTTGCTATCAATTCTTAGATTACTATCCACAGCGGTCACTGATAATATATTTGAAACTGAAAGAAAATAAAAAATAACGGATTTTTATAAACAAGGGGGAGGGTTAAAAAATATTGTCCTGTCTCCATTTGACTATAGATAGTTTTACCTGCAGTTTGGTAACATGTTTAATGGGCTGCCAATTGAAGAGTCGACCGATATTAGGTCTAATTGATTCATATCAATATAATCAGATTATTGTGACTGGAAGTTGGAGAGTCATACTCGTCTATGAAAAAAACACTGACAGAAGGAATAATTCTGCATGACTGATAATGTCGTGGGTATCTGTGAATAACTAAGAGTTCAACCATATAGACATGAATTTTTGTAGGGACCACATCAAAAGTTCGTTGTAGGATTAATAAACTTAATTCCCATAGTTTTTTCATTGACCCACCCCCCTTTTTCACAACCCCTTCTAAACCTAATTTGGGAAAAAATGATTGACCAGTATAGGCTTATACTTGAGAGTATACTTTTCTGTATCGTGTGTGCTGGTTTTTTTTTTCTCAACAATTTAAGGTGTTCTGTATATTTATTGACTTGGACCTCACTTTAAACATCGGAAAAAGTGAGGTGTGTTAATACAAATAGAAAATTTCGTCTGGTTAAATTTATTTGAGTTATTCAAAAATTCTGGCCAAGTGGCATCTTGTAAAGTTTGAATATAGAATTCAGTGTTGAAGGGGCTTTAATTTTGTTATTTTAAAGACTGTATCCACTACCCATCAGCAGAACTCATAGATTTCATTTGTTTTTATCACACGAGTTATTAATGGTGAACCTAAAAATAATATAACTAAAAAATATGTCATTCTTTACTTTAAAGAAAAAAAAAAGAAACATTATATTCTATTCTCTGTATTCATGCTTCCAATATAGTGTTCTAACTATTTATATACTCCTTCTATCTGAAGTCCATTTTTTTTTGTCATTCAACAGATAAAATCAGCCTGTGATTGTTTTTATTTGTTTGCATAAGACAACTTTAGGTTTGTAAAGTTGAAAAAAATAGACACGATTTGCTAATTGTGTTGCACGACATGTATCAATACCATTGGGTATATTGTTTTCAGGTATATTTGTTCTATTGAGTGTTTTTTTATAAATTTCTAACAAATTGATCTTGATTCCTGCGAACAGGGGTGAATAGATGCACGTGGATTTATTTTAAAACCAAATCAAACAGCAATGTATTGACGGGATTGGAGTATCAACGTACTGGTATCTAGGTTCTATAGATAGTTTCCATGGAACAATAGGTATGGAAATAGCGTAAGTGTGCTTCAGTTCAGACTCAAAGATAAGTTATTGCGGTCAAAAACTTTAAAAACAAACGCAAATGGATATGAAAATGATGGTGCACTAATATCAACAAAATAAATGGTTTTATAGATTTTCTGAAAGGTACAAAAACTGAATTGCAAAAGAATCTCAATATACTATAAGAGAGAAGTTGGGAGATAAAAAAAATATTCTGTCATACTCACAACCCAAGCTATTTTTTGCATTAATTCATCGTTACTACAATCATGGTACTAAATAGTAGCGAGACTGTGGCCGTAGTTTCTACAACGGCTACTGTAAATGGGACAGGAAGTTTATCTGCTGGACTTGATTGGCCTTACATAACACTGACCGCTATAGTATCATCTTTGTCAATATTCGGAGGACTTGGTATAACATTTATTTACGTGTTATATAAAGATCTACGAACACCTGGTAGACGACTATTGGTGTACCTATCCCTAATGGACGCGCTGACGGCTTTCGGAAATATTCTTGGAGTAATATGGCTGATACATCGTGACAGCTCTGTCATTCATAAAAGTATGGCCTACTGTAAGATACAGAGTGGCATGACTATTTATTCTAGTATCAGTTCATTTTCATGGACAGTCATAATGGGTTTATGCTTGGTATTTAGTATTGTAAGGTCGTCACCGTCATTTGCGTCCAAATACATGAAACTGTTCCATATCATCAGCTGGATTTTACCAGGTATGTACTAATTAAGTTTTCTTAACAAATTAACTTTAGTTTATCACGGTATTTGACTGTACGCTATAGTGGTTTTTATCCACTTATGGAATATCCCAGAACAGGTCAGGTGTAAGCAATGGGACGTCACGGCTTAAAAAGAATTGTTCCTATTAAAGCAACTGACAAGCTTAAGAGTTGTCCTTAAGAGATCCGGCTTTCTTTCAGTAAAATTAATGACAAAGAATAAAGTTATAATGTTATGGCTATTCTACGGATGTTGATTAAAAAAAAGACCTGGATAGAGTACTAACAAAATTAGTTAAATAATGTCACGTTCGTGTGGACGTCCATAGTCATGTGTCTCGTCAGCTGTGGTTGTTTCTGTCGCTTCGTATTTTTGTTGTTGTTTTGTTTTACTTGCCATTAGGGTCATAATACTTAAACATGTTATAAATTGTCCGTCTTTTAAAAATAACGTAATGCCTTTGATCGTCGTTTAAGAATTATGCGAAATTGTCTGTTATTTATTTCTTCTTTTTTCCAGATAAACAAAGAATATACAAACTACATAAAAATTAATAATAAGTATCTCAAAGTTAAAAAAAATCAAGTCTAACGTTCTATCACCCTTTGGGAAACCCCATTCGAACTAAATTCCAAACGAAAGACATTTTTGACATTGTAGTTTTTATCTTACACATCGATGTCAACTTGAAGCTTTACACAATGTACACAGATTTAGTGTGTTTGTTTGAAAAAGCAATGGCGAGTTCAGATGTGAATAATTTGACTGGATTAATTATTCATTTTAAGTCAATGAATTGTTTGACTTAACTAAAACAATAAGAAATCGTATACTGTCGTTACACAATCTTATATTGTTGACTTAGGCAGCAACCATTTGATTTTCCGGAGGGCTATGGATTTTTTCCGGACAAACTTTTGTTTCGCCTGTGGCGAAAAACAATCTATTTTTGGCAACAAGTCGAAAACAATTTTTTTCTTTCAATTTTAGCATTACATATAGTGGCAGCTGAGGGTGAAACAAACAAATTTTTTTTTCTCAGGGTCAAAAACAAATTATTTTTTCTCCAAAACTGAAGACACTTATTTCGAAGGCCACATGATAACCTCTATACATTTGTTTTAATTGTTTTGTTGTGTTGTTGCCTCATTGACATTCACTCAGAATCCTCTTTATAACATAATCAATTCGGACGATTATAAATTGATATACATGTAAAATAGTTAAACCGAATTTAAACATAATGTGTACATGTAATCTATGAATTACAGCTACGATAACTATCATCGCTCTGTCAACCAACATACTAGGATATGATACGACTCTGGACCAACCAAGTTGGTGTTGGATTGACCCACGAGTACCAAATGCTTTATTTTGGCAATTTTTCACTGGGAAATTTTGGGAGATATGCACATACATTGCCACTGTTGTACTGTACTCAATGGTCAAAGTCTTCTTGTGGAGAAAGGTAAGTCCAGTTATAATACATTGTTTCTTTTCAGATCTCACAATATATATTCACCAAAGCAACAATAATTGCAGTGAAAAGTTTCATTTTTGTAGATTTACATGAAAGGAATTAAGAAAATCGAATCTTAACACAATACCTTTAACGCACTGAAGATGCTAAGCCTTTTAAATACTTTTGTTATAATTTGAACATACAAAATAATTATTAACAAATGAACTTTTGACATTGCACAAGATCGTGTCTACCGGCACCGTTTATGTTTTTGGTGTGTATGGAAGCTATTCCAAATTACAGTCGCCGATATTAGAAGGACGGCAAGCTTTTATATCTGCTTTGAGCTTGTTTTTAGTAAAAAAAAGGAGGTGATAACAAGGGGGCAATAAAAAGAAATATAAGTCGAAGTAAAACAGACAACACCATGACCAAAAGACAAACAAATAACAAACAAACAACAAAAGACAAACAACAAACAGACAAACAACAAAAGACAAACAACTAACAGACAAACAACACTCCAGAAAACTAAGCCACGTAAACCACGCCAAATACCGGGGTGGGCGCAGATGTAGCAGAAGGGTCGAACATTCTTTGATCAGGTAGTATTTATTTTTGTTTTATTATCTATTATATAGTTGTCGAGTTCAGTGTTTTTCCTGTACTGATAATTAATGTATGTTCTTCCATATGCCTTTTGTTATTTCATTGGTCTTGTATAAAATGGATAGGAATGAGATACGAGAAAATAAGCTTAACCCCACCACATTTTCATATGCCTGTCTTTAGTCAAGATCCAAGTCTTCGGTTGCCTTGAGTCATCTTTTATGTGTTTGTTCTTTAGTGAATTTGATGTCGATTGGAGATCTATGATGGTCATGTTAAATCTATTCACAAGTGTATAAGACTTGATGCGTTTTAGTATTTGGTATATTGTATAGAATTTTTTTGTCCCTTTTGGTGACATTTGTTTTCTTTTTCATTGACCTTTACCTACACATCTCTTTTTATTTATATGGTTTTGTCGTTCACATTTGTTACGAAAATGTATAGACATATTCGTGTGCACGTCCTAAGTCAGTTACCTCATCAGTGTATGGTTGTATAATGTCATGTGTTGACGGAAGATCTGTGATTGCTTAATTCATTTACAACTCGTATAGACTTTGGACTATTTAGAACTTGACTTATTGTATAGACTACTGTCTATTGATGAAGAAAAGATGTTGCCCTCTTAATATATTTTTGTTAATCTTTTTGTTGGTGTGTTGCTGTCTCCTCAACGTTTATCCCACATGTCCAATTTAGAATACAAGGGCAGTTAATTTAAGAAACAGACCCCATAACATCGGCACATTACATTAAAAAAATATGATCTGTTTTCGCAGGAAAAATGGAACTAATTACTATATAACAGAAAATAAAGGGTCTTTAGATTAAATCTGACATGCATAATTTATAGCAATTTTACTCTCTCAGACTCCTTTTATCAATCAGTATTTACTTTAATGTCCAGTTACCATATTTTACAGTCGAGAACTACAATGACAAAAGCAAAGAAAACTCGGAAAGCAGCACTACAGGAAGCAAACTTGAAACTGACCTTTGTACCTGTCGTATTTATAGTATTTAGATTTTGGGGTACTCTAAGATTTCTGCTGGGATTTTTTGCTCACGATTATGCCAGTTCTGGAGATTCAAGATGGATTGCCATACTACAAGTAGGACATATACATGATATTTTTTTTTGTTTAATGAATAAGCTTTTATTGAACTTCTATATCAGAATATATAACATACATAAAACTCTAATATAAAATGGTAGTTTGACGCAATTAAAATATGTTGCGTGTGGAGTTAATTCTAACGCAAACATTTCAGTATTAACTGGAGAAGAAATTGCTAGGACGTTTTGAAAAATAATGAATATTAACAGCTTTAAACTTTCCTGTACAAACAGCCGAAGCAATACAATAAATAATTATGTATAAAGGTAATTCTAATGTACATATTAAAGTATCAACTGGAGAGGACATTGCTCAGAAGAATCGAAACACAATGAAGTAGAGCGGCTTAACATTATCCATTAAATTTGTATTAATTTTGGTCTTACGACAATACTGTACAATTAAAACTTCATGTGAATAGATTTTTTGAAATTGAAAAATTATTGATAAGGTTTAAAATTTTAATTTTGATAACTTCAAATCATTCTACATCCGATGAAAAATTTTGTAACAATAATTATTAATATAAAATTGTTGAGAACTTCAATCTAACACTTATAAAGTTCGAAAGAGTTATGGTACTTAATAGCAAGGAAACCATTCCTGTAAACATTGAGATGATTTTTAAGTATAGCGAAATAAGATATTACAGCTAAGACATCTATGCCTTAGTTATAGTTTATCTGTGCGGTTCATCCAAACTGACCTCTCCCCCTTTTTTCTAATAAGGACGTTTGAACTTAAAATTGTTATGAAAATGAAAGGTTTCTCCTTCATGTCTACTCAATAGCAAATTCATCTTCACTTTTAAAATACTACAGTTACCACAATGTCATGCTAGCTTTACTTTTTATCCTCGATTGCACGACTCATGTTACCACAATGTCATGCTAGCTTTACTTTTTATCCTCGATTGCACGACTCATGTTACCACAATGTCATGCTAGCTTTACTTTTTATCCTCGATACTCATGTTGAACAGTTCAGTCCATTCCTATTCAATATTTTTTTCTACTTTTCCCACATTTTTCCAATAGAAAATAAAAACGAAAATAATAGCCTGTTTTTAAAATTACCATCTTATTTATTCAACAGGGAATTGGAGACAGTATTCAAGGTTTTGCCAACTTTGTGTTTTATGTTTGTTTAACGGAACAAGTAAGAAAGCGAATATTTTCTTCAATTCGACGTAAAAAGCCTGATACACAGACTATATTCTCGGAGACTGGTCCTTCACATTCCAGGGTTGGAACAGTCCAAACAGAGCATTGTAATAATTCCATAAAACCACAATAGATATTAAGTAAACAATGTAACTAGTTAACATTTCCATCAAGTCGATCCGATTTGTCTGTTGTGTGAATTGTATGCAGGTGCACAGAAGTAAGCGACACCGTACAACGTCAGCGGAATGAATATTGCTAGTAGTACAAAACTCCACTCTAGGATGATAGTTGTATAAGACAAATAATAGCCTACTTGACATGTTAATTTTTCTGGTAGACTGTTAACCTTATAATATAACACCACAGCACCTGAAAAACAAAGGGCTGATTATGTAAATAAATGTAGCAAAATAAAAATTTAGTAATTTTTAATGACGTTCTTCCTTTAGAATATTTACATGGTTTGGTATAAATGTCTGCTGAATAGCTAAAAAATAGTTGTCAACAACATGAAAATATTTAACTGATGTATATGGAAAAAAAAAAAAAGGACTTTTCGTTTTTGCACTACTCCCAGGGGCGGATCCAGCCATATATAAAAGGGTAAAAGGGGGTTTCTTACCCAGGATAAAGGGGGTGTTCCAACTATATGTCCCCATTCAAATGCATTGATCGTCATAAAAAGGGGGCTTCAAACCCCGGATCCCCCCACCACCCCGGATCCGCCACTGACTCCGTAATGATTCTTAGATATAGGAAGATGTGGTGTGAGTGCCAATGAGACAACTCTCCATCCAAATAACAATTTATAAAAGTAAACCATTATAGGTCAATGTGCGGCCTTCAACACGGAGCCTAGGCTCACACCGAACAATAAGCTATAAAGGGCCCCAAAATTACTAGTGTAAAACCATTCAAACGGGAAAACCAACAGTCTAGTCTATATAAAAAACGAGAAACGAGAAACACGTATAAATTACATAAACAAACGACAACTACTGTACATCAGATTCCTGACTTAGGACAGGTGCAAACATTTGCAGCGGGATTAAACGTTTTAATGGTACCAAACCTTCTCCCTTTTTCTGAAACAGTAGTATAAATAACATCACAACATAGAAAAACACACGATAAAATATCAATTGGAAGGCTTAACTCAATCAAAAAACGTAAATTAACACACTATGAACGAATAATTTTAATCTGTGATACCTGAATGTAAATACATAGTTAATAAAATATATGGAACAAACATTCAAGGCCAAAAAGCAAACAAACAAGTCCAAACAAAGCCATGGCAAGACACCACCGCGAAATATTTAACCCTTAGAAAATAATCACTTTTGAAAAAAACCGGTTTTCATAATATATACAGGTAAATGAAAAATAACTTTGTCGTTTTAGGTATACTACTTCTGTCTATATAAAATCTTCCAATAATTAGGAATACCAAGAAAGGACTGTCATATAAATACCTAATTTAACACTAGATACATAAGGGGTGAATATCAACAATAAAACTATACAATTAGAGCTAGCTAAAACTTCCCTGTACAGATTTAAGGAGAATAATCTTGATGTTCATACAAATGTAGTATGAAGAAGTGAAAATTAGTAGATATTCCAAATAATCAAAGCTGGTATATAGACAAGATCCATATTAATATAAAATAACAAAAAAGTATTACAAATAGTATCAACAGGTCGAATTAACAAGAAAGTACCATTTGAAAGTACTCGCAGTTACTGACAGCTAGTTAAAAGCCAAAAACAATTAATAATAAAAAATCATGCATCAGAGACTAAAATCAACTAAAACACATCCCAGGGATTTAGTATTTTAACGTCATGAACAGTCAGAGAAGACATGACTTGTGCAATGCCAAAAATAAATGTATCGACAGGTAGTAAGATAGTGAGGAGCTACTTTAGAGATAAAATTAACGTGTGTATCTCTAAACATCCCGCCTCAAAAGAAGATACAATTTAGTTATGTTTTAATTTGCTAATGACAAAATCGATATTAGTGCCAATGTAAACTATATTCAGAGATCTAATTACAATATTGGTAGATAACCCTTACTAATAAGTTTGTTTAAAGGTTCGATGAGTTTACACGGATCACATAGTGATTTCCTCGCTTTAAGTACAATATTACCGTAAAATTTAGGATGTGAAATACCATTTTTAATAAGTTTTCTACAGGTACAGCCAAATTTACTTATCAAATCTGTGTATCTATGAAAGAATTTAGTAAAAGTTTTAAGTAATATATGGTATCGAAATCCCTGACACAATAATTTCCCAGTGATGCATTGATTACGTTCGTTAAAATCTATGACATCAGAACACACACGGGCATACCGAACGAGTTGGGATATATAAACACCGTATGATGGAGCCAAAGGCACATCGCCGTCTAAAAATGGAAATTTAATAATAGGAAATGAAAAATCGTCTCTTTTGTCGTAAATTTTAGTATGTAGTTGTTTGGTTTTGATGGTCGACCTGTTTTATGTACTTCACAATTTAAATGTCATTTTTTCTAAGATTATCGTTCCAAATTCATTGAGCAAACTTGGTTTGGTTATCCTAATTAGTTCTTTTTAAGTTTTTGTGGCCCTCAGTTTTTTTCATGTTTTTTTTTTTTTTTTTTTTTTATCTAAAAAATTCTTGACATGAGTCAAGGACGTATAACTAACATATAATATCAGATATAACATCTAATATACGTCCTTGCATGAGTGTACCTGCTGGAGAACACTCTAGAAGAAAAATGCTTCAAACGCAGAAGTTCACGACTTTATTACTTCAGATTACTACTAATAATCAAAGTGCAGGATAGCAACTCTGGGAAGTTTGCAACTGTAGATGTGTATTATTTCAAATAGGTTATAGATGTGTATTATTTCAAATATGTATTTAATCACAGCTTTGACGTTTTTAACTAAACCATTTTCTTTTCAGCAATTATCAAAAATTATTTTTTTTCATTGTTTGTCATTTAAATTTTGATATTTTCTATTGAAACCTTAAACTGTTGTTCTAAAATAATCAAATATACAATAAGCTCTGTTAAATTTCTTTATGTGCCCATGCCATATCTAGGGCCTGTGATTTTATAGTATTTTTTTTCCATTTGTAACTGGGCATAACCCTAACCATAACAGTAAAATGACGGCACAAAATTCAAACTTGATCTTGGTTTTGTGGTTAAAAGTATTGTGTATAAGTTTTGTAACATTTGGTTGAGACACACTAAAGCTAGAGCACGGAACTGAAAAATATTTGTAAGTGTTCCGCGGAACCCGGTGTATCGCCTACTTTTGCTGTTAATCGCAGGCTCAACAAAAATAAGGAAAAAATTTAATAAAAATATTCCTCTCTATACTATCTTTTGATTGTTAGAAGCTTCTGTCCAAGTTTGGTAAAAATTCAGGATGGTTTATGAATCTAATAAATGTTTTAAAAAATTTAACTGCAGACTGTATGTAATGTTAACTGGAAGAAAAGCTAAGTCCATTAATAAGTAAAATACGGAAAAACAAGAACAAAATTTAAACTAAATTTCCTTCTAGATACTAGCTTTTGATCATAAACAAGCTTCTGTCCAAGTTTGGTACAAATCCGGGATAGTTTAAGAAAGTTATTAAATTTTAAAAACTTTAGCCACAGAGTGAATATAATGTTTCCTGGCAGAAAAATTAAGTCCATTTATAAGTAAAATACTGAAAAAATGGATTTTTTTTTTACAAAATTTACTTCTGGATACTATCGTATGATCATAAACAAGCTTCTGTCCAAGTTTGGTAGAAATCCAGGATAGTTTGAGAAAGTTATTAAAATTTCAAAAACTTTAACCACAGAGTGAATATTTGTGGACGCCGCCGACAATATGTAGGATCGCTATGTCTCGCTTTTTCGACAAAAGTCGAAGGCTCGACAACAATCACAATTTTTAAATTTGTAAAGGGACATAACTCTAGAACAGTAAAACTGACGCCACCAAAACTCAAATCTTAACAGTGTTTTGTGAAAATGAGCTTTGTGTATAAGTTTCATAACATTTGGTTGACACAAACTAAAGTTAGAGATCGTAAACAAAAAATTCAAGCAACTTTTCCATTTGTTAAGGAGCATAACTCTAGAATTGTAAAATCGACGCCACCAAAATTCAACTTGACCTGTGTTTTGTGGAAATAAGTATTGCGTATAAGTTTCATACAATTTGGTTTAGGAAAACTAAAGTTAGAGAACAGAAACTAATTTTTGTATGTACGGACGTATGTACAAGTAAGGGACGTACATACTAACAGAAAAAAAATGGGTAAAACTTAATACGGTGGGGACATAACAATAGCAGTATGACGAAAGGAATAAAAAGTTTATAAACACTAGATTCATAGAGGTGCTTATAACCCTGTAACACATTTTAAAGTTGATGCTGTGAAATTTAGCAAAAACATTTGAGATTTTTGGTTCGTCATAATTATTTGGACTAGCACTAAGAGTAAGAAAGTCATTTTGCTATTACATGGACAGATTTTATTTAATCATGTTGCTACAGCACTTGTCTTGATACACTGAGTTATTCTAAGTAGAAGCTGACTTGTCTGCCTTATCCTTGTAACGACATGGGCTGTGATATGTACGAACTGTCGTTGAGTCAATGTTTTTCAGCTGTCAGTTTGATCCACGTGACCTAGCATGCTGGACGAGTGAAGGTCCTTAAATTCACATTGGAATGTGAAATATCTAGTATTTAAATAGCGGAATTCAGAAGTTTTCAAATGTTTTTGGCATCAAAACCTTCCGATCGATGTTTTGACAAAAACATGTACTTTTCTATCATAGCCGGTATTTACCTTTACTCATCCTTGGCGTGTGACTTAAGCCTGATTATCGAGTATTTCTGTCACCTGTGTATAATTGTTCAATCAAACTTTTATCACTTGTCAATTATCCGACGGCTTGGTCAAAATATAAACATGTTAAAAAGTACGTTGCATTCAGTAATGTCAGTCATACGGGATTCTTTCGATACCCTCGGGCTTTTACTTTATATTTAATACTAAACATTTGTAAATATCGTTCATAGTAAAAATTGCGCGGGAAAATGTTCATTCATGAATATAACTTATTTAATTAATTTTAAATCATAATTAATTTCAAATTAAGTATTGATAATTAATTTCCAATAAAGAAAACAACATCAAACATCATACTTGTATTCTTCTAGTAGTCCGAGTTTGTTATAGTCCGATTTTGTGAGGCCGATTATGTTATAAGCCGAGTTTGTTATAGTCCGATTTTGTTATAGACCGAGATCTCAGGCCTTGCGGTCATAAAACTTTCGAGCACGATTTTCGTACTCAGTCTCAGAAATCAACAAATCAAAATCCTGGATTTGGTGTTTCGAGCACAAATTTTGTACTCCGAGTACTGAGTAAAGTTTTATGAGAACCCAGGGATTCTTATATTTTAATACAAACTTGTATTTAACACATTTTCACTAATCTTTCAGTCTCCTTAGATCTCAGTCGGTTTTCGTTTTTCGTGCTCCGAATATTTGTGTTTACATCCGAACTCCTTTGTTCTAACAGATCACCCTACCAAGATGCTTTCTTTTGTTCTGTAACATTTTTGCGGGAATGTCGAACACACAATAAACTTAGAAATATTCATGATTATAACATTCAAAATTTGTGTAGAAAAAATCCACTAAATTTCCAGCGGGGAATCGAACTCAGGACCTTAAGCATATGAAGCCACGATTCATACCCCTACACCAGGACCACTGGATACAAATTTGCTGTTATTTTAACATATTTAAACATTGTATCCGGGGCTCATAAAGGGTATACACTATATAATAATATATAAAGTATATTATAATTATTGTATGAACATTCTGAACTAGATGTTATGAAGCGTAAATGTTTTTTTTTTTTCGTATAGTCTAGAAGAGCTGGGATGTAAAATAGTTATGCGACTCGGACTTGGTGTGTCAGTGTTAGATCACCCTCTGGCCTCCGGCCATCGGGTGATCTTACACTGACACACCGCGTCCTCATGGGATAACTATTACTTATCTTGGCGTTCTTACTTTAATTTGAGCCTGTATTTGACCGGCTGAGAGTTCTGAAAAAAACCCAAAATATTTATAATATATATCAACTAGTGGAAAACTTCCATTTGTGGAATTTTTGTTAACTGAAGTTAGATGCCAGTTAGCCTATGATTTGTTTCAATGTACTTACCCAATGAAGAAGACATGATCCTCGCCACCAAAACAGAATACCAAACTGTTCCTGGAGCAACTTTGGCAGACTCATTTACACAACCACCAACTCTTACTTTCCAGCTCATAACAAGAACAGGGAAGACAAAAACCGATAGAACTCCGTCCGTGATCAAGTAAATGTTTGTTAGTATGTCTGATCTACACGACAAATAATTGTATGTTCCTACAATTAAAAATATGTGAAAAAATAGTTAATAAATATTCAAATGAAACAACGTAGATTTATAATTAATATGTGTAGGTAAAATTTCCGGTATAGATGGATGTGAGTTCAATGTACAGTATGTATGTAATTTGACGGATGTGTTTGGTATCATCAATATGGATGAATGTGAGTACAATGTACAGTATGTATGTAAGCTGAGGGATGCGTTTGGTATTATCTATATGGATGGATTACAGTATACAAATTCGACGTAATACTCTTCCGTTTTTTGTTTTTGTTTTTGTTTTATTTATAATGAATATATAGTAAGATATAATAGCTCAATGTGAAATATAGTTTATACTTTTTTCACTCTTCAGCCAATAGTCAAAGAACAATATTATATAGATAATGACCTTAAATTAGGTGGATACAAGAAAATTTTACCGACAGAAGTCATGCCCGAGTTTGAAAGATTTTTCGTCTTTCTTTACGTTATATTCCGTGACAGCGCGTTCGTCGTAAGCAATAGACATACCGTTTTATCAGAGAATGCTAAGGACTTCAGCCAATCAGAATAGTGGGTAGCTAGAGTCATAATTTTGATAGTTAAGACTTATGTAAAAATAAATACCTGCACATACGAGGAACATTCCATATATAACATAGAATCCAATGAAAACGGTGTCATCAAAACGACAATCTACAAGAACATATAAGTAGTGTTTACAGAAAGATACAGACTCAGTGATAATTATATTATTATATAAAGTATTGTGTGGGCACTTGATTTAGTTGAAGATTCAACATTTCTGCTGTATGTAATTCATTCAACCCATGTTTAACTAAAATCCCTCCCGAGAGTATGAATTGTTATTGTATGGAATCAGAGACATATATACATGTCTCTGGTGAATTCAGTGGTTGAGTAACATTGTGATACCACATCTTTTTTAATTGTCCTTCGAATGATGAGCCTCCTCATGGGGTTTTTGTTTATGTGATTACTTGGCCGTTTTTATAGTGATTATTTGATTACCAGACCAAATATTTCATGATTATTTGATTATTTGATAATCTATATAGGACTGTATTTTTGATTATTTGATTATCTTGTTTAAAAAAATAAGTAATCATTATGTGATTATATTGGCAAAACATTTTTGATTATGCGATTACTTGGACACCCCCATGAGGGGCCTCAATGATTGCACTGCCTCATTGGTCTATTCGTAGAGTGTGAAAGGTTGCAGAAATGATCCGCGGCCGGATTAGACCAACGACCTTAAAATTGTCATTTGTTGCTTATTAGTATAAAAATAAGGAGATGAGGTATGATTGCCAATGAGACAATTATCCACCAAAGTTCAAATAAAGTGGATGTAAGCAATTATAAGCAACCGTACGGCCTTCAACAATGAGAAAAACCCATACCGTATAGTCGGCTATAAAAGGCCCCGACATGAAAAATATGAAACAATTCAATAGAGAAAACTAACGGCCTAATTTATAACAAAACAATTTATGAAAAACAAATATGACAAACATGAACCATCGACAACCACTGACCTACAGGCTCCTGACTTGGGACAGGTACCTAAAGGTAAAACATGTTTGTTAGCGCTCAACCCTCCCCTAACCTGGGGCAGTGGTGTAACAGCACAACATAAGAACAAACTATAAAAATCAGTTGAAAAAGGCTTAACCCATCAGATCGATACAAAGCAGAAAAACGTGAAACAAAAACACAGGTTGGTTTGGAGAAAGAATAACCTGTCCGTGTTGTGTGATATACATGTAGCTTTCCGTGGACTGACATTGTGTGATTATTTGTTTATGTTTCAATAAAAGAGAGGCGAAAGATACAACAGGGATACAGGGATATTTAAACTTATAGGTCGAAAACAAACAGACAATGCCATGGCAAAAAAAAACGAAAAACGACCGAAAACAAACAACAATATACAAACCACAGCAAAGAAAACTCAAGACTGAGCAACTCGAACCCCACCAAAAATAAAGGGTGATCTCAGGTGCTCCTGAAGGGTTTGCAGAACTTGCTAATAGACTCCTTTCAACAAATATATAAAACAAATGTCAAGTTACAATCCCTTATCAATAGACTCGCTCAACAAACACATAAAACAAATGTCAGTCAAGTTTCAAACCCCCGCCAAAGGACACCCTTTAATAAACGCATAATATTATACAAATGTTAAGTTACAATTATTCGTCAATATTCGTAGAATTCCTTTAACAAACGTCAAGTTACAATCATTCGTTAAAAAATAAATAGAATAATTATCAAAGGCGTTATTGCGGTGTTATATAACTTACAACTGAAATACTTGTGTCTAAGTGCTTCCCCAAATTTACGTCTAAACTCTGCAAATCTATTGGATCCTTCCCAGCTTGTATATAATGTTGTGTAGAAATCCTGTGACATCAAACTGTCCATTCGTTTGATAGTAGATGATAATTCTTCGACTGTCTCACAAACTTCGATACTGCCTGTAAAGTTTAGAAAGTAAAAAGCATTACAATGATGTTATCTGTTGTCATTTTTGGTCTAGATTTCAACAAGTTATTGTTAAAACCAGTTACCACTGTACTAGGCGAAGCTTGTAGACTTGTTCCTATTTATTGGAATAGCTTACAAAATCGGCATTTAACCAACGTGCTTTCATTATTGCATCGACAGAAGTTACTGAAGAATAACACGAGATTAAAACTGTATTTTTCAGAATTACACTACACATTTCTGTCTATTTATGGTGTGCTGCACAGTAAATATTCTTTACAACAAATGTTATTTTGATCAGGTTAAAATTACTAGCCTTGTTCACATGGTTTTTGTTCCTGACTTGTGATTACCTCACTTGGCACCTTTTTCACAACTGTTTTAAACGTTTTAGTTCCATCAAATAGTTCATCGAAAGAAGGAAATCCGAATAGTGCTGAAATCGGCTGTTTAGGATTTTAGGATAGATTTTTCTGGTAAGACCAACATTCGTCTCTGAAGTACACGGAAGAATATATTGCAGACCACTGTCTAAAATAACAGAGTTTCTTGATAAATAAATAAATAAATAAAAATAATATAAAACGAAATAAAATCAGGTGAATGAAATAAATGACTGTGTTGACACTATTTTTATTCATATTTTATAGATTTCACCCTTTAACAAGTAACATGTGTCTACATATGTTAGTTTCCATCTTCAAATTAACTTCTGGAAATTTAACTTGTCTATCATCTTTTTGTACTGTAAATATTCATTTATTTTAATGCATGCATTATTTCATGGAATAATCTTTCAACTCACCACCTTGTATTTATACTCCAGTTAAGCGTTGTAGTATTCACAAGAGACCAGACTTTTTTTTCATCCCTGAAGTATTGACAAATACGACTGTCTCAAACCGGGAATCCTCGTCAGATCCCAATGACAGAACGTATGGGGGATTGAAGGTGAAACGGAGAATTTGAAACTAGAAAAAAAACTTTACCCCTCCTCAAAAAAGAAGAAAAAACAAAACCTTCAGATTCCACACTTCGTTCAATACTTGTTCTGAAACCACTGCTGTTCTCTCTTTGTTTCGTGTTATACACAGTAGAAATATAAGGTCCATCTTTGTCCATGTTTTCATGTATAAATAATACATTGAATACTGATTTTAAAACCGGCTTTTCTACTTTTTTTTAAAATGTCGTTGAACAAGATAATAAAACACCCCATTGATCATAAAAATCTGTAACAATATATAAATTGAGCAACGCAAGTTTGGTGGGTTAAATGTGAGATTAATTTCAGATTAACGGTTTTCTTTCTTTGATAATCATTGAAACTAAATTTAACAAAAAAAGAATGTATAACAAATATTTTAGAATGGTTGGAAAATCGGAAAGGGGGAGGGGGAAATTGAAATTGGATTTCCCGCCCCAAAAAAGAGAATTTATAGGCAACCTCTTTTCCAGAGGCATGTTATATGTCTCTGTAGTGGCCAAAATCTGTTTAAGACACAGTGTACAGCATGACCTTGATCAAAACTTTATAAAAAATAAGTTGATAGGTTTTATCGACACACACACACACGTTTCTGAATAAGAGTAGATATGTGATTAAAACTAAAATGCTAAAAACCGTCCAATAACATGAAATCAAAATTGATATCAAGAGGTCATTATACGGTCTTCAGTGGTATCCAAATGTCAGAACCTCTACGAACGATTGAATAACCTAAACTTGCAACGGATAAACTGGTCTATGGTGGTCATCAGATGCGGATCTAGGATTTTGAAAGAGGGGTCAAATTAGACAATGCTAGGAGTGGAACATGTCAAAAGAATATGCATTAACCATATACGTAGCTCCATAAGGGGACGCCCTGCGCCCCTAATCCGTTTCTTGTCACCTTGAATGGTTAAGATAACTTGACTTAAGTTTGACGTTAAACTTAGTTCAGAATCCATTTTTTTCATAAAAAAATTTTTATATACCAGTATTGCTGTCGCCAAGTTCAAGTAAATCCTTTGTAGTTCCTTTTATACTGGTAGTCACTATTGTTGTATGGCAGTATCATCGGATTTCAGTTTGAAAATGAACATCCCTTAGCATGACATAAGCAATTTCTGGTTCAGTCTGGTCATATAGTGACAAACTTTTATTTCAATCAGTTAAGTGGTTTCTGACGAGACAATATTTTAAAATTGATAAGACAGATAAAAATAATTGATTGCAATAGCCGGACTGACCCTTTAGGTAAGATGAGCGAAAACTTCTTGGAAGACGATGCCCGAAAAATATGATAGAAATAAAAACATTTGGGCCAAGTGAACAGAAAAGGGGACAGTATATGCTGGCACTAATGACTATATAAATCACTAAGGTGGGGTGGTGATATTTACTAGAGAAATCTTGTGAAATCGTTGTGACTTGTTCTTTGCACACCACCTTTACCTTGAAATTATATCTAGCCAACTAACAATGTTATACCTTCACTCTAAATGAGATATTATCTATTTAGTTAAACTGTTTCCAAATACAAAGTCATGTATCTATACATTTTGAGATTCCATAATTTTGGCTCTGAGAGTTCATTCATAAAAGTGCTCTGATTGCAATAAATTCTTTTTTTTTAAATATTGACTTGGTGATAATGACAAGGTACACCATTACTAGTATTTTGCTATTTTTTGTAACGTTTCTTGACAATAACAAGGAGGAAATATATTATTGGAGTAAATTACATTTGTCCCTTCATCCAGAGAAGTCATTCCGGTAAAGAAAAACAAACCTATGTTTACATCCACGTTATTTGAACTTTGGTGGATAATTGTCTCATTGGCAATCATACCTCATCTCCTTATTTTTATATCTATGGTGCACTAGAAAGATCATGTCAATGGAATTTAGAATGTAAATGGTCAGGGGTGAAAATCTATCATGTCAAGGGAATTTAGATTGTAAATGGTTCAGGGGATATTTATCATGTCAAGGGAATTTAGATTGTAAATGGTCAGGAGTAGATATCTATCATGACAAGGGAATTTAGAATGTAAATGGTCAGGGGTGGAAATCTATCATGTCAAGGAAATTTGGAATGTTAAATGGTTCAGGGTTGGAAATCTATCATATCAAGGGAATTTAAATTGTAATGGTCAGGGGTGGATATCTATCATGTCAAAGGAATTTAGAATGCAAATGGTCAGGGTGGAAATTTATCTTGTCAAGGGAATTTAGAATGTAAATGGTCAGGGTGGATATCTATCATGTCAAGGGAATTTAGAATGTAAATAGTCAGGGGTGGAAATCTATCATGTCAAGGGAATTTAGAATGTAAATGGCTCAGGGATGGAACTCTATCATGTCAAGGGAATTTAGAATGTAAATGGTTCAGGGTAGATATCTCATGTCAAGGGAATTTAGAATGTAAATGGTTCAGGGTGGATATCTATCATGTCAAGGGAATTTAGAATGTAAATAGTTCAGGGTGGAAATCTATCATGTCAAGGGAATTTAGAATGTAAATGGTCAGAAGTGGAAATCTATCATGTCAAAGAAATTTAGAATGTAAATGGTTCAGGGTGGATATCTATCATGACAAGGGAATTTAGAATGTAAATGGTTCAGGGCGGAAATCTTTCATGTCAAGGGAATTTAGAATGTAAATGGTCAGGGGTGGAAATCTATCATGTCAAGGGAATTTAGATTGTAAATGGTCAGGGTGGAAATCTGTCATGTCATGGTCAAGGGAAATCTATCATGTCAAGGGAATTTAGAATGTAAATGGTTCAGGGTGGATATCTATCATCTATCATGAAATCCATCATGTCAAGGGAATTTAGATTGTAAATGGTTCAATGGGAATTTAGATTGTAAATGGTCAGATATCTATCATGGGAATTTGAATGTAAATGGTCAGGGTGGAAATCTATCATGTCAAGGAAATTTGGAATGTTAAATCAGGGTTGAAATCTATCATATCAAGGAATTTAAATTGTAATGGTCAGGGTGGATATCTATCATGTCAAAGGAATTTAGAATGTAAATGGTGAAATTTATCTTGTCAAGGGAATTTAGAATGTAAATGGTCAGGGTGGATATCTATCATGACAAGGGAATTTAGAATGTAAATGGTCAGGGGTGGATATCTATCATGACAAGCGAATTTAGAATGTAAATGGTCAGGGGTGGATATCTATCATGTCAAGGGAATTTAGAATGTAAATGGTCAGGGTAGATATCTCATGTGGAATTTAGAATGTAAATGGTCAGAAGTGGAAATCTATCATGTTAAGGGAATTTAGATTGTAAATGGTCAGGGGTGGAAATCTATCATGTCAAGGGAATTTAGATTGTAAATGGTCAGGGGTGGAAATCTATCATGACAAGGGAATTTAGAATGTAAATGGTCAGGGGTGGAAATCTGTCATGTCAAGGGAATTTAGAATGTAAATGGTCAGGGGTGGATATCTATCATGACAAGCGAATTTAGAATGTAAATGGTCAGGGGTGGATATCTATCATGTCAAGGGAATTTAGAATGTAAATGGTTCAGGGTGGAAATCTATCATGTCAAGGGAATTTAGAATGTAAATGGTCAGGGGTGGAAATCTATCATGTCAAGGGAATTTAGAATGTAAATGGTCAGGGGTGGAAATCTGTCATGTCAAGGGAATTTAGATTGTAAATGGTCAGGGGTTGAAATCTATTATGTCAAGGGAATTTAGAATGTAAATGATTCAGGGTGGATATCTATCATGTCAAGGGAATTTAGAATGTAAATGGTTCAGGGTGGAAATCCATCATGTCAAGGGAATTTAGATTGTAAATGGTCAGGGGTGGAAATCTATCATGTCAAGGGAATTTAGATTGTAAATGGTTGAGGGTGGATATCTAAACATTTCATATACATTACAAATGAAACAGTTAAATAAGGACTGGAAACCAACTAAATTATTATTTTTACAAATTCTATGTAGATTTTAAACAATTTCTGATATAAAGGTGGAGGTGATGTGAACATAGGATCTATCCCTCTAGTGTGCTGGAAAGGAATTCATGACTGAATATATATGGTTTATTATGGATGGGGATCTGAATGATACAAAGAAAGAAGTGATTTCGCATTTTATGATTTAGGCTGGGGCAGAACACAACACCAGGCACAAACTCTATTGTGTACAGTGGCGGATTCAGAAATTTTCATAGGGGGGGACCCACTGACTGCCCTAAGAGGGGGCCCGCTCCAGTCATGCTTCAGTGATTCCCTATGTAATCAACCAAATTTTTCCCACAAAAGGGATCCATCTATGGTATTGGAAAAGTCTTTTCACGAAAATGTATAATACACACATGGTTTAGAAGTGGAGATCTGAATAGTATTCAAAATGTTCAACAATTTATGATACAATGAGAGCTGAGCATGACCCTCATGGGACAAAACCTATAGCATTATCATGGCAATTAAAAATACATTCTTGGTTGAGGATGACCTGATCCAAATTATTGAAATATTTCACAACTTATTCTAAGACAAGTGGTGCACGACCCATGAGGACAAACCCAAAGGAGCACAAGAAAGATTCTTGGACAGGAGTGCATGACCCATGGGGACAAACCCAAAGGAGCACAAGAAAGGTCTTAGGTCTTGTCATTTCTATCCTAAGACAGTGGTGCATGACCCATGGGGACAAATCCAAAGAAGCACAAGAAAGGTCTTAGGTCTTGTCATTTCAATCCTAAGACAGGTGGTAAATGACCCATGGGGACAAACCCTGAAGAGCAAAAGAAAGGTTGTAGGTCTTGTCATTTCAATCCAAAATATATATGCTTCTATCGTTTGTGTCCTCCCCTCAAAACAAAATCCAACTAAAGATCAAATTCAGAAATGATCTGCAATGGTACACAACACATCGTCTTGAGGTGATGCATCCACCTGCCAATTACAAAAACTAGGTCAAAGGAATACAAGACAATTTGTACAAAGGACAACATGTCCAATTCAGACTAGACCACAACTTTATGGTAAACTACATGGTGGAGAGTTGTCTCATTGGAAATCATACCAGCCCTATTTTTATACCTTAACTAAAACTGTTAAGGGATGGATGCACACAGGAATGCCCCTATCATAAACAGAGCATAAAACAGTTATAAATAGGGCAAGAAATTGACACACCAAATAAAAACCTTATTTTACCTTTAGGTCATGTCAACACCCCATACACCTTCATACTAAATGTTCTGAGTATTTAAAATTAAGAGTGAAAAAATGACTGAAAGAATACAAGAAGAATCAGAACAAAACAATAGGTCTTTGGTGAGATAACTAGATGTACAGTACACTTAACTTTTGTTGTTGCTAGAAAACTTCAGTCTTTAGTTTAACTGGCTACAATTAAATAAACATTAAAAGTTAACACTTTTATTCAATTCAAAACTTACAGTAAAAGATAACAAATATATTTAAATAACAAATAATTAAAACGCAGAGATCATTAAACAAATACTAGAAGCTCCCATGAGCCTGAATTGCTCACCTTGCAAAAATGTGCAAAATTAACATCATTAGAAACTGTGGCAGCCATCTTTCACACTGAGGAAGATTTTGACCAAGTTTGATCCAGATCCAAATGGAAAATATTTTAATAAATATGTTCAAATTGAAATCTAAGGACTGTAACCCCAAAAAGGAGTCAATTGATTATTTCCGTCACCTCATTTTCTTGTAAATATTGTCTTCCTGTTTACATTTTCTCTCTATTTAATATACTTTTGACATAATTGCCTTAACCCCCCCCCCTTTTTACTATTTATATCTACTACATTTAAAAGATAGTAGACTGATAACACATGGTAAAAAAAAAAGGAAGACATACAAGTCTACAAAACACATCAAATATAACTAAATACTGTCAACACAAATCCCACCAAAAACTTTTGGGTGATCTCAGGTGCTCCGGAAGGGTAGACAGATCCTGCTCCTCATGTGGCAACCGTTCGTCTTGGAACAACAAACCAGAAAATGTTCAAAATCAAAAGCAAGTCTACATTCACCAATCCCATTAACAGTGTTGAGTTTGTAGTAATCTGATCCAAGTATACTATACTAGAGCTAGTACACGACATTTAAATAAAATGCCTTTTATTCATCTGATGGTCAAAGTCCCATAACTCTGGATAGCAAATCAGGATTTTTAAATTTATGTTCACCAATTCCAACAATTATTTATAGATTCCAGTAAATAAATCCAAGCAAACTCAATTTATGGTACAGCATAAGATAAATTTACTTAGATCTGCTGATTAAAGTCCTGTAACTCTGGAAGACAACAAACCAGAAAAAAAAAAAATTTGAAAGGGAGCTCCTTTAATTAATCCCAACAATAATGTAAAGTTTGGAGGAAATCAATCCAGACATACTTGAGTTAGTGTGCAATAGATACATAAATATGATGGTTCAAGTCCTGTTACTCTGGAATGACAATGCCAAAAATGTTCAAACTGAAAAGGAAGCTTTCTTCTGTCAATCTGAAAGCTGAGTTAAAATCACATGAGAATTGGTTAAAGCAAATTTGAGTTATTGTACAAAGTGTTTACAGAAAGACGAAAAGACTTTTGTATACCATAATATGTCTCGTCTTTGAAGGATGTATAAAAACAGTTTATGATGGATGCAAAGTGATGGCAAAAGCTGAAAATTGCCTTTTAGGTCAGATGAGCTAAAGAAAAAAACCCAGCATATTCTTCTATGATAAGACATAACTTTTAAGTATAGTACACGTTGTTGCTACATATTAACTTGAAAGTCATTACCAAACATCAGTATTCTATTACATAAACATTAAAACTTGGCACTTTTATTTAATCTTAAAAGTTCAATTTACAATAAAACAAAACAAGATAAAAAAACAAAAACAAAAAACAACTCAAACTGAGATCATTAAAAGTCCTGAAACAATGAATATAACAATAACCTTTTTAAATATATGTAATAATAATAATAATAATAATAAAGGTCAAAGAAACCTTTTTTTAGGTTGCAGTTTCATACCCTGTCAACCACATTTTATTTTTCACAAAGCTTGGACATAAAACTTAATACAAGTCAGTGAAACTTAAATCCTCAAAGAGTAAGCTACTTTTTGTGAGATACAATTATTCTCTCCTAGATGTTTCATTATGTTAATACCAAGTTATATGATTTTAGTATGTTTGGTGTGAAATGGGATGTTAAACTTAGTTGAAATCAATGAAGTTAAAATGAAAACTGAACTTGGATGTAAAAATTTATAAAAGTAATAAAGCAAAAAATTTAACCAATTGAATGTCATAAAAAATATGAGTCAATTGACCTTTATCCTAGTTAAACTAGCCAGTATGTTCAAAATGCATCTACAAATTAAATTATAATAAAAATAATATAAGGTATGGTTGCTAATGAGAATCTTACCACTAGAGACCATATGACATAGATGTTAGCAACTATAACAAGCTATAACATAACAAATGTAAAACAATTCAAACAAATGATTTAACAACCTGATTTATGTACATAACAGTAAACTGAAAAAAATGATATAAAGCAACAAACAACAACTACTGAATTACAGGTTCCTGACTTGGAACAGGTATATATAGAATATTGCAGGGTTGAGTATGTCTGTGGTTTCATTTTGCAATAATAAAATATTAAATTGTATTTTTCTAGGCAAATTCAAAAATTTAGTTGGGAGTTATCTTTCTTTGTACATTTGTAGTTGAACCTATTTTTATAACAGATTCATACACCATGCATTACTTATGTAATTTTTAATAAAAAATGTTTTGTAATTCAAATACACATCATATTGTTACTTAAATATCAAAGTATAACATATCATCAATAAATTGCATGACACTGACTGGAAAGGATCTAAATAATGATCACTTCACTGCACTATTTTGTTTGAACTATCAAAGGCAGTGATCAACCTTGGAAGATATAGATATCAAGTCAGTACTATAGGGTTTTGATTGCATTTCATGCAATCTTTACCCCAAAAAATAAGTTATCTTAAAGATCATTGTCTTTAAAAAACAAAAATTCACATTATCAATAATAAGTTATGATTAAAAGTAAGTCCAACCTTGGAAGCCTAATTATTTTACTTTAATAGAACAACACGGCTCAATGTCAGGTCATGATTTCTAATAATTTTATCACATGATACATGAACAAACAAAAAAATACTAAATTTAGGTTTGTTTTACAAAATTACCTTATTGTAATCATAATTATTCAAAGTTAATGATGTTTCCTACCACAGAATAGTTAACAAATAACAGACAATTTATAGGTAATTAAAATAACAATGATACAATTGTAAGCATACTTTATCTTAAAATCTAAGAATGTTTTACATTTTTAACACAAATAACAAACATTATTTTAATACAAAAAAAAATAACAGTTTTAAGGATAAATTAAGTATTAGTTTTCATGTTTCATTTTCATTCTAGCAGCAAGCTCTACAGGTAAAATATTAGCTAACCTAGTAAGAAGGTAATTAACAACTTCTAACTCATTCTTCTTTTCCCTTTTCTTCCTTGGTTTTTGTAATTGCAAAATTGACAATAGACATGAATACAGTAAGATATATAAATATTACAGCGAATATAAAGAGAAAGAAAAATATAGGACCCAGAATCCTATGGGCACGCTGGAGACCATAAAAGTCAGAAACACCAATGGCAAAATTAAATAGCCAAAATACAACTTGGAACTCCCTTGTAATTTGAGAGACACTTCCGAATACCAGAAGAGCAAAGTGGCCAAAGGCAAAGATTAATACAAAAATCAAAACAGAAAAATTACAAAGTGATTCCTTGGCATAGTTTAAGGTAATGGATAACAACTGCATGTTTTGATTAAATGACAGAATTTTTAGAAATTTGATAATGATAAGGAATACAAGAAATGCCATTATGTATAACTGTATAAAATCCCACCATACAGCTGAGTAAAAACTGACAAACTCCTGTTGATTGGATTGTTTATATTTATCCATTATCCATGTTATTGTCACCATTCTCTGGAAAAACAGACCTATAACACTGTAACACAGACATATAACTACAAACTCAATCAAATTCCAGAAATAAGTGAAATAATATCTATAACCCATTCTTTTAAATTTTTTCCCTTCGTAGTATGTAAAAATAACAGTGAAAAGGACAAATAAAACCTCACAAACTGCTGCAGCAATCTCAGTACTGTTACCATAGTGATATAACTTGGTGGTAAAAATCTGAAAAAATGGGAAAATTCCACGATTTGCAGAAAATTCAAACAGGAACATGACTACACTAAACATATTAACATTAGGATTATACAAAGTAAATTCCAGAAAAATTGCACTAGTTCTTCCATCTATCCAACCATCAGTCATTAATTTGTCCATTGTCTGTTGTGACATGGTGCTAGGGATAATCTCTTTGATATATCCACCACCACTGTATGTGGTCTGGGTACCAACATAAGGAATGGTTCTAAGCTGCCATGCTGTCTGGTAGGTCCAGTGATCAGCTGTGAGAGGAGCCACTGTATTGGTCTGGTTCCATGTTTGGTTATAGTGTTTGGTATCTTCATTGCCAAGCCAATATTTGTCTGAACATTCCACCATTAAAGAGAATGCTTTTCTTATATATTCTGGTGTAGGACAAGTATCTGCAAAGATAAAAAATATGTAAACTTCAATTAAATTTACTTTCTTTATTTAAGGACAATAACACGTAAAAAGAGTCATCCAATGATTTTAATCATTTTAACTATTTTCCAGATCTTGTCTTGATGATCATTTTTACTGTTGACAGTTTCTACCTATCTGTTATAGTTTTCAAAATGATAGACAAAAAGATTTAAAATTTGTCAAAAATTATCATAAAACAGCAAACATCTGAAAGGGATTGTCTTGATAATTTTCGTAGAAACAGATAGCAGGTAGATCTTGTCATGCTGAGTATTTAAACCCTATTTGATTATCCCTATTTATTATGATTTTTCCGATATTAGACAATATAATTGTATTTTACCCTTATTTTCAATTTTAAGCCATTTCATCAATGTAAGTTGATTGCTTGAACAAATAAACAAACTTTATACTAGATACCCTAAGGACCATTCACTTCATGGTCTGGTGGTTTCAGAAGATTTCAAAAAAAGTTTAATATGACAAAGGACCAAAGTGATAGCAATAGCTCACAAGGCTCATACGGACAGGCAAGCTTAAAAGGGGATATCAACTGAATTTAACATTATTGTTTGGTGAAAATTTCTTTTTCTTTTAATAATAATAGTGGCCTTTTGATAAGAAGTCAGGGGTCATCTAATAAAATTCTAAAAAGGGTCTTCTGAGACTTAAGATATACATTGGATAATCATGATAATATCTGAAATATTTAAAGACAATATAGAATGTACAAAAGTTTACTTTGTTTCACTCTAAGTTGTCTGAGTCTATATGGTCCAACCAGAAAGAAATCATCTCCATGGGTTTCTACGGTTTTGTCTCCATTTTGTATATCATCCAAACCTGGTAATGCTTTAACTCTCATATAATCCCAGAACTTAGGTACTGATGTTATCTACAATAAATAATTCATGTGTAAGTCATGTATCTAAGTTTTATAGTCTCTAGGTGGAATAAATCATCCTTGTAAAATACTTATTATGAGTGAAAGGCATTCTTGACATTAGACAAGAGACTAATAATATAAGAAATTGGCAACTACTTGAAATCTAATGATAGCAAGCTGCTCTCAAATTACTTTGGAAAGGTATAAGTACAAACTAAAATCTTAAAACCTAAAAAAAAAAAAAAAATGTGTCCATAGGTCACAATGTCCCAATCACACTATTACATTTTTATATTCATTGAACCACAAAATCTGGATCAAGACCCTCATTTGGCAAAATAAAACTGATGTGACCATAACCTCACTGTAAAATACCTTGACCAGAGACTTCAACCAGATACAAGACATATTGTCATAAAAAGAAGTCTTTGCAAAAGTGATGTCACCTTTAAAAATAATATAGACTGTATATTTTGTTATGTTTGATTAATACAATTTCAAAGAAAACTTATTGATTTTAGCTTTGAATACTTTGTTTTTGAATCCTGTCTACAACTTGTTTGTATGTTTGTCTTTATGGACAAATATTTAAATAAATGTTTAAATTAAAAAAAAAATCACTGAATAAGTGCTGTGTGACCTTAGGTCGAAATATTCATAGATATTTTAAGTCCAGCAACAAATATTTCTTGCATAATTACGACATTTTATACTGTGTTTAAGTCACATATGTATACTATGTTTGGTCCCAGCTTTATAAATAGAGAGAGACCATCATGCTTAAATATATTTTTACAATGCTAGGTAATGTGGTAGGTCTGCATGAAGACATTCTACCTACCCACATATAATTCTTTCTTTAAATTCAGTGCAATGATATTGACCATGATACCTTGACATCATACAGTAAATGGATGTACAAATCTGGTCGTATTTTATCTTCCTGGTAAAGGGAGACACAAAAAACAAGAAATATTAATAAATCTTACATCTATACGATAATTTGAAGTGTGAAGATAACTTACATCAGGGAAACTCAATCGATCTTTCTTCCAACTTTTTCTAATAAATATATCCTCGATAGCATTACCACAGTAGAATGATGTCCTGACATTTCTGTGGCCGTGGATAACAAATATTACTATCGTAACAAACAAGAAGTACAAAATTATCTCCCTTAGTCGTTCTTCAATGATTCCTTCCATCTGTAACTTTGACATTATCTTATGGAGCAGTTCTTTGGAGGCTGGATCTGGTACAATGTGCTGGGGTAACGTTTCATCATTTTTATCTTCTTCAAAAAGAACTAAAAGCATAATCATACTCCTTAATTAGTAAATATCTAACATCAGAGTCTCAGTATCAAAGAATTCACAAAACTAAATTCTTCTATTACAATGCAGTTGAAATTGTGTTATTTCTAACAATTTTGATGTTTTCAATAAGTTGTGTACACAAACCTGTAGATTATGTGGTTTTAGAGGTATGTACCAACAAGTATTGGTTAAACTGTAGTGTAGAACATTATGGCATATGTGGGAACTGCCATTATGAAATTCATAAAAACTTATTTGTGGACGACACTTTACATTGAGAATATTCTGGTATTAAATAAATCATTAATTTTAAAACTAAAATTATAATAAAAATTGGTCTGATTAATATATCAAAAGTCAACAAGAATGCTATAGTGTAGAGAAATGTGCCCCACCTAGCTTTTATAATACTTTGTAATAATCTCATAACTATCAAAGATTATAGTCAATAAAATAAATTTAGATCATGCTTTTGTTTTAATTCTACAGGAACAATAACTATTAAACTTTCAGAGAGATAAGACTATGCATCAGTAAAGGGTCATATGTTAAAATTGTTGTAGCAACAATTATTTTTTTTTGTAGTTTAAATTGATCTTGTGCAATAGTTTTTTTTTATCTACTTGGAACTCCACCATTCAAAGGAAAACATTGGAGTGCATATGTTGTTTTTATTGTTTTATTGATTATATATACATGCAGAATGTTTCGTTTCAGCAACTTGTTATTCTTTGGCATGGCAAAGCCCTGCTTGACATAGTCTCCCAAATGACAAACCATCCTACCTACTATGAAAGCTTATGGACAAATGATATTAGAGGAGAAGTGTGACTAACAAAGACTATTACTGTGTCCTTTATACTGTGGATTCTCTATTATTCTATACCAAGTTTTCCTAAATTTCTTGGGTAAAGATAAACAATGAATTTACATGCCCAATGAAATACAAATTTTCTAAAGGCTTGTATGCAGCCTTTGGATAAACCATGAAATTAAATATCCACGAAAATACAATTTATCCTCAATCATCGAAAATAAATGAATCCTTTATATCGTACAAAAGAATATACATTTTTTCTCAGATTAAGATTTATGTAAAGGTAAAACATTTGGAAGTTATACAACAATGGAAATTTGTCTTTTGTTGGGAATTAAATGTCTCAATTTAACTAGACAACTAGTTTCAATAAAACTGCCACATCAAAAATACTAGTATCACTTAGAAAATTTATTTACCTGCATCTCTCAGTTTAATATCGACTTTAAGTCCTTCAATCTCTACTGGTTTCTTGAAAATATATGTCAAAATCATTGCTATAGCAAACACTTTGATGGGTTGCTGGAAACAGGCACTTTGGAAGAAAGCTGTGAAAAATGACACAAGCCATTCTACACTTTTCTGGTACCCATACTTTAGACCATACAACATGACAAAGTATGAATTTATCAGGGAAACAGTTATGACAATAGTCCAGGCTATATATAAACACCACCATGGCAACCTATGAAAATAAAAGGGAAAAGCTATGAAAATGTCAGAAGCTTTATTCATAAAACACTCAAAAACTTGCTGCATTTATCAATTATTTGAATCAAACAAAAAATGGATAATTTAGTTTTTTTACTGTAGATAGGGACTACCTGTGTACTGAATTTGATAAACTTAATCACTCAAGCACTTATCATTACATGATTATAACCAAAAATTAAATCAAAATGATCGAAACAATATCTAAATGAGGAAAAGTTCTCAATAAGTAATAAACAGAAATCCATAACAAGTAGACTGTTTACCGTAACATCGTAATTTCAGCCCAAAATTCTTAACAATTACGAAAAATCTTAATGGTTGGCATCTATATGACTGGTTAAGTCAAAATCTACCTATATGTTCCAAGACATGGAGTTTAAAGTTCAAAAGATTTGGTACTTTAAATATCATCTGGAAACCAAAAATGTCAAGGTCAGACGGATATGTGCATCATATTATACCCCCTTCTTCAAGGTGGGGGTATAAAGATATCCCTGAAACATTTTGAAAATTGTCAAAGCTTAACACACTCATTGCCATGACAATTTACAACCCATCAAAAAAGGTTTATATATAAAACACTGGAACTAACAGTTCATGAATGACTTTAACACAAACATGCTTTGTTGGAGTATATTATTCTGTTCTTGACAAAGTCTAGAGGTAATACTAAATTGTTGGAGTATATTACTCTGTTCTTGACAAAGTCTAGAGGTAATACTAAATTGTTGGAGTATATTATTCTGTTCTTGACAAAGTCTAGAGGTAATACTAAATTGTTGGAGTATATTATTCTGTTCTTGACAAAGTCTTCTTGACAAAGTCTAGAGGTAATACTAAATTGTTGGAGTATATTACTCTGTTCTTGACAAAGTCTAGAGGTAATACTAAATTGTTGGAGTATATTATTCTGTTCTTGACAAAGTCTAGAGGTAATACTAAATTGTTGGAGTATATTACTCTGTTCTTGACAAAGTCTAGAGGTAATACTAAATTGTTGGAGTATATTATTCTGTTCTTGACAAAGTCTAGAGGTAATACTAAATTGTTGGAGTATATTATTCTGTTCTTGACAAAGTCTAGAGGTAATACTAAATTGTTGGAGTATATTATTCTGTTCTTGACAAAGTCTAGAGGTAATACTAAATTGTTGGAGTATATTATTCTGTTCTTGACAAAGTCTACAGGTAATACTAAATTGTTGGAGTATATTATTCTGTTCTTGACAAAGTCTACAGGTAATACTAAATTGTTGGAGAAGTATACTATTCTGAAGTTGTTAACTTCTACATCATTTGGTCTCCAGTGAAGTGTTGTTTTATTAGCAATCATACCACCATATTTTAAAATTCTGTCAATAAGTACATTTAAGTTTAAAAGTAATACTAATATTTCAGGTTCTGTTAATGACAACATTTAAAGTCTAGAATACTAACATTTTAGGTTGTGTTAATGACAACATTTAAAGTCTAGAATACTAACATTTTAGGTTGTGTTAATGACAACATTTAAAGTCTAGAATACTAACATTTTAGGTTGTGTTAATGACAACATTTAAAGTCTAGAATACTAACATTTTTGGTTGTGGCGGTAGAGGTTCACCAATCAACTCTTCATCATCATCGTTTATAAGCTGCTTTTCCTCCACAATATCTATCTTTTGAAACGAGTCATTAAACTGATATTTTCTCCTAGAAGACCTTTGTTTCTTTGGCTTTAAGGAAGTTCTCAGAAACAGCTTTACAATGATCAGATTAATTGGAAACATGATCAAACCACATTCTATGCCAATAACTATATCTGCTAATGACAAAGTGATAGATGTCACTTGAACCTGATCGTCTGGGTCATCAGTAGGTACTCCATGGAACATAATACTTGTCAACATTGCACATAGAAGTAAGGATAAACAACAACTAAGTCTCTGAACACGTGTGAAATGACTTTGGCATGGCTTGGACAAGATACTCAACCACAGATGACCATCTCTGATATCACGGCTAGATTTAAGCAGGAATTCCTGGTTTTTATAAGTATTGAAATCTTCTGGTTTTACACATGGGATAGTAACTTTGACAGAACCTCTTTCAACACCAACCCACTCTCCAAATATAAAGCTGTATACTTTATTTGTTCTCAAGTCCTGAACCAATACTCTTGTTAAAAACCTAAAGTGTATATAATAAATAAATTTATTCACTACACTTATATGCACTATACTGTACATTATTAGTATCTTATTTCTCTATTGTACTAGAATAATGTATTTCTATTTACATAGAACTATAATTTTATATCAACTATACAAAAAAAGTTTTGTGTGAAGTATATAAACAATATCTGAGCTGCGTTGGATAGAAATCGACCTTATGCAAGTGCACATATACATGTATATGTATAAGATTTTGATTGATTTTGGAACATTCAATGCGAAATAAAAGATAAAATTTGGTCTGTTTTGTAGGGTTCTTATAAGGACTCAATTTTCAAACAGTTACAGACTTTCCGTAGAGATTTTTTCAACCCGAAGTAGGTTAACAGATGGATTGATATTCATTTGCATAAGGTTGATTTCTATCCGACGCAGCTCATTTTTCAGAATCACCCGATTCATAGATATAAATTTTCTTATGTTCATATAGATCCATATTTGAATAGCCTTATACCTAGTATTAAATAAGTTAAAAACACCAAACTGGTCTTTTGTTGCATTAATCAGTGTCATTGTTAAAACAATCAAAGTCAATAACTCCTGAACAGCATAAATGGAATTTGTCAATATCAAACTTTTTGTCTTGACAAACAACATTTGAAAATTTGCCTACTGATTACTCACTGTCCTCTAAATGTCTGTTTATTTACGGTAAGTTTGTTGATAGGTTGCTGACTCATTGACTACTGTCTAAATCTTTCACATTTTGAACCATGTCAAAATTAACAGGTTCTATCCTGCCACACTGCTTATTCATATCTTTATCAATGACAAAATATCAAAAAAAAAAAAAAGTAAAACTACTGGTTAAAAATTCATTGTACTGGAACAAAATTCTAACTTGATCTATAACTTGTCATAGTGTAAACTATATAACAAGTATCAAGTCAATATCTTCAAGCTTGACGGGAAAAAATGTGGAAAATTGATTATTTGAGTGAATTTTCTAAGTCAAAGGACCATAACTCTGCACAAAATCATCAGACTGGAACAAAATTCGAACTTGATCTGTAACTTGGCATGATAAAACAATACAACAAATATCAAATCAATATCTTCAAGCACGAAGAAAAAAAGTGTGGAAACTGATTTGCCTGACAGACTAATGGACAGACAGACAGACAGTGCAAACCTAAAGTCCCCTTCGACTTCATCGGTAGGGGACTAAAAAGACATACATGGCTACTTCGTAGTCTCTGCTAAAAGTCTTAAATACATTTTATAATCAAAGAAGAATAAAACATAAAAATATATACCATGATGGGGAAGTTCCTGAGTTGTCATGCCAGATAGTTATAGAATCTAAATCACCAAGGTGATGAGATGATGTAAACATAAACCAATCTTCCCAGCCTGCCTTGAAACATCCTTTACCAACAACCGAGTCTGATAAACAATGTTTAGTACTGTGGCCTTTGTCCCCACTGACATAACAAGAGACTTTGGCTGTTGTTTCTGCACCTGCCCACCATCCTGTTACAACACACATTAAATACTGGTATGAATGGTTAGGGTTGGCATCTGATAGGATCACAATGCCAGCCTGTAAGAAAAGCATAGTACAGTAAGATACATAACCAGACTTAATTACAACCTGAAGACTTCAGTTGGGATCATTGTGGCAAGTAAAAGATAAGACTGTATTAGATAACAAGTAATAGAAACAGAGGGCATATATTAAAGGTTGGTACCGGTATCAGAGAATTTGGCACTGCCTTAAAATATTGTTGACTGATCATAGTGCTGTCCTAACTATCAGATAACAGTGATCACCAGACAAGACAACAATACAAATGCGTAAATTTTAAGATGGTCCCCTATTCCCGAATTATTTAAGGAATGACTGTAATATTTTTCGGTCTATAAGAATAAATAAAATGTGTTGAATAACCCGCATAGCGGGTTATTTTAAAGTGTGCACCACATTTTTATGTTATTTCAATAGACAGAAAAATATTACAGTCATTTCTTATAATTTAATTCTCAATTCCATTTTAAAGAGTAAACCATGAAAAACGTTGATGACGCCACGGTCACATGACAAAATTATGTCTATGAGCTGATAAACAAAACAACGTCAGCCAATCAGAAGAAGCGTTACATCCAAAATTAAATTATGTAGATATGGAAAAGTTTATGTTTTGCTGTCTAAGATTTTCAGTATTTCCCAACAGAAATCAATTTTTTGCTCTGACTGTAACATATTTATGAGGATTTCTTCAAAAACATTTCACCACCATATGAGTTGTTGTAACTACTAACATATTTAATCAAAATTGATTAAAAGCATGTTCAGTGACTAACTGCAATTGGCAAACAGTGATTTATAATATGGGAACTGGACTCTGTCAAACCATTTTTTGGTCTTTCATTTCATTTTCTGATTTTTCAGATTTTGAGCATAATATCTAATTCAAAGCTGTGTAGGACCACTACATTTTCAGTAGGATCAGAAAAATTTGCTATCGATTTCCTTACCTGAGCTTCATCCCTTTTGTCAGCTTTCCTGGCCCAGAATACTCCAGCCAAGAACAAAAACCATACAACTATAACAGTAAATACTACTATAGGGTTGTCAAAGAAACTCAGGAATAATGCTGCATCAGCAAATGGATCTACAAAATTTGGCAATACCAGAAAACTGCCAGAAAATGATGTTAAATGTGTACATCGACAGTCAATTACTTCTCGTGTTGTCTGTTTTGAGACCTGAAATAAATATAAGTGTTTTTGAAGCCAACTTTCCTTTTTTTCAAAACATAAGTGTACAATGCAACAAATCAAATCTGTCAGCCCAAATAAATGTCTTGTGACATATTGCTTTTCCTTTGTTTCCTTTAACCTATCATGTCAGTTCTTTAGTCCGAGGCAGTTATCAATACAGATTTAAAGGTGTACTATTTTTAATTTTTGCTGGTATTGTGAAATAAAGAGTGCACACGCTGAGATGTCTCGCCTGCTTTATTGTTCTTGATTGAATTTTATGTTGTGTCTTTAAGATCATGGTTTTATTACAGGTATCCTCTATACTGAACTTTCTCAGTCATCCATAAAATTGTGGTCACAATCAGATAAATCCTGCCTGACAGACATGCACACCTTACAATTTTTTTCATACACCAAATATAGAGGATCTATAGCTTACTTAGAGAATTTGAGAATAGAACCGATCTTTTACCATTCAATCATGACTATGAAAACATGGTTAGATGCACAGTGCCAGACAGACATGTACACTTTACAATCTTTCCATACACCAAATCCAGTGGACTTATAGTAACTGGGAAACAGACTTTATCATGGAACTTTAGGCTCTAAAGAGCCTGTGTCACTAACCAACATCTTCAACAATGGCCACTTTTAATAATAAACTGTTAACACAGAGATATGTGTCGCCTTTTTGTTATTTTGATAATGCAAATATTGAAATTAAAATAGCAATACTTAAACATGTAGCAAATATTCAAAGTCAATGAACCATGACTAAAGGTACAGGGCTAAACAATCTCAATGGAAATCAGATGTGCTAATGCTAATATAACTGCATACCAAATACCATTGACTTTTCTTTCATAAGTCATTACATTTAAACATACCTAAACACAAACATTAACTTGTAAAGTATGTAAAAGTTTCAGTCAATGAACCATAATGAGGGGGTGGGGTTATATTATCTCCATGGAAATGATACCAAATATCAATGACTTAACATTAGTGGTTCATCTTAAGGTGACCTAATCACAAACTAATACATGTAAACTAAGCAAAAGTTTCAAAGTCAATTGACCATGACTGAGGGGGCAGGGCCAAATAATCTCCATGGAAATGAGATATGCCAATGTTTATTAGACTGCATACCAAATATCATTGATCTACCACTAGTGATTCTCCATAAACGGACCTAATTACAAACTAATTCATGTAAACTAAGCAAAGTTTCAAAGTCAATAGACCATGACTGAGGGGGCGGGGCCAAATAATCTCCATGGTAATGAGATGTGCCAATGCTAATACAACTGCATACCAAGTATCATTGACCTACCACTCGAGGTTCACCATAAACTAGACCTAATCACAAACTAATACATTATTGATGCAGCCACTGGAAATAGCATACCTATGTCTCGCTTTTTGACTCTGTCAAGGCGAGACAAAAATCATAATTAAAGGGGAACAACTCTGTTAACAGTTAACTGACATTTTCAGTAACTTTGATATATTTGTAGATCTTATCCTGCTGATAATGATTCCTTTCTAAAGTTTCAACTTATCTGTTTATTATTTTATCAAAAAAATATAAAATTTATCATTAAAGGGCAATAACTTCAATAACGAGTCGACTGAAGATTTTGACCATAGTGGCTTATTAGTAGATCTTTTCTTGCTGATCATTTATGCTATTTCAAGTTTCTATCTATCTATTACAGTTTTCAAGATAACAGGCAAAAATGGGAAAATCATCATTAATGGGCAATGAATCTAACAAGGACAGTTAAGGAGTCGTCTGACGATTTTGGTTTTGTTGACCTATTTGTAGATTTTGTCTCGCTGATCATTTTGCTATTCAAAGTTTCTATGTATCTATCAAAATTTGGAGATAATAGGGAAAACATTTTAATAAACTGTTAACACAGAGACATGTCTCGCCTATTTGTTATTTTGATAATGCAAATGTTGAAATTGAAATAGCAATACTTTAACATGTAAGTTATGCAAATATTCAAAGTCAATGAACCATGACTGAAGGTACAGGGCTAAACAATCTCCATGGAAATGAGATGTGCCAATGCTAATACAACTGCAAACCAAATACCATTGATTTTTCATAAGTCGTTCCCTTTAAACAAACCTAAACACAAACATTAACTTGTAAACTATGTAAAAGTTTATAAGTCAATGAACCATAATTAGTGGGTGAGGTTATATAATCTCCATGGAAATAAAACTTGCAAATGCCAATACATTTGCATACCGAATATCATTGACTTAACATTAGTGGTTCATCTTAAACTGACCTAATCACAAACTAATACATGTAAACTAAACAAAGTTTCAAAGTAAATAGACTTTGACTGAGGGGGCCAAATAATCTCCATGGTAATGAGATGTGCCATTGCTAATACAACTGCATACCAAATATCATTGACCTACCACTAGTGGTTCACCATGAACTAGACCTAATCACAAACTATTACATTGTTGACGCCGCTGCCGTCGCCGGAAACAGCATACCTATGTCTCGCTTTTTGACCCCGTCAAGGTGAGACAAAAATGGTAAAATTCGTCATTTATGGGCAATAACTCCTTTAAGAAGTTTTCTGACAGTTTTGACGTAAATAAACAATAGTTAGAGCTCAATATTCTAAACATATCTGCTCTTTCTTTCTCAGAATTTTTTCTATTTATAGCGATTTCCAAAATAATAAGCATAACTTGCATATTACCAATATATTCTATTTCTAGCCATGTCGACCATCTTGGTTGGCAAACAGGGTCATCGTACACATTTTTCAAACTAGATACCCAAATGATGATTCTGGCCAAGTATGGTTAACTTTGGCACAGTGGTTTCAGGGGAGAAGATTTTTGTGGACAACGACGTTCAGTGATGAGAAGAGCTCACTTGGCCTTTCGTACAGGTGAGCTAAAAATCTAACATCAAACAATGAACCATTAAAATTAGGTCAAGATTACATGAACCAAGCCAGAAATTTATGTACACCTTACAATCATTCGAAACATCAAATATAGTTGACCCTTTGCTGAAAGTATCTGAGAAACAGACCTTACCACCCATGAAAATCAGGTCAAGGTCAGATGAAACCCTGTCCAAAAGGCATATATGTTTTACAATCATTTTATACATCAAATATAGTTGCCCTATTGCTTTTAGTATGAGACACTTAACAAACTTAAAAACGGATCCCTGAAGTCAGGTCAAGGTTCGATGAGCCCTGTCTGAGGGATATGTATACTTTGGAATGATTTTATATGCCATAGTTGGTCTATTACTAATAATAAGTGCGAAAATACACGAGAAAAACATTTTCTTTCAAGTAGTCACTGAAAATAATAAACTGTTGACACAGAGATATGTCTTGCCTGTCTGCATAAAATAGCTGGACCATGAACTAGTGGGCAGCACCTCCAAATGCTCAACAAACTAAGATGTACAGACAGTAATGTAACTTTGTAGAAAATATTTAATATTGTTGTCTATTGCCATGATTCTAAGTAATTCCTATCAAACTAACTTAAGCAAAAAACTTAACATTGGTAATCAACTTAAAGTAACTAGACCATGAACTGCAGGGGCAAGGAGTGGAAGTAGTCGTCAAACTGATATGAACTGGTAGTAATGCAACTTTAAAGAAAATATCATTGATCTATTACAAGTTGTTCCTATCAAACTAACTTAAGCAGAAAACTTAACATTGAAAATTGCTAATTAATTCAAAGTCACTGGACCATGACCTAGGGGGCATGGCCTCAAAAAAGCTGTCAAACTGATATGTACTAATAGTAATGCAACTTCATACAAAACTTCTAGTTCTTACCAAACTAGCTTCAGCAGAAAACTTAACAATTGTTGACGCCAACAACGACAACATTGTTGGGACAGCAATACCTATGTTTGCCTTTCGAGACTATGTCAAGGACAATATGTCAGACAAAAATACAAGATATGAAGTATCCAGGTCTTCTACCTTCTGAAATGTAAAGAGCTTTATACAAATAGAAGCTGAATTGAAAATGAATGAAACATTTCTTTGGGTCTTTCAGATTAAGGCCTTTGTTCAGTGTATGTTCACTGGTGTTAATATGTCCTTTGATTGAGTTAAGCTATTTCAGTATATATTTTATAGTGTGTCTTTCTATGTTGTGATGTTACACTATTGTTTCAGAAAAAGGGTGATGGTTTGGTACCATTAAAACGTTTAAACCCGCTGCATTTGTTTGCACTTGTCCTAAGTCAGGAATCTGATGTTCAGTAGTTGTTGTTTGTTGATGTGGTTCATAAGTGTTTCTCGTTTCTCGTTTTTTATATAGATTATACCATTGCTTTTCCCGTTTGAATGGTTTTACGCTAGTAATTTTTGGGGCCCTTTATAGTTAACTGTTCGGTGTGAGCCAAGGCTCCGTGTTGAAGACCGTACTATGACCTATAATGGTTTACTTTTATAAATTTTGACTTGGATGGAGAGTTGTCTCATTGGCACTCATACCACATTTTCTTATATCTACTTACTACAGGTTTAAACTCAATTATCCAGGAAAATGAGGACAAGGTCAGAAGAACTCTATCAACGGACATGTACACCTTACAAATATTCTTTATATCGAATACAATTCACTTATTAATAAGTATCCGAGAAACAGACCTAATCACAAAAATGTATCATTGCCCATGACATATCAAGGTCAGGTGAACCCTGTCTGACAGCCACGTTTACCTTGCAATGATTGTATATACCAAATATAGTTGTCTTAATTCGTGAAAATAAGTACAAAGACAGTACTGTGGATTCATTTATTTTCGTGGATAGAGAAAAAAAGACTTTTCGTGGTATACGTAAATTAGGGATCGCTATTACAAAAAAAAAAACAAAAAAAAATTAAATACGTTATTCGTGGATTTCTTTTTGATTTAGGAGACCATATAACCTCCTTGGTTTAATCAATAATAAAACAAACAAAAAAAGTAGGAATTCATTGAAAAAGTTTTGAATTGTCAAAATCCTCACTTGGTCATTCTAGGTTAAAGTGTTCATTGAAAACTTCTATTACAATAATGGACAGAGACAACTAATTTTCACTAATTATTTGTTTGTTTTACAATTTATAAATTCTTGTTGGAATTTTATAAGGCATTAAAAACTCTATGATTGAAAGCTCATTTCCCTAATCACGATATAATAAAGTCATATAAGTAAAAGGTGTGAAAATGAAAGAACCTTAGTGAGCACGCTCACATACCCCACGTCCCCACATTGTCATTGGAGAAATAAAATAAGTGTAAGAAAAAAATTGTATCAGAAAAAAAAATTGAATCATAATTTCCTGTCAATATGCACATCTACATAGTATGTCCTTATTATCTACACAGTTTCATGAAATTCTGTTGTGTGGTTTCAGAGGAGTTGCGATGACAAACTGTTGCAGAAGTACATTGAAGCAAATAAGTTCAAAGAGGTGTAACTCCTGGGAAAAAAAATTGAATCGTAATTTCCTGTTGATATGCACATCTACGTAGTATGTCCTTATTATCTGAAAAGGTTTCATGAAATTCTGTTGTGTGGTTTGAGAGGAGTTGCGATGACAAAAGGTTGCAGTAGTATATTGGGTAAATAAGTTCAAAGGGCTTAACTCCTGGAAAAAAAATTGAATTGTAATTTCCTGTCGATATGCACATCTAATTAGTATGTCCTTATTATCTGAAAAGGTTTCATGAAATTCTGTTGTATGGTTTGAGAGGAGTTGCGATGACAAAAGGTTGCAGTAGTATATTGGGCAAATAAGTTCAAAGGGGCGTAACTCCTGGAAAAAAAATTGAATCGTAATTTCCTGTCGATATGCACAACTACATAGTATGTCCTTATTATCTAAAAAAAGTTTTGTGAAATTCTGTTGTGTGGTTTGAGAGGAGTTGCGATGACAAGAAACAGGACTGATGGACGGACGGGTCAAAAACATTATACCCTCCGCAACTCGTTGCGTGGGGTATAATAAATGTTCGTCATAAACAATATTACCTACGGGCAATATCACCGTACTTATTCCTTTTGACTTTTAATCACCAGTAAAACAAATTATGACACGGTAATTAACAATTTGCAGTTATTTTCCATGAACAGTTTTAATCAATTTTAAAAAGTAAATTATCACTGATATTCGATATATTTATTATTGATTTAATCAAAATACTTGTATCTTCTTTCAATAAAAACACGTGTTATGTTACAATGTTTATCGCTAGTCAACACTATACTAGAACTGCATAACATAACCGGAAATAAACATCCGACTCCATACACATTTCTCGGGATTATTCTTCGTTGAATTCTTAAATTCATGGTTCGCTGTGACCCATGAAACCCACGAAAATTGGTATACTACGAATAAAAATGAATCCACAGTATAAAGCTTTATACAAATAAATTTCTCCACCGTCTCCACCAGATAAACATCCTGTAAGACAAAAATTAGTACACAGCTAAAATGACTTCTATCATAGTAGTACCTGACAACCATCATTCTTCCAGGCTTCCTTTTCTTCATTCCAATACAAACAGGCTACACTGTAACTCTCCACAGTTAAATTAACAAGAAGTTTTGTATTTTCTTCACATTCTATTCCAGACTCACAAATCGTATTATAGTTATTGGTGAGATCATATTTAGTAAATGAAACATCTGATGAACTGTGTAATACTGGAGAAATATATGTATAGTAAAGGCCATCACTAGACACAGATGTGCTTATAAATGTAAAATTGTTTCCTTCATTCAGCAGAGTCCCACTTGTAAAATTCAATTTTGTCTGATCACCCTGGGGTTTATGTAGAATTTGGAATTGGAAGTCCAGCTGTTGACTTCTGACAGACATAACAATAGAATGTCCTTCCTTCAGATTTGTACTCATTCTTAACATGGATATCTTGATTGCATCGACTCGGAAAGTATTGTTTACAAACTTCAGCGGAATTTCCAAGGTGAAATGTGTAGTTTCTGTCACAGCTAAAACAAGAATGTGTCCATAGTACACGGATGCCCCACTCGCACTATCATTTTCTATGTTCAGTGGACCATGAAAATGGCGGAAAATCTCTAATTTGGCATTAAAATTAGAAAGATCATATCATAGGGAACATGTATTCTAAGTTTCAAGTTGATTGGACTTCAACTTCATCAAAAACTACCTCGACCAAAAACTTTAACCTGAAGCGAAAGAAAGGGACGGACGGACGCACAGACCAGAAAACATAATTCCTCTCTACTATCGTAGGTGGGGCATAAAAATATATAATAAATTTAAATTCACTGACAGTGCAGGAATTGGAATCTCAAATATACTAATGTCAATAGATAACAGAAATACTTTATAATGCAATTTAATTATGTTTTAAAGTGAAAATTATCAAAATCTGTATGTTTCACCACGTAGTCTACTGCTTTCTTGTCAGTTGATAACTTGTCAAAAGATTTATGAATATCAGTAGCAAGGCTTAATATCTGCACACTGAACTAGAATGCAATACCTTAATTTGAAGAAGAACATTAACACTTATTTCACATTTGATCTTTTGAATAAATTAATATACAATACACTTACTTGCATTTAAAAGATTTATACCATTCTGATAATATATGCAACTTTCTTGTGTTATGATAATTAATTTGTATTTGAATTAATTTTCTGTGAATTAGAATTGGGTGCTATAGGCTTGTGACAATTTGAGTATATAGTCTAAACTTGAACTGCTTCCTGTAAAACACTTATGATAACAATGGGTTTGTGATGTTTTTTAACCATTTTTTAAGCCAGTGACTATTTTGCTGGCACCGGCAAAATATTTTGCCGGCTCTAGGTAAGCAGTAGCCAATTTTTCCATTACAAACACATTTTGTTTAATGATATGCAATTCAAAGAACTGACTAATATTTCAAAAGCAAATTTGATTTAAATATTTTTATTTTGAAGTGTGTGTTGACAATGCACATTTTGGTAGTACTTTTCAAAAGTTAAAATTAAAAATCACTCTCTACAAAGAACTGGCAAAATAGCCATTTCTATAGAAATATGCTATTTTACTGGCTTTAATTAAGATATTTTAATCAGAGCCGGCAAAATAGCATTTTTTTAATCCTTATTTGTTTTTGAACTGGTTCTGTACAGCTATGGGTACAAGGTTTAAATGATTCAACCAAACTGATATTGTTATGATTGGTTTGAGAATTGTTTATCTTACCTTGATTACTGATTTGTATTTCAATTGGTTCCTGTAAATCAGTAACTGTTACCACTTTTTTATCACTGGTCTTCATTTTAAGGGAGACAACAGGTGTTGTGACATCATGGGACGATTGGTCCCAAACATAGGGATTTTTATCCATTAGCATCATCTGTTATCATACAGAAAAATATATTTACACATAAAGCAACTTCACTCTCATTTGTGCTATCATTACTATAAAATGAGCAACTTTTCTCTCATTCATGCTGTCATTACTATAAAATGAGCAACTTTTCTCTCATTCATGCTGTCATTACTATAAAATGAGCAACTTTTCTCTCATTCATGCTGTCATTACTATAAAATGAGCAACTTTCTCTCATTTGTGCTGTCATTACTATAAAATGAGCAACTTTTATACCAATTGTTCTTGACATCTAACGAGTTGTGAGTTAATTGTTGAATCAAATTTTAATGTCTTGTTCTCCAGTTCTAAAATTGACAATTTAATTTAAATCTTATTGACAAAGAATATCAGCATGTATAACATTATTTTTAAGCAAACAAATTCTTAATCAAATATAGTACCAAAAAGCCCAACTCTATCATACAATGGTTATATCAGGTGAATATAGTAAAAGAGAAATAAGTCAGAGGTATCCTAATAAGAAAAAAAATGCATGTTAAGGGGGGTGGGGGGTGATTAGTTGCTGAAAAGATTTTGAAGAAATCCTCATAAAAACATTTGGGTCCGAGCTCAAAATTAGGATCAGTCAGGAAACACGCATATTTATTTTTTGGCTTAAGCAATAATTATTTATTAGCACTGCATAACATATGCGCGGATCTGCACAGATTTAAAAATAGTAATTTACAGGTAAATATGGCTTTTACAAACTGTAATGCAAAGCTTCATCAATAGTTATGATCAGTACCACATAAAGATGGCAGAATGTTCATTAGTATTAAGTTTCGCCTTGCATGATTTTGCCATACACCTCCATGAAATGTCTTCTGATGTTTTGTGAATTTAGTAAGTAAATCCATCATACAGCAAGGATTTCTTCCCTTTAATTGATGGTGACAGTTCTGGTTTCATTCTAAACGTCCTTAACATCCAAATGACACCATCAAATTGAATGGATATTTGCTCAGTAAAATATATAATACATCTCAACAGTGAGTTGAATTTACTAACATGGTAAATATACAGGTAATTCTATAGGTAAAAATGTGCGCAAATGTAATGTCCGTTAATCCCCAAATCCGTGCGAATTTACTACACCCATTAATTAGATCAATTTGATAATTATTATCTGGATCCGTTTAATACTTTAGACAACTTTAAATTCTATTGTCCCTTTACCTGTAGACTAATGTCACCTTGCAGACTGTTTAAGACACCACTGAAATGAGAATCACTTGGTAGTAGGAATTGTCCTGTCGTTTTCTTCCTACTAGATGACCTAGAGTTGGCAAGATTCTGACCTAAAGTGTTGGCAGGTGACTTTTTCATCACAGCAATATTCATATTACTGGTAACAAACACAATAGGTTCTGCAGCAGGCTGGGCAATAGCAAGGGCAGCATCTGCTATAGAATCTACCAACGTTAAAATCTTTTTACCAGATTTTTTTACCTGAAAAAGTAAATAGGTAGTAATTTTAATGTCTGTGTCTGCCCCCAAGTCGGGAATCTTGTCAGTGGTCATCTGATTTATTATTTCTATTGGTGAGGATTCTGAAATCAAGCTGAAGGAATGTGCAAGACCGGTTAATTTACACCAGCCATGTTAATCTCGGGCCATGATTGGTCTTTCAAATATATTTTTTGTTTGTTCCTAGCTGTGCATAGATTCTGTCATTATTATTTGATAAGCATATTAAGGTTGTGACACTATTACTTTTAGACAAAAGCATATTTGAAATTCTATAAACAGTAGATGTCTCATATTACAATGAGTTGATCAATTTTTTATTAACATCATTTGTTAATAATTTGCTTTTTATTATCTGGATAAAAACATCTTGGTGGAACATACTGATGATGTCTTGTTCAATGGAGTGTCTCTTTCATCTACTTGTGTGATGATCTCCATGTTGTTTCAGAATCATATTTGTAGCTAGGACATTTCAATATGCACTCCTTAGTTTTACCAGGAAAATTATTGATGCACCGAGTTTCAGTCAAAGCCTTTTATTATACTTCATATAAAAATGCCAGATCTTGATTGGTTAATACGAGGGAGATAATTTACTCTATCCCATGGCAAATACTCTATTACCCTTCACAGAGACGCTTGATCAATTGTGTGCTTTATTAAATATGGATGGTTGTTATGTACGAGACATCATAGTTTATTACTTTGAATTTGAAATTTAATAGCCAGTAAGAACAGAACATTCAGTATAATAAATTAAATGACTCTTATCTGAGAGGGTGAAAGAGCAGATTGTTACCCCTCAAAAAGACATTGTTTTCTCAGAGTAACAATCTGCTTTATCACCTTCTCAGCTATTAGTTATTTATATATTGTTTCAGTACATTTGCTTCCATCAGTGGGCATTCTGTAATACGACGTGTATGCTTCTTTCTTCTTTCAAAAATCCCTACTGTCTGGGAGCACTCAAGACAGGCTTGTGCATATAATCCAATTATTCAGACTCCTGCAAATAAGACTAACCAATTCATTTCTTCCAAACACTTACACTTTTGGGAATATAGTATTAGATTGGATGTGATAAAATTCAGAAAATTTAGTTGACTTTTTATATAGAACGTCTATTTTTTTGTTGTTGCATAGAAAATCATGGGTCGGGCGATATCAACAAACAAATATGCCATGTAACGGAAGCTATCAAGTTTGGCAAATACAAGTAAAAATCTTAGTAATTTATCAGTGGTATATTATGTTGCAAAGGTCAGTCATGTTGGACCAATTTTTACCTTTGACACCTTTGTAGTATTAACATGTGTATGATTTGTGGTGATTTCCATTTCTTCTGTTCCTTTATTTGTATTTGCATCCAACATGAATGACAAACCATCCAATAATAGGCTGAAATCATACATAATACAACAATATAAAGTTAACTGGACTTTCATTAATATTTATGTGTACATTATTTGGGTTTCATCATCACAAAACTATTTGAGAAACACATGAAAATTTATCTATTCAAACTAGAGCTGTCCACATAGCTGGACTAATACTCTATACATGCATTTTAGTTGCTGCTGTGAAATTCAGTAATGAGACAATAACATTTAGAGTTCTTTGGCTTCCAGCCATTCATTTCATATAATCATTGCCTCTGTATTGACACATGGTTACTGACATCTCAGTCTGACAGAAATATACTGACTCACGAACTTTTGTCAATCTTAAGTAGAAAGGTACAAAATTTATGCACCGAAAACAAATCAGATAATGTTTTACTAATCATAGGGGTCAAAGGTCACTTTAATAGGGTCAAATGTTAAAGTCAAGGCCAGAGTGACCTGGCTTTGGTATAAGACACCCCACCCCCAGCCCATGATGCATCTGCATACCAAGTTCAATCAACTTAATTAAGTTCAATGGTACTAAAGTCATGAGCTGGACAGAAACAGATAAGCAAGGCAATTCCTATATACCCCTCCCTCCCACAAGCTTTGTTTGTAGGGGTATAATAATAATACATGAACTTAATTTTTTCATGATTTCTGAAGCTGTCATGTTTTTAATTATGAAAAAATGTAACAGAAGAAACATCTCAATAAATAACTATTTATAATCATACATAATTGTTGAGTTGGTTGCTCAAGATTGCCAGTATTGTATGCAGTCATTACAGTTTTCAATTAAGTAGTAATTAAAGTAAAGAATACTGAAAGAACCTTTGTGAGCACGCTCACATACCCCACGCCCCCACATTGTCACTGGACAAACAAAATCTCACCAGATTCCTAAGTTCAAAGACTCATAACTCTACAAAAGTCAACTGATAAAATTTTTCTTGTGGATATGCACATTTACATTTTTGTTCTCCTTAACTACAAACTTTCATGAAATTCTGTTGTGTGGTTTCAGAGAAGTTGCAATGACAAACTGTTGCAGTAGTACAATTAGGCCAAAATTCTAATTCAAAGGGCATAACTCCTAGAAAAAAAATTCCATTGTATTTTCCTGTTGACAGGTTCATCTACATAGTATGTCCTTATTATCTACAAAGTTTCATGAAATTCTGTTGTGTGGTTTCAGAGCAGTTGAGATGTAAACTGTTGCAGTAGTATATTTTGGCCAAAATTCTAAGTTAAAGGGGCATAACTCCTAGAAAAAAAAATTGAATCGTAATTTCCTGTTGATATGCACATCTACATAGTATGTGCTTATTATCTACAAAGTTTCATGAAATTCTGTTCTGTGGTTTCAGAGGAGTTGCGATGACAAAGTATATTTTGGCCAAAATTCTAAGTTCAAAGACTCCTAACTCTACAAAAGTCAACTGATAAAAATTTTCTTGTGGATATGCACATTTACATATCATGTCCTCATTAACTACAAAGTTTCATTAAATTCTGTTGAGTGGTTTCAGAGGAAATGCGATGACAAACTGTTGCAGTAGTATATTGAGGCCAATAAGTTCAAAGGGGCATAACTCCTAGAAAAAAATTTGAATCATAATTTCCTGTCGATATGCACATCTACATAGTATATCCTTATTATCTACAAAGTTTCATGAAATTCTGTTGTGCAGTTTCAGAAGAGTTGCGATGACAAGAACAGGACTGACGGTGGGACGGAAGGACGGGTGAAAAACATTATACCCCCCACAACTTCGTTGCGTGGGGTATAATAAATGTCATCATCTATAATGATCCATTTGGCAAATCGCTTTCTTCAATTAGATGTCGACGGTAAGGATGTTGTAGGCAAAATCAATCTTCCAAACTTGATTTGTAACTCTTTAAAATATCAAAACATACCTCAAACCAAACAATAGAAGCATTACAGCAATAAATTAGAATATAATTCATGACCAAAATATCTCTTTTGTTGACCTTGTATTGCTCATAATTCTTCTTCTTTACAATTTCTCATTATCTACTATGGATTTGCCCAAAATGAAAAAAACTGAAATTTATGTACCAACAACATATACTTTTTTAGCTATAGTTCAACAAGTCAAAGTCGTATGCAAATATTAACAAAATCTGTGATAAAGCCCATTAACTGTAACTTGACCTCATGGACAATGCTCCTCAAAAAGTCATCAGATAATTTTGGTGAAAATAAAAGCATGCAGATTTTGACATTCTGAGCATTTTTGCCCATTTCAAATGTTCTAATATGGTATTCAAGATAATTAATAATTTTTCACCCATATGTTCTATTTTCAGCCACAGAGGCTATGTTTGTTGACAGACAGGAATAAAAAAACAACATTAAAGGGCACTAACTACGAGATATATGAAAAAAATAAAATATGATTTTTTTTGTTAATGAAAGTGAAATAGTGAAATAATATATCGTTTTAAGCAGCCACTATGGTTCAATTCTGTCAAAATAAGCTAAGAAACATTGATGATGAATTATTCACTTGCAAGTGAATAATTCGACCTCACTGATCTGTATTCATGTGAACTTCAATTTAACCCATTAGCTAGAGATGGATATCGCATGCATTGTGCGTGTTCAATTATTTTAAGGGAAAAGAATGTCAACATTGAAAATGAAACAAAGGTAAATCATTTGATTGACTGATTCGATCCACACAAAATCATTCATATACAGGTAAAAATGATGTTTAACATATATTTTTAATCTAAAATATGAAATTAAACAGACATAGAAAAATCCAAGTGCACGAGTCTGAAATCTATTTATATCTATATTTATGTTTATATCGCTTATATGGCAATCAGAGGTCTTCGGGGTCAACTCGACAGTTAATTAGATGGCGTCTAGACTAAAATACACACGAAACGAAGCTACATATTATCAAGCTCATGCCCGGTATATTGTTTATTTTAGACTTTTTATAATTTGGATAAATGTTTTACATTGTTATAAATCAAATATGAGAATTTGAGTCAAATCGGTGAACATGAATTTGACAGCTAGTGCCCCTTTAAACTAAATACCCAAAGGATCATTTACCCAAAGTGTGGTTGAAATTGGTTCAGTAGTTTCAGATGAGATTGCCTTTGAAAAGTTATGTTAGATGCCTGATGATGGATGCTTAGTGATAGCAAAAGCTCATAAGTCCTTTTAGGACAGGGGAGAAAATAGACCATGGCTATTGTCTTGTTTCGTTCATTAAAGTTTTGTCTGAAGTGCTTACCCAACAGATTCTTTTCCTTTATTTGTAGCTGTGCTGTTAATCTGATCGGATAACACACCTGTCAAACTGGAGTACATATCTAAAGCTGTATCCTAAAAGGAAGACAAAATAAATCTAATCCACAGACACAGGAAAGATTTTCAATAAAGTCTTTTTTTTTTAAATAAAACAAGTTTCACCTTTTCTAACATTATTCAGTTAAAAGTGGCTGCAAAAAGGTATGATAAAATGAAGTTCCAACTAAAAATGAACAAACTATTAATTTTTTAAAATGCAATGTTCTAGGTTGCAAAGGATCCATGTACCCACTGCCATAACATTCCATATCTAAACTAGATATGACTATAATTCAATCTGATCTAGACTTAGAGAGATTTATGTTCTGAATCTATTTATCAGTTGCCACTCTACCTGTATCATCTTGCTTAGTTCTTGGTAAAATTCCATATCGTCACATTCTGACATTGTAGATCTTGTCTAGCTGATCACTTTTTGTTGTTTAAATTGCAACTGTGCTATTTACTTTCAAATTGTATTGACTATATTTATTTGTGATATGGTCAGTGACATTATAACGCCTTGTTTGTGCATTGATTGTGTGTTTCCATAAAGTTTTATCTATGGGGACAAATTCAAAATTGAGAGTTTTTACCCAAAATATTTCATTTGGAACAGTTGTAAGAGTTGCAGCATAAAGAGAACAATTACTGCCTATACTACACAGGTTTTTACCCTGGGAATGATTTCTGGAAAAGGGGGGTGTGTATTATGTATGGCTACACTGTTCTTTAGACTTTTTTTCAGGCCAAATTCCGACCAAGAAATCAAGTGGTCTGGAGGTAAATATTTTCTTAGCATAAATTTGATTGTTATTTGTTTTTCATGTATATTTGTACCGTTTTGTATCTGATTTGTAATGTTATATGCAAATAAAAATCATCTAAATGCTTTAGTAGTTGTTTTTTTGCTTTTTCTTGTGTTCTCCGTTGCCCCCCGGAAGTTGCATTTGATCATGTCCAAATTAGAGATGAAGGATTCTGTCAATGGCCAAATTAGTGTAGGTGTTTCCCTAGTTTATTACTTACTTTGTATATGTAATCTAACAAGGAATACAGACTGTAAATGTATGAAAATTGAATAAAACACACGCATTGGATGATATTGACCGCCAATTTTTTTTTTTTCACTTTTGTAGTATCAGGTGATCACATGTCATGTGACTTTTAACATCATAAAATGAATAAAGTGATGCTTTCAAACACCTTTTTACTTTGTAACATTTTTAAACAATAATGTGTCCATAGTACACGGATGCCCCACTCGCACTATCATTTTCTATGTTCAGTGGACCGTGAAATTGGGGTCAAAGCTCTAATTTGGCATTAAAATTAAAAAGATCATATCATAGGGAACATGTGTTCTAAGTTTCAAGTTGATTGGACTTCAACTTCATCAAAAACTACCTTGACCAAAAACTTTGAGCGGGACAGATGGACAGACAAACCGATGCAGACCGAAAAACATAATGCCCCTCTTCTATCGTAGGTGGGGCATGAGGCAACACCAATTTGATTAATAGTTCTTTGGATTTTCCCACTCCTGTTTTGGAGAAATTGACTTTTCAATAAAAAAAAAATAATTACCGCTTCCGCAAATTTTTGGGCTGCATGCCGCTTCAAAATTAGTTTCTCCTTGAAATTTTTTTCACACTGTGAAAGTACTTTTATTCATAGGGAACCAATTTTCGTGGACGACTCTATCCACGAATTTAAGTGTCCAACGAAATGTAACGACTGATGTCCAAATATAGACAAAGAAAGATCCCCATGTATGTCTGACTACATGGATACGGTCCATATAATCTAGAAAATACATCGAATATCGGCAAATGCACTATGAACTACAACTTCAAGCAGGATTTTTTATTATACCCATTTGATCTTTAAAAAGCCTAAAGGTGGCACAGTAGTATTTCCTGGCCCATAAGGGATAATGGTAGCCTTTTTAGAATTTTCACCACTTTCTAACACTGCCAAAAATTCTACATTCACAGTTAACTGAAGTACTTTCATTTTACTATTCAGAAATGAATTTGAATATGTATCATGACCGTTTACTTTTTTTGCTACCTTTAAGAACCTAAGGCCACTAGTGCTTTTAGGTCTTTTATCGTGCAGTGAATACAAAATTAAAAAAAAATCTCAAAAATTCATTTTCATCTGTATGTAAAATTATTTCATATTTTTCTACACATGATTCATCCCTCAGTTTGGGAAAGTATGTTCAGTTGATACTGTATTTTTTGTCCAATCATAATGTTCACATACATTAACTTAAGTAGGGTACACAAAAGAGCAACCTAAATTCTGGAATGCAAATACTACCGTGCTACCTTAACCAAGACATTTCAAACTTGAAATCAGTCGCGACACCTATGATGCATAGCCTTCTTACTATGTAACATATTACAATAAAGAGTACTAGTCTGCACTTATTTCTTACCAAAACAAAAATGAAAGATTACATCCCTACCCCAGCTGGCAGATTTTCACTTTTTTATCATCTTACCATTTTTACTAACGGAGTGAACAAAATCCAAATATATGATGTTTCAAATTAACACAGAAGTCAAACACGGTGATTTAGGAGGAATTATTGGATTGCCAACTCTATTTATAGTTAATCTGACTGAAAGAAACAGTTTAAGCACCAAATCATGAAAAATGATATTAAAGTCCATTCCACATTTTACAGCATGCCTTCCATTACTTTAAGCATTTCCAGATTATGAAGGCAACACAACAAGATTCTTTAGATGGCAGTTAACTATTATTCTAAAATCTTTTTGACAATACATGTACTAGAATATATCTCTAAGTTGACTGTTTGTCTATTTCTCATGTATGCATTAAGTTAAATTATGTCCCCTTACATAATCATTTTACTTTTATTGTGCTTTTCATTGTCAGAAAATCAAAACAATTAATGACATTTGCATGGAAAATGAATAAACTATTTAATCTTGCTGATAAACAATCATAATTACATTCTTTGTCAAAAAAATGTCTTGTCAGTGTAAAGAAACCCCTATTGCTATCTCTATTTTAGCCAAATATGAGGGCTAAATGAATAAGTAAGGACCCCTTAACCACTTGCTGGTTTTAAAAGCTCATACTGGTGTTATGTTACCACAGAACTACAAATTAAACCTAAAGAAACTAGTAAAGCTGTACTTGTGTGAAAAAAATAAGAAATTATGCAATTTATTTATTTCGGTGAAAATAATAGGATGTACAGGCAAATAAAATATGTTGCGTCTCAAATTCCAGTGGTTGCACATGTGTCAGACATCATGAAAAGTTAAAGCGAGCATTTATAATTAATCAAAGAGCTCAAAGCTCTGAGGAAAAATGAGGCCACTGTCTCTAATATTGTGATATTTTTATGCAAGTCTTGATTTTCACATACCGTAATTAGTTTAACATTCCAACATGTCTCGTAAGCATATAATTGATATTTGTATATATGTGTGTGTTATGTGAAGATAACAACTGGCTGTTTTTTAGTACAAATGTATAGGTCAAGACTACCTGAATCACCTACAGTATCCAATGACTACTGGCTGTTTTTTTCTATAAATAAATAGGTCAAGACTACCAGAATGATCTACAATATCCAATGACTACTGGCTGTTCTTTTGTACTAATAAATAGGTCAAGACTATTTGAATGATCTACAATATCCAATGACTACTGGCTGTTCTTTTGTACATATAAATAAAGACTACCTGAATGATCTAAAGTATTCTAAGTAATGTGATTTTGTCTTGCAATTACATTTTTCTAAATCAAGAATATAGACTACTAGTATCCTTTTCAAACCAATGATTATGAAGAGCCTGTTGTTATCAAGCTCTTATACCCCACATACTCATTAAATAAGTTACTAGTGACCTAGTTGTTTCTGTTACTTGAAGCAAATTATATTTCTGTAGATTTAGACAATAGTATAATATTGTTTTACTAGTTTTATTTCACCTTGAAGATTAGACAAATGGGGATACTCCTTTGATTTTTATTTCATGTTAGTCAGGTCGCTTTATATGAAACTTGAAACCACTTCTCTGCCATATTGTTATTTCATAACAACACTGCCCTTGACCATGTTGACCCATGTAATTGATATTCATTCTTTAACCATATATCATAGTCAGTTAGTTTTGACTTTGCACTCCCACACCACCTTTCAGGTCAAATGTCTGTCTCCGTTTAAGTTAATGACATTGAACAATCATGGTATTAAACACAATTTCAATAGTGATAATGCTGTTCTAGTACATGTAGGTCACCATATATTCAACTTGGGTAGCATTCCAGTTATTGAAATTTGTGTCAGATTAGAACAATGATCTAGACCTTTAGGAATGAATCTTACAATTTAATATGGAGCCATAGTATGGGACCCCTACACGGTAACAAAAAAACAAGCTTGAAAGGATACGTCAAGCGGCAAAATCTATCACCAGAAATTACAAGTCAAGAGAGGATGGACGGATACGCCTCTAAAATGCTTGCCTAACTGGAACTACAACAAGATCTCCAGACAAGACGAACAAGGAGTTGAAGCCAGAAGTTAATATTTATGTAAAAGTAGTTGAGGGCTGATTCCGCTATTGAACCATACTGTCATTCTATAATATTATTGCGTAAGTACTTCTGTATTGTCCTTGTTATTGGTCCATGTCTTGGTGTATTGGTCTGAGGCGGTTAAGGCCAATACTGCTGGCCGAGGACCAACAATAAGGCCAATACAGAAATACATGTAATAGTATCTTTATTGATTAACTACAGTGTTACAATATTTTTTATTTCATTTCACAAGAGATAAACATTTTACCTTGAAGTGGAACTATCCAAATCTCAGTTTCTTTTATAAGATGCAATATCTAATGATTTGGTGCCGCTTCCATGTATCTTCAGCCTTTTCTCATCTGATGAATTTTTCTACCCTTTCCAGTCACTATAAAGTGTTACAACTTTAATTTTGACACAACACATAAATAGTAATTGAAAGGTACTGCCATTGCATGTGTAATGCAAATATATTTTTAAAAAGATAATGTAAGAGTTGAAATTGATACAACTATCCATAAGCCAATTGACCAAAGAACTAAGATTTGCGCAATTACAGAATGCATATGCCTGGTTCGGTTTAAAAATAAAAGACCGTTTACAAAACATGAGAAGCGAAAGTAAACAGTAAAATCGATTTGTACCATCGACATGATGAAATTATGAGGTCGCCAAGAAATGAACTTTGTGATAATTTACTGCTCCCCAAAGCTGAAATAATTCCATCGCTACTTTCAAAATGCTTTTCAAATGAATGGGACCGTCTTTAACCTAAAATATATGCCATACTGAACGTTTCAGCTTGTTTATGGTGAGTAAATAAAACTGCGTCGTACAAACAACTGTTTACTTTCAGTTTGAGTTTATCGTAACTTACGATCTAAAAACTAGAGACGCTTCAAATTTTTTGGTAAATAAAATAAAGTATGTAAACTGGTTCCGCTCGACTACAAGCAGATTCCAGTTAGTATGTAAAATAGTAAATATGAAACCGAAAAGCGGTAGGCGGAGGCATAATCGACTTCGTTAGTTCTGCTGGTCAATGGTATCAGAAACATGCCGCTGATAGCGTCATTTTTCCAAAATGTACTGCAAGTTACATAAAAATAATGAAGTTCTACTTTCTAGGTGAATTTTACTTAATTACCCACAGAGCAGGCAAAATTTGCTGAATCAGCAATTTTCACTCAAAGGGTGGAATTTAAGGGCTGTTTTATCATAGTTGCCCTTAATCAACCCTTATTGATAAACTTACAAATTGCATAGGTAAAAAAAAAATCCTTCATTGATTTAGTGAAAACATGTATATCCCCTTAAGGTGGCATGTTGGTATTTCCTGGCCCATAAGGGATAATGATAGCCTTTTCAGAATTTTCACCACTTTCTAACACTGCCAAAATTCTACATTCACAGTAAACTGAAGTACTTTCATTTTACTATTCAGAAATGAATTTGAATAGTATCATGACCATTTACTTTTTTGCTATCTTTAAGAACCTAAGGCCACTAGTGCTTTTAGGTCTTTCATTGTGTAGTGAATACAAAATTCTCAAAATTCATTTTCATCTGTATGTAAAATTATTTCATATTTTTCTACACATGATTCATCCCTCAGTTTGGGAAAGTATGTTCAGTTGATACTGTATTTTTTGTCCAATCATATGTTCACATACATTAACTTAAGTAGGGTACACAAAAGAGCAACCTAAATTCTGGAATGCAAATACTACCGTGCTACCTAAACTGTACACTTTTAATTTTTTAATTCATAAAAAAAAAATGATTGATGAAAATCAGATCTATTTCCGTGATGATATGCTATGATGAAGTGTTCATTCTATATCCTCATAATTCTCATACGGAAAATAATAATTTTCATATTGGGCTTGCTTTTGATAAGAATTTATTTTATAATTCAAGGTACATTTATAGCAATTGTTTATGTAACTGTTTTCTTTAAGTAACATGTTTATGGTCCAATTAACACCTTTGTGGTCTTTAATCTGTTGATCACTCGATCTCTGGTTAATTAGTGTCATAACTTCTGACTACACGTGTGCATCAATTCAAATGTTTACTTTGCAATTTCCTTCAATCGAGACAATTTTTAATCATGGATTAATCATCTCATTTCTGAAAGCAATTATTTTATTTCAAACGTGTTGAATGTTGTCAATTGAAGACAAACACCTTATTTTGCAATGTCCACAAATCATTGTGAAACATCATATTGTTACTATAAATTATCTTCGTTTCTGATGGCTACAATTTTTCACTCAATTTGTTTTTTGCCTTCAGAAAACTAAAATCCACGAATTTAAAAAACCCACAAACATGTAATTTTTGCTCAAACCACGAAAATTGATACCCACGAATTAAAGTACTTTCGCAGTAAGACGTTTTTCTTGTGCATATATTGCTTCAATCGATTCAAACCCACATGTGATAAATCGATTTGTAAATAAAAGGTCAACAAGAGTGCACACGCTGAAATGTCTCGCCTTCTTCACGTATCATTGATATTATGTTGATAGTCCTAAATATAAAGCTTTATTACAACTGTCAAAACCGTGAAAATGAGGTCAAGGTCAAATAAAACCTGCACGACTGACATAAAGATCATAAAATATTTCCATACACCAAATATAGTTGACCTATTGCATATAGTATTAGAAAAAAGACAAAACTCAAAACTTAACTTTGACCACTGAACCATGAAAATGAGGTCAAGGTCAGATGACACCTGCCAGCTAAACATGTACACCTTATAATCATTCCATACACCAAATATAGTAGACCTATTGCATACAGTATAAGAAAAACAGACCAAAACACAAAAACTTAACTATTACCACTGAACCATGAAAATGAGGTCAAGGTCAGATGACACCTGCCAGTTGGACATGTACACCTTACAATCCTTCCATACACCGAATATACTAGACCTATTGCTTATAATATCTGAGATATGGACTTGACCACCAAAACTTAACCTTGTTCACTGATCCATGAAATGAGGTCGAGGTCAAGTGAAAACTGTCTGACGGCATGAGGACCTTGCAAGGTACGCACATACCAAATATAGTTATCCTATTACTTATAATAAGAGAGAATTTAACATTACAAAAAATCTTAACTTTTTTTTCAAGTAGTCACTGAACCATGAAAATGAGGTCAAGGACATTGGACATGTGACTGACGGAAACTTCATAACATGAGGCATCCATATACAAAGTATGAAGCATCCAGATCTTTCACCTTCTAAAATATAAAGCTTTTAAGAAGTGAGCTAACGCCGCCACCGTAGCCGCTGCCAGATCACTATCCCTATGTCGAGCTTTCTGCAACAAAAGTCGCAGGCTCGACAAAAATCGGGATGCCAGCATGTAGTTGTGTCAGCTCATAATTTGCAGTGGACAAGTAGTTATTGAACACACAGTTATCCGAAATGAATCTCGTTTTACCTATGAAGACCTGTTCTAGGAGACAAAATTAAAAATCTTTCGTTAGATGACCACGATCACATCAATATTTGTTAGAACCATATTCATCCCGATCATTGTTTCAACAGAAATATACCTATCTTATCTATCTTGGTTGAAATAAATATTAAATTCCCATGAATTTTTGAAAAAAATCACAGATTTATCTTATTTTGATGAAACCCCATATCCCCTTGTTAGTCTATTGGCATGCAAGCAGAACTCTTTAGTAAGGGAAAATTTAATGGTTCCAACGTTCTAGACCAAAGTGGTGGTATTGTGATTGGCTTGCTCATAATATTCAGGGATGTGTAATTGGTTCAACCACTTCTAGTCAAGCTAAAGAGTTTAAAATACATTGCAGCTTTTAGGAGCAAAAGGAAAGAGTATTTTGCTGTCAGAATATTGCATGTGAATGTGGTGACAGGTATTTTAGGAATATTTTAATACATTGAGATCTACATGCATAGTAATTTAACTATCTTACTCATGATGTTGTTGAAATATTCACCTCACTCATTATGTTGATTCTTAGTATGAATAAATAGTTCCAACTGGATGTCAAGCAGCCAATAAACAATCATTTAAAATGAAAAATATTTAATATTTTTATGGGGCATTTTTTTGGATACATACACATATTTTAATTTTATTCAACATATGTCATTTACCTAACTAACATAATTCCTCTTGTTAAACTGCATCTGCTATGCTTCCTTAATATATACAATTTAAATGAAAATTCGCGCAGACAAAGCTTATTTGACGAAAATAATCAAAATTAGTACAGGCGCCAATACATCAAATTATATGCATTAGAGCATGTTTCTCCTCCTTTTCTATGAAGTAACCCAGTTTTAACATGTACATAAATTCTAAATCGCACAATTAAAAAAAATCAAAGTGCTGGATAGCACCTGTGGAAAGTTTGCAACAGGAGATTGTAATATTTCAAATAGGTTGTTAATGTGTAGATTGCGTGGTTAACTTTTTCCAACTGTAAAAAAAATTACTTAATACAAGAAATAATTGGATGCTCTACGAAGTCTCCCAAACAAAGCTCCCATAATTAGTCATTCCCACGGTCGCTTGACATTGGGCAAAGTCCAGTACAAATTGGTTTGGTCTAGTAAAGTGATATGCATAAGTGACGCCTAGGGACTACCCTGTATGTCATTCAAATCTTTTTGAAATCATGAACAGGAATATTTATGATTTAGGGGTAGGGATCTCAACTGTTTACAAGTTCTCAAACAGGAAGGGGGTGGGGGTGAGAGTGACCCTTGGGGACTCGCCTTTTATTTCATCTGATTTGTTTTATTGTTCCGTACAAGAAAATATATGGTTTCGGGGTGGGGATCTCGACCGTTTACAAGTTTTCAAAAAGTGTGTGTGTGTGTGTGCTACATTTCGTTTATGGGTGGGGATCTCGACCATTTATAATTCTCAAACAGGAAGGGGGTGGGAGTGACCCCAGGGGGCTCACCTTTTATTTCATTTGATTTGTTTTATTGTCCCGCATAAGAATATATATGGTTTCAGGGTGGGGATCTCGACTGTTTACAAGTTCTCAAAACAGGATGGGGTGGGGTGACACCCAGGACTCCCCTATATTTCATTTGATTTGTTTTATTGTCCCATACAAGAATATATATGGTTTAGGGTAGGGATCTCGACTGTTTACAAGTTCTCAAAAGGAGGGGTGGGGCTGACCCAGAGGGACTCCCACTATATTTCATTTGATTTGTTTTGTTGCCCCATACAAGAATATATATGGTTTAGGGTGGGGATCTTACAAGTTCTCAAACAGAATGGGGTGGGTGGGGTGACCCCAGGACTGGACCTATATTTTATTTGATTTGTTTTATGGTCCTGTGATCATTACTGAAAACCGGTGTGCCTATCACTTACTGTTTTCAGGCTATAATCATTGGAAATTAAAAAAAAAGAATCCCATAGGGTTCTACAGTAAATCCCTCCTTCTGTTGGCTCCTCAAAATACCGCTAAATAGACCCCAAGAAGAAAAATAATAACTGAGCAAAAACTTTGTTTGGGAGACTTTATTATAGTCAAATTTTCTGATGCCGATTATGTAATAAGTTTATTATAGTCAGAGTTTGTTGTTGGTCGAGATAAGATACCAGGATACTTTCGATACACTCTGGCTTTTACGTCTTTAATAAACATTTGTAAAAATCATAGCCATTTTCAAAATGAAGTTGAATTATTTGAATTACCGGTATTGATGAACATTCAGTACATTTTAATTCAAGTTGTAAGCTAATCAAAATATAAGTAACTCAAAATTTCAAAAGCATCTTCCTAGAATTAGTTTTCAAACACCAGTACTACATTATCTAGGAGTAGAACACACATCCTAAAGTAAGATAGTCTGTCACTTCCAGTTTGAGGCCGATGCCTTAGGAAAGTTTATTGCTATAGCAAGCTTTAGCAAACTTTCCAAAAATTATACCGCTCGCTTCACTTGTAGAGCACTCGCCTCAAAAAAACTCATTTTCAAGAAAAAATACAATCAAAAAATTTAGCTCGCCCCATATTTTTGGAGCTTTTGTCCGAAGAACTACAAATCAAATTGGTGTGGCCTAACTGTATGAATTTGATTAGGGAACAAAATTAATCTGTCAATTGATTTGTTTTGACAACGATTAGACTTCCTAATTGATATTCAATAAGGGTGTGATAATCCGGATTAAACGATTCAATGAGTACCAACAAACAATATATAAAATTAGCAGAGATTAATATTTATTTCAGCACTAATTTATCAACATTTATTGTGTAGTTAAGAATATTCGTAATGATTCCGTATTCCGTACAAGATTCACCGACTGCTATTTGCATTTAAACAACTTCCCGATTTAACACTTCTTGTTGTTCTCAATCAAACACATCCGTGGAAACAATAAAGAATAAAACATTGTTAATGCTGAATTATTTATTCTGAAACAATATTTTCATTATCCTGTATTAAACAAGGACTGGAGTTCGATTTGTCTCTGAAAAACATCAGTTTTCAATGGACGCATTTTATCAAGTTTCAAGTTGGGATTTTTCCAGAAAGTCCCTGCGTGTTAAGCACAAGAAGAAACTTTTTTCTCTAGTTTCAAGGGCGAAAAAGGGGGTGCGTACTATGCATGAGTGTGTTTTATACACACCAAAAGACGGTATATATTGTCTTGCATTCTATCTGTTTCTAATTAGCCTTCTACAATTATTTCTTTTTATTTTGAGATAGTGTAGATTTATTTTATATATAAAGTTTATCTCTATCCATAATAGTTTACAAGATTATAGCCAACAGCATAAAATGGGTAAACATTGTCATTTAAGGGCAATAACTCGTAAGTAGGCCTCTGATAGTTTTTGTTACTTTAACTTATTTGTAGATCTGATTTTGCAAACATTTTCGCTTTTCAATATTCTTGCTAAGTTATATTTTCCAGTAAAAGATGGATAGATAAATTTTTTCATTGAAGGCAATCACTCCAATAAGGAATCAACTAATGATTTTGGCAATGTTTCACGCCTAAACTACATATGACAATTATTCATTTGTAGATCTTTTCTTGCTGATCAATTTTGTGATTTTCAAATACACTACAACAACTGTCAACTTTGAAATAAGATATTCATGTAAAAACAAGAGTTAAATGCTGAAATATCTCGACTGCTTTACTGATTCTGATATAATCTGAGGTTGAAAAGAATTTGATGTAATTTTATGTTGAAATTACGAAAGAATTCAAGATCAAGATCTGAGTACTACACCTATAACAAAACAGAAATTTAACATCATCAATGATCTGTGAAAATATGGTAAAGATCTGTGAGACTCACATACTGTTACAAAAGTCAAATATTTGTCAGTAAACTGCTTAGCCGAGCGCAGCTGGATACGACCTCAGAGGTCCAACCCTGAACAGTTGGGGCAAAATGGACACAATATTCCAGCTTGATACAGGTCTGAATTTGGATTGTAATTAAATATTTGACACATTATAGGTTTCTGACACAGAATAAATGTAGTCAAAGATCTTGAAATTGGTTGTATGATTTGAATTTATATTCAATTGAAGATTTCTTGCTGTTGTGCAATACTTAGTAAATCTGTTTTCAGACTATATACAAAGAATTAGCAAAAATAAATTGTGACCCCAATTTTTTTCTTTGGAAAATTGACAATTTCTTAAATCTTGAAGGGAAAAAAATTGACCCCCACCCACTTTCCAAAAATCAAAGAGCTGAAAGCTCTGAGGAAAAATGACGCCATTGTCTCTAATATTGGGATATTTTTGATGCAAGTCTTGATTTTCACATAATTTACCTACTGAATCTGAAGAGACTTTTCAGTTCATGGAAGGTAGGCTGACTGACAATAGAATAGAAATGAATTGTTTGTTTTCAATGTCTATGGCTTTTTTATTTGTTTGTCAAGATATATATATATATGTGTGAAGTGAATATAAAAAAGAAGATGTGGTATGATTGCCAATGAGACAACTCTCCACAAGAGACCAAATGACACAGAAATTAACAACTAAAGGTCACCGTACGGCCTTCAACAATGAGCTAAGCCCATACCACATAGTCAGCTATAAAAGGCAGCGAAATGACAAATGTAAAACAATTCAATCGAGAAAAATAACGGCCTAATTTATGTACAAAATAATGAACGAAAAACAAATATGTAACACATCAACAAACGACAACCACTGAATTACAGGCTCCTGACTTGGGACAGGCACATACATACAGAATGTGGTGAGGTTAAACATGTTAGCGGGATCCCAACCCTCCCCTAACCTGGGACAGTGGTGTAACATGACTATATTTGTATAAAGAAATAGCTCAAGACTACCTGAACAATCTACAATATTCAAAGTAATATGTGAATTTGTTTCTTGCAATTTCATTATTCTTAGTCTAGGATACATTAACAGACTATCCCCTTCTTTGTAGAATTATTTAACAAAATGATGATGAAGAGGGGCCTGCAGTAAGCAAGCTCTTATATCCCATATAGTCCTTATTTAAGAGATAACTTACAAGTGATTTAGAGACATTGTTATTTCTGTTACTTAAAGGATGATCAAATTCTGTAGATTTAGACAATAGTATTGTTATACTAGTTTGACAGTTACAAATATAGTGACACCATTTATACAACCAAATTTCATTGTTGATATTTATATGTATATCTATATATCAACTGAAATCTTGAAATGACAACATAAATTATTGCAGAATTATCTTTTTTTCAAAATGATTTAATGTTTGTGAGTCATTTATTTCAAATAATTAACACATACTAAAATAAGGAGATGTGGTTACATGATTGCCAATGAGATAACAGTCTGATAACTATCCACCAGAGTCTAAATAATGTGGCTGTTGGCAGTTATAAGTCACTTTACATCATTATAACCTCATTTTTATAAGGACCTAGCTAGACCTTTTTCTTAGGCAAGGTGTATTATATAACTCTGAAAACAAGACAATCCAGTGTTCTCCCCAGGATTTTTTTATAGCGCTGTGGTATTAGCGCCCGATTTAAGATTGATTCACCTTAAGTTTCATGTTTGTGACTTGATGTTACATTTATTTATAACTACCATGTTAGTTTTAATATATTGAATAGACAAAGACCTGGATTTTTTATACATGTGCCATGTGCATTAACTGAAAGGCAAATAAGTGACATTTCAATTATTAATTAAACTTTAATCAAAGAGCTTAAGAGCTCTGAGGGAAAAGACGGCCATTGTTTCTTTTTTTGGGGTATCTTTTGATAGTCTCCATACAAAGAATGAGCAAAAGAACAGCTAGAACATGTAGAAAGGTTGACAATATTGAAATTAATTGTTGTTTAATGTAATTTTATTTCCTTAGTCAAGAATTCATCATGGAGTCAATTTGGACCAATGGAAGAGATTGGCACCTTCTAAATCAAAACATTTGATTAAAGTTAAAGTTAATTATCTAAAATTCAATTGAATTCTATAATTTAATAACTCTTACAATATATTTTTTTTTTTTGTGTACCACTGAACTGCAGGCTAGGGTCATTCTCCATTTTTTGTGACAGTGCTCTAAGATTTTTAATTGATTACAACTTTCTCAAGAAAGTGAGGACTGAAAAGTCTATTCAGTTTTAAATTTCCATTGATAAAGTTCCCAGTTACAACTCTCATCACAGGGATACATGTACTTACAAAAATCAATCGGAATGATATAAGCTGTGTGCAGCTTGTTTCAAGATCCTACATTTTGATATATGCAAATTTCATGAATAAATATGTTTTAACTACAAAAGCCACATTTGAAAATTTCATAATTTTTTTACCATTATGCTGGTACACAAAATTTTGTTTAAATGGAAGACGACTTATCATATAATAAACGTCACACTTTAAGTGTTAGATACATTAACTTTTATTTTGGTGGATAATTACTCATCAATTGAGGTGCTCCTGTATTGGAGGAAGATTCTCAATACAGTTACAGAAAAAATGAAAACTGTTGTTTCTCTCCCCAATCTCATGTATCCCCATTGTTTACCGCGAAAGTTGACCTACAAATTAAAGCATTGATGTTGGAATCATCTACAGCAAACATAATTATGTTTAAATAAACAAATACCGATTTTAAAATCGTACACGATTTCTGTGAATGATTTTAATAATGAGTAAAGGATATCCCTTCTTCTATGTAGTGTGGAATTCCAACCATGACGTCACTAGGTTGGATATATTTAGAATATTTTGTAATCCAGATTGTAAAAGAAACCTAAATAGTGTAAGGGAGAGCTCAAGATACGATAATTTCACAAGAAACAGAAGGGAAATGTGTAAAAAAAAGTGTTTAAAGTCAATCTGTTCATTTGTGTGTCTCCTTCTCATCAATTCAGTATGAAATTTTGAGGTGTTTTCCCAACTATAAAAACAAAATGTTTGACGTGAGAAGCTTGGAAGTCTGGCCAACCAAATAGGGATTTGAGGGCTTGAAGCCGTCTTTCCCCAAAAATTAAAATGCCTAGATAACTTAAATAATTTTATTTTGTTACCACCCGTCCCCAAATGTAGCACAGTAGTTATATCTTTTTTTCTCACTTTCAGATGTCTGACTTATAAATTAGTTATATATCCTTTACAGCTTCATAATTTACTTACACATATTTAAGAAGGTTTACAATGACAAAATTGGAATTGGAATAACTCTTTCCATAAGTACTGAAATGTTATTAAAGGCATGTTTAAAATAGGCTAACATTTTTTATCATATTCCAAGATGAATATGAAAGAAATCTTTTTTTTTTAAGAAGTTTTTTTTTATTATTAAAGGTGGATTATCAATAAATAAATGTGTGCCAATAGACCACTTTCGAGTTCATCCTTCACCTGAAAAAACTCGTCAATTATGCGCGCCTTTATGACGTCATTTACTAGATAGAGCGGATCGCCTGTATCCCTGCACTATTAACATTCATCAAGCGTCTTGGTGATCGTCATTGTGCAGGATAAACAAGAAATAATGTTTGTTTTGTATGTACTTAATCACAATTCCCTAATGACACACATTTTGCTGTATCTCTAGGAATCATTAAATGCCATTCCTTATCAAAGTCATCCACAGTTAACATTGATTTTAAATTAATATTTAATTAATAGTTATTGAAAAGTGGATGGCAAATCTCAATATTTTTTATTCATTTTCAAGAAATTTTTGTTTCGGATTTTGAAAATAGTGATGCCAGTAAAAGTAATCGTAAAATACGGGCTTGTAATGAACACCTGGACAACGGGAATGCTTTTCTCAAAACAATACAGGTTCAATAGTTTAGTTGTTAATTGTTAACTCACCTGTACAACGGGAATGCTTTTCTCAAAACAATACAGGTTCAATAGTTTAGTTGTTAACTCGAAAAAGTAATGAAATAATCGTAATGTTTCAAATATGGACGAGACCACTTTGTCAGAGAAAGGGTAAAATTTTTCTTAAATACTTTTGGTATGATTCATTGAGCACTGCCTACTCCTTTCATAAAGTTTCTGCATCTTATAATTCTTTTTAAAGTGAAGAAATCCAGAAAGAAATGAAGTCTTTTTGACAGAAAAATTCTGCAATTATCGCCATTTTATTCTTTAATAGAACTGGCCCCTGAGATATTTGACCTATATTATGTCTGCAGCAGTAACTTTGTAAACAAATACATACGCACCGCCTGGATATAACCGTATTACTAATTTTCAATTCTTAAAAACTTCTTAAATCTTGATAAAGACGATTATCTTTGGTATGATTTCAAGATGATTCCAATTTTTATTTTTTGAATGATTTCAAAGTTCAGCTGACAAGAAAGGTAAACATTCTTTCAAGAACTATTTTCTAGCTATAGCGATTTGTTATCACTGGTATGTAAAAAGTCCAAAACCATAACAATATGGATCTATTAATATTCTGATTTTTTTACGGATTGTTAAGTCATGCACATAAAAGCGAAAGCTCATATAAATATGAAAAATATACCAAAGGGATAGCTCAAAATACCATTTAATAACAATAAACATATGGACAGGTTAAGAATTGTCCGAAACCAAATGTCTTCAGACAACGACGACGTGATACCAATATAAAAATCCTAAATCTGGACTGGAAGCGGTTGGAAGAGCCTATATAGGTATACCTGAGTATAATCTGTCAATTCATCAGATATTGATGTAGCTGAATTCAACACTCCTGCCACTAGATCCAGATCATCTAAACTTGTAACTGACACTTTCGTTAAACTGGAGACAATTACTTCTCTAATCTAAAACAAAATACCAGATTTTACATATTCAAGGATATGTTTCTTGTTTTTTGCATTTTCTTTCACAATACTGAACAGTCAACATGCAAAGATTATGCCTGTCCTTGGGCATAGCTGTAAACTGCTTATTGCTAATTCTACCCTCAAGGCATGACTTGTTAAAGGTGGTAACGTATTTTAAAAAGAGGAAAAAAAATAAGGAAATAAAAACAAAATTATGAATGATAAACTTAACAAGATCAATATCATGTGGATGTGCACAACTTTATCTGTTTTGAAGAACAGCATACAGCAATATGATTCAAAAAAAATTCTTTAATCTTTAAGTGTTCAAGTTTCTTCAATCTTCATAGGTGCAAACAATCAAAATGTATATGATAGTTCCCAAGGGAATTTATCTTAATGCTACTTACTATTCTTTTCTTTTTATATAAAAAACAACCATTATGAGGTCTTATAATTGCCAATGTAATATTATGGAAGGGGAGATAAAGCAGAGGTTTTTGTTTAGAGAGTACAGGTTCTACAAACTCTTTATCTTGAATGTGATGTTGACTGTTACAACGTAATTATAACAAGTCAAACTTCCAGCTACTGCTCACTGATGATACCCCGCCCAAATACTTGACGGTAAACAGGAAGTTGTTGAGTGATAAATCTGAAAACACATCACACGGTATAGTTGACTTATATAAACCCTGAAACCAAATTTCAGAAATCTTGTAATGTAGTTCCTGAGAAAAATGTGACAAAAATTTTCAACTTGGATGTCATGTGTAAAATGATGTAAGTGTTCAGTAAACAGGAAGTTGTTGAGTGATAAATCTGAAAACACATCACACAGTATAGCTGACTTAAATAAACCCTGAAACCAAATTTCAGAAATCCTTGTTATGTAGTTCCTGAGAAAGATGCGACGAAAAATATTCATGGGACGGACTGACTGACGGACGGACGGATGGACAGACAGAGGTAAACAGTATACCCCCACTTTTTTAAAGCGGGGTATAAAATAAGAAGATGTGGTGAGTCCACACATCAGTAAAATACTAAAATATGGATAAAAAATTAGTTTTACAAAGGGTACTTACTACCTTCTGATTATGATAAAAGCTTCTGTCCAAGTTTGTAAAACTCCATGGACATTTGACAAAGCTATACAAGTTTTGAAATATTTAACCATTGACTTTAAAGTTGACTGTAAAATCTAGGTCAATTGAGAGTAAACTATGGAAAAATGAAAAAAAATTAAAAAGAATCTAAATTTTACTATAAATGGTGTCTCTTGATTATGAAGAAGTTTTCTAAAAGTATCCTGAAGTTCCATTACAGTATTAACAAGAGAGTGACAGCAAATCGGATTTCCTGCAGAGGTCGAACCCTGAACAGTTGAGCAAGTATGGACACTACATTTAAGCTTAAAACAGCTCTGAATTTGGATTGTGATTGAATATTTGACACAGCATAGGTTTGTGACACAAAATAAATGTGGTCAAAGAACTGAAAAATTAGAAATTGGACATTTACCTATTATGGTCTAATATACAAAATCTAAGTACACTGTTAGAATCAGCATATCAAAGAACCCCAAGAATTCAAATTTTTGATGAAATCAAACAAAAGTTTATTTTAGAACCCTTTGGACGTCAATGTGGACTAATTTGATAAAGGAGCCCACAGTCCAAAATCTCTAAATCCATGATTAGATTCAGCATTTTGAAGAACCCATAAATTCGATTTTTGATGAATCAAACAAATTAAGTTTAATTTTGGACCCTGATTTGGACCAACTTGAAAACTGGGCCCAAAAATCTAATATTTAAATACAGGTTTAGATTCAGCATTTGAAAGAACCCTATATATATTTAATTTATGTTGAAATGAAGCACAGTTTAATTTTATCTGTATAATTTTCAGTTCAAAGGGAAATAACTCAAACTGAATAAATTATAAACACATAGTTCTCTAAAATTAGATGAGTTAACCACTATTTTCTTAAATTAGATATGATGTTACACAATGTATATCTATTTTCAAATTATAATTAAATATAATTAATAGCTACAAATATTTTTCTTTCATTTGTCACAAACTAATATAGATCTGCAACTTATCTATCAATGTCAACAACCTTATCTACACAATTTAATATAATGAAATATATCCTTTAATAAAAATAGATTATTATCTAATTAATGGAGTTCACTTCATCAAAAAAATTATATATATAGCATTCAGAAAATTAGTTTATACAGAATAACAAACAAACCTACCAGAAAATTCTTAAAACAATCAACCAAAGAAAAGAAAAAAAATCCAAAATGTCATTTATCATTCATACAATGTCTTTTAAAAATCTTTAAAAAAAATGAGTTATTTCCCTTTGAACAGAATGGAGTAATTAATAAGAATTTCATCAAAAATTGAATTCTTGGGAAAGGGCTATAACTCAACAACGAGAAAAGTTAAAATCGTGAAAATTAAACGACCTTCATTTAGTCACAGGAAACAAATTATCTAAATTTGAAAAAATTTCGTCAAAGCATTTTCATGTTAATGAACAGACACTGTTTGGCAGCCACCCGCCGTACATCCCCAAATTAATAACCGATTTTTCTTTTGAAAATCCAATTTAAAATGTTATTGATGATTGAAAAACTTTTACCATATAAACTGTATCTAATTGTTAACTCTAAGAAATTCAGTCCATTTATCCGTGAATTAAGGAAAAATAAAAAATAAAATAAAAAGTTTGCTCCACATGTTATCTCTAATCACAAAGAAATTTTGTCCATGTTACATAGAATTCCATGAAGGTTTAACAAGTTATTGATGTCTAAACAAACTTAAATCACTGACTGAACTTAAATGTTGACATCACTTTTAGAATCTAGGATTGCATTGTGGCCTTTACAACTTTTGTCACAGACAAGATAACAAGGCACTTCAATGTCATATATGTTTACATTTCAAGTACATTAGTTTGTTTTACCTGTTTACTTTCTTCACCACTTGATTTGTTGACATTATCATTCAATGATGATGCAACACCTCCTAAGATGTTTACAGCACCTGTAAGTGAATAGTATGTTGCTTATCATTTTTTGAACTATTATCTTCCTGAGTTAATTACAACACCTCTAATTGTATGATTTATGGCCTGTTAGAATTAAAATTATCATTACATAGATGCAAGCCCCCCTTTGTAGCAATCAGTAAAAAAATATTAAGAATTCCGTTATTTGTGATTTTTTTCAGTATAATTACATTTTGTTATAAAATTTTATAATAATCATACTAAAAACTAGGCCCACAGTGACAAATAAAAGACTTCCTTCCTTTATCTATGACAGATTATCAATGACAGACTTCCTTCCTTTATCTACGACAGATTATCAATGACAGACTTCCTTCTTTTATCTATGACAGACTTCCTTCCTTTATCTATGACAGTTATCAATGACAGACTTCCTTCCTTTATCTATGACAGATTATCAATGACAGACTTCATCAATGACAGACTTCCTTCCTTTATCTATGACAGATTATCAATGACAGACTTCCTTCCTTTATCTATGACAGACTTCCATCCTTTATCTATGACAGATTATCAATGACAGACTTCCTTCCTTTATCAATGACAGACTTCCTTCCTTTATCTATGACAGATTATCTATGACAGACTTCCTTCCTTGATCTATGACAGATTATCAATGACAGACTTCCTTCCTTTATCAATGACAACTATGATCTTCCTTCCTTTATCTATGACAGACTTCCTTCCTTTATCAATGACAACTATGATCTTCCTTCCTTTATCTATGACAGACTTCCTTTATCAATGACAGACTTCCTTCCTTTATCTATGACAGATTATCTATGACAGACTTCCTTCCTTGATCTATGACAGATTATCAATGACAGACTTCCTTCCTTTATCAATGACAACTATGATCTTCCTTCCTTTATCTATGACAGACTTCCTTCCTTTATCAATGACAACTATGATCTTCCTTCCTTTATCTATGACAGACTTCCTTCCTTAATCAATGACAACTAGGATTCAAAGTTGATGAACAATTTAGAAAAACTGAATGGAAGTCTTGTTCACAAAATATTTGCAAAAGGCATAATGCTCCGGTTTTTGATTTCGCTGTCCGAGTTTTCTTTCCTTACTACAGAAATTCAATTGTTCCATCAGACATTGTACTTGCCGGGTTCATTAATTATTCCGTTTGGAACAAGAAGTGGATAGATTACTTTCTATTATGGATTGTCCTGAGAAACCCGAAAGAATTTAATAATCCAAATCATGCAAGTGCTTATTGTTACAAAATTATAACCAAAAATAAATGGAGAATGTGTCCATGGGACACAAATGATTCCCCCCGCTTGCATATAACGTTATAAACGGACATAACTGGAAGAACAGTAAAAGTGACGCTAACTAAATTTGAAATTGATCTGAGTTTTGTGGTAATAAACATAGTGTTTAAGTTTCATAACATTTGGTTGAGGTAAACTTAAGTTAGAGAATGCAAACAAAAAATTCAGCAATTTGTCCATTTGTAAAGGGGCATAACTCTAGAACTGTAAAAGTGACGCCACCAAAATTCAAAATTGATCTGTGTTTTGAGGTAATAAGCATTGTGTATAAGTTTCATAACATTTGGTCGAGGTAAACTAAAGTTAGAGAAGGGAAACCAATTTTGGGATGCACAGACGGACAAAGGTAACACTTAATGCTCCTTCAGCTACTTTGGAGGCATAATAAAGCGTCACATTGATCAAAATGATATCTTAACTGGGAACTGTTCTGGACAGGTGATGAACATAAATCAGTAAATAGTAGACTGTTAATCATAACACCGTAATTTTGGTTCAAAATTCTGAACAATTATGGATAAATCGTAACGGTTCGCATCTATGTCATTACAACTGGCTACAACATCTCCTTACATACTTACAGCATCTATTATTTGGAGATAATATTTTGCATTTGATAACTTGCAGGAACCAATTGGCTATTTAATGGCCACTTATTGAGTAAATGGATACTTTGACCATCCATTTAAGTATTGATGCACAGATACCTTCAAATACCATACTCTTATATCTGGATTCCAAAACAAATGAAACAAGCATTCTGAGAGTATTGCATGGCAATACAATAGTCCCCTACCGGTTAAAAATTAATTTTACTGGAACAAAATGCTATCTTGATTTATAACATTTCATGGTGTAAACTAAATAACAAATATCAAGTCAATATCTTCAAGCACGGCGAAAACAAGTGTGGAAAACTGGTTATTTAAGTGAATTTTTTTAAGTCCAAGAACAGTAACTCTGCACAAAATCATCAGACCGGAACAAAATTGAATTTGATCTGTACCTTGTCATGATAAAACTATATACCAATTATCAAATCAATATCTTCAAGCATGACGAAAAAAAGTGAGGAAAACTAATTATTTGAGTGAATTTTCTAAGTCCAAGGACTATAACTCTGCACAAAGTCATCAGACCAGAACAAAATTTGAACTTGATCTGTAACTTGTCATGATAAAACTATATACCAATTATCAAATCAATATCTTCAAGCATGACGAAAAAAAGTGAGGAAAACTAATTATTTGAGTGAATTTTCTAAGTCCAAGGACTATAACTCTGCACAAAGTCATCAGACCAGAACAAAATTTGAACTTGATCTGTAACTTGTCATGATAAAACTATATACCAATTATCAAATCAATATCTTCAAGCATGAAGAAAACAAGAGGCTCTCAAGAGCCTGAATCGCTCACCTGTATTTCAGAGAAGATTTTTAAATGTTAGCAAACTTGATGAACAAATTGTGTAAAATTGTCTTTAAAGGGCAATAACTCCTTAAAGGGTCAATTGACAATTATGGTCATATTAACTTTTTTGTAGATCTTACTTTGCTGAACATTATTGCTGCTTACAGTTTATATATATCTATAATAATATTCAAAATAATAACAAAAAACTGCAAAATTTTGTTAAAACTACCAATTCGGTGGCAGCAACCCAACAATGGGTTGTTCGATTCGTCTGAAAATTTCAGGGCCGATAGATCTTGACCAATTAAACAATTTTACCCGTCACATTTGCTCTAAAAGATTGAGTTTTTGAGATATAAGCCAAAAACTGCATTTGACCCTTATGTTCTATTTTTAGCCATGGTGGCCACGTTTGTCGATGGATACAAACTTCTGATATAATTTATAAACAAGATACCCTAAGGAACATTTAGTAAAAGTTTGAAGGTAATTGGCCCAGTAGTTTCAGAGGAGATTTTTAAATGTTAGCAAACTTGATGAACAAATTGTGTAAAATTGTCTTTAAAGGGCAATAACTCCTTAAGGGGTCAATTGACAATTATGGTCATATTAACTTTTTTGTAGATCTTACTTTGCTGAACATTATTGCTGCTTACAGTTTATATATATCTATAATAATATTCAAAATAATAACAAAAACTGCAAAATTTTGTTAAAACTACCAATTCGGTGGCAGCAACCCAACAATGGGTTGTTTGATTCGTCTGAAAATTTCAGAGCTGATAGATCTTGACCAATTGAACAATTTTAACCCATGTCAGATTTGCTCTAAAAGATTTAGTTTTTGAGATATAAGCCAAAAACTGCATTTGACCCCTATGTTCTATTTTTAGCCATGGTGGCCATGTTTGTTGATGGATCAAAATTTCGGATACAATTTATAAACTAGATACCCTAAGGAACATTTAGTTAAAGTTTGAGGGTATTTGGCCCAGTAGTTTCAGAGGAGAAGATTTTTGAAATAGTTTACGACGACGACAGACGATGGACACCAAGTGATGGCATAAGCTCACATGGGGCCCAAAGGGGCCCCCGGTGAGCTAAAAAGTGTGGAAAACTGATTTGCCAGAGTGACAGATGGACAGACAGACGGACGGAGTGCAAACCTAAAGTCCCCTTCGACTTCGTTGGTAGGGGACTAACAAAATTAAATTGTCCATTTGTCCAATAGCACTCATTATGTAATTTCCGGTTATGCCAGATGATAGATACAATGGTCAACATTTGTAGGGGCACGAATGAGTACAAAACAAAATGATGAATAAAACTGTTTTCAAGGGCTTTATGTTCAGCATTAGTATTAAATCTCTAGGGAACCTTAAAGACTCATAAAATTTAACACAAAAGTAATTTGTGACCTGGATCAATATTTGAGGTGGTTGCATCACATAAGCACTTTAAACAACATGCATTTCCTACTTTGTTCCAAACACTTCTTTAAAAATAATACTCCTTTAGAATGGTAATATGTTTGTACTACTTTTGCCATGAATTTTGAAACCTATGCTTGAATTTTTTTTTAAACATACTTGAATAGTCTCCACTGTCCATCAGGTTATTATTCTTTTTCACTATTTTTCTTTTAAATTAACATACCTGTAAAGTCTCCATTGTCCATCAGGTTATTAATAACACTGTCATTAGAATTCACATCACTGCCAATCAGATCTGTAATTACATCTGTTACATCTCCACTGGAGTACATACTCATTGGAAACACCTACAAAGAAAGCCAATCAGATCTGTAATTACATCTGTTACATCTCCACTGGAGTACTTACTCATTGGAAACACCTACAAAGAAAGCCAATTAGATCTGTAATTACATCAACACTGGAGTACTTACTCATTGGAAACACCTACAAAGAGAGTCAAATCAGATCTGTAATTACATCTGTTACATCACCACTGGAGTACTTACTCATTGGAAACACCTACAAAGAGAGTCAATCAGATCTGTAATTACATCTGTAATTACATCACCACTGGAGTACATACTCATTGGAAACACCTACAAAGAAAGCCAATCAGATCTTGCATTACATCTGTTACATCACCACTGGAGTACATACTCATTGGAAACACCTACAAAGAAAGCCAATCAGATCTGTAATTACATCTGTTACATCACCACTGGAGTACTTACTCATTGGAAACACCTACAAAGAAAGCCAATCAGATCTGTAATTACATCTGTTACATCACCACTGGAGTACTTACTCATTGGAAACTCCTACAAAGAAAGCCATTCAGATCTGTAATTACATCTGTAACATCACCATTGGAGTACTTACTCATTGGAAACACCTACAAAGAAAGCCAATCAGATCTGTAATTACATCTGTTACATCACCGTTGGAGTACATACTCATTGGAAACACCTACAAGAAAGCCAATTAGATCTGTAATTACATCACCACTTGAGTACATACTAATTGGAAACACCTACAAAGAAAGCCCATCAGATATGTAATTACATCTGTTACATCTCCACTGGAGTACATACTTATTAATAACACCTACAAAGAAAGTTAATCAGATCTGTAATTACATCTGTTACATCACCACTGGAGTACTTACTCATTGGAAACACCTACAAAGAAAGCCAATCAGATCTGTAATTACATCTGTTACATCAACACTGGAGTACATACTCATTAGAAACACCTACAAAGAAAGCCAATTAGATCTGTAATTACATCACCACTGGAGTACTTACTCATTGGAAACACCTACAAAGAGAGTCAATCAGATCTGTAATTACATCTGTTACATCAACACTGGAGTACATACTCATTGGAAACACCTACAAAGAAAGCCAATTAGATCTGTAATTACATCACCACTGGAGTACTTACTCATTGGAAACACCTACAAAGAGAGTCAATCAGATCTGTAATTACATCTGTTACATCAACACTGGAGTACATACTCATTGGAAACACCTACAAAGAAAGCCAATCAAATCTGTAATTACATCTGTTACATCAACACTGGAGTACATACTCATTGGAAACACCTACAAAGAAAGCCAATCAGATCTGTAATTACATCTGTTACATCTCCACTGGAGTACTTACTCATTGGAAACACCTACAAAGAAAGTCAATCAGATCTGTAATTACATCTGTTACATCTCCACTGGAGTACTTACTCATTGGAAACACATACAAAGAAAGTCAATCAGATCTGTAATTACATCTGTAATTACATCACCACTGGAGTACATACTCATTGGAAACACCTACAAAGAAAGCCAATCAGATCTTGCATTACATCTGTTACATCACCACTGGAGTACATACTCATTGGAAACACCTACAAAGAAAGCCAATCAGATCTGTAATTACATCTGTTACATCAACACTGGAGTACATACTCATTGGAAACACCTACAAAGAAAGCCAATCAGATCTGTAATTACATCTGTTACATCACCACTGGAGTACTTACTCATTGGAAACACCTACAAAGAAAGTCAATCAGATCTGTAATTACATCTGTTACATCACCAATGGAGTACTTACTCATTGGAAACACATACAAAGAAAGTCAATCAGATCTGTAATTACATCTGTAATTACATCACCACTGGAGTACATACTCATTGGAAACACTTACAAAGAAAGTCAATCAGATCTTGCATTACATCTGTTACATCACCACTGGAGTACATACTCATTGGAAACACCTACAAAGATCTGTAATTACATCTGTTACATCACCACTGGAGAAATATTCATTGGGAACACCTACAGCATTATTGAAATTTAATTCTCTGTTAACTCAAAACAGTAAGAATCAATTTAATTCTCTGTTAACTCAAAACAGTAAGAATCAATTTAATGCTCAAATATCTGAGTTATGATTGATTGATCTTAGGTGTTTAATGCCACTTTCAGCACTATTGGCTATTTTGTGGCAGCCAGTTTTTCTTTTTGGAGGAGGCCAGGGTGCACAGAAGGAACCACCAACCTCCTGAAGGAAAACTGGCAATCCTAGTTAATTAAGATTGGAGTTGAACCCACCTGCCACATGCGGGTTCCAAATTCACCTCAGAGTTGAAAGGCTAGTGATACAGTTGTTGAACTACTTTGACCACTCAGCCATTGAAGCCCACATTTTAGTTATGTATATGGCAAATATTTCAAAGATAGAATCTGTATTCTGTTTAAATATTATTTCAAATAATTTTAACTAGCACAGCACAGTTTGAAAATTAGTAACAATAAGTTTTAGTGTCTAATCCAAACAAATAGGAAAATGTGTAATCTGAATATGAAGTTTTAATAACATGCAAAATTAGAAGTATACCTAAATAAAATTCATCATTAACAAAAACTGTCATTAATGAGAACTGTGATAAACTGCTTATAGACTATTCCAAAGAGGGAAGACATGTTATAGGGTACTTGAGACAAAATCAAATGAATAATATCAAAACCCAGTCTATCAATGAATATTATTGCTATTCTTTATCTGAACAGTTCCTGAAAGGCCTTCATTGGAGTACTTAAGAGCTCATAATTAAATTTCATGAGAATCTGTAACTTTGATTGACAGACAATTGGGAGGCATTCCAAAATTATATTTTGTTTCCAAAAAAAAGCCTCATTCATGACTGCACATCCTCCCCAATGACAATGTTTCAGTAATGCATAAGAACAAATAAATAGCATGATTTAAATCATAGCATAAACATGTAATTATAAGAATTCAGTGCTTGTTTTTGTAGTTTAATAGGGTTGAGAAAGTATTGATAGTGCACACATATTTAGTATGCAAAATGTTCTATCAGGCATACCTGTCAACCTATGAAAATGAAAATGCATTGAAGAATAGCATTGAAGAATAAAATCTCAGGTCATAACGCGTAAAAACTTTTTTCCAGCTGAATTTAAGTATTTAGGGGACATTTTTTTATATTTTTTTTATATTTTAAAACAAACAGTTTCCAAAACATGTTCCAATGGTTAAGTATTAACTGAAAATAATTTAAAACTATTATTGTTGCAATGTCACTTATGTTTTAGAAAGATTAATGTTTCAAGAAATACATTAACATTTCAAGCCAAGCCATAACTCCTTTTTTTATTATAATCAATGATTTGTATAATAAGACTCTACAATTCCTTGTTATAATCAATTAACCAGCCATATCACATTCAGTGTGCATCTTTCTGTACATCATTTTAGATCATCTCCTATATATGGAAGTTTTTAACTACCTTGACTGGCTATCCAGCCCATGCACAGTCGGCTATCATCTCATACTGGAAGTGTTTAACAACCTTGACCCTTGACTGGCTGTTCAGCCCTCACACAGTCGGAAATCATCTCATAACAGATTGATGTTAGAGTATAATAAAAAAAAAAGTTAAACATTTAAAGGAAGTAGAGATAAAAAAAAATTATTTTCAACTATTTATTTTCTAATTGTACTAATGTAGAAAAATAACGAAAAGTAATATTCTAATATGTATTAGCATTCAATTTGTTTTAGATTTAATCTTTTTTACAAAAATAAACATAAATTTAAGGAGTATATTTTGAAAGGTGACAAAAAAGGGGAAGTAACTCAAATTTTTTGTCAAAAAAAACTTTGAAATACACAAATTATTTATGACCTAAAGCTAAGATAATTGGCATTAATTAACAGTGTGTTTAACACCAAAGCTGTCAAGTGAAGTCATGCACTGAAATGGGTCACTTAATTAAGTTTACACAGCTAGTTGAACTTCTTGTCCAGGAAGAACTACGAATTTGCCGGTATTTCGAAGAAAAATCACTTATGTTATGAAATCAGTCTGAAGGCTTAAGAATCCGGGTGAAAACGGGTCATTTTCGAATTCCCAGGTTATTTAACGGCCCAGCAGGTATCCCGGGTGACCCCTCAGAGTTGTGAAAATCTCGGGTCACACACGCAGAATACGGGTCAGTTGACAGGTATGTATCAGGTCAATGTTTTTAGACCCAAATAGCCTGTAAAGTTCATTTTTGTAAAATTCAAATAAAAAGGACACCATCTGTAGGTTTGTCATTTTCAAAAAAAAAAAAAAGGGAAAAAAGGAGAAGGGGCATTTGGGTTGGTTTTTGGCCAAAGAAAATTGAATTTTATAAATCTAATTCAAATTTGCACATAACCTATAGAAATACAAATGATAAAAAACAAATATAAGATCATGTATGGCAACTTAAAAAAAATTGTCCTAGGTAAATATGGAGCTTAATACTCTTTTGAGGCAATGGCGATTTTTTAACTAGTATTCCATAGAACAGACACATTGTTCCCGTCATAAAAGTTACATGAGTACTTACTGTGAAGATAAGCCTTAATTGAACACTCCTTCACTAAAATACTTATTGCATGAACAGTACTATCAAGGTGCATTGGCTGATACCTGAGGTTAACCAGTTTACCTGAATGGTAAACTAGAAGTACTAGTACCAGATTTTAGATTCATCTTTTTGAAGTTGTTTCTCATGTTTAAATAGACTGCATCTCAACTAGATTGCATCTAAATAAATTTAGAAATAAAAAGATTTAGTTTGTCAAAACAATTTTTTACTATTAAAATTCAAAAGGTTTTTGAGCAAAATATCGACAGAATCATGTCCTTTACATAAGTACAAGCGTATATTCGTACTTATGGATCCTTTAATCTCTGTTCTGAGCTATACATTCTTCATTCAATAAAATATAAAGGGACAAAAAAATAAGTTATGTTGATTAATAAATATTTTCCTTTTAAATACCTTTACTGCTAGATCTGTACATTTACCCACTGTCTGCAAGCCATGAGATCTGTCTAATGATATACTTATATCATATGTGTAATTCTCTTTCTTATGACCAGCATGCAGGTAAATATAAGTCATGTCAGGTGAATGTCCTAAATAAATCATGTTGTGTTTACCTGAAAAACAAAGCATGCTGTGTTTACCTGCAAAAACAAAGCACTATTACCTAAATAAAGCATGTTCGTGTTTACCTGAAAAACAAAGCAATATTACCTAAATAAAGCATGTTCGTGTTTACCTGAAAAACAAAGCAATATTAAACTGCATTTTCAAAATTTCTGGTACTAAACACTCCTTGAAACATGGTTTAATTGGAAATGTTAGAAGATTTATTCTATATTTACTGTAAATCTATATTTTTACTGTGATAATTTCAACCTTTCAGTAAAGCAGAACAAACAGAATTTGTGAAAACAGAAATAAATATTTGAGTATTTCTGAGGAATCTGTAAAATTTAATTTAATAGACAATGTGTGAAGGACCAATTAACTTATGAATACTTCAAACATATTAAACAGTGTTATAATATTATTTCCATGGGTACAGGTGAACAACAAATTTAAATGTTCAAAAAAGTACACATTTTCTATAGGCTTGAATGCAAACTTTTGTAAAACCATGAAATCAAATATCCATGAAAATACAATGTTTCCTTAATCCAAGAAAATTGGTACCAATGAAAATAAAAGAATCCCCAGTAAATATGAAATATCTTGCAGAAATGACTGCCTTAGTGCCATTGCCTATTAGGACTTAGATGTAATATTTTTTAAACTTGGACTACATAAAAAAGTCATTTACATTCTAATGTAAAATAAACAAAACATCAAATTTTAGTCATTATTTTGTTGTTTATATTAAGTTTTTACCAGTTTCTGATGTTTGATACACATTATATAAAACTGTATCATGGAGACCAGTTGTATTGGCAATACAAGTTATATTAAACTCTGTGATCAATGAATACCCTTCTTCAGGGGAGATAATACATGTGCATGGTACAGATTCAGCAGCATCCTGTCTGTTATCTTCTATAGACTGAACAAAGTAATCAAAGGCAGAACGTGAGGTCTGCTCAATAGCACTTTTCCATAATTTTCCTGTAATACAAAGAAAAAGTCATAAAAAATATCACCTTACATACATAGAACAAAACATTCAAAAACATTTGATACCTCCAGCTTTTAATTAATCTGCAGTTAAAACGTTTTCAATTTTCAGTCTCTAGAAATTTGATATTTAAATGAAGCAATTTCAACAGTTGCAGGGTTTTACAGAATTTGCTTCATTTCAATATCAAATTTCTGAGACTGAAAAGTGAAAACATTTTAACTGCAGAGAATTTTGAAGAAAGGGTTCAAAAGTTAGAAAAATCTCTGATTTTACTCTTCGACCTTTAACTAGACAGGAATTACCAATAAAATGATTAATGATGAACCCCATGTTCTCAGAAGTCAAATTTTACAGTATTTTTAAACTAGAGGCTCCAAGGAGCCTGTGTTGCTCACCTGACTTTTTTTTGCAATTGATGCATGAAATAATGCAACCGTTATACTTTTGCTTTAGTTTCTGAGATATAAGCCAAAAACTGCATTTTACCCTTAAGTTCTATTTTCAGCCATATCTGCCATGTTGGTTTGCAGGCAAGGTCATCGAACAAATTTTTAAAACTAGATACCCTAATGATTGTGGCCAAGTTTGGTTAAATTTGTTTCGGTTGTTTCAGAGGAGAAGACTTTTGTAAAAGTTTACAAAAATTTACAAAAAATTGTTAAAAATTGACTTTTTAAGAGGAATTACTCCTTATGGGGTCAACTGACCATTTTGGTTATGTTTGACTAATTTGTTGATCTTACTTTGCTTAACATTATTGCTGCTTACAGTTTATCTCTATCTATAATAATATTCAAGATAATAACAAAAAACTGCAAAATTTCCTTAAAATTACTAATTCAGGGACAGCAACCCAACAACAGGTTGTCTGAAACGTCTTAAAATTTCAGGGCAGATAGATCTTACCGGTAACCTGATGAACATTTTTACCCATGTCAAATTTACTCTAAATGCTTTAGTTTCATGATATAAGCCAAAAACTCCATTTACCCCCATGTTCTATTTTTAGCCATGGCAGCCATGTTGGTTGGCAGGTGGGGTCTTCGGACAAATTCTTTTTAACTAGATACCCAAACGATGATTGTGGCTAAGCTTGGTTTAATTTGGCCCAGTAGTTTCAGAAGAGAAGGTTTTTGTAAAAGATTACAAAAATTTACAAAAAAATTGTTAAAATTGACTATGAAGGGCAATAACTCCTCAAGGGGTCAATTGAAAATTTTGGTCATATCGACTTATTTGTAGATCATACATTGCTATACATTATTTCTGTTTACAGTTTATCTCTATCTATAATAATATTTAAGATAATAACCAAAAACTGCAAAATTTTCTTAAAATTACCAATTCAGGAGCAGCAACCCAACAACGGGTTGTCTGATGCTTCTAAAAATTTTAGGGCAGATAGATCTTTACCTGATGAACATTTTTACCCCAGTCAGATTTGCTCTAAATGCTTTAGTTTCAGAGATATAAGCCAAAAACTGCATTTTACCTCTGTTTTATTTTTAGCCATATTGGCCATGTTGGTTGGTAGGCGGGGTCACCGGACATATCTTTTAAACTAGATACCCTAATGATGATTGTGGCCAAGTTTGGTTAAATTTGGCCCAGTAGTTTCAGAAAAGAAGATTTTTGTAAAAGTAATTGTTGACGGACGATGGACGACGGACGCCAAGTGATGAGAAAAGCTCACCAGGTTTGGGCCAGGTGAGCTAAAAAGTTCAAGACTTTTTTGTTCTAATTGAGTGTTCATTTATTACGATGTAGGATATAAACAGATATATATGTAGAATTATGATAATTTCGCCAACACTGCTGCAAACTGAATTTTTTTTTTTTGTGATCAAAAGGGAAAACAAGTTCTAAACAAAAACATGTTTATGTGAATTGGTGAAAACAAATTGACAGTGGCGAAAAATTATTGTTTTGGCGTAAGAGGTGGCGAAAAAAGAAATTGACCCATGGGAAACCCTGTATGAAATCTTAGATATCTGAGATTGAATTGTTTCTTTTTGTAAATAAAAAAGTGTTGATGCACTGAATTTCACACAAGCATAATATACTGATAAAATAATATCACAATTTCTTATCAACTGTTTATTAAACAATAATATCTTGTTTTCAAATACTGCAAGCATGCATGCCATACCTGAGATTTTGAAGAAAAGACTCTTCTGTCTAACTGCTACCTTTTCACAAGGCCTAAAATAAAGGACAAATTAAAAATTAAAATGAATGTGGGAAGGAAGGAATGAAAGTTTTATTTTTGGGCATGGGTTGTTGGTCATTTATGGTTGTACGTTCATTTATTGTATGCAAATTGATGTATGCAAAATTAATCAAGATAGCACATTGGGTGCAGGCAGAGTTTTTGGAAATTCCGTAATACTCTCTCATGTCTTTTCAAATAGAATAACCCTTTTGTCAAATATATGAGAATTATTTTATTATGGTCATATCATTCTTATGAGATATTAAAGATTTATTTACTATCAAAAAACAATCAAAGTATTAATACAAAACTATAGAGATATATTTGCTGTTGTTATATCTAGAGTATTTGCAGACTTGATAATTCTTTTAATTTCTGAGGAGTCAACAGAATAAAGCTGGATTTTACCACTTAATTACAAGTAGACTTAACAGTTTAAAAAAAATAGAATATATATAGAAAATTTTCAAAGCCATGTGTACATAAGCATAAAAGTGCAAAATTTATGGAAAAGCTTAAACATTACTGATAACATGTTTTTTGGTCTTTGCTGCAAATTATATTGTGAAAAGAGACAATGTTTTACTTTAACAGTTCTGCTGCTGTCAACACTGAATGTCAAATTTTCTGATTAGGTCCATTTCAGAATTCATACACATCACAGATTATTGATTTTATGCATACAATTGCATTATCACCCAAATATCTTGAATGATAGCAATTAAGTCCTTAATTCCCCACTTTCAGTCATACTCCATTATACATAGATAATATAGCAGTGTTTATAACATAACAGATGAACTTCTGTTTGGAGAAACATATATACACCACTGTCTGAGGTTAGGGGATGGTTGAACGATAACAAACATGTTAAACCAGGCTACTTTCCAGTCCATCACACAGCCCTCTATTTTTCGCTATTCTGGAGCGCTCTTTCATCTGGTATTAAATGTCAGATAAGCTAATATTATCTAAATACTTGTCACTTTCAATTAGATATATTATTGTTTCAATTTTATCTGTAAAAAGTTAAACTATGTACAAGATGGTGTAATATGACTCCAAACAACCTAAACACTACCTGACTACAGGTTTTGTCATAGATAGAAATTTCACTTTATTAAAAATTAAGAAAGAAAGTAGAAAAGTAATTATTTTCATGCTTATCAATTGTATTCTTTTACAAAACAGATTGTTTATATGATCAAATGATCAGATTGTTTATATAACACTAAAATCTTAATCATGAAATTTAGAGTCTGGACGTTGTGATTCAAATAGGGTGGGATATGGCTGGTTCCTAAGTCAAGACAAAATAAGATTGGTATTTTCTGCTTCTCCTTTAAGCACAAAATATTAACGAGTAAGTGCAAATATAAAAATAAGAAGATGTGGAAGGATTGCCCTTTTAAAATGTAAAACAATTCAAACAAGAAAACTAATGGCCTAAAATATGTACAAAATAATGAACGAAAAAAAAAAATGATACACAGAAACAAATGACAACCACTGAATTACAGGCTCCTGACTTGGGACAGGCACATACTGAATGTGGCGGGGTTAAACATGTTAGCGGGCGCCCAACCCTCCTCCTAACCTGGGACAGTGGTGTAACAGTACAACATCAGAACAAATTATAAAAATCAGTTGATACAAATAGAAATACATCCAACAATAAAATGCTTCGCCGAGCGCAGCTTGATACGACCGCAGAGGTCGAACCCTGAATGTGTCTTCGGACGACGACGCCAACGACGACGACATGATATAGCATTATACAAACGCAAACTTTTTTTTTGCGGTCGTATAAAAACACAGACTGGACGTGACAGCATACTTATACATCCCCACAACAAAAAGACACTTAGTATAGATCTCAGAGTATTCACAGTTACTGACAGCTAGTTCAAAGCCAATAACAACTAATAAAAAAAATCATTCATCATTGTCATCTAAGACTAAAATATTAATCAGTACACATTCAACATCCAATGGATTTATTGTAAAGACAGCATAAACAGTCAGAGAAAAACATGACCTTGTGACTGGTCAGCTTAAAATTAGAATGTTGTTTCTAATATGACTAAATAATAAAATGACAATTACATTTGTCCTGTATAAGATGAGTGTGTGTGTGAGGCAGGGGAGGGGATTCTGCTCGAGCCTTAGTGAATTTTTTTGAAGAATTAATTGTGAATCCTGATATTTATGGATGTTTTATTCATTTGTAAAATCTAAATGAAAATTTTATTTAATTTTTTCAATCTCCCCCTTTTTTTTATTTTTGTTAACTTGAGTTGTGTTATACATGTAAGCGCAAAATAACTGGAAAGATGAACTTTGAAAATGCAAATTGTCATACAGATGTGAAACATATCCATGTTCAATTTTAAAAATTCCATCTAGCTTTTAAAATGTTCTTATTTATTTGAACTAGCTGAAATGTTTATACCAAACGGTTACTTTCTGTGTGATTTTTTTTTCATTCCTAACAAAAAGATGTGAAATTGTTTATTTTTTTATGTATATAATGTGCATTAAATATACACCTGAAATTATATTCCATGTTTTGCGCAAAAACAATGCCATCCACTATTTTTATCACAAAGGATGCAGAAATTATGACTGTAGCTAGTAAGATATCAGAATCAACCTGTGTAATGTTAATGTTACTGATAAAATTACAAATTTGACAAATTTCATTTAATGAATGTTGACAGCCACTTAAGTTTTATGTTGTTTTTATCTCAACAGTAGTTGTGTAAAAATTTTCAATTTGAGGGCTGTGTGTAGGACTGTTTCCTTATGTGCCTATCCAAAGTCAGGAGCCTGTAATCCAGTGCGGAGTGGTTGTCGTTAGTTGCTGTCTGCTGTATTTGTTTTAGCTTAAATCAGACTGTTGATATTCTCATTTGAATTGTTTCACATTTTGGCATGCCGAGACTATTATAGCTTACTATACAGTTTTCAAACATTAAAAAAAATGTGCCAACAGGCCCTTGATGACATGTTATTTTCTAGTTTTTTACTTGCTGTTAGTCATATTTTTTCTATTTATAGAAGTTTTCAAGATGAAAGACAAAATTTGTTTACACCTATGTTCTATTTTTAGCCATGTCAGCCATCTTGGTTGACAGGCTGGGTCATCAAACAAGTTTTATAAACTAGATACCATAATGATGATTGTGGTCAAGTTTTGTTAAATTTGGCCCAGTAGTTCCAGAGAAGATTTTTGCAAAAGCTAACAAAGAAGATGGATGACGACGGACTCCAAGTGATTAGAAAAGCTCACTTGGCCTTTTGGCCAGGTGATCTAAAAAATATGACTAACACCAAGAAAAAAACTAGAAAACTGACATGTCATCCAGGGCCTGTTTGCACATTTTTTGTTTGAGGCACAAAGACTGATGCATACACTGTACACTTCAATTTTAGTTTTCCAGATTTCCAAAGATCTTTCACTTTTGGAGAGTATAAAATAAATTTTGAAACCAAACTCCGTAAAATTTGACAGACCCGAAATTCCAGATAATGTAAATTGAACGTTCCAGAAATTCAGGTCCATTAAAAAATAATTAAGGAGTTTGGTTTGAAAAAATTATTCTATACTCTCGGAACGTGAAGGATCTTAGGGAATATGGGAAACCAGTTTAAAAACGAAGTAGGTCATTGCAAATCTTGGATGGAATTGTAACTTATTTTATCATTACTTTTGGATATTTCTGGAAATCTTTTGCACCAACAAGCACACAAAAGATAAGAATTTGTATATATGCAAAAATGTCTAGCTGTCAATGAAGATTTCATTGCAAATTTGGGTTTCAAAGTTGAGAGCAAAATTCTATCTCTAAGTCCAGATGAAAAAAATGGTTTCAGTCAGCGTTATGATGTCGTAAGGAAGGTGTCACAGCAAAAAAATAAAATCGCCTTTTAAGACATCATAATTATTTGGATTAATAAACCCTAAAAACCAAAAGTGCAGTTATTTTGAAAAAAATATGTTCAAAACTGAGTCCATACCCATTTGCTTGTGAAAAACACATTCATGGAGATTTCGAACATAGAATCATGATTTGTACTATCAACTGCAATAACCAAAACCTATTTGCTCGTGAAAAGTATATACTTATTATTATAAATGTTGAAAATTGCTTTGTTTTATTAACTGTAACAACTTAATGCTATTAATGTAAACATTAGTAATCTATATGGAGGAAAGGGATAAATGAACAAATAAAGTTACTTCATGACATTAAAATTTGTGGAGATTCGGTATATACGCATCTGTCTTGTCATTACTTAACTTTCTGGTCTTCTCATCCAATAATCTTTTATCTCTCTGGTATTACTTGTCTTCCATTTTGTAATCGTGAAGAATGTCTGAAAGAGAAAGAAGACTTACTCTGTTTTTTCTAATGGTGTGGTTATCATCCTGAATTCTTTCATCGCGATCTGTCTTCTGATCCAACTACACTGTTGAACATTAACATCAGAACAACCATGTTTAAGGTGATATGTCTAAAAAAAAAATAACAGTTGTTCAAACCAACACAAGCTTTTGTCTCTCAAACTGACTCATTCAAAATAAATGTTATAATTTTTACAGGGACCCTTTAGAAATTTATGGTAATGAAGCGACAAGCACATCAATTGATTTTTTTTCATTTTTCATAACCTTGAACTTGGGACTCCAAAATAAATAGACTTTTTCCCTTTTCCTTTATTTCCCAACTGTATACGATTTTTCCTGTCAAACAATGGAAGTAATCTCTACTAACCATTTGTTTCAGACACAAACAAATGGACAGAAGGTTAAACAATGGGATAACTGTATGCTCCCGAATTTTTTAGGAGCTTATTAAAATCAAAACAGCAGGTGCACAACTGTATATCATGTTGCAGAATCCATGCAAGATTGGATGCATTCTATCAAGCTGTTACAAGGATTTTTAAAGTGTTCCAAATTAGGAAGTGTAACACTGACATGATAACAGAAGTGATCCCTATATGAAGCTACAGCTTTCCTGTGAGAAGTCATATTGTATATTCAACATTTTTATTTATTTTACAGTTCTGTTTATCTAAATTTGTATAATGGTTTTGGGGTTTTGATACTTTTTCACAAACTTCAAGTGCTTTGCTATACGAACCTGGGATTAATTGAAATTACGTTTTTTTTGGGGTAAAAACCTTTACCATAAATCTGTACTAACCTGTCTGAAAACATTTGCAATTACCCTTTAGTAACCCAATACACAACCACTAACTTTTAGATCATCTCCACAAAGATCACTTTACCTGAGGCCGAACCATCTTAAACACTTCCTCAGGTGGGGAGGCAGGACAGGTCAGACAGGTAAAGTACAGATTTATCGAAAAACAAGGTTTTCACCCCCCCCCCCCCCCAAATGTAGTTTATATCAAAATCTGTACTTGCCTATCTGAAAACTTTTGCAAAATTTGCTTCCCTCTCACAGGACAAAGCATCTGCTACAACATTCTTTTTTTCCCGGTATATAAACTGATCTTGTGAATCATGCATCATTTCAACAATTCCCATGTCATGTTACAAAGCTCTGGGGATCTAGTCCCTCCCTGTTTGTTCAGATAACTGACAACAGTGGCATTGTCTGTTCTCACTAGAACACTCTTGCATTTTACTTGCGATAAAAAGGTTTGAAGCGATAAATGCTCCACTTTCACTTCTAGCCAATTGAACTTGCAACACTCCTGCTTTTTGATGACTGTTTATAATAGGCTCCCCAACCTGACTGCAACCCATGTCTCTAGAGTCAGATGCGTCACAGTCAGGTTGGGGAGCCCATTATAAACAGTCATCAAAAAGCAGGAGTGTTCCAAAGGTACTCTCTTGAAGAAGTTGTTCTGGTTTAACCACCAGAGCAGATGTTCCTGAAGTAGCTGGTACTAAGGTATCATGTGATTTAAACTATGATGAGCTGGTTGCCACCAAGCTAGGAGCAGTAGGAGGTAAAGTTGAAGTGGTCTCATGTGCAACCTTGCCATTAGAATCAGATCTATGCATGAAGCCATTAGACCAAATAGTCTCAACATTGCACGTGCCTCTACTATTGGCAAATGTATAATAATGTAAATCATCTGACTTATCATTACTAAATACTTTATGAAAATCTCCTCTGACGGAAAAACAAGGCCTTCTTTCAAATGAATCACTGCTCCTAAGTACTCTAAAGTTTGAGTGGGGATCAAAAATGATTTTTCCACATTGATTATTAAACCCAGTTTTTTTTAATAATTCCCTAGTGTAAAGTAACTGTTGTGTCAGCATAACTTTGCTGTGGTTCTTTAACATCCAGTTGTTTAGATACATGAAAATAGGAATCATTTGTTTTCTCAGAAACGCACATACTACCTGACTACTGCCATTAATTTGGTGAAAATTCTTGGAGCTGACCTGAGATCAAAAGGTAGAGCCTGATGTTGATAGCTTTTTCCTAGAACACTGAAGGGAGGAACTGTCTGTAATACTGGGGATATGGAAGTATGCATCCTTTAAGTCTAGTGTTACTGGCCACTACCTAATTTTTAGACTTTTTAGAATGGACCTTAGAGTTTCCATTTTGAAATGTTGCGGAACTACATATTGGTTTAGTGGTTTTAGATTTAAATAAAAGGAGAATGTGTCTATGGACCACAGATGCCCCCACTTGTAAATATGCATGAGTCAACTTCCACATACAGATGCAGGATTCATGTAGTTAAGACCGTTTTGTGATTATAAGCATTGTATATTTAGCAATTTTTCCATTTATAAAGGGGTATAACTCAAGAACAGTTAAAGTGACGCCACCCAATTTCAAACTTGATCTGTGTTTTGTGGTAATAAGTATTGTGTATAAGTTTCATAACATTTAGTTGAGGCAAACTTAAGTTAAAGAACAGAAACGAAAAATTCAGCAATTTTTGTTTATAATGGGGCATAACTCATGAAAGATAAAATTGACGCCACCTAATTTGGAACTTGATCTGTGTTTTGTGGTAATAAGCATCGTGTAAATGTTTTATAATATTTGGTTGAGGCAAACTAAAGTTAGAGAACGGAAACGAAAAAATTCAGCAGTTTTTATGTTTATAAAGGGGCATAACTCATGAACAGTAAAAGTGACGCCAATTTCGAACTTCATCTGTGTTTTGTGGTAACAAGCATCTATACTATTAAATTTGGAGACCAAAATTTTTAAGCTGGTTTGTCTCCGAGCCGACGATCGTCTGAGGTATTATATAATAATAAATAGTTAGTGTATGTAATGTACTTTATAACTTCATATAGTAATTGCTTTAAATAGCATAGCTTAATTAATTAAACCCCAAATAAAGTTCCGTAGCTGGTTCCTTACCATCAACGTTTTGTAAGCAGGCGGAAATGGTTTTGTATTCAATTTGTCTTGAATTTATTGACTCGGCCCACAGCCAACTCGCCCCACTCAAACTAATTATTACAACTTGCACTTTATCAAACTCGCACCACTCAAAAAAAAAAAATAACAAACATGAAGAAATGTGTTTAATCATTAGATTGTTTTCTTCTTCTCTTAGTAAATTCCTCCTTTTCTCGGAGCACCCCTGTCACACAGAGACAGAACTCGCACCACTCGAAAAAAAATAATACTACAAACTCGCACAACTGAAGAAATGTATTAAATCATCAGAGAGCACTGTGAAATGTTTAATCATCAGTGTTCTAGGTTGTCTTCTTCTCTGAGTTATTTCCTCCGTTCTACGAGCACCTGTGTAACACCGAGACAGAAGCTACTAATTGGACATTCAAACTCCTATGGAAGAAGAACTTACAAACTAATCAAAACTATCAACATAATGCATCAGTGCATGAAAACAGTTTAAGAAACACGAACCCAAGCTGTGTATCACCATAAACATTCCAAGTAGACTTCAAGCCGTGCTTGCGTGGGTTTATTCTAGTTGAGTATAAGTTTTATAACATTTGGATGAGAAAAACTAAAGTTAGAGAATGGAAACTGTTTATAAAGGGGCATAACTCATGAACGGTAAAATTGACACAACCCAATTTCAAGCTTGATCTGTGTTTTGTGGTAATAAGCATTCTGTATAAGTTTTATAACATTTGGTTGAGGCAAACTAAGTTAGAGAACGGAAACCAATTTTGGGGAGGTACGCGAAGGACAAGGGTAACACTTAATGCCCCCATCGCCTAGTGCAAGGGGGCATAAAAAGTCTCATACCTCCTTGGCGTTTTGGTACTAAAAATAATGTGGCTTTATAGCATATTTTTCTAACAAAGTATTTACCACTTCTACTATAGAAGATCTTTTGGTACCTTCTCTGGGTAAATTTTTATGAAATCTAACATTAAACAGTTTGTCCTGATTTGAATTACTTACTTGTCTTGAGTTTACCGCAGGCAAATAATTGTTTATTTTTTGTAATTTTCCTGGGAGAAATTCTTTCATAAAAAAGAACCTTGTTTTGTTGGCAAGGCACAAAAATCAGACAAAGTGCTAGTGTCAAGGCAATCACTAGAATCTTGTTTATCAGTCCTTGCATTTTTAACAGGTTTGCCATTAGAAAATTCTAGATGATTTTCGCTTTCTTGATCCTTTGTCAAATTTTTGCCTGCCAGGTACCAAAGAAGAACGATAAACATTCTGTGTTTCACAAATATTCTCAGCAGAGGAATGCAAAGTTTCAAAATATTTACCACCAAAGAGTTGAGCACCATTCAAGGCTACTGAAACCTACTGTTTTCAAGAAAATTTTTCTTCCGGTAATAACAGAATTAGCAATTATACGTGAAGTCATATCTGCCATAGACTTGAAACATGCTACTGAAGCTGAACATGCTTCTACTCTATCTTCTTCATACTCCACTTCATCAATATAGCTAGCTATCATAGATACATATGAAACACTTCTCAACAAATCCCTAGCTGAATTAATGTCCACTTTTTTAAAATCGGTATCCATTTCCCTGTGAAAGGAATAAAAATCAAAGCATCATTGATGTTGTGATCCAGCCATATTCATAGCTAGTCTGATATTCTTTCTGACCATACTTTTTTCTAAATTTTTTTCCCTTTTCATTTCCAACCTAACTTTTAAATTTCTATGTTATTGTCCAAAGGTAGGGAATTTCATAATATTGATACAAATATAGATATATATACTGATCTTTCAATTTTAGACTCAGATTTTATTTTTGACAAGAATGGAAAGGAAAATCATCAAACAAGTTATATATTCTTTATATGCCATTTATAATGACAGGCTTAATAATTTCCAGAAAGAGGCCTTATAAATGCACTATCTCAACAACAAAAATTAAAAAAAAAAACAAACTATTTTTTATCTAAATTGGTGTTAATTCTTCATTAAGATAAAGTACATTTCCTGTATTCGAATCTGAATGCACAAATACCTAATGCTGAGATATATCCAATTACTGTTAAATAGCAATATAAATGTAAAACAATCAAATAAATTTTATGGCAGAAAATGCTAAGGTAAGAGTTATGCAATTTTGTTTAATATTTCAACCAAATTTCTGATAATTGCAACTAATTAATTAGAACTTGATTATTGACTTATGTCAGATGATAATGGCACTGATTTTACAAGTAAAATAAAATTTGCTTGCATTTTTTATACATATTCAGTTAGGTCTGGGACTATTATACTAACGGGACTGGAAACTGTTACACCAATCAGTGTAATCATACTCAACATCACGGTCGTTAGAACGAGACTTTATACCTGCGCGAGATTTATCGATACGCCATATTGTTTTGACAGTGACAGCGTGTCTTGATCGTATAATCTTTGCTTTTATTTTTAATAGTTATTCGAAATGATAATCCTTAATGTAAACACGATTACTTTAATGATAAAAGATATCTCGATCTTTGACAGTTGTTATTAATCACCAAATCCCGGCTTAAGTGTAAAAAACGACATCTAAAGGTTGAATTTTTTTCAGGATGATCATAGCGTCGGGACGCTGGGAAAATAAGTATGATTCATAAAATTTCTTAAAACTGTTGATTGAAAAGAGATACGCGAGTTCGGTTTGTTGTAAATTCATATTTATAGGTTATAGGTTGGATTGGCCTATTTTTATTGTCACTTTTTAAAGTGAAAAGTGGAATATTAATCTCATTCTCATTACAAACGGAAACCACATGCAGGGTTCAAATAAATTATACTGTTCCTATAAAACTGCTTACTCCTATTTATATGTGCAATATTTGTATTAAAATCGGGGTGCTTTTTGCTTAGTAATGGTCTTCGGGTGGCATAAGCATATGACTTCGTGAAAATATGTTCAATAAGTTCCACAATCAGAACTACAAAAGTAGGCCCTTTCACTGCTATTGCTGCCATATTGAAATTTATGTGTAAACACAAAGTTTAGAAAAGTTCAAAACAATGTGGCTATATTTTTATTAGACCCCTGTTAACTTTTGTTATAGGGATTAATTATGAACTGAAATTGTCAACATTGGTTTTATTGCACATTTATTGTTTTTATTAGGATTAATTATGATCTGTTAACTTTCGGCAACACGTTGTTTTCTTAGCGGCCAAGTAAAGCGCCGGCATTTCGACTTTATTTGTTTTATTTTCAACACTAATATATTGACTACTTATTAATAATTTTCGTTAACAATAAGAAAAGATTTTCTTTCAAAACTACTTTTCCAAAACTTGTCAATTAGTGTGAAAACATTTATTTCAAGTAAATATATTTAATTTGTTAAAATAGTTTTATTATTCATATTGCATTTAATTTAAATTTCAAATCCACCAATTTTAACGGTATTCTATAAGCTGACTTGTTCGCCAAAATCAATTGTTTACCAAGGATTTGTATAGTTAACTATATTAACCACATGGCGAACGCTAATTAACCACGTGGCACGATAAGCTGTCAATCAAAACAAAAATCAATAATCCGCTATCGGGACAATGAAGTCTCAACAGATCGATCAGTTTCCAGTCCCGTTAGTATAATAGTCCCAGGTTAGGTGTGTAATAAATTGTGTCTATTCAATTATGTAACAGGTCATGAGATATTAACTGTTTGGAATTAAGCCTGGGATTGTTTCTAATTAATACTTATTTGAAAATCATGACAGTTAATAATCATTCTGACTCTTACTTGCCTTTGGAAAGAATTGGAGTAATACCATTTCAAAAAAGTGTGGGAATCAACTTAGATATATTAATACACATGTTGACCTACATTTCATTGAACAATAATTTACATAAGCACAAGATACTAATATAATATTTTCAAAATTCTTATCAACTGATTCAATTGATGTACAAATACTTTTTCAAATTGATTCATAAATAGTAAATCATCATAAATCTTGATTTAGAAAGGACTATATGCAAGTGTATATCTAAAATAAAGTCACTATTCGACCAATCTTTTCTTAATTTGAGGGCAAATAACATGTCAAAATTTTGCAGTTGATGATTAAAATGGTGTAGAAAGTTTCTGCAAGTCATAAAAACACATAATTAGTTTCATGATATGTCTTCAACTTAGTAGACTGCACCATCTTCAAAACCAGAGTGATCGCATAGATCCAGCATGGCTGAATCAAAAACCTTTTTATGGTCTACTAAGCCTTTTTTCTTACTGCCCACAGTAGAAGACAAACCCTCCTCTATACAGGCGGAAACCCAGTTGAAATTAAACAAAAGAAATGGAACTCTTTGTTAGAGAAGGTAAAAAAGGCCAAGTTGGTAAATTTGAATTGTTTACATCTGTTTCTATGGGCTTTAAAAGTTTAATGAAAGTGCCTAATTTAGGATTTTATGCATCTTATGTATGTGTTTTTACTTAAATTATGGTATGGAGCTTTGAGATATTTGTAAACTTTTAAATTATAGACAAATTTTCACAAAAAGTTGATTTTGGTAGGTGCAAATCATGTGGATCTTTTTGTGCATAAGCATAAATTCTGCCGAAAAAAATTCCAAAGAAAAATAATACATTGATCTTTTAAAAGCATTAATTTGCATCTCTGCCCCAAGCAACAGCTTTTTGGGAAAAAAATCCCCAAAATGGGCAATAATTTCATCGAAAAGAGAAAGTCGAATACACCTTTTTATGTTTAGACATGTATGAGTTGACTATTCTGTCTTGAAAAAGTATAACAGAAAAATATTTGATACATCATCTCGCTTCCATCCATGTCCAGTGCACGATGTTTATTCAATATTATCTACATTGCGGTATCTACAATGTTAACATGATGTCGTGTCAACATACATCGCAATGTATACAACTTTGAAAAGATATCAGGTTTACATTGTTTACATCTCGATGTTTACAATGTTAACACAATGTCGTGTCAACTTCGTTTACATGGTTTGAACCTTTATATATTGTTTACATCGTTGACATCGTTAACATCGCGATGTATACAATTTTTAAAAGATATCTTGTTTACATTGTTTACATCGTGATGTTTACAATGTTAACACGATGTCGTGATAACATCGTTTACATTGTTTGAACTCTTATATATTGTTTACATCATTGACATCCTTAACATCGCGATGTATACAATGTTGAAACGATATCGTGTTTATATAGCAAAATTTACAATGTTAACACAATATCGTGTCAACATAGTTTACATTGTCTCAACTCTTATATATTGTTAACATCCTTGACATCGTTAACATCGCTATGTTACAATGTTGAAAAGATCTCATGTTTATCACGATGTTTACATTGTTAACACGATGTCATGTCACCATCGTTTACATTGTTGACATTTTAACATCGTGATGTATACAATGTTGAAAAGATATCGTTTTACATTGTTTAAATTGCCATATTAACAATGTTAACACTATATTGTGTCATATAACATCATTTTTTGTTAGTATTTGTTGTTGTTAAAAAAAAATCATAAAAATGCAAAATGTACGCACCATCATATCTTACTAGCAAGTTTCATTATGTTTCAGACAGAAATCCATACCCTTTGAGAAATGCTATTCAAGGAAACCTCATACTCCCTAAACCAAAAACAGAATTGTTCAAAAAATTTTTATGTATTCTGGACCATTCTTGTGGAATAATCTGCTAATACCGTTAAGAAATATCACAAATGTTAATTCTTTCAAATACAAAATAACAGATCATTTATTGAAATCAACCTAGCTGTATAAAAAATATTGAAAACTGATTAGGTCATCACGTTTATTTTTTCATAACAATTTATCAAGTTGTATTGAACATTATTATCATACTTGTCTTTTTATTCTAATGTATGCAATGTATATGTTTGCATTTTGTTTGATTTTTTATGATGAGGGCCTCAGGGAAGATTAGTTATATAGCTAACTGTGTAACCCTCTTAAAATAAAGTATTGTTGTTGTTGTTGTTGTTGTACATGTAATCCACAAACTTTATTGAATAATATTAATGAATAAAAAAAACTTTTTTGTGAAGATGGAAAATTGGTTTCTAAAAGAATAACACAAAATATTAAGAAATAATTAACTTGTAATGAGTACATACACTACATGGTGAATGTGTAACAAAAACCTGATACTGGTAAAAATAATAGGAAGAGATAATTAGTAATGTGTAAGTATTGTCATTTAAATAGGCTACATGACTAACACTTTGATTTTTTTCTATTTCTTACAAGTCGGTCCATATTAAACATTTCAGAAAGCTGTTTTTTTATATAGTTGATGTCAGTTATATTATACTAATGTTACAATGAGACATAGCACTGCTTACAGATTTGTTTTAGTTAGTTAAAGTGTGTTCGTTACTGTAAAACTGAAATTATGGACAGGTTTTTACTATTTTATTTTGTAATAGTTTTAACGAAAATCTATATGATATACAAATTGGACATGTTGTTGCTATTTAAGGTAGATGATTGGTACATATTTCCTCAGATAGAATTTTCTTATACTTTGCCACATTGAATATTTTACTATGCTTTTTTTTTTTTTTTTAATATATTAAAAAGTATGGGTCACCGTGCTATTTTTCAAGCTACAAGTCGTTCAAAATTGCTGAGATTGTTCATGAAAAAACACATTTTCGTTTGCATGTGTGCTCTATGTGTGATTTGTTTATGCGTTTTTATTTGCCTTGTCCTTTGTATGTGCATGATCTAAAATCACATATGTCTGGAAACTCCCTTGATTTTCTTTTGTCTAGGGTTACCGGGCTCCAGGGAGAAAGCAGCTCTTGATGACATTGTCCTCAATTTCCAGTGTCACACTTATGCAGAGTCAACTAAAAAGACATATTTGACTTATTTAAAGTCTTATGTAGCTTTTTGTAAATTAATACAAATACCTTTAATTCCATTAACTAGGGATAATTTAGCTAGGTATATTGCACATTTATCCTGTCGCCTTCAATACAATTCTATATGTAATTATTTGTCTATTGTTAGAATTTTACATTTGGAGGCAAATCTGCCATCCCCCATTGACCATCACTATATCACTAATGTGCTGAAAGGTGCAAGGCGGGTTTTAGGCGATGCAAGGCAAGCAAAATTACCTATAACTCCAAAAATTTTGTTTCAAATTTTTGGCACTATTAATTTTAACAACATCAAAGATGTGATTTTTTGGGCAGCTTGCCTTGTTGCCTTCTTTTCCTTTTTCGGGAAATCTAATTTGTTAGTGCCATCTTTACAAGACTTTGATCCAAATAGGCATTTAGGCAGACAAAATATTCAATTTCACCCTGAAGGTGTTATATTACATCTTAATAAGACTAAAACTATTCAGTTCTCTGAAAGGTCATTGGAGGTACCATTACCGGCTATTAAAAATCTCCACTTTGTCCAGCTCAGGCCTTAATGTTAAGTTTTAAGCTAGTCCCATCTGGTATAGCCTCATGTCCTGCGTTTTTATTCAAAGAAGGTGGACAGATTGTTCCTCTAACTCACTCTAGCTTTCCTACAAGATTAAAAGATTTTTGAAGGAAATACAGCATGTCAACTGGTCAATTTACGCTCAATGAAACACATTGTTTTATTTGTGTATTGATAATTGCCAAAGATGTGATTATATCTATCTTCATTTAATGATTGTATAATCTATATAATCCATTCTATCATGAAATTAAAAAGATAAATATGAAAATAAATAATACGATATACCAGAATTAATAAAAACTTCTTTCTTCATTTTTAGTTTATCTGGTACTTGTTCCCATGTTGTTGGATTAATACATACAATTTCTCACTACCAGAATTTAAAGTTAAAAGAGGTACCATCAGAGCTATCGGCAACAAGTTTGCCGCAGCAATGGCACAAACCAAGGGGAGGAAAATAAAAGCTCAACCTGTAGTTTCAATGACCCTGGCAAATCCAACAACACCTTCTCAGAGAGAAAAGAAAACCAGTGTTGACAGAAATTCCATAGGTTGATTTACCAGGTTCATCAAAAAGTGCAATTTTAAAACTCAAAGAAGATGATGACATTCCACTGAGTTATTTATTGCAAGAAAATGCAACCACAATCGATACAAGGCTGGGCAAAGTTCAGACTGGGTCCTTACTGTATTTTCATGTAAGTAAAATATAATCAGAAGTTCAGACATATTTTAATTTCCTTTACCTGAAAATAAAATATACATTACATTTTGACAAGAGTGTCCTGAAAATTTGTTAATAAGGAAAATACAGTCAATATTTCATTAATGTTATAAAATAAAGTTCCTGGAATTCTTCTATTAACAATTTTGAAATTTTTTATTTGATTAATTGAACGTTCAATGTGAATTCTAAGAGCTGCAATTTTACGGGTAAGTGCAACAAATTGAACGTTCAATGTGAATTCTAAGAGCTGCAATTTTACGGGTAAGTGCAACAAATTGAACGTTCAATGTGAATTCTATGAGCTGCAATTTTACGGGTAAGTGCAACAAATTGAACGTTCAATGTGAATTCTATGAGCTGCAATTTTATGGGTAAGTGCAACAAATTGAACGTTCAACGTGAATTCTATGAGCTGCAATTTTATGGGTAAGTGCAACAAATTGAACGTTCAACGTGAATTCTATGAGCTGCAATTTTACGGGTAAGTGCAACATCACCAGAAGACATTTGTGTTGCAGTTGATGCAAAAGGTGGAATATTTAGTCTTAAATTTAATTCATCCAGCTCTTTTCTATACGAAATCCTTTGTCTGCCATTATCCCATCATTGTCTTGAAGATAAACCTGATCTTTTAGTTGCTGTAGCACTTTGTAAAATCCACTTTCCTTGCAAATTTCATTGTCTGAGATAGATCCAGAAAATAAATCTGATACAAATATGACAGAACCTCTTGGATCTGTAACCACCAAAGATTTCAATGTTTTTGAAGACTTGTAGTCTGAATAGCACTGACTCTGCGACTTGAGTGATGAAGGTTTTTCTGTTTTTAATTCTGTACAGTCTATAATTGCAAGGCATGTTGGAAACTCTTGTTTGTATTGTTGTGGCATATTCTGTATAATAGGGCCACAATTAAAAATATTTCAGTTTGCCCAAACCCGACCCATGATGACTGGGTGTGGGTAGGTAGGTAGGCAAATTCTTTTTTTTTTATCAGAATTTGCATGAAAATATTAAAACAGTATATCATTTTTTCCGTCAAACCTTTGTAGAGACAATCAAAAGCCATGAATTTGAGACCTCTATAAATTAGTCTACTATATAGAATTAAATCACTCAACATTGAATATCGATTAACTGCGTCTCTTACACGCTTTCTTTTAATCTTATTCACAATTACTTTCCAACGCAAAGACGACGAACATTAAGTTTTATATGATGACTGAGCGGACACAAAAAAAATTCTTCAAAAAAATGGCAAAAAAAGAATTTGATTCGCCGGTTTTTTTTGGGGGTTGTTCGCGTTTGGGCAAACATACAATATTTTTATTTTGGCCCAGTATTTAAGGTACATATAATGGATAACACTCTTGAATATTACACTAACACTTTGTGGTTTGATATGGAATCTGTATGCTAAGTCCTTTAAGTGAAGTCCATTTCTTAAATGACTGTTACACCTCAATATTAATTAAAAAGACAACATCAAGTTCAAATACAATATTTATATATTGCAAACATGTAACCAACTTTTCACATCGAGCAACAACCTTAAAACTGACCAGAATATACATTAAATCTGTCTTTTTCTTTGAATGTTAAACATATTAAAATAACCAGAAACTTTAAGTGTTCTTCAGTGGCAACTTTATGGGCATAGATAAATAGCACTAATTAATTGCGACAGTTCTATAGAGTTCATTCAGATGCTAAGAAAATATAACTATTTAACGGTTAACAAGTGTCACAGTCAAAGTTCTTGTAATGTCTATTACACAAATAATATTAAAATTAGCCTTTTAACAACGACACAACACTAAGAATAGCTGGTCAGTGAGGAGCAATGCTTTGACTCATTTCTGTTTGTTTATAATTTACTGGATTTATTCCTTCTGGAAATAAAAAGTTTACTAACATAATGAATCTTACAAATGTTAATCCAGTATAATACTCGAAAAATTTCTTTATATTTGAATTTGCCACTATTTCTGCTGAAAACTCTTTATTTTGCACAACTTGTTTGTGTTTCTTTGCTGGTGATCTTTTGCTCTTTAGTTTGAAATCCTGCTCAACACAACTTGCTAATTGCATCTTTAGATCTTCATTTTCCTTAATGAGGGAAAAGAAAATAGAAAAATTAGAAAAATTATTAAACATGAAAATTCTATTTTTTTTTTTCAGTTACAGCACTATGAAGAGTCACAATCAGCAGATGTCACAGCTTGTGGAAACACAAAATTTCCCATTAAAGTTACAAATATAATAGATGACTTGTATAAATGTTGTAATGAGTTCATACCAATAAGTATTGAAGAAGCCATGCAGGTAGAAAATGTTACTGTTTGCCAGTTTGACTGTATAGAGTGGTTCAATCAACGAAAGAAAAGAATAACAGCGTCACAATTTGCCAGAGTTTCTAAACGAAAAAAAACAAGTGAATGACAAATTTTTACAATCTTTGTTTGATCCAAAGAAATTTTCAGGTGCATCAACCTCATATGGAACTGCCAATGAAACTGTGGCAAAAGAACAATATACTGAAAAGTATAAGGACAACCATCTTCATGATTGTGGTTTAGTAGTCAATCCTGGATTTAGTTTTCTTGGTGCTACACCTGATGGCAAACTGTGCTCCAATGGTACAACAGGAATTGTAGAAATAAAATGTCCTTATGCTGTTAGAGACCTTAAAATTGAAGAGACAGTTGTCACAGCTAATTTTTGTTTGCAAAAAAATGGAGATATTTTAGTTTTGAACAAAGGACATGATTATTACTATTGGGTTCAAGGACAGATACTTACTTATAACTGGTGCACCTTTTTGTGAATTCATTGTATATACAAAATCAGATATGTCAGTGGTAAAGGTACTTCCAGACTACGAAATTCAAATGGAAATGTTAGGTAAAATATTTGAATTTTATAAAACACATGCCATGCCTTATCTTGAAAAAATCGAAAAGACTTGCCAAATTCATCAGTTTAAGTATCTTTGTCATTTTCATTACTAGACTGTATGATTGGATTAATACAAGTAACTTCTGGCACACTACAGGAGGGTTCTGCACTATTTTGTTCTAATTCAACATATTTTTTTTCCCTCGATTTTACTCTGGCTTCATATACCTGGCCACCAGTTGCTGGAAAAGGATCTGGATTCTTTTCTGATGGAAAACTGCCAACAAAGTGCTGAAAAAATAATGTTTATTCTGTTTATTATGAAAATAAAAGTAGATGATTAATAACTGGTTATCTATGAAGTTTGATTTACAAATAAGCTTATCAAATAAGTGTTGAGACTTAAGTTTTCCTATATTTGTTTTATTTATTAAATTACTCTATATCATTCAGATCCATCTATCATGTCTATCAGTTAATCAGGTTTTTTGATTGAGAACAGATATTAATTATGTAAATAATTGTTTACAAATATTAACAAAAATATTACATACCTTTGAACAAACCTATGTTTCTCTTGTTATTTTATTGACATTAAGTTGTTCCACAGGCCTCCCACATGCCTTATTCCATCTTAAACAAGCATCATAATTTGTCTTTGGTTTTGGAAATTGCAGGAAGAATACATTAATTATCTTCTCTGGATACCTTGCATCAGAATTACATGTCACCCATGAGCATCTTTTTACCATTTTTCTCAAAAATAAGTGGAAATCTTCTAACTGACCATGTGTTTATATCTAAAGCTTGTCCGAGGTTATGGCCGACACACGTGTTGTTATCATAACAATGATTCACGTGCATCTTGTAACTGATATGATTGGCTGATATATTTATCATAGATAAGAAACGGATTGGTGTTTTTCAAACCCTGACAGAAACCATCTTGAAATGAATGATGAAACGAGCAATCTGATTGGTCCATTTTTTTTATGACCTTTAATTACATCGACCAATCACATCTTTCGTTTTATTTCATTCATAGATAACAAAAGCTTGATAAATAATATAATAGGAACTTCGAAGGAATTCAAAAGTGCAGACATTTAAAAGTTTTGAGGGTCCAAACTTGGCCACTTTTGGCTAAATTTAACATATTCTTTTTAGACCTGACTTCCTGCAATGTATACTCAAATAAGATATCACATATTGCTAAGTATATCAAGATCAATAACAACATTTATCTCTAACCAAACAAACAAAAAGAATATAATGATTAATAATATTTACCTTTATATCATCAGAATCTTCCAAATTTACTAGGAGGTTTGTTATAAATCCTGGATATTTACGTTTTTCTTCTAGGTCAAAATTCCCGACAAACAATATTCCTGCGCATGTTGCCATTTGGCAAATGTAAACAACTTGTACTGAGAAATTTTCGGCGATGAAATATTTCATACAATTGTTCTTTGACATCTTAACCAAAAGCACAGGGGATAATAAACAATGTACGGATTTCTATTGAGCACTATTTCCTATGTGCAACGTCAATAATTTTATGTTGTTCGACGATCATTTATGGTTATTCTAGCCATATTTTTTGTATTCAAGAATTAAAACTATGAAAAAAGTGTCCAATTAGTTATAAATAACCTATTAGCCTGCTAAATAATAACAATGGCACCTATTTCAGAATTCGTTGGGGAAAAGGCAAATCTAGAGTGCTAGCATAAGGCAGCTTAACTGCCTAGAAATTACTGACTCACCATTAGTGGTTTTCCTTAAACTGACTTGGCAACCGCAAAACATGTTTAACCCTGCCACATTCTTTACTACGTGCCTTTCCCAAGTCAGGAGCCTGTAATTCAGTTGTTGTCTTTGTTGCTGTATATCATATTTTTTTTCCTTCATTACTTTGTACACAAATCAGGACGTAAGTTTTCTCATGTGAATTGTTTTACATTTGTCATTTTGAGGCCTTTTATAGCTTGCTTTAGGGTATGGGTTTTGCTCATTGTTAAAGGTTGTATGGTGACCTATAGTTGCTAACTTCTACATCATTTAGTCTCTGGTGGAGAATTATCTCATTGGCAATCATGCCACATCCTACTATTTTCATCTTTATCACAAACTTTTAACAGTTGTTGGTGTCACAGCCAATGCCAGAAACAGCCCCCTTAAGTCTTGCCTCAGGTACATTTTTAGATGAGACGAAAATTCCTGAAGTTATAAATTTAATTATCTAGAGAAAGAATCAACTTAAACTAAAAACATACCCTTAAACTTTGTCTAATAAGAATCCTTCCCAGATTAACAGAAACACCAAGATCGACTTTATAAATTCCTTTTGTTGCTTGACTTCCATATTCTGCCTGTAGGTCATCTTTCTGAATGTGAAGAGTTGGTAGAGTATTATCAAGAAGCTCCAAACTCAGCCATTCTTCAGATGAGTCATAATACCAATAAATTGCCCATTTGTACTTTATATTGGTCAGTGAACAGTTTGACTTGATGGCAGCAGCGATTTTGACATCTTCCACACTCTGGTATCTACATATAGATTCCAGTTTATCAGCCACTCCCGATATCATCAAGGTGATATTGCAATTCTGACCTGTACAGCTACACAGAAATGCTACATTAAAAGAAAAACAAGTAGTTAGAAATTTTACTGACCCCCAATCTTTTCCAAAACAAGGTGAGGTTAAATTATCTTTTTAAATTGTCAAACCTGGAAATCAAAAGTGTCCTCTACATAAATGATAAATTTGATTATTGATATCAAATTCACATTCTATATTTTGGCTTTTCAAGTTTGGTGAAGATATTTTTTGCATTTAAATGTAAACTGCAAAAAAAACTAAGTCCATTTATCAGTAAAACACAGGAAAATCAAACTACATATTTTCAAAATTTTACTCTGGATGTCTTCTGATCTTAAAAAAGCTTCTGTCCAAGTTTACTAAAATTCCATGAAGGTTTTACTAAATAAACTTTAACCATAGAATGAACCTGTTGGTGACAACAACCACTCTGTCTACAGAATGTAGGATAGCTATATCTTGCTTCCCCAACAAAATGTTGCAGGCTCAACAAAAGTGAAATATGTACCAATAATTTTCAGAGATATAATCAATTAAAATTTACGAAAATGATCTATAAATGTATAGAATGAACGTACAATGCATCGAAAAATACATTAAATATGCACTTTGAATTACATTTTCTTGAAATTCCACAGATTTGTTTTTTCAGGAATGCCAGGGTTTTGTACTTTGTTGGTGTACAGAAAGATTCAGGTCGGACGGTCGTGAAACCAAAAAAACCCAACTTTTTGTAATATTAAGTCAATGACCTATATGTAATACTATAGTCTGGGAAAACACCAGGGTCACAGCATCTGTTTACTATCGAATGTAAGTTCTTATCAGATCCTAACTGTTACTACTTTGATATGAGAACTGTTTCTAGATCAGCATCACTTTACACTTGACAAGTAAACATGTACAATGTATATAGTTTAGATTAGAATAAAACATATGTATATATTAAAAGAGTACATATTTGCCTCGCCAATATAACACTTTTTACAAGACGTTAAATAAAGAGCTGCGCCATGAGCATGATGAGCCCATGATACGCCCATAGCTTTTTCAACAAATATAAAAGTTCCATAATTCCTCAATGTCATATCAGAAATTTATAAAAAAAACTAAAGGGAGCATATTTCAATAGATATAAACTAGTCACTAAAGTTCCACAAAAACTGCTCAAAGCATTTTTGAGTTAATGTCCGAAAACTGGAAAATCCCCCCTTTTATATGATAAAATCCCATTACTCGGAAACATAAAATCTAAAATTAATAAAAATAGAAAGGGAGCTTACGTCAATAGATATAAACAATTTATCTTGTAAAATTCATCGGAAGGGGTTTCAGTGCATTTACAAACAGGACCTTAATTGTCATTTCACAATAAATGAAAATTTTTCAAAAGCTTTATATTGGTTTCTATGTATTTTCACATAACACGGTGAATATAATGAGCTTCAAGCAGGAAAGCATGTGAAAAAAATTGCTAACATGTTGCACGAAAATAAGTTGACAGGCCGCTAAGTAGACCTGTCGAATGTGAAAGACGGTATATTCATTGGTTTCGTCCTTTTTGCCACTAACTTCTCTTATCCAAATAAACAAACAAATGTTTTACAACCTTTGAAACTGGAAAATTCCAAATTGTGTGTAATCATCTTCTGTTAGGCGTTACTTTTTACTTGGTGTCTTTCCCATTTGGACAAGTCCATTTCATATATGGGGATGGGCAGCTTATCCAAAAATGGGTTGATATAAAATCTTACAGAATTATGACAAAAAAAGGAAAAGAAACTTATTTTAAAAGGATAATAACATAGGTTTTCGTTCCCTAAATTTATTTGTGTAAACAACATTTCAAGATCTGTTCATTTGTCTATTTTCAAAATTTTATTTTTCGCAAGATTATATTATGATTTTTACTTAGCACAACGAACGATGTGTTATCAGTTCTGTTTATGTTTAAATATGATACAATAAACTCATAATTTGATGTAAATGCTACTACACAGATATTTTGTATTGATATTTCAGGGAAAAATGAATTTGGTAGAGTAGTTGGCAGAAATACATGAAATAAGAAAAGAAGGAATTTCAAATCTTTTTTTTTTCTTTTCTGAAAATCAGAACTATAGGCTCTAAAGAGCCTGTGTCGCTCACCTGTATCTTCAACAATGGCCATTTTTAAGTAATAAACTGTTATCACAGAGATATGTCTCCCTTTTGTAATTTTGATAATGCAAATGTTGAAATTAAAATAGCAATACTTTAACATGTGACTTATTATAAGTCGTTCCCTTTAAACAAACCTAAACAAAAACATTAAACTTGTAAACTATGTAAAAGTTTCAAAGTCAATGAACCATGATGAGGGGGTGGGGCAATATAATCTCCATGGAAACGATACTTGCAAATGCCAATAAATTTGCATATAAAATATCATTGACTTAACATTAGCAGTTCATCTTAAACTGATCTAATCACAAACTAGTACATGTAAACTAAGTGAAAGTTTCAAAGTCAATAGACCATGACTGAGGGGGCGGGGCCAAATATTCTCCATGGAAATTTATGAGATGTGCTAATGCTTATACAACTGAAACCAATTAACATTGGCCTACCACTAATGGTTCCCCTTGAACTGACCTAGTCACAAACTAATACATGTAAACTTAGCAAAATTTTCGAAGTCAATAGACCATGACTAAGAGGGAGGAGCCAAATAATCTCCATGGAAATGAGATATGCCAATGCTTATACAACTGCATAACAAATATCACTGACCTACCACTAGTGGTTCCCCATAAACTGACCTAATCACAAACTAATACATGTAAACTAAGAATTTTCAAAGTCAATAGACCATGACTGAGGGGGCAGGGCCAAATAATCTTCATGGAATGAGATGTGCTAATGCTAATACAACTGCATACCAAACATCATTGACCTACCACTTGTGGTTCACCATAAACTAGACCTAATCACAAACTAATACATTGTTGACGCCGCCACCGCCGCCGGAAACAGCATACCTATGTCTCGCTTTTTGACTCCGTCAAGGCGAGACAAAAATCATCATTATCAGTGATTATAGGGGAATAACTTTATTAAGAGCTAAATGACAATTTCAGTCATGTTGACGTATTTGTAGATCTTGTCCTGCTGATCTTTTTTGCTCTTTAAAGATTCTTTCTACATTTGTATCTATTATACTATTCAACATAAAAGGCAAAAACTAAAAAAAAATGGTGAAAATCATCTTTAAAGGGCAATAACTCCAATTATGAGTCGACTGAAGATTTCAACAATGTGGCTCATTTGTAGATCTTGTATTGCTGATCATTTTGCAATCTAAAGTTTCTATCCATCTATTATAATTATCAAGATAATAGGCAAAAGTGCTAAAATTATGTTGTTATGATATTGTAACTATCATATTTATTTAGTTGGCCTAATTTGTTTTGTGTGGCCTATTATACATGTTTACATTGTGTACAAAATAAAATACATTGTGTTACAACTATGCAGTTTAGAAATCACTGGAACAATCATTGATACTAATGGAATGATTAGAACTTTCTATTTCACTTACATAATGTTTCCAGAATGATCATAATAAAAGATGCGTAATTTATATTTCTAGCGTTGTCTAGAAATTTCCGTTTGAGTATTTAAATGCAGACCCAAAAGTTAGTTGAATATATAGAGATTTAGACAGAAATATAGATAGACTTAGACATCGATAGACATCAACATTCTCAGCAGTTTGATTGACACTTTAATAATTTACAAACTACATCATACTAGATTGTGACCAATTGGATATAATATTCTGTGGATTCCGAGATTTCCTGATAAAGAAAAGATAAAAGATTGGACATATATTTTGACAGTTAAGTTGACATTTGTTTTATGTAATACTTCTTGTAAACTTGTGTATAATAAATCTTGTTAAATTTTATTATTGATTTGTGTCTTTTGTTGGCTACAATTAAAAGCCGATATTTCTGTTCATAACAGAAATTGGGGGCTCAAGTCCGGGATAACGTTAATATCTTATTAAAATTTTTTCAGTATTTTTATTAGAACTAGCCAACAAAATTCTACAATATGGCATTTGATGCCGGTAAATTTTTGAAAACGCCAGACCTGGAAGGGTTTGATAATTTAAAGAAAGAGGAATTAGTGTTGCTTGCTAAACATCTGAAATTAGACTTTAGAGTATCAATGAGAAAACAAATTATAAAAAATTGGTAATTGACAAATTAGTTGATGCAGAAATTTTAGGTGAAGAGGCTCTTGAACTTAAGGTCGAAAATATTGACGCTATCAAATTAAAAACACTTGAATTAGAACATGAACTTAAATTAAAAGAATTTGAAATGAAGGAAAGGTTAGAAATGGAGAAAAAAGAAAATGAAGATGAATTTAAACTAAAACAAGATGAATTGAAATTAAAACAGGCAGAACTTGAAATGAGGGAAAGGTTAGAGATTGAGAAAATGAAAATTGTAATGGCAAAAGAAGAAAGCAACACTAAATTCCAATCAAAATCAGAACATTTTAATTTTGATGCAGCAAAAACATACGTTTGGTTCCCAAATTTTGTGAAAAACAGTTGATAAATTTTTCCACAGTTTGAGAAAATTGCTCAAAATTTGAAATGGCAAGCCTTTTGGACTACAATGCTGCAAAGTGTTTTTGAGGGCAAGGCCGCTGAAATTTACTCAGCACTTTCATCAGAAAATAGTTCTGATTATGACACGGTTAAAAAGGAAGTTTTGAAAGCTAGTGCCAGAAGCATATAAACAGAAATTTAGGTCTTATAAAAAGTTTGATTCACAAACCTATGTTGAATTTGCTAGGGAAAAAGAAGATCTATTTGATAAATGGCTTACGTCAAAGAAAATAAATAAAAATTTTGATAATTTAAGACAATTGATGTTATTAGAAGAGTTCAAGCAGTGTGTTCATTTAGACTTGAAAACACATTTAGATGACAAAACTGTTGATATATTACAAGATGCAGCTGTTATTTCCGATAATTATACCCTTTCACATAAGAGAAGTTTCAAAGGTCAAAATTTTAATACTTCGAGTGGAAATTACAAGAATCAAAGCACTGAGCGTACAGATAGTAAGCCTGTTGCACAGAATAAGAGTCAGTCTAGTTATAATATGTCTAGTCCAAAATTTGATACTTTTGAGAAGAAGTCACTGACTTGTGCTTATTGTAAGAAGAATGGTCACCTGATGGCTGATTGTTTTAGACTCCAGAAGAAGAATGAAAGAGATAATAAGCCAAAGACCAGTGCTTGTACGACACCCGTTTACCCATACGTTGGAATGTCCTGCAGTCAGGCTTTTAAGTCCAGTTTTGTGATTACATGGAGGATTATATACCCTTTATGTCTGATGGGTTTGTTTCTATTGTTGATAATACTACTCCTCAGCCTATTAAGATTTTACGGGACACTGGAGCTTCTCAGTCTTTATTGTTAGAAGGTGTGTTGCCTTTGTCCGAGGAGACTTCTGTTTGTGCCTCCGTTTTGTTACAAGGTGTGGAGTTAGGTTGTATAGATGTTCCCCTCCATCGTATTTATCTGAAGTCAGATTTGATTACTGGACCAGTTGTTGTGGGTGTTCGTCCTAATCTCCCTGTTGAGGGTGTTTCATTATTGCTAGGAAATGATCTAGCTAGGAACAAAGTGGTTGCTGAACCAATTGTTACCAGTGAACCGGTGGTGGATGTTAAATCACCTAAAGATGATGCTGAACTGTATCCAGCTTGTTGTTACTAGGGCGATGGCTAGAAAACAACAAAATGAGGATTTGCAAGAAGACCCGTTTGATTACATGGACCTTTCTGACACCTTTCTAGCCGACATTGAAGGTCCCGGTAGCTCAGAGAAGGCCGTCATAAGACCACCTAGTATTAGCAAGAATGTAATTATGCCTTGGCCAGAGGTAAACAGCCATTCATTCGACTGAAGGAAATTTGTCGAAGAACAAAATAAAGACCCTGAGGTTCTTCAGCTCTGCAAGAGGGCTCAACCACAGGAGGAAGCAGACAAAGTGGCCGAATGCTATTACCATCAAGACGGTATTTTAATGAGAAAGTGGAGGCCCCCTGATGCTACCCCAGAGGAGGAATGGAGAGTGGTATACCAAGTGGTGGTGCCTAAAATCTATAGGCAAGACATTATTGGTCTTGCCCATGACACCCCCTTGGCTGGACACTTAGGCATTAGGAAGACTTGCCTTAAGATCTTACAGCATTTCTACTGGCCAAGACTAAGAAGTGATGTCGCAGAATACTGCAAATCATGCCATATATGCCAGGTTGTTGGTAAGCCTAACCAGAAAATACCACCAGCACCACTTCTGCCTATTCCAGCCTTTGAAGAACCTTTCAACCGAGTACTCATTGATTGCGTTGGACCTTTACCAAGACCAAGACCGAAATGCGATTTATTGACAATCATGTGTACCTCCACTGCTTTCCTGAGGCTATTCCGTTAAGGAATATCAAGACACCTACTATTGTCAAAGCTATGATCAAATTTTTCACGCTAGTAGGACTTCCAAAGTCTATACAGTCCGACCAGGGTTCAAATTTCATGTCAGGTTTATTTCAGCAAGTCGTGTACCAGTTAGGGATTGCTCAGTATAGGTCAAGTGCTTATCATCCAGAATCTCAAGGTGCCTTAGAACGTTTTCATCAAACATTGAAGAACATGATCTAAACTTTCTGTCTTCAATTTGACAGGGATTGGGATGATGGTGTTCACTTTTTACTTTTTGCGGTCCGAGAGGCTGTTCAAGAATCCCTTGGTTTTAGTTCCTTTGAGTTGGTATTTGGTCATACTGTAAGGGGACCTTTAAAATTGATAAAGGAAAAGTGGCTTACTGAACACACTGACTTAAATCTTCTAGACTATGTATCTAGATTTAAAGAGAAATTGTATACTGCTTGTCAAATTGCTCAGAACAATTTAAAAACTGTTCAGAGTAAGATGAAAATATGGTATGATAAAGATGCCAGGGACAGATTTTTTGAGCCTGGTGATAAGGTACTTGTATGTTTGCCAGTCCCTGGACATCCATTACAAGCTAAATATTGTGGTCCTTATACCATAGAGAGTAAAATCAATGATTTAACTTATATTGTAAAAACACCAGGTCGGCGTAAACAAAATAGAGTGTGTCACATTAATATGTTAAAACCATATTTTGAGCGTACTAATGAAGGTGAGAGTAAACCAGTTGCCACTTTAGCCATGGTTAAATTGGAGAACAATCATGACAAACCAGATATAATTGAACCACCTTTTAGTTCTAAAACTATGGAAGAGACAGTTAGATTGAAAAATTCAGAAATTTTGTCAAATTTAGATTCAAAACTTGCACATCTGTCTTTTGATCGTAGAGAAAATTAAAAGCTTTGGTATTTTCTTTTAAAATCTTTTTCCAGATGTGCCAAACAAAACCACTGCTGTTTGTCATGATGTCGATGTAGGTGATGCTTCTCCAATTAAGCAACATCCTTGCTCAATCTACTCAAACTTGAATTTATGAGACAAGAAATTAAATATATGCTTGACAATGATATTATTGAGCCGAGCAACAGTGAATGGAGCTCTCCTTGTCTGCTTGTGCCCAAACCAGATAAAACTTTTCGTTTCAGAACTGATTTTAGAAAAGTAAATTCTATTTCAAAATCTGATTCCTATCCGATTCCAAGGATAGACGATTGCATTGATAATATTGGAAAAGCAAAATTTGTGAGCAAATTTGATTTATTGAAGGGTTACTGGCAAGTCCCATTGACACAGAGAGCTCAAGAAATATCAGCTTTTGTCACACCAGATGGCTTATTTCAATATACTGTAATGCCGATTGGCATGAAAAGTGCTCCAGCTACATTTCAAAGAATGATCAATAATGTTATAGAAGATTTAGACTGTTGTTATGCTTATATTGATGATCTTATTATATGTAGTGATAGCTGGGAAGAGTATTTAACACATTTATATGATACTTTTGATAGATTGTCACAATCAAATTTGACTGTTAATCTTGGTAAAGGTGAATTTTGCCAGGCCACTGTTGATTATTTAGGGCATACAGTTGGCCAAGGTCAAGTGAAACCTATTACGGCTAAAGTGGATGCAATTACTAAATTTCCTCCTCCTACAAATAAAAAACAACTTATGAGATATTTAGGCATGATTGGATTTTACAGAAAATTTTGTTCAAATTTTGCTACTGTTGTTCAACCATTGACTCATCTTTTACGGAAAGATTCTAAATTCATCTGGAGTGAAAATTGTCAAAACGCTTTTGAAAATAGCAAATCACTTTTAATTAATAGTCCAGTTCTGATCACTCCAGACTTTGAAAAACAATTTAAACTTGCTGTTGATGCAAGCGATGTAGGAGTTGGAGCTGTTTTATATCAGGAAACAGATGATAATGTTGAAAAACCTATATCATATTTTTCTAAGAAATTAGATAAACAAAGTTACATCAGAAAAATTATTCAACTATTGAAAAAGAGTGTTTTGCACTGTTGTCTGCACTTCAACATTTTGATGTATATTTAAATCCCACTGTGCATCTTATTCTTGTTTATACTGATCATAATCCTCTCACCTTCATACATAAAATGAGAAACAAGAACCAGAGATTGACTAGGTGGAGTTTATTGTTACAGGAATATGATGTTATTGTAAAACATATTAAAGGTAAAGATAATGTAATAGCAGATGCATTATCTAGAACTTATTAAAACACTGTGTATAAACTATGTATTTTTGCACATATTATTCATGAAAAGTTTTTGTTACACTCAAACTTTTTTTAAGGGGGGAGGTGTTATGATATTGTAACTATCATATTTATTTAGTTGGCCTAATTTGTTTTGTGTGGCCTATTATACATGTTTACATTGTGTACAAAATGAAATACATTGTATGCAGTTTAGAAATCACTGGAACAATCATTGATACTAATGGAATGATTAGAACTTTCTATTTCACTTACATAACGTTTCTAGAATGATCATAATAAAAGATGCGTAATTTATATTTCTAGCGTTGTCTAGAAATTTCCGTTTGAGTATTTAAATGCAGACCCAAAAGTTAGTTGAATATATAGAGATTTAGACAGAAATATAGATAGACTTAGACATCGATAGACATCAACATTAACAGCAGTTGGATTGACACTTTTATTTACAAACTACATCATACTAGATTGTGACCAATTGGATATAATATTCTGTGGATTCCGAGAAGATTTCCGGATAAAGAAAAGATAAAAGATTGGACATATATTTTGACAGCTAAGTTGACATTTCTTTTTATGTAATACTTCTTGTAAACTTGCATGTGTATAATACATCTTGTTAAATTTTATTATTGATTTGTGTCTTTTGTTGGCTACAATTAAAAGTCGATATTTCTGTTCATAACAATGTATATAACAATCTGAGTTTTTTCACACTTGACTAGCTAATACAATTCACTTATGTTTTTTTTTTTTTTAGTGAATTTCATAATCATTATCTTTTTTGTCCAGGAAATAACTAGAAATTTTTATCCATAGCACATCCCCCCAAAAAGCTAAGCCTCATTTTTTTGTTATTTCCCCTAAAGAAAACCCTCCTTAGAATGTTTGCTTTATCAGGATTGTTACCCCAGGAATGATTACACTAGTGATTTACTAGTGTAATCATTCCTGGGGCAAAATCACTAGTGTAATAATTCCTGATTTTTTTTACAGAAGATTCCAACGAGTGTGTAGATAAAGATAGAATCTTTGGTTAGCTTCCTTGCTAGCTCAACCATGAAATCATTATTAGGTAAGGTACATCCAGCCTTTGGGTGGAGTCAATAGTTAAGCAGAAACCCAATCAGTATTAAGTGACAGAATATAAACATTGTAAAACTAGTTTTACAGGTCAGTTTTAAAATAAGTTTTCAGTCTAAATTTAAAATTTAGTGATAATAAATAAATTATACTCTAATTCACAAGCATGTTGTAGGTGTGTTTGATTTGCCAATTTTATTTTGATAAATGGTGAAAAGTTAACTGAAAGCTGAAATTCCTAATTATTTTTTCTTCGTCAGACATTATAAATAATAATATATTTTACTTGTCTGTTGAATTTGTAACATCAAGTTAATAAATTGTAGTTGGATATGATTGACAAGTGCTAACCGTATTCACTTTTACACATACACATATGTTTACAATACAGCCGGACAGGTAAAAAAGATTGGAAGGTGTCCAAAAGTACATAAGACCTGATCATTCAATATAGGTCAGATTAAATCTAAATGCAGTAGAGACATAAAAATTGTTCTTCATGGCTGTATTATTTATCTAAAACAAATAAGTAAGGTAATGTTTACGGACCAAGTGGATGTTCGTAAACTCTGCAATATTTTCAATTCCAAACTGCAGTTGTTTGCTGTTTTTTTTTTTTTCTCCGTTGCATTTTTAACTAAATAAAAGGTCCATAACGGCGTGCATGATATTAAGTAGTATGGTAATTTTTCTTTTCTGTGTGAATATAAAAGATTTTAGTTCTAATCAAAGAGCTGAAAGCTCTGAGGAAAAATGACGCCACTGTCTCTAATATTGTGATATTTTTTATGCAAGTCTTGATTTTCACATATCGTAATTATTTTAACATTGCAACATGTCTCGTAAGCATATAATTGATATTTGTATATGTGTGTGTGTGAAGTGAAGATGACAACTGGCTGTTTTTAGTACAAATGAATAGGTCAAGACTACCTGAATGATCTACAGTATTCAATGACTACTGGTTGTTTTTGTATAAATAAATAGGTCAAGACTCCGGAATGATCTACAATATCCAATGACTACTGGCTGTTCTTGTGTACTAATAAATAGGTCAAGACTATTTGAATGATCTACAATATCCAATGACTACTGGCTGTTCTTTTGTACATATAAATAAAGACTACCTGAATGATCTAAAGTATTCTAAGTAATGTGATTTTTTCTTGCAATTACATTTTCTAAATCAAGAATACAGACTACTAGTATCCTTTTCAAACCAAATGATTATGAAGAGCCTGTTGTAAGCAAGCTCTGATACCCAACATACTCATTAAATAAGTTATTAGCTATAGTGACCTAGTTATTTCTGTTACTTGAAGCAAATTATATTTCTGTAGATTTAGACAATAGTATAATATTTTTTTACTAGTTTTATTTCACCTTGAAGATTAGACAAATAGGGATACTCCTTTGATTTTTTATTTCATGTCAGTCAGGTCGCTTTATATGAAACTTGAAACTACTTCTCTGCCATATTGTTATTTTACAACAACTCTGCCCTTGACCATGTTGACCCATGTAATTGATATCCATTCTTTAACCATATCTGTCTCCATTTAAGTTAATGACATTGAACCATCATGGTATTAAACACAATTTCAATAGTGATAATGCTGTTCTCGTGGGTCACCATATATTCAACTTGGGTAGCACTCCAGTTATTGAAATTTGTGTCAGATTAGAAAATGATATACACATGTAGACCTTCAGGATTGGATCTTATAATTTAATACGGAGCCATAGTATGGGACCCCTACACGGTAACAAAAATAAACAAGCTTGAAAGGATACGTCAAGCGGCAAAATGTATCACCAGAGATTACAAGTCAAGAGAGGACGGACGGGATACGTCTCCAAAATGCTTACCAAACTGGAACTACAACATGATCTCCAGACAAGACGAACAAGGCGTTGAAGCCAGAAGTTAATATTTATGTAAAAAGTAGTTGAGGGGATGATTCCGCTATTGAACCATACTGTCATTCTATTATATTATTACATAAGTATTTCTGTATTGGCCTTGTTATTGGTCCGAGGCTTGGTGTATTGGCCTGAGGCGGCCGAATGCCAATACAGCTGGTCAAGACCAATAACAAGGCCAATACAGAAATACACGTAATAGTATCTTTATTAATTAACTATATACAGTGTCACAATATTTTTTTATTTCATTTCACAAGAGATAAACATTTTACCTTGAAGTGGAACTATCCAAATCTCAGTTTCTTTTTATAAGATGCAATATCTAATGATCTGGTGCCGTTTCCATGTATCTTCAGCCTTTTCTCATCTGATGAATTTTTCTACCCTTTCCAGTCACTATAAAGTGTTACAACTTAAATTTAGACACAACACATAAATAGTACTTGGAAAGGTACTGCCATTGCATGTGTAATGCAAATATAGTTTTAAAAAAATAATGTAAGAGTTGAAATTGATACAACTATCCATAAGCCAAATGACCAAAGAACGAAGATTTGCACAATTACAGAATGCATATGCCTGGTTTGGGTTTAAAAATAAAAGACCGTTTACAAAACATGAGAAGCGAAAGTAAACAGTAAAAATCGATTTGTACCATCGACATCGTGAAATTATGAGGTCGTCAAGAAATGAACTTTGTGATAATTTACTCGTTCCCCAAACCTGAAATAATTCCATCGTCTGCTTCAAAATGCTTTTAAATGAATGGGACCGTCTTTAGCCTAAACTATATGCCATACTGAACGTTTCAGCTTGTTTATGGTGAGTAAATAAAACTGTCTTACAAACAAATGTTTACTTGCAGTTTGAGTTTATCGTGACTTACGATCTAAAAACTAGAGACGTTTGAAATCCTTGGCGGATCAGAACTCGCCAATACAGAAAAAATCTATATTGGCCGAGTTGACACCTTATATTGCATAGGCAGTTTTCATCATATTAAGTACAATAACAGTGTTGTTAATTAATAATGATACAGTTACAGACTCTGCTGCTGTAACTTTGTAAACAAAGATTCATACGCACGCGTGGGTACAACCGTATTACTAATTTCCGATTATTAAAATCTTCGTAAATCTGGATAAAGACCAGTATCCATCCAATGGATATCAAAATGATTCAGATTATTTCTTTTTTTAATGATTGTAAAGTTGAAATGGCATGAAAGGCTGACATTATTTAGGAGAACTATTTTGTACAGCGATTGCTGATCATTGGAGTGTAAAAAGTCACACCATAACAAAACGGATCTATTTATACATACCGATTGTTTACGATTGTAAGACATGTGCATAAAAGTGAAAGCTCGAATAAATATGAAAAATATAACAAAGGGATAGCTCCAAATACCATTTAATAACAAAAACATATGGACAGGTCAAGATATTTTTTTGGTAAATAAAATAAAGTATGTAAACTGGTCCTGTCCGACTACAACACTTTGTTCGAGTGTAGCGTTATTAAGGTAGCACGGTAGTATTTGCATTCGAATTTAGGTTGCTCTTTGTGTACCCTACTTAAGTCAATGTATCTGAACAGTGTGATTGGACAAAAAATACAGTATCAACTGAACATACTTTCCCAAACTGAGGGATGAATCAGGTGTAGAAAAATATGAAATAATTTTACATACAGGTGAAAATGAATTTTCGAGAATTTTTTTAATTTTTGTATTCACTGCATGATAAAAGACCTAAAAGCACTAGTGGCCTTAGGTTTTTAAAAATAGCAAAAAAAGTAAACGGTCATGATACATATTCAAATTTATTTCTGATTAGTATAATGAAAGTACTTCAGTTAACTGTGTATGTAGAATTTTTCGCAGTGTTAGAAAGTGGTGAAAATCCTAAAAAGGCTATCATTATCCCTTATGGGCCAGGAAATACTACTGTGCCACCTTTAAGCAGATTCCAGTTAGTATGTAAAATAGTAAATATGAAACCGAGTGCAGAAGGCGGAGAAATATAAACGACTTCCGTAAGTTCTGGTCAATGGTATCGGAAACATGCCTCTGATAGCGTCATTTTCCAAAAACTATGCATATATATGAAGAAAAGACATCAAGAGTATAACAATGTTTTATGCGTGGGGAATACACCAAAAGACACTAATTAACTAAACTGCCTATTCACGGCGTAAATATTAAAAAAAAAAACGTTACTCCGCTTCTAATTTATTGATTTTATTGATTTTTTAATTCAATCAAAGACTTAAGAATTGAAATTTCATTTGCAAAGTAGTCTAGATAAACCTTTGTAAGAAATATACATATTATAAATAGTAAACATGCCATTGATATGAATTTTTTCATTGAATGATAAAATTGCGCTTTGCTCCTCCCAATTTTAAGGTAATAATCATTTAATGGTTGAGCTAGCAAGGAAGCTAACCAAAGATTCTACCTTTAGCTACACACTCGTTGGAATCGGCTGTAAATTATTGTAAACATTCCTGGGTTAATAAACACTAGTTAACTTTGTCAATTTTTTACATAAATTACCTATGCAAGTTTTAGTTTATTTAAATATCCCCAAAAACACCAAGCCCCATTTTTTATATATTTCCCCTTCAAGAAAACCCTCTTCAGAATCTTAAGGTGAGTGTTGGATATTTTACACTAGACCCAGATTAAAAACTTAGTGCATTTTTGTTGGTCGACATAAAACACTAGAAATTTTCATCCTTTGGATAAAGTACACTGGCGGAATCAAACCACCCTAAACTGCCACTGCAGGTAGAAAGTAGCGTTTTATATCCTGTATATATTAATTGTGTTATTTGTAAGGGTCTGGGTGGGGGTGTCCTTCATTTCTGTATTTTTTTATTTTTTATGCCATTTTTCTCTATTGTTTATACTTTTTGCCCATTATTTTCTATTATTCTGTAAACCCCATCCACACCCTCTTTAAACTTTTGATTATTTTATATAAATGCCATAACCATTTAATGTAAAATTTATGTTTGAGGCAATTGTGCAAATATTTTGTCCATATTTAGAACATGGTTCCCCCTTTTTGCTATGAATTATATTCATTCATGTGATTACAAATGTAATTCAAATTTGTTTAAAATGTTTGCTATTATATCAAACTTCACTAACACATCAGGAAACAAATCCATTCTATTCTCATATTTTTCGAGTTTCAGCATCCAACAGATGAAAAGGCGGGAAAACAAAACGCTGGTTATTCCCCTTTGCCAGAAAACGGTAGAGAATAGAAAATAATTTCTCTGGATAACATTTTTAACATGAGACAATGATTAATTCATGAGTTATTTTGCACGTCCACGCATTGTAAAATATTAATCTACCGGGTTTTTGGTTTTTGACAAACACGCACCTTGTTAACCTCGGTTAACCTTTTGTCATATGGTACTTTTTTAACCAATCACGTTTGTCTGTCTAATTTGAAGTTGCCAAAACACATGTAAATTTGTTCACTGTTCTTTTAAACTAAAGCACAATTTTCTTGCTGCTACTGTTGATAATGTCGCATTCCAAAGATATATTTTATTCAGACAAATATAAAGACGATGAATATGAATACAGGTGAGACCGCTACGAGGAAAAAGAACATGTCGAAACTTGTTTGTTTCATGGTTGTCGCGAAATTATTATTTCTTGTCCGTCATGTCAAATTATCTAAATATGTAATATACTATGTATGTAAAGAATTAACTGTAGAGATTTTATTTGCAAACTACTTGTAAGGAAAACGATACAGACATTTTATGAACGTCTAAGAGGGGTCAAATTTCCATTCAAGGGGTTGATAATTTGATTGGTGTGTGAAAAAAGGGGGGGTGGGGGGTGCTGGACAAAAGATTTTGTTTTGCGAAATTATTATCCATTTTCACCTGTTGCTAGTCTGGCTTATTAATTTCCTGTACTCCCACAGGGGTCAAAATTAACTTTATAAGGCCAGTAGCCAGCTGGGCTACTACCCGTAGGAAATTATAAGGCGTATTACGCCTAGAAATCTGGCATAAACCAGGTGTAAGTGGTAGTTACATGTCCAGATCTAGGCGTAATGGAGCAGGAAACGTAAATTTGTAGCACTTGCAGGCTTAGAAAAAAGTGGTAAACCTGGCGTAAATTAAAATAAGCAAGGCGTAAATTTTCCTATGGGCGTAAAACTGTTGGAAAGGCGTAAATCATAATACCCGTAATGTTTTGTTTAAAGGATCATGGGAAATTTATTCAAAATTTGGCTCTCTGGTATTAGCTTGCAAGTGTACGGCAGAAAGTGATTTTCCCCCCGATTAAAGTACTGATTTTCCTCGATTTTGTACTGATTTTTCATGATAAATTTTACACTATAGTTCTGTTATTTAATTTAAGAAGCTTGAACTTATCAATTGGTTAAAGATCATTTATTCTGTCTGGTCAGCAGTCATTAGTAAGTGATATCCTGAGGTGGGATTGCTTTGAAGTTACATCATGACCTTCCTTATTCTTTGTTTTGATGCTGTTGCAGCTGATTTGGGAAAAAACAAAATCTGTTTTAGTCTGCTTTTTAGAAAACTGGGAGTATAAATTAGATTGTTTTCATGAGATTTTTTTTGAATAAAATAACCTGAAAAATGTAAGTAGAAATTTGGACAAAATAAGCATTTAACCCCTTCGCCCCCAATCCCTCCTGTAGTCGTGATGGCGACCACTATTTTTTGATGGCCTGTATGACCCTCCATGCTTTTTTAGAACTACCCCAGCTTAACTGTCTTTACAGCAGGGACTTCAACCAAGCAATTCATGGTCCATAAACTCTTCTCAGATGTTTGATTATGAAAATATGGCAACTTTAATGGCCTTTTTAGAGTTCAAAATCGGAAAAACTTTAAAAGTAGCCAAAATCAGGTGGGGGTGGGAGTCTTTTTATGGCCACTACGTTACTGGTATGGGTTGTAGGTATCAGACTATTATCATAAATACATGCATAGATGGTACAGGAACACAAGGAGGTATAATATGGCAAAAAGAAATGTGGTCTGTAAAATCTAGGTCACCGTTTTGTCAGAAATCGGTAAAAACGGACATTTAGCCATACTTGGCTAGCCAGTAATAATTCCCCAGCAAGATTCTCAAGTCACATTTACTTCCAGTCAGTATGGATAGACTGCTGTAACTGAAAGGTAACGACAAAGAAACACAGTTTAGTTAATGTTCACCTCTCAAGGTCGTATTAAAATCGAAAAATAGACTCAAAATGACCATTTTTCAGTAGGGGTGGGTTGAAACCCACCAGAAAATATACCACCTCCCACCCCACCCCCCACCCATGCCATGCGCCCCAAAATCTCAATACATAGTTTAATAGATCAGCATCAGTTACAGCATCAAGAGTCTACTAATTTGCATATAATTTGCATAAGTTTGCAAATTTTCGAAAATGCCTGATTTTCCAGAAATCTCTTGGTGTCGAATGAGTTTAATGGGGAAAAACTAGCAATTAAACTTGAGAGTTGGTGTACAGATTGTCCCCGATCAGCTTGTGTTGATTACAGATTTTCCCTGATACCTATACAGAGTGTCCCCGATTTGGAAAAAAAAATCCTTCAAAAATAAAGCTAATATGTGGATCTTCATTACACCTAGGCATGTGCTAACGAAAATAGTGGAATATATGAAAAATTTCCTGCAAACCTGTAATTCTACAATTTTATATATAAAATTGAATTAAGAGATTTTTTTGTGCATTGATATTTCATTGGTTGGTTCAGAAACTTTAAACCGGTTTCTTCTTGCTTGGGGTTCATAACTTACTGTTTGTATATTTCTGGATTCATAGTTTGGTGAATTTGATAAATTGTCTGAAATGGTTGGAGATTGTGATGATTTGCCTTTTTTGATAATCTTTTGTGGTGTATTTGTTCATAAGTTACAGTTATAATTTTTTCATCTTGTATTTTAATAAAAGTTTTTCCTTCTCTGTCAAGAAGTTCTGGAATGAATGCATGGTATGTTATCTTTCACCACCCTCTTCAAGTCTTCTCCAAATGACAAGTTTTTCAGATGGATGTGTCTTCTCAGGGTAGCTACTTTTTCTTCAAAGATGACATTTTTAGCTCACCTGGCCCAAAGGGCCAAGTGAGCTTTTCTCATCAGGCCTAAAAAAAATAATCTGTGTTTCCGGTAACATCATTTTTGAAAAATAGGGTCGGTAGGTCGGATTTTTTTTTTTTGACATTGTAAACGAAATCCAGAAAATTATCATGGTTTTTCCAAGTCCGGGTCCGTAATTAGTTTCAAATACCGGAAGTGCGGCCATTTGCAATGTTTTTGAAGCCCCTGCAGTGCAAATTTCTTTGATTTTAACCTATTTGGAATACCTTTTGACATAAATAAAATGTTTTACTGGCTTTCTGTGATAAATAGATAAATAATTATGTCGATTAACAGAAGATCCAATAAAAAAATTAGGGTCTGGACTAAAAAAACAGGGTCGGTTGGGTTACCGGAAACAGAGCTTTTTTTTCTCGGCCTCACTTGGCGTCCGTCGTCGTCGTTAGCTTTTTACAAAAATCTTCTCTGAAACCACTGGGCCAAATTTAACCAAACTTGGCCACAATCATCATTAGGGTATCTAGTATAAAAAAATGTGTCCGATGACCCTGCCAACCAACCAAGATGGCCACCATGGCTAAAAATAGAACATAGGGGTAAAATGTAGATTTTGGCTTATATCTCTGAAACCAAAGCATTTAGAGTAAATCTGACATAGGGTAAAATTGATTATCAGGTCAAGATCTATCTGCCCTGAAATTTTCAGACAAATCTGACAACCTGTTGTTGGGTTGCTGCCCCTGAATTGGTAATTTTAAGGAAATTTTGCCGTTTTTGGTTATCTTGAATATTATTATAGATAGAGATAAACTGTAAACAGCAATAATGTTCAGCAAAGTAAGATCTACAAATAAGTCCCCCTTGACCAAAATTGTCAGTCGACCCCTTTAGGAGTTATTGCCCTTTATAGTCCATTTTTAACGATTTTTCGTAACTTTTTTGTAATCTTCTACAAAAATCTTCTTCTCTGAAACTACTGAGACAAATTTAGCCATACTTGGCCATAATCATTATAAGGGTATCTAGTTTAAAAAATTTGTCTGATGACCCTGGGCCAACATTAAAAATATCTTTGTTTCCCCTCCCCCGACTGAGGTTGTCAGGGTATGGGTAGGTACATGTAGGTAGGCAAATTATTTTATTTTATTTCTTGATATGGTTTTTCTATATTGAATTTGTACAAAATTCAACAGGTAAGGCTCAAGTCAAGAAAAGTGGGGTATTCCCTGTATTCAGTGTACACCCCAGTTTTCTGGTGTTAAAAACAATATACAGGGACCTCCTTTTTTCCTATTCATTTTATGGTATAAAATCAACAAAAGCGCACATTCTACATGTGATAACAATGTTTAATGATAGCAAGTGTTTTATTAGTTAAGAATCAAGCTTATTTCAAGTCTAATTTGATGCATAACTCACAACAAAACAATTCCTTTGTTCATCAATTCATACCTTGATCATCAATTATGAGATGACAAAAAGATATGTTATTTACTTGGGAATTAAAATTCAATGAATAAAAATTTTCAATAGAAGTGAACATAATTCAGGTATGTTCAGTTACACCTGGAGCATGCAGCTTGGTCAATTGATTCCTAAACAAAAGATTTGTATGTGTTTGAGTTCTAGAAAAAAACAAGGCTTCACTTATTCATGTTTTGTTGTTCCTAGAATACTTTAAGTATTTACAAATTCAACTGATGCAGTTATAACGTTAAAACGTGCCCTTTTGTAAATTTCATGCCATAAATTGAAAAATGAAATCACATTTAAACTTTTTTTTTTTTTACACCAGAAATCAGGGACGTTCCCTGAAAGCAGGGAATACATGTATCCCACATTCCTGACTTGTGCCCAACCTGTTCGAAGACAAAGTAGATAGATTTCAAAGCACGATTCAGACCATTTTTACTCAAAGATTTTATCTTTTAAACAAGAACAGAGGTTAAAGACAAAGCAAATCAAGGTGCACTCAGTGGGTTGAAAGATGCTTCAGATTTTTATTTTCTTATAAGATCACCCTTGCACACAACACAAATCGTGTGGCAAGGCATTATGTTTGTTTTCCTTGATTCTGAATCATATAGACGCTTCAATGCAAAAATGCGTTGATTTAAAACGCTTGTTGACAACAGCATCGGAAAGGTATCACAAAAACCAACGCTCGTTGACTACAGCATCTGAAAGATATCACCAAAAACCAACATAGCAAAAAAAAATTTTTTGGACAAGAATGGCCAATAAAATTTTTCGAGTCGCGGTGGTTATTTTACCTGGTCAGTCGTGGGAGGGGAAACAAACAATATTTTATTTTTGGCCCTGCCTTCCAACCATCATGGCCGACTTGGTTAAAAATAGAACATGGGGGTAAAATGCAGTTTTTGGTTTATATCTCTGAAACTGAAGCATTTAGAGCAAATCTGATACACGGTGGCAAAAATGTTCATCAGATTTAGATTTATCTGCCCTGAAATTTTCAGACGAATCCAACAACAGTTTTTTGTTATTATCTTAGATATCATTATAATATCTAATACTATTAATTATGATTTTAACCTTATTTTACATAATTTCCAAAGCATCAGTAAATTAGGTGAGCGACACAGGCTCTTGAGAATCTCTAGTTAGAAAGCTATTAACGCTATGTTGATATTTTCTCGCAAGTAACAGTTAAAAATAAAACTTGGAATAAACCTTTTTCCTTATGGTATTATGAGATAAAATCTGGGAAAATCTGGGACAATCTGTACACTGATAGTGGACAATCAGTACACTGCATCAGAAATTGAAATCATATTTTTTTTTTAGTATTTTCCTAACCTCCTTAAAAAAGTACTTTCAGCTCTAAGTCATGTAAGTTTACTTAATTTGCACATTTGAATAAGTATTCTATAATTAGAGAAATAACATTTAGATATTTGAATAATATAAGAAAATCACTTCCCATGACCTCCTTGCTTTGGAAAAGTTTCTATTTTTAGGATTGGTCATCAAAATCCATATTGCCCATGGGAGGTCAATGATAAAAATGTATGAATGAAAAGGAAGGTTGCATAATTATTGACATAGATTTTCTTTAATTCATATATAATTACCCTTTTGATGTTCTCTACATAGGAAAATCGGGAAAAATCAGTAATCAATCGGAGAAAATCAGTACTGTAATAGGGGAAAATCAGTTTCTGCCGTACTCGGTTACAGGCAGTGATATGGCAGCTTGATATGTTCGTGGGAAATTTGCTTTATTGTGCTTTTTGGAAGAGTTTGAAATTGGAATTATGGAATCAAATTGATGAATGAAAATTGTGAAATGAAAGGAAAGTAGTATACATGGTAAATAATAATTATGTGAGTAACTAAGTTACGTAGTTTTATTTTTAACATTAATTTCAAATTCTGGAAACCCTCTTCCTTGGATAATAACATTCAATATTGACATTTGAATGTTTCACAAGTTAAGTTGCAGTATCTGAGTATTATCATTGAGTTTTTAGTTTGTAAAATGAGATTAATTTCCAAAACAACTTAGTCAAAATGCTAGTTTTATTTCAAGAAAAATTAATTGTCATAATTCTTATTTAAACTTAATTAAAACTTATTTGAGCCAATGTCTGTCTAATATGTATTTATTTATATAGCTTCTTCAATGGTTAATATTTCAAGTTTTATGTCAAACAATGAGAAATGTAAGCAACAGCACAAGTTTGTATCAAATACACAAAGTACACAGCTAGGATAATACACTGATTTAAATTAATTTTAGTATTATGTAACTTGTAAGGATATTATGCCTGTTTTATTTATTGACCAGGCGTCCTCATTTGCATATTACGCCTGGTTTCCTGTAGACCAGGCGTACTTTTTAATATTAGGCCTAATTTTACGCCTGGTTTCCGCCTCAGTTACGCTTGGTTTCCGCCTAGTTGATGCTTGGACATGCATTCCTTAAACACTGCAATGACGTCAGGATAAAGTATGATTTCTACGCCTGGTTTCCGTGTCATTTACAGGTGTCACATTTCGTACAGGAAGACTTAAAAATCAGTTAGCCCAGACAAAAAGTTAGTAGCCCACTTTACTTCACTATCACCAGTGAAGCCCGCAAAGCAGGCTGAACTTGCTAGGGGGTTTGGGGGCATGCCCCCCAAGAAAATTTTGAAATTTTAGACTCAAAATCCTGCATTCTGAGCATACCTGGAGGTGATTTAGATGCTTGGGAAAAAGTAAATTTTGTCTTATTTTTGTTGTTGACCAATGAAATTTAATAAAAAAAATCATTTACAAAATGGGAATCTTAATTCAATGCCCTGTGTACCAGTTTTTTTTACATATCTTTTTTTAAACTATATTAAAGAAGTCTCTGACCTTGAATGCATGAAGATGATAGATGAAATATTTAATTTTATTTATATAATAATCTAATTTATTAAATATCTTGGTCGATTTATTTTGTGTAACTACGTACATTTGTTAACAAATGACCCCCCTTTTTTCTCAAAAGACTTGTACATGTATTTCAAAAGCATTGTCATAAAATTAATATCTCCTCTGATTTTCTCTTTTTTGTAAACTGTTCAGTAAGTAGGAAACTATAAAACCATTTTGAACTAATGTTATTTATTTGTGGTCAACCTTCATTCTTTGGACACGTGGGCTTTGAAAAGGAACTACAAAAGGTACTGTTTTCCAGATTCTTAACAACATTATATATTATACTTTCTTTTATTTGACTGATATTATTTCATAACATGCTATTGTCATCTTCTCTGTCTTTCTTCGCTTTCTTGAAGCCAAAACCGAACAGGGTACATGTATTTGATCGCTTCATATAGTTAATGACCATCAGAACGTCTCTCTTGTTATCCTTGCAAACATACGATACTTTCAGACTTTAAATAGACGACCAATCAGTGACCTGAATTCACGTGAACTATATTTAGTCAAAGGTAAACACTGATTTTACATCCTTGTTTATCGCAACTGCGACAATACGACTCTCGAGACTTGCCTGCATACATTTTAAAAAGATTTTTTTTTCTTTTTGAATTTATATTTTTGTCAGTGAAGTAGCCGCCACTTGGAGCCATGGTTAACGGCGGATTTCCGTCAGTCGAGTACTTTTTTTCAATTTACCACCTGGGCTACCACAACTGAATAAAAATATCGCCTAGGTTAATTTTTTCCCTGTCCCAGTTAGATAATTCTCCCTCACCATGCTCATCCCAATTTCCTAAGTATTTAAAAGACGAAACTCTTATATAGATTTGGTTGCTTGCAGTAATTATCTGTATCTGTATGTATGCGTCATAGCTACCAATACTGACTTTTATGTGTATATAGATGGCCCATGCCTTATGTTAAGAAGTTTCCGTCTGTCATATGTCCTTTGTCCTTGACCTCATTTTCATTGTTCAGTGACTACTTCAAAAAAAAGTTAAGATTTTTTGTATTGTTAATTTCTCTCTTTTTAAGAAAAATAGGATAATTATATACATTTTTTTGTACCTCGACCTCATTTCATGGATCAGTGAACAAGGTAAAGTGTTTGTGTTCAAGTCCATATATCTCAGATACTATACAAGCAATAGGTCTACTATATTTGGTGTATGGAATGATTGCAATTGTAAGGTGCACATGTTCAACTGGCAGGTGTCCTCTCACCTTGACCTAATTTTCATGGTTCAGTGGTTAAAGTTAAATTTTTGTGTTTTGGTCTATTTTTCTAATACTGTATGCAATAGGTCAGCTATATTTGGTGTATGGAAATATTTTATGATGTTCATGTCAGTCTGGCAGGTTTAATTTGACCTTGACCTCATTTTCATGGTTCATTGCTCAATCATACCTGTCAACCTCTGAACCTGAAAATGCAGGTCATGACCAGCATTGAAGAAAAAAATGTCAGGTCATAACGCGTATGAACTTTTTCGGTCCAATTTTAGTGTCGAGAGTTTTTGTCGCAGAAAACTCGACATAGGGATAGTGATCCAGCGGCGGCTTTAGCTAACTTCTTAAAAGCTTTATATTTTAGAAGCTAGAAGACCTGAATGCTTCATACTTTGTATATAGATGCCTTATGGTATGAAGTTTCTGTCTGTCATATGTCCATTGTCCTTGACCTCATTTTCATGGTTCAGTGACTACTTGAAAAAAAGTCAACATTTTTTGTAATGTTTATTTCTTTCTTATTATGAGTAATAGGATAACTATATTTAGTATGTGCGTACCTTGCAAGTTCTTGATGCCCGTCAGACAATTTTCATTCGACCTCAACCTCATTTCTTGGATCAGTGAACAAGGTTAAGTTTTCGTGGTCAAGTCCATATATCAGATACTATAAGCAGTAGGTCTACTATATTTAGTATATGGAATGATTGTAAGGTGTACATGTCCAACTGGTAGGTGTCATCTGACCTTGACCTTATTTTCATGGTTCAGTGGTCAAAGTTAAGTTTTTGAGTTTTGGTCTTTTTTTCTAATACTATATGCAATAGGTCAACTTTATTTGGTGTATGGAAATATTTTATGATGTACATGTCAGTCTTGCAGGTTTTATTTGACCTTGACCTCATTTTCACAGTTCATTTCTCAGTGTTAAGTTTTTGTGTTTTGGTCTATTTTTCTTCAACTATAAGCAATAGCTCAACTATATTTGTTGTATGGAAGGATTGTAAGGTGTATATGCCTGTCTGGCAGGTATCATCTGACCTTGACCTCATTTTCATGGTTCATTGGTCAATGTTAAGTTTTCATGGTTAAGTTTGTTTCTTCGATACTATAAGCAATAGGTCAACTATATTTAATGCATACATTGATTGTAAGGTGTACATGTCTGTCTGGCATGGTTCATCTGACCTTGATCTGAAAAATAATCACTTTTGTATTTGTTAAGTATATAAATATCTTTCTAAAGTAATGCCCTTTTATTGTTTTATTCATACTAGTTTACTTCTTTTTATTAATGAATGTCATAAACACCAGCTACATGTATACATGTAATAGAAATCAATTATAGCTAAGGTGCTCCTATACACAGGAGGAAGATAAATAGATAGAAGTTAGTGTGTTTCCATTCAGTGTAATATCTAGAGCATATGGATTTGATTTAAAGCTTTTACATTTAAGTGATAACAAAATTATTCTCTCTAACAGAAATGTTTTAAAAGGTTCAGATTGTTTTAAACTGATTTTTACCAGTCAGGGGTACTACTTAAACAAGTGATTTCAGAATCACTTCCTCAAGTGATTTTTGCTGTGAAATATTAAAAATTTTCACACAGACTTTTTAAAATCACTGAAACAAGTAATTTTAGAAGTTAAAATGTAATCTCTTTAATAAGTGTTTATAACATTTTCTTGATATTTTTCCCACAAGCTTGATTTTTTTATTGGTAAAAAGACAACAATTTCATTGAAAAAACAACTATGTACATGCAGAAATTGTCTTTTGCTCGATAAGCCTGACACTTTTACAGTTTTTTTAAAATATGCAAAAACTTGAATAATTTGTAGATCAGGTCATAACCTTGAAGTAGATCATTCTAACTCTAAAGAAAACCAATCAGGTTACCTAATATTGTTGATCTTTGTCTGATAGTAAGAGTAGTTAAAGAATTTTTGATTACAGAAAAATTCCTAAGGGTACTTTTAAAAGCTTTAGAGCACTAACTTACTGCCCAAGCGCACTGGTGAAATTAATATACAAAGAAAAAGGGATAATTGATTTATGTAGGAAAATTATAGAAAAGATTGTGAAAATATGGAAAATCAATGAAATTAGCATTTGAAGATCAAAGAAAACACTAAAATCACTTAAATAGGTGATAACTGAATTTATCAAATCACTGAAATAAGTGATGATGAAATCACTGGTTTAAGTAGCACCCCTGACTGTTTACAGGATTGAGGATATTTGCAAACGTCAAATCTTTTAAACAGGACAAAGAATTGTATGTCAAGCTTGACTGGCTTCAACTTTCTGGGGTACAATTAACAAACAATCCTCCAATTGTTACTTTTCAATCAAATGTAATGTTTTGATAGCTGTCATTGGCATGGTAAATAGGCAAATTCTAATTTCAATTTTGTTTACCTTTTCAAAGGAAAAACGCTGAGAAAACCGAAAGTAGATTTGACTTCTAAATACCGGAAACAATACTGGTCAGAAATACTTGTGAAAACGGGTCATTTTCTGAAATCCCAGGTTATTTGAATACCTGGTGGGTATTTAAAAAATCCTGTGTGAAGGGGAAATTTCAGGTGTGACCCGCAGAATACGGGTCAGTTGACAGCTTTGCTCAATGTTAAGTTTTTGTGCTTTGGTCTGGTTTTCTTAAACTATAAGCAATAGGTCAATTATGTTTGGTGTATGGAATGATTGTAATGTTTATATATCTGTCTAGCAGGTATCATCTGACCTTGACCTCATTTTCATGGTTCATTGGTCAATGATAAGTTTTCGTAGTTAAGTTTGTTTCTTAGATATTTTATTTGATACATCAAGTACATTTGATCCATGGAATGATTGTAAAGTGTACATGTCTGTCTGGCAGGGTTCATCTGACTTTGACCTTATATTCATGGTTCATTGGTCAATATAAAGTTTTCATGGTTTAGTCTGTTTCTTGTATACTATAAGCAATAGATCAACTATATTCAATGTATGGAATGATTGTAAGGTGTACATGTATTTCTGGCTTGGTTTATCTGACTTTGACCTCATTTTCTTGGATCATGATAAGTTAATGTGATACTTAGGGTAAAACTTTATATTTAGGGCTATCAACATAAAATCAATACTAGTTAAGCAGGCGAGACATTTCAGCATGTGCACTCTTGTTAAATTATTGGAACCAGCTCCTCAACCACCTTGTACAAAAATATAAGTTTTTGGCTTGTGAGTCTATTCTTGTAGTTTAAGTTTGACAGACATGTCTGTTATGCATCCATCTTCTCTGGTCTTATAGTCGCCTGTTATGAATCTTGCTGCTTTCCTTTGTATTCTTTCTAGCTTGTTGGAACATTGTATCTGCTGCACTGTAGGGGTCTCATACTGTTGCTGCATATTCCATCATTGAGGGTACTAGTGAAACGTAGGCAGTTTTCTTACATTTCAGTGGACAGTACCTTGGGTTCCTTGTCAGAAAACCTAGGGTTGAGTTTGCCTTTTTTCAACATTTGTTATGTTTGTTGTCCACTTCAGATCTTCTGATATTTGAACTCCTAGGTATGGGTTGTTCCAGACTTGTTAGAGGATGTGTCCATATAGTGTATGAAATCTCTGGCTTTTGTTTTTAATGCTTAAAATGTAGCATTGTTTTGTATTAAATCGCACTCCCCTGTTGTTTATAGATATAAGAAGATGTGGTATGAGTGCCAATGAGACAACTCTCCATCCAAGTCAAAATTTATAAAAGTAAACCATTATAGGTCAAAGTACGGTCTTCAACACGAAGCCTTGGCTCACACCGAACAGCAAGCTATAAAGGGCCCCAAAAATTACTAGTGTAAAACCATTCAAACAGGAAAACCAACGGTCTAATCTATATAAAAAATGAGAAACGAGAAACACTTATGAACCACATCAACAAACGACAACTACTGAACATCAGATTCCTGACTTAGGACATGTGCAAACAAATGCAGCGGGTTTAAACGTTTTATTGGTACCAAACCTTCACCCTTTTTCCTGAAACAATAGTGTAACACCACAACATAGAAAGACACACTATAAAATATTTGCCCATTCATCTAGGTTTGTTAGATCTTCTTGTTGTCTTCTTCTGTTTTGGTGGTTCTACAGTAAACAGTTATCAGGGAACAGTCCTTCTGAAGATTTTACAGTTTCTGGGAGGTCATTTATGTGACGTAGGATGAGTAATGGACCTAGTACAGTTCCTTGGGTGACTCTTGAGTGTACTTCTACTTCTTCGGAATTATCTCGCTCTTCTACAACCTTCATCTTCCTGTGTCAGAAACATATTTAGCCAGTTGTTAATTTGTCTTCAATCCATATTCTCCCATTTTTGATAGTAATTTATTGTGCATTACTGTGTCAAAAGCTTTGGAGAAATCAAGGATTGCTAGGTCAATTTGTAGGCCTGCGTCGAATGTTTTAATAAAGTCATGTAGGGTGAGTGACTAGCAGTTGTGTTTCGCATGATTAACCAGATCTGAATCCACAATTGAGTGATGTTAATACTCTTTGCTTTTCAAGATGTTTTAAGATGTTCTTGCATATGATATGTTCTAGTAGTACTAGTAGTTTGCAAGGTACCGATGTCAATGAGACTGGTCTGTAATTTTGGGCAGAGTGTTTGTCTCCTTTTTTGAATACACAAGAAATATTTGCATTGAGCCAGTCTTCAGGTAGTATTCCAGTGTCTTGAAGTTACTAGGTATCTGTTTTCCTGGATTTGATTTTCTATTGTGAGTGGAGTTTTTTTTTTTGTCCCTCACACTATATCTTCTACAAGGTCCTTAATTGTCTTTTATGTAAAGGCATACATGTATGGTATTTCCAGGTTACCTAAGAGTATTAAATTGAATTATATTTTTCTTTATTATATTCAGTAAAATCAGGATTTGTTTTTACCATGGTGTTATATTTTTACAATGATGCTTTTTTTTAATAAATTATATAATAGAGCTGTAATCAAAATGTGTTGCCTTACAGTGCCATTTCATATCCCATGGTGTTATTTGAAAATACTAGAGAGAACACAATGCACCAGATAGATTAAACATATGAACAGAGTTTGCGTAGAGATTTTTTCAACCTAACATAGGATAACAGATATATTTATAGTCATTTGTATAAGGTCAGTTTCTATCAGACGCATCTCATATGTTTGTCTGTTTATTCTATAAAATTTTAAAAGGTGATCTGTTTTTTTCCAGACATGTAATGCTACCAAAAGAAATTGCTAAACTGGTGCCAAAGACACATTTAATGTCAGAAACAGAATGGAGAAGTTTAGGAGTTCAGCAGAGTGTAGGGTGGATTCACTATATGAGACATGATCCAGGTATTTTTGACAAATAAAAATGGAAAACAGCTGGTGAATGGCCCACAATGCTGTGTAATTTTAGTGTAAACAATATTTTATTATGAATTATACAAATTACAATAAATATTCACATTCACAAATAGGATTCAGAAACTAGCAACATTTTTGTATGTTAATCTGTCTCCTTGGGTAATTTTATTGTCCATGCTTTGAAGGGGACATAGATATATATTGGGCATCCATCCAGTCTTGTAAGTGTTCTCTAGCCAGATTTTTATACCACCGCAAAAAAATTTTGCAGTTATATTGGTATGACGTTGGCGTCGTCGTCATCCGAAGACACATTGGTTTTCGCACTCTAACTTTAGTTTAAGTGAATGGATCTCTATGAAATTTTACCATAAGGTTCAATACCACAAAAGGAAGGTTGGGATTGATTTTGGGGGTTATGGTACCAACAGTTAAGGAATTAGGGGCCAAAAATAAGCATTTTTGTAACTTCCAGACATAACTTTTGTGTTAGTGTATGGATCTCTCTGACATTGTACCACAAGGTTCCATATCACAAAGGGAATGCTGGGATTGATTTTGGGAGTAATTGCCTCAAAATTTTAGGAATTAGGGGCAAAAACAAGCATTTTCTAGTTTCATGACAATAACTTGTGTGTAAGTGTATGGATCTTTATGAAATTGTACTACAAGGTTCCATATCACAAAGGAAAGCTGGGTTTGAGTTTGGGGTAATTGCCCTAAATGTTTAGGAATTTGGGGCCAAAAGGGCCTAAAACAAGCATTTTTCTAGTTTCCAGACAATAACTTGCCAAATTTAACCAAACAATGGGTTGTTGGGTTGTTCAAGGGTATGGATCTTTCTGAAATTGTACTGCAAGGTACCATACCACAAAGGGAAGGCTGGGATTGAGTTTGGGGTAATGAATCATAAGGGGTTCAAACAATTTGGGGAGGGATTTTTTCCTGCCCTGAAATTTTTTTTCCAATGGGTTGTTTTTTCTTTTAAATATTCTATTTTAAATTGGTTATTTCTGATTTATATATAAAAGCAAGTAATAATGATATGGTTTGAATAGGTAATAGATTTTGGCTTGTAACTCTGAAACCAAAGTATTTAAAGCAAATCTTACAGGGATTAACTTGTTTATCAAGTAAATATCTATCTGCCCTCAAATTTTCAGATGAATTCGACAACTGGTTGTTGGGTTGCTGCCCTGAATTGGTAATTTTAAGGAAATTTTGCCGTTTTGGTTATTATCTTGAAAATTATTACAGATAGAGATAAACTGTAAACAGCAGCAATAATGTTCAGCAAAGTAAGATCTTCAAATAAGTCAACATGATCAAAATGGTCAGTTGACCCCTTAAGGAGTTATTGCCTCTAAAGTAATTTTTTTCCAATTTTTGTAAATTTTGTAATCTTTTACAAAATCTTCTCCTGAAACTACTGGACCAAATTCAACCAAACTTAGCCACAATCATTATTAGGGTATTTAGTTTAAAAAAGTGTGTAGTGACCCAGCCAACCAACCAAGATGGCTGCCATGGCTAAAAATAGAACATAGGGTAAAATGTAGATTTTGGCTTGTAACTCTGAAACCAAAGCATTTAAAGCAAATCTTACAGGGATTAACTTGTTTATCAAGTAAATATCTATCTGCCCTCAAATTTTCAGATGAATTCGACAACTGGTTGTTGGGTTGCTGCCCTGAATTGGTAATTTTAAGGAAATTTTGCCGCTTTTGGTTATTATCTTGAAAATTATTACAGATAGAGATAAACTGTAAACAGCAATAATGTTCAGCAAAGTAAGATCTTCAAATAAGTCAACATGACCAAAATGGTCAGTTGACCCCTTAAGGAGTTATTGCCCTTTATAGTCAATTTTAACAATTTTCATTAATTTGGTAAATTTTGGTAAGTTTTACAAAATGTTTTCCTTTTGTAATCTTCTTTTCTGAAACTGCAGTAGAAAATCAATATAGAAAACAATCTACTAATGAACTGGCAATAAAAATAATTGATAATTCTATAACATGAAAAAAACCACATTAATACCTGATGATGGTGTTTCTTTCTTTACATTGAAAATGATGTCACAACTATAATCCCGAACAATAGGTCGAATGTCAGATATGTTTCAGTACTTTGGCTTCATTTTCTACAGATTCCAAGTGCAAATGATGCTTGAATTCCTACACTAATTTATACAGACTTCATCCCTTTCACAGGTAATGCCTGCCTCATATTATATTTAAAACTTTACTAGAATATCAGAAATTTTGAGAGAAAATTAATCAACCATGCAAGATCTAAAACTTAATTAATATTGTTCAAATTATCAATTAACTATTAAAAAAAAATTCTCATTAACAAAATATAGTTCTTCATTTTATATTTTATCAGAAGTTTAGGAAAAAATTGAATTTAATAGTGTCCCTTGTTCTCATTTCCTGGGATAAATCCAATACAAATTAAAGTATTGGTATTGAATTAATATTTAAGAAATATTTCAAACCTTACCATTTTCTTCACAAGAATGAAGACCATATTGTCAGTGTCATGAGTATCAGTCATCATATTTGTCGTACTTTGTTGTTTAAAAGTTGAATACAAAAAGATCAACAAAGCAATTCAAAAACCACTTGAATTTTGCAACAACAAATGAGAGTTTTAACGACCTCAGCTGGCTATACAACCGTTGCACAATCAACTGAATTTTGCAGAAATCATTAATAGGAAAGATTGCCTTAAATGATAATTTTTATTACCTTTTGTTTTGTTTTTTTGGGGTTGCAACAACAAAACTTCACAACAAACTTTCTCATCACTTGCATTTCTCGTTAGATAAATTTTACAAAATTCTCCCTGAAACTACTGTCAAATTAAACCAAACTTGGTTTAAATCACCACTAGGATATCCAGGGACCACTGTGTATGATGACCCTGCCTGCCAACATGGCACACATAAATAAAACATAGGTTTCAAACGCACTTTTTAGTCTTATATCTCTGAAACTAAACGACAGTACAACAGTTGCACTTATCATGCATCAATTCTAAATAAAAATATCAGGTGAGCGACACAGGGTCCTTGGAGCCTCTAGTTCTAGTTTCCAGACAATAACTTGTGTTCAAGGGTATGGATCATTCTGAAATTGTACTGCAAGGTACCATACCACAAAGGGAAGGCTGGGATTGAGTTTAGGGGAAATGAATCATAAGGGGGTTCAAAAGATTTGGGGGAGGGAATCCGAGGGATTTTTTTTCCTTTTTTTCCTTTTTTTTTCTTTTAAATATTCCATTTTAAATTGGTTATTTCTGATTTATATATAAAAGCAAATAATAATGATATGGTTTGAATAGGTAAATTAAAAATTTTTAAGTTCTTAGACCACATTCATTCTGTGTCAGAAACCTATGCTGTGTCAAATATTTAATCACAATCCAATTCAGTGCTGTATCAAGCTTGATGTTGTGTCCATACTTGCCCCAACTGTTCAGGGTTTGACCTCTGCGGTCGTATCAAGCTGCGCCTAGCGGAGCATTTCATTATGAAATTTATATCATAGGTTTATATTAGCAATGTCTTGGGCAAGTTCAAAAATCTATGGCAAACAACTATTAGGAGTTATATATGCCTCTTGGAAATACAAAATCTGTAGGAATTTGCATTGTAAGCACTCTCAATATGAAAATCAGAAGATGTGGTATAGTTGCCAGTGAGACAACTCTCCACCAGAGACCAAATCACATAGAAGTTTACACTAAAGTTCACCATAAGACCTTCAACAATAAGCAAAACCCATAGCATAGTTATAAAAGGCCTTGAAATGACAAATGTAAAACAATTCAAAGAGAAAACTAACAGCCTGATTTATGTACAAAACGACGAACAAAAAACAAATATGATATACAGCAACAAACGACAACCACTGAATTACAAGCTCCTGACTTGGGACAGGCACATTCAGAATGTGGCAGGGTTAAACTAGATTGCTGGTGCCAAACCTTCCCCTTCAAGCCTACATTTCACACATGGTTTTATATCAGCAATGTCTCAGACAGGTGTGAAAACAGTGCTGATAAATTAATTTTACAGGATAATTGTCTCATAGAACAGTCAGGGATATAACTCTATAGGGTTATTACAGAAAATATCTTGCATGTGTTATTACAGATACTTTCATGAGTTGTCTACTCTTTAATCCTTAAATTTTCTAAATCTGTAGTAACATATGTTTGTTATTATTAAAATAAATCATAAATATTTTGATTTTTAGTGGACTCTTGAAACTTTGGCAGAAACTAAATGCATAGCCTTGATAACTAATTTTCGAATTAAATGAATACATTTTTCATTAACCATGGTAAATCAATGAGACAAGGCTTTTAAAGGATAAACTTAGCTGTAATTATAATTAACAGGGTTTATCTGATCTCTACCTAATTTCATAGATCAGTGATCAAGGTTAAGTTTTCTTGGTCAAATCCATATCTCAGATACTATAAGCAATCAACTATATTTGGTCACAAATTGGTGTATGGAATGAAAGTGAGGTTTACATGTCTGACTGACTGGTTTCATCTGACCTTGACCTCATTTTCATGCTTCATTAGTCAATAATTAGTTTTCTTGGTATTGTCTGTTTTTTAGATACTATAAGCAATCAACTATATTTGGTGTATGGAATGAAAGTGAGGTTTACATGTCTGACTGACTGGTTTCATCTGACCTTGACCTCATTTTCATGCTTCATTAGTCAATTATTAGTTTTCTTGGTATTGTCTGTTTCTTAGATACTATTAGCAATAGTTCAACTATATTTGGTGTATGGAATGGTTGCATGGTGTATATGTTGTCTGGCAGGGTTTTGTCTGACCTTAATCCCATTTTTATGATTCATTTGTCAATGTTCATTTTTTGTAATTAGGTGTGTCTCAGATATTGTGAACAAAAGGCTAAGTATATTTGGTGCATGGTATGATTGTAAGGTGTACATGTCAGGCTGGCAGGGTCATCTGACCTTGACCTTATTTACATGGACCATCAATAAGATTAAATTTATCATGTTTATGTGATTCTTGTACAGTCAGGGGTGCTACTTAAACCAGTGATTTCATCATCACTTATTTCAGTGATTTGATAAATTCAGTTATCACCTATTTAAGTGATTTTAGTGTTTTCTTTGATCTTCAAATGCTAATTTCATTGATTTTCCATATTTTCACAATCTTTTCTATAATTTTCCTACATAAATCAATTATCCCTTTTTCTTTGTATATTAATTTCACCAGTGCGCTTGGGCAGTAAGTTAGTGCGCTAAAGCTTTTAAAAGTACCCTTGGGAATTTTTCTGTAATCAAAAATTCTTTAACTACTCTTACTATCAGACAAAGATCAACAATATTAAGTAACCTGATTGGTTTTCTTTAGAGTTAGAATGATCTACTTCAAGGTTATGACCTGATCTACAAATTATTCAAGTTTTTGCATATTTTAAAAAAACTGTAAAAGTGTCAGGCTTATCGAGCAAAAGACAATTTCTGCATGTACATAGTTGTTTTTTCAATGGAATTGTTGTCTTTTTACCAATAAAAAAATCAAGCTTGTGGGAAAAATATCAAGAAAATGTTATAAACACTTATTAAAGTGATTACATTTTAACTTCTTAAATTACTTGTTTCAGTGATTTTAAAAAGTCTGTGTGAAAATTTTTAATATTTCACAGCCAAAATCACTTGAGGAAGTGATTCTGAAATCACTTGTTTAAGTAGTACCCCTGACTGTTGTAGTAAAATAAGTATATTCATATCAGGCCAATTAAAAGTAATTGATAGATTTTCATCCCTGCTCGCCCCGATTTTTTTTATTTTTAAAAATTTACGATTTCCGGATTTTGTTCATTTCCGTTGCCGGTAACAGCCAATAATTTAGTTTCATTCAAAACATCATTAAAACAGAGCAGTTGCTTGGAAACATGCATAGGATTTCCCATACTTTCATACTATTTCCACCTCTTTCAAAAAAATCTGCCCCCTATTCAATATGGCCGAACTAACCGTGAAGAGCCCTATTGCAAATATCGGTTTTAGTATTTCTTCAAGTAATTTAACCAAAATGATTAAGTCGACATATTCTGCTGCTCTATGATGACAACATTATCTTCCGAGAATAGAGATTGATTACGAGAAGGGCATGAAATATTTGGGTTACGAGTAATAGGCGGTGTCCAAGAACGCAAATCGCGATATGTCACAAATTTCTGTGATTAGAAAACCATGGATTTTTATTCAGTTTGTCATTTGAACACCTGAACGATTTAGTAAAACACGCCATTACAACTCACTACTTATACCCAACGGAAGTAGCGCACAGTGGGTCACCCTGATCAAATCGTGTGTTATATCGTATGCAAACAGATCACGACTTGCTAAGTACAATGACTTTGTGTCAGGATATTTGGACTGTGAATGATATCCAAAGCGCAATAATCGTGGAACACATTAGTGCGGTAGAAGCAGAAGTAGAACTGGAATAAAGAAATTGACACAACCAAAACGAACTGCGTGCGATTTATGTTAAATTAAACTATGGGTTATTGAGTACAAAAAGTCTGTCAACGTACAAAATGTATTATAACAAGCCCTTAGATTTATTCCTAGGCTGTTGGTTTTTTGTTGACAAACAGCAAACACCCTCTGTCCCTAGCCCCTCAATAGAGTCAATTAATTTCTTCTTTATTGGTTAAGTTCATGTTCTACATTGTAATTATATTTGCACCTTGCATAAATCTTAAAAGCATCAACCCTAGTATTTTTAACACAGTTTGAGTTTTCATTTCTCTCTGTACTCATAATACTTGTGTTGCATACCAACGCATATGCTTCTTTTTATGGGCACTATAAACCATAGCTTAAAAAGCAAAATAAATTTGGTATAGGCTAGGTAGTCTTAAAGAGACCTTTTCTCCACATTTTTGCTATTTACTAAGAATAGGTTTCTAAAGTGGCAATTACATGTAGAACCGTGGTTGCCAATCAGAAATATTTATTTAAGAATTTGAAAAATTATATCAGTATATACATGATAAAAGCTTAATAATATTACCCTTGAATATGAAGAACACGTCACAAAAGGGTTTTTAGGAAATAAAATTAAAAATAAAATCCCCCCATTTTTTTCAAAAATCTGGATGAAAATCTACTAATTAACTTTAGTTGGCCTTACAGACTTTCAACATAAATTCAATCATGATGAGTAAAGCAGGCAAGACATTTCAGCATATGCACTCTTGTTTTTCAGTACTTGCCCTTGGAGACATTAATTATATATGGGTAAAGTCAAAATAAATGGTCCAAATTTATTTTTTTTAGCCAAATTTCAACATTGTTTTAGTGCATTTTCTTTTGTTGTATCTTGATACATATACATTAAAGTTAACAAATCCAAAAGGATATAAAAAAGAATAAAGAAATAAAAAAGTTCTGAAACTTTATTGACATAAACCAATAAAACAAATTTAAATCAAGTATACCTTTTGGGAATATTATTTCAGACAAACACTATCAAATATTTATATTTCTTTTTACCCCAATTGATTGCAGAGATCCAAACATTACTTTTGATGGAAAGATTAATAATCTCATCTTTCATAATCATTTTTTTTAGTTTTGGCTATTTTTGTATCAATTCATTTAAAGTTGATTGAAAAGTTTTGATTAAAATTAATTCATCATTAGTTGATAAAAAAACTTCTCCATATTAAAATTAACCTTTTTCAAATTCACTGAGGACAAAAATTGATAGATAAATCTTTTAATAAAGAAGATATATCAAATAGAAAATACATCAAATTTCCCCTGTTTTTGTTGCACTCCTGACATATTATACACCAAACTAAAATACAGAAACTAGAACAAAATACTCATGATTTTTTTAATTTGTAATCATTGCTGGTTTATAAAGACCTAAATCTGTCATTTGAGATATTTATTTCTATTTTAACTTATGCATCTTGCACTCTTCAGATCATATTTAAATTGATTTTTCTGACACGTTATTATAAAATGAGGTTAAGTTACCAAACTATGAACTAAATTCTATTAAACTTCAGCAGAATTGCTGTTCGACAACAAAAAGAGATCTGCAATCTTCAAAGTTTTCTGAACTAATATTTTTTTTTTTAAATTAACCTATAAAACTTTATTTCTCCTATCTTGTTGCACTACTGACATTAAGTAAACATCCTGTCAATACAGTAGGTACAAGATCAAACAGCCCATGCTATCTATTCCAAGTGTATATCACTTTGAATTAACATTTAATTTCATTTAAACAATATTTTTGAACTATATCATACATATCACTTATTGTATACATAAGTTCACGTCTCATCATATCTGGCTACATTTTTTTAATGGCATCCATTGCAATGTTAAAATTGGCTGAATTTTGTGGCTTGATGTAGAATAATCCCAAAATATCTTTTGAAAATCGAAGTATTAAAAAATACGTTAAAAAGATGTCAAAATTGTCAGGAGTGCAACACTTTTCTGGACATTTTGAAATTATTCTTTTAAAGACACAGCAACTTGCAATTTGATGATATGTGCATAGATTCTTTTGTATATTACAACTATTATGTCTTAGTGATGATTTCAGCTACAAATGAAGCTTGTCCATTGAACAGTTTTGATACAGATGTGTTTTGAAAAAACTTGTGCCATGTCAGAAATGCAACACAAAATTAGTATTACTAAGGAGTAGAATGATTTTTGCTTAAATGTTTGATACCTTAACATTATTAAAAGTCAATCCTGTATTACACATACCTGATTTCTAGACTAAATAATTCAATTACCTTTTTATTGACATAAATAATGTGTGAGAGTCTACCGTAAATAAGTCCTTGTCATAGATGTCAGGAGTGCAACTTTGGACGTTTACAGACTCACACTAAAAAATACAAAAGCCAATATATGGTTTTCTCTCATTTTCAAAAGATACTATACTAGATACAAGATTGCACTCAAAGAGTAGCCTAATAGACTAGGAAATTTTCTTTTAGAACCATTTCTTTGATGTCAGGAGTGCAACAGTTTAAAATGACATTTTCTTGGACCTACAATTTAAGATAATCTCAGCTCCTAGTGACTTATTTGCATATAAACATGTTTTCTAACTATTTAGGTTACATGTATCAGTTATGATAAATTCTTAAACGAATGTTAAAGCAGGACTTTGATCCAAGAAACATTGTTTGTCACACACCATCAAAATTATCTGAATGATGAATTTTATACACGTTTGAATTTAGGAAGCTTATTGTTCATAAACTGTGTATTTTAGGAAATAACCATATTTCAATTTAAAAGTTTTATAATGGTTTCATATACTTATTAAATTATTATAACTATAATGACAAAGGGGTCATTGTTTCGGAAGTAGCGTTGATTGGATTTTCCTAAGGTAAAATAGTTGAACTTTACGCTATTATCTCTGTAATTAGTGGACCAAATTGCATCGGGTTTTTGCATTTTTATCAATTATTTGAACTTTTAGATAAGAATTACTTGTTATGTGCGTTTTAGTACCTCTTTAATATTTACCCTTTTATTTATGTAATTTATTAGATTTCATCTCATCTACATGAACGTTATTTGTTTACTTGTAACGGATGTTTTAATGTAGATATTTGTAGTACCCATGCGTGAATTTGGTATCGGGACAACTCGCCCTGTTTACATGTTCGCCTTGGTCTGTTCGTCCTGAGTTCTTTCGCCCGTATAGTACGTTCACCCTGTGTTCATTCTCTTCACTCTTATCTTACACAACGTTTTATAATACGTCCTTGCATTTATTAAAAAATATTGATATTAAGGGTATCGTTAAAAAAGCTCTAAAACACGATTTAGTGAAAATCATCTGTTCCTTATTTTGTTCCCAAGGTAAGACAATAGTGTTCAGCCAATCAAATTCTGTGTTTCTCATGATCAAATTAATAAGCCAATCAAAAACGTTTTCTCTGAAGATTATTCTAACATGCTAGATTTTGAACTTGTGTTGTTTTCATCTAGTACTTTAAAAAAATACTTTTAAATAATACAAGTGAAAACAACTCCGTTTCTACTTGGTGTTCCTAATTGGAAGGAAATAAGAAGAAGAAGAAGAAGTTGTAAAATCGTGAACATGGCATGTGAATTTTCATCTGCAAGGAGGTTCTTACACAGCTTAAGGATAAAAGCATGACTGATTGACCAAATTCAATGATGCAGTACTACCATAAAGATAATAAATAGTATTTTTCACTAATTTATTGACATTATACTTTTGTAACATATGTTATTTTTGTATTCAATTAAATCATTTAAAGCACAATGTACTATTCTTTTTCACAAAGACAAACAAACAGGTTGGGACCCCCACCCCACCCATTATGAGTGGTGTCACTTGAATGAGGGACTGTCCCTAAAAAAAGGGGTCATTTTACTGTTGAAAAAAAAAAAGAAAGAAAATTTTTAAGATTTTTAACTCAAAAGTGGGAAAATTCATTATTATATTTGGAACAACTTTTCTAAATGAGGGGTCAAATTAATAAAGAAGATATAAGTTTAGAAACATCACAAAATTCTTTTGACATGTTTTGACACTTTAATACTTGATAGATGCATAGTTCTTGGGGAAAAGTTTCATCAAATAATATGAATATAGAGGTGCTCATTTTTACAGTGGGTTGTAATGTTCTTCTAATGAGGGTGACACATCTTTGCATAATTCAAAATTGGAAATTTCAACAAGCATCTAATATTCTTACACAAGAAAATAAACCCTGGTCTGCTAGCTACATGTTCATCTTTTCTACTGATTTAAAACTTAAATCATGCAAACAGACTTAAGAAAAGGCATGTAAGCTCATCATACAAATATGACACTTTTCAAGACAATCCAGATCGTGCAAAATACTTCGCTAAAATTGTAACCTTTAAAATTGTTGTCACACACTAAAACCCCATGGGAAATTTCAAAAGTTGGCAGGTATGTAACAAGTCTTACTATTTTTATGCCCCATTTATGGGCATTATGTTTACTGGTCTGTCCGTCCGTCCTGCTTCAGGTTAAAGTTTATGGTCGTGGTAGTTTTAATGAAGTTGAAACCAATCAATTTGAAACTTAGTACACATGTGTTCCTTATGATATGATCTTTCTAATTTTACTGCCAAATTAAAGATTTTACCTAATTTTCACGGTCCACTGAACATAGAAAATGATTGTATAGATTGAAATCCATGTAAGCTCCTAGTGACTTATTTGCATATAAACATGTTTTCTAACTATTTAGGTTACATGTATGAGTTATAATAAATTCTTAAACGTAAATTTTAAAGCAGGACTTTGATCCAAGAAACATTGTTTGTCACGACACAAGCAAAATTATTTGAATGATGAATTTTATATAAGTTTGAATTTAGGAAGCTTATTGTTCATAAACTGTGTATTTCGATTAGGAAATAACCATATTTCAATTTAAAAGTTTTATAATGGTTTCATGTTATACTTATTAAATTATTATAACTATAATAACAAACAATTAATTTTGTTGAACTCCTGAAATGAATTTACCAAAAGAAGAAGTTATGTACAGATTTAATAATTTTAAATGAATGAAAGATGGGAAAGATAGTTGATGAAACTAAACTAACTTGAGAATAAAATCAGACAGACTAAGGGATCAAAACACACCATCAAAGTCAACATCGACTGTAACTTTGATGAGCAGAAAATTGAGAAAAACTCTGAAAGAAGATCCACCTCAAGAACACTAGACAAATAAAACCAAAGAAAGAACAAAAAAAAAAAAAAAAACAAAACAATGTAAAACTAAATTACAAAGACTTAGACCTGAAGACAAAACACAGATGGATAAAAATGGAAAAAAAACAGAGATTGGCAACAGAGAGAAGAAAATTTACACAAGCCAAAAATTGCAAACCCACAGAAAATGTCCAGTCAAGAAGCAAAAGTACAGGTGCAGATACACTATCTACAGAAATCAGAAAGAAGACAAAGTATAGGGAAATTCTTCCTGAACAACCCAACCTTGCCCTAAAACAATGGAATACATCATATCCACAGCTACACCAAGGTAGTTGTAAGAACTAATCAGTACTGATGGAAGTGTGCTAGAAATTGATGGGTGCTGAAGTGGAAACAAAGTTGAGAGACCCTTAATAGATCTGGAAACTTGAAAAGAAACTGGCAATTTCAAATAGAATAGAGGATACCTGCAAAAACTTAGACTTAAAACTAAGGGACTCTTTGAAAATGCCATTTTCTTTTATACATTTTCAGATCTTTAAGGGTTCCTCAACTTTGTTTATACTTCAACATGTTCAAGACTCATCAAATTCTTGCACACAGCTACCATCAGTTCACATTAACTCTTGACAACCACCTTGGTGTAGCTGTGAATATGATGTGCTCAATTGTTTTAGCCCAAGATTTGAGATGGTCTGGAAGATAATGTCTTATTCTTTGACTTCTCTTTCTCATTTCTCTAGGTATTGAAGTGCATCTGTACTTTTGCTATTTGACTGGACAATTTTCTGCTGTTTTGCAACTTTTTTTTTAGCTTGTGTCAATTTTCTTCTTCTCTTCTGTTGTCACTTTCTCTGTTTTTTGTTTTCATTTTCTCATGTGTTTTAATTCTGGTCTAAGTCTTATGAATTCTGTGTTACATTGTTTTGTTTTCTTTGTTCTTTCTTTGTTTATAATTGTTTAGTTTGTCCTTCAGATTTGGATTTTATTTCAGTGTTTTTCTCAATGTTCTACCTCAAAGTTGAAGTTGTTGACTTTGATGGTGTGTTTGTATGCACTTAGCCTGTAAGATTTTATTCTAAAGTTTAGTTTCACAACCATCTTTCCCATCTTTCATTCATTCAAAGGTTGGGTCTTAAAATTGAACTCAAATTGTGCAAAACAGCTTAGTATGAAAATTCATGTCAGGAGTGCAACAAAATTAATTGTTTGTCATAACAATTTTAATAATTTAATAAGTATTACATGAAACCATTATAAAGCTTTTAATTGAAACATGGTTATTTCCTAATCAAATGACAAAGTTTAAGACAATTAGCTTCCATAATTTGAAAATAATATGAAAATTTAGCATTCAAATATGTTTGCTTGTGACAAACAATAATTCTTGGATCAAAGTCCTGCTTTGAAATTTACCTTTCAGAATTTATTATAACTCATACATGTAACCTAAATAGTTAGAAAACATGTTTAGATGCAAATAAGTCACTAGAAGCTGAGATTATCTTAAAATGTAGGTCCAAGAAAATGTCATTTTAAAACTGTTGCACTCCTGACATCAAAGAAATGGTTCTAAAAGAAAATTCCTCGTCTTTCAGGCTACTCTTTGAGTGCTATTTTGTATCTAGTGTAGTATCTTTGAAAATAAAACAAAACCGTATATTGGCTTTAGTATTTTTCAGTGTGAGTCTTTAAACTTCCAAAGTTGCACTCCTGACACTTATAAGGAGGCCTTATTTACTAGACTCACATTATTTATATCAATAATCAGGTAAATGAACTATTTATTCTAGAAAGGACATATTTGTTTTACAGGAATGACTTTTGTTTATGTTTAGGTGTGAGTCATTTAAGCAAAAATCATTCTATTCCTTAGTAATACTAATTTTTGTGTTGCACTCCTGACATGGCACAACTTTTTTTCAAAACACATCTGTGCCAAACCGGTTCAATGGAAAAGCTTCATTCTGAGCTGAAATCATCGCCAAGATATATAAGTTGTAGAACAAATATGAATTTAAGGTATATTCCTCCATACACCAATTTGCTGTGTCTTGAAAAAAAAGTATTTTTTCAAAATGTCACAAAAAAGTGTTGCACTCCTGACAATTTTGACATCTTTTTTTAACGTTATTTTTTTAATACTTGAGATTTTCCAAAGATGTTTTGCAGGAATGTTCTACACATCAAGCCACATCATTTGAAATCAATTTATTCAATCAATTGATCAGCATGATTGATAAATATTGCTTTATATGCAAGGAACCATCTATTTTGACTTTGCCCATATAAGTAAAATAAAATGCTGTTCTGGGGGTCATGCCCCACCCCATATACATGTGTAATAAATCTTGTTATATCTCAAATATGACTCTGATTCCCACCCCAAAACCATTTGCATTCTCTACTGCCTTAATAAGTCCTTTCTAGTCCCATTATAGGTTTCTCCTGTGGAGACTTGCCCCACCCCATATTATATGTTCTAAATTGCCTTTATCAGACCTTTTTAGTCCATTTAGGTTTTGGCATTGGGACATCCACAACCCTTTCATATCATATGATATTAGCTACACAGTGTGCTAGTGACCTAATACGATATACAGGGTCAGTAAATTTCATATGGGGTGAGAGCGAAGCCCCATATGGAATTTACTGACCATTTATATATCGTATTACAGCACTAGCACACTGTGTAACGAATTTATCTTACCAACTACCTTAACTTGTGGAATTCAGACTAGTGACCTATTAAAGTGATCAAGTCTTCAGTATAAAGAATCTACTTTCAGTGGTGTATACAAATTCAAATGCCAACGGTAGCCTTTAATGTGTTTTCTGCATTTATTTTTAATCGCTTATTATCAATTTCTTCATCTGTTGTCTGGGCGAAACTTTTCATAATCTTCTTCAAGGTCATGTTGTTTTTATAAAGGGGCTTTATCTTAATACACGGTTAGAATCAGTGTTAAGTCACTTAACACTGCTACTAACAGTGTATTAAAATAAAACACACCCACTAACCCAGTATTAGATATACAGGGTCTCCACACCTGTTCGCTTTTAACCAATGTATTCCTTAAAATGTATAGGTCAGATAATGTTGAATATCTGGAAAACTGTTCCAATCCCCTACCCTAAACCCTGTATATTCTTTTAAAATTGTCAAGAAAAAACCTTTTTATATACTGCACCACGGGTTTTGTCATGAGAGTTGAGCCTCAGTTCTTTAAATTACTAGAGGGACTTCTATAAATGAAGGGGAGATATTAGTTTTAGTCAACTAAAGCAGTTGCACCTAGTTTATTAGTTTGTTTTCCATGATTTAGTGAGATACATTTTCAGGAATATATATATGACTACTATGTTAATGTTTTTCTTGGTTTTTTTCAGAGCCGCATATATTACTGTTTCGAAGACCAGTTACATAGAATTAACAGGAAACGAAGTTCCCTTTAAATGTATTCTAAAACAGTTGAGTCAGTGAGGAGAATAACAAATTGATCTGATGACTTTTACCCTTACTATACAACGTATTTGTATATTGTGTACTGAATTCAGTTCATTTCTATCACATTTGACTGTGAAAGGACACATTTTATCCATGGAGAAGAATAGTAAGAGTTCCATTACCATGATCTTTCAATACTGGTAAATACGAGGTAGAAGGGAGGCCAAGGATGTCCAGGAAGACTTCATTTTTCATCTGAAACAACAATTGTAATTTACTCTGAATCATGACATACACACCAAATTTCCTTGTAATACATATGATTCTTTTTTTTAAATCTGATAACATAATTTTGCCCTAAAAAATAAGTCAATAATTTCTCTTGCACAGGTTACTGTACACTTGAATTTTGTCAGATGAGAAGCTTTATATACTTTGTACTTTTCATTTATAGAAATGAATAATTTTTATACGCCCGTCAAAATTTTGACGGGACGTATTATGGTATACAAATGTTGTCTGTCCATCTGTCTGTCCAGCGTAAACATGTCGCACTGTAACTTGAGAACGACGTATCCAAATTTCATGAAACTGAAGATAGTTGTTTCTTATGATGGTCAGACGATCTGTATACTTTTTGGTGAAAATTAGATTAAAACTTTTTGAGTTACGGGACTTAGTAACTAAAACAGGTGTGTGTTTTTTTTCACGTATCTCAAAAACAATTTATGATTATTGCTTAAAACTGTACACACTTCCTAGTTATATTAATCTTAAGATCTGTATACTTTTTGGTAATGATTCAGAATTTCATTTTTGAGTTATTGAGTATTTTGTAAAAAAAGGGGAAGGGGTTTTTCACGTCGCGCCGTATCTCAAAAACGATTTATGATTATTGCTTAAAATTTTACAAACTTCTTAGTTATATTTATCTAAAGATCTGTATACTTTTTGGTTTTGATTCAAAATTTTATTTTTGAGATATTGATTTTTTTATTTTTTTTTAAAGGGGGGTTTTCACATGTCGCGCCGTATCTCAAAAACGATTTATGATTATTGCTTTAAATTTTACACACTTCTAAGTTATATTATTCTAAAGATCTGTATACTTTTTGGTTATGATTCAAAATTTTATTTTAGAGATATTGAGTTTTTTGTTAAAAAAAAAAGGGGGTTTTCGCATGTCAGGCCGTATGTCAGAAACTATTTATGATTATGGCATAAAAATTCACACACAAGACGACGGGCATATCATGCGCTCATGGCGCAGCTGTTTATTCAAATTTGAATGGAAAGAATTTTTGCTTTATTAAATTAAAGATGAACATGTAAAGGTCTTAAGGCTGTTGCAGCACAAAAATTATGCAAAAAATATTTATAAAACACATAATTATGAGGATGTCGACAATATTTCATTATGATATATCTGCCATGGACAGAAATTATCACTAGTTAATCAATTAGGGTCAAGTTATGTTGGTCCCAAAAATACAAAATACTATACTGTATAACTGTCACTATTAAATAGCAGTCTGTTTACAAACATTTCAAATACATAATTTAAAGAATGCTGTATACCAAAGATATACTTTTACACATATATACCATACTAGTCTTTTGTTACATTGTACCTTGAAGTGTTCATTTGCAATAGATGTATTTATATTGACCATAGTAAGCATAAATTGTGTAGGTACATTAAAATGTACAGCAAAAAAATCACTGTCATCCTTTAGTAAATCTTTTCAGATCTTTATACTTCATTTGACAAACTAAGTTACCAAACTTAAAACAATGTCTTCAACAGGTACCACGGTATGGAAGATCTACATCTTTTTTATTCATTTTTTATCATCCTGATGTCAAATATTTTTTGAATCATGAAACATGTTTTAGTACCAAATTGTTACCTATTTAATTAGCAGTTTTGAATTATTCATCACAATGTCCTATACTTTCAAGCATAATGACCAACTATGGCAGGCAACACTTATTTTCCTTTGAATTTTGTTACAAAGTACTTGCAGTATATTGGCGAAATGTTAATAAATATATCAAAAACATTATAATACTATAAATTCAGAAATTATTGAGAGGTTCTTATTCTTGTGAATAATGCAACTGAATGCATGTTTGATAAAATCATAATATTTAATCTAGCATTTTTGTCCATTCTTCAAAAATCACAATAATTTCTGAATTTACAATAAATAAGATGTATTGACCAATCATAGTGATTATGTGAAGCAAAGTTGTATGATGTTAGTGCTTTCACTGCTTGAGTTGTTTCTTGTATTCATACATACAAACCTAAATGTTGAACTCTGTTGATGATATTCTGTATTTTGATTAAAGTTTTGCACAAAGAATATGTGAAATGTGTATTATTTTAATGATGAAAATAATTGGTGCTTCACTGTTAAATATCAACATAGAAATATTTTATGTATTACTGGTATTTTATTTAGGTCCTGGTAATTGAATTTAGATGATAAATTTGGTATATATTTATAAATATCTGACCTTTAAAACTATACTGTCTTTATTATATTGAACTGTTTATCAGAAATAACTCTATCGTATTTATAGAAATTATTTTTTATAAAGTCTTGTCTTTTTGATTGGTTAGGTACCATTTTCGGTTTGGTCTCCCTCAGTATTCCATATATTTTTATAGAGGGCTAGTTCATTATCATTTTCAACATACCTAGGCTGCTTTCAGTGCTATTCTGTGAATTTAATGACTCAGGAAACAACAGTTTAGACATGGAAATAAGAGGTTGCCAAAAAAATAGCTGTTTTGGTTGAAGGTTTTTCTATAGCTTTTTATAATGACACCCAAGACTAGGAAGTTAGAAATCCAGAAGGGTTCAATACATGAAAAAGTATATTTACTTCATGTTTCAGAATATGAGTGCCATGAAATGGTACTTCTGGTACGTTAAAGGGCCTTGTTAAGTCACAGATTGTAAAAATTCTGAATTTTGGCACTTGATCAAATTCTCTATATAGTCAAGTGTAGCAAGGACTGTTTTCTCTCAGGATAGTACTTATGTGGTGAAATAACTCTGCAAATTCTGTGCAGGACAAAAAGAGCTGTACTAGCATCCAATTGACCTGAGAGTTAATTATTATTTATTTAATTAAAAGGTCAAGAAATGTACCTTTTCATCCAAAGTTGACAATCTTTACCATTATTTTAAATTGTATTCTTTGTGATGCTGGAGTTGTATGACATTTTCATAAAATTTGAATAAAAATTCAGTTAAAACAAAATTGATAAAAACTAATCTAATTAATAACAAAATATATTGAAATTCGTTGGAGAGATATGCACAAGGGGTGTCAAGTAGGTTGAATCACTGATGCAAATGTCCTTAAATTTCTAAATTACTTTGGTAGTGTCAACCATTTTGAAGATGTTTCGGCCACTGTCCTCCAGTTTTCTCGGTTCTCTTCAAACTACATGGTAAATCGTAAAATATTTATTATAATAATGTAAAGTATGTTCAATTTTGGAATTTCTACCCATTTAAAACCCCTGAAAAAGATGGTGTCTAGATAAATTTTGTTAAATTTAAATTTGGAATGGTTGGTTTCTTTGGACAATTGATGTAAAAATGTAATAGTTAACTTTGGTGTGTTTAAATAAAGAAAAAGCTGCTTATAGATTTTTTTCACATGCATTTCTTTGAAACTCGTGTCAGACAGTGCAACTTCTATCATATTTTATCTGTTTGATAAACCAATATATTTTTATATACCTGGTGATTTGGTAAAACATTTACATGTTAACATTGTGTATTTCTGTATGTTTCGTAAAATTTATCTTTCTTTTCAAACACATGGACTCACTCTGTTATTGTTTTGTATATACATATCTTTCGTTATAGCTGTCTTTTTGAACTTCCATGTTTGAAAATGTTAAATAAATTTTGTGAAATCTTTTATTGTTGCTTGTTATATCCACTCTCTAGTAGTGGGGGGTATAATGTATTTATATTGTCTGTCTGTTTGTCAGTTATCCAACAAACATGTTAGTTAAGCGTATACCCCACTCAAGGTTTGTGATCTATATTGCATTCACCTTGTCCATTTGTCTGTCCGTCTGTTCATCCAATAAATCCTTCTTTCACACTTTTCTCTTGTACTACTGATAAGATATATATTGTCAGCAGCTTGACAGTGATGAGTTGTAACATGCAGGCACTTTTTTGATCTGTCAGACACCTATTTTCTGTTTGCAAATTCTTTGAACAGTTCAGTATTTTGAATGAATAAAATTTTTATACATTTTTCTCTGATACTATTGAACTGCATCACTGCATATTTAATTAACAACTTGACAGTGATAAGTTATAACATGTGAGCATTTTCGGATCTGTCAAGACACCTACTTCAAGTTATCCAATCTATTTTAATTTAATATGTAGAATGAACTTAAAAAACATTTATGTCACACTTTTCTCAAGTATTACTTAAGAGAATGACTTCATATTTATTCTGCAGCTTTGCAGTGATCAGTTGCCGTCCGTCGTCCATCATCCGTCTTCGTCTGTTAACTTTTACAAAAATCTTCTCTGAAAATACTGAGCCAAATTTAACCAAAATTGGCCACAATCATCATTGGGGTAACTAGTTTAAAAAATGTGTCCGATGACTCCGCCTGCCAACCAAGATGGACGACATTGCTAAAAATAGAACAATGGGGTAAAATGCAAGTTTTGTCTATTATTTTGAAAACTGTATAAGTAGAGAAAATCTGACAGTAGCAGAAATGTTCAAAATGTTGAGCTCTACCAATTGTCCATATATGTCAAAACTGTCAGATGACTTCTTATTGGAGTTATTGCCCTTAAATGACAAATTTTACCATTTTTTTCTTCATTTTAGCCTTTTATCTTGAAAACTAAAATAGATAGAGAGAAACTTTTAATTGCAAAAATAATCAGCAAGAAAGTTCTACAAATAAGTCTTGTGATGGAAATAGTCACTCAAATCCTTATTAGAGTTATTGACCTTTGATGGCAATTTTTTGCGTTTTTGCCTTATATCTTACAAATTATAATAGGTAGATAGAAACTTAGATAAGCAAAAATGATCAGCAAGACAAGATCTACAAGTAAGAAATATGGAGGAAATCGTCCGACAACTCCTTATTTGAGTTATTGCCCTTTAATAATGATTTTTACCATTTTTTTTGCGTTTTGCCTGATATGATCAAAATTATAATAGATAAATCACAAAAATAATCAGCAAGGCAAGATCTACTTACAAGTCAAATTTTGCCTGTATAGTTAGTACACTGTCACTCTTTATAGGAGCAATTGCCCTTAGATTAGGATTTTTATACGACCGCAAAAAATTTTTGCTGTCGTATATTGGTATGACGTTGGCGTCGTCGTCCGAAGACACATTGGTTTCCTCACTCTAACTTTAGTTTAAGTGAATGGATCTCTAGGAAATTTTACCATAAGGTTCAATACCACAAAAGGAAGGTTGGGATTGATTTTGGGGGTTATGGTACCAACAGTTAAGGAATTAGGGGCCAAAAATAAGCATTTTGTAACTTCCAGACAATAACTTGTGTGTAAGTGTATGGATCTCTCTGACATAGTACCACAAGGTTCCATATCACAAAGGAATGCTAGGATTGATTTTGGGGTAATTGCCTCAAAATTTTAGGAATTAGGGGCCAAAAAGGGCAAAAATAAGCATTTTCTAGTTTCAGGACAATAACTTGTGTGTAAGTGTATGGATCTTTCTGAAATTGTACTACAAGGTTCCATATCACAAAGGAAAGCTGGAATTGAGTTTGGGGTAATTGCCTAAACATTTAAGAATTAGGGCCAAAAATAAGCATTTTCTAGTTTCCAGACAATAACTTGTGTTCAAGTGTATGGATCTCTCTGAAATTGTACTGCAAGGTACCATACCTCAAAGGAAGGCTGGGATTGAGTTTGGGGGATGAATCATAAGGGGTTCAAAAATTTTGGGGGATTTTTTTTTCTTTAAAATTTTCCATTTTAAGTTGGTTATTTCTGATTTATATTTAAAAGCAAATAATAATGATATGGCAGGAGATACACACCAAACAGGATGTGTAAATTATTATATAATAAGTATTGTGCAATAGCAAGAAATTTTCAATTGCACAGTATTGCGCAATAGCAAGAAATCTTCAATTGCACAGTATTGCGCAATAGCAAGAAATATCCAATAGCACAATATTGCACAACAGCAAGAAATTGTCAATTGTACAGTATTGTGCAATAGCAAGAAAAGTATTGTGCAATTGCAAGAAATATTCAACTGCACAGTATTGTGCAAAAGAAGATACTTTGTATAAATTGCTTATTTCTTGACCAATTTCAATGGGGTTTTATTCTTGAATTCTTGGGGTTCTTTAATATGCTGAATCTAACCTTGTATTAAGTTTTTGGATTTTGGGCCCTGTTTTAAATTGGTCCACATTGAGGTCCAAAGGGTCCAAAATTAAACTTTGTTTGATTTCATCAAAATTGAATTATTGGGGTTTTTGATATGCGAATCTAACCGTGTATTTAGATTCTTAATTTTGGTCCCGTTTTCAAATTGGTCTACATTAAGGTCCAAAGGGTCCAAAATTAAACTTAGTTTGATTTTAACAAAATTGAATTCTTGGGGTTCTTTGATATGCTGAATCTAACATGTATTTAGATTTTTGATTATGGGCCCAGATTTCAAGTTGGTCCAAATCGGGTCCAAAATTAAACTTTGTTTGATTTCAACAAAATTGAATATATGGGGTTCTTTGATATGCTGAATCTAACCATGTATTTAGATTTTGATTTTGGACCCGTTATCAACTTTGTCCACACTGAGGTCAAAAGGGTCCAAAATTAAACTTTGTTTGATTTCATCAAAATTGAACTCTTGGGGTTCTTTGATATGCTGAATCTAACCATGTATTTAGATTTTGGATATTGGACCATAATAGGTGAATGTCCAATTTAAAATTTTTAAGTTCTTAGACCACATTCATTCTGTGTCAGAAACCTATGCTGTGTCAAATATTTAATCACAATCCAAATTCAGAGCTGTATCAAGCTTGAATGTTGTGTCCATACTTGCCCCAACTGTTCAGGGTTCGACCTCTGCGGTCGTATCAAGCTGCGCCCTGCGGAGCATTTTATTTTAATTTGTGTCCTGAGCAAAAACTAATGCTTAGAATGACAATGCATGCAATCTTGTTTGACTTGTATAATCACAAGGAGAATCTTTTATCAGTAATCTTTATGATCTGATTATTGTTTGCCCTTTATACCAGTCACCTGTACCTTGTTGTTTAATTAGATGTACAATGTATATGCAAATTAATACATAATTGTTATACAGTAAATGAGTTATGAACAATTATGGTCCTTCATCCTGTAGATTAAGTTATTGATATTCTGGTAACTTGTCATTTTGTGAAGTTTTTCTTTGTGTCAATCTGATCAGTCAAGCCCTTTCTCTGGCTGCGACGAACATAATGCGAAACATAGGGATTACTATCCAGCAGCGAGGTTGTGTAAACTATTTGTATAAAGCTTCATATTTAAGAAGGTAGAAGACCTTGTAAGTAGATACCTTATGTTACACGTTTCTGTCTGTCATATGCCCATTGTCCTTGACCTTATTTTCATGGTTCAGCAACTGCTTGAAAAAAATGTGTAGTTATATTATGAGTAATAGGATAACTATATTTGGTATATGGAATACTTGCAACATCTACATTATAAAAATAAGATGTATGATTGCCAATGAGACAAATGACCACCAGAGACCAAATGACGTAGAAGTTAACAACTATAGGTCACCATAAGGCCTTTAGTTTTCTATGTTGTGTTTTGTGTTCTACTGTTTGTCTTTTCATCGTTTTTCGTTTTTGCCATGGCATTGTCAGTTTGTTTTCAATTTATGAATTTGAATATCCTGTTGGTATCTTACTCTTCTCTTCTCCTACAGGGTTCACCTGACCTCGACCTCATTTTAAGGATCAATTTAAAGTTTATGTGGTCAAGTCCATATCTAAGATACTATAAGCAATAGATCAGATGTAATTGGCATGAATGTAATGTTTGTCTGGCAGGATTTATCTTACCTTGACCTTTTTTCATGGTTCATTTGACTATTATGTAGTGTTTTAGTCTATTTCTCAGATACTATAAGCAATAGGGATACTTTGGTGTAAGGAATTATTGTAAGGTATACATGTCTTCCTGGCAGGGTTCATCTTACCTTGACCTCATTTTCATGGTTCATTGGTCAATAGTAAGTTTTATGATTATATCTTTTCTCTGGTACTGTAAGCATTAGATCAACGATATGTGGTGTATTGAATGATTGCGTTGTGTCTCGCAGGGCTCATATGACCTTGACCTCATTTTTGTGGTTTTTATTTGGTGTTGGTTTGATTGTGAGGTTTACACGCCTGTATGGTAGGGTTTGTTTGACCTTTATCTCAAATACATGGATCAATGGTAATGTTAAGTTTATGTGAAACCTTCATATCACAAACTTAATATAAGTTCAATCATGATAAGTAAAGCAGGTGAGACATTTCAGCGTGTGCACACTTGTAAAGCAGGTGAGACATTTCAGCGTGTGCAGTCTTGTAAAGCAGGTGAGACATTTCATCGTGTACACTCTTGTAAAGCAGGTGAGACATTTCAGCGTGTGCACTCTTGTTAAGCAGGTGAAACATTTCAGTGTGTACACTCTTGTAAAGTAGGTAAGACATTTCAGCATGTGCACTCTTGTTGGCCAATATATCGAAAATAATTAATCGGAGCTAGGAAAAAAATATCAGAACTTCACTGTCTACCATCCAACTGAAATATTGTCATTTTGCAGAAATTATTTAAGACCCGAATAGTTGTTACCCTTAAAATGCTCTTCTTTGCTGTTTTGGCTCATATCTTATAAATATACCATGAGAGCTAATGTAAATTGCAAAATGATCAGTGCATGAAGATCTACCGAAATCCTTATTGAACCGAAAGTCAGTGAGTCTTATTGCCCTTGAAGCAAAAGGGTTTTAATGAGGATGCAAACAAACAATTTAGGAATGTTTTTACATGTGTTACTGCTTCTGAAATGACATTGGATTTGCTGTAGTTTTGGCAATGATTTTTTAAGAATGGTTCGCATCAATTACTTCTCAACACATCTGTCAAACGTCAAAGTTAGCTGCACTAGCTTTACAATAAACACCGAGAACAAATGCATTTAAATTTTGCATTTCAAATTGCGAAACTATTATTAATTACATAAAATTGAGAATGGAAATGGGGAATATGTCAAAGAGACAACAACCCGGCCAAAGAGCAGACAACAGCCGAAGGCCACCAAAACAACATTGTCCACACAGCTACCTTGCCATCAACACCGAATTCCACACTCAACACTGAGAGATAACCACAGAAAATCCCGATTTACATACTGGCTGCATGTGGTCAAACTAGTTTTGAGAGTTCAATCATCTCTCCTTTTTAATCGGAATATTCTTGCAGAAAAACTTTAATTACAAAGATAGGTTTTTTCTTTTAAAACATGTGTTCATTTTCAAGATATCTTATAACGTTTATAAGATATCTTATAAACTAATAAGATATCTAAAAATCAATCATTTAAGATATCTGGTATAGCTTATAAGCTATCTTATAAAGTTAATTAGATATCTTTTATACATTTGATATCTTTTATACATTTAAAGATATCTTATAAACTATACGAGATATATCAAAAGTGTTTGTTTAAAGATATCTATGAAAAGATATAAGATATCTTATAGATATATACCCGTAATAAATCTAATTTATATATTTTATAAAGTGAATAAAATAACTGATTCAATTCAAATTAGATAAGATATCTTATAAAGAATACTTCTAAGATATCTTATTAACTTTATAAGATATCTGGAAATTGAATAAAATAATAACGCTTGTCATTCACATTCACCGCACTATCAAGGACATCGCTTTTGTTGCTGATAACGATGAGCACGGCACTCATTCAGCATCTGCCTTTTTTATTTCACTACATTAGCCAATTATTTATTTTTAGTTGAATACATAAGTTTTAAATGTATGTAAACTTTATCATAGATGCCAGGATTAAAATTGTTTACGCAAGACTTGCGTTAAGCCTTCAAAAGACTCATCAGTGACGCTCGAATACATAAAGTGAAAAAGGCCAAATAAAGTAGAAAGGTGAAGTATACGCATGGAAAACCACTTACAGCATGTACAGAATGAATAACATGTAGATATCTCTGAGTTTTAAACATTCATTACATTCATAGTTATCATAAGTAGCCTATTTGTAGAATTAATGTTCATTCAAATTATTAAAAGGTACATGTATGTTAGTGTTCCACTGTCACATGCAATTGTTTTATTAACAAGATTTTGAAAAAGGAGTCTGATCTATTGTCAGTAAGCTTTAAAGAAACTTCCTGACACGATACTTGAAACATGTTAAAGAGACGCCTTGGCAAACCCTATTAGATTAATAATCAAATAACGACGCTTCATAAAACGGTTGTGTCCTGTTACGTCACAAGTATTGGCATAGCAATATTGTGGAAGGGTTCGGAGCCATGAAAAGCGGTGGGAATGGCAACTGGGGGGAACGAAAAAAACTTTCCACCACAAAGATTTAGCACAGGGTATAAAGATCGTCTTTTACAGAGAAGAATACATGAAAGGACTGTCTCCGCCGACTTGGTTAGAAAAGAAAACACAAAATCTGTGTGTAACTTGTCTGATACAATACTTAACGGTTTCGAAGTCTTATGGCGCCAGAATTTGATGTGTGATCTAGTTTTAACCTCACAGACCAAAGCTTTCCAGGTTCACAAAATTCTGCTTGTCACGTGTTCTGATTATTTCTATGATTTATTTGTCGAGAAGAAATATTCAGCAAAGGAAACAGATTTTTCTGATATTAAACCGGATGTACTTGAAGGAATTCTAGAATGTATGTACACGGGAAAAATCCATTTAACAGACGGTAATACTGAAAGTGTTTTAGCAGCCGCTTCAAAGTTAGGATTTTTTAATGTAAAGGATGTTTGTGAGGAATTTCTTGTATCAACAGCTACTTTGAAGAACTGTCTTCGAATGTTAGACATTGCGTTTAGATTTAGCTTAAACAATCTATGCGATACTAGCCTTGAAATTTCAGCTAAAAGTTACAAATTAATCTCCAGAAGATCGAGGTATAAAGAACTACCAGTCGACCAAATAATGGCGCTACTAAAGGTATGCAATAGAAACTATTAAGTTTAGATGACTATTTTTAAATAATAATAATAATAATAATAATAATAAAGTAATAATAATAATAATAATAAATGTTGGTTCAGTAAATTTATCACTCCCTGTTGTGTGATGGAGATTGATATTCTATAATGATGTTGTTCTTTTAGGACGAGTTATATTCTAAGTACTTGTGTGTTTTTGTTAACAGTATTGAATTCAAGTAAATTGATGTATGATTGTGGTAAATCATCTGTAATCTGTTAAAGTGAAAAATAATAATAATTTACAGTATATAGATGAAAACGAAATAAAACAACACGAATACAATGCTATGATCCTGCTGGTTCATCATTATGTATTATTATACTGAATATGTTAAAAATCAGAAAAAGGACAATGATCAACTAAAAAATCACCTAACACGGTTCTATGAAAAACGAAAGTCCAAATTCACTAGCAAAACATGGTAAAGCACACAGCATACTTTAACAGTTCAATCAAATTGCATTAAAGGTTTGGGAATAAAATACCCTCTTCATATTACAAAAAAATAACAGTTTAAACAAGTCTTAAGTTTCAAGATAAAATAAGAGTTTTACAGTATAAAAAGAAAAAGAAAAAACTAAGACGTCCCTTTAAATTTATGAAAAGGCTAAACTAAATCTGAAATATCCTCAGACACCATTTGTCGACCATTCAGAAACTTATAGCACGAGTTTATTCTTAAAAAATCGAACACTTTTACTCATGATATCGCTAGATCATGAAATTCTAAGAGTCCCGTGGGCTGACAGACGGATCAGTGTTTTACCTTTAAACAATGGGGATGGAGAGTAATAAGTCACAGTACTTTTTGTATATTTTTTGTGTAATTCAAGAACAACGATAAAAATGTCTTATTTCATACTTTATTTTTAGAGAGATGATCTGGCAGCCGATGATGAACTAGAAGTGTTTAGATGCATGCTAATGTGGATCGACCATGATCGTGTAGACAGATTGGAACATGCAGCCCACCTGATGACGGCGGTCAGACTTCCTCTGCTCCCCGCTTCTGTTATTGTAGATTCTGTTGAGTCTGTAGAATATCTAATGAACATACCAGAATGTCAAAATCTTGTTAAAGAGGCCCTTCACTATCACTGTATGCCTGCTAGGCAGAGTGTTCTGCAGGTTCGTAATTTTGATAACTTACTGGGGATAGTTTGAAACCTACACGTAACATACGATCTTCATGTCACTTACATCTTGATGTTATAACGTAATAAAATTTATATTATATTTGAATCTTAACATTTTTTTTAGTTATAAATGTAAAATTTATCAATGTTGCGGAGACTAACACATATAGCAATTAGCTATCGCCAGTCGTCTTTAAAACAAAGAACTTTATTTAAAATCAATCTTTCAGTCATCACGTACTTTGCCACGTAAACCTGTTCACCAACCATGCTTACTGATTTCTGGTGGAGCTCCGAGATTAATGAGAGAATCGGTCAGTGATGACATCTACAGATACAGTTTCTTAGAGGAGCGTTGGGAGACAGTCAGTACCATACCAGGAGAGCGACACCATCATGCTGGTATGGCACCTTATTGTTATATGTCAGAATTCAGTTCTGTGTTTCTTCGCGATAATACTGGGAATCTACGTGTGTGCTAGCAAGCATTTGGTGTGAATGGCAGATTTCAATAACATTCTACCTTAAATTATAAATAAAGCCTTTATATGAAATTGTACACACGTCAGTCAACAAATTGTTCAGTCCAATCCTACTTCTTGATAATATACACTTTTGTTTATCAGGCACAACTTTGTGCGTATCGATTTGCTTTAAAAAAAAATATGGTTTGGGTTCTTTCCTTTGAAAGTGGGTAGGCAATTTGTCCCTATTTAGCGACTATACTGTTTCTAGGATTAAGCAGGGTTTTTAGTAACAATATTGACACATTGTCAAATTGTACGATGAGAATTTATTTAGATTGAAACACCAATGTTACTTAAAATCAGTTAATCAAATTCATGGTTAAAACTGAAAAAAAAGCTACTATAGTATTTGTTTATTTTGTTAGTAGTTTTATTTTCATGCAGTGATGGAAGAAACTTCATCATAAATACTAGGAAATCCAAGGTCACGTTAACTGTTACTTATATGTATATCATGAATTCCATTTAAGAACCGGCTAATTTCTACGAGTTAAAATTCCATAACTGTATATCATGATTTTTTATAGCGAACTAACGGATTTTCTTGTATCGGAAGTTTTAACAAATCAAATTATGCTCCAACTCAATGATTATGACGACTGTAAGTGTAATTCGGTATTTTTCTTTGTGTAGTTGCTGTACTGGGTGGCTTTTTGTATGTTGCTGGCGGAGAACGAACGAATAATCACAAATCTCCAGAAAATACTGTTTACAGATATGATCCTCGAACTAACGCATGGCTTGCTGTTGCCAGTATGAAATACAAACGACAAAGTTTCCAACTGGTGGCACTTAACGGAATGCTTTATGCTATAGGTAAATAGACATTCATTATGAGTCAAAAACTGATTTTATCATATGAATTAAAATTCTTTTTTTTACATTTGTCAACTTTTTTTTCGAAATTTGATGCATGTACTGCTTATATTTTGATTAACACCAGCTTCATGCTTCAATCTTCTACGGTAGGGGTTGCTTTTTATAACCGGTTAACACCAGCTTCATGCTTCAATCTTCTTCGGTAGGGGTTGCTTTCTATAACCGGTTATCACCAGCTTCATGCTTCAATCTTCTACGGTAGGTGTTGCTTTCTATAACCGATTAACACCAGCTTCATGCTTCAATCTTCTACGGTAGGGGTTGCTTTCTATAACCGGTTAACACCAGCTTCATGCTTCAATCTTTTACGGTAGGGGTTGCTTTCTATAACCGGTTAACACCAGCTTCATGCTTCAATCTTCTATGGTAGGGGTTGCTTTCTATAACACCTTTACAGACGTTTAGTCCTCAGGGCTTTCATTATCTTTAACATATAAAATATAAATATATATCGAATTACTCTTGAAAAAGTCACAATAAGCTGAATTATGTCTTATGTTCCGAAAAGCATTTTACCAAATTTTATATTGAACAGAATTATACTTAATTCACTGCTTCAAACCTTTTTGGATTGACCATTTTCAAAACAATACCTTGGAAGGTCAAAGAAATAATAATTAAAAAGCAAAAAAAGTAGGGAACACAAAAAAGAGCAAATGTGAGCACCAGAAATCAGTCTCATGGCAATACTAGCTTATGGAATTGAATACTTGATTTAAAAAAAAAATATCAAGAGGTATTCACTTTAGATATGCCATGTTTTCAGGTGGAAGGATGGACAAGAACGAATCTCTTGATATAGTAGAAAGATACAATCCAAACACAGATAAATGGGAAGAAGTGGCACCTCTTTGTAGTCCTAAAAGATGTGTAGCTGCTGCAGTTTTAAATGGGCGTATTTATGTTGTGGGTGGCTCAGGTTTGTATCACTTTACTCAAATTATAACAATCAATCTTTCTATCCTGTTCATTGATGGTCATCACCCATAAATATTATCTCGTATCGTTATACTGTTAAATCGGTATACATTAGAGTTCATGAACTTGGAATTTTATGCGACTGTCGTACAAGTGAGAGGTTTAGCTAGCTATTAAACAGGTTTAATCCACCATTTTCTACATAAGGAAAAGCCTGTACCAAGTCAGGAATATGACAGTTGTTTTCCATTCGTTTGATATGTTTGAGCTTTTGATTTTGCTATTTGATAAGGGAATTTCCGTTTTGAATTGTGGAGTTCGGTATGTTTGTTATTTTACTTTTTATATATAAACAATAGTACATAATCCAATCAAACATATTTTTCAAGTGGCATTTGTCTGCGAGACAAATTTGTGTATTATATTATAACGGTGTAGCAGTTCGAAAAAAGGGAGAAGATACCGGGTGGATAAAAAAAAAAAACACGAATCGAAAAATAAGAAGACAATGCCATGGCAAACACACCTCAAACTTTATGATTATTGGTTACTATATAAGGAACACATCTAAATTGTGTATTAATCAAAAGAAGGTAAATAAATGATCACAATACATGCATATTATATTGTTGTAGGAGATAAGATGGTATCAAGTAAGGTTGAACGGTATCATCCAGCAGAAAACAAATGGCAAACAAGGAAACCGTTGACAATACCAAGATTCTTCCCCAGTTGGTTCAAGTTAAAGGTTCTCTACTGGTCATTGGTGGTGCAACTATAAATTCTGAAGGTACCATTTCCTGTGTCGAAGCAGTGGAGAAATACTCACCAACAGCCGACACGTGGAAGTTCGTCTGCAACATGCTAACACCTCGTGCTGAATTCGGATGCTGTATGTTAGACGACGTCGTATACGTCGCTGGTGGCTATAACTGGAACAATGGAGAAAGATTGACATCTGTAGAAAGCCTGGATCTTGATACCATGATATGGACATCAGTTAGCAATATCAGCCGACCTTTAACTGGAATAGCGTGTTGCACACTAACTTTATATTTTGATCGGTCCGATAGAGAAGCTATTCTGATGCGAAAATCAAGATCTCCAAGGAGCACTAATGACTTTGTTGCTTTAGAAACCACAATAACGGATTGAAAGTACCATTTAAGATATCTGAAAAACTATATTCAAACTTGAACATTGTGCATGATATTTGAATACATTTCTACACAATGAAGCAAACATATTAAACAATGTTCTTTCCTTCTTCTTTTTACATCATCCGGACATTGTTGTTGGCAAAAAAAAAAAAAAACATATTAAACTTTCTCCACTTTAGTTTCATGGAAGATAAGTTTGTTCCACAAGAAATAACTTTGCAAAAGAAAGATAAGGACAACAAGCGCTTTTTTAATCCATTAGTTTATGTGAAACTATCTCTGTCAACTCAGTTAAATTAATCGACGATTCATAAGCAATAAAATAACATTGTTCTTAAACAAAAAAGGGGATTTCGAAATTGTTATGATTCAAAGTAAAGTCGATTTTGGTAATTTCATTGGTATAGAAATAAGGAGATGTGGTATGATTGCCAATGAGACAACTATCCACCAGAGTACAAAATGAATTGAATATTAGCAATTGAAGGAACCGTAATGTTACCCATACACGACTTAGTCTTAATCGAGTGTCCACGAAAGAAAGGAGACGAGTGTATGAACAAACAAGAAAAGGCATCCTTGTCTTTGGTTCGTGTCCGTCATATTTGTTTTTCGTAAATTGTTAACAAATTAGGGCATTAGTTTTCTCGCTTGAGTTGTTTCCCATCTTCCAAGTCGTAGCCTTATATAGCTGACAGTTTTGCTCATTGTGGAAGGCCGTACGGTGACCCAGAATTGCTGATGTCTTCGTCATTTGAACTCTGGCGGATAGTTGTCTCATTGGCAACCATACCTATACCTCATCTCCTTATTTTTATAAATATAGAGCAGCGTTTTTATCATATTTTTCAAAATAATGTTGGTCATGACATCTTTCCTGGAATCCGTGACGCACGTTCGTTTTATTCTGCAAGTAAAAGGTTTAATTTTGTAATTACAAACGACTTTTATAAAAGGCACGACACAAATTATAAAATGTTAAAAAAAATTGTTTCTGATAACAAAACATGTTATTTGGATTGTATTGTTTCTGCTTGGCTGTTGTATTATATTTTAATAACTGTAGTGGCTGTATATTTACCAGATTGGATCGTCCGACTTTGATAAGAATGAGAATACATTTTATAAAGGGACATAGTTTTGTTTTGAAAAATACAGCATAGTGACAGACTTACTCCCAAAAAAATTAAACTTATAATTACTTTGCGTATCCCGATTATCTCACGTGACTTATTAAGGTTGCTCAGTAAAATCATATAAGGAATACTCCTCGGTTAGACCACAAATATAGAAATAAAATGACTCCTCATCTTAAAATGGCACTGAATTAATTCAATAGGATATTAAAGATATTTATATATAGTGAACAATGACCAGATTCTATATAGCAAACAATAACCAACTTCTATATGTGAACAATGACCAGTTTCTATATAGAAAACAATAACCAGCTTCTATGTAGTGAACACTGGCTAGTTTCTATATAGTGAATATTGACCAGCTTCTATATAGTGAACAATAACCAACTTCTATATAGTGAACAATGATCAGATTCTATATAGAAAACAATAACCAACTTCTATATGTGAACAATGACCAGATTCTATAGATATAGTAAACTAAAAACAACTTCTGTATGTGAACAATGGCTAGCTTCTATATAGTGAACAATGACCAGCTTCTATATAGAAAACAATAACCAACTTCTATATGTGAACAATAACCAGATTCTATAGATATAGTAAACTATTATTAAACAACTTCTATTTGTGAACAATGATCAGCTTCTATTTAGTAAACTATGACCAGTCTCTATATAGAAAACAATAACCAACTTCTATATAGTGAACAATGGCTACCTTCTATATAGTAAATAATGACCAGCTTCTATATAATGAACAATGGCTAGCTTCTATATAGTGAATAATGACCAGCTTCTATATAGTGAACAATAACCAACTTCTATATGTGAACAATAACCAACTTTTATATAGTAAACTATGACCAGTTTCTATATAAAAAACAATAACCAGCTTCTATATAGTGAACAATGGTTAGCTTCTATATAGTGAATAATGACCAGCTTCTATATAGTAAACAATAACCAACTTCTATATGTGAACAATGACCAGCTTTTATATAGTAAACTATGACCAATTTTATATAGAAAACAATAACAAGCTTCTATATAGTGAACAATGGCTAGCTTCTATATGGTGAATAATGACCAGCTTTTATATAGTGAATTATGACCAGTTTCTATATAGAAAACAATAACCAACTTCTATATAGTGAACAATAACCAACTTCTATATAGTGAACAATAACCAACTTCTATATAGTGAACGATGACCAGCTTCTATATACTGAGCAATAACCAACTTCTATATAGTAAACAATAACCAACTTCTATATAGTGAACAATAACCAATTTCTGTATAGTGAACAATAACCAACTTCTATATAGTGAACAGCGACCAGCTTCTTTATAGTGAACAATAACCAACTTCTATACAGTAAACAATAACCAACTTCTATATAGTGAACGATGACCTGCTTCTATATAGTGAACAATGGCCGGATTCTATAGATATAGTAAACAATAACCAACTTCTATATGTGAACAATAACCAACTTCTATATAGTGAACGATGACCTGCTTCTATATGAGAACAATGACCAGATTCTATAGATATAGTAAACAATAACTAACTTCTATATGTGAACAATGACCAGCTTCTATATAGTAAACAATAACTATCTTCTATATGTGAACAATGACCAGATTCTATAGATATAGTAAACAATAACTAACTTCTATATGTGAACAATGACCAGATTCTATATAGTAAACAATAACTAACTTCTATATGTGAACAATGACCAGATTATATAGATATAGTAAACAATAACCAACTTCTATATAGTGAACAATAACCAGCTTTTATCTAGTAAACAATAACCAGCTTTTATATAGTAAACTATAAACAACTTCTATATAGTGAACAATGACCAGCTTCTATATAGTGAACAATAACCAACTTCTATATAGTGAACGATGACCAGCTTCTATATAGTGAACAATAACCAACTTCTATATAGTGAACGATGACCAGCTTTAATATAGTGAACAATAACCAACTTCTATATAGTGAACGATGACCAGATTCTATATTGTAAACAAAAACCAACTTCTATATAGTGAACAATAACCAGCTTTTATCTAGTAAACAATAACCAGCTTTTATATAGTAAACTATAAACAACTTCTATATAGTGAACAATGACCAGCTTCTATATAGTGAACAATAACCAACTTCTATATAGTGAACGATGACCAGCTTCTATATAGTGAACAATAACCAACTTCTATATGTGAACAAAAAACCAACTTTTATATAGTAAACAATAACCAGATTCTATATGTGAACAATAACCAACTTCAATATGGTGAACAATGACCAGTTTCTATATAGTGAACAATAACCAACTTCTATATGTGACCAATGACCAGATTCTATATAGTAAACAATGACCATCTCTTTTATAGTAAACAATAACCAACTTCTATATGTGAACAATGACCAGATTCTATAGATATAGTAAACAATAACTAACTTCTATATGAGAACAATGACCAGATTGTATAGATATAGTAAACAATAACCAACTTCTATATGTGAACAATGGCCAAATTCTATATAGTGAACAAAAACCAACTTTTAGATAGTGAACAATGGCTAGCTTCTATATAATAAACAATAACCAGCTTCGATATAGTGAACAATAACCCTAGTGAACAATGACCAGCTTTTATATAGTAAACTATAAACAACTTCTATATAGTGAACAATGAACAGCTTCTATATAGTGAACAATAACCAACTTCTATATAATGAACGATGACCAGCTTCTATTTAGTAAACAATCGAGCATGCGACTTTTGTCGCAAAAGCGAGACATAGCGATCCTACATTCCGTTGTCGGCGTCGTCGTCGTCGTCGGCGGCGGTGTCAACAAATATTCACTTTGTGGTTAAAGTTTTTGAAAATTTAATAACTTTTTTAAACTATCCTGGACTTCTACCAAACTTTGACAGAAGCTTGTTTATGATCATAAGATAGTATCCAGAAGTAAATTTTGTAAAAAAAATCCTGTTTTTCCGTATTTTTCTTATAAATGGACTTAGTTTTTCTGCCAGTTAACATTACATTCACTCTGTGGTTAAAGTTTTTAAAATTTTAATAACTTTCTTAAACTATCCTTGATTTCTACCAAACTTGGACAGAAGCTTGTTTATGATCATAAGATAGTATCCAGAAGTAAATTTAAAAAAAAAACCCTATTTATCTGTATTTTACTAATAAATGGACTTAGTTTTTCTGCTAGTTAACATAACATTCACTCTGTGGTTAAAGTTTTAAAAATTTTCATAACTTTCTTAAACTATTCTGGATTTGTACCAAACTTGGACAGAAGCTTGTATATGATCAAAAGCTAGTATCTAGAAAGAAAATTTTGTAAAAATTTATTTCCTGTTTTTCCGTATATAACTTATAAATGGACTTAGTTTTTCTTCCAGTTAACATTACACACAGTCTGTAGTTAAAGTTTTTAAAACATTTATTAGATTCATAAACCATTCTGGATTTTTACCAGACTTGGACAGAAGCTTCTTACAATCAAAAGATAGAATCTATAGAAAAATTTTTAATTATTTTTTCCCCATTTTTGTTGAGCCTTTGACTAGCAACAAAAGTAGGCGAAACACTGGGTTCCGCGGAACCCTTACGAATTTTATAGTAAACAATAACCAACTTCTATAAGGTGAACAATGATCAGCTTCTATATAGTGAACAATGGCCAACTTCTATATAGTGAACGATGACCAGCTTCTATATAGTAATCAATGACCAGCTTCTATATAGTAAACAATAACTAACTTCTATATGCGAACAATAACCAACTTTTATAGGGTTAGGGTTTCATTTTCATACAAGGAAAACCCTATTTTTTCGAGGTAAAATGCATATTTTCCGCATACTTTGAATACACATTCCTGACCTAGGATGCCTATATTGATGATTTGACTTTGTAAACATTAAGTTTACATAGTTGACATTATAGAAACATTGTTATTTTATTTTTAAAATGTACCGTTAAAGCATATGACGTCATCAAAAAGAGTGTTATTCGTGACGTTTATGTGTAAGACGTCGAAATAAAGTAGCTTGCAGGTACTTGAAAATACCCTTAGTTAGTGTTGTACAGTCAACGGCTTGTAAAACGGTTATAGTTTTATCGATTTGCATAGTGTAAAGTGTTATTGATTGCAAAAATTCTTTTGCCATCCTATCAGAGTTTCATTTTTTAAAATATATTTGATATTTGCTGAAATATATTCAACCTAATGAAGATTTTATTTTGTTCCAAACAATATACCAAAAAAAAAATATTTACTCTTTTGTTGTAAAAACTCGGAAGTATAGTGTCGAAGTCTTGAATACAACTTTATATAAATAGTGCCGAAGTCAACGGGGCCCCGAGGTCAACAATATCTCTTCATAAATGGAACAGTGTATCAAAATCATTACATAAGCAACTGAACAATATGCCGTGAATTAATAAATTGGCCGCACAATAAATCATTTCTTTGGTTTTTTTTTTTATCATTTTTGTGATGTATTATTTAATGTGTTCACGTTTCACGTATGCCATCAATCCCATTGGGGTATTATTTTAATAAAGTTCAATTATTCTTACTTTGCTATTACTTGAGATTTCATCCGGCTTGTCAGTCGACAGCGAGGAGAACATTTTAAAGCCGCAGGTCGTCAGCGGAAAAAAATAAGCCGGAGCTAACGTCCCGTTCACCAAGGCGAGAAAAAATAAAAACAGTCTACTAAAAAAAATATCCAGAATTTATTGAAATACATGCATTTACCTAAAGCAGGCATCTTTATACTCCGTCTTAGAAGAGCACGACATAGGATTATGTATGTGATAGGTGATACTTTAAAAGTTATTTAACTATCTAAATATTTCAAAGAACCATGCCCTACACATTTGATTTTTTTGGATTCTAATTTAATTTTTCATCATTTTTTTGGGGTGAAAACTTTTAGCAAAAAGAAAGAGAATAGCCAAATATCAGATGCGGACGAGAATCTAGGATTTTTTTTGTTATAGCCTCAACGTGGAATTACATTTTGCCTACTTAATACGAGTTCTTTCGATTATTATGAAATGGATACTGTAATTTAGACAAAGTTGGGATGTAAGAATGGAATTATTAAAAAAATTATAATCATTGAATAGCAAAGAAAAAAATTTCTACAGCAAATAATGGAACCACTGGCATTATATATCTACTCTAAGATCTCCATTTTTTAAATTTTTTAAGGCCTTCCCCTAATTTGGACGAAAGAGATAAAATTGAAGTCATCTATAATTTACGTCTTGAAACACTGATGCATTTGTTTCATTGTACGTGTCTGTCAAAAGTTACTAAATCATAAACTCACTTTACTATGTTTTTGCGGCGCGGGACGTTTGCGCTTTTTCATAGGACATTTGCGCTTTTTTTAATGGACGTCTGCGCTTCAATTCATAGGACATTTGCGCTTTTACAATATTTTCTTTATGGTTAAAAGTTAAATAGTCATTCCATAGCACATTCGTTTTTAAATGTAATTTCATAGCACATTGATATAGTTTATATACCTAAAAGTAAACATTATAAAGACATTAAAGACGCGCATAGTTATCACGGGTCAGTTTTCACCTGATATCTGAAGCCCAAGGAATGAACAATTTTGCTCTTGCAATCTGTCCTGACTTGTATTTCGCCCTCATTTCAAATACATATATATTCTAGTCTCTATTTCTCAATTCTTGACTGAGATGCCTGTTCATCAATGTAACGAATTTTAATGTTAACCGACTGCTGTTCAATGATAAAATCTATCGTGATACATACATTTGTTTTCCTTTACTTGTCTCTATAACTTTATACTCTATGTTTAAGACTGTCTCAATGTGAACTAACTATCGACAGATAGGACAAAAAGGTAAAAAGCGCAAATGTCCGGTCAATTTATTACTGGTGTATCAATATTTAAAGCGCAAATGTCCATAGTGTTTGGAGCGCAAATGTCCTATCGTTGTACAAGTAAAAAAGCGCAAACGTCCTGTGCCCGTTTTTTGGGAAGTTGAGTTTAGGGGTGTGTATATGAGAACAGGCCTATCTTCAATACGGAATAGTTATGAATAAAAGGAGATGCAGGGGGGATACACCAATAAGACAGCAAGCAAACAACAAAACCCCATTAATACAATGTGTCATGCCCTAAATAAGTTTTTCCTCGGTCTGGTTAAAATGAAGATCTGGCGTAATTCGCTTACTCTTATTTATGAACATAACGAAAGCAAAGATCTATATTTTAAGTTGATTGTTTTTTTTTATTTAGCAAAAGTTGTTGTCTTCTTTATGATCTTACAAGAAAGGGGAGAATATTATATACAGACAATTTTCACTTTGTATTTTGATTGATTGTGGCTTGCAAAACATCTAGTTTGCAACATAATATTTTAAGAATCATATATTCTTCAACAATGGTTACAGTGTGAATGTGCTTTAATATTTTACTAATAGATATAGAAAGGACGAGTAATACCCCCGTGTGATAGTTGCTTACAACTTGTCTTTACTAGGGGCTATTTAGAGTTTGATATATCGACATGATGTTTGGTTATTGTACAAAAAAGATATCATGTTGAAGGCCGTACGGTGACCAATAGTTGCTAACTTCTACGCCAGTTGGTCTCTGGTGGAGAGTTGTCCCATTAGTAATTATACCACTTCTACTTTTTATCATAATTAAGTCTACAAGACGCCCGTTTCGTCTGTCTCAAATGAAAAACTGGAAACCAAAATAGTAACGAAATTGAAGAGCATTAAAAAGAAAAAAAATAACAAAAAGCAAATCAAATTCAAAACATAAAAATGCACTATTATACATAAATATGCAGCCTGTACTGATTAGTTACTAGTATTTTTTTTATTAACTCAAATCATATAGATGCAAACTACTAGTATATCATATTTTGGATTCATTATTTTGGAAATTCATTTGTTATTTATATATTTGAACTTAATTGTTTCTTTGATTCAAACTGATTTTTTTTTTTTTTTTCATAATTCAGCCTTTTCTGATAGAAAAAACTTCTGAATTCTACGGTTAGATTTTATTCTGATGTGCTAATTTTTTGTCTAAAGAAGAACAAAAAGTCAATTATGACTTAATATCTATATTTTGGCCTACACGTATATATTTTAGAAGTTCATGACATTGAATGTTTGTCGATAATATTATTTTTGAGTGTATAATATATGTTAAGTCAGTCTCTGTGGTGTTTAAGATTCGGAATTTAAGATTATTCAAAATATAAAAAATAAGAAGATGTGGTATGATTGTCAATGAGACAACCCTCCACCAGAGACCAAATGACCTATAATGGTTTACATTTATAAATTTTGACTTGGATGGAGAGTTGTCTCATTGGCACTCATACCACATCTTCTTATATCTAAGTATTGAGGGGGCGAGAGGGGTCTCATCCGATTTCCCGGTTTTAATATCAGAAAATCCGAAATCCCGGACATATTTTGTTAAAGATCCCGATCGATAAATTTGTTCCCAATTTTAAAGTTTAAAGTTTCAATGCTTACGATTTAAACGTCTCGGGTATGATTTATGTTCAAAGTCTTTTAGCGTAACCAATCCGAATATGTATTATCAATATTACCGTGACGTCAAGCTGCATATAAGCATTTTGTTCTCATAAATCTTCAGTAGCTAGTCAGAAAATTGGCCAAATTCAGTTCAAGTCAATACAAGAACCTATATGACAAGCACTGGAATCGTATTGTAACGGAGAGAAATTTGAATCTATTGAGTCACCATTCGAAAAACCACTGAACCAAGGATCAGCCAAGTTACAGACATAAACAGAACTACAAATGTCACTTGAGAGATTTATAAAGTAGTCGAAACGCTGCTTTACATTATAAAATTAAAAAAATACCAGATTTTAAGACACTTGTTAGGATAAATGATTATGCTTAGGGCTGATTGAAGTATAATGAAAATGGCACTTTTATCTGTCCAAGGTACAGTTTTTTGTCAATCCCGTTATATTTCAACATAAAAATCCCGATTTCCCGTGGCTAAAAACGTGGCTTTCCCGTATCCCGATGTTTTTTCTATCCCGAATTCCCGATCTTTAAACAAGGCAATCCCGATTTCCCGTTGCTAAAATCGGTCAATCCCGGCGTCCCGAAAATGGTCTCGCCCCCCTCAGTATTCAAAAACTATGTTTTTTTTGTCAAGCTTATTCATGCCAAGAATAAATACTTAATATGTCTCTTAAAATTGTGTTGGTTAGTTATTAAAAAGCTGTATTAATTTATTCTTAATAAGCATTTCGCAGTCATCAACTAAATGAAGACGATGGTGAGTGCCCGACAGTAATTTACGACGTAATATCTGACGTCATTTAGATGAATTTCGTTGAAACGCCAAACCCTTAGTACAAAACTTGTCAATATTCTTAATTTTTCAAACATTATACCAAAAAAAAAAATACTCAAATGCAAATATCGAATCTGTTGTTAATAAAATCAAAATCCAGCTTGAGAATAAATTACTTCACACAGATAATAAAGAAGTAAAATCCGATACAAAAAATGAAAGCTATAAAATGGAGAAATGTAACAATATTTTTCAAAATATTGACGGTCTTTTTGATGTATTGCCCGGATAGACCTGCATGAAAATATGTATAAAATGTTTGCGGAGAACAAGGATTTAAAATGAGTACATACTTATAAATTCTGTCGGTTATTTACAGAGATCTACTCGATTTTATTCCAAAACAAAGTGAAATGGACATATATGTCCTCTTGGGACTCGGCCGGTGGAGGACATATATGTCCGCTTGGGACTCACGGGGTTAAAAAGTGTTCACCCATGGGAATAATTCTAGAGGACGAAACGCGATATTGAATAAAGATGACATCTTACTAAAACGACTGATTTTTTTATATTGGGATCGTAGTAATACAATGAACACTAAATATCTCATTATTAACAAACAGCTTTTATTTGCGAGTCGTAATTCCATCTTGTGAAATATAGTATCGTATTCACTAAAATTCAACAATATAATCCACAATTTGTTTTTCCGATGCAAATCTTGGCTGAATTTTTGTCATGGATAGTATCCAAGTGGGTAAACACGAATATTTTCCATTGAGTCCCAATATTCTTCTTCTGTGCATCTACAAAATATCAAATGTGTTAACTGTGTGTGAGTCAGTGAATTCTATTATAATATTGAACACATTAACATTATTCAATAATGAAAGTAAGAGAAAATATATTTCACATAAAGATTTGATTTTAATTTTACCGTTTAAGATATCATTTCCTTGAAATATTTTGATTTTGCACAGCAAAAATCGTTTGTTGCATTTTTATATATATATAAATTAAACACACAAAAATTACTCAGATTGTTTCTACAATAATATTGTGGTTTAATAGAATAAAAACTGCCAGAAACTGAAACGGTCAAAATGGCGTATTCGGTACTTTATTTTATTGTTCGTTGTTATAATTTAAATATAGTACTTATGAATAAAATTTGAGGGGGTATGGATAACAATTGAATAAGGCTTGTGTTTAATATTGGGCGGGGTTTTTAATCAATTTTCAACAGAAACGCGTAACATAATCGAATTCATTCACTGTTGTTATATGTCCAGTGGCAAATATAACAGTTATATCGACAGTGCAAATAAACGGCGTTAATCTTGAAATAAATGTTTAAATATAGAATAAAGGACTTTTTGTTTTTGATACTGACTTTATCACAGTAAAATATCAGGTGAGCCCGAAGGGCGAGCCTGATATTTACTGTGATAAAGTCAGTATCAAAACAAAAGTCCTTATTCTTTTTATCGGTAATTATGAAAAAATAAAAATCACTACAATAATAGAGAAAATAACAAACGAACTACTTTTTCGCGTCGAATCACGGCGAATCACACTTGACGTCACAGGCTGCATTACGTCATTTGAAATTTTGTCACAGTGCAGTAAACATGGCGTTCTCTTGCACAAAGTACATTCGTCACAACTCGGCCGATTCCATACCTTCATAAGGAGAGTAGCGGATTCACCCTAGGATTGCCGATTGGCACAAAGTATTGAAAATGAATTATTGCATGCGATTCATTTATTCTGCTGTGGACATGACTTTAACAATGCCGAATATAATGGTAGCATACCGGTAAGTTAAATTTCTTTATTTTCAAAAAAGCATCAGCATAGAATGATACGATATGAATCAGCAGATTTATCATTATTTTAGAAGTTCAACGACAAGTTATATTTTACTTAGTTGGGTGGATAAAATTACATTTATCTTGTCATTATACGCTTAGCGTTCATCATGAAAACGATCACATCGATTTCAGATCATTTTATGAAAGCACTGTGTAAGCAGACATTTCAGGAGGCAACAAGTCGAAAACGTAGCTCTTAAGGTCCTTTTGATGATTTTGATATTTGCGGACCATCTATAGCTATGGCAAAAAAAAATTCAAAGGACAATAGAGCTACGTTTTCGCAGCTACAAGTCTGTATAGTCGCCGTCATGTAAAATTGGCACCATGTTTTGGGTCGAAAATTTTTAAACTATCAACCGCATTCATTCGAGATGACGTTTTTCAATTAGCGGGATCGAAAACCTTTTCAAAAAACCAGTACTGTCCTACCTTTTATTGTGATTGCACTGTATAATCCTGACCTTCACATTATTATTTTCTAGCTTATCTCATGCGATAGCAGTACCTTTTTGGTCACTATTTATGTGTTGCGTAAAAATATGAATTGTAACACTTTATAGTGACTGAACAGGTAAAACAAATACTTCTCAAGAAACAGAAACGAAAACTACTTGGAACAGCACCAGGCTATGTATGAATAAAATCCCAGATCGGCGTGGACGATATGTTAGTTATATGTCCTTGTGAATAGCAAGAAAAGCTATCAATAATAGTGCAGATAACGCAAATTTTTAAAAGTTTATCGGGTTTTTCATACATTTTCTGTTCAAATTTTCACAAAATCGGTCAAAAAGGCTAAACTAACTCTACTGAAACGTTCAAACAATGACAAGTGTTTCATTCACCAAAAAACTCGTGCGTTTCTGCGAAAAAAATCACGCGCGATTTTGTGAATGAAAGGGGAAAGTAGATCCTTACGCGGTGCACCCGCGCATGTCAATTGCGAACTGACCCAATAATTTTTATATCACGACCAGTCCACTGATACTGACATTACCAGAGAGTACACATCAAAGGGAAAATGCCCAAATTACCGATAAATGAAATTAAAAGGTAGATTGTTGTCCACTTAAGTTAAAAACATACAAAACGGAATCCTACGGGCCTCCGCTCCATTATTTCCCAGGAATGGACAGTTATTTGGACTTTCTCTATAACATAACTTACTTCTATGTGTGAACAATAATCAACTTTGATATAGTGAACAATGATCAGCTTCTATATAGTAAACAATAACCAACTTCTATATGTGAACAATGACCAGATTCTATAGATATAGTAAACAATAACTAACTTCTGTATGTGAACAATGACCAACTTCTATATAGTAAACAATAACTAACTTCTATATGTGAACAATGACCAGATTATATAGATATAGTAAACAATAACCAACTTCTATATGTGAACAATGACCAGATTCTATAGATATAGTAAACAGTAACTAACTTCTATATGTGAACAATGACCAGATTCTATAGATATAGTAAACAATAACTAACAATCTATATGTGAACAATGACCAGATTCTATAGATATAGTAAACAATAACCAACTTCTATATGTGAACAATGACCAGATTCTATAGATATAGTAAACAATAACTAACTTCTATATGTGAACAATGACCAGCTTCTATATAGTAAACAATAACTAACTTCTATATGTGAACAATGACCAGATTCTATAGATATAGTAAACAATAACCAACTTCTATATGTGAACAATGACCAGATTCTATAGATAAAGTAAACAATAACTAACTTCTATATGTGAACAATGACCAGATTCTATAGATCTAGTAAACAATAACCAACTTCTATATGTGAACAATGACCAGATTCTATAGATATATTAAACAATAACTAACTTCTATATGTGAACAATGACCAGCTTCTATATAGTAAACAATAACTAACTTCTATATGTGAACAATGACCAGATTATATAGATATAGTAAACAATAACCAACTTCTATATAGTGAACAATGACCAAATTCTATAGATATAGTAAATAATAACCAACTTCTATATGTGAACAATGACCAGATTCAATAGATATTGTAAATAATAACCAACTTCTATATGTGAACAATGACCAGATTCTATAGATATTGTAAACAATAACCAACTTCTATATGTGAACAATGACCAGATTCAATAGATATTGTAAACAATAACCAACTTCTATATGTGAACAATGACCAGATTCTATAGATATAGTAAACAGTAACTAACTTCTATATGTGAACAATGACCAGATTCTATAGATATAGTAAACAATAACTAACTTCTATATGTGAACAATGACCAGATTCTATAGATATAGTAAACAAAACAATAACCAACTTCTATATGTGAACAATGACCAGATTCTATAGATATAGTAAACAATAACTAACTTCTATATGTGAACAATGACCAGCTTCTATATAGTAAACAATAACTAACTTCTATATGTGAACAATGACCAGATTCTATAGATATAGTAAACAATAACCAACTTCTATATATGAACAATGACCAGATTCTATAGATATAGTAAACAATAACTAACTTCTATATAGTGAACAATGACCAGATTCTATAGATATAGTAAACAATAACTAACTTCTATATAGTGAACAATGACCAGATTCTATAGATATATAGTAAACAATAACCAACTTCTATATAGTGAACAATGACCAGATTCTATATATAGTAAACAGTAACTAACTTCTATATGTGAACAATGACCAGATTCTATAGATATAGTAAACAATAACCAACTTCTATATGTGAACAATGACCAGATTCTATAGATATAGTAAACAAAACAATAACCAACTTCTATATAGTGAACAATGACCAGATTCTATAGATATAGTGAACAATAACCAACTTCTATATGTGAACAATGACCAGCTTCTATATAGTAAACAATAACTAACTTCTATATGTGAACAATGACCAGATTCTATAGATATAGTAAACAATAACCAACTTCTATATGTGAACAATGACCAGATTCTATAGATATAGTAAACAATAACTAACTTCTATATGAGAACAATGACCAGATTCTATAGATATAGTAAACAATAACTGAACAATGGCCAAATTCTATATGTGAACAATGACCAGATTCTATAGATATAATAAACAATAACCAACTTCGATATAGTATAACCCTAGTGAACAATGACCAGATTCTATAGATATAGTGAACAATGAAAGCTTCTATATAGTAACAATAACCAACTTCTATATGTGAACAATGACCAGCTTCTATTTAGTAAACAATCGAGCATAGTAAAGCAATAACTAATTCCGTTGTCGGCGTCTCGTCGTCGTCGTCGGCGGCGGTGTCAACAAATATTCACTTTGTGGTTAAAGTTTTGAAATTTTAATAACTTTTTAAACTATCCTGGACTTCTACCAAACTTTGACAGAAGCTTGTTTATGATCATAAGATAGTATCCAGAAGTAATTTTGTAAAAAATCCTGTTTTCCGTATTTTACTTATAAATGGACTTAGTTTTCTGCCAGTTAACATTACATTCACTCTGTGGTTAAAGTTTTAAAATTTTAATAACTTTCTTAAACTATCCTCTATATCTAACAATGGACCAGATTCATAAGATAGTATAGTATTTAAAAAACAACTATTTATCTGTATTTTACTAATAAATGGACTTAGTTTTTCTGCTGAACAATGACATTCACTCTGTGGTTAAAGTAAAATTTTAATAACTTTCTTAAACTATTCTATTTGTACCAAACTAGGACAGAAGCTAGCTAGTATCTAGAAAGAAAATTTTGTAAAATTTATTTCCTGTTTTCCGTATATAACTTATAAATGGACTTAGTTTTCTTCCAGTTAACATACACACAGTCTGTAGTTAAAGTTTTTAAAACATTTATTAGATTCATAAACCATTCTATATGTGAACAAACTTGGACAGAAGCTTCTCACAATAAACAATATAGAATCTATATGTGAACAATGACCATTATTCTATAGATATTGTTGAGCCTTTGACTAACTTCTATATGTGAAACAATGGGACGGAACCCTTACGAATTTTATAGTAAACAATAACCAACTTCTATATAGTGAACAATGATCAGCTTCTATATAGTGAACAATGGCCAACTTCTATATAGTGAACGATGACCAGCTTCTATATAGTAAACAATGACCAGCTTCTATATAGTAAACAATTGAAGGCCGTACATTGACCTATAATGGTTTACTTTTATAAATTGTTATTTGGATGACCAGTTGTCTCATTGGCACAATAACCAACTTCCTATATCTGAACAATGACCAACTTCTATATGTAAACAATAACCAACTTTTATATAGTGAACAATGATCAGATTCTATAGATATAGTAAACAATAACTAACTTCTATATGTGAACAATGACCAGATTCTATAGATATAGTAAACAATAACCAACTTCCATATGTGAACAATGACCAGCTTCTATAGATAAATTGAACAATGGCCAGATTCTATATGAGTATCTATATGTGAACATTAAAATACACCTGTGACGTAAATCTTTTGTTCAAACTCTACATTATTTTCAGGAATGGAGAGTTATTTTCTATTGTTCGTCTTCATTCATCCGGACGTTTTGCCCTTTGGATATTTCCATGGGCACTTTCTTGAAAAGTGTTCACCCATTTGAATAATTCTAGAGGACGAAACGCGATATTGAATAAAGATGAAATCTTACTAAAACGACTGATTTTTTAAATTGGGATCGTAGTAATACAATGAACACTAAATATCTCATTATTAACAAACAGCTTTTATTTGCGAGTCGTAATTCCATCTTGTGAAATATAGTATCGTATTCACTAAAATTCAACAATATAATCCACAATTTGTTTTTCCGATGCAAATCTTGGCTGAATTTTTGTCATGGATAGTATCCAAGTGGGTAAACACGAATATTTTCCATTGAGTCCCAATATTCTTCTTCTGTGCATCTACAAAATATCAAATGTGTTAACTGTGTGTGAGTCAGTGAATTCTATTATAATATTGAACACATTAACATTATTCAATAATGAAAGTAAGAGAAAATATATTTCACATAAAGATTTGATTTTAATTTTACCGTTTATGATATCATTTCCTTGAAATATTTTGATTTTGCACAGCAAAAATCGTTTGTTGCATTATATATATATATAAATTAAACACACAAAATTACTCAGATTGTTTCTACAATAATATTGTGGTTTAATAGAATAAAACTGCAAGAAACTGAAACGGTCAAAATGGCGTATTCGGTACTTTATTTGATTGTTCGTTGTTATAATTTAAATATAGTACTTATGAATAAAATTTGAGGGGGTATGGATAACAATTGAATAAGGCTTGTGTTTAATATTGGGCGGGGTTTTTAATCAATTTTCAACAAAACGCGTAACATAATCGAATTCATTCACTGTTGTTATATGTCCAGTGGCAAATATAACAGTTATATCGACAGTGCAAATAAACGGCGTTTATCTTGAAATAAATGTTTAAATGAAATTAAAAGGTAGATTGTTGTCCACTTAAGTTAAAAACATACAAAACGGAATCCAGAAATGTTTTAATCATGAGCATTTTGTTTCTAAAACGTTTTGCCTCCTTTCTGATAATAGGGAGGAATGAAACATACTTTCAGTTTGCTTGTATTGCTATTTAAAAAACTGCATACAAGTTTTGTTCGTTGTAATTAGCAAAGGGAACGACAAAATGTTGTGTTGTGCATGAAATACTGTTTTCTTGTTTCATTTTATTCATCGAATAAAATGGTTTGAAATATAGAATCACATTTTGTTTTCGATATGAGTTTAAATTGAGCACACCGTTTTAGTTAAATAACCTATACTAGAGTGTTACATACCTGGATATGCATTCTAGTTGTACCATTTCACTTTTCTCAGACGATTCTACATCCAATATTTATCAAACGAAAACACATATAATCCATTAACATATATGCATAAATACTAGTTTTTTACTCTCCCGAAATACCACTTAAAGACACAAATAAATATCCTTTCAATCCCACTACAAGAAAGACGTGCGTATCCAATGACTTTAAACATAAATCTGAATGAACTTTATTCAAGATATTTTTATAGTAATTATTCTGCTGTTCATAAATACTTCGTTAAGTGAGTAGATGGTCAGCTTGATCTTAAATCTTACCTGCGGATTCTTGGGTACAACACGGGGAAAATGAAAAGAAAACCATTACAAAATTAAATAAAATTCTTTAAAATGATATAATCTGAAGATTCGTTTTTAATATTTAAGGTGTATTTTAAGTTATGAAAGTCAAATAACTGTCCATTCCTGGGAAATAATGGGCGTCGGCCCTACGGGCCTCCGCTCCATTATTTCCCAGGAATGGACAGTTATTTGGACTTTCTCTATAACATAACTTACTTCTATATGTGAACAATAATCAACTTTGATATAGTGAACAATGATCAGCTTCTATATAGTAAACAATAACCAACTTCTATATGTGAACAATGACCAGATTCTATAGATATAGTAAACAATAACTAACTTCTGTATGTGAACAATGACCAGCTTCTATATAGTAAACAATAACTAACTTCTATATGTGAACAATGACCAGATTCAATAGATATAGTAAACAATAACCAACTTCTATATGTGAACAATGACCAGATTCTATAGATATAGTAAACAGTAACTAACTTCTATATGTGAACAATGACCAGATTCTATAGATATAGTAAACAATAACTAACTTCTATATGTGAACAATGACCAGATTCTATAGATATAGTAAACAATAACCAACTTCTATATGTGAACAATGACCAGATTCAATAGATATTGTAAACAATAACCAACTTCTATATGTGAACAATGACCAGATTCAATAGATATTGTAAACAATAACCAACTTCTTTATGTGAACAATGACCAGATTCTATTTAGTAAGCTATAACCAACTTCTTTACAGTAAACAATAACCAAATTCTATATATCCAAACTAAATACCCCATGCATTGAACCATGTTTTCTTTATTCCAGTGGTAAATTAAATCCTTATATGTATTGTTGAGAAATTATCTGATAATTATGGATAATTATAATTAATAATTTTTTGGTTTTCCTAGTAAGGCTATAAGACTTCTAGCTTCAGAATCACCAAAGTGGACTTAGAGGGTATGTGACCTCTCCCGACCTGTGAAAATGCAAATTGAAAAGTAAACAAATACAAATATTTCATTTCTACCGATATAAAATGTAGGGCCAATTTTTCTAACACATGAGATTACCCCGGATTTTTGTTGGAGTTCGTGTTGCTCAGTCTTTGGTTTTCTATTATGTGTTTTGTATACTGTTGTTTGTCTTTTGTTTGTCAACCCTGTATACCACCATTCCCAAAGTGAAATTGAAAAATCTCCTAAAAGAAATAATCCACAATGCCTTTCAACATAAAAATGGTAGCATACGCTATAAATTTATGACTTTGGGATACCATAAAGCATATTTTGTTAATAGCGAACAAAAGGGTAAAACATGCTACACAGAGGAACAAGTGATCAGTATGCTGGAGTTTCTTATCGACAACATTTTTGTTGAATTTGGAGGTAGACTTTTTCAACAAATTGTCGGCATTCCTATGGAAACGAACTGTGCACCTCTCCTTGTCGACCTCTTCTTATTTTCATATGAATCGGAGTTGCTTCAGACACTTGTCAAAAACAAGAAGATCAAAGAAGCCAGATTATCTAATTTCACTTTCAGATATATTGATGATGTTCTTTCCATTAACAATCCGAACTTTTCTGATTGGGTTCCATTAATATATCCCCCAGAACTAGAAATTAAAGAAACAACAGACACGGCTTCCTCCGCCTCATTTTTAGACTTATACTTCGAATTTGACATACACAGTCATCTCAGTACCAGAATCTATGACAAACGAGACGATTTTAATTTTAAAATTATCAATTTCCCCAACCTTAGTAGCAATATACCAACTTCACCTGCATATGGGATATACATTTCCCAACTTATTCGGCATGCAAGAGCTTGCAGCTCCTACTCAGGCTTTGTAAAACGTCACCAGTGTCTGAGCAGAAAGTTGATGAACCAGGGGTATGTCAAAGAACGTCTCGTCCTTTTTCTAAAAAAGTTCATCGGAAGGTACCAAGACCTTGTTGATAAATATTCCGTATCAACTTCACAAATAATGCATGATGGTCTTGATGTATAGATTCTGCGTATTGACGCTGTTTATCATCTTAATAACGTGTTAAAGTGTTCTTTTATTTGTCTTTATTAATATTACTTTTACTGTTTGGTCTGTTTTTGGTGATATACATTTGACGTGGCTCTGTACTTATGCATCCCGTCATTGTGTTGTTTGTATTTTTTAAAATTTTTAATTGTGTGCTTTGTCCGTGTGACTTTTTATGTTTCTTTGATACATATGACGTGTCTCTGTACTTTAAACATCCCGCCATTGTGTTATGCTATTATAATTTTTGCATACTTTGAACGAAAAAATCATTTTATATCTCTACCTGTGTGACGTTTACATTCTGACGTAAACACACGATTCTACGCCGGAGTTAATGTTGAAATAACGATTCGGTCCCAGTGCTTAAAATCCCTAGATCCTTTATGGGTTGATTTGGCATACATAAATAAAATACAAAAATAAGTAAGCAATGAACGAGGTTGTTAAATGTGATATATGCTTTTTTGTGCTTCTTTGTTAAATATTTGTTTGTTTTTGTTGTGATTAAGATTGTGACACGGTGTTGACTGCTGTACCCCTATTTTGACATTTTTACCTATTATGTCTGTTTGTTTTATTCACGCATCGTTGTCCATATACTGGAATTTGATGCGACTGTCATACAAGTGAGAGGTTTAGCGCTATAAAACCAGGTTCAATCCACCATTTTCTATATAAGAAAATGCCTGTACCAAGTCAGGAATATGACAGTTGTTAGGGACTGTGCAATATTTATCTGAGGGTGGGGCCGGTGCAAACATGGACGGGGCACATACTTTTTCATGCAAATAATGAGCAGGGCGAAAAGTTTTTAGCAAACATTTGGCGGGCGCACACTTTTAAAACCCTTCGTGTGTGCATAAAAAATTTAAATCAGAGTATAAAAGATTAAAACTATTTATTAAAATCAAATTGAATAACAGCACCTTTAACATATCAATGGCTTGAGATGATGTTAGTTCATATACTTATATATTATCTGAATGCAACATGTTTAAAGGTATAAATGTTCTTATCAATACATATATTTGTGATTTCTGTGGGAAAAGAACATAACTTAAAAGAAAAAAAAAACACAATTGAATCTAAAACAAAATAACCTAATACAGTGCTTCAATATATTTTTTTAAGCTAAAATAAGAAAAATAAATGTTTGGCACTTTAAAAATATTAAATTGCTTATAGCACATTATTATTAAGCATTGTCTGTATAAATAAAATATCTGAAAACTATAAACAATGTTTTGTACATTAAACATAACATAACATATGGTAAATAAATGCTTAAACATAAAACAACTTCAATTGTATTGTAAATAAATCTTTAACATAACAAAATTAAATTCTTAAACATTAAAAGAATTACAACTTAATCTATGAAAAAGCTGAATTATGTCCCTTGGGAGTATAAATTTCAACAAAAGTCCTTGCAAACAGTAGAAAATGAAAATTATATATGCCTGATATAATAAAAGATAGAAACTACAAAATGAAGCACTATTGAAATATTTGCTGCATGAATTGCCAAGAATGTGAACAATTCTTTACACAGGAGAATATAAATTCTATCTAAATTTAGCCTCAAGTGGGCCTCTTTTTTCTTAGATGGACAATTTAACACTGAAAATGCTTCAAGTATGACTAAATATTGCCTTACTCCATAAACAGTGCAAACTTAACCAGAACATTTCCGTTTTAATAGATAATGGGTGAGAAATACCCCAGTGATAAATGGAATTACACAGCAAAGAAGGCAAATATCTCAGTTAAAAATATTTGTCGCGACTTGAATTCTGGTGTTTCCAATTGAATTAATCATTCAAAAGGTGAAAACAAATACAAAAGAACTATAGTTTGGTGCATTTTATGCAATAGAGTTAATATTGAAATCCTAGAATAAAGATTTATATCAGTACCCATCAATTTGACTTATTATGATGAATCAGAACTTTTCTCAACACAGCATTGTTCTCAGTGAAAAATTTCTATTCTTTGTGCTAAAAATCAAATGTACTAATCAAAAGCTTCAAAAAAGTATAACATAACTGAAGTCTGATTTATTTTGATTTCCCTTGCTATCTTCAGTATAGGGAAAACGGTACTATTTATTCTGCCATATGCGGCAATACTAACATATTCTAAATTTACCACTTTTTTATAATAAAAACCTGGATAAAATAGTTATGTGTGGTGTTAGTACTTTATTATTCTGTTTTAAAATTGAAGCCAAATAGTATCATGACCAACTTCCAACGGAGTTTGTTTATGTTATCCATGCCCACCTTCATTTTACACCAAATTATGAAATTTTGGAAATCTTTTCGAATACTTCTCTAGAAAATATTTCAATAGGTTTCAAAATTTATATTGTAAATATACACACTGCAGTTATTCATAGATAAAAAAAAAAAAAATATGTTGTACCCTTACATCCAATCACAGCGCTCCTAAGATGACTTTCTTCACAAAACTAAAATCTTTATAATATTGAAATATATGCATTTGAGTTTAAATATCATCCCTGATATACATGTATTATTGAATGTTGTGCATTTTAGTTAAAAATATCATGTTTCCATATGTGTGTTTTATTTTTTTCAACCGACCCCACCCTCAGATAAATATTGCACAGTCCCTTATCCATTCGTTTGATGTGTTTTAGCTTTTGATTTTGCAATTTGATTAGGACTTCTATCTAGAAATTGACTATGGGGGTCGGTTGAAAACAAAACTTTACGACATGATTTCCGCTTCCCAATTGTGACCTTTTCATTTGTAAACCAAGAGTTCCAAATGGTGAAGTTGAAATCATCACTTCGTATTAAAATTTTACGAACGCAATCACGAGTTGGTTGACCGTTATGGAATATCCGTTATACAGATCATATCGGATATGTTCCTTGTGTCGTAACTACAATCCCGTTCCCTTTTCACGAATGTGACCTACCGAATAGACTATTTACCGGCTTTGTAATAACATGAGCAACACAACGGGTGGCACATGTGGAGCAGGATCTGCTTACCCTTCTGGAGCACCTGGTTTCACCCATAGTTTTTAATGGGGTTCGTGTTGTTGTTGTTCCCCTATTTGTGACATTTTGTTCACGCATCGTTGTCAATATAATGGAATTTGATGCGACTGTCGTACACGTGAGAGGTTTAGCGCTATAAAACCAGGTTCAATCCACCATTTTCTACATAAGAAAATGCCTGTACCAAGTCAGGAATATGACAGTTGTTGTCCATTCGTTTGATGTGTTTGTGCTTTTGATTTTGCCATTTGATTAGGGACTTTCCGTTTTGAATTTTCCTCGGACTTCAGTATTTTTGTGATTTAACTTTTTTTTTATTGTGTTTTAGTTTTTTTGTCGTGACATCGTCAGTTTGTTCGACTGATAAGTTTGAATGTCCTCTTTTGTATCATTCGCCTCTCTTCTGGGGTGACCGCTGTGTTTTTATTGTTTTAATTAATGGGTGCGGAAGATTTCTTACAAAAATGGCAAGTGTATTTTGTGATCAGTAAATATATACTCGAGACGTATTTGAAACTGTTCCGATTTAGAGTAATGATAATTAGTTAATGGCATCGACAGAACGTGATCTTGAAGATAAAAGTCCTGCATGCAAAAAAAAAAAACAAAACAAAAAACAAAAAAAAAAAACAAAACAAAACATAGATTACATTGTTGCTAAAAACAAACAGGGTTAAATAATTCACTAAATGAGAGCTAGTCCAGTAAGGTTCTTGATAAATTACATTAAATAATTTAACTTTGAACAAAATCATCATTTGAATTTAACTTGAAAATGAAACGAAACACAGTTTTCAACATTCAAACAATATATAATAACTGTTTGATAATACATGTTAATACACAATTCTTTTAGATACTTTCGCTTGAAGTGCAATCTAATAAAGATTAATTTAAAGTCATATTTACACAGGATTTATGACTTAAAATGATTTTCTGAAAATGAGAGCGTGACGTCAAAACATGCCATTTTCTTTATATAAATAGAACGAAGGAAGTAATGGATATCGAGTTATAGCAGGTAATTTAACATAAATTGTTTAAAGGAAGACATTTTTAGTGTTGAACATTTTGATTTTTTTTCACATTTGGAAAATATTGATTCGAGAAATCACGCTTTTACCTGTTTGTCCTTTATTTTACTGTATCACATGATTATTCCCTTTTTTTATAGATGTAAACAAGTAGTGACAGGAATTATTTGTTCGTATATTTCATTGTTTACAAGTGTTCTGAAGTGTCAGAGGTTCCAAATACACACGTGAACCTTTTTTTAGTATACACTGATCTTATATATTCATTGTAACAAATTTTACATTGATCTATTCCAAATTTCTGCATCAACATTGGTTTTTAAATTCATTGACCTTGTCTAAAATTTAGTTCACAAACAATTTGTTCATTAGACACTCACTTGTGTGATCCGATTGTTCCCTATTTTACTGCCATCTTATTATAATAGACCATGTAACCAGAAGAAAAAATAAGAGAGAATGAAAAAAGACTTTAAGACGCTTAATCCACTGGATATTAAGCAGACAACAATCAATCAATAACTGAATCAATCATTACAATTTACAACACCTTAACTATACATTTACAGTTAATGGGGTTCAACATAATTTTACGTTTTGACTATTTTGCCTTTTAAAAATCGTATTTGAATGCGCTCAAACTTGGATTTCAAAACATAGAATTGTTGGAATGTTATCATTTAAGTTATCCCATTTATCTGTGTTAATTAGCTTTGAATCCCCTCTAGCTAGCTATAAAACCAGGTTTAATCCACCATTTTCTACATAAGGAAATGCCTGTACCAAGTCAAGAATATGACAGTTGTTTTCCATTCGTTTGATGTGTTTGAGCTTTTGATTTTGCCATTTGATAAGGGACTATCCGATTTGAATTTTCCTTGGAGTTAGTTTTTTTTTTTTTTTTTTTTTGTTATTTTACCTTTTGTAGTGACTATTCGATGCTCGATGCAGAATTTGAAATGTGTAAAAACATAGAGAAGATACTAATTAAAATAGACATTAAGAAATAGGACGAAAAGACAAACAAATATAACAAAACACTACACAGAAAACCTAAGATTGAGTTACAGGTCATTGGATTTCTGTATTCTTTAATTTTTAAGTCATTTTTCTCTATTCTTTATAAACTTTGCCAATTATTCTCTATCATTTATTTTGTTGGCCTATTCTTCTCTATTCTTTACATTGTTTGCCCTTTATGCCCATTATTCTCTATTCTGTAAACCCAATCCAGACTCTCACTAATGACACCTATCGTGTTACTCTTAGTTTGCAAAGAACAATACGTTGGTAAGTCGCATTTTGTAATGTCACAATCGAGGAAAAGAGAATGAAATTTTAGTTTTCACTAGCGTGGTCATTCGTAACACATATGTTTATAAAGTCAACAAAATCATGATTTAGTCCGTAAAACATTCGAATGAATGACTTCAACTTTACCATTTGAACCCTTAATGCAAAAATTTATTGGTAAGAAATAACCAACCTTCAAGGAAACCAGGATTCAAAACACAAACCCTGAAACATAGTATAAATTAAAAGACATGCATATACTCCATATGCAGGCGGTATCTGGAATGTTACTACATGAAGTGGAAATTTAACAATAGCGTTTTTGCAATCATCTATTTTGTATTAAATAAATTGAGAATGAAAATGGGGAATATGTCAAAGAGACAACAACCCGACCAAAGAGCAGACAACAGCCGAAAGCCACCAATGGGTTTCCAACGCAGCGAGAATATCCCGCACCCGGAGGTGGTCCTCAGCTGGCCCCTAAATAAAATTGTGTACTAGTTCAGTGAAAATGGACGTCACACTAAACACCAAAACATATAAATGAACTAAAATTTAAAAACATACAAGACTAACAAAGGCCAGAGGCTCCTGACTTGGGACAGGCGCAAACATGCGGCGGGGTTAAACATGTTTTGTGAGATCTCAGCCCTCCCCTATACCTCTAGCCAATGTAGAATAAAGAAACACATAGCAATACGTACAGTAAAACTCAGTTTAAAAGAAGTCCGAGTCCGATGTCAGAATAGGTAACAAAAGAAACTAAGCAAAATGACAATGATACATACATTAACAAAGGACTACTAGCAGTTACTGACATGCCAGCTCCAGACCACAATTAAACTGATTGAAAGATTATGTCTTCATCATATGAAAATCAAGTACAATCCCTCCCGTTAGGGTTTAGTATCCTACAATCATAAAATATATGAGAAGAACATAACCCGTATCATGCCAACAACTGGTTTTAGAATAATAGTGTTTATTTCCGATGCAAAGACCCTATGAGTGAATCAATATTAATACCAAAATATGCAATCCTTAATGACCTGACAACAGTATCGTAACTATATCCTTTCCGAATAAGTCTGTTTAAAGGTTTGGTTAGCTTTTGAGGTGAATGCCGACATTTTTGTGCTTTGTAAAGAATATTACCATAAAATATCGGATGTGAAATACCTGAACGTATAAGATGTCTACATGTTGATTTATATTTACGAATGATGTCCTTGTACCGATGATAAAATTTAGTAAATGTTTTGACTAGTTTGTGATATCGAAAACCCTGGTGTAATAATTTTCAGTAATACAGAGATTTCTTTCATTGAAATCAAATACGTTGTTACAAACACGAGCGAATCGAACAAGTTGAGATATATAAACACCATAAGATGGTGACAAGGGAACGTCACCATCTAAAAATGAATAATTAACAATAAGGAATGAAAAATCATCTCTTTTATCATAAATTTTGGTATTAAGCTTCCCGTTAAAAATATAGATATCAAGATCCAGGAAAGGGCAGTGTTTATTGTTAGTATTAGCTTTATTTAAAGTCAGTTCGACAGGATAAATCTCTTTAGCGTAGATACTGAAGACGTCATTATTGAGAGCCAATATATCATCTAAATATCTAAAAGTGTTATTAAATTTTTGAATCAGATGTTGTTTCGATGGGTCTTTGCTGATTTTAGTCATAAACTGTAACTCATAACAATACAGAAACAGGTCCGCAATAAGTGGTGCACAGTTAGTCCCCATGGGAATTCCGATAACCTGACGATATACGGAATCTCCATAGCGAACAAAAATGTTATCTAGTAAAAATTCAAGGGCATTTTAGTTCTGAATTGTTAATTTCTGCACGTAAGTAAATATATAAAGCAGACTTGTATAAACTTTGTCTTTGGTGGCCTTTTTTCAAGCTTATTGAGATAGATGCAGTCTACATAGCCATCAAACTTTTAGTTATTAAAAAACCCAGCATCTTGATGATGTCAGTGTCAGTTTCTTTTTCGTTTGCATCAGAGTTGTTTTTACGATTTATGATTTGTACTTTCTAAAACAAGATATTTCTATTTGCATTGGTTATTCTGTTTATGAAACACAATTATACAAATTCTTTCAATATGTCTTTAAGTTTAGAATGAAGAATACTTGTGTAAACGTTCATTTTTTGTGTAAATTAATTTGTTTCCTCTGACCTTTTAATTTTGGACAGCGGATAATGCTAATAAAATAGTGAGTGCTCAGACTGTTTACACTCATTTGATACCATTATGTTTTTACTTCACCTAAAAGACGAAGAACACAGTACAGTTATCGTATAAAGCACAGGAAATTTAAACTGTTTATTGTGGTTCTTCATAAGGCTACTACAGTATATTTCAATGAGATTTCTTATTTAAAATTATATTTTAATCCTATTGTAGATCACATGATATAATAAAAGAATATGCCTGGATACTATGCTGACAATGCATATAACAGAAGAATCGGGAGAGCTGGGTTACCAAAAGGTAGCATGCCAGTGTCACGGGAAGGAGTATTCCTTCCACCGAGAACATATACTAATAACTCTACCACAAGACTGGACCGGGAACTTTCACAGTTTGCCAGGATATCTGGATTGTTGAACAGTTTTAGATCAAGTGACAGTGACAGTGGCTTTAGTTCATCTTTCTCATCTCCTTTTAGTTCACCTCATCAAAACACATCACGTTCAGACGGCGGCACATCTTTCAGTTCACCTCGTCAAAACACATCACGTTCAGACGGCGGCACATCTTTCAGTTCACCTCGTCAAAACACATCTTATGATAGTGGTATTGGATCATCATTTTCTAGTCCTTTCAATTCACCACAGAAAACTCCTGATCGAAATGATGTATCATGGGTAAGAAAGAATATGCATTATTATCTTTTTCTGTATTTTACCCAAATCCCATTAATTTTCGTTATTACAATTGTAAAGTACTACATTCGGACGCATGACATTTGTAACTTGTTGTTTTCATTTTTTTTCCATCATACATTATGTTCCAGTTATGAATTCTAGAAAATAATTGTTCAGTTATCTAACCCTGTGTGCAGTTGTTTGTAATTAGTTAAACAATGGAATAAGAAACGTAGGATATCATGCTTATTTTCACAATAGCAAGTGTTTAGGATACATCCATTATTTTTGCAGGATAAGAGAACAATTTCCTTGATTTGATTACCCACAAAAACATATAATCCTTTGAAATACACTTTTTGTCTTGTTTTTAGTTTGATGAATACAATAAATGGACAAAACTGAAGATAACAGTGGAGGAAGAGAAAATTGCATCTAAACATGAACAACAGTGGCAAGTTATGAACCTCACTGATGCGGTATGGATGAGAGAACTTCAACAGTTACAGGTAAAGCTTCAACTGTTATCCATTCCTAGTGCTAATCCTCATTTCTCAATTAAGCTTCTTTTTGTGCTGAGGTGGTGTAAAGCAAACACCGATCAATCAATCAATCAATCGAATTCGCTTCAATGATCTTCAATGAGTCCCAAGAAGTGTCGTATTTAGAGGCTACATTTCATCTTTATGGAAAAGGTTGATGGTAAGGGGACGTTTTATCATTTTAATGTTTTTTTTTTTTTGGTTTTTTTATCTTTAAATTCTTGATCCTCGATTATCAACCAACGGGAAAAGTTCAAAGATCGTCAGACTGCTTAATCTGCTGCAAGCTTTTATAGATTAAATTTGTTGACCATACGCATACACATTGAAGAATTCATTTATTTGTTTTATAGGATAGTTGTATTTTGTTAAACGTCTAATGGAATTGAAAGCGAATTATATTCCTTCTGCAACGACTTAGGCTTATCTGTTTAGGCACCCAACGGTTAAAAGTTATCCAAGTATTGATCTCTCTATGAATATCATCTCTATAACCCTCAGGGTTGTCAATACGGGTTTTCAGAAATACGAATTGAACCTTATACACAATGCTTATGACCACAAAATACAGATCAAGTTTGAATTTGGATTGCGTCACTTTTACCATTCTTGAGTTATGTCCCTTTATTAATGGGAAAAAATGCTGAATATTTCGTTTCCGTTCTCTAACTTTAGTTTGCCTCAACCAAACGTTATATGCAAGTGGGGGCATCATGTGTGTCCCATGGACACAGTTTCCATTTATTTTATTATTCTCAAGAGACAAGTGTATAATAAAATAATAATAATAAAAAAGAACTTTAGCTGTCTCAACTTTTTGGGTTGTTGTTGAAGATTCATACAGAAATGTGTATTGACCACAATAAAATATTTCAATAGCAAAAGTCACGTATATCATATGAAAAAATGTTTACTTTAGAAAACTAAATCGAACCTTTACATTATCACTCTTTTTTTACAGTTGGAAGAAAGAGAGAACTGGACAAAATTTAAAATGAAGATAGAAAAGGAAAAAGAAGATATATATCGAAGAAATCAGCATGAAGATTTACATAGGAAAAAAAAGAAATTTTCTCTGACTCTTGTGAAATTACAGGTAAAATCTGATATTAAGTTGCACATAATTATTAGTATTTATGACAAAGGTTTTGATTTCTTCATAATTATATTAAACATCTGATAATGGACATGGAGTTTGTGAGCTTGCAATCAAAGTATCTTTAATTCATCTGGAGTTTGCTCCGTGAAAATTTAATTATATAATATTTTATCAGCCAAAAATCAGGGTTTATTTCCAAATATTTTCTCTGTTTCAGCAAGAGGAAATTGAGAAGTGGACTATGTGGCAGAGTAAAGTTGAATATGAAGCAGAAGAACGAAAAAAAAGTCAAAAACATGCTTGTGAAATAAATACGTCTGCATCTGAATTTCAGCAGTTTTGTCAGGTATAAACAAATGGATAGGTGTTTTGAATACTGGAGGTTTGGGTAGACGAGTTTGCTGTTTGTATTGTCTTATTTGGATAAGTAGATATAAGAAGATGTGGTATGAGTGCCAATGAGACAACTCTCCATCCAAGTCAAAATTTATAAAAGTAAACCATTATAGGTCAAAGTACGGTCTTCAACACGGAGCCTTGGCTCACACCGAACAGTAAGCTATAAAGGGCCCCAAAAATTACTAGTGTAAAACCATTCAAACGGGAAAACCAACGGTCTAATCTATATAAAAAACGAGAAACGAGAGTGTATGCTTTTTGTTTCGTCATTTCTACTCTTTAGATTGGCGATTTCAGTGTGAGCTAATTGAGGCCAACGATTCTTAAAAGTATTTCTACCTGTAGGAAATATGAATAAATTTATGAATTATGGCAACGTATAATAATAAATTTATATAATTGTATATCACCGAGCGTGTGAGACCCTAATGGGTAATCTAGGTCGTTAAACATCCCGTGGTAGTCTAATTTTATGTTGATACACACATTTTTATTATGATACAGAGACCAACAGATGAAATCTGGACGAGATGGCGAAATTCAACGGATCTAGACACGACAGATAACAAAGGCCCATACAGTTATCAGGATGATACTGTACCCGGGATAAGAACGAATGTAAACCCACAGGTACACATAACTGTTTTTGTCAGTTGTTTATAAATGATTTAACAGAATAATTGTTATATGAATGGTAATTTTCCTTCGATCTTGCTGTCTTGTTAAAAGCTGTGCTTGAAGAGGTTTGTCTAGTTCCGCCTCCTAAGAGCAGTAAAATGAAATAATAAGACAAAATGTAATATTAATGGTTTATTTTCCTACAAAAAAGTATAACACAAATATCGAACTCTAAGGCAAATTAAAAAAGGGGATGTCCATAAAAACAGACAAAATCAAACGCTATCAATCAACGAAACGAGTGAAAAACAACTGCCATATTCCTGACTTGGTACAGGTATTTTAATTAAAGCAAAGTGTAAACACAACAAATTAACAAACCATTGATTTGGGAAGGGGAGGGGAAATTACAAAGAAAAATAATCGAATAGCATTTGTATATATCAAATCCTTTCATTCTTCCAGAAATACCAAAATTTAAATACAGAAAAATAGTTTGCACATACTTAAAAAAAACTTATCCAAGGTATACCAGCATCTTGTTTGCTCTCCCTACTTTTTTCTCTTATTCCTATCTACTAGGGGGTGTTTAACGACCTTGACTACCCTTGAGGGTCTTCGTACGGTCGGTTATTCTTATCTTTAGTTCACCTGGAGTTTGCTCCTTGAAAATGTAATAACATAATATTTTATCAGCCAAAATCAGGGTTTTTTCCAAATATTTTTTTCTGTTTCAACAAAACGAAATTGAAAAGTGGACTATGTGGCAGAGTAAAGTTGAATATGAAGCAGAAGAACGAAAGAAAAGTCAAAAACATGCTTGTGAAATAAATACGTCTGCATCTGAATTTCAGCAGTTTTGTCAGGTATAAATAATGGATAGGTGTTTTGAATACAGGAGGTTTGGGTAGACGAATATGCTGTTTGTATTGTCTTATTTGGATAAGTGTATGCTTTTTGTTTCGTCATTTCTACCCTTTAGATTGGCGATTTCAATGTGAGCTAATTGAGGCCAACGATACTTAAGAGTATTTCTACCTGTAGGAAATATAAATAAATATATGAATTATGGCAACGTGTAATAATAGCTTTATATAATTGTATATCACCGAGCGTGCGTGACCCTAATGGGTAATCTAGGTCATTAAACATCCCGTGGTAGTCTAATTTTATGTTGATACAAACATTTTTATTATGATACAGAGACCAACAAATGAAATGTGGACGAGATGGCGAAATTCAGCAGATCTAGACATGACAGATAACAAAGGCCCTTACAGTTATCAGGATGATACTGTACCCGGGATAAGAACGAATGTAAACCCACAGGTACACATAACTGTTTTTGTCAGTTGTTTATAAATGAATTAACATAATAATTGTTATATGAATGGTAATTTTCCTTCGATCTTGCCGTCTTGTAAAAAGCTATGTTTGGAGAGGTGTGTCTTGCTCCGCCCCCTAAGACCTGTTGAAATGAATAATAACATAAAATGTAATATGAATGGCTAATTTTCCTACAAATTACAGCAAAATTTAAATACAACAAATTAACAAAACATTGAGTTGGGAGGGGGGAGGAGAAACTACAAAGAGAAATACCCAAATGATATTTGTATACATCAAATCCTTTCATATTTCAAGAAATATTAAAATTTTACAGAAAAATAGGTTGCTTTATTTAAAAAAATCTGATCTAAGGTAAACCAGATCTTCGTTTTTCCTCCCAACCCTTTTCTCCTATTCTTATCGACCCCTGCCCGGTCTTTTAAAGGAGAAATTAGATCCTGCCCTTTTTTGTATTTTTTTTTTCACGCATGTGCTGAATAGATAGACTCTACTGTGTGTTTTTCGTTTCATCAGTTTACATGAACATGGTCTTTCTCCGTGAACTGAGATGCTTAAAATATTCGTCACCGGACGATACGCGATTAACAATTCAAGCAATTAATCAACATTTTTCCAGTTGTTAATAAAGGAAGAATTTACTTCACAGTTTTTGTTGTTAAATATTATTTTATTTACATATATTGTAATTTCATTTCTTTGTCACAAAATAAATATATCTTTTTTATCAGCAATCTTCTGAAACCACACTTACATGTTGGCGTAAAGCAGGCAACATAGTAAACCTGTCCATCAAACAAGTTTCTTGCAGATACCCCTCAAGAATTGTCGGGATGGGAAAACTATTCACTAACTTATAAATCGCTCTCTTGTCTGTTAATTAACTTCACCGAAAATCTTCCGTTTTGGAATATCTGTGTCACAGATGACCACGACATCACGGGAATTTTACTTAACATGAGTAACACGACGGGTGCCACTAGTTCAGCAGGATCTGCTTAACCTTCTGGAGCATCTTAGATCACCCCAGTTTTTTTTTGTGGGGTTCTTATTGCTGGGTGTATATAAATAGCTTTCCATCTGCATATAACATGTCCTAACATTAAATATAAATCAAGAACCAAGGCTACAGTTAACGTACTTTTGAGAAATATATAGGATGCAAATCTACTCAAAGTTTTCATAGAAAAGATCAAGTAACGACACCCAAATGTGTTACTGCATATGATATAGTTGTTATATCTTTATTTACATTTTGTTAATCCACTGATCAAAAAAGTATAATGGGGAAGAATTGAGATGTAAAAACACTAGTTTAATCCCGTCGTATGTGTATGTGCCTGTTGCAAGTCCAGAACTTAAGCATGCAGCAATAGCCTTATTCACTTCTTGTTGTTTTGCGTATTAAGTAATATTCACATTTATTGATTACTTTGCTCAACATGAGATTTATATATTAATTAAACATATGTCTATTGTTGCAGACTATACATATATTTCTTTTTGTTATTTTTGTCTTTGGGTTGCTGTTGAATTGACGCATTTTGTCAAATATAAGTCAATCATCTTAACACTTAAAAGAACCCAGATTTACGATGAGAACATATGTATAACCTGGGACTATTATAATAACATATTATGTCCAAGGTATAACTAATTATATATATGCAACTTCTAAATAAGTCAGACAAAAAATGGACCAGCTGGAATGACAAATCAAAGATAAAAATTACAAAAATAAATCTAAGTTAGATGCAACAGCAGTTTACCGATGTTCAGATTTTGTAAAGCCATTATGAAGATACAAATCAATTTAAAAAACTGAGGAATCACAAAAACCCAAAATGGAGCGAGAACGGGTGCGTCGACAGGGTAAAATCGTCTCCTTCTATGCAAGTATCAACCGCCATACGAATTCTTACTCAGTCAAAATGTCAGAATCAGGCAATCTATCACCCAATTCGTGATGGTGACAGAAAAACGTATGTATAGTAGTTTCGATTTCATTCGTTTACCTCATTACTATTTTCGAGAGGACCACCTAAACCTAGAATTACTTAAACAAATGCGCTGACTACTATGATATATAGTGACTTACTTCATACACAATCTTGCTTTTGTTTTCTCATTCTTTTTGCATGTTTTTTTTTAAATAATAACAACACTTTCTTTATATTGCATTTCGCATACTTGCCGAATGAACAAACAGAAATGTTTTGAATTACGACAAAGTGTATTAATAGTAATTTTAATTTTATAATGCTACAAACATTTATGTTATGATACAGAGACCAGCAGATGAAACATGGACAGGATGGCGGAATACACCGGATCTAGACACGACAGATGAGATACCAAATAACCAAGGCCCTTACAGTTTTTGTTATCAGGAGAATGTTGTGTCCGGAACAACGACGAATGTAAATGTACAGGTATTTATATTGTTTTTATCAGTTGTTTATAATTGAATTAAGAGGTAAATAATAGTCTACATAGACCAGGGTTTACTTTGAAAAAATCAGCACTGAGTCAAAATGCACAATTGGGAATAGGACACAATCCATCAAACTACAGATAAGGCGACTATACTGGTATCTAAAGATTTAAGACCATGGATCGCGAAAACATGTCACTAGTCAGTTAAGGCATCGACAAATCGTATCGGTCATCCAGTTCGTCATGGTGACCGCAATACTTATGCAATGATTCTTAAACAGGAATGGTTGAACAAATGCGATTGCAGACATGTTCTTGTTAAAACATTTCTCTTTGATAAGTTCACCGAACGTAAAGCAAGCAACACTATTTATTATCCAATCAATATTCGATAAATTCCATTTGTTTTATATTGCAGGTCCCATTAATGACGAATGAACATCCGGAAGTGTTTAAATTATACAAAGTGTAATATCTATTAATTAGTTGTATGTTGCTACAAACATTTATATTATGATACAGGCACCGACAGATGAAATGTGGACTAGATGGCGGAATCCAACGGACTTAGACACAACAAATGTAATGCCAATTAACCAAGTACCTTATAGTTATCAGAATAATACTGTACCCCGGACAATGACGAATACAAATCCACAGGTACATATCATAATCATGAGAATGGGAAGGGGGAATGTGTCAAAGAGACAACAACCCGACCAAAGTGCAGACAACAACCGAAGGCCCCAATGGGTCTTCAATGCAGCGAGAAACTCCCGCACCCGGAGGCGTGCTTAAGCTGGCCCCTAAACAAAAATGTATACTAGTACAGTGATAATGGACGTCATACTAAACTCCGAAATATACACAAGAAACTCAGTTTTCTTGTCATTTTTTTATAGATGAATTAACAGGTAAATTGTTATCTACCTAGAACAGGTTGTTAAAACAAATCAATAACTTGAGCTACAGTGGAAAGATGATAAAGTAAGTCAAGCTGCTCCCAAAATTTAGGTAAATGTATAGGATATAGTCCATTGAGTGCTTAAGTTATGCAAGGTGGGACGACCGGGTTAAAGGGCGGGAAATTTGGACTGCTACTGAAAGATCAGGGTATTTTGGATAGGCTAACATTTTGCCACGGAGCGACTTGCCTGCTACAGGCATCTCGGAGAGTTGTTGTAAAGGTTCTTTAACGTGAAGATAGTGTGCATATTATATATATATATTTTTTCACTGTATACATTTCTTTTGGTTCTGAATGGTGTTTTGTTAATTTTATTTATGCCGACATTACATTTAACAAGTATCGAGGAATGGAAGGACCATTATTTTATCCCACAAAAATATAGTTAAGCAGAAAATAAAGAACTTCTTTTCTTTAGATAGTTCTTCAAATTAAAGCTAACAGAGTTTACAACACACATAGAAAACTAAAGACTAAGCAACACGAACCCCACCGAAAACTGGGGGGTGATCTCAGGTGCTCCTGAAGGGTAAGCAGATCCTGCTCCACATGTGGCACCCGTCGTGTTGCTTATGTTATTACAAATCCGGTAAATAGTCTTATTCGGTAGGTCACATTCGTGAAAAGGCAAGGGTATTGTAGTTACGACATAAGGAACATATCCGATATCATCTGTGAAACGGTTATTCCATAACGGTCAACCAACTCGTGATGGCGTCCGTAAAATTTACGAAGGAATGATTTCAACTTCACCATTTGGAACTCTTGGTTTAATAGCTTCCTTGTGAGCAGCAATCCTCTATCAAGGAAATCATGATAGGAAATACAAGCCCGGGAATATCGTATCAATTGGGAGATATATACTCCGTATGCAGGCGCTGCTGGAATGTTGCTACATAGAAATGGAAAGTTCATAATTGGGAAGCTGAAATCATCTCTTTTGTCGTAAAGTTTTGTTTTCAACCGACCCTCATTGTCAATTTCTAGATGTAAGTCAAGATATGAGGCAGACTTATCTGTATCTGTAGTATCCTTTATCTCTAGTTCGAAAAAAGTTGTAAAAGCCTTGATCGAGATACCTTGGTAGTATCATGATATGTCCTTTAAGTTTACAATGGTCTGACATGTACCAGAAGTACGGCTTCGAATTATCAATTTACTTTAAAAGAGTCAGTCAAACGATATATTTTGTACATTTGAACATTTGAACATTGAGATATGGCCATATTATCCAATGACACTGTTTGGGACACCATTTAGAACTTATTTAGACAATCCCGAATGGAGTATGCAGATTTATTTTGTTGTTCATTTCTTTTTATTTTTTCCTTCATTTTCTTCATAATTGTTGCTGTGGTAGGTCTCAGAAACTGATATAATCAAATGTACTTTTAAAACGTTTTGCATTAATTTGATTTACACATTTAGTTACGCTTAAAGGATTTTATTTGTGCCTAGGATGTTTTAAGGGTATTTTTAGAGGTTCCAAAGAAGGTGAATCTTTGAACTATAGAGACCAAAAACGGTGTAAATATAAATAAGAAGATGTGGTATTAGTGCCAATGAGACAACTCTCCATTGAAGTCACAATGTATAAAAAGTACATTATAATTACAAACATATCTTTAGATCATTATTGGACAGATTCATTTCAGAATATATAGGTTAGGCTGGACCAAGAGAACCCATGCATAACATATTATTAAATGAGGGATTTTACTGCATTTTGGGGTTAAAAGGGATGCATTTTGTTCATGATATTTAAATGCTTACTGCACTATGACTGGATAAATAACCTACATAATTATTTCAAAGATGGTTTATTTTTATTAGTACTGTTGGACAGATAAGGCTACGTTATGAGAACCACTTTCCATTTTTAAATGGGGTTTGGGAGACTTGTGTGTACACCCACACAGATTTTAACATGTTGATTATTTGATATTTAAATAGGAATCAGTAGACACAATATGGACTAAATGGAGAACAAATGATGAGACCTGCGACACAACAATTGTCAAGGAAGTGGAACAGGTATTATAACATTGTTACTAAAGAGAAACTTTAGCTTATTGACTTAACAAATGTATAAGAAAGGGGTATCTTCATAAATCTCTTTGTTGCTATTAAAACTTCAATAATACAATACATGTATATGTTTATTCTAAAACATGAATTAGTTTTCATATCGGCCTACGGACTATTTTTATTTTTTTCTCACAATGTTTATTGAATGATTGCACCGGTGTTAGATCATAGCAAATTATTTAATTTTTTTTATTCTGATAATTTCTTTCATTTTCATATTCTAAATAGAAATCAGAAAATGATGTATGGACTAGATGGCAGAATACAACCGACCTTGAAAAAACAGAACAAGATCATCAGAGTTTTTGTAACCAACAAACTTTACCCGGGAAAATGACAAATCTAAATTTGCAGGTACATATAAACTACTACATCAGAAGATAAGCTGTACTGTGGGTTTTTATATAATATTATTGCCTCGCATTCATGTATTGTATCTTGATCATACTACAAAAGCGAAAGCAATTGTGATGTTCAACATTATAATTGAAGATATACATATATATTTATATATATATATATTAAATTTTTTTACAAAAAAATATTTTTTTATACTCGATAAATCTTAGTAATGCATTTTAATATGTTTCACTTTCATCAAAATATTGTCAAATTGTTTGTCTGAGTGCATTTTATATTAATTCAATAAAACGCTTTTAAAAACACTCGAGATAAATGCCGAAAAAGTCGTCATTATTTGATATCAAAAGTATTTCTTATAAGAATAACTAATAAAATGACTTTTAGTTGGTTTGTTTATTTTTATTCCAAAAGATTAAATAAAAAATGTTTTAAATTTTTTAGGGTCAGTGTGAAAATCAAGCCTTACTTGGACAAATGACAGAAACTACATTGATGTCACAACATCATGAATCAGCGTCAGGATTTCAAAATACAACCAATATAGGTTCAGAGTATCAGGAAACAATGCGATTCATACATACGGGAATAGAAAACTTTAATCTGCAGACCAATATTGAAGATGACAACGCGGTCAATACTATAAATAAAAGTACAATTGGCAGTAGTCCTCATTCAGATTTTACAGATGATGATTATATTCAAAGTTGGAAACCTTCAACGTCTTACCAAGTTAGTTCGTCAAACTATATGGCAGATAAAAACAGACCCAAACCAGTGCAGAAGAAAAAGAGTGGCACGACTAATAATGATGCTTCCTCTTCATACTTAAAGTCAAGGAGGAAAAGTAATGATCATGGAAAACAAATCCGATTTTCTCATCCCGTAAGTATAAGTTTGTAATAACATTAACGGTACCATTTTGTCTGCACCAGATGCGCATTTCGACAATCAATGCTTCTTCAGTAATGCTCAAGGCCAAAATATTTGAAAATCCAAAGCTTAATATCCGAACTGTAATATTTTTAAAGGTTTTCTTTAAAAAAATTATTGGATCAAGGAGGGTAGCTTTAGTTTTACATTTGGACTTCGATACTTTCGATGAATTAGCTTGTTTTATTTTATTTGCTTAATCTAGAAAATTTAAATGTTCATTTGTGAATACAATTTTTCAGGAACAAGTAAAGACAATTCAGATGATAGAATATATGTATCTTATTTTAGAGAGTTTTTAAATTAGATAAATAGAATGGAATGTAATTGTACTAGTTATTTTGGAAAACGAGTTTACGTGTTCATTACCTTTATTAACTATCAAATTGAATAAAAATATATTTTTTATTCTCAGGATCATAGTTTAAAATTACATACGTCTGCAATCAACGAAGGACAGTTTAAAAACTCCAGGCCTAAGGCCCTAAATGACCGCAAAGATAAGACAAAACCCCAACCGAAGAAGGAAAGCTATACCATGAAAGGGTATACTGGAAAAGTAGTTGATTTTGAAAACATCGAAATGATTCGAACATTAAGTGTGCAGGGGTTTTGTAAAAAGCATATCGCACGATGGAACGACACAATTGTTGTTACAAAGATGATTGATGTACGTAAAGTTTCAGAAAGGACAACAACAAAATTTCAAAATGAAATATTGTTATCAAGTGCCATAGAACATTCCAATATTGTAAAATATCTAGGTGCTTCCATAGTTCATCCAAATCTGTGCATACTCACCGAATTTATGCAGACAAATTTATACGAAGCACTCCATATTGAGGAAAATATAAAATTTCTTGAATGGGAAAAGGTCAAACTTATACAACAGGTTGCTTCGGGACTTGAATATCTCCACAAAAAAGACATGACTCACTGTAGTTTAGAGACTCGTAATGTTCTCCTTCACTATACGCCGGGTTCCTCTTTAGTGGCGAAATTAAGTGACTTTAGTCATGGCGTAAAGATCTTGAACGAAACAGAAGAAAAGTATATGCGTTCTGAACAGAATTCACGTTATTCTGCACCAGAAATATTGTGTGAGGAGTATGTCAACATGAAGTTTCTAAAAATGGCAGATGTTTATTCATTTTCATTGATAATATTTGAAGTTATTTTTGAACAGGAGCCTTTCCAAACTTTGGATATTTCAGAAGTCGCAAAACAGATTCGCGAATCAGGTTTGACACCTGCAATACCCAGAAATGTCTCTGTCAACAAAACTTTACTGAGTTTCATAGTGTCTGGTTGGGATAGAAACCCAACTCAGCGTCCGACTATTAGACACTTTGCAAACTATAGCCTTGGGATGGATCATATATATACAAAGGCTAACTCTCAGGACAAAGATATCACCATTTATTTTTATTTATTTCTATGCTTTATCGGATTTTTATGTTTGGATGAGTTTATATTTGATATTATGTCAACGTGCAGTATAGTAATGTTATTTATGTTTGTTCTCTCGTGCATTATATTGTTTAAATCAAATAGCGTCAAACTTATGAACACAAGATGAAAGTCTTGAATGCAAATGTTCAAACAAAGACATGCAGGCATATTATGTTTTATCGGAATACAATAATATATTAGTATTTACGAAATGATTTCTGTAATAAATAAGTAGTAAATTATGATGGAACATAATAAAAATATCATAATTCGTTTATTTCTTTTTATTATACTTTTCTTGGAAATAACAAAAGAGGTTAATTTCTGAAAATAATATATCATTTGTATATTCAACAAGCAACTTAATTAGAACGTACGGGTGAAGAACACGGCTGTTACAATCAAAACAAAATAGGGGAAGAAGCTAGCACATAGTCTTATATGCAAAACTTTTCAAGAGTCGATTCTGTTGTGCATTCATAATATTTTACTATCATAGCTTACAAATGTATTCCCCAACATCAATTTTTTATAGCTTGGCAGTGCTCGTTTTGCTCAGTCTTTCGTTTTCTGTGTTGTAGACCTTTTTTTAGTCTTTTCGTCTTTTTGTTTGTTTATTGCCATGGCGTAGTCACTTTGTCTTTGACTTATGAGTTTGAAAATCCATTTGGTATCTTCCGCCATCTTTCCTTTTTGGGTAGATATAACCAAGTGCATGTCAAGCTAGGCGAGACCCAATAAAATTTGGATCACGAAATCGATCAATAGGATCATAATGCCATTACTTACTGAAGATGTTCTGAAAGTATTTCTGAAATCCTGAAAGTCGCTGGTTAAGGATGACTTTTGAATATAACTAAAGCATTAAACCATGATAATTCTTGCATCCCTCAACCTAGGCGTGATTTTCTTACTAATTCATTTAAATGTTTTTTTCTCTGATAGTCTGAAGATATTAAATGCGGCTTCAAACAACTATACCATTTTCTATTAAATTTATGAAGAGACTTCATAAAATCTGTAAGTAGTGTTCTTTCGAATTTGTTATCCCGCCATTGTGTTATCTCGCCATTGTGTTATCCACCATTGTGTAATTGTGCTATGGTCATTTTTTGTATTCTTGTCTTTCATTTTTGCTTATGTACTTTGTCTATAGAGTGCCTATATGCCATTTTGTTTTTCTTTGTTGAAATAGTAATTTGTTTTTATAGTGATTAAGATTATAATACAATGTTGACTGCTGTTCCCCAATTTTTTTTTGATAATTTTACCTATTATGTCTGTTTGTTTTGCTCGCACATTGTTGTTAATATAATGGAATTGTATGCGACTGTCATACAAGGGAAATGTTTAGCTAGCTATAAAACCAGGTTTAATCCACCATTTTCTACATAAGGAAATGCCTGTATCAAGTCCGGAATATGACTGTTGTTTTCCATTCGTTTGATGCGTTTGAGCTTTTGATTTTGCCATTTGATAAAAGACTTTCCATTTTGAATTTTCCTTGGAGTTCGGTATTTTTGCTATTACACTTTTTTATGTGCGGCAGAATTAAATCAAAAGCTATTGCTACTTTAGCTGTCTTCCTGAAGTAGCGAGCACATTTTTACCCTGCTACCCAAATAATTTCACTGTTCAAGGTATCGATCCTGGTGCTACCTTCAATTTGTAGGTTTTGAATTGTGTATTTAATTTTTATAACACGGTCGAGATAAATAAAGGTAGAGGTTTGTTCGCACATAAAAACTCGTCAAAGATATCACAATCATGAGTTATGAATTATGAAATTATTAAACAATTAAGGTTCGAACTTCCTCAGGCAAAGTTTAACTTACACAAATTTGGCTTAATTTTTGTCATATAACTCTTCACGTGTTTAGGTCTTATGCACCCTTGGCTTAATTTTTGTCATATAACTCTTCACGTGTTTAGGTCTTATGCACCCTTGGCTTAATTTTTGTCATATAACTCTTCACGTGTTTAGGTCTTATGCACCCTTGGCTTAATTTTTGTCATATAACTCTTCACGTGTTTAGGTCTTATGCACCCTTGGCTTATTTTTTGTCATATAACTCTTCACGTGTTTAGGTCTTATGCACCCTTGGCTTAATTTTTGTCATATAACTCTTCACGTGTTTAGGTCTTATGCACCCTTGGCTTTTAAATTTTTGGGATTGCGGGTTCCTGATGAAGGTAAATCCAGAAAAGCGTTTCGGACGCACGAAGTTAATAAAGTGTTATTTTCATTTAGTATGCCGGGTGCGCGTTTCGTCTACACAAGGTTCCCCAGTGGCACTTGAATTAAACCACTAATTAAACCCCAACAGTTTATGATTGTACCGTGTGTTCATTGTTTGACTTTTTTTGCACGTCTGTTTGCCAGAGGAGTCGGTTGTTGTTGGTTTATGTTTGGTCTGTTGTACTGGTAATTTTGTTGTGTAGTTGTATTATATCTTAATGTTTTTGTTATCTAGGGAATTCGTTTGACAGTCTCTGTTAGTTTCATTCAAAACTTGTTTTAAGATTCATGGAACATGTATCGTGAACATGTTAGCTGCTGTCGCAATGACTATTATTTCACATCTTTTGTTCATTTAAGCGATCTTTTCATGAAGTGACCACAATATATATATTACCATGTTTTCGTGCAACCGATATGGACCACCCTAAAGCAGTCGTACAAGTGTATCAACATTAAAAAAACTGTAGATTCTTAAACAATTAGTCTTTTAACTTTTCATTTGAATTTTGGTATTACATAATTTCAAAGCATGCATAATTAATAATATTCTAAATTAAAATTGTGTACCCTGGTAAGTGATAAGTATAATGTATTTAAATAACAAATTTCGTTACATTTGCAATGTTTTGGATAGGGTTTACAGAATAGAGAATAATGGGTAATAAGTGCAGAATAAAAGCCAAAAAATATAAGGAAAAGAGAAAAATCGGCCAAAAAAATGAAGAATAGAGAGTAATAGACTGCTAAAATATAAAGAATAGAGAATAATGGGCTAAAAATATAAAGAATAGAGAAAAATGACCTAAAAAGTTAAAAGAATAAAGAATTGAAGGACACCCCATCCAGACCCTCATATAAAGATGTTGGTATACCTGGGGGGTTTCGTTACTGGCATTACTTGTTTAATATTGCTTATTGTTCCTCTCCTTTCTTGTCATTGACATACACTGAAAAATCCAAATGACTGTGTATTAGCCAGTATTAAACTGATGTTTCGTTCTCATTTCCAAATATACCAATCTACCTGACTGAGAATTTGGAATATATCTGAAATACAAATTTTACTCGATTGAGTATAAATTACAAAAGTAAATCGTAAAATGAAGATAACTTTATTAATTTGGTGCGTCCAAAGAGTTTTCAGGATTTACCGTCGTCCGGAGCGCTTCAACCCAAAAACTTTTGACATATACGTATAACTAATTTTCAATGAATACGTGAAGAGCTATAGGACAAAAGATGACTCTAAAGGAAAATTAAAAACCTTAGGTACATATGGGGTATATATCAACAAGACAACAGCCCGACGACACTAAAAAGCCAATGATAACATACAGTTTTGAAAAATATACAGAAATATGTAAGTGTTTAATATATGCAATATGTCAAGGTCCCGATCGTCCCGAGTCGGAAAAATGTTTAAATAAAAACAGACATTATCAAAGTTTTTTCATGGTTTTGCTGCTGATAATGAAAACCTGTTTAACGTCCGTTGTCAAAATAAATGCATATTCAGGACGAGAAGATGTTAATGCGGTATGAATATGAGCCAAGCTTTGTAATAGAGCAACACGGGTTTTAACGTGATAGTTCACAAGGTAGCAGTTCACAGATGTACATGTCACCTTACCCTTAAAAAATTCTGACTGCAAGCTGGCCACTCTTTGCTCTTATTTGTTAATGAAGTAGATATCAATTTTAAATTTTGGTTTGACTTGGCCGGGGATCGAACCAAGGAACTCCCGCACTCAAGGCGAGCATGCTTCCACGAGACCATCTAGGTTGTTCCAATGCTTCTAAAAGTATTTTGGTCGCGTAAAGTAAAGAAACATAAATAAGTGATGATATTACCATAAAACTATATCTATAATAAAATAAATGCCATTAGTCTGCAAAAATGTGGTAGTAAATACCCAGCAACAATTGAGGTATCGCAATGAAAAACAAAACACATTTTCGGCATTTTATCTTCCGTTGCGAAATAAAAGGAATTCCGACGTAAATCATTATATATTTTTATGCGTTTTATAAAGTATTGGGATTACATATTATAAAGACATCGGTCTGTTGATGAAAACTGTAGATAACGTTAGGTTGTTCTAGTTGTTGGGTTGTTGTCTCGTTGACGTGTACCCCATATTTTCCTTTATTTATATAGTTACAACCCAATCTAAACAAGTTTTCAAATATTGCATGGTGTAAATTGTTACCAATTGATCTTAATCATAACAGACATTGTAATTGATCAATTTGTTATATGAGCCAAAAATGGAAACAATTATTGGGCAGAGCAATCACATAACTCTTGAAATTCCCCAAGTAACCCATTTGTTGTATCTTAACCTTTGATTGGTAAATGTAAGAAATATATATTTACCTTACTTAGTTATAATTGTATATAAGAACAAGAACACATTTTATCACCAATTAAGGGCCCATAAGGGGCATATAGAGAATACATGTATAAGAAAAAAGAACACTGATTAGCATAGATACATAGAATTTAGATACACAATCACAATACAATTAGACTGTAATAAAGCACTTGGTTTATAGTATATAATATAAATATATGAAAATAAAAATATTGACTTTAATAAATTTTCCAACAGCATTAAGAACCTGATTGTCTTCACAGCTTAATAAATAAATGAATTTTTGCTGATTGTCAAGTAAAGAATAGTTTGGAATTTTTTGGCAAACAAAGTCAAAGAGAGCATCTCTATCAGAGTTAAATTTTTCACATGAAGTTAAAAAATGGATTTCATCTTCAACACAGCCAGAGGAGCATTTTTGCAAATTCTTTCATTTCGTGGAATATTTGAAAAACGACCAAATTCAATTTGAAGCTTATGAGCAGATATACGTAATTTGCAAATAGCTCTTCTAAAATCAAAGTTCTTAACCAAAGAGAGATAATTTTCATAACTAAAATTTTGTTTAAATTTCAAATAATTGAACAATTTTCCATCAGAAGCATTTTTTTGGCGAACGTACCAATTGTTAATATATTTAGTGTGAATTTATTTGATACATATATTCAAAAATTTAAATTGTCCAAAATGTTTTACTTCCTGTTTTTATAATGAAATTTTACAATGAAATAATCTTTTTACTATGATTTTCAAAAATATAATTCGGTTTTTCCTATTTTTTAAGCACGTACGATATTGTTCATTTTTTCATTTGCCTGGATTCTTTGTTTATTTTTTCCGTTTATACGCTGTACAGCCTTATTTGCAGTCTTTATATCAATGTTATTTTTATGAGAGGATTTTTAAAAACTAAAGCGTATAATTGGGTTTAATGAATAATAAAATAAATACATCATTTTTTTGATATTTCAGCACTTTTAAAATAAATCTGTGATAATGATTATGCCACTATTTTTCCATGATTTTTAGAAAGACTACTACTTTAAATGGACGTTATTTTACCTTTAGCACCCTATGTCTCAGGTACAGCGGGTGGGCCTGGAGATTCTTTTAAAGTCTCTTCCCAACGCTTCATGCGTCCATTATTCTCAAGTCTCTCTAAAAAAAAATTCCAATATTTAATAATAGTACTTAAGCTACTTCAACAAACCATGAAAATGTGAAATACTAAAAAAATTTTACCAATCAAAATACAAGTTTATGGTTTTATGGTTTCTGTCTCGGCACATTATTCCATTTCTACTCAGGAGTTATTCTTAAGAGTTCAAACTATTAAAACATAGAGTTAATTGCCCCTTTAAAAGCATGACAGTTAATCCAATATTTGTCTACTACAAGACCTAATAAAAAGTAAACGTATTGCAAAAGATATAAAACAGATGAAGTATGTGTACAATGGATGGTTGAAGGTGACAAGTCATCACAGTTTAAGACATTATATTCATACTATTTGCCATCTTACCAGACTTTAAGACAAATTTCATTTAAAAGTAATGCCTTTTCAAAGCACCTAGGTGCTCTAGGCTATAAAATAAGTCAAAGATGTCAAAATAATTAATGTTATATTATCAAATCCCGAAGGCAGAAAATGATAGCATTTTACACTTAACTATAAATACGTATGATTGAAAACTTAAAACGTAAAAAATGCATGCATGTTCACAACTTGATACTACTTGTTTGGTTTTTATAGTTTAAGAGGACTAGGAAACAAAAACAAAACGGGAGTGTTTTGCTCTATTTTGGCGGAAAAATAACATATAAGTTAGAATTAACATGGTCTCGAGGAAGCCCTTAGTGTGTGATGTTATGGGTTTGAATAACAGATGTGTCAAGCCAGACTTAAAAAAAACAAATGTTGCTGCTTTTCCACCAGGCATTTGGTATTTACATGAAGAAGTAAGATAAAAGACTTGTTGGCTCGGAGTTAGAATGATGTGTCCGTGTAGGGTGATATGTCTATTGTTACCATGTGCTCTAGCATTAAAAACCTGTCCACCCTGTCGATCAAGTAAAACAGGATTTACTAATATCTATTTTGAAACACGTTATCGTCTTAAAAAACATGTGATTTTGCCGCTGAATATTAAACGCCTATTCCCTAATTTATCTAAGATATAATAAAATCTTTTCCTGATATTATTGGTTCATGTAATACTATAATAGTTGAAAGGTTTACTGCGTTTGATGTAGCAATTCAAGTAAAAAAGACCTTTGTTTAACAAATACCATAGCTATTATTAAACCAATTGTTCAGATCCTTTAACAAAATAGTGTCACATGAGATACTGGTTTAATTGTTGATACACATTATCTGCTTAAGTTATTCTGCTTAAAATATTGCAATGATTTTAGATGTTGCTATCATTCATAATGAATTCAGCTAGTGGTCACAAGGGCAATGATGATTGTTAATACTATAAGTCACAATATATTGGTCTCAACATTTTGATTGATAATGAACTTCATAACGACTTTCTACTTTTGATTGGATGACAGCAATTATATGCTTTCTCAATTTTCATGGTTACAACCATTATTTAATATGCCATGGTATTTGCTACAGATTTAATTGAGTTTCAACAATATTGGTTCTTGTGGTAACAAGCATGGTACTAGTCGATTGAAAATATTCTTTCTTAAAAGAAAAACATGAATCTAAATAAGGCATATATGGTTAAATATCCGGTGCGCAAAATGACCTAAAGGGCCCTTATAGAAAAAAAAAAAAAAAAAAACACATACGGTCAATTTTATCATTTCTATGTAGCAACATTCCGATTGCGCCTGCTTATTGAGTATAAATCTCTCAGTTGATGCGATATTTTAAAGCTTGCGTTTCCTGTGCTAATTTTAATGATAGAGTGTTGTTGCCAACAGGATAGATTTTGAACAAAAGGGCCTTAATGATGAAATTGAAGTTATCTCTTCGAAAGTTTGATGGACGCCATCATGATTTGGTTGACCGTTCTACGGAATCAGCGTCACAGATGACCAAAGAAATTGTCCAATTGTCGTAGCCACAATCACGTCCATTTTTCCGTGATTGTAACATCACCAAAGAAGAATTATCGTCGTATTTTGCTTGTCCTGAGCAACACGACGAGTGCAACATATGAAGCAGGATCTACTTACCTTTCCGGATCAACTGAGATCAATCCTTCTTTTTTGTTGGGTTAATGTTGCTCAGTCTTTTTACTGTGTAGTGTTTTGTTGGCTGTTGTTAGTCTTTTCGACTTTTTTTCGTTATTGCTGTCTTTTTTCTTCAAAATTATTCATTACCTCTACTGTATTCCTTACAGAAGCTTGAGTAAACTCCACACCGTTGGATAAATGTTGCATTCTATAATAACTTAATAAATCCTCATATAATAAATCATTGTATACATATTGAAGATGATTGCCAACAACCTTGTATTTCACAATTGCAGAATTTAAGAATTTAATGTATACTGGGTAAAAGTTTGAAAACTGCATAACAAAAAGCTGTTATTGGTTGATACAGCTAACGGTGTGTTGATACAGCTAACGATGTGATGGTACAGCTAAAGTTGTGATGATACAGCTACGGTGTGATGGTACAGCTAACGTTGTGATGATACAGCTAAAGGTGTGATGTTATATTGTTGTATGAGTCCTTTTCATTTGTAGTCATGTACAGAAAGTAAAATCCGCCATGGCAAAGAAATCATTGTAATTTCATATATACTTTATGGATGTTTGGAATAGTTTTAGAGCTCGGCAGATGGTATGGACACCTATATTTGAACATCTCTTGCGACTTTTGTCTTATTGTTTGGTTGAGGAATTGTTGTTTCATATATGAACACCACTTCCACAATTTCTTCAAGAAATAACGTACTCTACAAAAAGATTCAATAGCTGGACCTTAAATAATCAATGTAAATAAAGTATATTGTGATAAAGTAATTACATGTGGTGTAACTATACCATGTATACGTGTATTATCTAATTAATTCAATATTGCCTTGGATCCATGAATTCAGATCGGTTATATCTGCCATATATTTTATTTATATGAAGACAAATGAAAAAAAATTGTCAAAATGTCTGGTCAAACTTTATTTTGGTTGTTCTCTTAAGTCGACTATTATTGTGGTATTTTCTAAGCTAACAGAGCCATACAATTGCACTTTACACTAGATATAACATGATGAATCAATATTTGATTTAAGTTAAAATTACAGCCGTATGACATAAAATTATGATTGATTATTAACAAAAAGTGCATTAACACGAAGAGCCAGAGACTCCTCAGAAATAATCAATTGCAAAAAGAAAAATGCGGTTAATTTGGAGAATGTTATATGAACCGCCAACAGAAATATGTCTTAAACAAGACATTCAAAAATATGAAACTAGTTTAGTATGTGCATATTACAACAGCTTTTCATGTACACTGTTAGATATTATAAATAATAATAATAAATTCTACTGAATAACAGATCAATTAATTTCTTCCAGGTAAATACTGAAATATCTTACTTTATTAATAGTCAATAAATAAAGTTTCTCAGTGTAACCTCTTAAAATCGAAATTTTATGAGATTCTACTCTTCCTGACGTTAAGAGGAAATCGTGTTTGCATTGACATTCATCTCCTATATAAACCTGTTAAACTCTTGTGTTTTAGTCAGCACTTCTGTTGGTAAACTCTTGTGTTTTAGTCAGCACTTCTGTTGGTAAACTCTTGTGTTTTATTCAGCACTTCTGTTGGTAAACTCTTGTGTTTTAGTCAGCACTTCTGTTGGTAAACTCTTGTGTTTTAGTCAGCACTTCTGTTGGTAAACTCTTGTGTTTTAGTCAGCACTTCTGTTGGTAAACTATTGTGTTTTAGTCAGCACTTCTGTCGGTAAACTATTGTGTTTTAGTCAGCATTTCTGTTGGTAAACTCTTGTGTTTTAGTCACCACTTCTGTTGGTAAACTCTTGTGTTTTAGTCAGCACTTCTGTTGGTAAACTCTGAGTTAAAGTCAGCACTTCTGTTGGTAAACTCTTGTGTTTTAGTCAGCATTTCTGTTGGTAAACTCTTGTATTTTAGTCAGCATTTCTGTTGGTAAACTCTTGAGTTGTAGTCAGCATATCTGTGTTGACATGAATTATCATTTATATTGTCATATTTATAAATAAAATGTTTATAAAACTTTGAATTGTTCAAAATACCAAGGATTTTCTTCCCTAGGAACAGATTACCATAGCTGTATTTCGCAAAACCTTTCAATTTTTTTGGCCTTCAATGCTCTTAAACTTCGTACTTTATTTGGCCTTTTAACTTTTCTGATACGAGCGTCACTGATGAGTCTTTTTTAGACGAAACGCGTGTCTGGCGTACACAATTATAACCCTGGTAATTTTGATGAGTTTTTTTTATCATTGTGGCTTAAAAATCAATTTGATCAAAAATGTATGTGCACAACTTCACTTAAGTGAGACAAATTCTGAACGGTTCATTCTATTCCTAGTTAAACAGCAGGATATTTTTTATTGTCAACATTTTGTGATAGACAGACACATGGACAAGCATTAGGACACTACACGAGGAGCACACAACACATCCTTTTATAATTCAGGGAAATTAAACAAGGTGTAAAATTTCACAAGGATCAATGAACAGAAACTTGAGTTATCTTAAAAATGACGCAACTCTGGGATTCATCGGAGTGCAAATGTAGTCTTCATGGAACCCATCATCATGTAAAAACTTGTTCCGGATTCCCTTTGAAAGTATACATGAGTTACCGTAAGACGGCTATATATATTGCTTCCGTATTTGGATAGTGATTGATTAATAGAATGTTACTTGCTTTTTGTCTAGTAGCAAATATTGAATGCATGTTTAGGATGACAACAAATAAACGATAAATACCTTTAGTAACTAACCTTCACGTCATTGGATAGATACAGCTATTTTGCTCTGTAACAGACCCATCAAATAGTTGTTGCAAGAGTTGTATATGTGCATCGGATTTAACGTCTCCATTCTGACCGGCCGTGACTACGTATTCATACATCTCACACAGCCGGACTCCACACTTTGGTAAGGGTTTAACTGCTGGTCGGAGACTAAAGGCACCACATTTCTATACCCCAGTCACCAGTCTTAACTGATACCGAGTCTACTTGTATAATATATACAAACATAACTTTAGTTTGGGAGAACATGAATTATTTATTAGTTATTGGCTTTGAACTAGTTTTCAGCGAATAATCTGACCGTTGTCTTTATGTTTGTGATTCTATCTAACCTCACGAGTCAAGTCTTCAACGTGGGTCAACCTGTATTAAAAATGGAAAAAATAACCTACGTTTGGTCAAGACAGAATTTTTGCCTTGCAAATGTCTACCTACAATCGCCTCATAAGATTAACAGTCCCAATCCTGATTGGACGTTGCTTCGTATTTATGCATTACGTACAGCCCAATATCCACCCTTCTTTAGTAGGGATTTATACTACAGGGTGGAAAAGGTCCGGGTAGCCTAATGTCTATATGCCAGTCAACCCTTGGGGTTGATATAAAGCAGGAATTTCCAAGCAACACACTCCGAAAAAGGGATTACCACCACTTTGATTCGAATACAAAATACTCACGAAGATGAAAAGTGAAACATTTCTCTTTTTGATAGCTCTGATAATTTCCATTGTAGATTGGTTATGATAAATGAACGCGTCATGGTTTACGGAATGGAAAGTGTTATCCTTTATAATAGTAGTATTCTTGGTATGTAAATACAAACACACAGTACATAATATACTGATGTTACATATCAATAACAGGTATCTTAACAATAAATGGAATTCCAGGTTAGGTCCCTTTTTTGGTGCCTTTCAGAATGTTCCAATCCACACAAGTCATGTTGAAATTCAAGTTCTTGAGCATTTCAAATACTTTTATGTAAAGTTAATACATTGGCACTTTTAAGACACTTTCAGTTCAACAGGGCAATATATTTCGATGAAAGTAAGATTTCCCAAAGCATGCATATTAACTTCAGTTTATCATAAATGATCTGAATTGGACGGATATCAACTTTTAGGCAAAGTATAAAACCAATTGTTTACTTAGTACATGCAGTTCAAATTAGTACGTGTATCGATCTTACCGGATTTAAAGACTTCCTTGGAAATGAAATGTAACAAGAGAAGTGTGATACTAATCTTTTCCTTAACAGTACAGAAAAGACGCTGTCTGTCTTCGTGATTGTCTATTTAATAAAGCCAAAATAATAGAACTTTTCTACAAACATGTTATGTCTATAATGTAGATGAAAACATAAAACTATTACGTGTAAAGTATTAAAGAACTGTCTGTCAATCGATTTTTGTATTGTCATTTTTGCGTCTCATAATAAGTATGTAAGGTGTTATGGAACACATTTAATAGTATAATCTACTTTTTTTTTATATTCAATAGAAAAGATGAATGTTTATGATGTCTTTAATTATATTTGTTAAATTATTCTCGTCCTGAATATGTATGAGGATGTACAGTACAGCTTTCCGATCAGTTAATATCCATTATCAACCCCTGAAACACCTTATATACTCATCTCTTCAAACTTTAAATGGAATTATCAAATAAACACAGTAACCTTTCAAGTTCACACGTAAGGTCCTCGTTAAAAAATATATGGTATGGATGATAAAAAAAACACTCTTCCTTTAAAACGGCTATGTCTGATATGACAATCTGGTACATGTAACGAGATCGCAAATCATATAATGACAAATATTATCTCATCGTCTTCATTGCAGTAGTACCATTTAAGTAGTTATTTTGAGGAATTTATTGTGTATCTGTTTCCTTACTATAGCTGATGAAACAAACTTATACATGTCAAGTCTAGATAAATCATTGCGTTATTACCTTTCAAATAATTAGAAATATTTTGCAGTCTGTTAAAGTGTCCCTTATCACCTGAAGTTTGGATTAATTATAGGACATGAGTTATTATATCTCTGATATTCTTATTACTCAACATCGCAAATACAAAGACACTATTTATAGCTTTTGTAATTTTCTTATATTAAAATGTTCAATTCAGTTAGTTATATACCAGGGAATCTTCCCACTTCATATTATCACGCATAGCTTCTTTATTTTGGCACCAGCCTAGTTCTGTAGTCTAACCTGTTGGAAATAAAGTAATTTAAGCACATGACTTCAGTTGTACTCCTGCTTCTATAAAATATTGTATAAACTTATGTTTTACTGCCAATACGGCATTAACCAACATTTGAACGACATTAGAATGAACAATGACACTGCTTGTAGATCGTAAATTTACGTACTTCGTTCACCATGGGTTTCCGAGCGTTTGTTTTACGGTCATCGATTAGGTTATTTTTTTTACAACCGGCACGATAACTATTTAGGGACCCACATAGGGTACACGTTCTAAAGCTAAATGTTGATTTTTCTCAAGTTTTCAAACATTTTAATTATAATTAAGGTTACTGTATTTTAATACTTCGATTCTGGATATATACATTATATTTTAAATGTTTTTTTTCTCAAAAAATGTATAATCACAGGTTTTACGTTGACATAATAATCAACAAATTATCTCTTGTTTCTGTATTATGAACATATTATTCAAGTCATGCATATACATATGTTGAAACCCAGATGCGGTAACCGAAAAAAAGAAAGCAAGTACAAAATTCAACATTCACCGAGCTACAGAAAGGATTAGATATAATACCTATACCATCAATGATGTCATTGCAACCATAGAGCGTCGCAGTTCCCAGTTTCCCAAACCCAGTAGTTTTCATTTGGTTTCAGAGAAGTGTTACAAGATGACAATAATTACTCCTGTGGTATATTTATTCCATGAATTGCATCCAAAGACACCCATTAAACTCGGCCTAAGACTTGCTGTGATTTTGTGATGTGATACAAGTCTTGTGATAAACTAAAATGCTTTAGAAGCAGTTTTTGTTTTGACAGTTTTGCAAAGACTTAAGTCCATAATTCGATGTTTTTAACTGAATTTACCTTTCAATGATTATTTAAAAGCATTCCATGTTCATAAGTTACACTCTGTTTCTGGTAACAATAAGCGTAGTATTTTAAAGCTGTTTTGTTCGGTGAGGTTCATTAGCTAAGTCAACATATTCAAAATTCCCGATTTGTTCTTTGATTTGTTGGGACACAATTATTTCTCTCTCATTTGGAAGAAACATTTACAAAGGATCAGTAGTATCAATTACATTATCAAATCCAGCCTGAATTAACTGCAGTAGTTCTCATTTGCTTTCGAGGTAGAGGTTTGCAAATGTGGATCTGCTTGTTGAGGCTGCTCATGTGCAGCACACCTCCTATGAATATCATCAGGTACTTCATGTTCATGGGTAGGTTGTTGATACTCAACTTGGTTATTTCTCCTAAGCCTTAATCTCTGGCAATTATTCTCACGTCTTCTCCTAGGCAATTTAATGCATGACTTCATTATTAATATAATATTTTTAAATATACAAAAATATTTAATGTGATAAATATAGTTATAATCTTTATTGCGAAATCTTCCTATTGAAAAATCAAAAAGTGCTCTTGTGTTTACTAAATAGTACTATTTACATATATATAAGTAAGTATGTTTGAAATTATGATTGTTGCTTATTTTATACGTGTCTTTATTTATATGCATACCTGCGATCAGGTAAGTTTTAGATACAAATAAAGAACAACAAACAGCTATTCTATCCTTTAACTTCTATATTCAATATAAGAACCACAATCAGAGGGTGTTCCGTTTACAAATATCTATTTTTGTTGTCATTCAATGCAAACTTGTACCTAGAATTGGTTGGTTGATGCTTACCTTTGGTCTAGTGGCAAATAATTCAAGTGTAACGTGCAACCGGGCGGGAACGTTTTATTATGTTTATCCTCGGGTTCGTACCAGTTTCCTGGGATTTGAAGAGCAATTCAAAAATTCTGAATCAATAAAAAGTTTTACGCTATCACTACCAAATATAAAACAAATACTACCTAAAACGAATTTCAACACCTATTAACTTAACCCGAACCTGGTAAATTGAAACAGTTTAACAAAACCCTTTCAGTCTGATATTAGATTTAAACCAAATGTTCGGAACTGGACTGAAACCTAAATGTATGAAACTGGCTGAAACCTAAATGTATGAAACTGGGCTGAAACCTAAAAGATATGAAACTGGGCTAAACCTTAATGTATGGAACCGGGCTGAAACATATTAAAACGAATGTATGGAAACTATTTCAACTGGTGTAAACTTTCGGCGTATGAAACTTTATTTAAATATATGTATAAAACTGTTGGAATAACAGGGTAGCACTAAGGTATAGTTTAACAGCAAACACTCACTGCAACAGTGAGAGATGTGGAACGCAAAACCTTAGCACTAGCCCTGTTTAGACAAGTTGTACTGAACCAAAACTTTCCTATCTATATCCTCTCAGCAGGTTTCAAACACTCCACTTTGTTTGACTTATCCTGCTACTCGTCTTAAACAATTAACTGTCCTACCTTTCTGCTCTACTTCTTACAACGTCTACGGTAAAAATGACAACTTGAACTGAATAGCTATCCACTATTTATACTTCGAACGCGGACCTCGAAGAGAGCACCCTAGCAACAACTGTACAGGTAAAGCGTCTTATAGCAACTAAGGATAAAGGGATGATTTTCGATGCCGTTTTCAACGATAAAAAGATTAAATGGGAAAATTCATAGATAAATCGGAAGATACATAACTGTAGAAATATTATAAAGTTCTTAAACAGTAAATTCGTAACACTACCCACCCCTCCGACTTCATGCGTCCTCGCATGAGTTTAAAAGTTGTACTCATTAAATCAAAACACAATCAAAACCGTTCTCGTTAACACTAGCTGACACCATACCAAGGTCCTACTTCTAACCTCAATTTTTCCACTAATTCCACAGAATAAACGTATTTACACTTTTGGTATTTAGCTATATTTTGCCTCCGAATGACCTTAGATCAGAATCACCTTTGACTCAGACAACCCAGCAACTGTTTGTACACCGAGGGTTATACCATGATAACCAACTAAGGCTTTCCTACAACAATCCGTCTTCTAGCGGCGGACCTAGGGGTACCTTAGCCTACCTACAGTTCTGGGGGTCCTGTCAGCCTCTTTTGACTAGCATGTTCTTTCTGTTTTGTTAGTTAAGTTTCTATTTTCTTAATATCCTACTTTAATTCACATTTGTACATACAAGCAACTGAGTACTGAACTTAAATCAAATTTTGACCAGATAACCATTTCAAATATTCTATTTTGAATACCACTTGAACAATTGTGTTGCCAAAAACCGGTTAAAGACAATTTTGCCTCCTAACAGGCCACTTACGGACCCCTCATTGAGAGTTGTTGTAAAGGGTTCTTTAACGTGCACAGGACGTGGTACTCCCTGAACACGAAACCTCGGATTTAACGTCCCCATCCGACGGATGGACATATACATTTATTACAACAGAAATCAAAAACAAGTTTTATGAGACAGTTTTAATATATATGACGCTTCCTGCATCAAAAATCAGATATTTATTTCTTATACCATCCAAACTGTCTCATGCTCCTCAAATGTTTCTATCTGGTTACCGTTCTCAACATACTTTGTTATAATCTTCACCATATTCCTTTCTTTTGCTACGTTGGTTTGTGTGACCTGTTCTTTTGTAAACAACTTCTGTGTTTTATGATGTGTCATTTCTCCACACGCTTCTTTCTCAACATTGTCTTCTCGTATGAAGGACTGGGACTTTCTCTTTGTTGGTGCCAACACTGGTAATGGGGCACACCTTTTCCTAACTGTAGAGTCACTCTTTTTGTCCTCTGGCGTATGATCTACCTTCTTATCTTCTTTCTTTTGTGATATGTCTTCTTCAGAATATTCCTTCTCCTCATCCTTATCTTTAACTGATCTATCTGTGCCTTTTCCATTATAACATGCTTTCCGTTCAGAATCCTGCACATCGCTATCTAAATCATCTGGAGTATCTAAGTCTGCACTGCTACTGTCATCCGAAATATCATCTATGAGGTTTCCAGGATCATACTGATCCAGATCATCTTGTCCCCTTTCTGAAACACCAACTTTCTTTTCAATAACTTTGTAACTCCTTTTGGCAGTCTCTTCTCCGTGAATGTTTTTCATGTGCCTTTTCAGATATTCCTGCTTCTTAAAAATAGTTACACAGAGAAGTAAATGGTTTTTCAAATCCTCCTAGCTGCCAAACTCCTTTTGACAGAAAACACAAGGCGTCACCAAACTAACTTCTTTTGTCTTCCTTGCTGTTACTTTAGTGAGAGGCATTTTGTACTGAAACAAGAATGAAACTTAATTGTTAATCTAAAAATACATAAACATATTTAGTTGTATTATGATTATTATTATTTTTATTATTTTTTTTTTTATCTTTTATATATATATATAAATATACTGTACATATAAACATATGAATTAAAGACTTTTATTTAATAATTTGTACAACAAAATCATCAAATCTAGCTGGAGGTCTTATATTTCGTATTGGTCGGCACGACTCCTGTACCAACTCTTCAACCTTCTCAACATTTTCAACTTCAATTATATCTGTTTCATGTGCCTCACTGGCATCACATGAATCCTCTACTCTCATCGATTGTGCAACCTTTTTCCTCCGTCTATCAAAATGAACTATTTGTGGTTGATTATTCCTACCACAGTCCACCTGGTATAAAACTTCAGACACTTTTCTTAAGATCTGAAAGGGCCCCTCCAAAAAGAAGTAAATTTAGGTGTACAACCTTTCTTCTTTTGTGGAAAGTAAACATATACCTTATCATCTATTTCAAACCGTTCCCATGACATCCGGCGGTCATGATATGTCTTTTGTCTGACTGATGCACCGTCGGAGTGTTTGCGCACCAAGGCATGGACGTCTTCTAGTCTTTCACGAAGTTCCCATACCCATATGTTTGAAGGGGTTGGTTTTATAGCTGGTGGCATGCAATATATCAAGTCTAATGGAGTTACGGTTTCCCTACCTAACATGAGCATGTTTGGGCTCATCCCAGTTATCTCATGCTCTGTTGATCGGTAGGCCATCATTACGTACGGGAGTTGTTTGTCCCAGTCCCTATGATTGTCTGATACATAAGCACTGAGCATGTTTTCTAATGTTTGATTGAACCGTTCTACCATACCATCCGACTGGGAATGATATGGAGTGGTTCGAGTCTTTGTAATTCCTAAATGTCTGCACATTTCTTGAAACAATTTACTTTCATACTGCCTCCCTTGATCAGAGTGTATGTAATGGGAACTCCAACTCTAGTAACAACCTCTTCAACGATGATTTTTGCATCAGTTTGTGCTTTCATGTTGGGCATTGGAAAAGCTTCCGTCCATTTTGTAAAGTAGTCCGAGACAACTAATATATACTTATTGCCATTTTCTGTTTCGGGAAGCTCACCTAAAATGTCTGTTGCAATTCTTTGCATTAGAACACCCGTTTTGACTAACTGCATTGGAGCCTGCTTCTTTTTAATTGGATGTTTTAGCTTCCAACATATTTCACATCCAGCAATTATCGTCTTACGTCATTTTGCATTAGGGGTACAATAGCTTGTAAATAGGAAATGTTAAATTCATACATTGTCCACTTCCTACATAGTAAACCATCATTGATTGTAAATTTACTCAATTGACTGTATAGATACTGAACTGCGTAGCTCTTGCCTGATACTTCTTCAAAACTTGGTTTTCTGTCTGTTTCAAGCCAAGTCTTAACTTCTTGTATATCAGAATCAGCACTTTGTGCATCTTTCATGCTTTAATTGTCTTCAACATCACCATGTGATGTTTCCTTGCCTGATATAAGGCATATGATATTAGCATCATCATCCTGATTTCCACAGTTTGTACATGGTTTGCATGGCAAACGACTCAAAGGGTCTGCATTGTTATGTTTACGACCAGCTCTGTGTTGTATCTCCATATCAAAGGAAAATAACACCTCAAGCCATCTCGCCATCTGCCCTTCAGGATTCTTAAAGATAAGGAGCCATTTCAAAGAGCTATGGTCTGTTCTTATTGTGAATTTTCTGCCAAGCAGATAATGTTTGAAGTACTGGGTCAGTTGAGATCCCGTTTTCTGCAACAATATGACCTAAGTACTCTACATATTTTGCAAACAATTTACATTTTCTTGGTTTGAGTTTGAGATTTGCAGCCGAAAGTCTTTCAAAAACTAAACCAAGGTTTGTTAACATTTCATCAAAGTTTTTTCCGAAAATAATTACATCGTCCAAATATATTAAACAAAGCTCTCATTGCAAACCTGCCAGTACGGTTTCCATTAATCGTTCAAAAGTGGCTGGGGCGTTGCAAAGTCCGAACGGCATCACTTGGAACTGAAATAGTCCTTTTCGTGTTGCAAATGCGGTTTTAGGACGGTCATTAGCCTCGACTTCTACTTGCCAGTATCCGGAACACATATTAATAGTACTGAACCACTTTGCTCCGGACAACTGATTCAATGAATCGTCAATCCTAGGAAGAGGATATCCATCTTTGGTGGAAATTTTCTTTAACCTACGATAGTCAACACAGAAGCGTGTCAATCCATCCTTTTTCTGAACAAGTACCACCCCGATGCCCAAGGACTTGTTGACGGTTCTATCACATTTTTATCTATCATATCATTTATAGCCTGATGATACTCTCCCTGAAGATTGTATGGAACTCTTCTGGGAGGTTCTCTTGTAGGCTTTGCATTTTGAACATCAATACTATGTTTCACAATATCTGTCCTTCCGAAGTCTGCGTCATGTTTGGCAAATATGTGTGAAAACTTTTGTAAAAGTTCTCGAACTTTGGTAGCCTCGACCTTAGTTAAATCCTGTACCGTTTCATTGTATAAATCTGTTAAATGTAAAGGGACGGGGGTTTCTGATGTTTGATTTAAATTAAAATTGGGTTCTGAAATTTTGTCAACCGGAATTACTTTAGCAATGATCGTTCCACCGTACAAAGTTTGAATCTGTGAAGACATATTCATAAGTCGAAGTGGAATGTTTTTACTTTTTGCAACAAGAGCCCTACCTACTTTTGCTTCAGTTCTATTATAGTCATCTGTAGGTTCAACAAGCCCTACTTCAAATGAGTCAGGAACTTCATCGGTTATAGCTCCATTCACAACAATCTCACTTCTAGGGGGTATGTTAACAGTTTCTGATATTGCAACTCTGTAACAGCCTATGTGACCTTGGACATAAAATCTAACTTCGTGTCCCTTGATAGTTAAAGTCCCCTTAGATATGTTCATGTTAGCTTCTTGTGTTCTCAAGAAGTCTAACCCTAGTATACAATCTACATTAATGTCAGCAACAATGGCAGTGTTTGTATTTTTGAACTTGTCAGTTTCAATTTCAAGTTCAGTTTTGCCTGACATATGCAACGAATCTCCATTAGCTGTAATTATATCCCTTTCAGTTGGAATTAAATTTGGCATATTTAACATTTTCTGAAACATTTTAGTGGAGATAACTGTAACTGTGGCTCCGGTATCTATTAACAAATCTGTGATAATTCCGTTTACTTTTGCTTTCAAGAACATACCTGCATCAGGAGATAGTTTATGAACCGCCACTTTTCCCGGTGTCAAATCTAACTTTTCATAGTTTTGGTTAGTATACCTTGTTTTAGGTTTGTTCTGATACCTAGGATGCTGATAATTATATTGAAAGTTTGGATAAGTAGGACAGTCAAATGCTCTGTTGCCTACCTCGTCAAAAGCATAACACCTAAATGGAAACGGCTGCGGTGCTCCACCCTGCTTCCATCCTTTATTGTTTTGTTTCAAGTCTCTCATTTCTTTTTGTAACTCTATTAATGTCTCCGACATGGTTTTCAAAAGCTGACTTGTCATGCTGTCAGCACTGTGTGTATTTTCAGACGCAGTTCGTAAAATCCCTGACCTTCAATCCTTTTGCTTTCGGCTTTGTTGAAAGCCTCAAGCTCAACTGCATGTCTGATAGCGTCATTTAAATCAGTAGGTCTTGCCTGCTTTATTCGGAGCCTCATATCCGAATCTATTAACGAGTCTATGAACTGTTCATTTGCCAAAGTCTCCCGCACTTCGTTTGGTGCAGTTGCATACGCAAGGTTAGTTAACCTTCTTATGTCTTGGCCTAACTCAGGCGAGGCCTCTACAGCTCTCTGTGTCTCTCTCTGAGCTGTGTTCTGTACAGCTCCGTTTGGTTAGACGGAGAAAAACGCTCTTCTAATGCCTTAACCAGTTCTTTGAAATCTTGTCTAGACTCCTGGGTTAAGTTTCCCAAAACACCTTGAGCCTGACCCCTGAGAGAAACGGCCAAATACAGACCTTTCTATTTGTCCGTCCAATTATTAATTTGGGAACATGCATCAAAATGTGACCTAAAGTCAAGCCAAGGGCCTTTCCCATCATAGGTAGCAGTCTTAACTATGTTTTTATTTTTGTATCCATCCAAAGGATATGATTGTTTATCTTCATAAGACCCGGTATCACGAGTTAAACCAGTTTTACTTGCTCTTTTTGTGACAAATTTGTCACTACTTGGTAATTGTAATTGGTCAGAAAAATGTTTCGAAGTCTGTTTTTCCGCAGCAGGTGTTGGTGTTTCAAATCTGACTGAAGATCTAGGTCTGGCTCCCAAAAAACCGCCTCCGTTTACACTACTACTAACATTTTTGTCATAAATCGGGGAGTTTGTTTGTTTTGACAACTGTTCGGAACGCCTGACTGAACCTATCCCCGAATCACTATGTCTAAAAACTGTTTGGGGTGTATCAACATGGGAAATTGATCTGTCGTCATTAACATGCCGATATTTTTCTAATTCAGCAGTTAAAATATCTCTTTCCTGACTTAACTGTTCCTCAGTTAAACTTATGTCAGGATCATATAAAACACTATCTTTCCTATGTGAATTCATGATAAAATACAATTTATATGTACAAAAATACTCTATAGAAATGCTAGACAAATCCCACCGCTAAGCCACCATTTGTAACGTGTAACCGGGCGGGGACGTTTTATTAAGTTTATCCTCGGGTTCTTACCAGTTTCCTGGGATTTGAAGAGCAATTCAAAAATTCTAAAGTAAATAAAAGGTTTACGCTATCACTTCCAAATATAAAACAAATACTACAAAAACGAATTTCAACACCTATTAATTTAATCCGAACCTGGTAAATTGAAACAGTTTAACAAAACCCTTTCAGTCTGATATTAGTTTTAAACCAAATGTTCGGAACTAGGCTGAAACCTAAATGTATGAAACTGGCTGAAACCTAAATGTATGAAACTGGGCTGAAACCTAAAAGGTATGAAACTGGGCTGAACCTTAATGTATGGAACCGGGCTGAAACATATTAAAACGAATGTATGGAAACTATTTCAACTGGTGTAAACTTTCGACGTATGAACCTTTATTGAAATATATGTATAAAACTGTTGAAATAACAGGGTAGCACTAAGGTATGGTTTAACAGCAAACACTTACTGCAATAGTGAGAGATGTGGAACGGAAAACCTTAGCACTAGCCCTGTTTAGACAACTTGTACTGAACCAAAAGTTTCCTATCTATATCCTCTCAGCAGGTTTCAAACACTCCGCTTTGTTTGACTTATCCTGATACTCGTCTTACAACGTCTACGGTACAAATGACAACTTGAACTGAATAGCTACCCACTATTTATACTTCGAACGCGGACCTCGAAGAAAGCACCCTAGTAACAACTGTACAGGTAAAGCGTCTTATAGCAACCAAGGATAAAGGGATGATTTTCGTTGCCGTTTTCAACGATAAAAAGATCAAATGGGAAAATTCATAGATAAATCGGAAAATACATAACTGTAGAAATATTATAACATTCTTAAATAGTAAATTTGTAACACAAGTAAAAGAAGGACGAGAACAAAATAAGTTTCCACTTATAGGTAGGTTCTTCAAATTAATATGATCGATAGGGATACAGAACAAAAAATACAATCTGTCACTGACAAAAGACTGTATGTTAAATAGGGACAGAAATTAAACCTCTCTTTTCATTCCAACTTGAATTTATGACAAACGTGATGATTTTAACTTTCAAATTGGCAACTTCCCATTTCTCACCATAACATACACTGTGCCATCGGATGACGTTTACATATCTCAGTTAATACGTTACCTCCGTGAATGTTCACACTATACGAACTTCATAAACAGGGGTGTGCTCCTTACACGTGAACTGTTCAAGAGTTATGAGGAAGAACGACTGAAATCGCAGGAGACGCTTACCCTGTCGTTACACCCAGTCTCCCTTAGTTCCTGCGATTTCATCAATTTTTATTTGCCACCTTAATGTGTCTCTCTTTAATTGATTTGCGAGACTAGAACATTTGTTAACTACTGTCACCTTAATATGACTCTTTTGTTTTTGCAGTGGTGGTCTAAATTCCAGCCCTGCATCCTTGATGACCAGCTGAATCTATCAAATAGATTTCTATTAAATTTGTTCTCGTCTTTAATTTGAAATATTTTTCACTTGGGACTACACAAATATTCTTCAACTGGTTGATGACTCATTCCTGGCGCATGCCTTATTTCAAAGTATTGTAAATAATTACAATTTTATTTTTCTAATTTTCATCTCAATTTTTACATTTTTTATATTTGTAACTATATGTAAGTACAATTTTTCACTTTTTATTTTTATTTTGTACAAGATAAAAACAAGTTATGGATTATGCATGTTGGCATAGGTAAATATCAAGGAGAATTGCTCTGGTGATTTTCTTCTTGAAACACTCAGTAGTGGTGCTGCATGCTATTAGCTCGGTAACTTTGTCTCAATCTTTTATAGTTTGGCAGAAGAAAGAAAATTTGTAACTGTCTTTGCTGCCTCGAATTTGTCTATATATTTGTTCGTGATAGACCTGCTGTTTTTGCTTTGCTTTTTAATACGATATCATCATATGGCATGACAATTTTGTTGGTGATTCTATGGAACATGTTTAATTATTTTTAAGTCTTCATTCTGGTAATGATGGCCAATGAAGCGTGTTTGGAACATACACATTCCTGCGCGTCTTTTGACTTTTTCTATGAAGTTGATATTCTCTGTATAATTGTCACACACGGTGCAACAGTTTTGCATGGAATTTAGAAATATAGCAATGCCAGGTCTACCACAGGCACGAAGGTTGCACGAATTTGAGTAAAAACAAAATTGGAAATATCTCAACTTTTTCTTACAATTCAGATTGATGTGTCTGTACCGGAGACTGATTAATGTTACAACTTGAATAAGAGTTAAAGTAGCATGGATTTAGTTTTGAAAATGTTTAAGTTCGCATGCAATGATGAAAGGCCACTATTTCATCATTTCCTATAGCTATTCAACAAACATCAATCAAATGAATTTAGGAGATAAATAAACTATTTGACCGTTTTATTTGAAATAAATAATTTGGCAAAGCACTGTACACATTTTTACTGTTCATGCATTGTTCCATCTACTCGATGATCATTGAACTTGTAGTAATAGTCATACCTAGTCCAGATACATTCCTTTTCCAGAATTTCGTTCTGCGTGTTTGAGAAATGGACCACAATTGCATGAAGGGTAACTTATATCTACAAAAATATATTCCTTGAGCTTATGTTAATTGAGTAGATTAATTCAACATTAGTAAATACCTTTCTGTATCGTGTGTACAAAAGTAAGGAGGAGATGTGGTGTTGTTGACAATGATTGCATAAGAACAAGCATACAAACTAGTCACCGTATGGGTTTCAACAATGAGCCGGATCCTTACCGTTCTGTCAACTATATTAAGTGCCCCGGAATTACAAAAAGTAAAATAATTCAAAAGGGAAAACTCATTCGATTTAATACTGCACTGCTATATTTAAATATTGAAAAAAATATAATACAATATCTTTCAATTTGACGGCCTTAAATAGTTATTAAGTAGTACATATGAATAAATAGGTACGATGTCAATATCAACAGGAAGTATGACAGCTTCAATAATTTTACTGAGTAGTCAGCATGACTTTTGTGATTAATTCAGAAGAACTATAAAATAAACTCATTATAGATACCAGGAATAAAATTTTATACGCCAGACTCGCATTCCGTCTACACAAGACCTATCAGTGACGCTCGAATCAGAAAAGTTAAATGGGCCAAATGAATTACGAAGTTGAAGGGCATTGAAGACCTAAATTAAAACACAGAATGACTGTCATAGAATAGAAAGAAATCACATATATCGTATCAATATCATAATGATAGCAACATGTTATATCTGTTTTTGTTGTTGTAACTCCTTTACATTTAATTTGTTTAACACTTCTGAGATGATAAAGAACCCCGTAAACCAAGGAAACAAATAAACAAACACTTATAACAATTTAATTATACTAGAATACATGCATGTCGATGCAGTCTAATTGCAAACAACAAGACATGTACTAGTTGATGTAACATGCAGTAATAAAGTATGATAAAATGACAACTAAGAGGATGTTTAATATGGACACCATACTGCGCATTGCAGCAAGCCAAAATTTTGTCCTTTACAGTGTCATTGCATGAGTTCTTTACTGTTTCCCCTTTACGATCAATAAGATTTAACATCATTCTCACGATCGGACGTGGCTGCGTATTTATACATCCCGCACTGAAACACCTACAGTAGAGATTTATCGCCAGACAGAAGTCAGGATGAGAAATTGATATACCAGAGGTCAAGATATATGAATTGAATTGTATTCACAATTGGACAAGAACAAGTTAAACAATATTTTAACAGATGAAATTCGAAAACCTACAGAAGACAATTTATGACTGGAGGTAAGGCTTTTTGCGAAAAAAAAAAAAAAAACAAATACGAAAGACATGAACCAATGACAACCACTGAATTACAGGTTCCTGACTTGTGGCAGGTCAAAAAAAGAAAGTGTATGCGCATCAAATTTATCAAAGTCTGCAAATAATATTGTTAAGACAATCAATTCATTGGCCTGAATGGATGGCAAATATTCAAATAATTTTGCTAAAAGCATCTGCATTCGAGGGTGAAAACAAATTCACAATAAGTCCAATATGAATTGGTTTAACCATGTTGGGGTACATAGATGAGGGCGAGAAATTAAAACTGCCACTACATTGATTGATTTATTGTTGCTTGATTAACGTCCAGTAGCAATTATGTAATGCATATTTAGGACAAAAAACCATAATTAATGCCGTAGGTATGTTCTGCAAGATGCAGGGCGGGTAATTTGGACTACCCATGGAAACGAATGGGGGCAGACATTAAGCCTTGTGTCATTTAACAATACATCAAAGAGTTGCAAGAGTTCTTTAACGTGCAATGAGCGTGGCATTCTTTCTATACGAAGCATCGGACCTGCCCATCTCGACCGGTCGTGGCTGCGTATAAATGCATCAATTACAGCCAAACGGACGTTCACTTTAGCAAGCGTTTAACTACCAGAATAGTCCCTATATCTATAACCCAGTCATCCTTTGGAGTTTACTGTCACTTGAAATTAGGGTATGTTAGACTGGGTAAAAAGAGTTCCTGATAGGGTTCCTCCACACTCAGGTGTGACCCTCTCACGAAAATTCCCCATTTCGAACGAACGTGTCGGCGTATTTACACATCCTACAACCAACCGGATGCCCACTCTGTAGCAGGTTTTTCCACAGTATGGAAGAAATCAAGGTGACCTCATTACAGCAAAATAAATATTTAGTGTTTTTGCAAACTAGAAAAGTCTAGGAGACCATATTTTATACTCATGTGGTTAGAATCAGTAGATACGTTCTGGTTTGTGGTATTCATTTTAGTATCTATTCCATATTGAAAGCTATATACTTGTCGAAAAGTCATTTCAATATTGATCTGTAACGACTGTCGTTAAAAACACGTACTAAGTCACCACATTAATATATTGTACTTTTGATTGCTTCGTTGTATTGCAAGGAGTAATAATCATTCCCCATCCAGTAAATTTTTTTTAACATTTGTTATTTATTACCTCAAGTGTAGGAGGACAAACAACCCTCGTGTGATTATAAGAATAGTTTTATATTTTGTATAATTCAACCCATTGGCAGACAGACTGCAATTTCAAATGCTTAGAATTGTGATTGATTATGTACTGCAAGATTCATTAATCCAAATCAATAGAATTTTGGTAAAATACAACCTTACTGTTAACATTTTTAAGACATCATTGGTAGTTCTATTATGATTCTTTCTCGTTGTTTGCCAAACGTCCAGTGCTAAATATTTCTTGCATATTCAGGACGAGAGCAACGTAATAACAAAAAACAATGGTAGGTTCTGCGAAGTGGGTAGAGTGGGTTAAAGTGTCTAAATTTCTATTACCAATGGATATTGAAGTTATATCAGAGGGGCCAGATATTTTGCTTTTCAAAGGATCACCTACAAACATCTTAAGACGTTATTTCAAGGTTTTGTTAACGTACAGAGAGCATGGCGTTATCGCTACACATGGCATGGGATTTAAAGTCCTTATGCCGAATATTGCTGCGTATTCATTAAATACCGAACAAAAAACCCGGCACCAAGTGTTCTTAAACTTGCCGAGAACGCGGCGTTTTTGCTACGTCCACTAGTGTACTTACACGTAGCGGATAATCGAAAATTGCTTCAATCTGGATTCTTTAAAGATAAGACTGTTCAGTAGATTTAATTTTAATAACAACTGTTCAAACTTAAAGAGGGACGAAAGATACCAGAGGGACTAAAGACTAAGCAACACGAACCCCACCAAAAACTGGATCTCAGGTGCTCCTGAAGGGTAAGCAGATCCTGCTCCACATGTGGCACCCGTCGTGTTGCTTATGTTATTACAAATCCGGTAAATAGTCTAATTCGGTAAGTCACATTCGTGAAAAGGGAAGGGTATTGTAGTTACGACATAAGGAACATATCCGATATCATCTGTGAAACGGTTATTCCATAACGGTCAACCAACTCGTGATGGCGTCCGTAAAATTTACGAAGGATGATTTCAACTTCACCATTTGGAACTCTTGGTTTAATAGCTTCCTTGTGAGCAGCAATCCTCTATCAAGGAAATCATGATAGGAAATACAAGCCCGGGAATATCGTATCAATTGGGAGATATATACTCCGTATGCAGGCGCTGCTAGAATGTTGCTACATAGAAAGGAAAGTTCACAAATGGGAAGCTGAAATCATCTCTTTGTCGTAAAGTTTTGTTTTCAACCGACCTCATCAATTTCTAGATGTAAGTTAAGATATGAGGCAGACTTAACTGTATCTGTAGTATCCTTTATCTCTAGTTCGATGGGATAGATTCGTTCAACATAGTCACCAAATTTTGTATTATTTAGTGAGAGAACATTATCTATATAGCGGAACGTAGAGTTAAAGGATATTGCTAACTTCTTATCTTTCTTCTTAAATAATATCTTTCTTTAAATCTTATCTTTCTTCTTAAATAATAGTAACACGAATGCGCTGTGAATTTGCAACTAATTGTATTATATTTTTTCCCTGATTAAGTAAGGTATAATGTAATAGCTAGGGTTCTCTTATATCTCATTTGAGGTTCTATGACAAGGGTATACAAAACATCATGTATTCTAAGCCCTGTTTTGTCACAACAGTATTTTAGATGCACCCAATGCTTTTCAAGGGTACATTGTTCTTTTGGTAAGCCAGTAAGTTTGTAACAACAGCAAGGTTCTTCATCTTCGATTACATCAAAGTCCAATAAATCATCTAGACTAATGGACTCTCCTCGCACATTAGGTGCAGACGTAGTAGCACCAGGTTCATCAACAGCTGTTATTGTTTTTTGAACGTTTTTTGACTTCACTATACTATAGTTTTGAGGATTGTAAAGATTTAGATAACTGATTTCCTTTTTAATTTGATTTACTTCTCTGACATGTTTTAAGCTTACGTTCTCCTTATGTTCTTTGATTTTGTCATTCTCTGAAATAACCTTTCAAATGACAACTTTGCACAGATAGCGTTATTGTTTAGTTGTTGGCTTCTTTCTGACTAGGTGTTTCTCTCGGTCTTAGAAAAAAGAATCATTCTTTTCTGAAGCAGTTTTTTTTTTCTGTTTGTGTTAATTTCAATATCTTCAACAGGAAAATATATCTCTCTCAGTTGGTGTATTTTCATTTTCAGGTTCTCTGTTTTTTTAGTTTTTCATGTATCTTATGTGTAATCTTCTTGAATGACCACTTGTGCTAGTGCAAAATTGGAACGATCACCTATGTAAGGCGCATAGGAATAAATCCCAGTTTTTCGAAATACACTTTGTAAATTCCTAGGTGAAAGTGCATGAAGACAAGCCTTACAAAACAGGCCACATATATAATAACATGTAATTGGTTGTGAACAGTTTTGTCGCATAGATTTGTGGCACGCATTATTGAAAATCTTTTCAAAAAGTTGAAGAATGTGGCTTGTATGTGTAGGTAAGACGAACAAATTAATATTCTCTTTTCTGGCCCATTCAATTGGTTCTTATGATATCTGGGATTTATGTCCATCAAAAAGAGTTAATACAGATCATCAGATGTTCTGTAAGGTATGTATTTAAAAAGATGATTCTCCATATAATTGCGGAATATTTTAGTATTAGACCAGCCGCTTTCTGAAACATCACCGTCTGCACCTGTTGTTTTGTTTACAAGAAGTTCTGGTCTCATCCTGCAACCAGGAAATGAAAAAGAGAGGTGGTACATGGTGGCCTTGTCCGTTTCCACAACCAACGACTGTGACCAATAGTTTTTCCCCTGGGGTAATAACAGGTGGTGTAGATCCTGTAGCTGTAATAACATATGGAGACTTATGGTTAGTGCATATTCTTTCTGGTTTATTGAATGTTTTTCTCAAACTTTGTGAAGTTCATAGTATTAATTCTGTATATTGCCATTTAATGTAGCTTTTGCACATTGCATCTCATTAAACCAAGAGTTCCAAATGGTGAAGTTGAAGTCATCCCTTCGTACATTTTACGGACGCCATCACGAGTTGCTTGACCGTTATGGAATAACCGTTTCACAGATGATATCGGATATGTTCCTTATGTCGTAACTACAATACCCTCCCTTTTCACGAATGTGACTTACCGAATTAGACTATTTACCGGATTTGTAATAACATAAGCAACACGACGGGTGCCACATGTGGAGCAGGATCTGCTTACCCTTCCGGAGCACCTGAGATCACCCCCAGTTTTTGGTGGGGTTCGTGTTGCTTAGTCCTTGGTTTTCTTTGTTGTGTCATCTGTACTATTATTTGTCTGTTTGTCTTTTTATTTTTGGCCATGGCGTTGTCAGTTTGTTTTCGATCTATGAGTTTGACTGTCCCTCTGGTATCTTTCGTCCCTCTTTTTTCAACACTTTTGTCTTGGTTTGATGATTTCTCAGTCTCGACAACGAGCCATGAAATTTTTATACCACTTTGTTGATATTGGATGTTCACTGTCCCATAATTCTTTGTAAATGTCATTATGTGTTGCAAGATCTATAACTGCTGGCCTGCTGTAACCATATCCCACTCTAGCTATGAGCTTCAGATAATTGACAAGATCTGCTTCTTCTTCCTCATCAAATAAATGAGCGAGTCCTGACTTGACTGTTTAAATATTTACGTAACCACTAAGTATTGTCGTAGAGTAGCCTCAGGGACTTCATACAGACGTACAGCTGTCCGAAAAGGAATGTTTTTTGTCTTTCATGTGCTGACAAGCATTATCTAATGCTCTTGGAGAAAATTTTCTGTACTCTTCAGTAAATTTTTAGAAAAAATTGAATATGAAAATTTGGTTTTTAAATCTTAATTGTTACCTTATGTTATTTTAATTAAATTTAATTTATCATGGTCCCGAATTGGCAGCTTCAAAACTTACGTAACCACTAAGTCTGTGTCGTAAAGTAGTCTCAGGGAATTCATGGAGACGTGTGCATGTCCGGATATGAATGATTTGGTCTTTCACGTGCTGAAAAGCATTATTAAATGCTGTTGGTGAACATTTTCTGTACTCTTTAGTAAATTTCTAGAAAAAAATAAATATGAAAATTTTGTTTTTTTAAATCTCAATTCAATTGTAACCGTTTGTTATTTTTATTCAATTTAATGTATCATAAACCTGAATTGACTGCTTTAGAATTTAAGTTATCACTAAGTCTGTGCCGTAGAGTAAAAGTAGCCCCAGGGACTTCAAACAGACGTGCGGCTGTCCGGATAGGAATGATTTGGTCTTTCACGAGCTCCCAAGCATTACTCAATGCTGTTTGGGAAAATTTTTATACTCTTTAGTCAATTTCTAGAAAAAATATATATATCAAAGTGTTGTTTTTTAAAATCTGAATTTAATTGTTACCTTTAATTATCTTATTTCAATTATATTGATAATGGTTGAAAATTTATAAAATGTGATCTATATCTTTTACCAATATATATATATAACCATTAAGAAGTTTCATTAATAAAACAGCACTTATACAATAATACAATTACAAGTGTATACTTTCTTCACTGGATTGAAAAAAAAATCGTTTAAACAGAGTAAATAAAGTGATAAGTATTTATTCTATAGTGATTCCAGCTAAAACGTGAAAACACATCACATGACAGTCACGTGACTTGAAAAACTCAAAACGAAGAAGCAGACAGCTATACATTTTTATCGATGAAATGGATATAGGATAGATAATCACTCGAGGAAAGGAAGGATGTTTTTGACCTTAATAAAATGGCGACCATTGCATTGTCTTGAACATTTAAATAATAATTACCTTTCAGGGTGAAGTTTAAGACATCTTTGTTGTGATCAGATGACCTTCACAATCATGTTATAAACAGCAAATATGGATGAAGTCACGGCCTTTGTTTTCGAAATAAAAAAAAAAAAAAAAAAACGAAAACTAATTTGAGGTGTCATTTCTTCTGGTCCCCGTCAAAACAGGTACCAAGATGAGATATGATTTGTAAGTTTTTATTCGACCAATGGGACAATTCCGAAGGTTTAAAAAATTTTAAAAAAGTTTGGAGAAATAATTGTATCTTTAGAAAAAGAGTTTTCCTTGTTGGTAGTTTGTTATTATGCAAAGACGAACCTACGTTTTAATAAGTAACGTTTACGTCAAAACAAATTTCCGTCCGAATCGACCATTTCGTCATCTATGAAATATTTGCCACTAAAAGCAAACAACAATCAATCAATCAAACAATGATTTCCATTTTGCGACACCTCAATAAAATTGTCCTACCCGAAGGGATCAAGAACTTTAAAACAGCAAGATTCGCACAAATAGCACATTTCCTAATCTGAAATAGGTTACACTTTGTAGGAAAATTACAGAGTCACTTGTTTATATACTATAATTGCTTTCAAATATTATTTTAATTATAAAAAACATATTCCCAGTAGCTTCCAATATTTTGATTTTTTTAACAGATCATTGGCAACAAGATTAAAAAATAGATTTAAAAGATATACATTTTTAGTTTACTTAAACCTCTTGTGTGAATGGAGATTTAGATAAGTGACATTTTAATTTTCACATAAAACACAGCTACGACGCAATATCTCATATCATTTATCTCTTAATCTGTCAATAAGGAATATCAATTATAAGTTTTTAGTTTTGTTATTGTAAACACATTTCATAATTTTTGCCACAGAAACATGCGGGATCAACGCAATTTTTTTTCAAACCCTTTGGCAGTGTTCCGCCTAAAATTATTTCATCAGCAGAAAAAATGCTTTTACGATTTTAATCATCTACTTAAGAAAGAAAAATCTTACGAGTTTCCGACATCTTAATACCGGTACTTTCAAAATTGAATGAAAACTTATTTTAGAATATACATATTAACACGATTTGTTTTTGTTTTAACTTCCTCAATTAACCGATTAGACAGTTAAATCTGACCCTAAAAAATGAGAGTTCTTTGAAAACATGTAATCACGTAATGACCTACGAAACCTGCAAATATTTTAAATCTTCCGTATAAGAGCGTTGAATGAATTGTTTGTCCTAATAGTTAAAAGGGAGAAACTGTGTATGTAAATTGTCAAACTAGCCACAATGAGACTGAAGTCTTGTAAAGTATAAATGACAATTGTGTTGGAAAGATTTCTAATTTGAACACGAATTACACAAGAGTATTCAAAATTTTGTAATTCAAATTCATTGTCGACTAGCATTTCGTTGTACCTTATATATAACGATGAAGTCGTTAGTTTTGTTCCCATCTATGATTTTTAATCATCGGATCTCGATATGTGTACCTTCGCTTATAAACTAGGAAATTGAAAGAATCATACAAATAAGCAAACTTTGCTTTATCATTCCATCATTTTTTTTACTTTATTTGTTGTAATTAGACGAAGACGAAAGTCTTTCAAAAGCAAGAAAATGCCGACACTCATTGATATTACGGAGCTAAAAGTTCGCTTCGCAATTATGATTAACTACAAAGTAAGTCTGTTTGGTTCAATGATACCTTTTCTTTGTTAAACATCTACCCCATCTGGTTGTTAAATGTCCAGTGTTTCACTGTAACATTAGGGACTAAACAAATGGCAGTATTAAAATGGTCCTGTCGTCCTATTTGTGTGAAAAAATCAAATCACAAATAATATCCATGACGTATTCAAACTTTTCTAAAAATACTTTTTTAATGGTCATTTTTAGTTCCATTGCCTTAGTTCAATACATTTCCTGATGACTGAATCTTTTGGTAATTGGAGTTGTAGCAACAATATTCAAATTAATCATCTCTTATAAAATTTCAAATTCAGATACTTTGTATGAACAACACCGACATTTCAATCATTTCCAAAATCCGGAAATAATTTTTATACTACGAAATAAAACACTATTTAAGGGCTTCATTGAAACTCAATGCGTAACTGAAATACATAGGCATTAGTTCGTGTAATGTCTCATATCTTCAATGTCCATATTATCCTCAAATTCTAAAGTTAGGAACTTAAGTTATCAAAAATAATTTGAAAAATATCCACACAGCTTTTTATCCAAAAAATATCTGCGTCTCTTTCATTTGCATTAAAACTTATAGGTTTAACGTTTGAAAAACTTTTTTTTATCAAAGAAATCTTGATTATTTAGGGTCATACTTGACTGTCTATTCGGTCTAGTGTTTGAAGTTAAAAAAAACCAATTTGGTTATTATTTGGTGTGAAACAGAAAACAGTTCCTAAATGAACTATAATGCATAGACAAATATCAAAGTTACGTCAATGAGACGAGACAATTGTTTAAGTCCCTTTATGTGTTTTTGGTACTAATACATCATTTGCTTACAAAATTTTGTCTGAGTGTTCCTGGTCAATTTAAATCCAAAAAAGCGATTCGGACCCATACAATTTACAAAGAATTTTTTTTTTTTTTGAACTGGGTCGATACCGCTGTCGGTGGACTTTTTTACCCGAGGGTATCATCATCTCAGAAGTCAGTGCCTCGGTACTGACATGCTTTATAACATATTTTTCTTAAATTCTCCAATGATAAATTTAGTAATTATTAGAAACTTAGGTTCCTACTCCCTAATGCAAAGTTAACAATAGATAGATTAGATCCCTTTTGGTCATATAGCTCTTTACGGATTCCGGTACTCATACATCCTTTGCTTTCAACATTGTTGGCTTCAATTGTTTCTGGTAAAGTAAAAACCAGATAAGCGCATCGGACACGCGAAAATGACGCGTTATTTTTATTATCAAAGTTCAATTTTCAAAATAACTAAAGGAGAAAGAGTATAATGGAAATTATTGGCAAACAACATAGATCCAAAAGAAAATACGAACAAACCAAAAAAGTTCACAAAACACTACACACGTAAAAAAAGATCGAGCTACACCAAACCCTACGGAAACTAAGGGGAACACATGGTGCTTAGGAAGGGTAAGTTGTTTAAGCTTCACCAGTGACACCCGCTGAGTTAATCAGGTAAAAGGGTCCAATGGTCTTAGTAACCTTAATTGTATACATATGAAACATTATGATAACAAATACCATCGACTTCCTCATAATATTATATTTCTGAATTCATCACAAAAATATGTCGTAGTGTGTGAGTACATAATCAGGATTCTTGTCAGTAAGGGCTGAAAAGAGGATGATTTTCAGGGATTAAATTTCACCTTAAAACATGCCACCTTACAACCCCTCAAATAGTTGTTGCAAGTGTTCTTTAACGGGCAGAGAACACGGATTTTTCTATTTCACCACTAGTCAGTGGATTTAATATCCCCGATCCGACTGGACGTTGCAACGTGTTTATGCATCCAGTGCAGCCAAACTTGGCATTAGAATTACTGCAAGTTGGATAAAGACCAGATGATCACTATAGGACTATAGGAAACGAGGTTTATGACAATCTATCGCCAGTTATCATATGGATCGTTAGAACATATTTAACCCTTACTAGCAACTATTGACATAACGTAGGGTGTGTTTCGGTAAATGTATTTTCAGCTCCATCTCAAAACCCGCAGAGGGCAACATATCCTCGAAGGAAGACTACCCATGCAAGATTTTTTTTAAAAATGGAGGGATTTATGTGTCTTTTGCAAATGAGTCAAGTTTCCATTTTGGATATTTTATTGAAATATTTTCCACTAGATGGTAGGCAAACAACAACTAATTCCATTTTTCCACATATAAAAAAAAAGTCCTATGTATGTATACGAAGGTGATTTTATATCCAGTGATCAAGACATTTAAAGCAGCAAGATTCGCACAGATAGCACATTTCCTAATCTTTAATACGTTACACTTTGAAGGAAAATAACAGTCACTTGTTATACTATTATAGCATTTCAAACATCATATGAATATCAATATTCCCAGTAGCTTCCGTCATTTTGATATATTTTGACAGATCATTGGCAACAAGATTAAAAAAATAGATTTAAAAGATATATATTTTTATTTTCCCTTATCCTCTTGTGTGAATGGAGATTTATAGATAAGTGACATTTTAATTTTCAAATAAAAAACATCTACGACGCAATATCTTATATTATTTATCTCTTAATCTGTCAACAAAAAAATATAAAATCATTGGAGTCTACTTTTTGTTATTGTAGAAAATTTTTTTTTAATGTGTTGCCAACAGAATCATTCGAGCGTAATCTTTTTTCAAAATCTTCGACAGTGCTCCGCCAGAAATAATTTCATCAGCAGAATAAAATACTTTTACGATTTTAACCACCATCTATATATGAAAGAACAAAGTTTAAGAGTTTCCGACATCTTAATACCGGTAAAAATTCAACAATTGAATGACAAAATATTTTGGAAATATATCAACTCGATTTGTTTTTGGTTTAACGTGGTCAACTTGGTTCGACCGATTGGACAGTTGAATCTGACCCTAAATAATCAGAGTTTTTTTATAACATGTAATCGCGTAATGGCCTACGAAACCGATAAATATTAAATCTTTAGTATAAAAGCGTTGAATGAATAATTTGGCCTAATAGTTGAAAAGAAGAAAGTGTATCCATGACTTGTCAAACGATGACAATTTATGAAAGGATTTGCAATTTGAGCACGAATTACTCAAGAGTATTTAAACTTTTTGTAATTCAAATTCAGTGTCGATTAGTATTTCGTTTTACCTTATATAACAATGCTTTTTTTATTTACAACTAAGAATCCTAACGATCGGAGCTTGATATGTGTACATTTGCTTATAAACTAAGAACATTAAAAATATAAGTGCCCAGTGTTTAACTGTAGTATTAGGGACTGAACGAATGACAGAATTTAAATGGTCCTGTCCTCCTTAATTGACAACTAGGACTGCCAGTGTTTTGTGTAAATAAATCTGAACACAAACATTATCCACGACGTATTCAAACCTTTCAAAAAGAATTTTCTACCGGACATGTTTAGTTCTATGGGCTTACTTTAATACATTTCCTTATGACTGAAACTTGTTCGTTATTGAAGTTGTTGCAACAATATTCAAATTAATAATCTCTTATATAATTTCAAGTTTAGATATTTTTTATAAACAACACCGAAATTTCAATCATTTCCAAAATCCGGAAACAATTTTCTACTGCCTAATTAAACTCTACTTAAGGGCTTCATTGACACACTTCAATGCGTAATTGAAATTAATGGCATTAGTTCGGTGTAATGTCCCATATCTTCAATATTCATGTTCTGCTCAAATTCTAAAGTTAGGAACTTAAGTTATTAAAAATAATTTGAAAATATTCACAGTTTTTTATCAAAAAGTATCAGTGTCTCTTGCATTTGCACTAAAACTAACAGGTTTAACGTTTTTAAAACTTTTTTTGACAAAGAAATCTTGATTATTTAGGATAAGATTTGACTGTCAAATCAATCTAATGTTCGAATTGAACACAAAAACAACTTGTCTATTGTTTGGTGTGAAATAGAAATCTATCCCTAGATGAATTAGGATGCAGGCATATACAAATATAAAATTGACAATTACTCGCCATACACTGAGACGAGGCATTTTTTTTAGCTCGTTTCAGTCATATGACTCTTTATGTGTTTTGGTACTCATACATCATTAGCTTGCAAATGTTGACTTTGAGCGTTTCAGATCAGTATAAAAAAAGAAAAGCGACCCGGACGCATAAAATTTGCAAATAATTATTTTCATTTTCTAGCACTAGGTCGATACTGCTGCTGCTGGACTATTAATCCCAGAGGGTATCATCCGCTCAGTAGCCAGAGCCTCGGTACCGACATGATTAATAGCTTACTTTTTTAAATTCTACGTTCAAACTTGTTAAATTCAGAAATAATAACAAACTAAGGTTCCAACCCTCAGTCAAAGTTGAACTTAGATAGATTTGGCTATTATTTTAGGCTCTTTTTGTTCATCCTTGGATTTCACATTTTTGGCTTTAGAGTGTTGCTGATGAAGGTGAAATCCAGAAAAGCGCTACAAACGCGCGAATTCATGAAGTGTTATTTTATTATCAATGTTTAATTTTCTCAATAATTAAAGCCGAGAAAGAACATTATGGAAATTATAGGCAAAAAACACAGATCCAAAAGAAAATACAAACAACAGTTCACAAAATACTACACAGGTAAACAAATATAGAGCTACATGAAAACCTACGAAAACGGGAAAACATGGTGCTCAGGAAGGTTAAGCTATTTATGCTTCTTCAGTGACACCCGTTGCGCTTAATCATTTAAAAAATAGTTCACTCCATTTAAAAGGGTCTTATGGTCGTAGTGACCTAAATTGTATACAGATGAAGGATTAGGATAACGAAGACCATCAACTTCTACGTCATATATTTATGATATTATCACAAAATCTGTCGCAGACTGTGAGTGTTCATGATTCTTGTCAGAAAGACCTGAAAAGGGTAAATTATAATATTTAGGAACATACTAATATTTTATCTTATATCTAATCACAAATGAACTTAGTGATTACAAAAATACTGAAAAAAGCAACAGTTGTAATATTCTAATTGACTTAAGAAAAATAAACAAGAAGAATAAAGTAGAAAGTTATAGTGGTTTATTAAGATAAAACTCGTATGGATACTTGTCACAATAGATATTAGATGAGTTCTCCCCTGGCTGTGATCTTATTCATAAAACAGCTAAAACTGATGATAGAGAGTTTCTCCTTAAAAAGAACCATACGTTTTTTTGGTTTTTTTTATTTGGGGGTTGGGGTTGGGGGGGGGGAGGTTTGTTGAAGATCAGTAAATGTTGCAACATGTATTACTACCCCAAAGTTGAATAGTGAAGGACATTGTTTTATCCCTGAGTATATTTTATTAAACTACATACGCCTATTTGGCTGGCTGATTATTTTGTATTTTAAAACATGTATTTAATTGTTTATTCGGGTTGCACTTTGACAAACAATTCTTCTCCTTATATAACTTAAGCCATGTCTTACGTAACCCACAAGACAAAAGATATGACATACCATATGACAGTTTCATGACATTAACTCCTCCTCACGACTAGTGGCTTCATGGTCGTTATATTTCTGAACAGTAGACCTGAGGACTTGAGCGCAAAATCCAGAAACTAATTGCTAGAGTTCCTTTTATATACAGAAAAAGATGCAAAAATTATCATCGTAAACCTTAACCTTCAGGGTTGACTCGGATATAGAAATATGGTCACTTTGACATCTCTAATCCGGCAGAAAGATCCATCATAAAGAGTCGGATCCGTTTGGCTGTGTGTGATATACAAATACGAGGCCACATCTGGTCGGAATGAGAGCTTCGTGTAGCTGGAGAGTCACGTTCTATGCGCATTGAAGAATGCTTGCAACAACTCGTTATAGAGCTACAAATAATGGCCTGTTGCAAGACAAAATTGCATTCCCTATCCAACATACTTCTTTTCTAGTGGCAGTTTCAAATTCCCGAGATTCCTAATGGTCGCCCAACTTTGCAGAACCTACCTGTGGATATTTTGTTAATTTGTTCTCGTCCTGAATATGCGTGATATATTTGAAACTGGATGTTAAGCAAACAACAATCAATCAAAATGGTTTAATGATTTTCAATAATTTATAGAACTTTATGAAGGCAGACTTAACTGTATCTGTAGTATCCTTTATCTCTAGTTCGATGGGATAGATTCGTTCAACATAGTCACCAAATTTTGTATTATTTAGTAAGAGAACATCATCTATATAGCGGAACGTAGAGTTAAAGGATATTGCTAACTTCTTATCTTTCTTCCTAAGAAGTTCCTGTATGAAGTCAGCCTCATAATAATAAAGAAACAAGTCGGCAAGAAGAAGGGCACAATTGGTTCCCATTGGAATTCCGACAGTCTGTTGAAAAATACGTCCTCCAAACGTAACAAATATGTTGTCAATCAAGAAAACAAGCATCTTGATAATGTCAGTTTCAGAGCATTTTTTGTTTGAATCAGAGTGATTCTTTACAAAGTAGGATTTATCCCTTCCCAACACAAGATACTTGTATCTACGTTCGCCATTCTTTTTAATGAAACAAAGTAATACCAACTCTTTCAATTTGTCTTTTAGTTTGGAATGGGGAATACTTGTGTAAAGTGTAGAAAAGTCAAATGTTTTAATACTATTGCAAGATGAGAGTCTTAGATTGTATGTACTCTAAAAGATCTTTGGAATTTTTTAGTATCCACATCTGATTCACGCCGCCTCTAGAATAGGCAGTTTCACAATAACTTTGGAGCCCGGCTTTGATTGCTGATAAAATAGATGTTAATAATTTAGAAAGAGGTTTCGTGGAGCATTTGGAAGACCCAGCAATATACCGTTGTTTGTAAGGACACTTATGTAGTTTAGGTATCCAATACAGTGATGGAAGATCCAATTCTTCGTCATAGGTTGAAATTCCAAAGGAACATAGAACAGACCTATGATTATCCAGGATTTCCTCTTTGGTAAGTGTCGTGAGGGTATATGTTAAGTTTCCAAGTGAATTGTCAATACCTAATTCATTTATCAAGCAGTTTATGTAATGATATTTACACACAAAAACGATGTTGTTTGGGGCTTTATCTGCTGGGACAACAACATATTTGTCATGAAGGTAGGACAAGTGCTTTGCAACATTTGGGTCTTTGAAAATTGATGTAGCGTGGGTATTGATATGCCCATTTAGTTTCTTAATTCGGATTTGTATCAACGACCTCGCAGCCTTAATCCATTCGGAAAGAGTATCTACATCTTTTTCTCGCGTTTAGCCCATTGCCTGGCATAATCCTCGACTGAATCCATCAGTATTTTGAAGTTGTATTTCCAATTGATGGATTTAGGCTCACGATATTTCGGACCTTTGGATAACAAATTTCGCAGGGAAGTGTCATTGACAATGTTGAGGTCTCCGGTAATAACGTGGCCAGCCGGATTATATGTGAATTGAGAACTAGCACAGGTTCAATCAGGAGGTTTAGACTTGAAGTCGTCAATGTTGAGATCCTGCAAAACGTGTTTGTAATTGAAAATTTTAGTTGCAATTGGTTTGGTATAGGTATAAGAAATTATTGGTACAGACTGATCTTTAAAATAAGGAGGTATTTTCGACTGAACTAATTTATGATGAAGGATATTGCCTAAGTTGACGCCATCGAGACCTTTGTTGGCAAAGGAAAGTTTAAGAAAAGATCTTTTCTCTTTTTCATCTTTTCCAATGCGAACTGGTTTGAAAAGTCTGTGACTTGCAATATCCGAAATAATAGCTGTAAGTTTGTATTGGTTTGAATGAGGGTTTGTAACAGTGGTTTCCAAACATAAATTGAACAGAGAATGAAGTTTTGAAAGGGGTAATGAATACAGTTTCGTGCGAATGTGATGAATACCTAACGGCTTTTGTATAAATGGCAGCAAGTCATTAATAGAGACATCATGCAAAGTAGGTGATGTATAATGACGATGACCATGACTGCGTCTACGTCGAGGAGTAGAGTTGAAAATATTCGTCACATTCACCGAGATACAGGAAGGACTAGATAGAATACCTATACCATCAATTTTGTCATTGTTAAATGGTTTGTTGTATTAAATTTGTTTTATAAGAATCATTTCTTACAATTTACCTTCCAGTGCACGTTTGTTTACATTCTTTCACAGCGGTTTTCTAATCGCTCTTGTGCTGTGCGGTGGCCGAAGTTCTAGTGAGAGGTCCCGTAATTAAGGTCACTACATACAGGAAAATATCCGCGAATTAGTGTACGGGAGGACAATAATTCAATAGCAGTACATTTATTAAGATTTTGATTATATAAATCTTTTCCTTTACAAGAAAGTTCACGTACACTTGTTGTATAGTCAAACTTACACATTCAATAGATATAAGAAGATGTGGTATGAGTGGCAATGAGACAACGCTCCATCCAAATCAAAATTTATAAAAGTAAACCATTATAGGTCAAAGTACGGTCTTCAACACGGAGCCTTGGCTCACACCGAACAGTAAGCTATAAAGGGCCCCAAAAGTTACTAGTGTTAAACCATTCAAACGGGAAAACCAACGGTCTAATCTATATAAAAAACGAGAAACGAGAAACACTTATGAGCCACATCAACAAACGACAACTACTGAACATCAGATTCCTGACTTAGGACAGTAAATAAAACATATTCAACTTTCTTTTTTTAGATTTGAAGTTTCATTTGGCTTTAATTAATGTTGAGCTATTTGATTGTTATTGTTTTACTCCCGTACAATATTATCTTTTATCTCTCACTGTATGACAGTCGCATAGAATTCAATTATATTGACAACAATGTGTGAGCAAAACAAACAGATATAATAAGTAAAAATGTCAAAAATTGGGGTACAGTAGTCGGTTCATTCCTCCTATTCCCACTTTTTATAAAATCTGGTAAGAAAAGTAAAAATTTCATGTGGGAATAGGGGGGAAAACTTGTGCAAACAAAGGACTATTCTGTATAAACATTTTTTAATCAACTTAAATTGACAAGTTTTTTTTTTGATAGGTAATAGGTTATTTTTGTATGTGTATGAAATCTGTGTTTTAATTAAAATAAATATGAAAGAAATTGAAACAAATATATAAGTAAATTATTTTATTTCTTTTATAACACAAATTCAACAGTAGATCCAAGCAAGCATTATAATATGAAACAAACAATACAAGTTAACAGCACTAACAGATCCAAAAGAAAATACAAACAACAGTTCACAAAATACTACACAGGTAAACAAATATAGAGCTACATGAAAACCTACGAAAACGGGAAAACATGGTGCTCAGGAAGGTTAAGCTATTTATGCTTCTTCAGTGACACCCGTTGCGCTTAATCATTTAAAAAATAGTTCACTCCATTTAAAAGGGTCTTATGGTCGTAGTGACCTAAATTGTATACAGATGAAGGATTAGGATAACGAAGACCATCAACTTCTACGTCATATATTTATGATATTATCACAAAAATCTGTCGCAGACTGTGAGTGTTCATGATTCTTGTCAGAAAGACCTGAAAAGGGGTAAATTATAATATTTAGGAACATACTAATATTTTATCTTATATCTAATCACAAATGAACTTAGTGATTACAAAAATACTGAAAAAAGCAACAGTTGTAATATTCTAATTGACTTAAGAAAAATAAACAAGAAGAATAAAGTAGAAAGTTATAGTGGTTTATTAAGATAAAACTCGTATGGATACTTGTCACAATAGATATTAGATGATTCATCAACAATCCGTGAACTGCAAGTTACAAATGTAGATTTGTTGTGCTTCATACCGGTTGTGAAATGAGTTCTCCCTGGCTGTGATCTTATTCATAAAACAGCTAAAACTGATGATAGAGAGTTTCTCCTTAAAAAGAACCATACGTTTTTGGTTTTTTTATTGGGGTTGGGGTTGGGGTGGGGGAGGTTTGTTGAAGATCAGTAAATGTTGCAACATGTATTACTACCCCAAAGTTGAATAGTGAAGGACATTGTTTTATCCCTGAGTATATTTTATTAAACTACATACGCCTATTTGGCTGGCTGATTATTTTGTATTTTAAAACATGTATTTAATTGTTTATTCGGGTTGCACTTTGACAAACAATTCTTCTCCTTATATAACTTAAGCCATGTCTTACGTAACCCACAAGACAAAAGATATGACATACCATATGACAGTTTCGTGACATTAACTCCTCCTCACGACTAGTGGCTTCATGGTCGTTATATTTCTGAACAGTAGACCTGAGGACTTGAGCGCAAAATCCAGAAACTAATTGCTAGAGTTCCTTTTATATACAGAAAAAGATGCAAAAATTATCATCGTAAACCTTAACCTTCAGGGTTGACTCGGATATAGAAATATGGTCACTTTGACATCTCTAATCCGGCAGAAAGATCCATCATAAAGAGTCGGATCCGTTTGGCTGTGTGTGATATACAAATACGAGGCCACATCTGGTCGGAATGAGAGCTTCGTGTAGCTGGAGAGTCACGTTCTATGCGCATTGAAGAATGCTTGCAACAACTCGTTATAGAGCTACAAATAATGGCCTGTTGCAAGACAAAATTGCATTCCCTATCCAACATACTTCTTTTCTAGTGGCAGTTTCAAATTCCCGAGATTCCTAATGGTCGCCCAACTTTGCAGAACCTACCTGTGGATATTTTGTTAATTTGTTCTCGTCCTGAATATGCGTGATATATTTGAAACTGGATGTTAAGCAAACAACAATCAATCAAAATGGTTTAATGATTTTCAATAATTTATAGAACTTTATGAAGGCAGACTTAACTGTATCTGTAGTATCCTTTATCTCTAGTTCGATGGGATAGATTCGTTCAACATAGTCACCAAATTTTGTATTATTTAGTAAGAGAACATCATCTATATAGCGGAACGTAGAGTTAAAGGATATTGCTAACTTCTTATCTTTCTTCCTAAGAAGTTCCTGTATGAAGTCAGCCTCATAATAATAAAGAAACAAGTCGGCAAGAAGAAGGGCACAATTGGTTCCCATTGGAATTCCGACAGTCTGTTGAAAAATACGTCCTCCAAACGTAACAAATATGTTGTCAATCAAGAAAACAAGCATCTTGATAATGTCAGTTTCAGAGCATTTTTGTTTGAATCAGAGTGATTCTTTACAAAGTAGGATTTATCCTCCCAAGACAAGATACTTGTATCTACGTTCGCCATTCTTTTTAATGAAACAAAGTAATACCAACTCTTTCAATTTGTCTTTTAGTTTGGAATGGGGAATACTTGTGTAAAGTGTAGAAAAGTCAAATGTTTTAATACTATTGCAAGATGAGTCTTAGATTGTATGTACTCTAAAAGATCTTTGGAATTTTTAGTATCCACATCTGATTCACGCCGCCTCTAGAATAGGCAGTTTCACAATAACTTTGGAGCCCGGCTTTGATTGCTGATAAAATAGATGTTAATAATTTAGAAAGAGGTTTCGTGGAGCATTTGGAAGACCCAGCAATATACCGTTGTTTGTAAGGACACTTATGTAGTTTAGGTATCCAATACAGTGATGGAAGATCCAATTCTTCGTCATAGGTTGAAATTCCAAAGGAACATAGAACAGACCTATGATTATCCAGGATTTCCTCTTTGGTAAGTGTCGTGAGGGTATATGTTAAGTTTCCAAGTGAATTGTCAATACCTAATTCATTTATCAAGCAGTTTATGTAATGATATTTACACACAAAAACGATGTTGTTTGGGGCTTTATCTGCTGGGACAACAACATATTTGTCATGAAGGTAGGACAAGTGCTTTGCAACATTTGGGTCTTTGAAAATTGATGTAGCGTGGGTATTGATATGCCCATTTAGTTTCTTAATTCGGATTTGTATCAACGACCTCGCAGCCTTAATCCATTCGGAAAGAGTATCTACATCTTTTTTCTCGCGTTTAGCCCATTGCCTGGCATAATCCTCGACTGAATCCATCAGTATTTTGAAGTTGTATTTCCAATTGATGGATTTAGGCTCACGATATTTCGGACCTTTGGATAACAAATTTCGCAGGGAAGTGTCATTGACAATGTTGAGGTCTCCGGTAATAACGTGGCCAGCCGGATTATATGTGAATTGAGAACTAGCACAGGTTCAATCAGGAGGTTTAGACTTGAAGTCGTCAATGTTGAGATCCTGCAAAACGTGTTTGTAATTGAAAATTTTAGTTGCAATTGGTTTGGTATAGGTATAAGAAATTATTGGTACAGACTGATCTTTAAAATAAGGAGGTATTTTCGACTGAACTAATTTATGATGAAGGATATTGCCTAAGTTGACGCCATCGAGACCTTTGTTGGCAAAGGAAAGTTTAAGAAAAGATCTTTCTCTTTTCATCTTTTCCAATGCGAACTGGTTTGAAAAGTCTGTGACTTGCAATATCCGAAATAATAGCTGTAAGTTTGTATTGGTTTGAATGAGGGTTTGTAACAGTGGTTTCCAAACATAAATCGAACAGAGAATGAAGTTTTGAAAGGGTAATGAATACAGTTTCGTGCGAATGTGATGAATACCTAACGGCTTTTGTATAAATGGCAGCAAGTCATTAATAGAGACATCATGCAAAGTAGGTGATGTATAATGACGATGACCATGACTGCGTCTACGTCGAGGAGTAGAGTTGAAAATATTCGTCACATTCACCGAGATACAGGAAGGACTAGATAGAATACCTATACCATCAATTTTGTCATTGTTAAATGGTTTGTTGTATTAAATTTGTTTTATAAGAATCATTTCTTACAATTTACCTTCCAGTGCACGTTTGTTTACATTCTTTCACAGCGGTTTTCTAATCGCTCTTGTGCTGTGCGGTGGCCGAAGTTCTAGTGAGAGGTCCCGTAATTAAGGTCACTACATACAGGAAAATATCCGCGAATTAGTGTACGGGAGGACAATAATTCAATAGCAGTACATTTATTAAGATTTTGATTATATAAATCTTTTCCTTTACAAGAAAGTTCACGTACACTTGTTGTATAGTCAAACTTACACATTCAATAGATATAAGAAGATGTGGTATGAGTGGCAATGAGACAACGCTCCATCCAAATCAAAATTTATAAAAGTAAACCATTATAGGTCAAAGTACGGTCTTCAACACGGAGCCTTGGCTCACACCGAACAGTAAGCTATAAAGGGCCCCAAAAGTTACTAGTGTTAAACCATTCAAACGGGAAAACCAACGGTCTAATCTATATAAAAAACGAGAAACGAGAAACACTTATGAGCCACATCAACAAACGACAACTACTGAACATCAGATTCCTGACTTAGGACAGTAAATAAAACATATTCAACTTTCTTTTTTTAGATTTGAAGTTTCATTTGGCTTTAATTAATGTTGAGCTATTTGATTGTTATTGTTTTACTCCCGTACAATATTATCTTTTTTATCTCTCACTGTATGACAGTCGCATAGAATTCAATTATATTGACAACAATGTGTGAGCAAAACAAACAGATATAATAAGTAAAAATGTCAAAAATTGGGGTACAGTAGTCGGTTCATTCCTCCTATTCCCACTTTTATAAATCTGGTAAGAAAAGTAAAATTTCATGTGGGAATAGGGGAAAACTTGTGCAAACAAAGGACTATTCTGTATAAACATTTTTAATCAACTTAAATTGACAAGTTTTTTTTTGATAGGTAATAGGTTATTTTTGTATGTGTATGAAATCTGTGTTTTAATTAAAATAAATATGAAAGAAATTGAAACAAATATATAAGTAAATTATTTTATTTCTTTTATAACACAAATTCAACAGTAGATCCAAGCAAGCATTATAATATGAAACAAACAATACAAGTTAACAGCACTAAAACAAATCACACATTGTAGCACACACATTAGAAATTCACTGTATATAAGTCTATTAAAGTTTATTAATGATAAATCTATTCAACGTGAAGAAGGTGGGAGACTGCATCACCAAACTGAACTGCTGTGACTTGTTGGTTGCGGTGTCTAACCTTAAGCTCTTCTAATCTGTTGTTGATTTCGACATATTTTCGTTTTTGGGCCACTCTCTTCCCACCGGCTGCATACTGGATCATGGTCAGGGCGTTGAAAGCTTCCTCATGTTTCAGTAGTTTTATGAGTTAAAAGATGTTTGGATGTGGGTGCTGGACATGTTTCTTCAGCATGCTGTGCAATCCATCCAGATAAAATGTGTAAAGTTGGAAGAATAGGCTCTGACAGGAGTAAAATGTACCATCACCATATATGATATCTGCAGCTGCTAAGTAAGTTAGATTCTTTTGAGTACTGAAGATTAACAAACGCCCAACTGTGTTGTCGTCTGTTAGCAGGAATGGGTCACCTTAAGTAGTACGTGCCCAAATACCATCTATGTTGACTGGTAGGTTCTTGTTGCGTTTGTTGTACATTGAAATCTTGCAAGATGGGAAAGTTTGTTATAATATTATCTATCATCAATTTATTTGTTCCGATGATAATATTATCTATCATCAATTTATTTGTTCCGATGATAATTTTTTAAGTTTACAAATTCTATGATTTTTTTAATCTTACTTCTATTTATCCGACTTATTCTTTATTTTTAAGCAATTCTTTGAAGAAGAAAACATATTACAAATAAACAGTGTATTTTTTTTTAAAATTATATTATACTTAAACAGTGTAAGTAATATGTTTTTTTTAAAATACAGGTAAATCTTAGGTGAATTTTTAATTAACCTTGATTGCTATAAAAACAAATTATTTATCAAAACATATATTGTTATTTGCATGTGGGAATATAAGGAATAGTGACTTTTAAAAAGTAGGAATAGGAGGAAGGCACCACAGTAGTCAACATTGTGATAATCTTAATCGCTAAAAAAACAAAATAACTATTTCAACAAAGAACAACAAAATGGCATAGCCACTCTATAGACAAAGTACATAAGCAAAAATGAAAGACAAGAATACAAAAATTACCATAGCACAATGGCGGGATGGTTAAATACCTAGGCCACGTCAAAAGTATATACCAATCAAAGAGCTGATTGCTTTGAGATGGAAGAAGATGATTAAAAGGTAACTTGAATTTCCATAAAAGCAGCCCCCACCAACCCAGCCTGCTTTAATCCATTATTGCTTTCGACGTATTTTTTTCTTCCAAAAATAATAATACTCATAACTCAACCAAAACTCACTATACTTAACATAAAAATCTGCAAATACTGTTGATTCAAATTAAATTTTCTATAACTAAATTCCATACATTCGTCTCAGCATCGCCAAGCAATTATAACAGTAATTGATTTGGTTTCACTTGAAAGTTTTCTGTCAAAGGCAGATAGTTAACTTAAAAGAAAAAAAAAAAAAAAACTGGCCACCAAGATTTTAGTCAAGTTTGCTTAAAATAGGGTTTTTCATTATAAACATATATATATTCTTAATATATCCAATGCAGATATGTGTCAGGCCAAGGATTGACCGGTCATGTCAGGTGATGACTTTGCTATGTTATTGCGATAATTTAGAGTCAAGCGCACACGTGAATCTGCTGGTGTTTTACACATCAATGCATCGTCATTTGACAGAATCACGTGTGCGCTTGACTCTTTTAGCATTTCAAACCCGTTCATTTAAAGTGCTTCACCCATATATCATATTTGTTTTTCATCTATTATTTTTACACAAAAGTATGAGGGTAGGAATGGCATTTTCCGTCAAGAGTCACACAGCCCTTTTCTGAATGTTTTCATAAAAATAAAACTATTGACAGCAATGAATTACTGGTTCCGTACTCGAGCCTCGATAATGTGTGTACCTTAATGACGAATAACGGTAAATAGCTGGACTATTCAGTTGTTAAATCCCGTTTTTTATCACTTCATAAACTTTGAAACGTATTAAGGCAATAAAGGCAATCATTGGGGACATTCCGACAATGACCGACATGAAAACTACGTACTTTCGAAATGGAATCCGTCAACAGACATTAGTTTGTTCATTGATATTTCTGTCAACAGACGGTGCATCGTTTGATGTGTAAAACACCAGCAGATTCACGTGTGCGCTTGACTCTTCATTATCGCAATAACATACTTAAATATTCTAACTTTCGTTTTAAAAAAACACATGTTGTCTAAAAATGGAATATGACTTAATTGATTGCATTTAAGATCTGAACGTAGACGGAACAACTAAATCCGTGTATTTTTTCAAGCATAATTGATTTGAAATCGTACTCTCCACGTATATACTTGACTTTAACTCAAGATAGGTTGTATGAATATATGACAATTCTGTTTATCATTATTTTGAAACTTTCAGATGCACAATTAAAATTTCCCATTTGTGCACATGCGCAGATACGTAACCAACGTGGTTTAAGTTAACCCGAATAATCCAGTTGTTTTATTCCGATAATTCCAATTATTAATCTACCAAAGACAATTATTACAACAATCAGTGAGAATTATTATCATGACCTATTAATGCTCCAAAACAAGCCATCAACTTAATTAATTTTCTTTTCATGTTTGTTCATGAATTTCGAGAATTTATACCATATAAACATTTGAATAAGTTTATTAAACTTTAATACCCATAATATTATTATTTTTTAAAAATTGCAAGGACGTATAAAACGTCCTTGATAAAAGCAGTCAATATAATACTTCCACGATAAAAGTAAGGAGAAGGAACCTAGGGTGAACGAACTCTATGGGGACGAACTCAGGGCGAACGGACCAAGGGCGAACATGTAATTAGGGCGAACCGACCCGATACCCAATTCACGCATGCGTACTACAAAATCTACTTTAAAAACATCCGGTTACAAGTAAACAAATAACGTTCATGTAAGATGAGATGAAATCTAATAATTTACATAAATAAAAGGGTTGATATTAATACATTTAAACATGAGAAATTATAACACTAACGATAGTGATCGTTTTTCAAGCCTAACTTAAATGATGCAGATGCTTAGATCATGTGTAAACATCGGTGTCAAGATATGGCACGGAAGTTGTTATGAAATTGTAAAGCACAGAAAGGGATACGGCATACGTCTTGGTAATGGTTCAATGATTTTACAGCCGGCAGTAAAGGCTTTCAGAAGACTTGAAGTCTTCTTCCACCAAAATTGGACTAAACAGTAACGGTTAAAAATATACAGATAAGACAAATAAAAAGAACAATATAACACGTAATTAAGATGATAAACAATGTCAGAACCTATAATCTATACTTCAAGACCATCATGTATTATTTGTGAAGTTAATACGGAATATTTACCAACAAGGTCTTGGTATCTTCCGATGAACTTTTTTTAGAAAAAGGACTAGAAGTTCTTTGACATAACCCTGGTTCATCAACTTTCTGCTCAGACACTGGTTAAATATTATTTGAAGTTTAATGAAGCTTAATCAATGCAGATTATAAGGTTTCATGAGGATAATTTACAAAATTCATTACCAAAGATCTAGGTTTTTTTTAATACATTTGTTGATGTTTCAAAGATTACGGCTTGCCCAAAATGTCAGTTTTGGTTTAGAGATATAGTTACACGGGCTTTCTTGATCAGGCTTTGAAACACAAACAGAAGAAGGGTCTGTAAGTCTGCGATTGAGGGCAAAAATACGCAGTCACAGTACACATTATCGCCTCTTTAAACCAGAGGATCAGCTTTACAAAACCTACTTAGATTTGTTGCTTAACTGTGTTCGTCCTGAAAAAAAGATACTCCAATGAACGTAAAGCAAACACAACAAATATATGCTATTGAAGTAGAATCCAAATATTTATTGTGTGAGTGGACATATTCTGACATCTATGGAAAGGCAATGTGTCTGTATAATGTCTTTTCAAACTTCATGTCTCTTACTTAACATTTCAGTGAAGCGTAAATTCAAGAGGTACACAATTGCTCAGTATCATAGCACACTAAATCAGGACTTGTTAACTTGAATGAAATATGATTTAAAACGAGTAAGAGAAAATGTCTAAGGTAAACTGACAACGCCATGGCAAAAAGAAAAATTAAAAAGACCAAAAGACAAACAACAGCATACTAATAGACTCATTGGCAATCATACCACATCTTCTTTTTTATATATATAAGCAACATGAACCCCACAAAAAACCGGGGGATCCCAGGTGACCCGGAAGGGTAAGCAGATCTTACTCCTTATGTAGCACACATCGTGTTACTCATTTAAGTACAGGGTTAGGGAAAGGGTTTGTGCCTTCAAACTATTTTAACCCCGCCACATTCTGTATGTGCCTGTCCCAAGTCAGAAGCCTGTAATCCAAAGGTTGTCGTTTATTGCTGGGTCACATATTTGTTTTTCGTTCATTATTTTGTACATAAATAAGGCCGTTAGTTTTCTCGTTTGAATTGTTTACATTTGTGATTTCCGGGCCTTTTATAGCTTTCTGTGATGTATGGGCGTTGTGCATTGTTGAAGGCCGTACGGTGACCTATAGTTGTTAATTTCTGTGCCATTTGGTCTCTTGTGGAGAGTTGTCTCATTGACAATCATACAGCATCTTCTTTTGATATATACAAACCCGGTGATACATTTAATTCGGTAGGTCACATTCGGGAAAAAAGATATCGGGATTGTAGTAACGACAATTGGAACATATACGGCGTGATCTGTGAAACAGATATTCCATAACGATCAACCAACTCGTGATGACGTCCGTAAAATTTTCGAAAATATGAATTCAACTTAAACCACTTGGAACTCTTGAATTAATGGCTTCTTTGTGAGCAGCAACCCTCTATCAGGGAAATCATCATAGGAAATGCAAGCTCTGGAATATCGTATCAACTGGGAAATATATATCCATATGCAAGCGAAGCTGGAATGTTGATACATGAAGTAAGTACAGTTTGCCTATGTCTTTTAGAAAATTTAACTATATGATCCAATGAACCTTCATTAAAAAAAATGAAAAAGCACTGTATACATTTCATGCATCTGAAGCTCTTTTCTGGATTTACCAACGATGTATCAGAACCAAAATAGTTGATAAGCTGTATGACTAAAAAGGACCTAAAGTTATAGCCAAATCCATCTATGGTCGACTTCTTAATAATTTATAAATTTATAAACGTACAATTTCAGAAAGCTTTGTTATAAGTCATGTCAGAACTGAAATCTTGACTATTGAGCTGATGATTCCCTCGAGGACTGCTAGTTTTATGAAAAAAATATTATCTTAGGTTCTATTTGTGTGAAACGATATATTAACAGACGACATGCCGATTACCCAGTATCATGTTGTATTTTTAGTTCGGGACCATGTCGTAGCACCAATTTCTTGTTACCATATTAAATTTGTGAATGTAAAAATAGATTCTGAAGACAAAAATTGAATTCTATTTAATCAAGCTTTTGCCTACATGAAAGTGCTTGAAATAAACTTACTTATTTGATAAACCTAAGATCGGTCTGGTCCTTTTTTTAACCTTTTTTATGTATTTCACTCCTCGTGTATCTATACATATTAGCTATCCAAACTTTCGACCCTAAGTTACAATTGCATTTTCTTGAATTTGCCCACTCCATTGATTGATTGATTGTTGGTTGCTTAACGTTCAGTGGCAAATATTTCATGCATGTTAAGGACGAGAACAAATTAACAATAAATACAATAGGTGGGTCCTGTAATAGAGGCCGTCCGGGATAAAGGTCGGGGAAATTTGGACTGCCAAATGAGGGTATATTGGATAGGGACAGAAATTTAGCCTTGCAACAGGCCACATACGGACCCATCAAAGAGTTGTTGCAAGGGTTCTTAACGTGCAAAGAGCGTGGCACTCTATTTACACACACGAGGCATCTGATTTAACGTCCACATTCTGTCCGACGTGGCTGCGTACTTGTACATCCCGCACAGCCAAACGGACTCCCCATTTTGGCGAGGGTTTTATTGCCAGTCGGAAGAAGACCAACGGTGACCATATTTCTATTCCCCATGCACCCTTGCCCATTCCAAGTTGTCTTTATAAGAAGAATGAACGTAGTTGTTTCTGACAGACCTTTAAAAGAAGGAAATAATTAGTTTTCTTTAAACAATCAATAGTTGTCATACATTTGTAATCAGTACACAAAATTATCAAACTAGTATACACATATTTCAGTTTTCAGAAATTTTGTATTTTCAGGTTAAATGTAACAAGTTGTAAGAATATACCAAAAAGTTTAATGAAGAGAATATCTACATATTTTTTTTCATATAAAAACTTTTAGTGTATGTTGACTGTCTCTCTGACATGTACTCCACATTTTTTTCTATTGTATGCATGATGCTTACTCAAACCTTTAGTTCATTTAAAAAATAATTGATCACTTACTTGAAGAATCCTGCAAATACTGTTGGGCTGATGTCTTCTATGTCAACTGCATTATAAATTGTTTCTGCATTTTTCTGTTAATTATAATGTCTTTATCCTAAATCCATTGGACGTGTACTGATTGATATTTAAGTCGTAGATACATGATTTTTTTATTAGTTGTTATTGACTTTGAACTATTCTCAGATCTGTACTTTGTGTCTTTTTTGTAGGGATGTATAAATAGTTAAATACCCTGCCACTTCCGGTCTATGGTTTGTATCGATCTGATGAATTAAGCCCTTATCAAATGATTTTAATAGTTTGTTCTTATGTTGTGCTGTAACATCACTGTCCTAGGGACAGGGGGAGAGTTGAGGGCGCACTAACATGTTTAACTCCGCCACATTATGTATGTGCCTGTCCCAAGTTATATTTATTTTTCGTAAATTTTTTTGTTATAAATTAGGCCGTTAGTTTTCTCAATTTAATTGTTTCATATTTTCATGTCGGGGCCGTTTATAGCCGACTATACAGTATGAATTTCTCATTGTACCTTTCAACCTTTTTGTACCGCATTTTTGAAAAATCTATTCATTCATCAAGAATAAGTATTGACTTTAGCGGACCAACCAAACATCTTCACAGTTATATGAATTGGACAACTGGTTGTTGGGTTGCTGCCCTGAATTGGTAATTTTAAGGAAATTTTGCCGTTTTTGTTATTATCTTGAAAATTATTACAGATAGAGATAAACTGTAAACAGCAATAATGTTCAGCAAAGGAAAAGTTCTACTATTGTCAAATGACATGAAGTACTCCTGTTAGCTTGTTTAATTTAAAGAACATTTTTATTAGACAGTTATCTCCATTTGATAAACTTAAAAAGCACCCTATAGTATCTGTGGTAAATGTTACTTCCACATTTGTATTCTTGCGCTACCATAACATATCAGTGTTCGATGGAACATTATAACGTAGGAATGTCAATAGAATAAATAATAACCATAAAAACAAAATGGAAAAAAGTAAAACTAGTGCCTATGCATTTGTAGATATATAAAGTCATTTTGTTTTGTTTCTTCTTGAACTGTACATTATAATAAGTGTTTCTAATTAAAAAAAGCTGCACGACACTTAATACTGTGTTTGCATTGTATAATTGACATTTCACGATCCACAGAATTTATTTATGGTACTAAACAGATTTTTATTACGCCTTTGTCCTTATTAACTTAACGTTTTCTATACAAATAATATCCTAAGCTTAGACAAGGAATAGTTATTTGATCGAACCTGGACACGTACTGTCAATGATATTGGTTTAGCTGACACTAATAACCAATATAATTCAAAATTAATATCAGATTTAGAGTCTGTCGTCAAATTCGGTTCAATTAGGAAACGCAGTTCAGTTTCAGTTATACTTTGTTATGAATTTCATTGTGAGCTAACATTTCGAGTACACACCTATGAGAAGCATAAAAATTTACATCAATACAAGACCATTGATTGTCGGATGCCTGATCACATTAAGAAGTAGAACAAATTCAATCCCTCTGTTAAGAATAGATGATTAAGTGGTCCTTTGGAACCGAGTAAGTCTTTCCCACAGAAACAGCATGGTAAAGTATCAACAGTAGGCATCAGACATCACCATTATCTTTCCTATTAAATATAAAATGTGGTTTTAAACATGAACTACAAACCACCCATTAGATTCAGAATATTTTGAAACAACTGCTTTATATAGGATATTATAACTGAAGGTATTTATCTTAGGTAGGTAAAGAACAGGGCTGAGTTTTTATACAAATAGCGATAAGGCGGACCATTAAGGGCTATATTGTGAGATTAGAGGCCAGCATGATTGTAAATTGATAATTAATTAATCTAGATGAAAGGAGCTATGTCAAACATACAAAGACTTTTAAACTGGCACATACCGCTTCTTCCCATATATGTGCGGTCTTTTCTTTGTACTCATTGAATATTTAAATAGGAATAAGATCCGTTTGAATTTTCACAATGACTTACAATAAGTGTTAATATTTGCTGCAAATCAATCAGTTGTTGATTTTTATTCTTGAATTTCTTTGTTGAAGCTTTATGCGTATGATGTGAATTAATGTATTTGAGTAGGTTTATAGCAAGTGGGTAAATAAACTGGGTTTGGTACGTGAGGAATTTTTTTCACACAGCATCATTTTAAACCAATTTTACAATAAACTCCTACTTACTTCTGTTCTCGCTTGTTATATTTAGAGGAAACATTAAATGGCAATTTTGTTTTTATTTTAATTTGTTGTCATTATTACTACTTACCACAAACGTTTTCTTGAAAGCTTGTAATCATAACCATCCTAGTAGTCATTTTTAACCTTAAATTTAATCAAAAGTATTGCATTTTCTTACTTGTTATGAAGAAAATTTTAACAATGATTTAATTTTCAAGGTATAGAAAATTTTACTCAGTGCAAGGGGAATTCGTGACTGAGATTTATCTTATACACAACTCGTCCCTCGGTAAGGACGGTAACTGTTGGCACACTCTATGATGGGGTTCCTACTCTTACACAAAGTAGATCCTTCCAAAATTATCACCCGATAATCCTTTAAACACCGATTAATATTGATGTTATTTTAATGATCGCACAACTTATTTTAGGGTAACGCATAGCTTTAAAAATGTTCTAAACTCTACTTGTTTTTTTTTTTTGACATTCTACATTTTGATTTCAATTAAAATCCATACCAACATTTTGTTGAATATTTTTTAAATGGTTCTTTATTTGGTGACATCCATTAAGGGTACACTGTTGGTATACATGGTCAACGAGTCTGTCATTCGCCCAGTACATATAGTATGGGCTGCAATTCTATCTGACAGGAATTACATGATACATTTGAATTACCAATTTTCAGTTTAAAAATAATGTATTTTTTTTAATCCAACAGGGTTGGATTCCACTCAGACAAAATTGACCTCATATAATTTTGACTGTTCTGTTTACTCTTATTTTTTCATTTGATGCTTTAAAATGGGTTAATACTATCGCCACGTGTACGCTTACACGGCTTTGGAGGCTGTTAATATTTTATGAAAATATATCTAAATTATATTATTTTCTAAATCTTGTAAAATATTGTTTATTTATTAAAGAAATATTATATTGTTCAGAAAATTCATTGCGTTAACTCGTTACAGATTAACCGCCCTTATAATGCGTCCTATCCAAACACATTATCCAGACTGCGTCAGTTGGTCTTTATCTAAGTTCTAATTACTGCCTGCCTGGAGGAGAACGAGAAAATGTCTTTGTTTGATACCGATGAAAGATACAAACAACAATATTTTGCACTAGAGACAAGCACTAATGTAGTTGGATGATGTCAACCAATCTGATATGAACTTAGATGTTCAAATCCGTATTCGTCGCAAATGAGAAGCGGACTAAAATCCATGTTATTTTAACGGTGACTGAACTGGTATGAAAGGTATTCTTTCGGTTGTTGCAGAGCTAAATATTCATCAGTACTTAATCACACATTTAAATAAATATCATGATGTCCTCTGGAATATCCATCCAGTTCGCAGGAAGATATGTTCATACTCAGTAACTAATAAAAGTATTGGCTGTGCATGTGAAAACTGTCCCATGATGTGTGTAACAGTACTGGCTGTGCATGTGAAAACTGTCCCATGATGTGTGTAACAGTACTGGCTGTGCATGTGAAAACTGTCCCATGATGTGTGTAACAGTACTGGCTGTGCATGTGAAAACTGTCCCATGATGTGTGTAACAAATATAGAAAACATTAGTTTACCGATGAGAAAATCTCATACATCCACTTAGAACATAAATCAAGGTAACAAATACAAACTGTGAGAATCGCATGAACTCCAGTAGGAGAAGGACCGGGTGCATAAACAGGGTAAGCGTCTGCTGCAATGCATGCATCATCCGCCATGCGAGTCAAAATATCATAATTCGGAAGAGAACACAATTAGTAAAATTACCGATTCGACGACTCTTCTAGTATAAAAATATCAAATACTGCAAAAATATGTCGCTAGTAAGTTGAGACACAGACATATCGTATCGCTCAACCAATTACTGATAGTGACCGTAAAACTGAAGTTTGGTCCATTTCAGTCGTTCTTCCTGATGGGTTTTTAAGCAGTTTTTGATGAAAGGAACATGAACCTGCTAACGAAGTCCTTAAAGTGTAAACATGAACCAATCTAACGTATCAATTGACTGAGATATATAAATGCCTTACGATAGGATAAGTGTTAAGTTACTGCTGAAAAATGGGATTGTGACAATTGGGAAGTTGAAATCATCATAGATTTTTTGATGTGTCAATACCAAGGAGAGACCAAGATATGAAGCAGACCTATTAGTTTTGGAAGTATCTTTTATTTCAAGTTAACTGGAATATGAAAAGCAAGCAATCACTAAAATATGGGTTATTGCGTGACAGGACATCATCAATATATCTGAAAGAGAAATTAAAGACCTTTGCAAAATGTTATGTTTTGAGAAGGTTTTATATGAATTCTGCCCCATATGAGAACAAAAGCAAGTAGGCCAATAGTGGTGCACAGTTAGTACCCATGTGAATATCAACTGTCTGCTGAAATATATATCCGCCTTACTTAACACATAATATGTTGTCTAAAGTCCAGCATTTGATTATATCATCTTTGGTGTATTTATTTTGGGAATCAGTGCGGTTCTTCACAAAGTAGATTTTTCATGACATAAAACAAGAGAGAAATATTACTGCAAAATTGAATAGAAGGTGATTGAAGATTTTGCAGTAGATATTAAAAAATATTTATGAAACCACATCTGATTGACACTGCAGGTAGAATATACATAATCACAATATTTCGGAAGTTCATCATTTACTGTAGATAGAGTGATGGTCAGCACTTTAGAAAGATGTAAGGTCGAACATATTGACGACCCGGCTTTATATCGTTTCTTTATTAGGATTTTTGTGTAGTTTATGAATCCAGTATAAAGATAGGAGATTTTAATCGTCTTTTTCATGTAAATACCAAATGAGAGCAGGACGAATTTGCTATTTTCTAAAATATCCTCCTTTGTGAATTATGAAGGGGTATATGTAGGATTCCAAGTTTTATTGTGAATACTGAAATCTTTAGTCAGACAGTCCCAATAATGATTTTTTTGTATATTACCACAATACTGTTACATGCTTTGTCTACAGGAACAACACCATATTTGTCTTGAAGTGAGGATAAAGCATCCACAACCTATGGTTTCTTGAAAGAGTTTAAAATCCGTGTACTCATTGTATGTCGTAAATTTGAATGCACTTCTGAATGCATGACCAAACCCATTCAGGTTAAGAGCCCAGTTATGGTTCATCTACAGCGTGATCAACCCATTTTCTGGCAAAGTCCTCGACTGAATCCATTTGTTTGACTAGGGAATTAGATGATTCGGGCCTTTGGCTTACAGCTCGCTTAAGTTTTTCGTTGTTCACAGTGCCAAGGTCTCCATTAATAACATGCCCAGCGGGAGTATATTTGTATTGGGACTTTGAACAAGAGCAGTAGGGGGTATATATTTTACATGATTGAGGATCTATAATACCCTCGTGGGGTTGACAATTTTATATGCAATAGGTTTGGTGTGGTTATATGAAATAAAAACTGATAATTAAATTATGAATAATTTGATATAAATGGTTACAGCTAATGAGAAAGCCACCGAACAATACAATCAAACTACAAAAAATTATAAAAGTTAGATTAATAACTTCAATCAAAGAGATGCGTCTATCCTATATGTTAATTAGTTATTAAATCACATTTTGAGATACAATGTACTGTACTGATCCTACGGATGAAACAAACCAACATGAATCGCATCTCCCAAACGGAGACAAATGTATTAATGAGGGAAACAGCTGATTAAATGTTTCTAACTATTCTTACTTAAATACGAATACTTTGGCTTCTTTTCATATATAAAGTTAATATGAAAGATCTTTACTGTTTATTTCTGGTTGTATTATGTAGCTCTTTAGTAGTAGATCAGTTGAGGTATCATGAACATGCGTTTTAACAAACAGTATCAACATTCATTTTCATTATAAAATCTTACTAAACCAGATAAGAACTTTCCCACACAATGATTTTACCATTGGTGAGTTAGATAGGAATAATTTTCAATCAATGTATGCTTTTAGCGTGATATATCACTCCTACTGAGAGATGTTCATAATAAGACTAAATAATTGGCCTTAAAAGGAAATAGAACAGCGAGAAGAATCATTAGACTGTATTTGGTATAAGTGAAACCATTTCTTCAAGGTGAAAAACTAGACGAAGGACAAAAATAACATTAGAAATGTAAGAGGATACTTCGTACTGTGATGGATCCTTTTTTACAAGAGTTTTTAACTCGATTTTTTTCCAAAAGAATTTGATGAATTTCACTTGAGTATACTTATAGTTAATTATTACACCTTAGGTAGAAGTAATGTAATGTATCTTTTACTAGATTGACGGTATTCTTAGCGGCGTTTCGTAGTTCTTTTGATAAAAATTCCCATGTGCTCAAGCTGCTTAGTTACTTAAAGTGGCAATTAGAGAATGATCTCTGCCTTCGAATCATTAGTTAATTTAACGGAAAGCCTTGAACCATAGCGTGTTTGTGTAATGTAACACTGCCTTTTCGTTATGACTGTCTATTGTTGATGTAGTAAATGGAAGTATATTGCAAGACCTAAAGAGCTGAATTTCGCAGTTTTCCAAAACTCCATGCTATTCCACTGTCATACAAAAGTAATCTAATCTTTAGGCGGCTTATGCGTGAGTATACGAATATAGTCATCCCTAAACTTTAAAACTATTACTAAAGTTTGGTGTCTGTGCGGGATGTTTAAATACGGCCACGTCCGGTCGCATTATATTGTGACTTGTGGTGGAAGTTTCCACTTTTCTTGATTCATAACTCAAGAGATTTGCTAGTTGTGGGGTTACTCGGCCACCGTTCTGGCTTATGGGCAAATACCAAAATTACGAAACCTTTGGCGCCAGATTATCAGGATTTCAAAGGTATTATATCAGATTTCCATGTTATTCAACAAATATACCTATTAAGGTGTAAATTAATTGTCTTATTTAATTACCTAAAATTTGACGGCAGAAATGTCTGATAATTTTGAAAATTGAACACACACACACGTGTCTCTCAACAAATAAATATATATATATAACTTGTAACTTCGGTGTGTATAACGGACGGACGCCGAAGGGAGGTGATCTATAACACACCTTTTGATTAAATCAAATTTTCTCTATAATTTTGACACTTTGTATTTCAAGTGTTAATTTTTGTATCTATCTATCGATTCTCAATTATGCCTATAAGGCTTTGACTGTTATTGCATGAACACATAATTGTTTTAATGTTGAAACGAAAATTTTCCTTGAAAGTGTCAATGGAAGATATTTTAAGCACTCATTATTGTGTTACTCAAGTTGCGATTACATTTATTTACGCTCTAATCTTTGTCTGATGGTAACCTGTACTAATGAAACTAACTGCTTATCAGAAAACTACGTTCATATTCATCCTTTTGTTATTTAAAAAAAAAATCCTATAATAAAATTGCTCTCATTGGAATATGCATGAAGGCATTGCTTTTCTAGACATGACCAAAACTTAGTCGATGCACAGTGAGAATATTTAGATGTAACATGTTATTTTCTTTAATATTTGAATTTTTTGTCACAATGTCTTTGTGTTTGTGCCTTAATATCTTGTATATATTGGCACTCCGAGGCGGGTGGGGAGCAAGAAGGTGAACTGTGGTTTATTTTTATCAATAGTACCGCTTAAGTCGACGCTAGGGGCCGTCTTGACCTTGTTGTAGGGTATGAATGATTCGTTCATTGTTGAAGACCCTACATCAACTGTCAAGATGAAGAACAGGAATAAAAGCCCTGTTCATTGATAATTTTCTATGTTTTCTATGTATTGTGTGCGATTTTGTCCCATGTACATTTACTCCATATCCTTTCATTTTCTATATATATCTAAAAATAAAGAATAAACATTCCGAGTCCAGGACTTTTTGGATAAACGTTTTTCGGTTCAAGTTTTAACATATAAGTGAAAGACTCCACGAGATTGACTTAGGTATCTACATATTGTCATCTGGTTTTCTCCCAGCCGACAGTAAAACCAATGCTCAATAAGGAGAGTTTGTTCGGGACAATAAAACCGATAACCCTTGAGAATAAGTTTATTCCAATGATCAATAAATTTACATGGGTGGTTCATGTACCTAACCTAAATTTATAGGCTCTGTAAGCAACATCACCATAATCATTACGATTTGATTTATGTTCATTTTGGAGATTAAGTTCACAGTCAAGTGGGCTCAACGTATTCTTTCAGAAATTGATATTATAATTTCTCAAGGTAATCATCATACCAAAAGTATAAGAAACGTTATTATTTTTCCTCAGCTTGATGGTGATGTTCCGTTAGCCCCTTCATATGGAATATATATATCTCAGTTAGGTCGATATGTGCCTCTTTGCAATGACGTCTTATATTATAATATATTCGTACAGTGTATAGGAAAATATAAATTTTATTTGAAGAGCTTTAGAAACAGAGAAAAGCGCAGCTCTTAGTTCGTAGCGAGTACAAATAAATTTTATATTGTCCTACACTGTTTTTATTCTGCAATTTAACATTGAGCTTACACGTATAGTTTTTTCCCATCCAACTCGTTGTTGAATCAAATCGTCACGACTTAAACGCGGACCCCATTGAGGACCACACATTGAACTGTTACGTAAACATCAATTCGAACATAACCGTTCGCTCGCAAAAGAAGCTGGATACCAGCGGACTATATGTCTAGTACACTTTTATCGGTTCATGTTGTCTGCCACCCTGTATTTGTATAGTAGAAAGGCCGATTGCAGGATAAATGAATGTAATACAACTTTAACAATTGAGATTTTATTATCAATCAGGTCAAAACTAATAAGTAGTGAGTCTTATTAGTACAGGTTAAAAACATACAAAGATTAGGGCGTAAATAAATGTAATCGCAACTTGAAAGACATAATAATGAAAACTATAGAAGTATCTTCCATTTACCTTTTTCAAAGGAGAAGAAAGGTATGAGCGCCCACATACACGTTTAACCCAAGAACAAGTTTATGTGTCTGTCCAGTAGTCAGTAGCCTGTAATTCAGTGACTGTATGTAATGTTTGGACAGTCCCTGTCAACCTTATTTGTTTTACGATGTTGTTTTTAACAGGAATAAGGTCATTTGTTATGCCCCACCTACGATAGTAGAGAGGCATTATGTTTTCTGGTCTGTCCGTCCGTCCGTTCGTTCGTCCCGCTTCAGGTTAAAGTTTTTGGTCGAGGTAGTTTTTGATGAAGTTGAAGTCCAATCAACTTGAAACTTGGAATACATGTTCCCTATGATATGATCTTTCTAATTTTAATGCCAAATTAGAGATGTCCCCCCATTTTTACGGTCCACTGAACATAGAAAATGATAGTGCGAGTGGGGCATCTGTGTACTATGGACACATTCTTGTTTTCTCTTTTGTTTTACGATGTTGTTTTTAACAGGAATAAGGTCATTTGTTTTCTCTTTTGTTTAACGATGCTGTTTTTAACAGGAATAAGGTCATTTGTTTTCTCTTTTGTTTTACGATGTTGTTTTTAACAGGAATAAGGTCATTTGTTTTCTCTTTTGTTTTACGATGCTGTTTTTAACAGGAATAAGGTCATTTGTTTTCTCTTTTGTTTAACGATGCTGTTTTAACAGGAATAAGGCCATTTGTTTTCTCTTTTGTTTTACGATGTTGTTTTAACAGGAATAAGGTCATTTGTTTTCTTTTGTTTTACGATGTTGTTTTAACAGGAATAAGGTCATTTGTTTTCTCTTTTGTTTTACGATGTTGTTTTAACAGGAATAAGGTCATTTGTTTTCTTTTGTTTTACGATGTTGTTTTGAACAGGAATAAGGTCATTTGTTTTCTCTTTTGTTTTACGATGTTGTTTTGAACAGGAATAAGGTCATTTGTTTTCTCTTTTGTTTTACGATGCTGTTTTAACAGAAATAAGGTCATTTGTTTCTCTTTTATTTAACGATGCTGTTTTAACAGGAATAAGGTCATTTGTTTTCTCTTTTGTTTTACGATGTTGTTTTAACAGGAATAAGGTCATTTGTTTTCTTTTGTTTTACGATGTTGTTTTAACAGGAATAAGGTCATTTGTTTTCTCTTTTGTTTAACGATGCTGTTTTTAACAGGAATAAGGTCATTTGTTTTCTCTTTTGTTTTACGATGTTGTTTTGAACAGGAATAAGGTCATTTGTTTTCTCTTTTGTTTTACGATGTTGTTTTGAACAGGAATAAGGTCATTTGTTTTCTCTTTTGTTTTACGATGTTGTTTTGAACAGGAATAAGGTCATTTGTTTTTCTTTTGTTTAACGATGTTGTTTTTAACAGGAATAAGGTCATTTGTTTTCTCTCGATTTGTTTTACGATGTTTTACGATGTGTTTTAACAGGAATAAGGTCATTTGTTTTCTCTTTTGTTTTACGATGTTGTTTTGAACAGGAATAAGGTCATTTGTTTTCTCTTTTGTTTTACGATGTTGTGTTTAACAGGAATAAGGTCATTTGTTTTCTCTTTTGTTTTACGATGTTGTTTTTAACAGGAATAAGGTCATTTGTTTTCTCTTTTGTTTTACGATGTTGTTTTGAACAGGAATAAGGTCATTTGTTTTCTCTTTTGTTTTACGATGTTGTTTTTAACAGGAATGAGGTCATTTGTTTTCTCTTTTGTTTTACGATGTTGTTTTTAACAGGAATAAGGTCATTTGTTTTCTCTTTTGTTTTACGATGTTGTTTTTAACAGGAATAAGGTCATTTGTTTTCTCTTTTGTTTTACGATGTTGTTTTTAACAGGAATAAGGTCATTTGTTTTCTCTTTTGTTTAACGATTGTTTTAACGATGCTGTTTTAACAGGAATAAGGTCATTTGTTTTCTTTTGTTTAACGATGTTGTTTTAACAGGAATAAGGTCATTTGTTTTCTCTTTTGTTTAACGATGTCGTTTTTAACAGGAATAAGGTCATTTGTTTTCTCTTTTGTTTAACGATGTCGTTTTTAACAGGAATAAGGTCATTTGTTTTCTCTTTTGTTTAACGATGTTGTTTTTAACAGGAATAAGGTCATTTGTTTTCTCTTTTGTTTTACGATAACAGGAATAAGGTCATTTGTTTTCTCTTTTGTTTTACGATGTTGTTTTGAACAGGAATAAGGTCATTTGTTTCTCTTTTGTTTTACGATGTTGTTTTGAACAGGAATAAGGTCATTTGTTTCTCTTTTGTTTTACGATGTTGTTTTGAACAGGAATAAGGTCATTTGTTTTCTCTTTTGTTTTACGATGTTGTTTTGAACAGGAATAAGGTCATTTGTTTTCTTTTGTTTTACGATGTTGTTTTTAACAGGAATAAGGTCATTTGTTTTCTTTTGTTTTACGATGTTGTTTTAACAGGAATAAGGCCATTTGTTTTCTCTTTTGTTTAACGATGTTGTTTTAACAGGAATAAGGTCATTTGTTTTCTCTTTTGTTTAACGATGTTGTTTTAACAGGAATAAGGTCATTTGTTTCTCTTTTGTTTTACGATGTTGTTTTAACAGGAATAAGGTCATTTGTTTTCTTTTGTTTTACGATGTTGTTTTTAACAGGAATAAGGTCATTTGTTTTCTCTTTTGTTTAACGATGTTGTTTTTAACAGGAATAAGGTCATTTGTTTTCTCTTTTGTTTAACGATGTTGTTTTTAACAGGAATAAGGTCATTTGTTTTCTCTTTTGTTTAACGATGTTGTTTTTAACAGGAATAATGTCATTTGTTTTCTCTTTTGTTTATAACATTTTGTCACCCCGGTGCTATACAGTTATAGTCCGTAATTTGCCCTATAGCTGTTTACATTCTCGTCCTTTGGTCTCCGGTGGATAATTGTCTCATTGACAATCATATAAAAACTCGTTATTGTTATATAAAAATTAGTAAGCAAAACGCTAATGGCTTAAACAATTTCTTTGTATGTTCAATTAGAGCGTTATTTGTGAATTTTATTATCTAAAAAGGAACTGAATTGTTTCGACACAGCAGATCGGTATAGCTCAGATATCCATATTTATAAAGATTATTTTATTTAATAGGAAAATTTATTTGATAAATCTATTAGGAATTATAGTATACAGAGTAGATAAATCATAACTGTCAACGAAAACAAACTGATATTCGTACCAACGTATCTATGAATCAATGAGTTATAATACTCCAGAAAAGTTAACATCGCTTTTACTAGTAACATAAATGTTATCACAATATTGGATAACGAGTTCCAAACAGATATAAGAACAGTAGTTTACATCACTAGAACCGAAATATGTTTAGTTGTATATTTAAATGAATGCCGTTAAATATAGTTCCTCGCTATTCAATTTAAACAAGCTTGCAATATCTCTTCCAAATGTCGTTAATAAGATCATAACCTAAACTTTCACTCAAAACTAGGAAATAAATGAGAGTATAGAACAGTAAATGTAACATTGAAATGTTGAAAAACTTAATCGATATCATCTTGTAATGTGTCAATCAAAATACCGTTGTGAAATGTTAAGAGAATTAAAATTTCAGCATCTTGTTAGACGTCGATCAGATTTGTGTTAGAAAAATAGAGGACATGTACAAAGTTACGAACAGGATTAAGTTCGACTTCTTAAAGTTGAAAACCCCTTTCCGGATATAATCGTTTTCCTCATCCAGTTCTAAGATTATTTCCTCTGTTTATGCAGACAATATAAAAACTGACATTATTAATTAATCTAAATGATAAAACGAATACATTGGATGGAATTGGCATGAACTTATTCTAGTTTATCAATTAGCATAATTGGTGTAAAACGTGATCATGATTTTTTTTTTAATTTGTTGATTGCGAAAATGAGACTGTCATGTTTATGCGCAACGTTTATACCACCTTTTAGTTGTACTTTTACAGTCAAGATTGAAAACGCAAAACCCTTTTTTTTTTTTTTTTTTTTTATAAAAATCAGTTCCATAAAAGAGTAAGTTCGGAAAGGGCTGTATCTGGCCCTGAATATTAAGTCCATTGTTTCAAGATAGTAAATATTTGAAGTTTAGGAACAGACACACTTAAGAAAGTGAAATAGAACTATTTTTGTCAAGCTTTTCTTATAAAGCGTTAAAATTTACAACACAAAGAGGCCAAAAGTAGAACGAGTAGAGAGATATTGGTGAAATTTGACAAAATCGTCTGGAATCCAACCATAGTTAAGTTTCAAAACATGAATTGAAATTGACCTGTATTCATTGAACTGTTGAGGAGAATCAAATTGTGTTCTAATTGTGACGTCACGAAAAGAACGTTAATATGTAAATTTTCAACGACAAGACCTATTTACTATCAGGTAATTATTTTAGCAATTAATGATTCATTGCGATAATTAGAAATTTAAGCTATAAATAGGTGCAGTAGTAGGGCTTTATCGAACGTACTCCTTTTCATACCTCAACATGACCCTTACTTCAGGCTTGATTTCAGAAACCAGTTATTTAAGAAAGTAGAAATCAAAATCTAGGCAAAACGTCTACAAGGCGTGAACTTGATCTATGACATTGGATCGGGATATAGACATACTAGTTAGCAATGGCAACATTTATATGACTATCGTTGTTGAAATTCCAATACAATTAATAGATATATATCGTTGACACCGTTTTAATACTTCTATAATGTGTAATTTAATATTCATCTGTGTAAATTCAAAGAAACATCCTTGGGTCATGGCATTGTGTGAAGCTTGTCTTTGATCCTAGCTTGTAGTATAAAAATAAACCTTTCATTGACAGAATCTACCTTTTACATCAAGTTGCAAATTAGTATTCATATTGAGGTAAGGGTCAAATATTTGGCTTGCAACATATTACACACTGACTCCTCAAAGAGTGTTGCAAGGATTATCTAGCGTGCAGAGAACGCGGCATTTGATCAACACATACTGTGGATAAAACTACTCTTTAACGATATGGCTGGGTAGTATACATACTGCTCAGCTAAACGGACGCTCATCAGTTTGAAAAGGAGAGGCGAAAGATACCAAAGGGTCATTCAAACTCAACTGACAACACCATGGCTAAAAAATAATAAGACCAAAACACAAAAAACAGTATACAAAACACAACATAGAAAACTAAAGACTGCATGAGCAACACGAACCTCACCAAAACCGGTATGAAGGTATGGGTAATTACTGACATACAGGTCCAGTTCAGTTCGCTATAGAGTATTTACTAGTAGTTGATCTTAAATGTAGGTCAATGAAAATTAACCTCATATTTTCGGGCCAAGACTATTAAAGAGGAGAACAATTTAAATTTGATCACAAAATGAATTTCGGAAAAAATCAGATTAGAAAGATCCTGAAACATTGTTTGTAGTGCATACTAGGTAAAAGATATTTGGTATCAAGGAGCAATTCCTTGAAATTTTGAAACAATATTGAACACATTGTATCTCGCCATGAAGACAGCGAGTCAAGATGGGAAACGAGTGAACCTTGTAAGAGATAATCGAGGAAAAACAGTTAATTGCCGAACCGGAACAAACTACATCGAACGTCAATAACAGTATTAACAAACAGATTTAAAAAAAACCCAACCATTACCAACCAAGACCAAGGGCCATCAGAATTCATATGATCATAGTTCCGTATTAAAGGCGAGAAATCAAAACCTTATCCCAAACTAGGAACAATACCAAAAACACAGGACGAAGAAAGGACAGGTAAACAAGAGGAGTGAACACAGGACGAAGAAAGGACAGGTAAACAAGAGGAGTGAACACAGGACGAAGAAAGGACAGGTAAACAAGAGGAGTGAACACAGGACGAAGAAAGAATAGGTAAACAAGAGGAGTGAACACAGGACGAAGAAAGAATAGGTAAACAAGAGGAGTGAACACAGGACGAAGAAAGGACAGGTAAACAAGAGGAGTGAACACAGGACGAAGTAAGGACAGGTAAACAAGAGGAGTGAACACAGGGCGAAGAAAGAATAGGTAAACAAGAGGATTGAAATGTCTGGTTTCAAAGATTCATCATATAAAAGTATGTTGATGGATCACGTCAAAACTATAAAAAAGGCAGATTTTAAAAGTTAAATTACATCATTTATATATCTCAATTTTAGAAATAAGACGCATTAGATATATCAAACTTGCCTAATGGCTATATTATATTTCAAAATGTAGAACAAAGTTTTCTTAAAGTATGGTTGTATAACTGTAGTGTTTTAAAAAGAGTGAAAATTGCTTAATATTTAAAAAGAAATGAATATGTACAGTGGATTACTTTTCTAGAAACTTTTTGGAAGATGAGTTTCTTTTAGGGTGTGTATATATAACCTGAATAGCTCCAAGTACTCGTCCGTAGATACCTTTTCTGAAATTGAAAATAAGTTAATATTTCATGCCAAAACTTATAATCTGGCAATCTTTTGTTATCCTGATGATACCTTTATACCGATAATGAACCATTATACTGATGAACAGATTTTAAAATATTTTCATGACCATAGTAATCTTGTTAAAACCGGAATAGCATTGTATAAATTTACAAGTGTAAAATTAGACCGAACACTTTTTAGCATAGACTTTTGAAACTGTGTAAACAAAGTATTTTATACATTGCAAATTCTAGAGCGGATAGTGACAATTATATAGGAAATGTTACTTGCATGATACAAGTGTTATGGTTTACTGGCTTTTGCCCTCTAATATGGTTTGTTGTATAAATAGAGAATATTGTATGACTTTCTCAATATCATGCCAGTATCGACTCCGAGAGCTCTGCTCGATGACTTATATTGATCAAGAGTTGATATGGTATGTGATATCATATACAATTGATTATATACTTAAAACAGATGATTTTTGTTGAGATAAAAGAAGATCCTGCTAGTGCATTGTTTATCCTGATGTACTATCTAATGCTTGTGTTTTGTCTCGTAAATCGGAGGAGACCAAGGTAACAAACATAAACTGAAGGACTGAAGTCTAAAGGGAGAGAAAATGGGTGTGGGTAGATGATTCAGAGATGTAAGCACTCATTGAAATGTAGATTAGTCAGTGACAGAACATCATCAATATATCTGAAAGTGATATCAAAGAACTTTGAAATGTACATTTTTTATGTCTTTGAGAAGGTTTTGTATGAATTCTGCTTCATGTTTACAAGTAGGCCAGTAGTGGTGCGTAACCCCCAATGGTGTCTAAGTGATTGAATAAAGTTGTTATTAAGAAATGTTATCTTAAGCGATTAAAACCGTAACTAAACTGAAGGTCTTTCAAGTAATCTTTCGAATTGACGACCTTTTTCATGAAATTAATGTATCCTACTGTACAGACTTAGGTTCTAATAGTAAGTCTCTTCAAACAAAAAGAACCCTCATATATGACGCTTTCTATTGATAAAAATATAAATATCAAAATGCTGTTTGACAGCGAAGAGGTTAGGAGCATAATAAACGTTTAATATGACTACCAATATCTAAATCAAAATCTGATAGATTTTGATAAAATTGTACAACGATACTAGTGAAGTACCTATTGCACCCCTTTCATCAGTTGTGGAAAATTATTTGAACAGGATTCCCAAAAATTAATACTAGTCTTTTAAAAGAGAAAAGTTGTTAAATATATAAGAATTGGTAAAAAAAAAAAAAAGAATGAATTTATTGCACGGAATACATGAACGAAGATGATAGGACAAAATATTTATGTGTCTATATAAAGAACAGATAAGCTGTCAACGTATATATGTTCTTTCTTATCCTTTGTTATAAATGGTGCTTTAATATCTGTTTCAGTTAGAACAAATATTCTATACATTTATTCTGTTAGGAACGAAAACTGCAATATTTCTTCTAGTGGAAATAATATTCCATAATATTTCTTCCATTTGAAATTAATATTACAAAGGAACACATATTCCATGACAATTTTTATCCAACGGAATTTTTTGTGAGATTTTCTGCGTAAATTAATATCAAAATAGATATAATATTGTGATAAACTTGTTATACTGGATATTGGTTTAATGGTGCCATCGGGTATAAGTATGAATTGCCATAAAAAGTTTTAACCAAAAAATACAATTTATCTGAAGCTGTTTGGTCAACTTTACTGCCGAAAAGAACTTATTTTTGCAAATTATTTTTTGAATATGACGAAGAAGGTATATTAAATTGTGTTTGAAATATTATGTAAAAGTCGATGTGCCCACGCTTGGTAAGGAAAATGTCATGTAAAAGTCGATGTGCCCACGCTTGGTAAGGAAAATGTCATGTAAAAGTCGATGTGCCCACGCTTGGTAAGGAAAATGTCATGTAAAAGTCGATGTGCCCACGCTTGGTAAGGAAAAAAATCAGTAAAGTCGATGTGCCCACACTTGGTAAGGAAAATGTCATGTAAAAGTCGATGTGCCCACGCTTGGTAAGGAAAAAATCAGTAAAGTCGATGTGCCCACACTTGGTAAGGAAAATGTCATGTAAAAGTCGATGTGCCCACGCTTGGTAAGGAAAAAATCAGTAAAGTCGATGTGCCCACACTTGGTAAGGAAAATGTCATGTAAAAGTCGATGTGCCCACGCTTGGTAAGGAAAATGTCATGTAAAAGTCGATGTGCCCACGCTTGGTAAGGAAAATGTCATGTAAAAGTCGATGTGCCCACGCTTGGTAAGGAAAATGTCATGTAAAAGTCGATGTGCCCACGCTTGGTAAGGAAAATGTCATGTAAAAGTCGATGTGCCCACGCTTGGTAAGGAAAATAAAAAATCAGTAAAGTCGATGTGCCCACGCTTGGTAAGGAAAATGTCATGTAAAAGTCGATGTGCCCACGCTTGGTAAGGAAAATGTCATGTAAAAGTCGATGTGCTCACGCTTGGTAAGGAAAATGTCATGTAAAAGTCGATGTGCCCACGCTTGGTAAGGAAAATAAAAAATCAGTAAAGTCGATGTGCCCACGCTTGGTAAGGAAAATGTCATGTAAAAGTCGATGTGCCCACGCTTGGTAAGGAAAATGTCATGTAAAAGTCGATGTGCCCACGCTTGGTAAGGAAAATGTCATGTAAAAGTCGATGTGCCCACGCTTGGTAAGGAAAAAAAAAATCAGTAAAGTCGATGTGCCCACGCTTGGTAAGGAAAATGTCATGTAAAAGTCGATGTGCCCACGCTTGGTAAGGAAAATAACATGTAAAAGTCGATGTGCCCACGCTTGGTAAGGAAAATAACATGTAAAAGTCGATGTGCCCATGCTTGGTAAGGAAAATAACATGTAAAAGTCGATGTGCCCACGCTTGGTAAGGAAAATGTCATGTAAAAGTCGATGTGCCCACGCTTGGTAAGGAAAATATCATGTAAAAGTCGATGTGCCCACGCTTGGTAAGGAAAATGTCATGTAAAAGTCGATGTGCCCACGCTTGGTAAGGAAAATGTCATGTAAAAGTCGATGTGCCCACGCTTGGTAAGGAAAATATCATGTAAAAGTCGATGTGCCCACGCTTGGTAAGGAAAATTAAAAAAATCAGTATAACAAAGCAAGTTGATATTAACTTAGACGGTCATCAAGAGGTTAGGCCTCTTTAGTTCACAGTAGGGTCATTTTTTTAAAAAGTCGAAAGGCAAAAAATAAAGAAAAGTGACGAAATAAAATGCGATACACAGTATGAATTTCAAAGTATGTGCAACAGAACTTGCTTAAGACAAATGAGTGTTGGCCCGAAGTCTAGATGATGGAGGAGGAGAGTCATTCAGAAGTATGGTTGCTCATTTGTATATATGTATATGATATATGTTGGCGCAAATGAATTTTGTTATTTTTGGCAAATCTGATCGGGTCAAATTTGTAAATTTATTGGGGTAAACGTAGAACGATAATTTTGTTTTCTTTAGTTGCGCTTTTGATATATTTTTATAAACAAAAAGCTATATAATTAGCGAAAAAGAATGATAGCCAAATCTCAACGTTTGCTCCTTTCGTTACCTTAAACGTTCATTGTCGCTTTTTTATTTCGTTATTAGATATAGGAAGATGTGGTGTGAGTGCCAATGAGACAACTCTCCATCCAAATAACAATTTATAAAAGTAAACCATTATAGGTCAATGTACGGCCTTCAACACGGAGCCTTGGCTCACACCGAACAACAAGCTATAAAGGGCCACAAAAGTACTAGTGTAAAACCATTCAAACGGTAAAACCAACGGTCTAGTTATATATGTTTTAAAGTGCTTTTTGATTTTTTACTATTTTCTTCATAATACAAATGTAGTAATTATTATTTTATATCATCTTTTAATTTTTGAACTTCTTCTCTCAACCAAAGTCATTTCATTTAAAATCTAGTCGAATGCTACTGTTCTTACACAATTCAGGCCCTCTATGTATTCCCCCCTCGTTTTTATAGATAGTCCATTTAATAATAACTTGTCCAAATGAATAATGTTTCACAAATTGGACACAGAAATCTCATATGTTACAAAAAGAAAATTTAATTAAGAGACTTCATGTGTGCACAGATATTTAATTATCACGTGCAAATCAGTTATTTAAAAATCTATGATAATATGAAGACAAATGGAACAAATTATGTTGCAACAAGATAGTTAATACTTGGAATATTGATCGTCTTCAATTTTCTTGTTTGAAAAAATAAACTACTAGTTATTTGATTCAGCGCCAATGTTTTAGAATTGTTAGCATAATCTGATCTCCTTGCTGATAGTTCCACTGCATAAGAAGTTTTAACTAGCTCAATGAACACTTCTATCCTTACAGTCCTGCCCCATGCATTTTGTTTTCCGAAGGAAAATAAATACTTTAAATACTTTAATATGCAAAAAATCGTATTTTACAATTTGGAAAAGCTTTATAGAACTCCAAAATACTAAACATCAAGCAAAAAATACATTATTTTTTTTTTATCTATTAACATGACAAGAAATCGCGTAAACGTGCCCTTTATCTTAAAAAATGCCATCTGTCCTCAAATTCTTTTTGAGGCAAATAACAAACTAGTTAATATTTGATTAAAACACATAAAGTATAATGATGATTGTTGTCGAATAACAACTTCTGATTTGGCCTTGGTTTTAGATAGAAGACACAAGACAATTTCCCAATTGATTTTACAGAGGTTATTTTTTTTTTTAAATCATAGCGATCCTAAATGACAAATAACATACTTTATCGAGCATCAATCGTTTTACAACGGAAGCATCAGGCACGATGTCATTTCACGGGAATTTTAAAAACAGAGTGCAAGTTGATAATTGAATATTAAGATTCAGTGAACATAATGGAAAGCAAATATGACTACTATACATGTTGGTTTAAAATACCTGGTCGAAAAGTCATTATTGTGTTGCCTGACAGCGTCTAGCTGGTGCAACACACACGGATCACTTCTGTCGTCGCCAGAAAAGGTTCCCTGAATTAACACCTTGAAAACGGTTTCACAGAATTTAACAAACTTTTACACATTCTTTTAAAGGAAATGCTCATGTACACCTGGTATTTTAATTTTTGATGAAGTGATTTTTTGTGTTTTCATATTTCAAAACAATGACAGCCTTTTCTTCTTAAATTAGTTTCTTAATCAGATTCTTCTGAAGGACATAAGTTGAACACCTGCTATTTCAATTTATGATCTGTATGAGTTTTGTAGTTTTTTCCATACCAAAAACATAGACTCTTCCATATTTGCTTGTTTTTCGGAGACAATAAGCTCAACCTTTTTTTTTAAAAATAAACATCATACAAAAATAAATAATTCCTAAATGTGCCCCAAAAAGCTAAATATAAAAAAGATTATATAATAATTTAATCATGTTTCAAAGTGTTAATTGGCAAATCAAAATTAAAGGCATATGCTCCTTTAAATTTGAGAAAAAAGATGAACATTTTTATTAACTGCATGGCTAAATTATATTACGAAACGTGTACATATTGTTTAAAATGAAAATCTCTTATGTTATCTAAATCTATAGGAAATTCAATGCTACAGAATTATGGTCTTCCCGTACTGTAATTTGCCGACAGGCTTTCCTGATCATGACCCTCTCGTTAGAAATTCTTCAATCAAATGCGAAGGGCAAAACCATGTTGGAAGACAATTAAAGTTATTAGTACAAAACGTGAAAGGAAGGCACAATAAACCGATTCTGACAGAAAGTTTAAATACAACATATCACTCATGATCTGTTAAGACAAACTGTAAAGACAAAATTAACTCAAAGAAACATCGCTCTATTATCGAAATAAACTCATACATATTATACTCTTGCTTACCTTTTTGTGCTGTTTATTTATCAGAGTCACGATCGATTATACCTTATCATAAATGGATTTGTATTAAATGATAAAAACATGAAAAGAATACTTAGTTTAGAAAATATGCATATATTGGTTCAAAATTTTCTTGAACATTAAAATCACCAAAAACTCGTTTCATATAAGTAATCTATAATAATCCAAACTTTTACGTTCTCCCTATTTTGATTCAAGAGTGATATGTGATAACAGACAGCAACATAGCGTCAAATAATTCGGTAAATTAAACATTAAATTGTTGCTAAAATGTGATGCCATGTATAGATATGGTATTATGTAATGTGTGCTCGACTTTGGTGTTAAGTTGAACTGATATAATTAAAATAATGTATAGTGTAAGGAAAATTAAAAATTGTATTTTTAATGGAAAAATGGACATTTTATCTCACCTGCTTTCCCTGGACAGGAGTGAAGATGCAACACAGTGACTACTGGGGGTACTAAGGGAATTATGACAGGATACTTGAAATGCACTATATTGATGTGTTAAAAAAATGTAGAAACCACAAAGAGCTTTCCATTTAATAATTTAGGATAGTAACTATGCGTGTTATGTTAGCTGCAGTCATTATCCAAATATTCAACAGACAATAATTTGGGGTATCAAAATAATAAAGATAATAATAATGATAATAATAAATAAATAGTCGAACATTATATAAATAACACATAGCTGAGAAGGTGATAGTGCAGATTGTTACCCCGAGAAAACATTGTCATCTAAGGCAATGCCGAGGTAGCTGAGAGGGCGATAGAGCAGATTATTACCCAGAGAAAAAAATTATCAACTGAGGCGAAGCCGAGGTTGACAATGGTTTTCAAAGGGTAAAATTCTGCTCTCACCCTCTCAGCTATGTGCTATTTAATTTATCAAACTGAATGTTCTGTTACTTTTATTTAGAAAAATATTCCAATATCTGGATATACTTTCATAATTACTAACTGACATTGATATTTCTGTAAGATAATAGAAATATAAATATTGTCTCATGTAAACATCTACCCGACATTTTTTTCTTCAAATTTGATACATATTACATATGAAATGTGGAAAATACGACAAGAAAAAAGAAATAATTTTCAACAATTCTATAACAGAGTAAATATAAAGGTCACATACATTTTGTGTATATGAAACAATTTTAACTGTCTGTCAGAATAAAATTCAACATAGAATGATATTTGACTGCTTAGTTGGTAAAACACAATTCAATTTTGAAAATCACTTGTGAATGTTGAGATTGACAACAATGTTAGTAAAATTCGGAAATAAATTCATTGTGTGAGTGTTCCAACATGGCTGGACATTCTTCATGGACAGCTGAAAATTTGAAGATACAGCTGGTAGAGGTGCGTTTTCCTTGTCTACGTTATCAGATATACAAATGAATGAAAATAAAGCTTCTATCTCAGCTGAACTGAGCCCAAATAATGGCTGTGCTTCAGATCTAGTCTCAGTTTTATTGTGATCACCTTGAGGCTGAAGTTCATGATCATTTTTGTCGCTTTTGGAGTATATTGTTTAAGCTATCCGACATCTCTCGTTGCTTATTTACACTTAGTCTTTTAGAATAGCTTCGAATAGAGGCTTCACTCTTATGTCCACTAGCTCGCATACTGTACCTAGCTTCTATGCCTGATTAATTCATTGCAGTTATTGATGTTGCACGGAGAGATTGGTTTGTGTACCTCCTAGAAAGTTGTTCTTTCTCTGAAATTTCAGGCATCATAACAGATAAAGTGTTGTTCCTTACAGGGGATTTACAGTACCATGTTTTGTCACTAATATCATACGAATCCCTTGTCCGCTACCATAACTCATCGGGAGCAGGGTGAAGTTTTTCAAGATACAATTTGAATAAAAACACAGGACGCAGAGGATCAATCACTCTGGCGTACATTCTTGCTTCACCGACAGTATCATCAGGGGTTGCTTCATCGCGATGATTTTTATCAAACTCGTCTATTTGTTGATACACATACTCTCGTGCACCAGAATCTGTTTTAATAGCAAAATGTTTTTTTGTCATAGATCTCAGTCCTCTTCTACATAAAATAAACATTCAGTCAAACCATACCTTTTTCTGTAAACCAAAAGGTGTGATTGTATTAATTGTAATACTGTCCGTGTTAAACAGCTTCTGTAAGTCCTCTTTAGAAATAGGGGGTTTGTCGTCAGTAGAAACATAACCTTTTGTCTTCAAGTCACCGACGACTGCTTTAAACACATCGTTTGAACATTTGAACAGGCGAATTGAACATCATTTGAAATGCCTATAGAACAATGTTCTTTCAAATAGTTGGATATACCGTATCTATAATTATGAAGGTAGACTTTTTCAAGTGATTTCCGTCAGCTTTCCACAACGAAGCAAAAAACAGTCTCAGGTTTTCATTTAAGTTTTGTTTTTGCAAAAGTATTAAATTCATGCATTGTCTTGGCCAAGAAAACCACGAAAACTCTTTACATTGTGTGTTATAATTTTTTATTGACTTTGAGTCTTTTTAACTCGAGTAAATCAGATACATCATCCTCTGAAACATTAGGAAACAAGTCGCCTGTTTTTTTTTTTTTTTTTGGGGTAAAATCGGTGTAATTTAGGATCTAATGGAGATTTGCTTTATTTCGTTACTTTCAAGCGCACATATGATTGCTATAAAATCTGGTTCCTTATTGAAGAAACCAGATGAGTCTGCACGAGAGGGTGACATTCAAGAAATTATCTACCGCTGAGCTCACCATTGGATAGAGTAAATTATCTCCCTCGTATTAACCAATCGAAATCTGGCATTTTGACGTAAAGTATAATAATATATGTGAATCTATGGAAAGCTTATTTATGACAAATAACCAAATTCTTATAATACATGGTCCAAAAGACGTAATATCTATATGAATGAAAAACAAGTACTAACAAAAATACCGAAATCCAAGGTGAATTCAAAAAGGAGGAAGTCCAAAAAAACTGACAAAATCGTACGTTAGACTGTATCAACCAACGGAACGAATGATGAAAGAAGATAAAGAGTATAAATTAATGAGGCCGCAACCCAAGAACACAAATAAACAAACGCACTAATCATAGTAGTTACACCGTATGTTTTAAACTTGAATTAACTTCTGTAAATACTTAAACGACTATCATAAGTTTAGAGACGACGTCAGATAGTCAGTCATTACGCTTGATTTCAATCATTATCTTTTCGTCAAAGTATTTCCATAACGCGGCTTCAAAAAATATGATAAATGATAAAATTAATATATTTATGTAGGTAGGGTTGAATGGTGAGCCGCTTGATTAGTGTCATGCGGGCACAATGACCTAGTCAGTTCAAGGATTCAAGAAATCAGGTTGTCTATAAAACGGGTAAATGACGTCAAAATCAGCGTAAAGTAAAAGAATGTTTCTGGTAATGGAAATGATTTGAATTAAACATATTAAACGAGGAGAACAAAACTATCCTCATGGTCTCTTTAGTATGATTGAATTAAGTCATGGTCTTTATTAATCCCTATCGTGTATTGTGTACATAAAATTAGTATATAGTTATTGTACTTCGTTTACGGAGGCCGAAACTGATAAATCACTATTGATCATACGACGAAATTTTGATCTGAGTTATCTAATAGTCTTAGACAGGACCAATCAACCAAAGGTTGTGGTCTTTAATTGTAATAATATATTTTTTATTAAAAAGCATTCCTGCATGTGTAAGTCAGATGTTCAAAGATGAAATTGTTTTGAATATTGATCTGACTACCATGATTCCGAGATAAGCCCTCTGAGGGTTTGAGTTGCGTGCTTAATGTCGAATTACACCGTAACGATAAAAAAGTACAAAGTAACACAAATATGAAACATGAAGCTTAATGGCTTTATCGGGATAGAACTTGCGCCATCATATTTATTTCCAATAATTTTATTGCTTACAGAAATTTATAAAAAAAATCATATCTGTAGGTTTATACTATATGATTAAGTATACGCATTTTTTTTTTACCAGTAAATTTAGAAAATCGGATCTAACTGTCATTTATTGGCCTCCTGTGTGTATTATCAATTTGACATAGTCTGAACGTCTTACTTCGTACTTTATATTGCAATATTATTATGTACAGTCTTAACACAACATATCATCAAACAAATTTATAATTCTTTTTGTGAAAATTGTTTCATTTATATTATCAAACGTAAATAATTTTCTAAAGTATTCAGGCTTTTCATAACCTTAAAGGAATATTTCTTTATAGCTGATGTAACTGTAGTTCTTTTCCCCTGAAAATTTAACTTTTCAATTAAAAAATTTTTTTTTAATAAAAAATAGGAAGATGTGATATGAGACAAATATCCACCAGAGATTAAATGAGGTAGATGAAAGCAACTATAGGTCACTATACGGCTTCAACAATGAGAAAACCCCATACTGTATAGCAAAATATTAAATCTATAAAAGACACCAAAATGACAAATATAAAACAGTTCATACGAGTATACATGTAGTATACAAATGGCTTGATTTATGTTCAAAACAATAAACAAAAACAAAAACAAATAAGAAAGACAGCGACCAACGACAACTGCTGAATTATAGGCTCCTTGGATCAGGCACATACCCCGCAGGATGTGGCGGGGTTAAAAAAATGAAAACAACGAGTTATAAATTTCGTGCGTCCGAAGAGCTTTTCTGGATTTACCTTCAGCAGAAAGGCTCACAGTTGTATATTTAAAAACAAGGATGTATAAGAACCGAAACAGCTGAAGAGCTATAAGACAAAAAAGGACCTAAAAATAGCCAAATCCATATAAGGTCAACTTTGTCTGAGGGAGTTGAAACCTTAGATTCTTTAAAAATTCAAAATTTATAAACGAACAATTTTAGAAAGGTTTGTTAAAAATCTTTTCAGTACCGAAGTTCTGACTACTAAGCTGATGATACCCTCGGGGACAGATAGTCCACCAGCAGAGGCATATATGGGAAATACGTCAATGAGACAGCCAACCATCTAACAAATTACCAAATGACATCTACAGGACAACCTACCGACTACAATACAAGTTGTATATACCATATATCAAGGTCAACATCGTCCCGAGTCTATAGAGATAAATCTACAGGAAAATCTACCGACTTCAGTACAAGTTGTATATACAATATGTCAAGATCTACATTGTCCCGAGTCTATAGAGATAAATCTACAGGACAACCTACTGACTTCCTTATAAGTTGTATATACAATATGTCAAAGTCTTCATCGTCCCGAGTCTATAGAGATAAATCTACAGGACAACCTACTGACTTCCTTATAAGTTGTATATACAATATGTCAAAGTCTTCATCGTCCCGAGTCTATAGAGATAAATCTACAGGACAACCTACTGACTTCAATACAAGTTGTGTATACAATATATCAAGATCTACATCGTCCCGAGTCTATAGAGATAAATCTACCGGACAACCTACTGACTTCAATACAAGCTGTATATACAATATGTCAAGATCTTCATCGTCACCAGTCTATAGAGATAAATCTACAGGACAACCTACTGACTTCCTTATAAGTTGTATATACAATATGTCAAGGTCTTCATCGTCCCGAGTCTATAGAGATAAATCTACAGGACAACCTATTGACTTCAATACAAGTTGTATATACAAAATGTCAAGGTTTTCATCGTCCCGAGTCTATAGAGATAAATCTACAGGACAACCTACCGACTTCAATACAAGTTGTATATACAATATGTCAAGATCTACATCGTCCCGAGTCTATAGAGATAAATCTACAGGACAACCTACCGACTTCAGTACAAGTTGTATACACAATATGTCAAGATCTACATCGTCCCGAGTCTATAGAGATAAATCTACAGGACAACCTATTGACTTCAGTACAAGTTGTATATACAATATTTCAAGATCTTCATCGTCCCGAGTCTATAGAGATAAATCTACAGGACAACCTACTGACTTCAATACAAGTTGTATATACAATATATCAAGATCTTCATCGTCCCGAGTCTATAGAGATAAATCTACAGGACAACCTACCGACTTCAGTACAAGTTGTATATACAATATGTCAAGATCTTCATCGTCCCGAGTCTATAGAGATAAATCTACAGGACAACCCATTGACTTCAATACAAGTTGTTATACAATATGTCAAGGTCTTCATCGTCCCCAGTCTATAAAGATGAATCTACAGGACAACCTACTGACTTCAATACAAGTTGTATATACAATATGTCAAGATCTTCATCGTCCCGAGTCTATAGAGATAAATCTACAGGACAACCTATTGACTTCAATACAAGTTGTATATACAATATGTCAAGATCTACATCGTCCCGAGTCTATAGAGATAAATCTACAGGACAACCTACTGACTACAATACAAGTTGTATATACCATATATCAAGGTCAACATCGTCCCGAGTCTATAGAGATAAATCTACAGGACAACCTACCGACTTCAGTACAAGTTGTATATACAATATGTCAAGATCTACATCGTCCCGAGTCTATAGAGATAAATCTACAGGACAACCTACTGACTTCAGTACAAGTTGTATATACAATATATCAAGATCTTCATCGTCCCGAGTCTATAGAGATAAATCTACAGGACAACCTACTGACTTCAATACAAGTTGTATATACAATATGTCAAAGTCTTCATCGTCCCGAGTCTATAGAGATAAATCTACAGGACAACCTACCGACTTCAATACAAGTTGTATATACGATATATCAAGATCTACATCGCCCCGAATCTATAGAGATAAATCTACAGGACAACCTACCGACTTCAATACAAGTTGTATATACAATATGTCAAGATCTACATCGTCCCGAGTCTATAGAGATAAATCTACAGGACAACCTACTGACTTCAATACAAGTTGTCTATACAATATGTCAAGGTCTTCATCGTCCCGAGTCTATAGAGATACATCTACAGGACAACCTATTGACTTCAATACAAGTTGTATATACAAAATGTCAAGGTTTTCATCGTCCCGAGTCTATAGAGATAAATCTACAGGACAACCTACCGACTTCAATACAAGTTGTATATACAATATGTCAAGATCTACATCGTCCCGAGTCTATAGAGATAAATCTACAGGACAACCTACCGACTTCAGTACAAGTTGTATACACAATATGTCAAGATCTACATCGTCCCGAGTCTATAGAGATAAATCTACAGGACAACCTATTGACTTCAGTACAAGTTGTATATACAATATTTCAAGATCTTCATCGTCCCGAGTCTATAGAGATAAATCTACAGGACAACCTACCGACTTCAGTACAAGTTGTATATACAATATATCAAGATCTTCATCGTCCCGAGTCTATAGAGATAAATCTACAGGACAACCTACCGACTTCAGTACAAGTTGTATATACAATATGTCAAGATCTTCATCGTCCCGAGTCTATAGAGATAAATCTACAGGACAACCTATTGACTTCAATACAAGTTGTATATACAATATATCAAGGTTTTCATCGTCCCCAGTCTATAGAGATAAATCTACAGGACAACCCATTGACTTCAATACAAGTTGTATATACAATATGTCAAGGTCTTCATCGTCCCCAGTCTATAAAGATGAATCTACAGGACAACCTACTGACTTCAATACAAGTTGTATATACAATATGTCAAGATCTTCATCGTCCCGAATCTATAGAAATAAATCTACAGGACAACCTATTGACTTCAATACAAGCTGTATATACAATATGTCAAGATCTACATCGTCCCGAGTCTATAGAGATAAATCTACAGGACAACCTACTGACTTCAGTACAAGTTGTATATACAATATATCAAGATCTTCATCGTCCCGAGTCTATAGAGATAAATCTACAGGACAACCTACTGACTTCAATACAAGTTGTATATACAATATGTCAAGATCTTCATCGTCCCCAGTCTAAAAAGATAAATCTACAGGACAACCTACCGACTTCAGTACAAGTTGTATATACAATATATCAAAATCTTCATCGTCCCGAGTCTATAGAGATAAATCTACAGGACAACCTACTGACTTCCTTATAAGTTGTATATACAATATGTCAAGGTCTTCATCGTCCCGAGTCTATAGAGATAAATCTACAGGACAACCTACTGACTTCAATACAAGTTGTATATACAATATATCAAGATCTTCATCGTCCCCAGTCTATAGAGATAAATCTACAGGACAACCTACTGACTTCAATACAAGTTGTATATACAATATATCAAGATCTTCATCGTCCCGAGTCTATAGAGATAAATCTACAGGACAACCTACCGACTTCAATACAAGTTGTATATACGATATATCAAGATCTACATCGCCCCGAATCTATAGAGATAAATCTACAGGACAACCTACCGACTTCAATACAAGTTGTATATACAATATGTCAAGATCTACATCGTCCCGAGTCTATAGAGATAAATCTACAGGACAACCTACCGACTTCAATACAAGTTGTATATACAATATATCAAGATCTTCATCGTCCCGAGTCTATAGAGATAAATCTACAGGACAACCTACTGACTTCAATACAAGTTGTATATACAATATATCAAGATCTACATCGTCCCCAGTCTATAGAGATAAATCTACAGGACAACCTACCCACTTCAGTACAAGTTGTATATACAATATATCAAGATCTTCATCGTCCCCAGTCTACAGAGATAAATCTACAGGACAACCTACCGACTTCAATACAAGTTGTCTATACAATATGTGAAGATCTTCATCGTCCCCAGTCTACAGAGATAAATCTACAGGACAACCTACCGACTTCAATACAAGTTGTATATACAATATGAAGATCTACAGATCTCTCATCGTCCCAATATGTGAAGTCTATAGAGATAAATCTACAGGACAACCTACCGACTTCAAGTACAAGTTGTATATACAATATGTCAAGATCTTCATCGTCCCGAGTCTATAGAGATCAATCTACAGGTACCGACTTCAATACAAGTTGTCTTTACAATATGTCAAGGTCTTCATCGTTCCGAGTCTATAGAGATAAATCTACAGGACAACCTACCGACTTCAATACAAGTTGTCTATACAATATGTCAAGGTCTTCATCGTCCCGAGTCTATAGAGATCAATCTACAGGACAACCTACCGACTTCAATACAAGTTGTCTATACAATATGTCAAGGTCTTCATCGTCCCGAGTCTATAGAGATAAATCTACAGGACAACCTACCGACTTCAATACAAGTTGTATATACAATATGTCAAGGTCTTCATCGTCCCCAGTCTATAGAGATAAATCTACAGGACAACCTACTGACTTCAATACAAGTTGTATATACAATATGTCAAGGGTTCATCGTCCCGAGTCTATAGAGATAAATCTACAGGACAACCTACTGACTTCAATACAAGTAGTATATACAATATGTCAAGGTCTTCATCGTCCCGAGTCTATAGAGATAAATCTACAGGACAACCTATTGACTTCAATACAAGTTGTATATACAATATGTCAAGGTCTTCATCGTCCCGAGTCTATAGAGATAAATCTACAGGACAACCTACCGACTTCAATACAAGTTGTATATACAATATGTCAAGATCTACATCGTCCCGAGTCTATAGAGATAAATCTACAGGACAACCTACCGACTTCAGTACAAGTTGTATATACAATATGTCAAGATCTACATCGTCCCGAGTCTATAGAGATAAATCTACAGGACAACCTATTGACTTCAATACAAGTTGTATATACAATATTTCAAGATCTTCATCGTCCCGAGTCTATAGAGATAAATCTACAGGACAACCTACCGACTTCAGTACAAGTTGTATATACAATATATCAAGATCTTCATCGTCCCGAGTCTATAGAGATAAATCTACAGGACAACCTACCGACTTCAGTACAAGTTGTATATATAATATGTCAAGATCTTCATCGTCCCGGGTCTATAGAGATAAATCTACAGGACAACCTATTGTCTTCAGTACAAGTTGTATATACAATATATCAAAATCTTCATCGTCCCGAGTCTATAGAGATAAATCTACAGGACAACCTACTGACTTCAATACAAGTAGTATATACAATATGTCAGGATCTACATCGTCCCGAGTCTATAGAGATAAATCTACATGACAACCAACCGACTTCAGTACAAGTTGTATATACAATATCTCAAGATCTACATCGTCCCGAGTCTATAGAGATAAATCTACAGGACAACCTATTGACTTCAATACAAGTTGTATATACAATATGTCAAGATCTTCATCGTCCCGAGTCTATAGAGATAAATCTACAGGACAACCAACCGATTTCAATACAAGTTGTCTATACAATATGTCAAGATCTACATCGTCCCGATTTTTATATCTCAACTCTCCTTCTTTAAATCTCGATAAGTAGACAAACAATTAAAAATTAATACAGCCAGGGCAAATTATATTTCTCATATATAATGATATATTAGATAAATAATTTAAAAAAAAAGATGATATTGTAATTCTTTTCCCCGTGAACAATCATATTCATCTTAGTTTTTTTATTATGATATTGGATAATATTTACGTATCTGAATATATCCTTGCAACACACATATATGATAATTTTATTTTGAAAGGAATGAGTCTTTTTTTTTTTGTAGACAAATTTCCACCCAAAACCTCTGAACTTGTTAAAATGTAGGCCTTACAGTCTAACTTAGATCTAGAATCTATGGTGTCTTGCTATACTATTTCACCACAAGTCATATTACTCAACTGTCTAGAAAAAGATTTTCCTTTCATATGAGCATTTTAAATTCACGTTAAACCAATCCCTTTAATCCTTTAGATTCATGGTATACTTTCATCATATTGCACTACTGCTAACCTACTAGGTTATTTTAACAAAACATATTGGTCTACACATATTTGTTCAATAAACATCTTAAATGATCTCTAACTTAACGTACCAAATATAAGTAGCAAAGAGTCGTTTTCAACGGAGAGTTTAGTTCATTTTTTTTGATACTTTTTGAGTTTTTTCAAATTATGTAATCCCTATAAATCAATGGTTTATATTTGAACTGCATTTTACCCTCATAATGTGCCGACCAACGGATTAAGCTGCTTAGTTTATGTCCTTGTTATACGCCCTTCGACGACTGATGTAGTTTATGGTTTGTCAACCCGATAGGTATAGAGAATTTAAGTAAATGCTGAAAAATGTTTTGGACATTCGCAACTTTGTCATGCTTTGACTGAAACGAAATGACCTATTCATGAGGGTGATAATCCAAAAGAAAGGTACCAGAAATATCGTTAGTGGTCATAACTCAGAAACTCGTAGTCGGATGGGCATAAGGTCCCCACCAACATGTGACCTTCATAGTGCCAAGGTCATCATAACCCTTCCTCATTAATTTTTTTAATGTTAATATGCTTGAAACTAGAAGAAAAACAGAAAACGGAAATGGCGAAACCTGTTTGGAACATCAAGGCGCGACTTCGTTATATTTAGACAGAAAAAGTACAACCAAGATTATTCCCATCTAAGGTTTCAGAAATGACGTAAGTAGCCATATCTCTGAAGCGATTAGTCTTTGGGACCTTGTATCGTCATCATTGGATTCATTAACATGTGAATTCAAAAAAAAAAAAAAAAAGGAAAAAATCATAGTTCAAAGTCACATATTCAAACTGAACATACACTTTTCCTCAGATAAGTAATTATTAACCATACACTTTGAAATTGTAGAGGACATATGCGATTAACTTTATCCAATATTCGACCAAAAACAAATATGTTTTGAGATCAGGAAGGTATAATATATGCTTCTTCGTTTTGATCTGAACAAATTAATTCCTTATTAAGTTTGTTTAGCGGGCTATCAGTGAGAATGTATACAGTATCATTTGTAATTTTGTTAGGCGTTTGGAAGTATTGATCAAAGAAAATAAGATTAAAATGGTGTAAAAAAACCTAGACAAGTATTGCGATGTAGCACAATAACACATAGATTTTATGCGTTTATTATAAATATACAATAAGAACTACAAATATATCATATTAAATATCAGAAAAAACAGGCAATACACAGTAGCAAAACTGCTTGATAAGGTCAACAAATATGTCATTTTGGCATGTAATTCTTAATTTCAATGCAGTTTTGAAAAATGACAATATGTTTTTTGACAAAATTCGAATTGTAACATCTTACCATACATCATATCTCAAATCCCAATATATTTTTTAAGGAACTTTCCGTTTTAAATTTTCCTTGGAGTTCGGTATTTATGTTGTTTTACTTTTTATAATGCACTGGGAAAGTATATCGACTCCCCTTAAATGTTTCATCACACGTTATATATAAACTATTGTTAAACAATTGCTATCGTCTCAGCGATAGCTTAACTAAATATTAGGTGTGTAATATCATAGATGTGATGCTTTTGTATTGACTAATAGTATAATACGTGTTAGAACATAAACAAAATTTACCGACATGTAAAACTGTTGTCTGCAAAATCTACTGAGCGTGTGAATATATTTCAATGAAGAGTACTTACAGCTTTTCATTTTAACCTGTATGTTTTCAGTTTATACAATGTAATATAAGAAGTATCATTTGACTTTTTTTTTTGACAGAAAAGAGTTTAAATAAAGCTATCTTCTAATGGAACGAAGTTAACCTACCCTTTTAGCAAAATTGATGATGCTCTTCGCTTCTAATGATAATGTTTTTTATTACATTGGTAATTTTACTTCATTTAAGTTGAAAAATTGTTATGTGTAATTATGTTTGGTATCTTTTGAAATTAAACTCTTTCAAGAATTATCAAATGGATAATAGTTATAATGTTGATTCATAATAAATACAATTAAACCAATATCAGAAAAATTGTATTCAATCTAGAAAAAAACAGTTTATTAACGTACCATTTTAAGTTAAAATTCAATTAGATAAACATCTTTAGACAAATTTCGGCAAGACTTTTTTGCTTAAAGACCCTTGGTCATTGTTTTAAAACTTTCCATTTGAACCGCAACTAGAGCTCTGAACCACTACTAACTGTTAATATACTTTAAAATTTGTCAATTCATGAACTCTTTTTTCAGATTGGTGCACACATTTTGTCTTTTCTTCGTGTAATTTCTCAGACAGTAAATGACAGAAAGGCATGGTCAGGCTAATAAACTGCATTAACGTGAAAATTGTTCCATTACTGACAATGTCATCGCTGCATGAGACAAGTGGACTTCTCTCATTTCTGTCCAAACGTATTTAGTAAAATAATAATTTGTCTTGTCTCTAAATTACAGAGTACGTTTACTTCAAAGGAAAAACTTAGGAAGAGAACATTTGGCCGTTCTATTGATATCTGAAGTCAGTGGTGACTTAATTTTTATTATCAGTAATATAAAGTAATTACTTTATTTTGAAATGGAGGAAAGTTTCAATACATATACAATGTATAAATCTAAATAACTTGACAACGTTTCCTTTATATTCAAAATTGTCTGCGTTAAGCAATGATGTTTTCAAGCTGATTCAGTTTAAGGTCTTACTAATTATAACTTCACTGTTTTATTTTCAATATTTACTAGAAGAGGCTAAAGAAACCGATCATAATCAGTATGTTATATACTCTTTACGATAAAGAGATTTTTACAATTTTGCACTTAGAGTGGTTCAATTTTTACGATTCTCGCTATTAACTTAATATGTAGCCCATCGGATAAATTGGCTCTAAAATGTAAGGGTGCACTGCGGTATATATGATCATATACTTAAATACTTATAAAAGAAAGGCGAAAGATACCAAAGGGACATACAAACCCATAAACAAAACCCCTTGTTACATTTCTTAGATTTTTTGTATTGAGATTGAACAATGTAAGTGACCTTTACAAAACAATATGACAAGCACTCTGCTTGCTTGGTAGTTATTACTAACTAATAAAAATAAATGTTGAAAAATATTAATCCTAATGTCTTGTCGTGAATAAACAAAACAAATTGGCTGCCAAATTTGTAATGGTTCCTTTCGGATAATTTTGAGATAGTCTTGCTGTCTTGACTTATGATTTGTAGAGACTATGCAATCATGTATTGATTTAAAAAAAAAAAAACGAAATTTTAAATTTCGTCTAGCTGAGTTATCATTTCGATGAAACCAACTATTGACAATGGTCTGTCTTTTTTTTTTAATCGATTTACGAGATTTGAACATCTGTAAAAGAGGGACGAAAGATACCAGAGGGACAGTCAAACTCATAGATCGAAAACAAACTGAAAACGCCATGGCCAAAAATAAAAAGACAAACAGACAAATAATAGTACAGATTACACAACATAGAAAACTAAAGACTAAGCAACACGAACCCCACCAAAAACTGGGGGTGATCTCAGGTGCTCCGGAAGGGTAAGCAGATCCTGCTCCACATGTGGCACCCGTCACCTCAATTTGTGGACCATGGATTTTTTTATTGTAGTTATACATCGTTGGTTTCAAATTTTGGAAATTGAGCGTGCCAGATGAAAGTAAATCTAAAAGATGGCTTCGGACGTACCAATATTATGTAGTGTTATTTTCATGTTGGTGTCTTCTCTTTCATGTTTAGTCAACGGTTAACCTTGACGGGAAAACGTATAATTAAGATATATGTTATCGCCATAAATAACGTATGGCTCGATAACTTTTTTGTCCAATTATCGACGAACTATATTTATGTATGTCTAGTTCACTTCCGCATGCTTTATGAAATGATCTTGGATTTACACTTTGACGTCCTTCAAATGTGATTAGGCTACAAACTACGGTAACTATATAATATCAACTCATTTTGTGTATCTATGTCGTACAAAAAATCGATGGATGGATACCAACCTCATGAGGTAAAGTTTTGCTTTGGAAATAGGAAATGACCAAGGAAAAAAAAAACTAGATTGACGATCATAATTTGTGGAATCTATTACAACAGAAACCTGCTTTTTTTATTAGTCCAGACATAACAATAAACTTTATAGCGAATTCCACGCTCCGTGTACGTTATATAACCATTGCATCAACTCCTTGAAGGACCCGTAGGTGACATGTTGCAAAGCCAATTTCTGCCAATATCTAGATTGGCGACTTCTCCAGTGGCAGTCTACATTTCCCACCCTTCAAAATTCCTCATATCGCATATTGACAAACATTTGAACATAACCTCTGATGAGCTTTTCGACGAATATAAAAAAAACATATATACTAACAAATAAAATAAAGCACGCACCATATATGCATGCATATAAATAGTAAACAGCACAACTTCTAATATTAAAAAGTAAAATAACAAAAATACCGAACTCCAAGAAAATTCAAATCGGAAAGTCCCTTATCAAATCCCTTATTAAAAGTATATATGTAGCACTACACTTAGACAGACTACAAAGAAAACGATAATTTATAAAAGAAACTAGAATCTGGTCATAAAATGATTTAAAGAAAAAAAATTGAAATATAATCTTTTTGTAATAACTAAAAAGTAAAATTCAAATTGCAATGCAAGGTTTTCATAAAAATAAAATGCAAGCAGAGCGAAAACAGTTAGAACTATCCCTGGACTGAACAAGACTTCTTAAATATGTGAGCTGTTTTAGTCCTAAATTGGTATAGTAAACAATGCAATCTGTGGTATTTTATAGGATTCTGTTGTATCTAAAAAAGAATATTGAATGTGTTTAAAATGAAGCAAAGTTAACGTAAAGGAGCCAAATTATTCAAAGAATCATTGCTTTGATGCATCTCAATTAGAGAGTTTTAACCTTTGCGTTCTCAAGAAGAGTTCTAGATGACGATAGTTAGTCGTCATAAACGAATCTTAATGCTCATTTTCGTATTTTGTCTAGAATTTAATATTTTTTTCTCTGTACAAAAATGTCATGCCAAAGGACAAACATTAAAATTAATCTCCATTTGCTTCCCCAGCCAATGCTCGAAAGGTAACGGCGGTTAGATCGCCGGAAATTTTGGTACTCGGCCTATCCAGATGAAAGTGAGTATCAAATACGTCAGCACATTTCTCATCTGTTCAAGTGGTTCACTTGACTCCACCCGTTTCGCTCTTTTATACGGAATAGAAGGTTCCTCTCCTGTTGTTCTTTTCTTTACTTCTATCCTTCTATCGAACTCTATAGGCCTACACGTTTCTGTCTTTTGTTCCATCTCGTTGGTTTTCCGATCTGAATTAATATGTGTCTCTCTCTACACTCCATTCCTCCCTCATGGCAAACACTCGAGAAATCAGCGATTACGTTTAAGCGTATTCAAGTTGTGCTTTTTAAAAGTTGTCCAAGCTTGGCCTAAATTCCAAACCTAAGCACATATGTGATTGCAGTTGTTCATTCAGCAAGTACTGACATAACAGAACCTGGTACCGCCAGTGAGTAAGAATACAAGGTGACACTATCAAGAGAAGAGTATACTTTTCTGGTTTATTCCATCCGAGTGCATGAAAGAGCCCTTCCAGCTGAATCTGTGCCTTTAACAGGATCTCGCGCCTTCTTGGTATCAGTCTAACGATGTTGTTATTTGCCCTACTCACCAGCTCTGTCATGGAACTCCGTCCAGTCAGGACCTCACTGACAAACACCATAACTTTACCCCTAAGTGGGTGAACCTTTAATATTTTTCCTTTTTTAACCGGTGGTTGTGGATTGTCCCAGTCTAGTTGGTTTTTTTCTTTGTTTTGTTTAAATCCCATACTATTGCCCCATATTCCAATGTGGATCTTACTAATGCAATGTAAGCTGTTTTCTTGAAGTCTTTTGGCCAGAATCGTAGATTACAAAATTACAAAAAAACAAAAAACAAAAAACGGCACCAAGTTAGTCGGGAGCCTTTTCACAATCCTCGTTTTTAGTTTTATTAATCTTTTTATACCAGGCGATATAATACTAAACCAACAGAATCTTGGAAACCAAGTTAGTTAGTTTATTTGGCGGCATTTTGTCCAAGGTTATGGTTGTCTTTCTGGTATTGTTTTACATCTAGCCCCCTTGTTTAATTAATTTTGTATTTACATTGTATCATAAATCAAATTTATTCATTCAGTATATGTTCACTTGTTTTTGTTAATATGTCTTTTTGATTGAGTTATGCCATTTCAATTGATATTTTATAGTGTGTCTTTCTATGTTGTGATGTTACACTATTGTTTCAGGTAGGATGAAGGTTGGCGCCTATTAAAACGTTTAAACCCGCTGCTTTTGTTTGCACTTGTCCTAAGTCAGGGACCTGATGCTCAGTGGTTGGTTTTTGTTGATGTGGTTCATAAGTGTTTCTCGTTTCTTTTTTTTTTATTTAGATTAGACCGTTGGTTTTCCTGTTTGAATGGCTTTATACTAGTCATTTTTGGGGCTCTTTATAGCTTGCTGTTCGATGTGAGCCAAGGCTCCGTGTTGAAGGCCGTACTTTGAGCTTTAATGGTTTACTTTTACAAATTGTGACTTGGATGGATAGTTGTCTCATTGGCACTCATACCACATCTTCTTATATATATGAAACATTTATAGTCGACTCTGGAAAACAAATACATTTAGATGATTCTAATATGGATTCACTGTACACTCGATACAATCTATAAAAATACGATAGGGTTGAGGTTTTGTTCCCAGTTATAAATACTGACAATTTGTTTTGTAAAAAGGAATATTAATCTTACACGTTTTGATGACTTTGAAATTACCAATATAGTAACCACATCAGTCAAGAGCAATTCAAAAACTTGAAACAACCCAAGAACTTCTTCGTTAAGACTGTGATTCATTGGAACCAGATGGAAGACGATATAATGTCCGCAAAGTCGGCCGAGAGCTTCAAAACAGCTCTCATACACCGGCAATAGGTGCTTTCTTTCCCGTCGAGTAAAAGCCATAATTGGTATCTTCGACGTAACGATATAGATGCAGAATTGGGTGCTAAGCAAAAATTCAATTTATCAGCCAATCACCATGATAATCAAAATTGTGATGTTAAAATTGCGAATTGCTGTTCCTCTTAAACGTGTTGAAGTATTTAAGAGCATGTATCTGTTCAATTCCGATAAGATAAAGAAAAGATACCCTGGATAAGACATCGCTTTTATACGCTCGGATTGACAATGGTGTGAACTTTACCATTCAAGTATAGAAAATTGACAATATGAAACTTAAATCATTGTTGAACAATAAGTATCCATTGGAATGCCGACATTTTGTTGAAGTACAGTCTACAGAATTAAACCAATGTGTTTTCGAACTACTTGTCCAGAATTTTGAGTAGCTTTGCAACGGACTGCACGTATTGTAAATGGTATCAGTTTCTTCCTCATAAAGGACTTTGGCTTTGGGCAACTTTTATAACAATAGTACTTACAAAATACAGTTTTATCTAGTGCGCATGTTGACAGATTGAGGAATAGCAGTGTTGTATTATATTTAACGTCTAGTAATAAATTGTCTATGCATATGAAAAAGAAAAGGGAAATAACCTATAAGCTAATAAATTAAATATGTAGGATACGATAAGCGGTTCGACCGAATTCGAACCCGATAAATTTTGAATATCACACGAAGGCAATAAAAGTATCCATTGAAAAAGGTAGCGTATAGACCGCTGAAATTGTTGCAAGGGTACTTTAGCGAGAATAAAACGTGACACTCTCCAAACATGCGGCGTTGAATATAACGTTTCCATTTCTTCACGGTTTGTTGGGAATTGCTCTATTCGACGGCCACAACAAGCAGAAAACCTAGAAGTCAGATAAGTTTTACTGTCGTTAACAACCGACAAGCTTGCATACAATGTGCAGAGCTCTACATCGCCTCGAGCCTATTATACTTTATGCTTGCTACATACGCACCTTGAATTATTTTACCAAAACAAGATCCATCAACTTCCTATCATCAAACTTTAACGACTACATTTACTGTGTATACTTAATACATGCAGTTAGAATTGGATAAATAGTTCGGTGTGGCTTTTTTTTCAGTAGGATATATTTTTTTCATATTATCAGTAAAATAATTCTGTATTGATCAAGAAACATTTGAACAGCTATTAAAGAAATACCTAATGTGTGATTACTGTTACTACGTCATGTAGCGCCTAATTAAGCGTATATGTTCTTTGATTATCCTCTCCATTAATAGCAAATTTAATGTATAAAAACATTAATTTTACACTGGCTCACCTTAATCATACTAGTTATTTATATGAATTAATAACTTTCGCATACAGTCTGCAATTCGCTCCCAATAATTTATAGATGGGTATCGATATTTTAAGTATAAAATATGATATTACTTATACTAATTAACAATAAAATATATACAGTTCGCAATGTTTGAAAACGTATATATAAGAATGTTTAAACTAAACAATAAATTGATCAATATAATCTTGAAGAATATCTTTTTTTAAAATAGCACAGATACCTTATGTATGTTTTGAATATATAATGTGTAAAGTCAAATTTCGAAGAAGTATTAAAGTAATCAAATAAAAAGAATAGAACATGATGTACTACTGGCACTAAACAAAACCCTAACGGACTATATCATAACTACTGGCACTAAACAAAACCCTAACGGACTATATCATAACTACTGGCACTACACAAAACCCTAACGGACTATATCATAACTACTGGCACTAAACAAAACCCTAACGGACTATATCATAAAAAGTTTCCATCGTAGGAACATGTGTATCAAGTTTCAAGTTGACGTAACAACAACTTAATGGTAAACTACATCAAACAAAAATTTTAACCTGATACGAGACTGAGGCACAGACTAGAAAAACATAGTGCCCATTCTCTTGAAGGCCGTGCATACAAAAACAACTTTATTTAGAACCACCAAGACCGTCAACGATAGGATTTTGAAGATACCTTCCTAAGATGATTTCAATTCATCTATTTCATACTTGTAACAACTGAATTCATTATTTGCTGAAATTTGTACTATTTTATATCAAATAAAATTTTTACAATTCTTGAAAAGTATTTTGAATTTCTTGTGTAAAGACTATGTTGAATTATGACATCTTCAATCGTGAATTGAAGCCAATTCTCCATGACGAAAAGTAAGGCTGAAAATGTTGTGATACCTATTTTATTTTTTCTTAAAATACTTATTTGAGCTTTTTCAAGTACTACATTGTAGATCCATAAAACATCAGTCTGATATCCGAATAGGGACTGGAAATATTACAAAAAGGTATATTCCATGGTTAATTTCAGGTGTTATGTTACCAGTATTTGAACCGTTTTACCATATAAGGGGGTCCTTGGCAGGAAAACCAAAGGGGCTGCGATATTATGTGATTAACTTGATCTCTCCGATCAAGCAGTAAGACAGCAAGTTAAATAGACTTCCGTTGTTTTGTTTTACTATGTGGGATGTAAAAAGACACCGTCACATTCCATGTAAAGCTTGAAGAGATGAATATAAAAGGTGTTTCAGGAGTTGATAATGGATATTACATGATCGGAAAGCTGTATTGTAGGACTGTTCGATTCATCTATAGGGGAAGGCTTATTGTTATCACCGTGTTGAGATTTAAAATAAAGTTTGTTTTTCCGTCGACTGAAAATTGACACATCTTTGCTGTCTTTCTTGCTTATATTTTTCAATACCCCCATAGCCAACAAAATCTAAGGAAATCACTTTTAAGTAACATACAAAAACTGAGGGAAATAAAACAAAATACTTAAAAAGAGCTAGACTGTATACGTCGACAGACTTATGACTCCTGCGATTGGAACAGTTTTTGTGTAAGGAACACTTCCTGTTAGTGAAGTTCGTATAGTGTGAACATGCACGAGCGTAACGTATTAACTGAGATATGTGAACGCCATCCGATGGAGCAGAGTGTATGTTACTGCTGAGAAATGGGAAATTGACAAATTGAAAGTTGAAGTCATGACGTTTGTCATAAATTCAAGTTGGAATGAAAAGATTTTGTGAGCATTTATGAAAGTTTTAATATTGTAATATTAGAAATCATTTGCTGCATAATCATGTTAATGTACGTACTTCTTTTCCAGTTTGCTGCATCTAAAGGGTTTATGGTTCTTTACCTTGTAAGTCTAGATATGAGGGGTGAAATGCCACATTCAAGTCTTAGAAATTGGAATTGGTGCAAAGAAGATAGCATCCGCATTACCTTTGAAATAATAATTATGATCTATGACTATTTGACTCTTCAGTTCTAATGCCATTCACATAGTTTTAACCCTCATTTTTCAGTGACAGTTTGAGTTTCCTGCTCTTTGTCCCGATCGTCCTAATTTGCAGAACCTTCCTATAGGTTGAGTTTATTTGTTCTCGTCCTTGTTTTTCCTGCACTTTTTGCCACTAGACAACCAATCAATACTAGGTACCAGTTTGCATTGGAAGATAACAAAAAGTAATACTTGCGAATGAAAAACACTCTGTTTGTAGTTCTCATATTGAATATAGAAGGGAAAGGAGTAGAACATAGTTCTATATTGATTTTTTTTTATCTAAAACTTGTTTGAACGGTTGTTCTATTATAATTAGATTTGTATACCTGATTAACGGGATGCATGAAGATAAAAAACGTAAAATATGCAAAAATCATAATTTCAAATATACCTACTAATATATATGTAAATAGAACTACTGAGTAAACTGCAGAGCACTTTTTGGATTTTAGATAGGGAGATTTCGCAACAATGATTATACAAATTTGTCTCGCATGAAATTGTTTTGTTTGTTTATAGATATTATATTTATGATGAAGTCATATGTTTAAAACCTTAGAGAAAAATGAGAATAATCGCCAGAGATTAGGGCTCATTTAGGAGAAAAAACCAAGTTGAGTTTCAACAACCTGTCCCTGAACATGAAGCACATGATGATATTAAAAAGTAAAACAACAAAAATACCGAACTCCAAGGAAAATTCAAAACGGAAAGTCCCTTAATAATTGGCAAAATCAAAGCTCGAAAACATCAAACGAATAATAGAAGGTGTGCTGCCGCACAAACAACCCCAACAAAACAGTCCATACTACGATTATTATTAACTAATATTTAAAGGTGAATTCAGTAAACAACAATGAATTATGACTGAAACCTTTACAAAATTGACAAAAACAAGCTGCTTCTAAAGCACTCTAGCTTATCACAAGACTTGTATCACATCACAAAATCATACTAGGACTTGGACCGAGATCGATGGGTTTCTTTGGTTGCAATCCATGGAAAAATATATCACAGGACTAATTATTATTATCTTGTAACACCTCTCCGTAAACCAAATGGAAACTATTGGGTTGGAGAAACTGGGAACTGCGACGCCCAATGGTGGCAATGACAACATTGATGGTAAAGGTATTCTAACTAGTCCTTCCTGTAGCTCGGTAAATATTGATCTTTTTTTTTCAACTCTGCTCCTCGACGTAGACACCACCATGGTCATTGTCAATAAACATTACCTACTCATTGTCTGTGTTCATTCTCATGTCGTCTGATTGTTGGTTAATTCAGTATTGGCAGTAACATTACTTTATACAAGATTAAATAGAAGCAGGGTATATAACTAAAGTCATGTGCTTAAATTACTTTATTTCCAACAGTTTAGACTACAGAACCGGGCTGCTGCCAAAAATAAAGCTATGTGTGATAATATGAAGTATGAAGATTCCAGGCTATCTAACAGTCATTACTGGTATATAATTGTTATGGCTTTCGAACTTTTTTAATCTGAGCGTCACTAATGGGTCTTATGTAGACGAAACGCTCGTCTGGCGTATTTAAAAATCATAAGCCTGGTACCTTTTGATAGCTATTATTTGTGTGTGTCTCTGTCCTGTATGTTCTCCCATTTATTTGTGTTGTAGTCCTGTCATGTAATGTTGTCATTTTAATGTTATATTTAATATTGCCATAAAAGTGGGAGGTTTGGCTAGCCACAAAACCAGGTTCAACCCACCATTTTTCGTAAAAAAATGTCCTGTACCAAGTCAGGAAAATGGCAATTGTTATCGTATAGTTTGTTTCTGTGTGTGTTGCATTGTCATTTGTTTTTTGTTCACTTCAGTGTTTCTGTTGTTTCGTTTTCGAAATGTACTATATTGTATTTTTTATTTGCGTAATTCTCTGTCCTGGATGTTCTTGCATTTATTTGTACTGTATTCCTGTCATGTAATGGTGTCACTTTAGTGTTATATTTAACATTGCCATAAAAGTGCGAGGTTTGGCTAGCCACAAAACCAGGTTCAACCCACCATTTTTTCTTAAAATGTCCTGTTCCAAGTCAGGAATATGGCCATTGTTATATTACAGTTCGTTTCTGTGTGTGTTCCATTTGAGTGTTGTGTTTCTGTTGTGTCGTTGTTCTCCTCTTATATTTGATGTGTTTCCCTCAGTTTTAGTTTGTAACCCGGATTTTTTTCTCAATCGATTTATGAATTTCGAATAGCGGTATACTACTGTTGCCTTTATATATAACCAGTTAAATTGAACGTTTTAATATAAAAAAAAATACAAAAGCTATTAATAATGTCTTTTGTATTTGCAATGTTGAGTGATATTATAAGAATATCAGAGATATAATTACTCATGTCCTATAATTAATCCAAACGTCAGGTGACAAGGAAAACTTAACAGATTGCGAAATATTTCTAATTATTTGAATTGTAATAACACAATGATTTATCTTGTCTTGACATGTATAAGTGTGTTTCATCAGCTAGTAAGGAAACAGATACATAATAAATTTCTCAAAATAACTACTGAAATGGTACAACTGCAATGAAGACGATGAGATAAAGTTGGTCATCATACGATTTGCAATCTCGTTACATGTACGAGATTGTCATATCAGACAAAGGAAGAGTGTTTTTTTTTTATCATACATACTTTTTTTAACGAGGACCTTACGTGCGAACTTGAAAGAATGTTGACTAGGTTTTTCTACCTTTGCATTGTATCTTTATCCATTGGTTAATTCCATGTAAAGCTTGCAGAGATGAATAAAGGCCAGGAGTTGATAAACAGAGTTTTCATGTCAATCGCAATGTATCCTTTGTATGGCAAGAATGTTCCTTCAGCACATTCAGTTTCTAGGATAGTATACAAAGTCAAAATTATTATAGACTGACAGATATTCGTTGTAGTATGACTCGCTTAAAGTTTAAAATGTCGATAACGTTTCTGCTAAAATTGGTATTTCTGTCCAATGGCATGTAAGATAATTTTTGACTCTTTTGGTTGACCAAATTTTCCTGGTGGCTCTCTCACTCTAGGATTAGTTATAATGGGATTTTGAGTTGTACTCTTCGTCAAGCCGAAAACCAGCCCTTCCGAACAGGCTTTATGGAGTTTAAATGTCCTCTTGATTGGTCTAATCTCACTCGGCATCCTATCTGTAGATGTTCTTGTTGGCCACAACGAAACAATATACCTACTTATCTTCCCTTCTTGTTGCTGCATATTGTGGTTGTGGTGCTGGCTGCTGTTGATGCTGCTGATAAGTGTATTTGGATGATTGATGTTGTAATCCAGAGTTAGATTGCTGTTGGAATGGTCTCTGTTGCCAATTTTGTTTGGTGGTCTTTTGTTTCATCTCATTCCTTCACCTCTATTTCTTTAGTACTATGAACCGTGGTTGTACTTGTCTGTCCTCAAGTGATTTTACATGAGGCGTTAGCTGTTGTATTACAACCTTATGCTCTTCATATTCTCCTTTGTCTGCTGGTGTAGAAGTGTTATGTTTGGAGGCTTGTCTGACTTGTTTGATAGATAACCCTTCTCGATTTGTCGTAAAGTGACTCTCACTTTTTGAAGAAAACTGGGACATATATTAGCTACTTCATATTTGGGGTTTATCTTTTTCCAGAGTTGTATAATGACCATAAGTATTCTAAAAACAACTAACTTTCTTCTATTCCCATGTCTTTAGATCAGTTAGAATTGAGTCCATGATAATTTATTATATATTACTATTTGTTTTTAGAATACTAATTTTTCTAGGATTTATAGAACCTGTTAAAGTTTACGTGCAGTGCAAGTTCAGAATGAAAAAAATGATATGTGGTTTATACGTCAAGGAGACAGCAACCTCTCGGCAAAACAAATCACACACCTAGATGTCAACATACGGTGTCAACAACGGAAAATGTCCCAAATCGCTAAGTAGCTCCTAACTGCGACGACTCTTCAGTTGTTTGATTGGCTCTGTATATTTGTGGAATAATTTTAATAAAACAATCTCATATCCTTTCGATTTTAGTGGTTTATAACTATATAAATCGCTAATTGATGTTCCCTTTTAAGTTTTATGATCTGACTATATATTTTTTACATATACTTGGTGGGTAAATTTCCACTGTATATGATGTTCAGTGTTTGTCGTTTGTAGATGTGGTTCATAAGTGTTTCTCGTTTCTCGTTTATATAGATTAGACTGTTGGTTTTCCTGTTTTAATGGTTTACACTAGTCATTTTGGGGGCCCTTTATAGCTTGCTGTTCGATGTGAGCCAAGGCTCCGTGTTGAAGGCCGTACTTTGGCCTGTAATGGTTTACTTTTACAAATTGTGACTTGGATGGAGAGTTGTCTCATTGGCACTCATACCACATCTTCTTATATCTATTTACCATATTATTATTGTATAGTTCGTCAAATTGTTATTTGAAGTCTGACTGCTTAGTTGTGGCAGTTTTGATGTTCATTAACTTAACTTTCGTAGCAATTTTCTTTGATTCTTCGGGATAACTGAATTATGTAGCTATAAAGTAACGGAAATTAAATATACCATTATTATAAAAATATTACCCAATTTCCAATTGTTGAATTTAATTGATAAAATGACCATTTACATCTATACAGATTTTTTTAACTAATTAAAGTAAAAGAGACAATCTCTAGAACAGCAAAGGAAGCTAGCAAATTTTAATGTATTTAAAGTCGTATCTTTTCATTACATGACAGGAAAGCTAGCATCATTACCATGACTAGATGATGGTAGTTCACTAAGAACGTTTGTTTTGTTCATTTCTTGTAACACGAAATATACGGAAAAGTTTATCCGTTATTACCAACAATTCATTTCCTATTCCATAATTAAAAATATTGAAAACAGATTGATTGAACATAATCATAATTATGTAAATTGCGAATAACAAATACAATATTCGTGTACTTGAAAATATAATAAAAGCCCAATACCTAATTCATTTGTCAAACTATTAGTAGTATTCATGTGTACTATACCAGTATTTGCAGGCGGTATCATTGCAGTTTTAGTACAACAATTGGGGCTTACAAAACCCTTTTTTTTTAATATTTAACACGGAAAAAAAGATATCGTTTCACAAGTAACACGTGATTTAACGATGGAAAATGACCAAACTGTATTTGACAAGTTGTAAACCGTCGTGAGAGTATTCAGGGTAGGAATTCTGTTTAGCCAACCTTAGATAAAAAGGAACTTTTATTATTGATAAATAAAATTATCGACAGGTTGTTGGTATTCCTATGAGCACCAGTTGTGCCCCTTTAATAACAGACTTGCTTGTATAAATAAATTAGAAGATGTGGTATGAGTGGCAATGAGACAACTCTCCATCCAAGTCACAATGTGTTAAAAGTTAACAATTATAGGTCAAAGTACGGCCTTCAACACGGAGCCTTGGTTTACATCGAACAGTTAGCCATAAGGAGCCTCAAAATGACTAGTGTAAAACAATTCAAATAGGAAAACCAATGGTCTAATCTATATAAAAACGAGAAACACCTGTGAACCACACCAACAAACGGCAACAACTGAACAATAGGGTCATGACTTAGAACAGGTGCATAAAAATGCAGCGGGTTTAACGTTATAAAGGCGCCAACCGTCACCCTAACCTGAGACAGTAGTGTTACATTACAACATAAAAAGACACACTATAAAATATCAATTGAAATGGCTTAACTCCATCAAAAAGACATTTAAACAAAAACAAGTAAACATACACTGAACGAATAAGTTTGATCTATGACACAATATAAATACAATATTAAAAAGTAGGTGCCTATATAACATACCCGTTACAGGTAGAAATAAAAACGATGTAGGAAGAGTGGCAATAATACAACTCTTACCTGGGACAAAATGGCTTTAAATAAAACAACGTGTACAGGTAAATTTAAATATAATTTTGTTGTTAGGAGTACGGAAATAAACATTTATTACAAAATTAATAAATTTGTTGTTCAGAGTACGAGTACAGAAGTGAAAATTTATCGTCATACTAAATACTTATCAAAGGTGGTACATATTAAAAATAGTGAGACGAGCTATAACACAAAATAAGAAACATTGAATTACAGAAATGCATTACAAATTGTGTCAACAGGTCAAATTAACACGAAAGTACGATTTGAGAGTACTCGCAGTTACTGAAAGCTAGTTAAAAGCCAAAAACAATTAACAATACAAAATCATGCATCAGAGACTAAAATCAATTAAAACACATCCCAGGTATTTGGTGTTTTAACGCCATGGACAGTGAAAGAAGACATGTCTTGTACAATGCCAAAATAAAAGTATCGACAGGCAGTAGGACCGTTAGGAGTTAACCTTATAATAAATATGTATCACGTTATATATAAATAAAGCAATCTCTAAATAGAAAATTAATGTGGATGTGTATTTATACATCCCAAAAACCATTCGAAAAGAATACAAATTTAGTTATGTTTTAATTTGTTGATGACAAAATCGATGTTAGTGCCAATGTAAACAATATTCAAAGATCTTATTACAACATTACTAAGATAACCTTTACTAATAAGTTTATTGAAATGGTCGATGAGTTTACACGGATCACAAAGTGATTTTTGCGCTTTTAGTACAATATTACCGTAAAATTTAGGATGTGAAATACCGTTTTTAATAAGTTTTCTACAGGTACAGCCAAATTTACTAATCAAATCTTAGTATCTATGAAAGAATTTAGTAAATGTTTAAGTAATTTATGGTAACGAAATCCCTGACTTAATAATCAATCATTGATGCATTGATTACGTTCGTTAAAATCTATGACATCACTACACACACGGGCGTAACGAACGAGTTGGGATATATAAACACCATATGATGGAGCCAAAGGAACATCGCCGTCTAAAAAAGGAAAATAAACAATAGGGAATGAAAAATCGTCTCTTTGTCGTAAATTTTAGTTTGGAGTTTCCCTTTAGAAATTGAAAAGTCTAAATCTAGAAAAGGACAACTACTGCTGTTTATGTTAGATTTATTTAAAGTAAGTTCCTTTGGGTAAATTTCGGTAGTATATTTAGAGAACTCTGGATTATTTAACGAAAAAATATCATCAAGATAACGGTAGGTATTGTTGAATGTGTCAACCAAATGTAACACTAACGTGTCTTTACTGAGTTTGGCCATTAACTGTGATTCATAGCAATACAGGAATAAATCTGCTATTAAAGGGGTGCAATTAGTGCCCATAGGAATACATACTACCTTTTGATACACTTTATTGCCGAAACGTACATATATGTTGTCCAGGAGAAAATTTAACGCTTCAATCATATCTTCACATTTCCAGTAAGTGTGTCTAGCATACTTTCCTTGCATTTTTATGCATAGCATTTTATGGCAAAACACTCAATAACGATCTATCTAAATTCCAGTTAATAGAAAAAAAATAATAGCTCTTAATGTTACCTTGATGATATTCTAAGGATTCTCATGGGAATGAAAAAGTATATATATACCACTAAAACAAACCAAATCCCCTGTAATAGCAGATTTATTCCGGTATTTTAACGAATCAGATTTTATGACAAGACTTAGTAAAGATCTGATTGAATTCTATTTACTAGAACAAATTTATAAAACTTACCGTTACCTTGTGATATTTTTTGCTTTAATTAATCAATAATTCTCCAGTTATTCTGCGGAAATCTACCCAACTGAAGTTGATTATAAATAAATCTAATATAAACAGTCCACTTCTAAATTCTGAATATTAAAGTTTCACACGGGAAACTCCACGCAAAAAATTACGACAAGATAGGCGAGTTTTAGTTCCCTAATGTTAAATTTACTTTTTTGGACGGTAATGTTCCTTTGGTGGTGTGTATATTTCCCAACTCGTTTGATATGTCCATGTCTGTAGTCACATTTTATATTTCAATGTACGTCATCTATGTTAAACTGGTAAATTATTAAGCCATGGATTTCGTTACCAATAATTACTTAAAGTCTTACTAAAGGTTTTCATTGATGCAAAGATTTGGTTTGGAGGTTTGGATGTACCCGTAGAAATCTTATACAAAACGAAATCATATCACATTACAAATTTTACGGTGATAATGTTTAAAGAGCTCGGAAATGCACATACGATCTGCTATTCGTTATTGTTTTGTTTTAAATTTAGCCGTCAGTTTTCCCGTTTCACATTATTTATGTCAGGGCCTTTTATAGCTGATTATTTAGTATGGTTTGTTTTCATTGTTGAATACCGTACGGTGAACTACAATTGCTCATATCTTCGTCATTTGAACTCTGGAGGATAGATGTCTCTTTAGCAATCATACAAAATCTCCTTATTTTGATATTAATTCATTACTATTAGGTTGAAATGGCTTGAAACTAGCTTTCAATAATTGCGAGTCTTGTATCATCGGTTATGTGTGTCTTTTGTCTTTTTGTTAATTATATTGATCTGATGATTAAAAATATAAATCTGTCTCGCGGTAGAGGAATGTTGAGCACTCACAAATGTGTTCAGCCCCGACACATTCGTCGTGTGCCTGTCCAAGTCAAGAGCCTGTAACTCAGCTATTGGCGTTAGTCGTTTTAAACATAAATCAGGTCGTTGATTTTCTTCTTTCGAATTGTTTTTTTTTTTTTTTTATTTTGTCGATGCCTACAGGGTTTTGGGTTTTGCTCATTGTTGAAGGCCGTATTGTGACTTCTTCAGTTGTTTACATCCTCGTTCTATGACCTTTTTCTAATTGTCTCCTTATCTTTAAAACTTAGATTAGACCAGAACACCAAGTAAATCGTTTCCTTTGGTATGTGGTTATTTAGTCGCAAATTTTTGACAAATTTGCTCATGTTATAGCCACCCTTACACCCCTTTTCCACATAATATTTTTTTTCTAAATTATCCCGCGACACTTCTGTGACAGTGTTTTAATTCTGTAGCCCTACTTATACTGACTATCATACCTACGACAGACGTACAGAACAGTCATGTCAAAGAGAAAAGCGAACCAATTGACAGATATAAGTGCAACGGAGTAATTGATTAAATCAATGCAAGAAGTAACTAAAGATTGATTCCCGTTTATTTTATTTGTCCTAGTTGAGCAAATCTGAAACCATTGTAATAAAACCCAACTAAATTATATTGTTAATTGCATCTAAAAGTAATAAATCACAGCTTAAGCAGGGTTAAATTGTGGAGACTGCTGATTCTGTGCAATTAATTCAAGTAAAATAATATGCGCATGTTATCCTTTAAATACACAAGTAATTAGTGTCAGAATTTATTACCAATATTTTGATATCAATACAACAGAAATTATATAATTTTTCAGGTAAAGACTGGACTTGCATTCATGTTTTATAATTCCAACGATTCTATACTCAGCTTGAGCGACAATTTGGATAATACACTAGTTACAATTACTGACTTCGTCTTATCTAATACAAATCACGATTAACAGTATAAATCAAAAAAAGAAAAGTTAATATACTCTAAGTAGGCAAAACAGCAGAACTATATTTAAGAGTTGTTGAATGAAGTTTGACTATGATCAGTGAAACGTTTGCCGTCCTGTAATAAGATCCATCTTCAGGGAACACCCGTTTGGCTGTAGGGGATCTATAAATACGAAGTCGCGTCCAGTCGAAATAATTTATGTTTCCTTAATCTGATTATATATCATTTATTTTTCTCAATAACTATATTGTTTTGAAGGATTCAAAGATGATGTTTTGCAAGGCAAAGTTTTTGCACCTACTCACATACACACTTTTCCGGTTGCGTTTAAAATATCCCATCATGTATGCATGTTTATCCAATTGGCACTTTAAGTGCTCCTGATGAGGGTAAACCAAGAAAAGCACTTCGGACATACGAAATTTATTAAGGGTTATTTTCGTTAGGCAGACCTGCATTGACGTTAGGCAACAAGGAATCAAGGCAGACCTGCATTGACGTTAGGCAACAAGGAATCAAACAACCAACGAAACTTCTTGTGTGTTCAATAATGTTATTCTGATTCTTGAACAAGTTGCAACTTTGAAAAAGTCTAAGGTAGGACTTCTATATAATATCTTACTCTATGCCAATGTTCAAATTATCTTTGCCAAGAGAATACCACTTGCGCAGTAGCCAGTGTTTTGGTAATTATCACTTCTGTTCAGTTGATTCAACATTATTTCCACAATGACAGAAACAAGAATCAATCAAATTTCATCTTCATAGATCGCTTTTTAATATACTCATTTATATTGCAATCGATTATGTGTAGTATTAACGGTTTAAACTATTAATAATATGACGGAGGTTTTGATTAAATATTAAACTTGATTTCATCCTAAATTTAAACCAACTACGATTTTATGGTTTTCTGACACAGAAAGGCAAATGATCCTTTATACGGATTGTATACGGAATAAAAGCCTTCTAAAACAGATTAATATATGAATAAATGATATTTTGGGTAGATATAAATAAAAGAGACAAATGGCATGAGGAATGACACAAGTTGCTTGTAAGACTATTTCCATTACTTCCGACGTTGACAGTCCATATTAATATAGGCTTATTTTTTAATATAAACATTTGTATACTAGTAGCTAAGTATCACAGAAATGAATAAAAGATTACAACTTCGCTAGTTTTCTGAAAATACTTGCTAACCGTATATGACTGTGGGCAAGTGCAGCATCTGTACCAGATTTGTACCCATATCAACTCACATGGTCTCATTACATGTTGAGTTAATACCCATGTCAACTCACATGGTCTCATTACATGTTGAGTCAATACCAATGTCAACTCACATGGTCTCATTACATGTTGAGTTAATACCCATGTCAACTCACATGGTCTCTTTCCATGTTGAGTCAATACCAATGTCAACTCACATGGTCTCATTTCATGTTGAGTCAATCCAATTGTCAACTCACATGGTCTCATTCCATGTTGAGTTAATACCCATGTCAATTCACATGGTCTCATTCCACGTGAAGTCAATACCCATTTCAACTCACATGGTATCATTCCATGTTGAGTCAATACCAATGTCAACTCACATGGTCTCATTCCATGCTGAGTCAATACCAATGTCAATTCACATGGTCTCATTTCATGTTGAGTCAATACCCATGTCAACTCACATGGTCTCATTCCATGTTGAGTTAATACCCATGTCAACTTTGCACTTTGTTACAAGCACAATTTCCTTCTAATGTATTTGTTGCCTTACTGTCGCTCTGGTAAAGTGTCTTATATTTTTATATTTTCATGGACCGAACTTTTTCACTTAATCATGTACTGTTTATGACCCAAGATTAAACTTGAAAAAATTCCAGATTTTACCATGAAAAAATAGACTACAGTAATTTCAAACTCGAGTGAGTGTGGATATTAAGGAAATTTCAGATTTGATGTAATCTACTGAAACTGGGAATAGGACTTCTTTTGATTTTCCTGTCTATTGGATTGATACTATCTGTACATGTTAATAATCAAATGGATTTTAGTCTCATCGCTGTCCGAAGTAATTTGTGGAAGTAATGTGTTTATTCACAACTTATCTTCAGAACCTTACAACAAATGTTTCCATTAATTTGAACGATGAATAACATGGTGTAAAATATACAATTGAATTGTCTGAGCGCCGTTTTGAAATCGACAAGTTTATATATGGAATAACTTTCTATTCGACGAGTTACATATATTACATTATATACAATGACGTTAAATTCTCTAAATTATACGGAAATGTTTTTTCTCATCGCTGATGATTAAACTAAATGAAAATGTCGATAGTCTTTTGGTGTCTATAAGTACTCGATATTTGTATAAAACTCATTACTTTTTTTCATTATCGAAACATTCAAAGACATCCAATCGTTTATAAACATGAATTAAAGGTCTCCCCTTAGCCTGTATCACTCTTCTTAGCACTTCATAAATTGCACATCGCGGCTTTGTGACGTAAAATACATTTTATCGCTCTTCCTTTCGCCTAATGGGTAAAAAACCCGATAATCTCAAACTGGTATTAATAACTTTGACCCGGGTTTGTTGTTCGTTGTTGTTTTTCTTTGCGTGTCTGTTTTACGGAGGAGGTGGTTGTTAGTGGTACCGCATGTGGTCTGTTGTACGGTGCGGAATTTTTGATGATTACTGGCCCAAGACCACAATTAATGATCCCGCTTTTCGTTGTCCACGAATATAGTTCCTTTTAATTAGAGTGTATTTTTCTTATTTTTTTTCTTTCCTTCCTCGCTCATTTCTTAGATTTTTTTGGATGGAAATGAAAGAAGAGAGGTGAAATAAACTTTTGGATGTTGTATTTTAACTGATTTTGATATGGAAAGAGTGATTAGGCCAGGTGCAAAAAGGTGATATTTACAGTTTTCGGAACATCTCTTGACTTGTCCATAGGGGTATGGATGTGTATTGGCTAAATTTGTAAGATACTGGGGAGCAATCTTTCTGAATGTTGGATATATGTTTGGACTAGTGCTGTACTTTACACACACAAAATATTTGACAAAAAGAATCGGTGCATTTTTTTTAATGAAACAAAACGTTATAAAGAACTAATAGAGAATTTAATTGTGGTCTGTGGCCTACTATTTTCCCTTTTTATGTATTGTCATCGATGTCATAATTTTGAACCGACGTTGATTAGTTGATACGAAATTACCAAGTCCTCATTCGATTTGCATTTGAAACAAAAGAAAAACTATCTTGTTTCTACCAGAGACATATATTATATGTCTCTGTTTGTCTCTGTTTCTGTTTCTACCATGGAAAACACACAAATATAATACGGTAAAACAATTATCAGAATGATTGTAAAATATCATATGCTCTACACAATATGAAGCTTTTTCAAACTCTTTCGCTTCACTCACCCGACAAAAAGATTCATATTGTAACGAGTAGCTGGTCGTTTACAGTATAAATGTGGAGAGGACGTGATAGTCGGAACATGTGTATTCTGATATTTGCATCTGTGACGACTAGGGTCTTGAATAAAAAGGAACGGTCAGAATCCCCTTAATTATTTGCACATAATGGTCATTTCAATATTTACTCATATGAGTAGTATCATAGCTTTGTGTGTGTGCTGTCAGTTTCAAACAACAATTGTCGGAATTCTTCAACATTGAACTTAAAAGCAAGATTGCCCAATGTTGTAATTTTCAAATTTTGACAAATTTTGAATATTTATCCCAAAATTAAATAAGAAAGAAGTTTCAAACCAAAACTAATATTTTATTTTGGGTAATGCTCTATTTTGCCTTTCAGATTAAAATCTATCCATTTTTTTGTGATCGATAAGAAATTCTAGAAAAAAACGACATGTAAGATTTTGTTTCAGCTTCTTTCTTAATTCTTTTTATATTTGAAATTGTTTAAAAACCTTCATTGAAAATATATCTTTTTAGACTCTTTTATAGCCATATTCTGTTTGACTAAGGGTCATCAACCTTCGGGTTTGGGCATTGTGATTGAAACAAATGAAGGTAAAAATGTCCATACTTCTTCAACAAACAAGTGCTACAAGTATTATCAACAACAATATATACTGGCAAGCGACAGCATAGTTCTGGAAACATAAGAATAAATGTTATTAGTTATTACCGATGTCAGGCATGACCATCATCGTCTCCTATATAGATATAAGAAGATGTGGTATGAGTGCCAATGAGACAACTCTCCACCCAAGTCACAATGTGTAAAAAGTAAACAATTATAGGTCAAAGTACGGCCTTCAACACGGAGCCTTGGCTCACACCGAACAGCAAGCTATAAAGGGCCCCAAAAATGACTAGCGTAAAACCATTCAAACAGGAAAACCAACAGTCTACACTTATGAACCACATCAACAAAGACAACCACTGAATATCAGGTTCTATGACAAAGTATTAAAATGCATATTTATGGGAAATCGTTTCGACAACATGATCCTTACAAACTTAACTTCTATAGAATTTGATTGTTAAAAGCAAATACACATTTATGCAGGGCAAATTTAAAAAATATAGATACTGATATCTGACATTCTAATGACTTGTGAACATCTGTAGAATATTATCTACTTTAACAATACATTTGTAATTTCGAATTCAATAGGACCAAAACAAAATTGTGTTGTCATACCTTCTTTTTTTAGCTTGCAATTGCGTCAATAAAAAAATGTACAATTTGTTCTGAAAGACTTATAATAATGTATGGTCCAAATTACAACCTATATTGCCAATGTGTTCTGGCTGATAATTGATAAAATATTTAGTCATATGAAACGAGTTTCTTGTCATTTAATGTTATAGAAATTATTAAACCAATGCATGCATACTAAGTCCTGTATACTCGTTTTTTTAATTTTGATTACGAATCATTAACGTTTTATCGACAAATAATGATTCATCCAATGATTGTTGATCGCAATCTAATTAACTTTCGAGTTTGCAATCGTTACTACTCGGCCATTCTGGCTACGCCTACAATAACGTTATTGTAGGCGGAGAGAGAATGGCCGAGTAGTTACAATTGTCGAGTTTGTTGCCGAAGTTTACTGGATCGTGACATTGGTAAACAATCAACACAGAGCACGTGGAGCACGTGACAAATAAGTGAATTGATAGAGCCATAATATTATTTTTTTGTATATTTTCCATGCGTTCCCATTTGTTTATTAATTTAATTAAACTTTTCCTTAACATTTCTTCAATGATTTGTTGTGTCAAACTTGTTCTTTAAGAATCAATTATTACTATTTACCTTCCAGTGCACGTTTGTTTACATTCATTCATCACGATTTTCCCCTCGCACTTGCGCTGTGAGGTTAACGAAGTTCTAACGAGAGATCTCGTAGTTAAGGTTATTGCATACGAGAAAATATCGGCGAATTAGTGAACGGGAGGACAATAATTCAATAGCAGTACATTCATGAAGATTTTGATAATATAAAGGATTTTCTTTTATAAGAAAGTGTACGTACACTTGTTATATAGTAAAACTTATCCATTCAAGTATATAAAACATATAAAACTTTTTTTTTTAATTTGAAGTTTCATTTGAATTTAAAGTAGAATTATAGCAAATATCGATTTGATTAATCACTTTATTATTTTTTTCTCCAAACAAACTTAAAACTTTGATCAATACGTAAAATGAGGATAGACATCTGCAACTGACACCCGGACTTGACTAAAACAAGACTCTCAGGGAATTTTCAGCATTTTAATTTTTTATATGAAAAGTTTTGCTTGAAGTTTTTTTGTTCTTGCTTTTAGCGATCTTAACTATATCATGACGACCAGTTTTTATTTAAACATTTAGGTGTAAAAGCGTTGTCCGAAGTAAATTTTGTATAAAGCGCTATACTAAAAATGTGCGCTCGATCAACGCTTTTACAACCATCTAAAAATATAAAAAGAAGCATTCAATGCTTTTAATTACATGTTTAGGCAATAATCATGAAATTACAACTTCTATCAAACTTTTGTATGTTATCCTATGCATTGCTGTGACATTGTCATGGAAAGCACGACGTGTAGATATGAATGTTGTATTTTATTGGAAAAGATTGTTGTCTGCCAATCAAAATTACGGATTATTATGAACCATTAATGTAATGTTATCATTTATTTATAACAAAGGGGTCGATAAAATACCTTGAACATTTAATGTTGGGCGATAATTTGGGGTTATGATTGTCGCATATGGACAAACTGGTAAGAACTGTCTGTGGTGACTTTTTATGTTTCAATGAATGAAGTCTTTGTATATCTGTTAATTATTGTGTCAGGGATTTCCAAAATATACTTAAAACTTTTACTAAATTCTTTCATATATACAAGGTTTTGTTTTGTAAGTTTGGCTGTGCATATAGAATTCTTATTACAAAGGGGATATCACATCATAATTTTTACGGTGGTGTTGTTTATAGAGGCAGTAAATTTAGATACGATCCATGTAAACAAATTGAGCAAAAGAATAACGGTTGTCAATTTAATACCGTAGTGAGATCTTTGAATATTGTTTATATCGGTACTAACATCGATTTTGCCATTGATACATTAAAACTTTATGACTAAACATATATTGCTATTCAATTATGAAAACGTATTGTCCTATCCTGTCGATAATATGACTTATATATAAGCATTGCCAATTGTCATGCTCTTCTCGGACTGTAATTGACGTCTTTAACTAAATCCATTGGTTGTGTACTGATTGATATTTTAGTCTGGGAAACGTGATGTATTAATTAGTTGTAATTGGCTTTGAACTAGCTTTCAGTAACTCTTAGATTTGTGCTTTGAGTATTTTGTCTTAATGTTAGTTGGGTTTTTTGGTGCTTGGTAACATTCATATAAATCAAACAAACTGAGTTTTAATTTTATCTAATGTTGTGCTACATGTACCTTACTAGGTTAGGTGGGAGGGGGGAAGGGGGTGGTGAGCGTTCGTAAACAGGTTTAACCCACGTTCTTGTTGTGCCTATTCCAAGGCAGGATCCTTCAGTGGTTGTCCGTCATATTTGTTTTTCGTTTATTGTTTTGTCAGAAATCAGACAATTGGTTTTCTTATTTGAATGTTTAACATTTTATCATGTCTGGGTCTTTTATAGCTGACTATATGGTATGGTTTTTGCTCATCGTTGAAGACGTTACGGTGACCTATATGAAATGAAATTAACACTTTATAGGTTGTGTGCGTCCGAAGTGCTTTTGTGGATTCACCTTTATCTTGAACGCTCAAATCTAAACATGTGAAAGCCAGAGATGTATAAATACGTAGAAACGTTAGGATCTATATGACCAAAATAGGACTTAATTATGATAGCTTAATTCATCCAAGTTCAACTTTGCTTCAGGAGATTGGAACATTAGTTTCCTAACTATAGATGCTTACATCCACGCCATTTGGACTTTGGTTGATAATTATCTGATTGGTAAGTATTCCACATCTCCTTATTTTTATGTTAGTTTCTATTTATGATTTTGTAAAAAAGTACACACATTTTCTTTGTCAACTATAGGCTGAATGTGTCATTTTACAATTTTGTGCCAAACGATGTAGCCTTCCCCGAGAAAACATAGTTCGCATTACTAATATTCAGACCATTATATAAGTCAGTTTCACATTGTTCCTACAGATATTTATTTATGCAATATGAAATCGTATTTCATGAAATATCTAGGATTTCAGAAGTAAAGAGTACAATTTTCATTATATAAAAAACGTTGCATTTTATTTGATTAACAGATGGAGGTTTTCATCACCTACATGAAATAATTTGATGAAAACATTTCAGTTAAACTTTAATTCCCCAAGATCTGTATTTCCTTATTAAAACATTTTAGAGGTTTCCCTCAAACACTGACCTTGCTATTTTATCTTAGTTATTCAGTTTTATAGAAATATTGTTGCTCCATCAACGCTTTGATAATTTGTGAAACTCTATGGAATTTGATGTAATTAAAAACAAATATTAGAAAAGCTATTTGTTAGATTTTGTGCAGCTTTTATTTTTTGTTGTCGTCAACTTTTACCATTTCCGCCATTCTAAGCTAAATTAAATATAACGAAGTGAAATGTAAATATAAGTGGCTTGAAATAAAAATTTAAGCATTATTTTTTTATTATCTAAAATTGTCCAGTTTTACCAAGGCTTTTAAAAATATATTTAGTTAAATGTGTTTCGTGATTTATTTTATATCACTAAGTTGAACACGTAATATTTTACAAACAAAATTAAAAACCTTTAATAAATATCTGTAGTAAAAACCCTTAAAACAATTCTGTATAATTTGCTGATTCACATTTCAGAAAGTTGAGATGATCATGACATTTTTGAATCTTTGGTTATTGATGAAAAATTCATGCCCGTTTTATTGAAGATGTATATCCATAATACAGGAAAACCAGTACAGTATAAATGAATTGTAGCGTAATAATTGAAGACCTGCTATAGAACAACTCACGGAAGTTTTCTATACTCGGATTACCTGAAAATCTAAAAATCATTAAAGGCTCTGTCTTAAATCACCATCTTTAATAAGCATGAATCGATATGTAACCAAATGTTCAATATTTTCGTAATAATATTTAGTTTTATGACTTGTGAACTAATAAGAATTGTAGATGTATAGGCTAGACTGACAAACTGTATTGAATATCTTATATGATAATGGCATCGTAAATAAAAGTTCAACCGAAATTGGGATGCTACTGTTTAGATTTGTCACGAAGATTATTTACTCTATATATTGATAGAATAATTTAACAGCGCATATGTACGAACACTTTCAGGAGCCTAATAATCAAACGACAAAATTAACCAACAGAGATCTAGAGAGCGTTTAACAGTCTTAAGCAATGGACAGACGTCTGTACAATATGTCAAGCTCTCAATCGACCAAGTCTATAAAATTGTGAATAAATTAGGCAGAAACAATCAAAGATCTGCCATCAACACCCAAGTTCATTAAAAAAAAACAACATTAAGGTGTGACATAAGACAACCACTGACGAGGTTCTAAACTTTGGTCAGACAAATAAAAATGTCAGGTGTAAAGCTAGGGTTTGAATATACATGTCTTAACTTTCTAACATTTAGTCTAGATCGGCCGACTAACAAAACCTACGTGGAAGAACAAAATAACAAAATCAGAAATTACAGTTAACTCTACAGGAATAACACTTAACTCTACAGGAATAACACTTAGCTATAGGAATAACACTTAACTCTACAGGAATAACACTTAACTCTACATAAATAACACTTAACTCTACAGGAATAACACTTAACTGAAGGGATAACACTTAACTCTACAGGAGTAACAATTAACTCTAAAAATTATAGTATAACAGAAGAACAACCAAACAAAATCAGTACAAGAATATCATTTTACTCTAAAATAATAGTATAACAGAAGAACAACCAAACAAAATCCAACGAGTAACTCTTAACTCCACAATAATAGTATAACAGAAGAACAAGTAAACAAAATCAGAAATAGCACTTAACTCTACAGGAATAACAATCAACTCTAAAATTATAGTATAACAGAAGAACAACCATTCAAAATCAGTACAATAATATCATTTGACTTTAAAATAATAGTATAAAAGAAGAACGATCAAACAATATCAGTACAGGAATAACACTTAACTTTACAGGAATATCACTTAACTCTACAGGAATATCACTCAACTCTAAAATAATTGTATAAGACATAACAACCAAACAAAATCAGTACAGGAATAACACTTAACTTTATTAACTCTACAGGAATATCACTCAACTCTAAAATAATTGTATAAGACATAACAACCAAACAAAATCAGTACAGGAATTACACTAAACTTTATTAACTCTACAGGAATATCACTCAACTCTAAAATAATTGTATAAGACATAACAACAAAACAAAATCAGTACAGGAATAACACTTAACTTTACAGGAATATCACTTAACTCTACAGGAATATCACTCAACTCTAAAATAATTGTATAAGACATAACAACCAAACAAAATCAGTACAGGAATAACACTTAACTTTATTAACTCTACAGGAATATCACTCAACTCTAAAATAATTGTATAAGACATAACAACCAAACAAAATCAGTACAGGAATAACACTAAACTTTATTAACTCTACAGGAATATCACTCAACTCTAAAATAATTGTATAAGACATAACAACCAAACAAAATCAGTACAGGAATAACACTTAACTCTACAGGAATATCACTCAACTCTAAAATAATTGTATAAGACATAACAACCAAACAAAATCAGTACAAGAATAACACTAAACTTTATTAACTCTACAGGAATATCACTCAACTCTAAAATAATTGTATAAGACATAACAACCAAACAAAATCAGTACAGGAATAACACTTAACTCTACAGGAATATCACTCAACTCTAAAATAACTGTATAAGACATAACAACCAAACAAAATCAGTACAAGAATAACACTAAACTTTATTAACTCTACAGGAATATCACTCAACTCTAAAATAATTGTATAAGACATAACAACCAAACAAAATCAGTACAGGAATAACACTTAACTTTACAGGAATATCACTTAACTCTGAAATAATTGTATAAGACATAACAACCAAACAAATCAGTACAGAAATAACACTTAACTTTATTAACTTTACAGGAATATCACTTAACTCTGAAATAATTGTATAAGACATAACAACCAAACAATATCAGTACAGGAATAACACTTAACTTTATTAACTTTACAGGAATATCACTTAACTCTAAAATAATTGTATAAGACATAACAACCAAACAAAATCAGTACAGGAATAACACTTAACTTTACAGGAATATCACTTAACTCTACAGGAATATCACTTAACTCTACAGGAATATCACTTAACTCTGAAATAATAGTATAACAGATGACAACCAAACAAAATCAGTACAGGAATAACACTTAACTTTACTGGAATATCACTTAACTCTGAAATAATAGTATAAGACATAACAACCAAACAAAATCAGTACAGGGATAACACTTAACTTTATTAACTTTACAGGAATATCACTTAACTCTAAAATAATTGTATAAGACATAACAACCAAACAAAATCAGTACAGGAATAACACTTAACTTTACTGGAATAACACTTAACTTTACAGGAATATCACTTAACTCTGAAATAATTGTATGAAACATAACAACCAAACAAATCAGTACAGGAATAACACTTAACTTTATTAACTTTACAGGAATATCACTTAACTCTAAAATAATTGTATAAGACATAACAACCAAACAAAATCAGTACAGGAATAACACTTAACTTTATTAAATTTACAGAAATATCACTTAACTCTGAAATAATAGTATAAAAATAACAACCAAACAAAATCAGTACAGGAATAACACTTAACTTTACTGGAATAACACTTAACTTTACAGGAATATCACTTAACTCTGAAATAATTGTATAAGACATAACAACCAAACAAATCAGTACAGGAATAACACTTAACTTTATTAACTTTACAGGAATATCACTTAACTCTAAAATAATTGTATAAGACATAACAACCAAACAAAATCAGTACAGGAATAACACTTAACTTTATTAACTTTACAGGAATATCACTTAACTCTAAAATAATTGTATAAGACATAACAACCAAACAAAATCAGTACAGGAATAACACTTAACTTTATTAACTTTACAGGAATATCACTTAACTCTGAAATAATAGTATAACAAATAACAACCAAACAAAATCAGTACAGGAATAACACTTAACTTTACTGGAATAACACTTAACTTTACAGGAATATCACTTAACTCTGAAATAATTGTATAAGACATAATAACCAAACAAATCAGTACAGGAATAACACTTAACTTTATTAACTTTACAGGAATATCACTTAACTCTGAAATAATAGTATAACAAATAACAACCAAACAAAATCAGTACAGGAATAACACTTAACTTTACAGGAATATCACTTAACTCTACAGGAATATCACTCAACTCTAAAATAATTGTATAAGACATAACAACCAAACAAAATCAGTACAGGAATAACACTTAACTTTATTAACTCTACAGGAATATCACTCAACTCTAAAATAATTGTATAAGACATAACAACCAAACAAAATCAGTACAGGAATAACACTAAACTTTATTAACTCTACAGGAATATCACTCAACTCTAAAATAATTGTATAAGACATAACAACCAAACAAAATCAGTACAGGAATAACACTAAACTTTATTAACTCTACAGGAATATCACTCAACTCTAAAATAATTGTATAAGACATAACAACCAAACAAAATCAGTACAGGAATAACACTTAACTCTACAGGAATATCACTCAACTCTAAAATAATTGTATAAGACATAACAACCAAACAAAATCAGTACAAGAATAACACTAAACTTTATTAACTCTACAGGAATATCACTCAACTCTAAAATAATTGTATAAGACATAACAACCAAACAAAATCAGTACAGGAATAACACTTAACTTTACAGGAATATCACTTAACTCTGAAATAATTGTATAAGACATAACAACCAAACAAATCAGTACAGGAATAACACTTAACTTTATTAACTTTACAGGAATATCACTTAACTCTGAAATAATTGTATAAGACATAACAACCAAACAATATCAGTACAGGAATAACACTTAACTTTATTAACTTTACAGGAATATCACTTAACTCTAAAATAATTGTATAAGACATAACAACCAAACAAAATCAGTACAGGAATAACACTTAACTTTACAGGAATATCACTTAACTCTACAGGAATATCACTTAACTCTACAGGAATATCACTTAACTCTGAAATAATAGTATAACAGATGACAACCAAACAAAATCAGTACAGGAATAACACTTAACTTTACTGGAATATCACTTAACTCTGAAATAATAGTATAAGACATAACAACCAAACAAAATCAGTACAGGGATAACACTTAACTTTATTAACTTTACAGGAATATCACTTAACTCTAAAATAATTGTATAAGACATAACAACCAAACAAAATCAGTACAGGAATAACACTTAACTTTACTGGAATAACACTTAACTTTACAGGAATATCACTTAACTCTGAAATAATTGTATGAAACATAACAACCAAACAAATCAGTACAGGAATAACACTTAACTTTATTAACTTTACAGGAATATCACTTAACTCTAAAATAATTGTATAAGACATAACAACCAAACAAAATCAGTACAGGAATAACACTTAACTTTATTAACTTTACAGGAATATCACTTAACTCTGAAATAATAGTATAAAAAATAACAACCAAACAAAATCAGTACAGGAATAACACTTAACTTTACTGGAATAACACTTAACTTTACTGGAATATCACTTAACTCTGAAATAAAAGTATAAGACATAACAACCAAACAAAATCAGTACAGGAATTACACTTAACTTTATTAACTTTACAGGAATATCACTTAACTCTAAAATAATTGTATAAGACATAACAACCAAACAAAATCAGTACAGGAATAACACTTAACTTTATTAACTTTACAGGAATATCACTTAACTCTAAAATAATTGTATAAGACATAACAACCAAACAAAATCAGTACAGGAATAACACTTAACTTTATTAACTTTACAGGAATATCACTTAACTCTGAAATAATAGTATAACAAATAACAACCAAACAAAATCAGTACAGGAATAACACTTAACTTTACTGGAATAACACTTAACTTTACAGGAATATCACTTAACTCTGAAATAATTGTATAAGACATAACAACCAAACAAATCAGTACAGGAATAACACTTAACTTTATTAACTTTACAGGAATATCACTTAACTCTAAAATAATTGTATAAGACATAACAACCAAACAAAATCAGTACAGGAATAACACTTAACGTTATTAACTTTACAGGAATATCACTTAACTCTAAAATAATTGTATAAGACATAACAACCAAACAAAATCAGTACAGGAATAACACTAAACTTTATTAACTCTACAGGAATATCACTCAACTCTAAAATAATTGTATAAGACATAACAACCAAACAAAATCAGTACAGGAATAACACTTAACTTTATTAACTTTACAGGAATATCACTTAACTCTAAAATAATTGTATAAGACATAACAACCAAACAAAATCAGTACAGGAATAACACTTAACTTTACAGGAATATCACTTAACTCTACAGGAATATCACTTAACTCTACAGGAATATCACTTAACTCTGAAATAATAGTATAACAGATGACAACCAAACAAAATCAGTACAGGAATAACACTTAACTTTACTGGAATATCACTTAACTCTGAAATAATAGTATAAGACATAACAACCAAACAAAATCAGTACAGGGATAACACTTAACTTTATTAACTTTACAGGAATATCACTTAACTCTAAAATAATTGTATAAGACATAACAACCAAACAAAATCAGTACAGGAATAACACTTAACTTTACTGGAATAACACTTAACTTTACAGGAATATCACTTAACTCTGAAATAATTGTATGAAACATAACAACCAAACAAATCAGTACAGGAATAACACTTAACTTTATTAACTTTACAGGAATATCACTTAACTCTGAAATAATAGTATAACAGATGACAACCAAACAAAATCAGTACAGGAATAACACTTAACTTTACTGGAATATCACTTAACTCTGAAATAATAGTATAAGACATAACAACCAAACAAAATCAGTACAGGAATAACACTTAACTTTACAGGAATATCACTTAACTCTGAAATAATTGTATAAGACATAACAACCAAACAAATCAGTACAGAAATAACACTTAACTTTATTAACTTTACAGGAATATCACTTAACTCTGAAATAATTGTATAAGACATAACAACCAAACAATATCAGTACAGGAATAACACTTAACTTTATTAACTTTACAGGAATATCACTTAACTCTAAAATAATTGTATAAGACATAACAACCAAACAAAATCAGTACAGGAATAACACTTAACTTTACAGGAATATCACTTAACTCTGAAATAATTGTATAAGACATAACAACCAAACAAATCAGTACAGAAATAACACTTAACTTTATTAACTTTACAGGAATATCACTTAACTCTGAAATAATTGTATAAGACATAACAACCAAACAAATCAGTACAGAAATAACACTTAACTTTATTAACTTTACAGGAATATCACTTAACTCTGAAATAATTGTATAAGACATAACAACCAAACAATATCAGTACAGGAATAACACTTAACTTTATTAACTTTACAGGAATATCACTTAACTCTAAAATAATTGTATAAGACATAACAACCAAACAAAATCAGTACAGGAATAACACTTAACTTTACAGGAATATCACTTAACTCTACAGGAATATCACTTAACTCTACAGGAATATCACTTAACTCTGAAATAATAGTATAACAGATGACAACCAAACAAAATCAGTACAGGAATAACACTTAACTTTACTGGAATATCACTTAACTCTGAAATAATAGTATAAGACATAACAACCAAACAAAATCAGTACAGGGATAACACTTAACTTTATTAACTTTACAGGAATATCACTTAACTCTAAAATAATTGTATAAGACATAACAACCAAACAAAATCAGTACAGGAATAACACTTAACTTTACTGGAATAACACTTAACTTTACAGGAATATCACTTAACTCTGAAATAATTGTATAAGACATAACAACCAAACAAATCAGTACAGGAATAACACTTAACTTTATTAACTTTACAGGAATATCACTTAACTCTAAAATAATTGTATAAGACATAACAACCAAACAAAATCAGTACAGGAATAACACTTAACTTTATTAACTTTACAGGAATATCACTTAACTCTAAAATAATTGTATAAGACATAACAACCAAACAAAATCAGTACAGGAATAACACTTAACTTTATTAACTTTACAGGAATATCACTTAACTCTGAAATAATAGTATAACAAATAACAACCAAACAAAATCAGTACAGGAATAACACTTAACTTTACTGGAATAACACTTAACTTTACAGGAATATCACTTAACTCTGAAATAATTGTATAAGACATAACAACCAAACAAATCAGTACAGGAATAACACTTAACTTTATTAACTTTACAGGAATATCACTTAACTCTAAAATAATTGTATAAGACATAACAACCAAACAAAATCAGTACAGGAATAACACTTAACGTTATTAACTTTACAGGAATATCACTTAACTCTAAAATAATTGTATAAGACATAACAACCAAACAAAATCAGTACAGGAATAACACTTAACTTTATTAACTTTACAGGAATATCACTTAACTCTGAAATAATTGTATAAGACATAACAACCAAACAAAGTCAGTACAGGAATAACACTTAACTTTATTAACTTTACAGGCATATCACTTAACTCTGAAATAATTGTATAAGACATAACAACCAAACAAAATCAGTACAGGAATAACACTTAACTTTATTAACTTTACAGGAATATCACTTAACTCTGAAATAATTGTATAAGACATAACAACCAAACAATATCAGTACAGGAATATCACTTAACTCTACAGGAATATCACTTAACTCTACAGGAATATCACTTAACTTTACAGGAATATCAATTAACTCTGAAATAAGAGTATAACAGATAACAATCAAACAAATCAGTACAGGAATATCAATTAACTCTTAAAAATAGTATAACAGATAACAAAACCATAAAAATATAATACATAAACATATACGGAAACAAAAAACTAATAAGATGTACAGCATATGTTAACATATAGATGATTTATTGAAGAAGAAAAGTAGACAAAAGATTCCAAAACGAGAATCAGAACTCAGTAATCAAAGAGTGACCGACAAGATAATAGCAAAAACGGAAAATGACGAAAACACTTAGTCTACATAAAAACTAAAAACTGATATCAGGTGTTTTGCAAGGGTACGCATATCCTGTTCAACATGTGGCATCTGCCGTGTTACTCATGGTACGTACAAAGCAGGTGTACAAAAGTTTACTGTTTCATATTTGCCTAAAGTTTAGTTGTTAATATTTCATGTATATTCGGAACAAGTGAAAAAAGGATATCAAATAAAAAGATATTAAATTTTGCTGGACTGACTGAAGGATGGACAATTTTGATTGTCACTCGATACCAATTGCTTGGTTAGTTGGATATGATAATCGTTATCTGAAACTTACCCAAATATGATATATTTACATTGCAGAAAAATAAAGCTACCTTTACACACTCAAAACCATTAAATATAAACGCTACTTGACCCTTTCGATCATATTTCCACCAATTTTAATAGAGCATGTAATAATTCTACACTTCCGTACTTAAATGCTAATATATCTAAGTATAACGGTTCAGGTAACATCCATTGGAGTTTGTAATATAAATTGCTATCGGCTAACTAGCGCAATCACAATATTTTGTCGTACGGTCAGTTGAGAAAATCCGAAACTGATACCAAATTTACTGCGTTCTGCATAATCTTCTATGATAAATTATGAGCATATTGGTATAAGTGTTACGTTTCAGGAATAGCTCGATTAATTATGACTATGAATGAGAGCCTCCGAAGGAATTTCTTATCAGCAAGTTGGTAAACACAAATTATATTTCATGTGTCTTTTTGGGCGAGGATTGTTCTCTATAGAATAGAATAAAAACGACAACACAGTGAGTTCAAATGTCAATATTTTGTAACAACCTTCATAAGATATACTTGAACCATCATTGTAAAAAGAAATGAGAGCATCTAATCCAAAAAAAAGTGCATATACAGAACAGCCGTTTTTAGGAAAACATAATCAATACAAAAGTCAAACACTGCAAAACGTCATTTTAACTATAAAGATAAAATAAAAAATTAAAACAACACCTTATTAATTTCATGCGTCCGAAGCGTTTTTCTGGATTTACCTTCATCAGGAACTCTAAAAGTTGAATTAATCATTTAGATTTGCACGTCTATCTAAAGCATGATATTTCAATGTACTACAAATTGTACGGTGGTGTATTTTGTAACACACAATTTTATGTTTTTGTTTTGACTGTCACCTTACGTTTAACTGCAGAGTTGTCTACAAGTACGCGATAAAAATAGTGGGTAGCACTTTCTTTTGGAATGCCCTTGTATACATTCAACTTTGAAGAATTCACGGTTATGTTTTTTTGTTGTTGTTAGAATTCATTTTTAGTAATTTTTATTATTGTTGCATCAATATTCCTCGATACCTTAAAGGATTTTTCGCAGATCGATATGTTTTTTCCCCAATTCATAAAGGGTAAGAACTCCTTTTAGCTTGTACAATTCTTAAAAAATTAAAGGTAGAAATGAACCACTGTAAGGTTATTAACTTCATAAGGACACAGCGAAACAATATAAAGTTATTATATTAATAATATAACATGTTCCCATGAAGAATAAAGATAGGAAATACCATAACCTTAAATGTGTTATGAACGAATGGAATCCAAAATCATTTGCCAGAACCGGAAAATCTACATATAAACTGATGGAAAATGTCCGTCATATTATTTATGATGTACAGAGAGCCTTGCTTGGTACAGACACTTAACTTTTAAGTGACAAATATTTTTCATTTCTTTTTATTTGAATATTTCTGTACTAAATTATTTGATCTATTCTCCTAAAGTGATTATACACAACCTTTTCATAAAACAAATTGTCCACACCTTTCAGATTAATATTAGTCAAAAATTAGGATAATTGGTCTACAAAATGAATTAGCAACCTGATTCCTGTTAAACACACCATAACATAGATTGTTTGAATTAATTGATAAATGAAATATATAACCTATATCATTGATTGATAAACTAATCATTTAATAACGCCAAATGAAGTCTAAGGAAAAGCGTTTCTCCATTTCCCTAACAGAAAGTAATCACTGTTACAAAGATTACATTCTCACTGGAATAGAATCAAAACTAGGATCGAAAAAATACTACTTTTTTACTATAAATTGACATATCCGACAACTTGCTGACAGAATACATTGGAAACGTTACGCCTAATTACTACGTATGAACGATCTCATTGGTCTAGAGCGTGCTTGGCTGAACAAGATTTTCAATTATATTCCATTTATTACACACAAAAGTCCCCGTAGAAGTCAATATCTCCAATGAAGAACAAATATAGGAAAGATTCCGTTTCTCACGCTATTTACCTCGATTCCATAAAATCTTTAGCTCCGGTGTATGCTTGTGATCGATAGACCTAATAATGTTATCACCACGTGTTTTAGGAATTACTTTTTTATATTTTCTTACTAAAGCGGCAGTTATTTGTCTGGATCGTAGTTGAATATAGTCGTAGCTTTTATAAAATATCAAAAGTTCTGGATCTACTGATAACTCTTTATTTGTGGGAAGTAATTATTTAACACAGCTTTTATATGTAACCATATAGTGCTTCCGAAAATGGAGGTTTCAAAATCGGAGCATAATCTAAAATTACATTTAAAAATAATTTATACATTTTTAATTATAAATATAAGTTTATGTACTTTTTGTTTATATTTGTTGTTTAGCAGACAGACAGAAATTAGCGAACATAGTGAAATAAAAACAGTTTCTGATGGAAAATATAATATCACTGCTGAACTTTTACAACGAGAAAAACGTGGTACGCATAGTTCTTTTCCAAAATTGGTAAGTGTTTTGTTAATTTTTGAAGGAAAAAAAACATTAATTTAAATGTCTTTATTATTTAAATGGGTTTCATATGTGCTTATTGGATACGCACGAGGAATGAAAGAATACTTAACAATGAATGGAAACTTTCACCTTTTTCAATTATTCAGGAATGTAGCTAATCACTTAGGGTATACATTTTAACTTAAGATTAATATTTCATATATTAGAACTTTTCTCTATTTATTCATAAAAAAAACCTTTAGATTTTCACAAGTTGTTTGTATTATACAGTGTATTAATGTTGAAGGTAAAGTCGATGGGTAAAATAAAGTTAGAAATATTATTTTAGTATCGTTATATGGTTGATCAACTCTATCATATATAAGCAACGTGGGCATCCATCACAATAGTTTGTGGTTGTATCTCGTCTGTTTTAGTTGGGAAAACATTAGCGCCTATGTTCAGGTATTTCAATTTTATTCCTTTCCGTATTCAATTATCGTCTCAATATTGCATGTATCTTATGCAAATGGGGTTAAGACGGGCTGAAGTATTTTCAGTTAACTTATTTAACTCGCACAATAGCCAGATGTGTCGAAAAAAAATATAATATGCAACTGTTAAGCTACGAGGTCATTTCACATATGTAATTTGTCATTCTACCATCTTATGAAACAAGTAATCATGTTCTGTATTAATTTCTGTAATTTTTTTATATCACGAAACTTTAATCCAGTCAAATTTTATCAATAACAGTCACACCTTTGAAGGTAACAAGGGTATGACACGTGTTTGACACTTATATAATGTAGTCAATACTTGAAAACGTGTACATTGTATATCGACTGTTTTATATCTCTGGCTTTCCTGACATAACAACAATAAATACATAGAAGCGTATTCAAATCGAGAGAAACAAGACTCTGAGAAAAGAAATTCAGTGAACTTATATTTGTAAAGCCTATATGACTCTTGTTACCAGGTATACTTTACGATATATAGCAAACACTCCTTTACATAATGGAAACAGAACCATGACTTGGAACTTAATTACACAAACAACCTCATTTACTTTTACTGCCTTGCTTAGGACCGTTGTTGAGTTATGACATCGCGTGTTAACATGAAGCTTAATTTGTAATGCAGTCTTTAATTTAAGTTCTGTCGTCTTTGATACAGTTTTAGTCAGCGTATAAACTCTTCAATACCATCAAATTAAGTGAATCTGTCAGATATATTTTTTCTATTCAATTTTAATTTTTGTTTTATGATGGAAATTCCATTGTTGGTGTCAAAGCAAAGTAAATCATAGGAACAGAACTTTAATTTCGTGTTCGTTGTTTTTCTATTGATTAATAATCATCAACTGAATAATCGGTTTCTTGTCGTCATTTTCTTGTTGCAAATGTTCTCTGGCGAACATGTGAAAACAGATATACATTAACAATTTTTTTTTAACTGCAAGACTGTCCTTTAATACCATCAAAAATAAAGTAACAATAAAAACCCATCACATTTATAATGTGAATTCGACGACCCCACAATTTGACTTGGTAGAATAATTCTATATAACCTGACAAAAACGACACATAATTGACATAAGCAAAATTGGAAGTCATTTTTCTAGAAATAGAAATAAATGATGAACTCTTTCAACGAACATAATCAGTCTTTGGAACTCTTTCAACGAACACAATCGGTCTTTGGAACACTTTGAACGAACACAATCAGTCTTTGTCCCGACAACAGACTCCATATAACGATTAGCTTTTCACGCAACATTGTTCGGTAATTACATTGTACTGATTGTGTCGTATCAAGAAGATATGTTTGTTACTACATTATACATAGGCAAATCTAAACGTATTAATCCATTAGATATACATATGTTGCCAGTCTTTGGTTGCCTATTTTCCTACAAATTGTATTTAACTGAAAAGTTTAAAGCGGTGACAAATCAAGTTGTAATTCCAACAATGAATGTTGTAACAAAAACGAACCATATCACATCTTATTTTCAAATACAATTATATAAACATTTGTGTTGATGGGTTGCTGTCTCAATGACGTTAGCCTAACGTTTCCTTGCAAGCATTAGAAGTATGAATAGTTAGCAGGAAGAGTTATTTGAATTGATGTCAAGATTTGTTTCACTAAAACGTGGAAATATCATTCACATTAAATAGTTCCCCTGTCTTATATTTTATTTGATTGATTAATGTCCATTTGTAAATACTAAATGCATATTTAAGACAAGAACGAGAATGAATCTACTAATTGATTGATTATGCAATTAGTTTATCGGGACAGAGTAGGAAATTAAGATTTCCGATGCAAACAGGTTATGTCTTTTATGTTGTAATGTTACACCACTGTTTTAGGTTAGGGTGCATGTTGGCGCCTGTTAAAATGTTTAAACCCGCTGCATTTTTATGCACCTGTCCTAAGTCAGGAGCCTATTGTTCAGTGGTTGTCGTGTGTTGGTGTTGTTCATAAGTGTTTCTCGTTTCTCGCTTTTTTATATAAATTAGACCGTTGGTTTTCCTGTTTGAATTGTTTTACACTAGTCTTTTTGTGGCCCTTTATAGCTTGCTGTTCGGTGTGAGCCAAGGCTCCGTGTTGAAGGTCGTACTTTGACCTATAATTGTTTACTTTTTACATATTTGGATGGATAGTTGTTTCATTGGCACTCATACCACATCTTCTTATTTATATGTAGTAAGATACACTTTTTCAGCATCCCTCAAGTTGTTGCAAGTATCTTTAAGGTGTAGAGAACGTCATTCTCCTAACTCACACTTCTACGCAACCTTCTTTGGAATTTTTTAAAGCTTTAAACGAGGAACCATATGACAGGCAAGACTTGAACATACCATATATTGACCCGACCGATTTTAATCGTCTGAATGAAAGTATAAATAGGAACATTTCAAAAGACGGAATTTGAAAATGTATTAAAAATCAAAAAACAATAAATTCCCAGGGAATTTAATTGTAAATGAATATATTAAGTCGACAAAAAATATATTCATAGGCATTTACGAGCAACTATTTAATATTAGTTTCGTAATAGGCGTTGAACCGGATAGTTGGCTTATTGGAAATAAACTGATTTTCAAAAACAAAGGTGACAAAATGGACCTAAAAAATTATATACCAGTAACAATTCTGAGTTGCATTGGGAAACTCTTTACTGCAATTTTGAGTGAGCGACTAACTCAGTTTTCAGACAACTTTTTTTTTTATCTTGAATGAAAATCAATGTGGATTTCGTAAGGGCTATTCAACAACTGATAATTTATTCATAATTTTCAACTTTTTTGAAATTCTAAAAAAACAAGAAGACAACAATGTTTTGCGCATTTATTGTTTTTGAAAAAGCTTTCGACAAAGTTTGGCGGGATGGACTATGGTATAAGTTGCTAGTGAATTATATGAATGGTAACATGTATAATATTATTGTAAATATGTATAATGGTACAAAGTCCCGTATTTCTATTAGTGATTGTAAGTCAGAATGTTTCCCTTGTAGTAACGGTGTACGTCAAGGGGAAAATTGTCCCCTTTTCTTTTTGCCTTATTTATGAACGACCTTGAGTCATATTTATCAAACTGTAACTTAAATGGACTGAAAACGATTTCCAACGAAACTGAAAACAAACTTATACATATTTAAATTTATTTGTAATTTTATATGCTGATGATACTGTGCCAATGGCAGAATCACCTGCAGATCTCCAAAAGCAACTTGATTCATTTCAAGATTGTTGTTCTATATGGAAACTGAGAGTAAATGCTGATAAAAGTAAAACCATGTTTTTTTCTAGAGGAACACTTCCAAGGAACCTTAGTTTTAACTTTAACCGAATAGAACTAGAAATGGTAAACAGTTTTAATTATATAGGGATAGAATTGGCCAGGAGTGGGAACTTTAAGAGACTGAAACAGTCCATAGCCAACAAAGCTACTAAGGTTTTCTATTAGGTTCTCAAATTAGGCAGAAATCATGGCCTTGCAATCAAAACACAGCTTGAATTATTTGATAAAATGATAAAACCTATTTTACTGTATGGGTGCGAAGTATGGGGTTTCAGCAATAACGAAGTAATCGAAAAAGTCCACTTAAAAGTTTGTGTAAATTGCAGCTACATCTAAAATCTTCTACATCATCGTATATGAAATATGGTGAACTTGGAAGATATCCTCTAGAAATTGACATAAAAAATAGAATGATATCATTCTGGGCTAAACTTCTTTCTGGAAAAGAGTTAAAATTGTCAAAAATTGTTTATAACTTATGTTTTCAATTGTCATATGTGAACGGAGGTCGGTTTTTATGGTTAGATCACATAAAAAATATTCTAAATGAATGTGGCTTAACATATATTTGGAATACACAAACTTTAATGGATTTGAATTGGCTGTGTCTGACAGTAGAAACCTTAAAGATCAATTTGGACAGAATTGGCACTTATCGTAAGAAGAATCACCCAAAGCTGTAAATTACAGAGTATTTGAAAATAATTTTTGTTCGGAAGTATATTTAGATATTTTAGATAACAAAAATGTTGTAGAATTTTGCAAATTTAGAACAACAAATCATAAATTACCTATTGAAGCTAGTAGATGGTATAACAACCAACAGACAAAACAGAAACTGTAATCTGTGTAGAAAAAATGAAAATCAGGGATGAATCTCACTTTATCTTGGAATGTCCATTTTTTAACAGGAGAGAAAAATTAACATACAAAAATATAGTTACACCAGACCAAATATCTTAAATTGTTTATGTCATCAAAAAAGAAAGCAAAGCTTATTAAACTTTGCAAATTTATCAAAATCATGAATAAATCTGTGTATACTCCAGGCTTATTCTAGTGTGAAGCCACCCCTATTATTGTTGATAAAATGTATAGTACTAATTGTATTTTATTATATATTGTATATATTGTACATATGTCTTTCTCTATACCTTGTCAAATGATGGTTTATTGAGAATAAAGATATATAAAGGAACTATTTTATTTGACACATTGGTATTGGTATAAAACTAGGGAAATGTCATATTAAAGCAGTCCCTTTGCCATTAATGTCACCAGTGCTGTTGCTAATGACAAATCCAATTCGATGAAATATCAAGAACGAAGAAAAAAAAGAGGTTGAAATTGTGGCAACGATATTTGGAAAACATCTATGATAATCTGTAACAGTTGTAGTCATCTCTCAATTATTTTCCTTAAAGTATATATCAAAATTATTCCCTAGTTGATATATTTTTTTAATTTGCGGTGGTTTTTAAATGTTTAGTATGTTAAACTTTATTGACGGGCTGTTGTCTGCTCTATGGTCGGGTTGTTGTCTCTTTGACACATTCCCCATTTCCATTCTCAATTTTATTGTTCAGAATTTAAAAAAGCCAATTCTAGTAAAACAATATGGGGTGTAGATAGATGCACACTGTATGACTATGTGTATTGCACATACACGTTGAATTACTAGAACGTAAATCAGACCATATTTTAGAGAAATATTACCACATACTTTACAGCACGTTTTTTTACTTTTCGAGCAAGTTATGTTAAAGTCAAATACTACATACTCACTTGGCAATTTTTTTTTTTTTTTTTTTGTTATTCCTGGGAAATGATATTCGTACTGCGAGCATTCTTTGATACAGTAATTTTAAAAATTGTTTTGATTGAGTTTTTTTTTTATTACAATGTATCTATGGTACAGGTGTAAATTTTAAGTGATTTTCCTGTCCTGATTTATTTTCTAAGTATTGCCGTTTTCAGCGCACTGATCGAGATAAAAAGGAAGAGGATTGATCTAAAAAAATTACTTTAATTCAGCAAAATATTCAAATATTCATGTGCCTGTCTGAACTTAAGTCGACAGTAGTATACCGATGTTTAGACCTCAAGGGTTGACTAGAGTATGGTTATGGCTGGGCAGGAAGTATCAATATGCAGCCATGTCCGGTCGCATTCGGGACGTTAAATCCGATGCCTAATAAAATGAGAGTACCACGCTCCTTGCACGGAAAGAACCCATGCAAAAACTCTTTGAGGGGTCTGTTGGCCTGTTGCAAACGAAAGTTCTGACCCTATCCAACATACACTTATCTTAAAATGGCAAAACAAATTCCTGCCCTTCATCCCGGTTTACACAATTCTAATCTATTGTTTTATTAATAATTTGTTCCCATTCTTAATATGCATGAATTATTTGTTAATAAAACAAGAAGCAGTAAATCCAAAAATTAACCCGTAAAAATTGTTTTACATTTTGGGTGGTTTTATAGCTTACTATACAATGGTTTACTTTTATAAATTGTTATTTGGATGGAGAGTTGTCTCATTGGCACTCACACCACATCTTCCTATATCTATAGTATGGGTGTTGCTCATTTTTGAAGGCCGTACGGTGACCTAAATTCGCATACATCTACGTCATTTGGTCTGGTGGATAGTTGTCTCCTTGGAAATCATATATACCACATCTTCTGTTTTTTATATTGAGCGAAATAATTCACATTGTGTATTTCCAACACCGAAATGAAGTTTTCTACTTTCAGTAAACGTTACCTTAAACGTTTTGACAGTCGTAACTTATTGTGACAACAGATCAGTAAACGTTACCTTACACGTTTTGACAGTCGTAACTTATTGTGACAACAGATCAGTAAACGTTTACACGTTTTGACAGTCGTAACTTATTGTGACAACAGATCAGTAAACGTTACCTTACATGTTTTGACAGTCGTAACTTATTGTGACAACAGATCAGTAAACGTTACCTTACACGTTTTGACAGTCGTAACTTATTGTGACAACAGATCAGTAAACGTTACCTTACACGTTTTGACAGTCGTAACTTATTGTGACAACAGATCAGTAAACGTTCACGTTTTGACAGTCGTAACTTATTGTGACAACAGATCAGTAAACGTTACCTTACATGTTTTGACAGTCGTAACTTATTGTGACAACAGATCAGTAAACGTTACCTTACACGTTTTGACAGTCGTAACTTATTGTGACAACAGATCAGTAAACGTTACCTTACATGTTTTGACAGTCGTAACTTATTGTGACAACAGATCAGTAAACGTTACCTTACACGTTTTGACAGTCGTAACTTATTGTGACAACAGATCAGTAAACGTTACCTTACATGTTTTGACAGTCGTAACTTATTGTGACAACAGATCAAACTGTATACGAGAGTATTAAGCTAAGTAAATGCAACAAAGCAAAGTTGGAGGTTATGCGCAATTATAAATAGGTTAACCTCACCACATTATGTATGGTTAACCTCACCACATTATATGGTTAACCTCACCACATTATGTATGGTTAACCTCACCACATTATGTATATGTACCAAGGCAGGCTATCTGGACCATATGTTGTTCTTGTAACAACATTTGTCTATACGTTTGAAATATTTATTCTTTTCGCTAATTTGCAGAGATGAAATGAGAAAAGAAGAAAACTAAATCCTTTCATGGTATTTCTGAGATTTAATATGTATACCGGCAATGGTTTATATTGCTCTTTGTACGAGTTTCTCGTAGGCTATTTGTAATTATCTTTATATTGTATTAATATGTCGGTGTTAGAAGATATCACTCTCTTGTGCCGTAGTCAATCGTCATCCTGGAATGACATTTCTTCTGAAACTGAAGACTAATATTGTAAAGAAACGGAAATTGTGTTAGAACATCTAGTGCCAATATCAGGAAATCATAAATTATTTACTATGCATTATGGCAAATAGAAAATTAATTTGGATCTCTTTTTGCTATCGATTATACATAAACTATCCTACATATCGCTGAATTTTTAAATAGAAAATTGTTCCTTTTATTTGTTTTATTCAATATCTAAATTTATAAGGTTGTGGGGCATTCAGTTGACGATTCATTAATATTGCCGGATTAAATGTTTGCACCATTAAATGCATACTTTGAATAAAATTGCAATTTTAGAGGGAATAAAAGAAAAAACTTGCATGATATATACATTTGATGAAATACTGCCAATTAAAACATAACATTTTTTGTTGAAATAATAGAAACATAAATAAAATGATAAAATAATTTGTAATTATCGATTTTGCTAAAATATTTAAACAATTTCTCGTGTGGCGCTATGCAACGTCAGGCAAAGTTGTAAAGTTTTATTTTCCACTTGCTACTGCTTAAAGTTTGTCGCATTTGTGTGATTAATCGCCAACCAGCTATCAAATAATTGTACTCATGAGAATAAAATAAGCTTTCAGCAATATCGATATCTACACCGAAGAACAGTCAGGTCGAAAGCCTTGCAGATCATCATCCGCTAGATTGCAATAAAATACTTGGATATGATTGCGACAAAAATACATCTGTACCACATATTAGTACTGTAGAACATTGTATTTCTTATTTCTTACAAGTACTCTTATATGACAATTCTTTCGTCAAGCTAAATAGTCTCCCTTTAATGAACCATCACACAATTTAAACGCAAGGCAGTGTTCGATTGATAATTGGCACTACGTTTGCAGAAATTTGAGAAGTTAATATGCTTAACACATGCAGGTCTCATGACAGGAACCCCTCACCCCAAAAATCTTTTTAGGCTTTTCATAATGTTTTTTTTCTTAATTTAAATCAGTCACAAATCAGTGGCAAACACAAAATATTTTTGAAACCCAACAAAATAAAATTTGTGTTTATAAACGAATAACCTATAATAGTTCATAGGTTATCCTGGTTATGATGAACTGGTCATCCATATAATGCGCATATTTAATCTCCATTCTTTGGTTCATCTAAAATTCCTCGTGTTGTCTTTTATAAAATATTGTACATAACATATTTGTATAGAATAATTAAGAAAATTGAACGTAAGTAAATATTAATTGGAAGTACTGTCATTTGAGGTTTGACGTCCATAAAACATTCCTGGTTCAATATACCTATTAGAAACGTGGAAGTCAGAGTTATGACAATTGTCCTCACAAATTTTAGCGTCAAGCTAATCTTCAATACCTTTTTATACCTGAAAAAGAGAGGCGAAAGATACCAAAGGGCATTCAAACTAACAAGTCGAAAATAAACTGACAACGTCACGGCAAAAAGAAAGGGAAAGATACCAAAGGACATTCAAACTAATAAGTCCAAAATAAACTGACAACGTCATGGCAAAAAGAGAGGCGAAAGATACCAAAGGATATTCAAACTAACAAGTCAAAAATAAACTGACAACGTCATGGCAAAAAGAGAGAAGAACGAGACCAAAGGGCATTCAAACTAACAAGTCGAAAACAAACTGACAACGTCATGGCAAAAAAAGAGAAGAAAGAGACCAAAGGACATTCAATCTAACAAGTCGAAAATAAACTGACAACGTCATGACAAAAAAAGAGAGGCGAAAGATACCAAAGGACATTCAAACTAACAAGTCGAAAATAAACTGACAACGTCATGGCAAAAAAAGAGAGGCGAAAGATACCAAAGGACATTCAAACTAACAAGTCGAAAATAAACTGACAACGTCATGGCAAAAAAAGAGAGGCGAAAGATACCAAAGGACATTCAAACTAACAAAAGCTTCGCGCAAACGTAATGATGTTTGAGGGCAAATTTAAAGGCAATGCGCGCAAATGTAATGCACCGTCACACACGCGTGTCTGGTCTTCGCAAATGTGATTTTTAAAACGATTAAAGATAACAGATATTTTTAAATGGAAAGGACCGTAATGTTATTTCTTTTTGCTGAAATTACGTCAAAGTATTATATTTCAGTTATTGTACAGCATGAACATATGCTGACTATCAGTACTGTCGAATGGCTTACTGAAGGTCAATGGGGATCTAAAGATGCATATTATGTCATTATAACGATTTTTTCAAAAAGAAAAATCTAATAGTTTCATTAATGTTTTTAGATTACTTAAGATTGAAATATATAAAGATACATTTTGCATGTTTGATGATATTGATTCACTTATCAGTGTGCCTTAATCTTCGTTTATATCGGTAATGCTTGTGACATTTGTGTAGGTTTTTTATGGTTTCTTTAAACTTTATGGGAAAGGAAATTTACTGTCACGCTATAGCTCTAATGCAACATTGCAAAGGAAAACAAACAATAAAAACGTTACATTCTGTTCAAGTTTCAATAAACTGAACAGAATTGGTGAAATACTCAATGATGTAAAGTGTCGCCATTCAAATACCATTCTTACATTAAGAGGTAAATAACGAGAGAGCATAAGTTTAAATTACTGAACCATTACAATTCTCTTTAACAACTGTATCATGAAGATGTCAATCTCCTGATAGTTTTATGTGGATACTGTTTTAGTATGAATAAGGTTAACTCGAAGGTATTGAAGATATATAATATCATTTGATCAACGGTATGACATTCTGAAAATGCATATTATACAATTATAGCCTTTTGATTAGGTCAATACATGTTTGAATCGACCCATTGAAAGGATGTTGACTGAGGACGCAGTTTATATCTATCTTTTTATTTGTATATAATCGTTTTTTGTTTAGATAAATATTTATTTTACTTGTTTGCTTAAATCTTTTCCATATATTTTTTTAAAGCTGTTAAAAGTTATCTTGCACCATGATACAATTCAATGCAATTCAAAGTTTTATTTAAAGTTGATATTCAATAAACTGCATAACACAAGCTCTAGTGAGCTTTTAAAATCGACTGAATAACAAAAATATATACATATACAAAAGTCATGAAAACAACTAAATTTCAAAAATACAGTGCATAGTAAGATAACACATATGACATATAAAAGTTAAAAGCATAGTTTCAATCATATTTCTAGAAATATGCATGCAATATAATGTATATATTAAAACATAGCATAAGTAAGAATGTCAATTAAATCATGAAGATAACTTGGACTTTTATGAATCCTTTTAAATGTTTTGTTACAATTGTTTTTATTCTTCTTATTTTAATGAAGGCAATTTTGACTTTTCTAGCCGTTTTCGTATGAACTATCATAATCTTCATAGTTGAATCAAAGAAATCTTTCTTGATATTTTTTCCATCTTAAAAGCTTTTTTTTTTTGCTACAGTAGTGCCAAATTACTGGACAAAATTTAAATTTTGAAAGAATGAATGAATAGTATGCTGTTAACCTGCCTAGCCTGTTTAAATATTTACCCCACTCGTTATAGAATATTTAATTGTCTTGATGGCATTAAATCTATCGAAAACCAGTTTATTAGATTTAAACTATCAGTTTCTAACTTTTAACAAACTTATCTATATCATAATCACTATGTGATACAGTGTCATCATCAGCATAATTATAAATGGTGCTATTTTGTAAAAATGAAATATGTCATTTATGAAGACATTGAAAAGAACTTGACCAAGAATTGACCCTTGTGGTAAACCTTTTAACATCCGATCCCAATCACTATAAGAATTTCCAATTTTAACACGTTTCTTTCGGTTTTATATATAACTTTATATAAATATTTTATAGAATTTTTGACAGATCATATGCTTCGAATTTTAGTAAAAGTAAATCGTGCGGTAAACAATCAAAAGCTGTAATTAGATAGATCCATCAGAATTGCAACAATAAATTTGTTGTCTTCGGAAAATGTCTGTACCAAGTCAGAATTACTGACTGATGCCTGTACCAAGTCAGAATTACTGACTGATGCCTGTAACAAGTCAGAATTACTGACTGTTTTCCATTCGTTCCGTTGGTTGATAACGTCGAACATTTCATTTTGTCAGTTTTTATGGACTTACCCTTTTGAATTTGCCTTGTCTAGAGTTTGGTACAAGATTATAATTTTTGGTACGGGTATTTTGATGAATTATTATAGGTTAAATGTGAAAAAGTAATGTGACTCTTGCGATCGCAGGATACAAATGTGAAACGGAACAAATACTATACCCCTCTTAATGGTCGTTGCCTTAGTATTTCACAGATTATTTTCATGGTCTGTTTTTCAAACTGGTAATATCTTCAGTTAATGCTTGATAACCCCCTTCCCCAACCCTAAACAGGTTTGATTTAACTACTAGTAGTTAGATATCGGATAAATGTCCACGAGACAACAGTAAACCAAAAAATAGATGATCATCAACATCAATGCAAATAAAGTTTGATACAAGCATTAAATGAAAAAAAGTAGAAAACAAACAAGCTACACTCAAAGGAAAGACGGAAAACTTAGGTGTTTTGAAAAATTAAACCGTCTCTGTCTCTGACTCAGTTGTATATAATAGTCCGAATGTGACTGCTGAGCAGATGCACTCGGGTGCTCCTCACTCCTAAATCCGCCCTTGAGCTCTAATTATAGATCAACTAATTATAGAGATTGTTCTGTTCATTTACATACACATTTTTTAACACCTAAATATATATCAAGAAGAAAATAAATCTACAATCTTGCACTGTATATATTTTGGATTTAATAATATGATTAAACAGTAAACATGCTTAGAAGATTGATGGTTATTGGTCGCTTAACGTCCAGTGGCAAATATTTCATGAATAATCAGGACGAAAACGCAATTATACGCTGAAAGAACGGTTCCATAGGTGAGCTTAACTCGGGTGTATGGATACATCACAAGGCAACTATGGGTATTTACCAGGGCGAGGCGGGGAATCACTGCAAGTAATTAAACGAGCCCTGCCATAATATGTTTTGGAGGTCATTTTTTTTCATTTTTTATTTTTGTGGTCGCAAATTTTTGAATTTAGGAAGAATTTCTATTATATTTTATCTCAATTTTTGTGTGAGGGGGGAAGCCAATTTATTTGCATTGGTATTTTCTTAGGTTAAATAATGCAAAGTTGTAATTTCTTTTTGGGGAGGGGGTTGAGCACATTTATTTTTATTTTTAGAGGTATTTTTTTTCTTCTGACAACCCTGTATTTAGGAAATTTGGTAGAGTTATCTCCTTCCCCCCTGGTGGTATTATTATATTTTTACCTTTCGTACGTCCCGAAAAACCTATATCTCACGAAAAATCAAGTTGAACACGTCTCGCTGCATGCATGCAGTGAAATGGTCCTTAATAGGCAAACATTTAGGTGAAACGCTTCGATTAAGATTACATAAATGTCAAAATAAAGGATCCCTAAAACGAGTCTTACGTATGATTCGTCAAGCATACGTACCTTTCGTCAATTTGTAAGAAAGCTCTAATAAAACAAACTTATCCTGCTCGAAAATAATAGTTAAATAAATAATTAAGTATAATCTACCTGTATTTACCTGAGTTTACCTGTAAAACAATGCGCACAAATGTTATCAAAAGCTTCGCGCAAACGTAATGATGTTTGAGCGCAAATTTAAAGGTAATGCGCGCAAATGTAATGCACCGTCACACACGCGTGTCTGGTCTTCGCAAATGTGATTTTTTAAAACAATTAAAGATAACAGGTATTTTTTAAATGGAAAGGACCGTAATGTTATTTCTTTTTTTGTTGAAATTACGTCAAAGTATTATATTTCAGTTATTGTACAGCATGAACATATGCTGACTATCAGTACTGTCGAATGGCTTACTGAAGGTCAATGGGGATCTAAAGATGCATATTATGTCATTATAACGATTTTTTCAAAAAGAAAAATCTAATAGTTTCATTAATGTTTTTAGATTACTTAAGATTGAAATATATAAAGATACATTTTGCATGTTTGATGATATTGATTCACTTATCAGTGTGCCTTAATCTTCGTTTATATCGGTAATGCTTGTGACATTTGTGTAGGTTTTTTATGGTTTCTTTAAACTTTATGGGAAAGGAAATTTACTGTCACGCTATAGCTCTAATGCAACATTGCAAAGGAAAACAAACAATAAAAAACGTTACATTCTGTTCAAGTTTTAATAAAACTGAACAGAATTGGTGAAATACTCAATGATGTAAAGTGTCGCCATTCAAATACCATTCTTACATTAAGAGGTAAATAACGAGAGAGCATAAGTTTAAATTACTGAACCATTACAATTCTCTTTAACAACTGTATCATGAAGATGTCAATCTCCTGATAGTTTTATGTGGATACTGTTTTAGTATGAATAAGGTTAACTCGAAGGTATTGAAGATATATAATATCATTTGATCAACGGTATGACATTCTGAAAATGCATATTATACAATTATAGCCTTTTGATTAGGTCAATACATGTTTGAATCGACCCATTGAAAGGATGTTGACTGAGGACGCAGTTTATATCTATCTTTTTATTTGTATATAATCGTTTTTTGTTTAGATAAATATTTATTTTACTTGTTTGCTTAAATCTTTTCCATATATTTTTTTAAACCGGTTAAAAGATATCTTGCACCATGATACAATTCAATGCAATTCAAAGTTTTATTTAAAGTTGATATTCAATAAACTGCATAAACACAAGCTCTAGTGAGCTTTTTAAATCGACTGAATAACAAAATATAGATACATATACAAAAGTCATGAAAACAACTAAATTTCAAAAATACAGTGCATAGTAAGATAACATATATGACATATAAAAGTTAAAAGCATAGTTTCAATCATATTTTTGGAAATATGCATGCAATATAATGTATATATTAAAACATAGCATAAGTAAGAATATCAATTAAATCATGAAGATAACTTGGACTTTTTTATGAATCCTTTTCAATATTTTTCTGCAATTGTTTTTGTTCTTCTTATTTTTAATGAAGGCAATTTTGACTTTTCTAGCCGTTTTTCGTATGAACTATCATAATCTTCATAGATGAATCAAAGAAATCTTTCTTGATATTTTTTTTCCATCTTAAAAGATTTTTTTTGCTACAGTAGTGCCAAATTACTGGACAAAATTTTAATTTTGAAAGAATGAATGAATAGTATGCTGTTAACCTGCCTAGCCTGTTTAAATATTTACCCCACTCGTTATAGAATATTTAATTGTCTTGATGGCATTACATCTATCGAAAACCAGTTTATTAGATTTAAACTATCAGTTTCTAACTTTTAACAAACGTATCTGTATCATAATCACTATGTGATACAGTGTCATCATCAGCATAATTATAAATGGTGCTATTTTGTAAAAAATGAAATATGTCATTTATGAAGACATTGAAAAAGAACTTGACCAAGGATTGACCCTTGTGGTAAACCTTTTAACATCCGATCCCATTCACTATAAGAACTTCCAATTTTAACACGTTTCTTTCGGTTTTATATATAACTTTGTAATAATTTTATAGAATTTTTTGACAGACCATATGCTTCGAATTTTAGTAAAAGTAAATCGTGCGGTAAACAATCAAAAGCTGTAATTAGATAGATCCATCAGAATTGCAACAATAAATTTGTTGTCTTCGGAAAATGTCTGTACCAAGTCAGAATTACTGACTGATGCCTGTAACAAGTCAGAATTACTGACTGTTTTCCATTCGTTCCGTTGGTTGATAACGTCGAACATTTCATTTTGTCAGTTTTTATGGACTTACCCTTTTTGAATTTGCCTTGTCTAGAGTTTGGTATTTTTGTTATACTTTTTTGGTACGGGTACGTTCAACAAGTATGTTTTGATAACGAAAATAGGTTGGCATTACATTTCCTTTTAATTCAATAAATAAAGTACTAGTATTCATAATGCGTGTACATTTAATAAAATTTTATGACGGATGCATACTAGAACATGATAAAAAAAATTAAGACAGGGCTGCTATGCATAAAACCACTTAAGTTAAAGAGAGGCGAAGGATACCAAAAGGACATTCAAACTCAAGATATCCAATCGTAGTACTAATTTATAGGACATGTAGAAAATCCGTCCGTCCGTTCAAAACAAATCTTAACGTATTATATGCATATTCATGGCTCTACAATCTGTCGATACTTGTATCTTGGCATTGCACAAGGTCATGTTTTTCTCTGGTTATTTATGACGTCTTTACACTAAATCCATTGGATGTTGGATGTGTATTGATCGATATTTTAGTCTTAGATGCATGATTTTTTTTATTAGTTGTTATTGGCTTTGAACTAGCTGTCAGTACTCTCAGATCTGTACTTAGTGTCTTTTTGTTGTGGGGATGTATAAGTACCCTGCCACGTACACTCTGTATTTTTATTACTTGTTTTTTGTGCTTTGTATCTTGTATGAGTTAAACCCTTTTCAACTGATTTTTATAGTTTCTTCTATGTTCTGTTACACTACTGTCCCAGCTTAGGGGGAGGGTTGGCTGCCCGCTAACATGTTTAACCCCGCCACATTATGTATGTGCCTGTCCCAAGTCAGGAGCCTGTAATTCAGTGGTTTTTGTTTGTTACTGTATATCAAATTTGTTTTTCGTTCATTATTTTGTACATTAATCAGGCCGTTAGTTTTCTCGTTTGAATTGTTTTACATTTGTCATTTCGGGGCCTTTTATAGCTGACTATGCGGTATGGGCTTTGCTCATTGTTGAAAGCCATACGGTGACCTATAGTTGTTAATTTCTGTGTCATTTGGTCTCTTGTGGAGAGTTGTCTCATTGGCAATCATACCACATCTTCTTATTTTTATATTGAGTAGTTTTATGCATATCAACCCAGGTCTCTTAACACGAAGTTGGAATTGCTGTCCCATTTGGTGAAAGTGTATCCATTTTACATCTAAACATAAATTGAACATAAGCAATGAAAAAGATTGTAAACAAGTTAAAAGAAAAAAAAATCATAACGTTGTGTTGAATTGTTTAAAATTAATGATGGGTTCGTTTGAAGATATTTTATTTGAGTGTTGTGACATGTTGTGTTTTACACACTTTTGTTGTTTTATTCTCGTATCGAAAACTCAATTTTTAGGTTTTGCTTTTAAAGCTTCATTCGACTAAATTAGGATACAAACGCTTTAATTAAATCGTGAAGAAAGCTGTGTACAGTATTCAGTCAAACCTGACATTTCTACAATCGACACTTCCTTAGAACCAGAACAACCCTCTCACGTCATTACATCCTTGTAAGCCTTCATTACGTGATAAAGAAACGTTTAAATTATTGTATTAGTTTTCTATATTGATTTCTTAATCAGTCTGCCAAGATCACTGTAACCTTACTTTATATCTCTGTTTCTGACTTGTGTGTTGGTTTTATGGTACCGGCAATAAACAGAAAGAGAAAACGTTTATCTGCCATGCTATGTTAAAGATAACTTATATTTTCTTTCACATTTTATAGTTTGAGTACTTTACGCTTATGTTCTGTCGCCTAACTTGTGGGTTTTCTTAATATGGGGATTCTAAAGAACTTTAAATCACTAAATAAATACTAGTAATTAATTTATAATCACATTATATTATATGTTTCTGTCTTTCATGTTGCCTGTTTAATTGTTACATTAAAACATCACGAAATCATGGTATTATCAGATTTGTGTAATAGATGTGGGGTATTCGTAAAGGAGACAGCAACCCAAGGACACATATAAGGCAAAGAAGTATTAGGTTTTATTCTTTCTTATTCCACAATCAGCAAAAAATAAACAATCTCGTTTTCAAATTTGTGTATTAAGCCGAATCCATTAAAGTCTTATTATCTTACGTGCTATTGTTCAGCTACTATTCCTTAAGGATTTGGACTATATACGTCTAGCTTAATGTAAACCGATAAATTGATGAAAATTAATCAATTCCTTTGTTTTAAGTAGCTTTATTTTTTCAAGGTTTAGCATTTGAAATTTTAAAGTACATTCCGTGAAATTCATACAAACTAGCGGCCATTTATTTAAGAATCGACGAATACAAATTTGACTTTATAATTAAAGAACATATATTATTACAGCGATATACATTTTGTTACTGCATGGTTAGGTTTTTTACCTTGAGTTTAATACTTATTATGGAAGAAATTCATCGCCAAATATCATTTCATTGTTGTTGAAATACTATACATGTAATGATAATACTATGTACACGTTGCTAATTCTGCTCGTTATCAACTTTATCAATCATCTTTTTCATGCTCCTTAACTGTCTGCGATAAATATTTGGCTTTTCCATTCTAATGGTCAATTTACTGAATTGTAGACGCATTATACATAAAGTATTTCTTTCCTATAATAATATAATTGACATATTAAGTAAGATCTGAAATGAGTCAATTAACGTTTTGAGTAACTAATTGCCCATAAAGCAAATTTACCATACTTCAAAGTTAAACCGATAAATAAGTCTCGTTTTACCATTTTTAACATATTCATAAATCAAACTGAGTTAGAACAAAAAAGAAAAATTAACGCTGCAGGAGATATTTAAGATTTAAATACCAAATTAAACAATTTTAGATGCATTTGTAATCGATCTACCATTACAAAACAATTTTGCTTAAAGTTAAAAATTGAATTGGAGGAGGAATCATTGAAAAAATAATCTTCTATTATTTTTTTTAGGTAAAGCCATGACTATATTTTCTAGTTATTCTTCCCTGATTCTACGGCTTAGAAAAATTTGTTTATAGATAAATATACCAAGAGTCTAAATTACAGGTAGAGATGATATAAACAATATCGTCGACCTATTATAGTGTTATCTCATCTCCACAATTTTAGTATATTGTATAGTGGTAAAGGAGTCTATATGGGTGCAGTTCCAGCTAGTTGTAACCATGTTACATATCTGTGTTAAAAATAGCCGTTTTCAGATATTTTTTAACATTTGGTTTCAATTGCGTAACGAAAAAAAAACCAGATCAAGTTTTTGTTCTTGAAGAAATAGCGGACCCATAAAAATACAGCTGTTAAAAAATGTCAGTTTTCATCTGCATTTTTTATTGTTTCTAGAAGGATAAAAATAGCTAGTTTTAGATAACGATCAATATTTGGCAAACATTTTCACTAAGACTGAAAATAAAAAATTCAACGATGTTGTAAAAAGTCCAATGGAAAATATTTTGTCAACATTCATTTCGAGAAAAAATCCAATAGGTTCTGGAACATATATGCTGGTCAACTCTGTTGAATGGAGAATAAAACTGCCACTGGAAAAAGTTAAATTTAGAATGGGAAAGAAACTATGCTTTGCAACAAGCCACTTTTTTCAATTTCCTCAATAGTAATCTCCCAAGGCATTGGATTAAACGTCCCCATTCTGATCAGAGGTGGCTGCGTATTTATACAGTACAGAAAGCCGTACGTAACCCCTCTCTCAAATGTGTTACTGTATGAAATACGATATATCTTCCGAAGAGCTATTTTCCAAACTGGATTTCTGACAAAACAGTTTTTGCCGATATAAGAAAGCTGGGTGAAAATATAGAAAACCAATAGGTTTCACTTCAATATTTTCCAATGTCCATTTTAGACTATTTCAATTAGATTGTGTGTGACCTTTCATAGTTATTTCAATAATTCCGTACCTATTTCTGTGTGCTATTTTTATTTTATTGTAAGTCGCGTTTAGGGACGACTTAAATAATTTTAAAGCATAAACACTAATATGGGGTCTACACAGCACCTAAGGTAGACTTTTTTTCAAGGATTTCCAACCTTGTTTCAGCAACAATTACATAATTTATATACTAAAATTTGCATGTTAAGTATGGATAATAATAGTATAATACAGCTTCGTATTATTTATACTCCATGGTTGATTGATTGATCGATTGATTGATCGATCGATTGATTTATTGTTGCTAGCTTAGCGGTCCAGTCAATCTATAAGAAATAAACTTTTGCGGGAGTCAAATGTGAACTTTTGAATAAGTCGATAATGTCAGGTATCGTCAAGTGTCAAATATCCCTTTCTTGCTACCTGTATCTTCATATGGACTTGAAATTGCCGTAATTTGCCATGTTTTTATGGACAAGCAATTACTATTGAAACTATATACGCTTATCGCCAATGGCATATATCGTGAACAGGTGAAAAAAAAAACCAAAGAACATGTAAAGATTAAAAACAAAAAGGAAAATAAAGGGTTTTCCCATGTTGCACGCTTTAAAACCATTGACCCTTTTTTCTTTAATGGCCTTTTTTTCAGAAACAGGTCAACTCTTGTCTTAAAGTATTGTAAGTGTATAAGCATAATGAGGATGTTAAATTTGATGTATGCCCCTTTTGTGCTTCTTCGTAGCATTTGTTTGTTTTGTGGTGATTAAGATGATAACACAATGTTGACTGCTGTAACCCTATTTTGACATTTTTGCCGATTGTGTCTGTTTGTTTTGTTCACGCATCGTTGTCAATATAATGGAATTTGATACGACTGTCATACAAGTGAGAGGTTTGGCTAGCCATAAAACCAGGTTCAATCCACCATTTTCTACATAAGAAAATGCCTGTACCAAGTCAGGAATATGACAGTTGTTATCCATTCGTTTGATGTGTTTGAACTTTGATTTTGCCATTTGATTGAGGACTTTCCTTTTGAATTTTCCTCGAGTTCAGTATTTTGTGATTTTACTTTTTTTTCATATAAAATGAAAACCTCATTCGTCTTGAAAAGTCTTTTCAAACAAAGAAATCGATACAGCTAGAAGACACAACACCATATAATTTGTAAAACTTGGATAGAATTAGATTGCATCTTAATCGACAACAAATAATTTTCTGATTTTATTTCTCTAGTATTACTGATTCAATAAACACGATTTTCTTCCACTTGTTTGACATCACTAAAGCTATGTTACATTTGTTCCGAATACAATTGCTAAATTCATGTTTTTAAGGACTAAACTTCTGTATTTAAGTTATCAAATAAACACTTTGAAGTAATTTGGTCAGTATTTCTGTTGAAAGCCAAGCCTTGTCACTGATGTGTTACGTAGAAATCTTTGGAGGTGTGACACTAGAATGTACTGTTACAGAGACGGTAAAAGCATTAATTAAGATAACTTGTTTTAGGAAATTCAATTTCCAGGAAGAAAGGAAATGTTTTATTGAATTTTCATTGATAATTAACTGTTTGTGGAAGTCTGAAAAGTAGTCATAATGATGATAAATGTTGCAAGCCGTCAATTGTAGCTATAACTTACAAAAGAATATAATTGCCCCGTTTTGTGCTAAAATAAAATATCCATCATTTTTTTTTTTTTTTGCCGTTTTCTCTGATACCCTGCCACCAGGATCTATCATAATCAACATAATCATTTTTGTCATTAATTTAATGAAGAATGGGTGTAAAAATATCGATAAATATTTAATAGGGATCTAAAAAGAAATTGTTCGGCCTTCAAATAATTAACTAGACCACAGTAGAATAAGTCTCGCGAGAAATTTAATTAACCGTTAGTTATTGGAAACTTTATGTAACTGAGTTAACGTGTCTATTTTGTAGCGACGTAATTATAGAATATTTGTCATATATGTTACACGTAAATTATTTACGGTAAGAAAAATAATCTTGCTTTTATCTACCTAATTGACGATACAGAGTCAATACCAAATGCCAAAGTAGCACCACATTATCTCACATGACGATGCATAGACTTACCTTCTTTGAATAAAGCCGGGATTGTATTTTGTAATCAAGTTAATGTAGTTTTGATAGAATAAAAGGCTATACACTGAGATAATGGACTTCATTTATTAAAATTACACTCAGTAATGAAGGTTCTTTTTTCCGTAATGTTACCTATTCTTCATTCGTGACATTGGAATGGACACTAATGGTCAGCAATACTTTTAACCACTTTGTTGCCGTAAAGGATTTCGGACAACCATTCATCACATCTTCCTTCGATGCAGCTCTGCAGAAACACAATTTTGTTGTTTTGGTTATTAGCTTTTGTTAGGAGGGGTGTTTGTGTGTGTGGGATTTTTTTATCTTGATTTGTTTTTGTTGAGGAGGGAGTGTTGGTATAATTTGACTCATGTTTTACTAAATTTTGGTGAATTGCGTTCCTGATGACGTCCAATCTTCAACGCAATACATATTTATATACATAATATGTGATCTATAATTTGTCCTTTTCAGTAAGTTTATATTTTAAACAATACTTTCAGTTGAATGTTGTTCTTCATTACTGATGACGTCTATTCTTCAACGCAATACATATTTATATACAGAATATGTGATCTATAATTTGTCCTTTTCAGTAAGTTTATATTTTAAACAATACTTTCAGTTGAATGTAGTTCTTCATTACTGATGACGTCTATTCTTCAACGCAATACATATTTATATACAGAATATGTGATCTATAATTTGTCCTTTTCAGTAAGTTTATATATTTTAAACAATACTTTCAGTTGAATGTTGTTCTTCATTACTGATGACGTCTATTCTTCAACGCAATACATATTTATATACAGAATATGTGATCTATAATTTGTCCTTTTCAGTAAGTTTATATTTAAACAATACTTTCAGTTGAATGTTGTTCTTCATTACTGATGACGTCTATTCTTCAACGCAAAACATATTTATATACAGAATATGTGATCTATAATTTGTCCTTTTCAGTAAGTTTATATTTTAAACAATACTTTCAGTTGAATGTTGTTCTTCATTACTGATGACGTCTATTCTTCAACGCAAAACATATTTATATACAGAATATATGAGCTATAATTTGTCGTTTTCAGTAAGTTTATTTTTTAAGCAAAACTTTCAGTTGAATGTAGTTCCTCATTACTAGTAGTACAGTGGATTTGTCTCATTTATCAGAGATTATTGCAAGAATCCATGTAGTAAGCAATGTTACAACTAGTATAGTTACCATATAAGAGGAATGTTGTCAAACTATTAAAATCAGTACTAAAATGTATGGTATATCTCTGACGTTCTGACCAAATAATCAATGTGTTTCCTTCTTCGCATTTCTTTCGTCCTGATTTTTATTTTTTTTTCATTGTTATTTTTTCTTTATCATATTTCCCTTCGTAATTCTATGGACCTGACCTGGGAGAACGTCTTTTTGTGTCATTCGATAGCCCTGGCCTGTTATAATGTCTTCTTCTTCGTCATTCTATAGTCCTGACCGCCATAATGTCTTTTCCTTCGTCATTCTATAGTCCTGACTGTTATAATGTCTTCTCCTTCGTCATTCTATAGTCCTGACTGTTATAATGTCTTCTTCTTCGTCATTCTATATTCTGGCCTGTTATAATGTCTTCTCCTTTGTCATTCTATAGTAATGGCCTGTTATGATGTCTTCTTCTTCGTCATTCTATAGTCATAACCGTTATAATGTCTTTTCGCCGTCATTCTATAGTCCTGGCTGTTATAATGTCTTCTTCTTCGTTATTCTGTAGTCCTTGCTGTTATAATGTCTTCTCCTTCGTTATTATACAGTCATGGCCTGTTATAATGTCTTCTTCTTCGTCATTCTATAGTCCTGACCGTTATAATGTCTTTTTCTTTGTCATTCTATAGTCCTAATTGTTATAATGTCTTCTCCTTCGTCATTCTATATTCCTGACCGTTATAATGTCTTTTCTTCGTCATTCTATAGTCCTGGCCTGTTATAATGTCTTCTTCGTCATCATTCTATAGTCCTGGCTGTTATAATGTCTTCTCCATAGTCATTCTATAGTCCTGTCTTGTTATAATGTCTTCTTCTTCGTCATTCTAAAGTCCTTACTGTCACTATGTCTTCTTTTCGCCATTCTATAGTCCTGTACACATCAACAGGAAGACTATCGAAGTTTGAAGATATCAAGGTATAAACAAACCGAATAAACGAGAAATTAATAAAAGTGTGAGGCTTACATGAAATTACCAAAAATATATAAGGTTACGGTGCGGGATTTTCTCGCTATGTTGAAGACCCATTGGTGGCCTTGGGCTGTTTTCTGCTCTTTGGTCGGGTTGTTGTCTCTGTGACACATTCCCCATTTCCATTCTCAATTTTACCAACGACATGGATAAATAAATGCTTTTGTATGATGATAGTTATATTCCCGTGTTACATCAAATTCTTGACCATACGTCAATATTGTCGATTATATCATATTTGATCCTGATTGCAAATTTTCCACAGTAGTGATATAAACTTTAATAAACCATTTTTTGTCATCGTTAACACTCTTTTTATTGAAGAGTAATGGTTCCCTTTATTTAATTGTTACCAAAGGAATAAATCTCAACTGTTTAATCGTTCAAATCTTGTTCTGCATAATTAGCATCCGCAAGGACGATTGATTATCTACATACAAATAACAGAAATATAAAAATCTCACTGTCGTAGTCAAGGAAAACCGAATGTTTGTACAAATATTTATTTCTGAAATCATTTCATTTGAAAGTTTCAATCATTTCAAATTCGGAATAATGTTAATGGTTTTTTGTTGACAAGACTGATGACAAATCTCATTGGAGGTGAATCAACTGCTTGTAGTTCAGATCCGTATTACAATCTAACTGTATAAAACAACATACTGCAGGGGTTAAAGGTTGTAAAATATTTAAACCCTTTTTGAATATCATATTGTAACATATCCTTTCATGACACCGATTTCTGTACTGATGGTTTTTTAATAACATTACTTCTGGAAAATTCATACATCTTAGATATTAAATTTATTTTCAATTTAATTTTTGATATTTTTTTTCATGATTGATTGATTTTTGTTTGCTTAAAGTTCAGTGGAAGTATTGTTTGCCTATTCGCGACAAAATCAACTCAACTATAACTCTAATACCGGTAGACTCTGCAAAGTGGGTTGACCACAGTGAAGGGTGGGACATTTGCACTGCCACTAGAAAATGAGGGTATGTTGGATAGAAACAGAAATTTTGCCTTGCAACAGTAAATCTATGGACCCATCAAAGAGTTATTGCAAGGGTTCTGTAACATGCAGAGAGCATGACACTCTCCCTATGCGAAACATCGCCTTTACCATTCCACGTATGACCGGACGTGATTGTGTAATTATGCATTCCGCTCAGCCAAACATTGGGTTTACTGACGGGGAATAGTCCAGGTGACCATAGCCAACCTTTAGATCCTTGTACGGTAGGAAAATAGATTTCAATCACGATTTCAAGAAGCTTCCAAGAAGCTTAAAATTTAATACTAGTATTAAAATGAATGGCTGTTCCACTTAATTAACTGGCAGTAATGATCCATATCTACGAGTCTATTCTAAAGTTTTGTAATGAAAATGATGTCCTTGGGATTTCATGAAATGGAATACTAATGACGGACACAGAACCAATTAAATATGACAATAGAAGAAACAAACGGTGCATAACGTGTAGATGGACCAATTTAACAATAAATAAATAAAGATGACTTCGAAGGTTCATAAACTTCAAACAAATATCGCTACAAACTATCAAAAAGGCTATTTATCGTTATAAAACAGATAATTAATGAAAACTCTGTTATTTATTTATTGCATTTAAAATAACGTATTGAGCAATGTCGAGTATAGTGTTTTAAAAATGCTATAATGTGCATACCTTCGTGATTAAAATGTCAGAAATTTAAACTAGATGGCGGTCTGAATAATTAATTAACAAATTGTCGACAATTGGTCCGACATAAGTGAATGCTTGTCTAATTAGCAATAATACACATACCACATTCCCATAATTTTATATGATTGATGAATTTGATAAATGCTGTAGTTTTATTATTTATTTTTAAACATACAAGTTCACTATTAAAAGGAATAATCGCTTCAAATCAATAATCATGGGAAATGCAAATTTAGAAAACATGGTCCCATAAACTTGAGATTTATTTTATAACACAGGCCGCTATCATCCATGAATTTGATTTGTGTAAATCTGGCATTAAAACGAGATCTCTATTACATCGATTGATTGTTGTTTGCTTAACGTCCAGTGGCAAATATTTCATGCACGTTCAGGACGATGATCTCTTTTAGAAGCAAGCAGACAACGTTCAAAAGTTTTAACCCTACGATTCATCGGTTTTAGCGTTTTATGTAGCGGTACTAGTATCAGCACTATATTTCCAAAATAGTATATTTATCAACAAAAACTACAGGAACCGTATACCACCATAAATGCTATCTTAGGTGAATGTTAAACAAATGCTCAAATGATCAAATATGCATGCCATGCTCATTGCTAAACCCCACATTATGGATTGTTTCCATTTAAGTCCATAAATGTAGGAGTTATTTGTTCAATTTGGATTAAGTGATTATTTATCCTACTGGCAAACTATAGTATTTGAAATTTCATAATTCATGATTTGTTTTCTGTCATTTTTAATATTACCCTTGAGTATGATTCAGTATTCTTTGAAACAAACCCAAAGGGTTAACTGGGGCTCATCAGTCAAGCAGTAAATTCCGTGCTGAGGGAAGCGTTCAACTAGCTGTGAGGGATATATAAATACCTATAGTGACGCCCGACTATAGAGACATACTGATAAGTCAAAAATAACGGTAAAAGCACATTTGATCTGCGTCTATATACACTGCTGCTTATATTTTGTTTGATTCCTGACGTTTTAAAATGCAAATGAAAGTTTATTAACTGGTAGGAAATTAATATAGTAAACCTCTCATTCCGAGAAATGTTCCACGGAAAACCGAACTTGATAGAACATAAATATTACAGAAAATGGGAACTCCTCGAGTCTTACTTTCAGAATTAGAAATTCAACCATACAGTCGGTATGTCATCAGATAATCAGATAATCCATTTCAAAGTTATTTTCAAACATGATGTAAAATGAATGTATACTCTTAATTGTTGAATTATCTTGAACGTACTTGTTACCATTTCAGAGTTATGGCTTTTTACAACAATGTGCAGCCTTGTCAAATACATGCAAAAAACAAACAGGTATGTACAGAACAAATTAGTATTCTTTTTATATTTTGTATGAAAAGTAGCAGAATGTGGCAAATGAGTACATTCTGCAAGGCAAGTTTCTTTTTACAACAGTAAATACAAAGTAAGGATTATTATCGCTTTTTATAGATATAAGAAGATGTGGTCTGAGTGCCAATGAGACAACTCTCCATCCAAGTCAAAATTTATAAAAGTAAACCATTATAGGACAAAGTACGGTCTTCAACATGGAGCCTTGGTATAGGTCAACATGTCATGTTGGGTCAATCGTGTTTATACGTCGAATACAGCCACATTGTTCTCTTTTTATTCCTTATTTACACTTAATTTTTCATATTAATAAGTTATATTAAAAAAGTATTAAAGTGAAGTAATTTATGATCCTTAAAGTACTTTAGAAGTCACCAAAGTAAATCACAAATTTAGTTTTTCTTCAAAAGCGACTGCAGTGGTATTAACTAACCTAATCTCCATTAAAGGAAAACAAATTGACTTTATTCTCAGGAGTAATACAGCGAATAAACAGTCTAGATTCCGCATATTTAGCTAAAATTAATTGACTTTTTATCTTGAAGCAACCTATAATCAACAAGATAATTACTATGCAAGATCAAAAAGAACTGTAGATCAGACAGGACCTCCAGGCCAACCAGGTCCACCGGGACCAATAGGGCGACAAGGTCAGTGAACACTTTTGAAATGTTATTTTTACTCAATTGTATGCAAGTAATTTTCATGAATGTTGCTATAGATATTAAGCTGAGTTGCGTTATAAGCATGCAGTGACAAATTACAAATGAGTTTTCATTACCAAGTTATGTTCTTTTTTCAACAATTTCATGAAACATTGTTTTCTGTATCATTTTCTATTAAACCACTCATTTGAATTTGTGCTGAGATTTGGTTTTCTGAGTTTACGGTTTTGTTTTTGTTTTTTTTTTTGTTCTGTGTTTTGTTTTTATTTTACTAAAATCAAACATGCACAAGATCATGTTTTTCTCTGACTGTTAATGACGTCTTTATACTAAATCCATTGGATATTGGATGTGTTCTGACTGATAATTTAGTCAAAGATACATGATTTTTTTATTAGTTGTTTTTGAACTAGCTGTCAGTAACAGCGAGTACTGTAAGATCTGTAATTGGTGTGGTTTTTTTTTATGGTAAGGGATGTATAAATTCCCTGCAACGTGTGTGTGTTTTTTTTTTTTTTTTTTTTGATGTTTTTTTCTGCTTTTTTCGATCTAGTGAGTTAAGCCCTTTTCAACTGATTTTTTATAGTTTGTTCTTATGTTGTACTGTGACACCACTGTCCCAGGTTATGGGGTGCCACCAAACATGTTTAACCCCGCCACATTCTATATGTGCCTGAACCAAGTCAGGAGCCTGTGATTGAGTGGTTGTCGTTTACTGCTGTTTCTCATATTTATTTTTCGTTTATTGTTTTGAAAGTTTGTTCTTGTGTTATGCCGTTACACCACTTCCCAGGTTTGGAGCTTTCAATCATGTCTGTATGTGCCTGTCCAATATCAGGAGCCTGCATTTCAGTGTTTGTATTTGGTTCATGACTGTCATATTTGTTTTTCCTTAATTGTTTTTATAAACATTAGGCCGTTAGTTTTCTCAATTGAATTGTTTCATATTTTTCATGTCGGGGACTTTTATAGCCGACTATATGGTATGGGTTTTCTCATTATTGGAGGCCATACGGTTGTCTATGATGGATAATTTTTTCATTGGCACTCATACCACATCTTCTAATTTTTATATACGTAACATGATATAGCATTTGACAAGATTACATTAAAGCACCGTGTTATTGAAATTGCTTGGAGAAAGAATGAAAAGTCTTTATATTCGGCTACTGGAATACAAAACTCAAAAGTATTATAAGCCAGCGAAATATTTCATTGAGTATTTGTACAACAGATTGGAACGAGAGTTCAAACATTTCGTATTAAATGCAGAAATGCAATAACTGCCAAATCAACATGATTTTGAGATCTTTTCAATAATATTTTGACATGTGCCACCGCCTTATCTAAAGATATTTGCTACAAGATGTTTTACTTACAACGATGTAAGTATATCTTTGGGGTAAAGATGTGATTAACTGTAAAAAAAGTTAATATAAAAATAAGGAGATGTTGTATGATTGCAAATGATCATGACCCTCCCATTCCCTATATAGGTGCCTGATCCCAAATGATCATGACCCTTCCATTCCCTATATAGGTGCCTGATCCCAAATGATCATGACCCTCCCATTCCCTATATAGGTGCCTGATCCCAAACTTGTTATATGTTACTGCAAAAAAAAAAATATTAACTGCATTTGGTCGGTTTTTTTTAAGTCGATATAATACATAGATATTAGGTTAAAACGTTGAAATATTCTCTGGTTGCTGATTGGTCCATAAAGGGAGATGTACTGCAATTTGAAAAATCAGATATACATAAAAAGAATTTTCGTTTTTTGAGGAAAGTGGTTTCTCAGTAGTATCGTTAGATAGATGGTACCCAAGATATGATACATTACTTAAAAAAAATCTTCGGTCAGCTTGGAAACAAACCAAGCTTGGCATGCACTTTTCAAAGGTCATAGTTATGAATGTTACAAAAATTGAAGAATGTCTTATCAGTTATTCAGACTCCATGAAACCTTTAGTTTTTGTTACATATTTCACTGAAGCATAATTGAATCACTGCAGATCTAATATACAGTATTTAGATAGTCACTTTACATTTAACTAACTTATGACCTGGTATAAAATTCAATGGCTACCTTATGATCACTCTATCATTGTTGATGTATACTGTTTATTGTTTTGCATATTTTTCTATCATTCTTTTGACATCAATACCACTGCTATTGGGTCTGTTAATGAGACAACAACCCAACAAAAATAACCCAAGTTTTCCAGCCTAATGATTCTGTTTGACAAATGTTTTGACAAAACTTAGATGTAAAGTAGAATTTGAATGCAGGCAACTAACGTGCACACACTATGGATCTAGTGTGATATAACTGCTTGTCTACCCTATCAACGTATTATAATCTATCCTTCATTTTCGTGTCTTTGTACATTATAATAGACTTTTGACGCACCAATCTTCGAAAAATGCATAATTAATTTAACGGGCAATTAAAAGATTTGGCCGACGTCGAAAGAATGATAGGTTCAAAACCTATATTCACTGATAATTTCTTTGCCAGCTTACAATTAAAACGTGTTATGCCTATATGTTTACAGGTGTAAAAGGATCAAAAGGTGACACAGGACCAAGAGGACACCAAGGATTACTCGGGTTTCCTGGACTTAAAGGAGTCAGAGGCGAGTCTATTTTGACACAATTATAAATTCTGGTTTGATTTATATATTCTTTCTTTTTTTTTTTTTTTTTTTTGTTAAACAGTTGTTGTCCTACAAAGTTTCAGGAATATACGAACCAGATATGATCCTATTCAACGTTGTTCTGTTGCCAACCGCTTGTATTTGTTTCTCTAGTTAAGTAACACCAAGACAACGAGAAAGCAATCCAACAATACAAAAAATCATAAAGAGATTAACATTAGGTCTTCAACATATATAGACAAACGTTTATACAATACTAGTATGTCGATCTCTATAAATCAACTCAAAAGTAAAGCTGAAGACAGTTTCTTCGAAAAGTCCACACGAATTTGTTTTTAATTAATTTAATCAGTTATGAGATATTTTATTACCTACACTATAAAAAATCAGTTAGGGATATTTTATTACCTGCACTATAATGACTGTATCGAGTTTGTGGAATAATGAGTTTATACGTGTGCAGTGTTGCCTCAGCCTACAGCAGTAAATTCATTGATAAATGACGTGATAACACCTTGTTATTGTCTTAAATGATCAAACGATAACTATACCAAGAAAATATATCACATCCTTTCTTTGTTTTTCGCCAATATACATAACAAATAGACACGCTAATAAGACATTTATTTGTCTTCTAAGTCATATGATATTCGTGCTTAAAGATAACAACGAAGAATTTTTTAATTCATCTACATGTATGCACAGGCGCTGATAAAACTGAATAAAGGTTGCACGAGAACCTTTGACATTAAAACATTCCACTGTTCATATATTTCCCAATTCATACTAACCGTTGTTTATAAGACATAGTTTGCTTTTAAGATGATTTAGTTTGACAATAAACATGCACATTCTAAGTAGGCTTTATATTGTAGGTTTCAAAGGTGATCATGGTGAGAAAGGGGAGATAGGACCAGTCGGGCCAGGTGGTCTGAGAGGAGCCAGTGGACCACCAGGTATGTAAATAAATTGATTTCTTAAATTATTCAATACATATACTGTAAAATTTTACCCGACTAGAATACATATTTTTTTCTAATAAAGAGGAACACACGAGGCTACAAAGATTTAGAATATACGTTAAGTATTCCAAACAGCGTATTCTTTTTTAGCTGAACCTTACATACTTTACCAAAACTGCAGTGATTAATTTGCGATATACCAAAACATTTGATAAAATAATACTGTGCCTTGGTATAAAACGTTGTTAATAAACTCCAAGTTTTTATATCCTAACGGACAATATTTATTTTAACAAAAGGCGCCCCTGGACCAGCAGGAATCGAAGGTCCTCCTGGAAAAAGAGGACGAAAAGGAATTAATGGATTACCTGGGCCACAAGGGCCACCAGGTTTAAGGGGAACACAAGGTTATACAGGTCCCAAAGGTGAAAAGGGAGAAACTGGTGGACATGGTTACTCTGGTGGAAACTGTACCTGTAAGTCAAACACCTGTAATACTATTAGATATCGAAACTGGTTCTGATGAGCTACAACTCGTCTGGAATTAAAAACTGACATTTAGCTATGTGATATGCAATTTGTTTGTTACAATAAGTAATTCCTATATATAGTTAGAATCAATTTTTTCTTCAATACTTGGAAGAATGGCATAATCCGGGACCCGTATTTGACTCCTTTTAGCTCACCTGGCCCCAAGGGCCAAGTGAATTTTTCTCATCACTTGGCGTCCGTCGTCGTCGTCCAATAACTTTTACAAAAATCTTCTCCTCTGAAACTACTGGATCAAATTTAACCAAACTTTGCCACAATCATCATTGTGGTATCTAGTTTGAAAAATTTGTCCGATGATCCCGCTTGCCAACCAAGATGGCCGACATGGCTAAAATGGAACATAGGGGTAAATGGAAGTTTTGTCTATTATTTTGAAAACTGTTTTAAATAGAAAAAAATTGACTGAAGCAAAAATGTTCAGAATAATGAGCTCTACCAATTGTTTATATATGTCAAAACTGTCAGACGACTTTTTATAGGAGTTACTGCCCTTAAATGACAAATTTTACCTTTTTCTTTTTTCATTTTTGCCTATTATCTTGAAAACAATAATAGATAGAGAGAAACTTTATGCAGCAAACCTGATCAGCAAGACAAGTTCTACAAATAAGTCTGCATCGTTGAAATCGTCAGTCGACTCCTTATTAGAGTTATTGCCCTTGATGACAATTTTTACCAATTTTTGAATTTTGACCTTATATCTTCAAATTTATAATAGATAGATAGAAACTTAAATAAGCAAAAATGATCAGGAAGACAAGATCTACAATTCAGACACTATGGCGGAAATCGTCCGACGACTCCTTATTGGAGTTATTGCTCTTTAATGACGATTTTTACCATTTTCTTTTTGCGTTTTGCCTTATATGATAAAAATCATAATAGATAAATAGACACTTTAAATCACAAAAATGATCAGCAAGGCAAGATCTACTAACAAGTCAAATTTTGCCGATAAAGTCAGTAGACTGTCACTCTATAGGAGTGATTGCTCTTAAATGAGGATTTTTTTACTCTCTTTTGTGTTTTGAGCAAAAACTAAAGAAGATAGAGAGAAACTAAACAGACTAAATGATCAGCAATTCAAGATCAACAAAACAGAGATTTTTGTCATGCATTATATTCTCGTCTACAATGTTGGAGAGTGTCCTTTGTTGAATATGCACATAGACCAAGGTGAGCGACACCGGCTCTTTAGAGCCTCTAGTTTACTGTTTTGTGCATGCGGAACTAACTTCGTGAATCAAGATATGACAAAAAAGTATCCAAAGAAAAAAATTGCAACAAAAACGTACAAAGCATATATTAAACAACAACGTACCTAAAACGATAAATTAATGAAATTGAGTTCCTGACAAACAAAATTAAGAAATTAAGCTTAAATTTACGAAAACAGTTTTCTTACCTCTTCTTACATTGGTAACTACTACATATACTTAATTAATTGATAGTGCTAATCTTGAAAATAAATATGATTATACAATTTATGCTCGCGATTTATTGGATACCTTCATAGAGTTACTCGATGTAACCAGATGACTCAGGGTAATGTGTCACAGGGTACTGTAATCACTTAGTTTTATCAATTTGTAAAAGTGGATCCTGTTAAAGTATTTGACCGGAAGGATACATATACACGGACATATAAAGTATTTGACCGGAAGGGATACATATACACGCACATATTTATACCTTTTTTATCATGCTTCTATACTTGATCCTATTTTTCTAACTGTAAGCGATTTGGGTGTCCATGGTAAGGCAGTACACAGATTGTATAAGTAGCATGCAACAAAATATTTGTGCAGTTCGTTTGCTAACATTATAGCACAATAAGGCAGTTTAAAAGTATGAGTAAATTGAATTAAAATTAAAATGTTTATTCTGATGTAAGTAGATGTAGTTATAAATACGGTTAAAATGACATTTGTGCAAGTAAAGAATACAAACAAAAGTTTCCTAATAAGTTAACATTTAAATTAAGTTTTTATAAAGCTTTCCACGGTATCTGATTACGTATCATAGCAGATGTTTTTATCATCAGTTCGTCTGATTAATTTATGTTACTTGATTTAATTTGTTATTGATTAAAACCACATCTTTTTACATTATAGTGAGCTTTTAAAGTAAATAATTTCTCGGTAATTTTATTTTCTTAAATCACCAAGGAATTCAATTTAAAAAAGCCATATTCCAGGACTGAAACCAAATGGTTTTTTTTTACAGAAAGCTCATATAAAAGAAATGTTTACATATTTCCAACGTACATGTATGCCTTTCATAGAAATGCCAAATCTTATAATTAACAGTAACGTAGTATGATACTATTTATAAACAGTGTAAGGAAAATAAAGAAAAACAGTTTTAAAAAAATAGCATTTTGTTCAGTTACTTTTAATTAGATTATGATTCCAGTAATTCATTTTGCATGAAAATTTTCAAAAAGTTGTCACATACAAGTTTTTCATCATTTGAGTTACTGGAGTTGCTGATAAAACGCCAATGAGACCGAAACCCAGCAACACACATAACAAAAAAATAGTTAAAGGGCAACCCACAATCTGCAATAATGTATTAACAATTTAATTCTATTTTATTTTGAAAAGAAAAAAAAAATCGCTGTCGTTGATCGGATTTGATTAAAATGAAAAAAAAAATCAGCTGAATTGATCATTTTACTTTAGGTGGTAGAGGGGAGAAGGGAGAAAAAGGAAAACGAGGACAATTAGGATATACAGGATTTAAAGGCGATAAAGGTATATAGTTATAATTTTGAAATATTTTATACTGTCAAGATAAAAGGATAGGTCCATTTTGTTGTCTTGGAAATGTTTAACTGAATCATTAGAACAGCTTGGTATTAAACACGTAATTATAATAGTATAAATTCAGTGCAATATCACATTTCGATTTCCTTGCTTTGTATAATAAATGATGTTGGAAAAATTGGCAGATGCAATTTTTGTGATTTCATCAGGTTACAAAAGTTATACTAAAGCATTGAAAACTATCATTGTATACAGAATTAATCAAATAAATGTGTAGATCTATTAGATAGACAACAAAAACTGCACGCGAAAACAAGATCTCAATACACCACGCAAACAGCAAACAAATTGCTGATATATTTCATTACAAATATCCTCTGCTACTATATACCTTGTCCAGTCAAACCTGAGTGACTTTTGTTTCAGGTGATGCTGGATTAAAAGGGGAACCAGGTGAGTTTTAGTTTTACAAACACAAAAAGGTCGAAAAATCACGTGGCACTTTATACAAGGTTACTTTTGAATAGAAATTTCACAACCACAAACTGAATATGATTTTACTTAAAGTGATGAATTGTTGTACATGTATAATGAAAACTGAATCCAAAATGTTTCTTGTTCACTATAATATGTTTTGTCACAACAACTGTTATTAATCCGTATAATTTATGGTATCTACTGTCAATGTTTCAACATGTTACCCTAACCCTAACACTAACCCTATCTGCTCGTAATACTTAAGCATGATACAGTATATGCTAAAAATGTGTTAGCATATTTAAAAATAACTGCTAGCAATGTAATAAGCAATGTTTAAGAATGTTAGGTTTCTTCTAGTAATGTTCTAAAATGTTACAGTATCTGCTGTCAATGTTTGAATATGTTTTAGTGGATACTGTCAGTGTTTCAAACTGATACAGATTCTGTTCCAGAATTTATTTAAATGAGTTACACTTTGCAATAATAAGTATGAACTTAAGAAACAACATATATATATTTATCCTGCAATCGACCTTTCTGTTATACTAATACAGGTGTGCATATAACACGAAGCGATAAACGTCTCCTGGTATCCTGCTTCTGTTGCGAGCGAACGGTTATGTCAAATTACTGTTTACATCACAGTTCAATTTGGGGTCCTCATTGCTGTCCGCGTTTAAGGCGTGTCGATTTCATTCAAAAACAAATTCAACGATTGGGATGGAAAAAATATGTACAAAATTAATTGCAGGATAAAGACAATAACTGTTTAGTGTCTTTAAATATCAGCTGTATTTGTACTCGGCTCGAAACTTGAGTAACAGCTCGCTGAAGCTCGCATTACACCTGTTTCCTAGCCTCGTACAAATACAGCTGATATTTAAAGACAATAAACAGTTATTGTCTATCAAAATGAATTTTAAAATACGACTTTCATAAATACTATTTTTACATTTAATACAAGATTTCTGAAACAATCCTATCTATGTGCTGTTAGGTTACACAAAACTCGGAAAGCCAAATACACATCCGATATTTCAATATGACAACTAAAGACGGCCATATAACGGTATCTGTTGGCAATGCTTTAACACGTTACTGTATCTGTTGCAGAATCTATAATTAATTATAGGATCAAGTCTATAATTTTGTGCTAACTCGTTTTTAACAGGAAATGGATACATGGGATATACTGGTACAAATGGTCTTATGGGACCGAGAGGTTTTAAAGGTGATAAGGGAGACAAAGGCGACTCAGTAGGTCAGTACATAAAATATTCAGATTTTTGTGAAACGTTTTGAACATTCTTTGAGTTCTCAACAGTTTAAGTGACCTTCTTAGACATGATGTGAAGATAGTTGGTACTACTTTGTTTCATTAAAAAGAATGGCGAACGTAGATACAAGTATCTTGTCTTGGGGAGGGATAAATCCTACTTTGTAAAGAATCACTCTGATTCAAACAAAAAATTCTCTGAACTTGACATTATCAAGATGCCTGATTTCTTGATTGACAACATATTTGTTACGTTTGGAGGACGTGTTTTTCAACAGACTGTCGGAATTCCAATGGGAACCAATTGTGCCCTTAGAAAAATAAGAAGTTAGCAATATCCTTTAACTTTACGTTCCGCTATATAGATGATGTTCTCTCACTAAATGATACAAAATTTGATGACTATGTTGAACGAATCTATCCCATCGAACTAGAGATAAAGGATACTACAGATACAGTTAAGTGTGCCTCATATCTTGACTTACATCTAGAAATTGACAATGAGGGTCGGTTGAAAACAAAACTTTACGACAAAAGAGATGATTTCAGCTTCCCAATTGTGAACTTTCCATTTCTATGTAGGAACATTCCAGCAGCGCCTGCATACGGAGTATATATCTCCCAATTGATACGATATTCCCGGGCTTGTATTTCCTATCATGATTTCCTTGATAGACGATTGCTGCTCACAAGGAAGCTATAAAACCAAGAGTTCCAAATGGTGAAGTTGAAATCATCCCTTCGTTAATTTTACGGACGCCATCACGAGTTGGTTGACCGTTATGGAATAACCGTTTCACAGATGATATCGGATATGTTCCTTATGTCGTAACTACAATACCCTTCCCTTTTCACGAATGTGACCTACCGAATTAGACTATTTACCGGATTTGTAATAACATAAGCAATACGACGGGTGCCACATGTGGAGCAGGATCTGCTTACCCTTCCGGAGCACCTGAGATCGCCCCCAGTTTTTGGTGGGGTTCGTGTTGCTTAGTCTTTAGTTTTCTATGTTGTGTCATCTGTACTATTATTTGTCTGTTTGTCTTTTTATTTTTGGCCATGGCGTTGTCAGTTTGTTTTCGATCTATGAGTTTGACTGTTCCTCTGGTATCTTTCGTCCCTCTTTTCAAGCTTAGAAGTGAATTTCATCAATATGTTTTTGATGCTCCGACTACTGTAAATGAACGGACATGGTAACCTACATTTGTTTTTTAGCGGTGTTAACTTTTCTCTTATATATATTGATTTCTTTAGTTCTATAGTAGATCGCTACTTTAGAGGAGCATGCTGGTTGTTTATACAGACAAACAGCCCATATTCATTGTGAAGTCAATTTTCAGTTTCAGAGCTTACACTCATTCTATCAATGAAATATAGATAATCAAAATATATGATATCTGAGGAACTGACTCAATTACAAAAATATAATGTTGACCTATGCATTATGAAAATGAGGTCAAGATCAGAAGAACCCTGTCCGATGGAAATTTACACAACATGATCATCATATTCACCGAATTATTGATGGTACAATTAATGTGCTATTTGACCAAATATTTTCAAAGTTATACGCAGTATCTGATTTAATTGACATTTGCCAATAAAGAACTGTACTTTATTATCTGAGATTTTTTCAGATGATTTGAACTCCTCACTCTTACGGTTCAGCTGCTGATGGGGATTTGTGAAATGGGTAGATCTCCAAGTCATCATTTGTTAATTAATTTTATAATAGAGGAACTGATATAATATATCATTTAAAGAACAATCGGTGATTACATCAGAGAGATAAAACACATTATGTGTAAAAGGTAATAAATTACATTCCTTATTATTTCAGTTATTTCCTCCGAAGATAATGGAAGTTTAGTAAGAAATAGGAAATTTCTCCCAGAGGCAAACACTGGCGGTAAGCAACTGAATTATAGCTTTTCTTTGTTGAATCGTTTCTTTTTCATGAAGGCTGTTAAAATATATGATAGCAAGGAAAGTACACTTGTACTTCAAACTGCTGTGTTAATTATTCTATAATGAACAATATTGCTTAAGCCATAAGGTTTTATAAAACATCTCGAATTATTTATTTTTGTAGTAACACTTCTAAACTTTGTTATGAAAAATCGTGATATTGAGCATCTATTAATTTTTTTTATATAATATTTCAGATAGAAAAGTTCCATTATCGCAGTACAAAGGTAAGAAAATGGTAAAAAGGTAATTGAACGGTCCACCACCCCTGAAAAAAAACCAAACAAATCAACAACAGAAAAATGAATAAAAAAACTTTAAATAGCTTTTCTACAAAAACTATTAAGTATCAAATCTTTTTCGAACAAACACTATTATCATAAAATTAGTTGATGCATTGCCATAGGACATGTAATTTTATAGACATCTATATGATTTGTAAATTTTGTATTTTTTTTTTTTTAATTTATATGTTTGCTACTTTCTTACTCCTTGATTAAATACCGTCACGTTACTCCTTGATTAAATACCGTCACGTTACATATGTGATTAAATACCGTCACGTTACTCCTTGATTAAATACCGTCACGTTACATATGTGATTAAATACCGTCACGTTACATATGTGATTAAATACCGTCACGTTACATATGTGATTAAATACCATCACGTTACATATGTGATTAAATACCATCACGTTACATATGTGATTAAATACCGTCACGTTACATATGTGATTAAATACCGTCACGTTACATATGTGATTAAATACCATCACGTTACATATGTGATTAAATACCGTCACGTTACTCCTTGTGATTAAATACCGTCACGTTACATATGTGATTAAATACCGTCACGTTACATATGTGATTAAATACCGTCACGTTACATATGTGTATTTGGCTTTCCATCGTCATGAGTGTAGGTGACGGAATAATTATCAAGAATGCTCCTAACATGCAATACATTACTTCTCTGCAATTCTGAGACTTCTACTTTTTTGAGATGCATGTTTTTTTTTATATTTTGAGTACTGTTATTTAAATGCCACCCACAATTTGTATATACATTAAAGACTTTTTTTTAATAGATGCAACAAACAAAAGTAAAGGCAAAGGTTTAGCATCACATGATATTGGATCTATTTCCCTAATAGCTTTTGTACAAGTTTTACTGGTAAGTCAGTTATTCGTTTATTTTGTATGTCCTAAACCACATTAGTATATGGACTGTATTTACACGATCAAAATTGTATGTATATGCTGTAGTTATGTGGTCAAACTGTACTTGTATATTTCAACCGTATGGTTAAAAGACAGTCTATAGATCACGAGATTGTACACACTATAAGCGTGTTAAAATTTGATATTACTAGTAATATCCAATATATTTATGCAAATATGGGTATTTCATGATATAAATATAAAATTTGATAAAAACAAAACGAATGTAGGATAGCTGATTGTAGTCTACAATTGTCATTTAATTTATATATGTAAAATTACAAGAATGTAAGTAACAGACAAAACAAAAGACTAGGCAGTACGAATGTGGTCGGACCTTTCACGTATGTACATGTACAGCTATTGTCTAAACAATGCACATTTATGCTAGATTACGTCAAGTTCTGCGAAATGATCACACAGTTTGAGAATATTTTATTGATGTCATGCAATGGAAAAATTGAATATTTTTAAGTATAAGGAGATGTGGTATGATAGTTTTCGAATGTTATACATATTAATGGCTCAAATTTATTCATGGTGAAATGATTGCTTGATAGCTATTTGCTTCACGTCCAGTGGCAAATAGTTCATGCATATTCAGAACGAGAACAAAATAACAATTAATACAATAGGTAGGTCCTGCAGTATAGAATCGACCGGGAAATTTCGAATGCCACTGGATAATGAAGGTATATCGGATAGGGACAGAAATTTAACCTTGCAACAGGCCACATACGGACCCCTCGGAAGAGTTTTTGCCAGGGTTCTGAAAATGTATAGTGTGGCATTTCTATGCCCAAGTCAACCCTTGGGGTTCCTTGTTGAAATAAAACAGTGCTGTAACGTTTGGTCATTTCAACACTTCAGCTTAAGGTTAAATGGTAGGTTATGGGCCGTACGGTCATTTCACAAACAGCTTCCCTTCGGTCCATAAACTATCATATGACCCTCGGTGTTGTAAATTTTTGAATATTACCAAACATGTAGACGTCATTTCAAATTATATATATTTTAAACAGTTGTTTATTTCTTAACAGCATATATTTGATTTAAATATGTATGAAATCAATTTCAGTTATTCCTTGGATATAGATGACAGAGCCTGGATTGAATAGTATTATGGACAGAAAAGATAACATATTGAGATTTAAAGTATTGATCACATAAACATATCGGAAAAAAAATATTCGACACATTTTATATTGAAAAATAGAGCCGTATTGCTTAAACCAGAGGCATGAAATATCATCTCATGAATGAATAAAAAGGATTGTAATAACTTTACGTTAGAGACATATTGATACTTTTAGGATAATCTAACAGACACATTTTCTGATATATCAAATAGTTATGCCGTTGCCTGAATAATTAAACTGTCTGTTGCTGATGATATTGAAAACGTAGAAAAGAAATAATATAATAAAAAACTGCACACCCTTAAGACCATATCGGGACTAACCAAACAAGTTACATAAATAAACATTTTACAAGACCGAAGTATTCGGCCTTACAGTTAACGACTGTGTTTGAAAAGAGTGTGAAAGATTTGTGATATAAATGCATTTATTTTATTAATTGTATATAGAGATTATAGTTTGAGCTTTTTGTTTAATTTCATTTTTAGAAAATTGTTTGAATAAAGCCAATAAATTAAAATGAATCTTGTTTGTTAAATAACTTTCATTTTACTTGTAATCAAATGGAAAATAGGGCGAGAACAAATTAAAAGAAAAGTACATACATCAATTACGTATATGTTTTAAAAAAAGAGTAAGAAAGAGTCGAAAGATACCAAAAGGGATATTAAAACAGATAAGTCGAAAACGAACTGACAATGCCATGACAAAAAACGAACTGACAATGCCATGACAAAAAACGAACTAACAATGCCATGACAAAAAACGAACTAACAATGCCATGACAAAAAACGAACTGACAATGCCATGACAAAAAACGAACTGACAATGCCATGACAAAAAACGAACTAACAATGCCATGACAAAAAACGAACTGACAATGCCATGACAAAAAACGAACTAACAATGCCATGACAAAAAACGAACTGACAATGCCATGACAAAAAACGAACTGACAATGCCATGACAAAAAACAATCAAAAGACAAACAACAATACACAGAAAACTTAAGAATGAGCAACACGAACCTCACCATTAAACAGGGTGATCTTAGGTGCTCAGGAAGTATGAATGCTAAGGTAAAAGGGTAATTTAGGTAGGGGACGAAAATGTGCTTGCAATAAGTCGCCTACGAACCCCTAGAATGTTATTGCAAGATTTGAATTTCTTTTACGTGTAGAGCATGTCACTCCCCTTACATCGCATTTAACCATTTCAATCCGTCCGGATATATCTGCGTATTTATACATCTCGCACGATAAATGTCAACATTGGCAAATAAATCAAATGCGTTGTTCTCAAAGGAGATTTTCCGTTTTTCTTTCACCAGGAACTTTAAACGGTTAAAGTTTGGACGTATATAGTTGTGAAAAAAGCAAGAGAGCAATTTAATTATAGAAATAACATTCAAAGAAAAATGCCTAGAAGTAGAATGTAAAAATCTGCCGGACGAGTTGGAATCCTAGTTTTTTGTATGAATTCAAAAGTTTTTCACCTGGGAACTTACAAAACACTCATCTAAGAGTCCAGGCTTACAATTTTATACTCTAGACGCGCGTTTTGTCTACAAAAGACTCGTCAGTGGCCGTCGAATAAAAAAAATTGTCAATAGCCGAATAAAGTACGAAGTTGAAGAGCATTGAGGATAAAAAATCCGAAATGTTTTGCTAAATAAAGTTAAGGCAAATGATTTGACAGCGAAAGGTGTATATTTGATACATTATCAAAAGCTAGTTCAAAGTTTTTTTATAGCTCCTTCCCTTGAAAAAATGCCCATATTTTGTACCAATCGATTCAACTTCTGTGTTAAGTCGATTCATATCCAAGTAAGGAAGGCAGCTTTACTTTTAACAGATTTCAAAAAGAGTTGGTAAATAAGTGTGTACAGGTGAGAGTGGGCATTTTTCATTTTCTGGTCGATGAATTTATAAGTTTAGATCGACTGACCACCATCTGAAGAAGAGAAGTAGTTATATGTTGACTTTTGTATTTTATAGAAAAGCCTTTCAGCCCGTGTTCATCTGAATACAAATTATATGCTTTTCGATGTTTTTATTGGTTTGATCACAATTGATATTAAAAATCAGTTGATCAGTCTTAATCAGTGATAAGGCATCAATAGTGGATTAGGCGTTAAGCAAGCAACTAACACTCAATCAATCAATATAGCGTGTTGGAAGTCTCAATTCTAACTTTAAAACACTACAAGATTGACAACCCAACGGTACATGTTAATTCTCGAACATGACAGAAAGTAAATCTTTGAAATGAAAGCAGTTTTTGAATACCTATGATACACCAGGTCGATTAAAACGATTACAGAGACATTTAAAAGATATATCTCTAACTTACATAAAAGCATGCAAAAGCAACACGAACCGATACTCAGTCTAGTGGGGAAATAGGTGTTCTGAAAGAGAAAACAATAATTCTGCTCCACTAGTTGGATAGGTCAGTTAGCTCATGGAAAGTGCATATACAAGAATAACAAAAGGTACAACAAAGAGTAAAACTGCTTGTAATGGCATATACAATGATAAGTGTTATCCATTGATAATAATAAACGAGGAAAAGATAAGTAAATTGTTGCTACATCATATAATCGTGTACAGTCATCTGTAACACAGATATCCGTTTTACTCTGTCATCGATGGCATCCGTAAAACCTTGAATCAGATGACTTCAACCTAAACAATAAGATCTGTTGATAAAAGATGACCTGTTCTTGTTCATACTTTGGTGGTCGTGTGGGTTAAGTAGTTTATCTATTATCAAGAGAAACAAAGTAGTTTATCTACAGTTACAACTTTTCTGTCAACACTGAGGTTGCGAGTTCGAACCCCGCTAGTGGCAAGGTGCGTTCGACCCTTATCTTAATTGACTAGGATTGGAGTTTTTCTGTCGAACATTCGTGGTTATCTCCGAGTATTCCGGCTTCCTCCACTAATAAAAACTGGCCCCCATGAAATAGCCAAGAGTGCTGAAAGTGGCGTTAAACATAAAATATCAATCATACATACCGTCAGGTTATGTACTTCGAGTTTGCCTACTATAATTTGTGATACGATATTATTGATACCACGCGTGTTTGTTGTCTGTAATATCTATTAGTGCTTTTCTGCCATTACAAGCAGTTTTACTCTGTTGTACCTTTTATTATTCTTGTAATCAAGAAAAAAGTAGGGTACTCAATAACCCCGACATATATTAGTGTGTCTGTCCCAGTTAAAGTAGGGTACTCAATAACCCCGACATACGTTAGTGTGTTTGTCCCAATTAAAGTAGGGTACTCAATAACCCCGACATACGTTAGTGTGTCTGTCCCAATTAAATTAGGTCCTCAATAACCCCGACATACGTTAGTGTGTCTGTCCCAATTAAATTAGGGTCCTCAATAACCCCGACATACGTTAGTGTATCTGTCCCAATGTAAGTAGGGTACTCAATAACCCCGACAAACGTTAGTGTGTCTGTCCTAATGTAAGTAGGGTACTCAATAACCCCGACATACGTTAGTGTATCTGTCCCAATGTAAGTAGGGTACTCAATAACCCCGACAAACGTTAGTGTGTCTGTCCTAATGTAAGTAGGGTACTCAATAATCCCGACAAACGTTAGTGTGTCTGTCCTAATGTAAGTAGGGTACTCAATAACCCCGACAAACGTTAGTGTGTCTGTCCTAATGTAAGTAGGGTACTCAATAACCCCGACAAACGTTAGTGTGTCTGTCCTAATGTAAGTAGGGTACTCAATAACCCCGACAAACGTTAGTGTGTCTGTCCTAATGTAAGAACCTCATATGTATTGTATTTTGGGTTATGATGATGTTTATATTCTTTATTTAGTCTCTGTTAAATCTATTCAAAGTATTCCATCTGACATATTGTATAGATACGTGTACTTATATGTTTATTTTGTTTAATACAAAAATAAGGAGATGTGGTATGATTGCCAATGAGACAACTATCCACCAAAGTTCAAATGAAGTGGATGTAAGCAATTATAAGCAACCATACGGCCTTCAACAATGAGAAAGACCCCAACATGAAAAAATATGAAACAATTCAATTGAAAAAACTAACGACCTAATTTATACCAAAACAATTTACGAAAAACAAATATGACAGACATGAACCAACGACAACCACTGCACTACAGGCTCCTGACTTTGGACAGGCACATAAAGAATGTGGAGGGGTTAAACATGTTTGTGAGCGCTCAATCCTCCCCTAACCTGAGACAGTGGTGTAACAGTACAACATAATAACAAACTATAAAAATCAGTTAAAAAAGGCTTAACTCATCAGATGGATACAAATAGAAATACATCTAACAGAAACACAAAGTGGACGTGGACGGGTACTTATACATCCCAAAAAACAAAAAGACACTAAGTACAGATCTGATAGTACTCGCAGTTACTGACAGCTAGCTCAAAGCCAATAACAACTAATGAAAATAATCATGTATCTAAGACTGTATAGTATATTGACCTGTAGACAACTTATCTGGTTTTACGGTGTTGTTGGGTTGCTTTCTATTGGACACACCCAACATATCATTTGACTTTTACCTGTATTTATTTATTGAACTATACAGGTATACTATTATATGATAAAACTTTGGTTTCGTAATGTAGGCCTCACTGGAAATCTCCAATCAGTAAAACATTTTCCAAAGATCACCTTAGTAGACTGTAAATCGGAGTTGCTTGTTGCCAGTAATCAATAATTACCATAAATGAAGACATTTCCACTTCAATATATCAGATAAATTCACACTGATACGTAAAATTAATCGTAAACTTATCGAATATCAGGAAACCTTTGGATAACAAAAATCTATTTTCTTAACCTAGGAGCTATTGTTCATCAATCAAACTTGAACCTACTTTAAGTAAAAACATTTGAAAAATTCACTTGATGTGACTTCATTTGACTCCTTATAGCGAGTCATTTATTGATTGAATAAAAACTAAAGACATTGGAAAAGGCAATATATTACCAAAATAAGCCTAGACTGTAATAGTTCAACTTTTACATCAGTTGTAATCAAACCAATAAAGGTATTAAAATACACATCAATTGTAATCAAAAGAACATAGGCTTTAAGGAAATGCTGATGAAAAGAAGATGAGATTCCACAAATCTCAACTTAAGTGAAAAATGTAACACGATTGAACAAATCAAAGTGTCTGTTTAAAATTCAGAAAAAGACGGTGACGATTGTTTCCATCTATACTCATTCGTTTTGTATTCGATCTGTTATTAGAGCGGCAATTTTGTATGCATTTAGTATATAAATTCAAGAACTGCATTATTTGTTGTTTCTTTTGTCATAGTCTGGTAACATAACAACTACCTGTAGTAGACGGCATACGTAAAATATATAATGAAGTCATCATTTCAAGAGAAAAAACTGAATTCATTTACGAACTGTAAGCATTTGATTCGAATGCAGTTCACTCAATATACATCACAAAGTCAGCAAAGAATTGTACGGAGGGACAACATAATTTAAATGTATTTCACTGTAATTTGAAAATCACATAATTATTATGTTTTTTTTCTTAATCAATACAAGTATAAGCATTTCAAGCTTTTGTTTTTGTTTTTGTTTTGTTTTTTTCATTTTCATTAAAACTAAATTGATATCACGTCGCCATGTCAGGGGCAGAATACTATATGATAATAAGCAGATGTGGTATGATTGCCAACGAGATGACTATCCATAGATCAAAATAACAAAGATGTGGACAATTTACATATCACCGTACGCCCTTCAACAATGAGCAAAACACATACCGTATAGTTAGCTATAAAAATCCCCGTTATGGCAAAATGTGAAACAAATCAAAAGAACATTTATCGAATGACAGACAGCAACCAACACCAATCACTGACAGACAGCAACCAACATCAATCACTGACAGACAGCCACCAACACCAATCACTGACAGACAGCAACCAACACCAATCACTGAATTACAGGTTTCTGGCTTGGGATATGCATATAAAAAATTATTGCAGGGTTTCACATGTCTTGTGAGTGCTCTTCCCTTCCGAAACCTGTGACAGTGGTATAATAGTACAACATAAGTTTACAAACTAAGAAACAGAAAGAAAGGGCTTGGCCCATTAGATCGGTACGTAGCACAAAAAAAAAAAAAAAAAAAAAAAAAAAAACAACAAAAAGACAAAAGAAACAAAGCAACGATCAAAGAGTAGTTATTGAATGCTACTAACATTACAAGTTTATTATGTTGTTTCGGACTTTGTCTGCGGCAACAACAACATATTTGTCACACAGGTAAGACAGGCGTCCAACTACTTTTTTTTAGTAGAAGATCGATGTCGCACGAGTATTCATAGGCCAGTGAAATTTTCTTTTAATTCGTATTGTTTTAATAACATCACAACTTAACCCACTCAGAAAGAGTATCTTGTGTTTCATTTTCACGTATTGCTCTTTAGCCAGGACCAAACCTGAAAGACTTTAAACTAAGTAGTTGCTGCTCCTCACGCACAGGAACAAAGACCAAGAAATAACGTGTCGGATAAGGGTGGCATGTCCTCTTGTAGATTGGTACCTTGTGAGAAAGGAAGTTAAAATATCTGTCTGGGATGTCTCATCTAGCTCAAGCAGGGTGCATTCATACTATGATTGTCATGGATATGCATGTTGTTCTTGCCGCCCTGACATTGTTCAAACAATCGATCTTGTTTTGTTGTGCAATTTGAAAATTTTCCTACGCAAAAAATACACATTGCAAAGAATATGATAGCATTCAATTATTAGTATGACAAATCTACAGATATACTGCAAAAAGACATGTATATGGAATTGTATCGCCCTACTTCATTAAAATCCATACCTCATGCGAATTGTGAGACTCGGTGCAATGGTTTGCGTAACTAATAAATCATAATTACTCTTTACCGATCATCTGTCATGTCATATACAGAAAAGGCTGATTATTATGAAAAAATACATTCAGCCAATATTCTTATTTTCTTTTTACATCGGAAATAAACTGGCAACTTTATTGCAGTAGTTAAAGTTTGTAAGAAGGAAGCTATTCCCTGAAATTGTAAAATGTATATAGTTGACTGATGTTATATATTTTTATCATTCAGTAGAGAAACTGTGAAAATTGTCCCTACATAAAACTGGAGATATGTTCGAACGTGATTTGAATATAAATATGACAATCAAAAATGAAATCTGCGACAATATCGGAAATAATTGGCTTCGTTTTTCAATTAACATGTTCATTTCAATGGTCCTTTTCCTGTTTTCTCGAATTGCCTCCGTATGCCACTCTAGTTCTCTGTATGCAACTTTGCGAAAATGGCAGGTGCGAGATATAGCTTAGCAGCCACTGTTGATAAAAGGGCCAGAAACACGTATCGAGCGCACGGTATCATTGTATGATTGTTTTGTTTAATATTTTACCAAGCCCCTGTTATCCAACAATATCTATAAAATTTACTAAAAGTTTACTAAAAATGCAGTTAATTGTGTTTATCGTGTTTCTTTGAGTCTTGTTTGTAAACTGTAATCGTGATAACGTAACTACTGGTATCATTGGATGTCAATAAATGAACGAAACAGACCTCAGTTAGCACAGCATAACTAATTACGCCACACAATAAAAATTTCTAGCTATAAATATTGTTACACTTGACATCCATCGGAATATGGCAAGTATATCATTTTCATTAATCACTTTTTTCAATTTAAAAAGAATAGTAAGCAAAATACTGTTATATATAGTGTAGCAGTTTATACCTACCGAGGCTTTGAATCAGAAACAAAAGATTTTTTAATTGCTAAGATGACGGTTACTACCGACGATTTTACAAGTAAAACAAAAACAAAAATACCTCTAGATGACTTTTTTTGTGTTTGTGGGTTGCCATCTCATTGACGTATAATTCTCATCTTGTTAATTCTTTTCCATCATTTTTCATTTTAATTAATAGTTTCTTATCGGCTTGATATATTTCCAATTTATGGTTAATGAAGAGAATATTAGTAACATTATATCATATTTCATTCTTCCTTTGACAATTCATTAAGATTACATAATATCGTCCAATGACACTCTGACTTCTAGTGTATGACAAGAATAAGAATGTGGTGTTTTAAGAGGAAAATCTTGACAAGTTCATACAGCGTTCTTGATATCTTGTCAATTTGTCAATATGACAAATAATATTGGATGTCAAAAGATGACAAGATCCTTTTTATCCCAGTGAGATTTTATGCAATCTATCATTTACCCAACATAATTACTGTCGTTTTGAATAAAGCGCAGAGAGCTCCTACAAGTTATAAAGGTTTAATGCACGTGAAAGGCAACCTATGATGACGTTTTCTGTTTTATTTTCTGTAAATATAATCGGATGATCTATGCCATGTTGCTATTATCGCTTTTCATTCATATTTATTCATTTTATTATTCTCTGATCAATACAAGGAATACAAAAAAAAAAAACAAATAGACAATAGTACTGTTTACAAACATGTTCCTTCTATAACAAATTAAATACAATGTTGCATTGATCAGTTATCTAAATTGCATTGAGATTCGTCAAAGTCAAACTTTGAGATGATATAAATTTTTGCTTCATCTGAACTGTATATACTGTTTTTGTAACACGAGGGAAAATCTTGCCTCCTAAATTCAGTGACAAGAGTGTTGACAAGAGTGTTGAAATAGACAAAAGTATTCCTTTTCGAATTTAGGATGGAACTGCTCAGGAAACAAGATAATATCTATTCGAGTTGTAAAATTCTTTCGTTAGTAATAAAATATGCAGCACTTTATTTGCAATAGGTGTATTCTAACTGCTGGTCATAAATTCCATTTGGATATTATCCCTTAACTTTTGTGAAAATTTTCATATTTCACAAATTTATGTCTACTTTGTTTTCTAATGCCACATTATTTTTTTAGTTGAACATGAACCCTTTTTAGTGTATATTCTTAATTATTTTGACTTATCTGATGGGGCTCTTATCAATACGGTGTTACACTAACAGAAGTTTATATTTGCTGACAATTTAACCTTATGAAAAATTACGAAAAAATATATAAACAAATAAAAAATGGAAAAGAAAAAATGGATCCTTGCCACCAAACGACTATTGATTTTCATTGTTATGTGCGCCTTCTGTTAGTGTCTGATAAATGATCTTTAGCCTAACTGTTCTAATATTATTCTATGTGATATCTTTTAAAAATTTCTGTGCAATACTAAAAAGCGTTATAAAACGAAACATTAAACCTCAATAAGGAGACGAATACCAGCTAAGGAACAGGAGGTCACCAAAAGGATAGCGTTGACCTTAGGGAGAAATTGGCTATTTTTAGGTCACTTTTTGGTAATATAGCTCTTCACGTGTTTACGTCTTATACATCCGAGGCTTTCAAATGTTTGTGAGTTTGAGCTTTCTTGATGAAGGTAAATCCAGAAAAGAGCTTCGGACGTAAAGTGTTGTTTTATTTCATGATAGCAACTGGAAGATGACTTTTAAAATAAGTTCGGGTCAAACTTAGCAACGTCGGTTGAACATTATGTCATAGGTGATAAGTCCGGATCAACATTATGTCATATGTGATAAGTCCGGATCAACATTATGTCATAGGTGATAAGTCCGGATCAACATTATGTCTTAGGTGATAAGTCCGGATCAACATTATATCTTAGGTGATAAATAGATATAGGAAGATGTGGTATGAGTGCCAATGAGACAACTCTCCATCCAAGTAACAATTTATAAAAGTAAACCATTAAAGGTCAAGGTACGGCCTTCAACAGGGAGCATCTAACAGCAAGCTAAAAAGGGCTCCAAAAATTACTAGTGTTAAACCATTCAAACGGGAAAACCAACGGTCTAATCTATATAAAAACGAAAAACGAGAAACACGTATGAACTACATAAACAGACGACGACTACTGTACATCAGATTCCTGACTTAGGACAGGTGCAAACATTTGCAGCAGGATTAAACGTTTTAATGGTACCAAACCTTCTAACTTTTCTGAAACAATAGTAAGTCCGGATCAACATTATGTTTTAGGTGATAAGTCGGGATCAACATTATGTCAAAGGTGATAAGTCCGGATCAACATTATGTCATAGGTGATAGGAAAGTCCGGATCAACGTTATGTTATAGGTGATAAGTCCGGATTAACATTATGTCTTAGGTGATAAGTCTGGATCAACATTTTGTCATAGATGATAAGTCCGGATCAACATTATGTCATAGGTGATAAGTCCGGATCAATATTATTTCATAGGTGATAAGTCCGGATCAACATTATGTCTTAGGTGATAAGTCCGGTTCAACATTATGTCATAGGTGATAAATCCGGATCAACATTATGTCATAGGTGATAAGTCCAGATCAACATTATGTCTTAGGTGATAAGTCCGGATCAAATTTATGTCTTAGGTGAGAAGTCCGGATCAACATTATGTCATTGGTGATAAGTCCGGATCAACATTATGTCATAGATGATAAGTAAGTCCGGATCAACGTTATGTCATAGGTGAAAAGTCCGGATCAACATTATGTCATTGGTGATAAGTCCGGATCAACATTATGTCATAGGTGATAAGTAAGTCCGGATCAACGTTATGTCTTAGGTGATAAGTCCGGATCAATATTATGTCATAGGTGATAAGTCCGGATCAACATTATGTCATAGGTGATAAGTCCGGATCAACATTATGTCATAGGTGATAAGTCCGGATCAACATTATGTTTTAGGTGATAAGTCCGAATCAACGTTATGTCATAGGTGATAAGTCCGGATCAACGTTATGTCATAGGTGATAAGTCCGGATCAATATTATGTCATAGGTGATACGTAAGTCCGGATCAACGTTGTCATAGGTAATAAGTAAGTCCGGATCAACATTATGTCATAGGTGATAAGTAAGTCCGGATCAACATCATGTCATAGGTGATAAGTAAGTCCGGATCAACATTATGTCATAGGTGATAAGTCCGGATCAACGTTATGTTATAGATGATAAGTCCGGATCAACGTTATGTCAGGTGATAAGTAAGTCCGGATTAACGTTATGTCATAGGTGATAAGTCAGGATCAACACTATGTCATAGGTGATAAGTCCAGATCAACTATGTCATAGGTGATAAGTCCAGATCAACATATTTACCGTTACAAGGCCGTGATAGGCAATTTCATGAAGAAATGAGTAAAGAAATACAGAAAGAGGTTAGACCGATAATGATATTTTTGGACGTAATGGAATACCGATATATGTATTACAAATGACCAAGAATATATTCAATTTGTAGTAGCAATAATATTGTTATCCTTTCCTCGTTGATGACATTACCGAATGAAACTCATCAGAATTTTACTTTTTTGTGAGCATCATGACGAATGTGACCACTATCTAGTAACCCTTTTTGAAACTTCAGTTCACATCCGGTCGATTATGAAGCTCAATCTTTAGTTTTCAGTGTAATTGACAGTTGTTTGTTAGTCTTTCTGAGATTTTTGATGTCCTCTTGGTATCTTACTTTTTGTCATAAAATGGTATATAGAATAGTGTTAGGACTGAAAATTTGACAATATTTTACTTTAGTGATTTTATTTATCTCTATAAGATAAGAGTTAATTAATACCTGCAGAACTATTTATGAAGTGAACGAACTTTCCTGACTAATATGTCTGATTTATAGTTTTATACTTGGGCTTTCCAAAAGCTGTTGACAGAATTTTCCTGTGTTATAATTACAGAAACAATTGAACTTTATAATTGGAATGTAACCTCCAGTGATGCTATATTGAATGTAACCTCCAGTCATGCTAACTTTTATATGCAGTGACAGAATATATTAATTTATATAACTTTTGTTGATAGAAGACCAGACCCTGTTCCGGTGAAGCTGTATATTCTGCAGAATAAGCGAATATTTTACATTTCATTTGTCATTTAATTTAATATAAATTTAGGGACTTCCCACACTTTTCAGTTTCTCAGTTCCTTGTAGATGCAGTCATATGTTTTGTTTTTATGTTATATGATTGATAAATAATTATAAATTTGTCTGACTTTAATACAGTTTTGGGTGTTTTATTAAGCCAAAGTATTGAAGGACAATTTTGCGTGTAACATATCTGGTGGCAGCGTACATGGGATTTTTATAATTAGAAAATTTACATTTAATTCTGACAGTCGTACAGTTATATTGGTTAAGATATAAGTACAGTTAGGACTAATCGTCGTAAAATTTCTAAATGGATACCGTGGGGATTATTAGTGAAGCATCAGGATTACAAGTAGAGGACTCAATAGCTAAGAGTAGACCGAGAAGAACTATACCAGCAAAATTAATCCAACTTACTGAGGATGAAAATCAGCAAGAGTCGGAGGAAGAGGAGATCTTTCCCGCTCCTAAAACTTTACCACCTAAACGGTCTAGAAAGAAAGATTCTACAAAACAAGACATGGAACTTGAACGAGAGAAAATTCAACTTGAAAGGGAGAAACTTGCATTTGAAATGGAAAAATTAGCCGTCGAAAAGGAGAAAATTATACTACAAAGAACCCAACATGAAAGAAACGTACAAGCAGAAAACGATACATTACCATTTAAAGTTAAACTATAACCGTTCGACCCAAAATATGATGTTATGACATTTTTATCAGAGTTCAATGCAGTTGCGGATCAAGCAAAATGAAATTCAAATTTAAGACTACTTCAACTAAGAACATTACGTAATGGTGATGCGAGACATGTATCATCACAAGCCCCAACTTCTTATGAGGAACTTCGAAAAGCTTTGATTGACAGGTACGGGAAACGACCGCATGAATATTTTTCAGATTTTGTCAACATTAGAAAAGAGAACAATGAAACATATAGAGCACTTATGTCCAGAGTAAATATCAATTTGAAACGTTGTGTTATGGATAGGAATCCGATTAAGTGTTTACAACACGAGTTCTTTTTGAAAGCTTTGCTATCTTCACAAGCACATTGGATCAGACGAAATAAAGGAAAAGGATCTATAGTTGAAGCAGCAGAAGATTACATTTCAACTCCAACAAATCAGAAATATTGCGAAAGTCAGAAGAAACCTACATTTGATCATGATAACAACCACAACAATATGTCAGAAGAGAAACCGAAAGCAATCTCAAATGATACAATTCAGTGTTTTAAATGTAAACAGTGGGGACATTATGCAAATAAATGCAATTCGTCAAGTTAATGGACAAGTGTAGAGTTGTCCCTCAGTAGTGGTTTGGTGAGGAACCCGAGGATACAACTGAAAATTAGCATGGTTAATGCAGAAATTTTGTCACAACTTCATAAGGAGGATCCTTAACTTTGAAACTGTCGGGGACAGGCGAATAAAACTCCACAGAGTGTGTAAAAAGATTTTATTAGAAGAAATATTTTACACGGAAATGGTCGTCAAAAGATAACATTTTATTACTTTATGTACTCTTTGCATTATGGGAGGTACCCTATGAAGAGACAGGTTTTGCTCCGTTTGAGCGTTTGTATGGTTAGCCTGTGCGAGGGCCTACAGAACTTATGAAGGATTTTATAACTGAAGAGAGATCAGTTAATAAATCTGTTATTGAACATGTTGTTATATCGGAAGAAACTTGCGGAGATGTCAAGTTTCTGGATTTCTGTATAACTATGATGTTGGGATTTACACGTCATACATGTTCTTATATTATTCAGAGTGGAATAATTTTGAAAGGAAATATTTCAATATTAGTGTTTATATTTTCATAGTGAAATATATAATGTCTGTTATATCAAATTATGTGGAATGCAAATTGTATGATTGAAAACGAAAAATGGTTCAGTGGATTTTATTTTAATCTATCCACTTTCAATTTCAGTGTATTTTTATAATGAACTGGTTAAAATTTCAACTTTAAAAAGTTAAAATTTTAACTTGTGTGGGAAGGTGTTAGGACTGAAAATTTGACAATATTTTACTTTAGTGATTTTATTTATCTCTATAAGATAAGAGTTAATTAATACCTGCAGAACTATTTATGAAGTGAACGAACTTTACTGACTAATATGTCTGATTTATAGTTCTATACTTGGGCTTTCAAAAAGCCGTTGACAGAACTTTCCTGTGTTATAATTGTAAAATTGAATGAGGCTTAGTTATAAGACGATATTTGATTAAAATTTTTATAAACCAATAGTTATGCTAAGAGTTAACATGAGAAGCGCATGCGCAGATAGAGGTCACTATTCAGAGATATTCAAGTATAATTGAATAAATTTCTGGGTGGGTAATGATGAAAAAGGGTGGGCATGTTAACTCTTAGCATAACTATTGGTTAATAAAAATTTTAATCAAATATCGTCTTATAACTAAGCCTCATTTAATTTTACAATTTTTATAAACCAATATTATGCAAGAGTTCCCATGAGATTTGAGAGCCAATTTACTTGAATAATGTAATGTATACATGTTTTGTAAGATTACAATAATGTATTGGATTCCCAAATTACTATAAAATTATTTAAAGTTTGGCACAAGAGTACTATATTGAATCATACTCTCAGTAACAATTAGTTATATATATCCATAATTGTTTCCACGACATACAGATACCATAATAAACTGTAGGCAACAAAGCCATATCAAAATATGGACTTTTGGTAATGATAAACACATTTTCAATTAATATTGTATTAACTTATATACATCATGAACATAGTTACATTATAAGCAAAAACAAACTATTTTCCACGAAGTTCTCGTACACTATAGTTATCATTGTACTCTTGAACAGTAACTGGTCTATTGTAAAATTGCCTAAAAGTAGACTCATTTGTCCATCCTGCTGATTTAAGAATAGAATTCACTGACACTCCAGCTTTAAGTGCTGCTGATGTACTAGCTCCCCTAGTACTGTGTGTTTTAAAAATAGAAATATTTACACCTGCAAGTTTTAAAACCAATCTAATCCAATTACTAATTGTTGACTTTGTAGGATGATGGTATGGTTTTACAAATGTAACAAAAAGTTTTTGAGATGTACGTATTGCAGATGTTCTTTCGATATAGGCATTTAAAACAGTTACAATACACAGTCTTGAGTCTTCAACAAATGCTGGCAAAGATATTGGTGATAAATGTTTTCCTGGTTTTGAAGTTTTCAAAATTTCATTAATTTCAATTATAACATTGTCTTTTGTGATTTTCATAAAATTTAAATCTACACAATGTAAAGTCTGTATTCTCTGTCCAGTAACTAGTGCTAATAACATAACTAATTTCAAAGTTAAACATCTCAATGACAAAACCTTTACAGGCGATAAAGTAATCAAAAATTCTAATACAACATTAACATCCCATGTTTGCTGATATCTAGGAAACATTGGTCGCTTATTATAAACTCCTCTGAGGAACCTTTTAACTAAAGGCCACTGACCAATTGGTAGGGTTTTCCCCAATGTCAAAAATGATGATAACGCAGATCGTGCTGTGTTAATAGAACTATATCCTACGCCTGACTCATATAAAATTGTCAAAAATTCCACTACATCCACCTCAGTTGGCGTAAAAATATCAATCTTTCGTTCACAACAAAATGTACACCATTTTTTGAGATATATCCAATACTGTTTTTGTGTACTTTGTCTCCAGGATGAGATAACAATTTCTGCAGCCTTTTTTGATAGTCCTGTATTTTGCACAATTTGCCCGACAATCTGAAAACACCCCAAATCAGTTTTTTCAACGGATGTTTCTTTTGAGGGTCTGTTGGCAGTATCAACAACTGTTGTCCTTTTTTCCTGGGTATTATGTAAGAGTCCTGAACAATATGATGCAGTATTTGAGGGAACCAATGTTGAGTGCTCCACAAGGGTGCTATTAAGGTTAATTCTGCTTCTTCCAAAATCAGTTTTTGGATTACTTTTCCTACCATGCTGAAAGGAGGAAAAACAAATGAGTTAAAGTTAAGCCATCTAATAGTAAAAGCATCTACTGCTTCAGCATTTGGATCAGGTAAGTATGAAATATACCTTGATAACTGATGATTTATCCTTGAAGCAAATAAATCAATATCATGCGGACCATATATTGAATTAATGCACATAAAAACATTAATGTTAAGTTTCCATTCTAGATCTGTATTGTTTGAACGTGACAATTTGTCTGCTTCAACATTGGTTTTTCCCGGTAAGTGACAAGCACTTAACCAAATGTTTCTTTGTATACACCACTGCCATATTTCCCTTGTTAAGTTATTGAGAGACTGAATTTTACCTCCCATTTTGTCTATATAGGTCACAGCTACCATATTATCCATGTATAATCTAACATGTTTATCAGATTTTGTTGAACAAAAACATTTTAATGTTAAAAATGCTGCTTTTAGTTCTAAATAATTTATGTGTAATTTCTGCTCTTCATATGACCAAAAACCCTTGGTTTGAAGTTATGTTTTGTCAACAACACCACCCCAACCAGTTTTTGAACTGTCTGTTTTTAAAATAATCTCAGGATCTGTCCGTACTAACGGCTTGAAACTAGACTCAACATGAGAAATCCACCAATTTAACACATCTACTGATTCATTTGAAACGATAATTTTATTGTCAAAATCTCCATTGTTTTGTTTTAAAAACTTGTCTTTTTCTATTTCTAAAGATTTTATATATAAGCGCATGTTCAACTCCTGGTTCGCATCAATTTGCCTATAATTTGTGCAAACTGCCTGATTGACATTTGTCTGTTTTTAACATATTTACAGCATAAAAGTTTTATTACTTGCGCTTTTTCAGTTGTAAGTTTAATTGTCATTGTTATGGAATTCAACACAAATCCTAAAAATGTAATTGTTTGTGTCGGTTCAAATACAGATTTGACTGGGTGAATAGTAAAGGCTTATTTATCCAATAAGGTGACTGTATCAGAAATATTAATTGTACATTGTGAATAACTATAACTGATCAAAAGACTATCGTCAATGTAAGCTACATTTTTGTGTATAATTTTTCTTAGATGTGAAAATGGCACTTTTAAAACTTTTGTAAATATCCTTGGCGCAGTTGTCAGCCCATTAGGCAAACATGTATACTCATACAACTGATCATTCCAATAGAACCGCAAATATTTTCGGTATTTGTGATCAATAGAAATAGAATAATATGCGTCTTTCAAATTAATAGAAGCAAACCAGCAGTTTTTTGACACACATTGTATTGCTGACTTTGATGTCTCCATTTTAAAATGGTGTTTTTCAATATCATTGTTGAGAACTTTTAAATTTAAAATCACTCTACATGTACCATTTTTTTTTTGGTCTTATAAAAATATTTGAAACATATTGATTTTTAATATATGTCACTGGTTTTATAATTTGTTTGTGTAAAAATTTATCTATTTCTAACTGCACCATATTTGTTTCATCTGTATTAAATTGTAACATATTTGGTTCCTTGTTTTGTGATGGAATTTGTTCAAATTCAATTTGATACCCTTTTACAACATCTAAAACCCAGTTATCTGAAGTTAAACTCATCCAATTCTCTTGGAATTTTATCACTTTCCCACCAATGAAATTGTCTGGTGTGTTTATAAATGTAAATTGTGTATTCAATTGCTGAACTGAAGTACTCACAGGCAAACCATTTTGCTTTGGCAATTTTATAGGAACTTCTTGCCCTGCTCTTGGAGCTTCTTTTTGAACTTTTTCTTTTTGTAAGTTGGTTTCCCTAAAAAATCTTTCTTTTTTGATGGTTTGTCAAAATGACGTTTTGGTACATGTACATATGGTTTCTTAAAAGTTTTCTTGTCATCGTGTGATTTCTTTCCAATTTTAAAATTGGTTTTGCCCAGAGTCTTTCCTACTGTATATTCAGCATCCATTTCTTTGACTTTATCTTTGATGTCATTTCCAAAGAGAAAATCAGTTACTGGAACATCATCCTTGCACAAAGCTTTATATTTGGGTTGAATTTCAGCTTGTATCAAAGCTTTTCTTCTGAAAGTTATGTCTGCATAAGTCACTTGTGTCATCTGAAATGCGTCTTTACAAAGTTGCGTTGCAGACTGTACTTCTTTTCTAGACAGTCCATCATCAGTTTGTGATTTAGACAGAAACAAGTCCATTAAGTAAAGCATAGGACACGCTGCTTTACCCAATAAGTTTTGAATTTTTTGAAGTTTAACGTCATTCATTCTGTTAGGTACTGACATCTGTGACCATATACCTGAAAAAAATAAATTCCTGTAATTTTATAATTCTACAATTTGATGAATTGTGCCTGCCGCAATCAACTAATTTATATTGGTTTGAATAAATTTTTAAAATACAATTTACGTGTATATATATATTTTTTCAAATAAATTGAATTTTAATTTTGTTTAAACATGTACATGTATCATGTGTATAATTTCATATTTGCATTATATATACACTCACCCAAATTAATTTTTGGGACTGTCAAACTGTGTACATTTTCTGGCTTTGCATACTTTTTGGTTAGCTCATCAACTTTGTTTTGCTTGGCCTTCTTTCTCAAGCCATCATTGACAACAGATGCCAGTTCATCATTTATCTTTGGACCAGCTTTCTCTTCAGTTACCATGAAGCCTTTCATATCTTCAATAACAGACATAGTGTCATTCTTTGTATTAGAAGTATGAGTACTTGGAGTGTGACTGTGAACTTTTGGTTGTTCTTGTTCGTCAAGTTCAATGTCTGAATTTGAGCTTTCTGAGTCATCTTCACTCGATACATCAGAATAAGGGCTTGTTTCCCTTTGGTTCTGTTTGTGGTCTTGAGACTGACACAGTTCTTCTAGTTCTTTTACGTAATTTTGTGCTAAAGACTCAGATTGTACTCGTGATCCCTGTCAGTGACCACTTTCACATCTTTGTTTTTTGGAACTTGACGGTCTTACATGTACGTCATCACCGGCAGTGACAGTACATGTACGTTTGCCAGGTGTAATCAGCACTGGTTTGTCAGTTCTTTGGTTGTTCAACAAAGCTTGCGTAAGTAATTGTGTCTGTATCAGAAACAATTGAACTTTATAATTGGAATGTAACCTCCAGCGACGCTAACTTTTATATGCAGTGACAGAATACATTAATTTATATAACGTTTGTTGATAGAAGACCAGACCCTGTTCCGGTGAAGCTGTATATTCTGCAGGATAAGCGAATATTTTACATTTCATTTGTCATTTAATTTAAAATAAATTTAGGGACTTCCCACACTTTTCAGTTTCTCAGTTGCTTGTAGATGCAGTCATATGTTTTATTTTTATATGTTATACACTTGTACCACGGATTGATAAATAATTATAAATTTGTCTGACTTTAATACAGTTTTGGATGTTTTATTAAGCCAAAGTATTGAAGGACAATTTTGCGTGTAACAAATAGTAGTGCTTGTGCATATTGCGCTCTTTAATTGGCTAATGTTTTATTTGGATAAGTGTTTTATTTGTCTATCTGGCATCCAGTGATTAGGTACTGATATGATCAAGATAATAAGTTTTGGCTTATTGCATTAAGTTAGTTTTGACTGTTCTGTGTTAGCCTTTTTGTTTTAATCGCTCAAACCTTTTATTTGTTTGTTTGTTTTGAATGTTTTGAATGTTTAATCACGAGCGAAGCTATGGGCGCTTATTCGAAAACACCGTGTCGTGCTTATCGACGTGTCATACGAAAATCAGTAAAAATGGGTTCTATTGCCGCTGGTACGGTACTACTGCATGTTGACTATCAGTCACAGTTACTGCCATTCGCCCTTGTCTTGATACTGCCATAATTTAAACGATATATTTATATGCAAATTTTCAGTTTAATTGATGTAAGGTTATTTCATAAACTTATGTCCCTTGAATAGAAATCAGCATCATATTTTTAAGAGATTTTCCGCTTTTGGTATCTGCATACTGTTTGCAAGTAACAGTTGGGTGGTCATCTATAGGAGAAAACTTTTAACACCGCGGTAAATTTGAAACACTGAAACTTACTGCTCACCAACCATATGCTCAACGAGTCATCTGATGTCTTCAGTAAGGTACTCGTTTATCGTCTACCAAGCTGGTTTTTTCCACAAATTGTAAAATATAATAGGCATTCTTGAAATCGACCGCAAAAAATGTAAATATTAAAACAGTGAATTCAAAAGAATGAAGAGCTGGTTAATTCATGTTTCACAAAAATTTGCATAAAAAATTATTAAGTTTCGATATTTTCAGCTTTTATAGTTTTCCTGGTGGGGGTTAATACAGAAATACAGTAAGTATGAAACATGGTGGTTAATACAGAATAGCAAGTATACGTATGTAGCGTGTAGGTTAATGCATAGAATCGCTTCTAATGCAACATTGCGTTGATTAGTAAAGAAAACATGTATACATAATATAATCAGCTAAAAGTATAATACTTTGGAATAACATGTTTAAAATGATAACATAACATATTTTTAAATTATTCCTTTTTACACCAAGACACACGACCATTTTTCAAAAACAACCAATTATTAAAACATGTGTAACAAATAAACAAAATTGTGAACGAAACATATATTAATATCCTGACAACATGCATGTGCGACTTTTGATGAAAATCAAAGAGGATGTTTAAAATGTTGATCAAAAGTAAACTGTATTTGACTTACATGGACAATTTCTAAAGAGCTTTAGATTTTACAAGATGTTAGAATGATGCCTTTTCTATAATGCAACTAGTCAATAAAATATATCAAAGATCTTTGATGCTTAATTTATTGCTACAAGCTATTGCATTTGTTACATTGCTTATAACAGCTGAACCTAAAAGGGAAATTTAGTGCTGATAATCACGAAATATCGAACGGTTAATATATATGCTGAGAAGACAAAAAGGTGTGTGAAATAGGTCAACCTTTAATTCATTGAAGTCTCAGCTAAGACAGAGACAAAGGGTTTTAAAAGCTCATAAGAATGATAAATAAAGACAAAAACAATTCATGTTTGTTATCAAAAGCTGCACGGTATTAAGTTCTTAGTAAGAATGCAGTATGACAACAACAAAAAATGAAAGGAAAAAATAGCATTTGCGGATGCAAATGAATGTGGTCAGATTTTTTTAACCATATGCATTTGCTTTGTAAGCGAATGTTTTTCGTTGGATAATTTACGTTTTCTATTAATTATTTTTTATGATAAATTGGAGTTCAAACTTGTGTATCATCACTCAGATTGTTGTCTATTATGTAAAAAAACAATACTGTATCTTATTAAGTAAATTGAGATGAACTTTTGAAATAATAATTGGTTGACAGATTGTTGATCAAATAATGTACATTAGATAGCATTATATATATTGTTAATAGTAATTAATAATCTATTAATGTGATATATATCCCTAGAGAACCAGGATTACGGCATGCGCCTTCTGTCTGACGGTGCAGACAATGGTGTAAATAACTCATTGTTAATTATTTATTTCCTCTTGCCATGTAGACATATTAAGCAAATGTATTTGACTTTTGAATTACCATTGGTCAAATTGTGTATAAGCTTATCGTAAGGAATAAATCATATACAAGGCATATTCATGTTCAACACCACAGAAATGAAAAAAAGTATTTATCCTCAATTCAATTTAATTCCTCAATAGAAAAAAGAAGGTCGACCTTGTCATCCTTCTATAAACACATGGTTTTTAATCTAGACACATATTAACTCTCATATGAAGAATCAAATTAAAAACCAAAAGCTTTAAGCAATAGGAAATCGTAAAAACTGATTAAGACTATTTGTTTTTTCGACTGTATGGATCAAAGGCGATGTAGGGTATTCTTCAATGAGACAACAACCAATCTGCACAAATAACCCATAAAAATTTATGCATTTGTTCCTTGTCAAAAACTAATACATGTAAAGGATAGAGAAACTGTAAGTTTTTGAATAAGTTTACCTGTACTTTAGGTATATTCTAGAATATATAACAAATGAATCTCAGTCCGTTTAATTGATTTCATCTTGTGGATTATTGTGTAAATACAATTTTGTATATTCTCAAATTGATTTTTTTTAAAGATTCCCAGTTCACCGTATACAAATAAAAAGCTGTTGGATAGAAGTGAGTGATTCTCTTTTATATGTATAAAATATTAAACGCAAATTATGTTCTTTACATATGCGATATAAAATCACTCAATTCTACCCAACATATGTTTAATCCCATCAGGGGAACTCGGAATCTTTAACTCCTATAAAAGTTACACAATTACAATTATTATATTTTGTTACTAAAATCAAGTGAATGAACTATTCTAATACAGGGACATAAGTGCTATTGTTTATACAAATTTTGTTCTATAATAACAATAAATCTTTGTCACGTTTCAATTTGACCCCCTTTGAAAAAACAACATCGCCATTTTAGGCAGTATTTTCAGAAGTAATTACAAAGGAATTAATCAGAATATCATGAGATCTGAAGGACATGGGCGTAGGCTGGCAGCGATTATTTGTTTCAATTCGAACTGAATGTTTTCTGCTTTCGGACAGGTAATAATAAAAGAAGGAGGTTTGATAAGTTTAAGAACTGTCTCAGAACCCTTATTTCAAGGCTTATTGAACTTGTACATAAAAACAGGGGTAAAGTAAATTCGTATACAATTGCTTAGTTACCAAGGGTTTGTATTGAAAAAGTTCTAGTGAATAGTGGTCTCACTTGCAATCATACCATATCTTTTTATTTTTATACACCATTTCTGTTCAAATATCGTCCTGAATATGAATGAAATATGTGGCACTGGATATTAAGCAAACAACAATTATTCTCTACAAATATGAAAATAAACCAACCCGAAGACTGAACATAAATTTCTTCCGTTTTCTCTTCAGTTTTAAGAGAAAATGAAAGGATATGGAGTAAATGTACATGGGACAAAATCGCACACAATACATAGAAAACATAAAAAATTATCAATGAACAGGGCTTTTATTCCTGTTCTTCATCTTGACAGTTGATGTAGGGTCTTCAACAATGAACGAATCATTCATACCCTACAACAAGGTCAAGACGGCCCCTAGCGTCGACTTAAGCGGTACTATTGATAAAAATAAACCACAGTTCACCTTCTTGCTCCCCAACCTCCTCGGAGTGCCAACTTGTGCGATGCTTGTGTACGACGGTTCTCCAGTCGAAAGCACCAGGGATACAAGAAAAGTGCAGTAATTTTGAAAGACATCGATCACCGCTAAAATATGCCTTGAAGTTACACATGTCGGGAGCGGTCAATGAATTACATAATTTATAATTACGGGCGAGGTTTTTCAACATATATTTGTCATACATTGCCCAACAAAAGACCAATAACTTCGAAACAACAAATGATAGACAATACATATAAAACTAAACAACAAATGATAGACAGCACGGGGCACACCGAAATATATGTAAGAAAACCTAGCAGTTTAAAATAGTATGAAAGGGCAATATACAAAACAGATGACCAGACCAGTTTTTGAAGAAATTTAACCAAACATGAAATTTTGACGGTGTATTTATATGAGAAATTCTCACATGAATAAGCACACCATAACTGTAAATATTATAAGAGCATACACCTCAAGCTCGGGGAAACGTCCTACTGCCTCCACACAAGGCAAATATAAGCTGTATATTATATATTTAGAAGTAGTAAATACAAAAAGAATTATGTTTTATACCCCTTAAATATCGTATTTTAGGTTAGACAAATTGTTTCAGTGTAAAGAAATGCATAATCGATTTAATAAAGAATTTACTAATGAACATGTAGTTATAACTTGGATATTGTCTCATAAAAACGTATGTGACGTCGTTGTTTCCCTATAAAGTTTCAAGTAAGTTTTTTAATTTGATTCGTTTTCCATTTCTTAAAAATGAAATCTCCCTTAAACCATATAGAAATTTAAATGGGCATTAGCTGTCAAATTCATGTTCACCGATTTGACTCAAATTCTCATATTTGATTCATAACATGCTAAAATGTATATCTAAATTACAATAAGTCAGAAATAAACAATTAACAATGCCTTGAGTCGATAATATATATCAGTATTTCGTGTGTATTTTAGTCTAGCAGACGTCATCTAATTAACCATCGAGATGACCTCCGAAGACTGCCGACGGTCATATAATCCGAAATAAACATAAACATACATATAAATAAATAGCGACCACGTGAAGTTGGATTTTTCTAGGTCTGTTTGTTTTCATGTTATAGGTTAAAATAATAAGTTAATCATCGTTTTTACCTGTATAAGAATGATTTTTTGTGGATCGAATCAGTCAACGAAATGGTTCACCTTTGTTTCACTTTCAATGTTGAAATTCTTTTCTTTTTAACGGCTGAACACGCCTAATACATGCGTAACCAATCTCTAGCTAAGGGGTTAAATTGAAGGTCACATGAATACGGATTCAATATGGTCGAATTATTCACTTGCAAGTGAATAATTCATCAGCGATGTTTCTTAGCTTATTTTGACAAAATTGAACTAAACTGGCTTCTTAAAGCGAATTATTACTTCACAATTTCTCTTTCTTTAATGATTGAACAAAAAAAAATAATCATATTCTAATTTTTGTTGTATCTCGTAGCTAATGCCCCTTTAAGAGAAGAAATAATTGATTATAATAATCACATATAACAAAGAGAATGCGTGAAATTCTAAGTCTGAACGCATGTAAAAGTCCATAACACAACCACATTTTGTCTAATCCAAGTTAGGCTATCTGTACCTTGTGTTTTTCGTTGTAATTTAGTTTGCTTGTACGTCTATTTTTTTCGGAGGAGTCGAGTGTTATTGGTTGATGTGATCTGTTGTACTTTTTTCGGAGGAGTCGAGTGTTATTGGTTGATGTGATCTGTTGTACTTTTTTCGGAGGAGTCGAGTGTTATTGGTTGTGATCTGTTGTACTTTTTTCGGAGGAGTCGAGTGTTATTGGTTGTGATCTGTTGTACTTTTTTCGGAGGAGTCGAGTGTTATTGGTTGATGTGATCTGTTGTATTTTTTTCGGAGGAGTCGAGTGTTATTGGTTGATGTGATCTGTTGTACTTTTTTCGGAGGAGTCGAGTGTTATTGGTTGTGATCTGTTGTACTTTTTCAGAGGAGTCGAGTGTTATTGGTTGATGTGATCTGTTGTACTTTTTCGGAGGAGTCGAGTGTTATTGGTTGTGATCTGTTGTACTTTTTCGTCGAGTGTTATTGGTTGATGTGATCTGTTGTATTTTTTTCGGAGGAGTCGAGTGTTATTGGTTGATGTGATCTGTTGTATTTTTTTCGGAGGAGTCGAGTGTTATTGGTTGATTGATGTGATCTGTTGTATTTTTTTCGGAGGAGTCGAGTGTTATTGGTTGATGTTGTACTTTTTTCGGAGGAGTCGAGTGTTATTGGTTGATGTTGTACTTTTTTTAGTTATGCCTGTTATCCCTTATATGAGTTATTGATTATCACTCCAACATTTTCTTTCGTTATTTAAACCCCATTACATTTTTAGCTGCAGTAAAAGATAATTTGTCATAAAAGAAAGCCGTGAGAAAAACGGACCAGCTTTTAAAAAAGAAAGGAAGCAAAATCCACATACAAGTTGATGGTATTCCATTCAAACAGTGAAGGTGTTCCTCGAAGTAAAGGAATAAAATGTCCTTAAACATGAATCACACTGTCATGTCTCTGTTTTTCTCACTTCACCAAACTTAAATTATTTAGAACCTATAACGGAATCATCACATTAAATGAATTATAAATCAAGTCAGAATCGAATCACGAATGATTAAATTATGTATGCTGCAAGAGTAATTAGGCAAAATGGCATAATATATTATATCTTTCGTGGCTACAAAAGTCATTCTTATCAGTTTTAGTTACAACAAGCGATTATACGTTATACAACCTTACAAGGGACTTGTTTTCATTAGAAGCTATTTATCTCATTTAAGACAAGGGTAATCATATAAGTTGGTAAAACTCTCTCCAAGGACATCCAAGGACAATTCTCATTTAGATGAATTCAAAATATCGCCTAGAAACATGATAACCGATTACTCTCTATGAAATTTTCACCCATGTGACAAATTTTAAGCAATATTTGACATGTTTCGAGCATGCTAGCACAATAATGAGTGTCGGAGACTAAGTGAAATTGAGATAAATGTTAAAAGGTTTTAGAAACAAATTTAAAATCAGATCGTTGCAATGTAACTTCATAATGCTTAACATTGCTTTAAGCTTACCGAAATTCCTTTTTTTATCAGTATATCTTTTGTGGCCAATAAAGTTAGGGCATAAGCTTTTATCACCATGATGTTTTGAATTTTAAGGAAGCTACCTTCCAAAATTGACGATTTGGGTGATAACAAAAAATGTGAAATGTCCCAAGAAACCTACTTTAATGCACTTTTTTCTTTAGAGTATACTATCCGTTCAATATTCTAGTAGTTTTCATCTAATCTTTTGTAACTGAATATAACTTTTCCATATTATGACAAGAACAAAGACAAACTACTAGTAAGATTTAACTAAAAAAATGGAACTTTTTGTAACGTTTACCAGTATAACCACAAATGCATAAGGTTTTATTGTAGGTTGTGTGATAAGACTGGTCATTAAAAATGTATCAATCAAAATTTTACTGATGTCTTAAACATGTCTTAGGTAAACAGAACCATATATCAAGTCTTTCTAATTAAGTTTCTTGCTACAGAGCACTTAAAACATGGCTGGGCTGGTCGTGTGATAATATAATTGCAGTACAGTGATATTAATGATTTAACAACAATCTAGTCTCAAGGAATGGTTAAATTCCGATATACAATATATAAATTCTGTCCATTAAGAAAGTTAGGAATTAATATTTAACATTGACAACATAGTTAATTTCAGAAAATAAAATATTGACATTTTTCAATGTATAAACGTAAGAAGATGTGGTATGATTGCCAATGGACAACTCTCCACCAGAGACCAAATGACGTAGAAGATAACAACTATAGGTCGCCTTCAACAATGGGCTAAACCCATACCACATAGTAAGCTATAAAAGGCCCCAAAACGACAAATATAAAACAACTCCAACGAGAAAACTAAAAGCCTGATTTATGTACTAAACAATAAACTAAAAGTAAATATGATATACAACAACAAACGACCACTGAATTACAGCCTCATGACTTGGGACAGGCACATACAGAATGCGACGGGATTAAGCATGTTTGCTCCCCTTAACATGTGACATTGATGTAACAGTACAAAATAAGAACAAACCATAAAAAAACAGTTGAAAAGGGCTTAACTAATTGATACAAAGCACATAGAACCCTGTGGCACCGTTAAAGTCCACAATTCCTCTAAAGTCCACAACACCGCTAAAGTCCACAACAAATTTCCGCTAAAGTCCACAACGCCGCTAAAGTCCACAAACTTTCCGCTAAAGTCCACAAAATGACCTCCGCTAAAGTCCACAAGAAAACGCCGTTAAAGTCCACAATAACAAGTTCCGCTAAAGTCCACAAAAAGCACCGTTAAAGTCCACATTTTTTTTATTATTAAAACATCAGTTCGTTTTTTTTTATTCCGTTAGTACAATACAAAGCATGGGCCTTTCTTCTCGGTAGTTATTTGTTTATCAGTTTGATAAATGAGAAAAGTACAGTATCTGTAGATGATTTTGTTACATTAATTTTGATCTTTGTATTATGATCAGATGATGATGGCCAAGTTCGTAAATTCGTTAGTTATTAACTTTACATTATTACTGCATTCTTCAAGTACTGTTTTTTGTTTTCTTATTCTTTGCATATAATCTCTTTTTGCCGTAACTAATGTACAAAGCAAACGTGCCTCCTAATCTATAACATTTGAACGGCATTCATTCGGACAACAATCTTGATTATGATTATAAACAAAAAAATAGTAAGTATATGAATCCCCAAAGGTCTCCTGTCACAAAACTTTTAACCAACGTTTAACGTTACTAATTTCGGTGTTGGTTATAGAAAACAACGAAAAATAATGTGTTATGATTTTCAGAACGGAAAAATGAAGTTAGTATGATAAATTCTAAATAAAAAGAAAATATTCTATGCTTTAAATTATATTTATCGATGCGTTGAATGGGTGTCTACCAAAATGTCACAATAAAACCTGATTTGAGTACATTTCAATGAGACAGCAACTCAACAATAAATGTAATACATATTTACACCACTCTTCCGGAAACCAAAGTGGAAATTTAAATATTAGTTGCATCATACTTGTATAACATTGATATCAGTTATTAGAATATTGATTAGTTTTGACCTAAAATGAATTTACACAAACTTTCGCACAAAAGTGTATGTGTTGTACTGTTTCATCACTGTTCCAGGTTAGGAAGGGTTTGGCGCCAGCAAAGTGTTTAACTTCGCCACATTCTGTATGTGCCTGTCCCAAGTTAGGGACCTGTAACTCGTTGGCTGTCGTTTGTTGCTGTATATCATATTATTTTCCCGTTTATTGTTATGGAAATATATCAGGCCGTTACTTTTCTCGTTTGAATTGTTTAACCTTTTTTCTTTTATTTCGGGCCTTTTAAAGCTTACCGTGAGGTATCGATTGTGCTCATTATTGAGGGCCGTACGGTGATCTATAATAGTTTTAAATTCTCTGGGAGAGAATAATCTCATCGGCAATCTTACCACATATTTTTCTATCAGTTAAATAATTTCCGAGGCCTGGTTTGCCGATCGATCTAAGAAGTATTATATCTATAGTAATCACTTGGATGTCAACACCGAGGTTGTAAATTGATGAACCCCGCTCGAAGCAAGGGCGTTCGACTCAATCTTATTAACTACTTCTTTATTGTTCTGCACTCCTTTATCTAAAACAACATATTGTTGTCTAATTCCTTACACTCACTTCATTTGAACTTTGGTGAAGAGTTGTCCCATTGGCAATCATACCACATCTCCTTATATTTTATAATGACTGTTTACTTATTCCGTACTGTGTTCTGTGTACTATTTTCGTTAACACATGACATGGGTAAAATCTCTTTGTTCTTACTGTGCTATAATCTGGATAATGCACAGATAAGGCGGACCCTGGATTTTGAAAGGGATGGAACTTGATTCCATAAAATTAAAAAAATCTATTTTATAATATTTTGTGTACAATGTAAATCTTAAATGGGTGTTTCACAGTCAAACCAGTTTACTTAATAATTATTTTTGTAATTTCTGCCAAAACAAAATGTATTTTAGAATATCAAATTAAATAAACTCTGATAGTTTTGTGTTCCATGGAATGAATGTATTACGACTATTTAGATATGTATACCTTTTAGTGACTATTTTGCGATCGAATTTAATGAGGATCATTTTAAGTTTGTACCAAAACAACGGGAGAGGGGAATAAGCTGCAGATCAATTGTTAAGATGCGACAAAATGAATTCAGTAGACACAAAATAAAGGGAGGGAAGTCAAAGATTGAAAATGAAACATTTTTTTCTGTTTACTTAATATTTTAAATTAAGGTACATTTCTCCTCGGTTCATCTTCTAAGTATATTATTGAGGGAAAGAAAGGCAATTAATCTACACCCAATAACCCGTTCAGTTATGATTTTCAAACTCCGATTTAAAAGGTATGTAGCAAACTGAACTAAAACTGAGGAGATGTAGGTTATACGTCAATAAGACAGTAATCAAACGACAAAACAAACTAATGACTACTAAAGGGCAACATGTAGTATAGTTAAAAAAAGAAAGGTGTTTACACAATATGTCAATTTTAAATCGTCACTAATTTATATAAAAATTGTGAATAGATTTAACAGAAACGATGAAAACAATCTTACATCAAACTGCAATTCTCCAAAAATGTAACAGTTTAGGAAAAGCCTAAATATAAAAAAAATGTGAATTCTAATATGACATGCTCCTTTCGCTTTGTAAACAACACCGGGATAAAATTCTCGATATATCTATACTTAGCGCAGACTCAGAAATGTTCATAATAATGGATGATACAATATACCTCTCACGTTAATCCACATGTATCGGATCCTACTTGCAAACGCTATGCCGATTTTATTGTTTTAAAAATTACAATTAAAAAAGACTACAAAACTTTTATTCTTATTCAGATGCATAACAAAAACAATTAATGCACAAGATCTTGGAGAAATCTACAAAATTAAAATGAAGTAAGTTCCGCGCTTTTGGCGCATTTAAGTCATTTGAAAACATGACGTCATACAAATGAAAACACTAAAGCTGAAGGTTTTCCGTTACGTGAACCATCGAAATTGTATAATATTACATTAAAATGCATTTTGAGGTAGGTGTTGTTTTATTTTCTATTTTATTGCATTCATTATTCGCATATTTACTGATTTCAGCAAGTCAACATGGCGGCTCCTTAGTTACGAAATGTCAACTTTGGATTTGACGGTAGCTTACGAGAAAACATGTAAACTAAAATGGCAAATGTTGGGTTTGAGAATTAAAAGAATTAAGCACATTTTTCTAGCGGTTGTTTACGAAATAATTCATGCAAGCTACAGATTTATTTGAATGTTTTAGCTTTATCTGCACGGTTCGGGATGACCCTTTAACCCGAACTCCTACGTCGTTCTGGTTAATTAGGGTCACCCGACGTGCAGAATAAATCATATATACCGATTTGCTTGGTGAATAACTATAACATAAAAACAAGAATGTGCCCATAGTACACGGATGCCCCATCCGCACTATCATTTTCTATGTTCAGTGGACCGTGAAAATGGGGTAAACACTCTAATTTGGCATTAAAATTAGAAAGATCATATCATAGGGAACATGTGTACTAAGTTTCAAGTTGATTGGACTTCAACTTCATCAAAAACTACCTCGACTAAAAACTTTAACCTGAAGCGGGACAGACGGACGGACGAACGGACGGACAGACGAACGAACGAACGGACGCACAGACCAGAAAACATAATGGGGATACAAACATATACATACACTAGTTGTTTAACTTAGTAAAGTGTTTTAATCACATGCAAAATTAGTCAAAGATTAATATGTATAAACTCAAAAACGCTAAATCTGTTCTGCAGTAACCAATAAAATTGTATTGATAAGAACAGAAACATTCCTTGATAGTATATAATTCGTAAAAGTTTCAGCTCAAAATTTCATACTAGTCTTCCATTTAACCTTTTAAAAATACTAAAAAGTATCTTAAAAAGAGAATAAGAAAGGAAATTAACTCTGAAAGCGATACCGTGAACTTAGATGTGACGTATATTTTATCAACCATTATGACTATAGGATAGTTCCACAATTGTTGGTGTTCGGGCTCAATGCAAGATGAACGTTCCTATTGCCTTTATCCACACCCTCCAATGCTCATATACATATATTTTTATTAGTTCTGGATTTCTCAACACACAAATAAATGGGCAAGTGAATGTAAAAATCAAATAAAAAAAATTCCAAAACTACATTTGACGGCATTCACAGTTGGATTTTCACAAACCATTTGTTGAAAGACGCAGAATTGTCTGAATATAAAATTTTATTTGTTTATCTGGTCATGATTTTCTTCGGTTATTTTTGTTTTTCTCCTGATGCAAATCAAAATTTTGGATAAAATATAAACTTTGTGTTATATCATCAGAAATTGATAATTAAGCTTCAAAGTAAATATATTACCAAATAAACAAATAAACCTATGAGAGTTCTGCTTCTATTGGTACCAATTTTGATTAAAATCTTACATGAAATAGTCCCTAAATATTTTTTATGAAAAAAACGTAAATTTTCATGATATATATAACAACAAATTGTAGGTCACAAATCCTTCTGACCATTAGATTTTACTGGCTTGACGGTTTTGAAGTAACGTTCCTAAATGTTCTAAAACTTATCTTCCAAAATATACATGTATGTACTTCCAATAGCTTCAATTCCAAAGAGCATTTGAACTCAATTTCATACTTAATACAGGAGATTAACTCATAAAGTTACAATGTAGCGTCACTTTTGTATTTAGTTAAAGTTTTAATTTCATTTTTTTAATCTTGGTAAATTTGACAAATGCACGTGTATGGTCGAGCTCGTACTAGACCGTAAGAGTATACTCATACGGTACGAGCATACGTTCGAGTATACTTATACGGTCCAGACCGTACGGTCCAAATACTCATATTGTCTGGAACATATATACATGTAGCATTGTTGAAATAAAATCTTTATACTTGTACTCATCATGGGTAATACACAATACAGAACTGCATCCGCGTATAATTTATTCAATTCATCTTTCATTCTGAAACAAATACATTTTCCTTTTGAAAACAAAACAAACATGCAAACCAATGAGTGATGGAAATCTGCTGAGCACCACAAAATGCATGAATGTGTGGAATTCTTTATCATTATTTTGATTTCAAACAAGAACATTATGGTTCAAAGTCTATTTTGAGATTTACGGATCGTTTTGGCTGCTGTGGAGCCTAACAGACACTGAATGAAAATCATTCTTATGTTTTATAGATATTTACAAAGGAAATTTAAATGTCAAATATAGGCTCCAAATTATGTCAGTTTCTCCAGCATATACATAAAGAGAACGCTATGTTGGAGTTTCTTGTGGATGAACAAATGTTTACTAAAGAATAAAAAGAGCACCATAGCTAGATAACTTTTCAGAAATGTTGTCTGTATGGTGGATAGAAAATCGCAATACAAAGATCAAATTTATGGGGATCAAAAGCAGATACTATAATCTTTTCATTTATCAAAAATATAATTCAAGCTGATAAGAAATACTTTCCGAGAACAAAAGTCCATGCTTTTTATTGGATCTATATATACTATTGGGAGTAAAAAACAGCGAATTGATCTTTTGATAATAAAAAAAAATGTTTGGACTTTAACGGTGCTTTTTTGTGGACTTTAGCGGAACTTGTTATTGTGGACTTTAACGGTGTTTTTTGTGGACTTTAGCGGAGGTCATTTTGTGGACTTTAGCGGAAAGTTTGTGGACTTTGACGGCGTTGTGGACTTTAGCGGGAAATTGTTGTGGACTTTAGCGGTGTTGTGGACTTTAGAGGAATTGTGGACTTTAACGGTGCCACAACCCTAACAGAAACACGAAAGACACAAAGTACACATCTTAGAGTACTCGCAGTTACTAAAAGCTAGTTTAAAACCAATAACAACTAATGCAAAATCATGTGTCTAAGACTTAAATATCAATCAGTATACGTCCAGCATCCAAAGGATTTAGTGTAAAGACGTCATAATCAGCAAGAGAAAACAAGACCTTTTGCAATGCCAAAATAAAGGAGAATCGTTTATGTACAAATATGTATAGCAATAATATTTAGTTTGGTTTTAATATACTGATAACAAAATCAATATTTATACCAATAAAACAATATCCAAAGATCAAATTACAGTGTTGAATTGGTAACCTTTCAGAATAAGTGTATTTAATGGATCGATAAGGGTACCCGGATCGTATCTTAATTTACGGGCTCGGTAAACAAGATCGCCTAAAAAAATTAGGATGTGCTATCCCGTTTATTATAAGTCTTCTACATGTAGCCTTATTTAAAATGATAGTTTTCGACTTGTGAGTTTGAATGTCCCTTTGGTATCCTTCACCTCTCTTTTAGAGCTAGAAAACCAATCGACAAAATAAGAGAAAAAAACAGACCATTATTGTCCCAATAAAATGTTCTAATTATAAACTTAAACATTGTTGACGCTGCCGCCTGAAACATCACGCCTTCGTCTCGCTTTTTCCACTTCGTCTAGGCGAGACAAAAATGAGTCCATCTGGATTAATATCATTTTTATGTTTAAACAACACTAAACTGTATGTGAAAAAAAAGAAGATTTAGACCAAACTACCAGGAATATGTAAAGTTTTTTGGCAATCCACCATTCCTAATATTCTAATTAAACCATATATTTCTCCGTTAATTATAATAATTTTGCTACAGTTATCCTAAAATGACTTTGTGAATGTCTATAGCTATATGTGAGTAACAATGAGTATATTTTCAATGAATAACGACGATTCCACTTGTTATATTTATGTGATTTAAGTTGACGTAAAAGACAATCTTGATTTCGCATCGACATAAACAATTAGAAATCTCATCCACTATCTCTATCGATCGACAAACAAAAGTCATATCAAAATTTTGTATTTGCTACATGGTATTATTTTACAAATTTTGTCTTTCCCTTTTTTTAAAATTTTAATTACTATTCTTTTCGAGTCAGCAATTTAAAGTGCTTACTGACGTGTTTATCGTCTAGTTGTCATGCATACTAGTATTTAATTCCAGCTCTTAGTATAAAAATAAGAAGATGTGGTATGATTGCCAATGAGTCAACTCTACACCAGAGACCAAATGACGTAGAAGTTAACAACTATACAAATCGATACAAAGCACTAAAACCCTAATTATGCCATCACATGACCGCTGATTGAATTTCTCAGGCTCAATGCCGTCGTGTAGCCATCGTATTATAGTACGATGGCATCGAGATGGGACCAAATTTTCGCGAAGACAACTGAATTTGAGTATCTGAGCGGTTCACGTGTGTCATGGTAACGGGGACATATAAACGGCTAGCCTCAGAGCATCTTCCTCAGTCAGTCCTGAGCAACTCTACAGAACAGAGGCTGTTTAATTTCCAAAGTTTTAATAACAATTCAGTTCCCGCAGAATGGCATACTTTTACTTCGAATTTGACATAAACGGTCATCTAAGTACCAGAAGCTATGCCAACGAGACGATTTTAATTTGGAAATTATAAATTCACCCCACATAAGCAACAATATACCAACTTCCCCTGCTTATGGAATATACATTTCCAAAATCATTCGGTCTTCAAGAGCTTGCAGCTGCTACTCAGACTTTATAAAACGTCACCAGTGTCTGATTAGATATTTGATGAACCAGGGCTATGTCAAAGAAAAGTTTATCGGAAGATACCAAGACCTTATTGATAAATACTCCGTATCAACTTCATGATAGTCTTGAAGTATATATTCTAGGTACTGACGTTGTTAATCATACGTGTTTAAGTGTTCTTTTTATTTGTCTTTGAATATTTTTAACCTTTACTGTTTGGTCCATTTTTGGTAATATCCTTTTGGGGTTTCTCGGTATTTATACATCCCGCCATTGTGTTATTGTGCTACGGTCATTTTTTTGTATTCTTGTCTTTCATTTATGCTTACTTGTTTTGTCTATAGAGTGTCTATATGCCATTTGTTTTTCTTTATTGGCATAGTTGTTTGTTTTTATAGTGATTAACATTAAATAGACTGCTGTACCACAATTTTGGACATTTTTACCTATTATGTCTGTTTGTTTTGCTCACACATTGTTGTTAATATAATGGAAGTCTTTGCGACTGCCATACAAGTGAGAGATTTAGCTAGCAATAAAACCAGGCTTAATCTATCATTTTCTACATAAGGAAATGCGGGTACCAAGGTAGGAGGTAGGAATATGACAGTTGTTTTCCATTCGTTTGATTTGTTTGAGCTTTTGATTTTGCCATTTGATAAGGGACTTTCCGTTATGAATTTTCCTTGGAGTTCGGTATTTTGTTATTCTACTTTTTTTTGTGATGAGACAACCAGGAAAAAGAAGTTAGCAGCGTTGTTTGTTTTGATGCACCTCACAGAAAATGATGAGCAACTCTTACAGGGCCATCACCTCCAATTCAGGTAAAAATAGTCTTATTTCACTTTGTCATTTCTTGCCATTTGCTTTTTCTAGTATTCGACAATGTACTTATCTTGTTTTTGCTTTTTATTTTCAAGGGCAGGGGCAAACCAAGGTGAAGAAGGAAACCGAGGTCTTTGTTGGTTAGGAAATGGCTGTCCGACAATAGAAGAGAACGCTATGGCCATTATAGCACTCTACTAAAGGAGCTGAAGACAGAAGAGGAGAAGGCCTTCTACAACTACACAAGACAGTCCAGACGCCTCTATGATGAGGTCCTACGAAGGGTGGAAGGCTGAATAGAGAAGAAGGACACATGGTGCAAAAAGTCTCTCCCTCCTGGTCTCAAACTGTCCATCAAACTACGACACCTAGTCTACGGTGACAATTATACAAGCCTGTCCTACAACTTCAATGTTGCTTCAAACACCATCTTCTTTATCATTAATGTAGTCTGCGATACCACCAAAGCCGAATTTACTACTGTGGTGATCCAGTGTCCTACTACAACTGAGGAATGGACCGCCCTTGCTGAGCAGTTTGAGAAAAGATGGCAATTTCCACAATGCTGTGGTGCTCTTGATGGCAAGCATGTGGCGGTCAAATGTCCTTGGAATATTGGCTCTGTGTACATAAACTACAGTATCTTCTTTTCATTGTCATCATGGCCCTGATCGACACATACTACAAGTTTCTCTGGATTGATGTCGAATATGATGGTTCCAGCAACGATGCCAGTATCTACAATGGGTCAGAACTGAAGAAAGGCCTGGAGGGTCCGAACCACATATTCAATCTCCCTTAGGAGAAGTCTCTACTTGGTGAGGAAGTTTCTGTCCCATACTACATAGAAGGCTACAATGTTTTTGGATCAACAAGCTCCTGATGATTTCGTTTTCCATCAGAAACATGGGGCATCATGTGAGAATATTTAACTACATACTCTCTAGAACCAGGTGTGTAGTGGAGAAAGGATTTGATATTCTGGCACACAAGTTCAGAGTTTTAATTGGGACCATGAATCAGAGATCAGAGATCAGAGACATAAAAATCATCACAACTTGTGTGATCCTTCACAATAAACTTATCATAGATACCAGGATTAAAATTTTGTGCGCGTTTCGTCTACAAAAGACTAAACAGTGCCGCACGAATTGAAAAAGTTAAAAGGCCAAATAAAGTACGTAGTTGAAAAGCATTGAAGACCCAAAATTCCGAAAGGTTTTGCCAAATACATCTAAGGTCATTTGCTTCCAGGGAAGGACATCCTTAGTATTTCGAAAAATTCAAAGTTTTGTAAACAGTTAATCTATAATTATGACAATATCAATGATTATTCATGTCAACACAAAAGTGCGGACTACTGGGATGGTCAATCAGACTGAGATATCCAGCCAGCCAAAACAACCTGATGGACTTGGAGGACCAGAACCAGAATATCGATTATCCCATGGACATAACGAAATGACAAAGTACCCCGGTACTTCTAGATGTTTACCATGAAGGGGCAAGGAACACTGGAATAAATAAAACATCAGCAACATAGTTATTTTAAGAAGATTATAAGTTGACATTTTCAATGTAGCTTTATTTGAAATGATAGTTTAGAACTAAAAACCTGATCGACAAAATAATTGCTTTAAGAAAAACAGACCATTATTGACATCATAAACTGGCATAATCACAAACTAAATCATTGTTGACGCCGCCGCCTGAAACATCACGCTTAAGACTTCGCCGAGGCGAGTCAAAGGTAAGTTCAGCTGGATTAATTTCATTTTTATGTTTAAAAAAATACACAAAAATGCACGTGAGAAAGAAAGATTACGACCAAACTACCAGGAAAATGTTTGAAGTGATATTTGAAGTAATTTTACAATACAACAGTTCTAAAAGAGAGGCGAAGGATACCAAAGGGACAATCAAACTCACAAGTCGAAAATAAACTGACAACGCCATGACTAAAAAGAAAAAGACAAACAAACAACAGTACACAAAACATAACATAGAAAACCAAATAAAGGCAACAGTAGTATACCGCTGTTCAATAGTCATAAATCGATTTAACTGAAACAAATCCGTGTCACAAACCAAAACCGAGGGAAACACATCAACTATAAGAGGAAAAAACGGAACAACATAAACACTGAACTGCTACAAAAACAAACGCCAACATACATAGAAACGGACTATTTGATAACAACTGCCATATTCCTGACTTGGTACAGGACATTTTAAGAAAAAAAAGACTGAGCAATACGAACCCCACCAAAAACTTGGGGTGATCTCAGGTGCTCCGGAAGGGTAAGCAGATCCTGCTCCACCTGTGGCACCCGTCGTGTTGCTCATGTTAGTACAAACCGGGTGATAAGTCTACTTCAGTGGGTCACATTAGGGGAAAAGGGGACGGGATTGTAGTTACGACAATTTGAACATATCCGTTGTCATCTGTGAAACGGATATTCCATAACTGTAAACCAACTTGTGATGGCGTCCGTAAAATTTACGAAGGGACGATTTCAACTTCACCACTTGGAACTCTGGGTTAAATAGCTTCTTTGTGAGCAGAAACCCTCTATCAAGGCAATATTGATAGGAAATACAAGCCCTGGGAGATATATACTCCGTATGCAGGTGCTGCTGGAATGTTGCTACGTAGAAATGGGAAGTTCGCAATTGGGAAGCTTAAATCATCTCATTGTCGTAAAGTTTTGTTTTCAGCCGACCATCATTGTCAATTTCTAGATGTAAGTCAAGATATGAGGCCGACTTAACTGTATCTGTTGTATCCTTCATCTCAAGTTCGATGGGATAGATGCGTTCAACATAGTCACCCAATTTTGAATTATTTAGTGACAGAACACCATCTTTATAGCGGAAAGTGAGGTTAAAGGATACTGTTAACTTCTTTTCTTTCTTCCTAAGAAGTTCCTGTATGAGGCCTCATATAAATAAAGGTACAAGTCGGCAAGAAAAGGAGCACAGTAGGTTCCCATGGGAATGCTGATTGATTTTTTGTAAAACACGTCCTCCAAACGTGACATTTATGTTGTCAATCAAGATATCAAGCATCTTGATAATGTCAGTTTCAGAGAATTTTTTTGTTTGAATCAGAGTGATTTTTTACAAAGTACGATTTATCCCTCCCTAGGACAAGAAACTTGTATCTACGTAGGCCATTCTTTTTTATGAAACAAAGCAGGACCAACTCTTTCAATTTGTCTTTTAGTTCCAAATGGGGAATACTTGTGTAAAGTGTAGAAAAGTCAAATGTTTTGATTTTATTGCAAGAGGAAAGAGTCTTAGACTCTAAAAGATCATTGAAAGTTTTTAGTATCCACATCTGATTCACGCCGTCTCTAGAATAGGTAGTTTCACAATAACTTTGAAGCGGCTTTGATTGCTGATAAAATTGATGTTAATAATTTAGAAAGAGGTTTCGTGGAACACTTGGAAGACACTATATTCTAATATTCTCCATTATTTTGCTACAATTATCGTGAAATTATTTTGTGAATGTCTATATGTGAGTAACAGTGAGTATATTTTCAATGAATAACGACGATTCCACCAATTATATTTATGTGATTTAAGTTGACGTAAAAGACAATCTTGATTTCGCATTGATAAAAACAATCAGAAATCTAACCACAATCTGTATCGATCGAGAGTCGAAAATTAAATCAAACTTTTGTAATTGCTACATGGAATTATTTTGTAATATTTTTCATTATTATTATTATTCTTTTCGAGTTAGCAATTTAAAGTGATTACTGAGGTGTTAATCGTCTAGTTGACATGCATGTTGAAAGCCGTACATTGACCTATAATGGTTTACTTTTATAAATTGTTATTTGATGGAGAGTTGTCTCATTGGCACTCACACCACATCTTCCTATATCTAGTGTAGCTCTTACTGTGCTTTTTCAGTAGGATTTGGCCTATTACTATACCAATTGGTCAAATATTTTATAAGTTGATCGGTTTGGGGAGATGAATTCAAACTGCAATTTGGTAAACTATTTGAGCAATTGGTATTGTGATAGGCAAAAGCCAGGATAAGCACAGTAATATAATAAGATGTGGCATGATTGCGAATGAGACAACTCTCCACCAGAGACAAAATGACATAGAAGTTAACAATTATAGGTCACCGTACGGCCTTCAACAATGAGCTAAACCCATACCGCAAAGTAAGCTATAAAAAAAACGAAAACTAACGGCTTGATTTATGTACAAAACACTAATGAAGAACAAATATGATATACAGCAACAAACGACAACCACTGAAGTATAGGCTCATGACTTGGAACAGGCACATACAGAATGTGGCGGGGTTAAACATATTTGCTGGCGCCAAACCCTCCCCTAACCTAGAACAGTAGTGTAACCGTGCAACATAAGAACTAACTATAAAAATCAGTTGAAAAGGGCTTAATTCGTCAGATCGATACGAAGCCCCCCAAAAAAAACTCAAACACAAAGTCAAATCTGAGGGTACTCCGACGCATTTACTGAAAGCTAGTTCAAAGCAAACAACAACTAATAAAAAATCTTGTATCTAAGACTAAAAGAGTTCAGTTCCCGACATATCGTAGTCGATACAAAATGTTTTCTCTATGCTGCAGTCTGTGAATTAAAAAGTGAATGTTCGCGCTAAAAATGCATGCGATAGTTATCATTTGATGTTTAGTAATTAAGGTAGATGGGGGATTTAAATTAAAATTTATAGATTTTTTTAATAATTTGCCAAACATTCCAGTATAAAAGTTTCATTATCTGAGTTATCTCCCCTTATTTGGCTAAGTTGAAAAAAAATTGAATCAAACAAAAATTCTGTATTTGTAAAAAACTGTCGCAAAAATATGATAAAACACATAATTTTCTTGATTCAGATGGAGAGTCTAACAAATTAATCACATTCTTCTCTCAAAATTTTCACATTTCATTAACGATGTAGACCGATTAATTTCTGCTATTTTACAATCCGAGATGGCGGAAGACACTAGAGCTACCTTAAAAGTCAACCAACCAGGCACATTTTTTCTGTTGCTTTAAGTTATTTCAATATATTCCTTTATTTCACTTTACACCTGCTGATTCCCTATTACAATATCTGTAGTCAGTAAAAGGATTTCACAATATTCTTATTATTGATTTATGGAGGGAAACAATCGTTTGCTTCTTACAAAATTTATTTTTTGCTCGTCATTGTACTTTCCAATTGTTTCAATGAGCTCCTCAAACCACATGAGAATTCCAAAATATTCATTTGACTTGCATCCAAAATGAATACACTGACCGAAGAGTAAACCGATTTATTTCATTTTCTCATTTTCTTTGTAGAAAATAAATTTACTCAGACCTTTAAACTTTAGAATATTTTCTACTAAGCCTTAATTGATATGACACTTTTTAACGTCCCATGATGAAAAAAAAATACAGGAATAAATAGAAAATAACTTAACAATTCTCTATCGAATCCAAGAATATTTACCATCAAATCAAAGGACAATACCCGATCAGCTGATCAAAGTGAGTAAACAGATTCAGTTGTGATTTATTTATTTGCACCATAACGTTAACATTAAAGTATGAACATAGTTTTGTTAATCACTTTTCTCTTTAGAGAAAAATCAAAAATAATTTATAATTACCAATAAGTGAAATAAGGTTCATGAATTAGAATGAATGACATCAGAAGGCTCTTTGTATTTTGCAAAAATGCATATGTATAAACGGAGTCTGTTTTTGTTTGTTTTCTTTTTCCTTTTTTTTCTTCATCAAACCGCCAGAATTTTTATATTTGAGATGATATGGCTATTCGGAGGATTAATTAAAATTAGGGAGTAAAATGTCTACCGAATTTCAAGGTATAATTCTAAAAAAAATCAATGTTCATATATACTAAATTATAAACGTTGTGCGTCAGAAGCACTTTTTTGGTTGAATCGAACGTGAGAATATATCCATTCGTGTCTTAAAGAACATGAAACACCTTAAACGAGTTTGAAATATTCGATCAGAGGATTTATTCTACCTTGATGGCATCATAAATGTTACATACTAATATATACATGATATTGTCAGTTAAACGACTTTTTATCACGAAAGAATAATCTTATAGTGTATGCCCATTTTTTATTCATCTCGTTCCAGTAAAAAGCCTAGTTTTCTTTAATTCAAGAGATCGGCTCATTTTTTATTTATCTCGTTCCATTTGAAAGACCTAGTTTTCTTTCATTCAAGAGATCGGCTCATTTTTGTATTCATATCGTTCTAGTTAAAAGACCTATAGTTTCCTTAACTTCAAGAAATCAATAATATCTCTTGCTTTCCTTTAAAATCAATAACTATTATACTAATGTGCAAAACCTACCATGGTTCATTACTGGAGAAGCTCGGGAAAGTGTAGACAGAGGTATCCTAAAATTTGATGATTTTTTTCAATATCGACAGTTAAAGAGACATAGATGTCAGCGAAATAACAACCATCATGGCAGATTCCAATGTTTTGAAATTAATATAAATCAAATGATCCGTTCACAGTCTGTGAACCTTTAAAATTGTAGAGCGGTATACTTATTAAATTGTGACTGAAAACAACTATGTTTAAATTGTTTTACAACATTTTGATAACACAGAAGTTATTATTCGCCAATAAAATTAAAATATTTGAATATGGGTGAAAAAAAATAACATTTTTATAACTAATTTTCAATTTCTATAGTATAAAAAGAATAGCATGTAAAATCAAAAAAATTGAGGTAGCAGATTTTACTGGAATTACTAATTAAAAGTCAATACAATTAACCACTTCACATATCTATATGACTACTCTGCAGGCATAAATGTTACACGGCACTGCAAACTATAATTTGTTTAGTCATATTGCCATGCTTATATTATGTTACGAATTCAAATTTGTTTGTAAAAAGCTTTTGTTTTTTCCAATTATTGTTGAAATAAAAGCAACAATTTTTGTATTGTCACGTCTGAAGTTCACATTTGCATTTTCTGTTTGTTTTGGTTTTATTAGTGATCAAAGAAACCTCTTCATGTCATTATTTGCTTTAAGCAATAGTTATGTTACTGTATTAATGGCTTTGTTATAAACACGTTAGTACCAATAATAGAATATAACATCAATCGAACAGTTGTAATTGTTTCATGTTGAATTAATTTAAAAAAATACATAAAGTACACTATCCATGCCATATTCTATTCTCAGAGGAAACATTTTCCAAGTGAACAAATAATGAATAACAAAACAACCAAAGAATCCATGAGAAATTGCAACGCTAATCGTTCACGTCTCTGTCAGTTCTAAACTTCCAACTCTAATCGTTCACGTCACTGTCAGTTCTAAACTTTGTTCTCTAGTAAATACATAGTCTTGTTTGCTTTGTTTTTCTAGTAGATGTCAATACATAATCTTGTTTGCTTTGTTTTTCTAGTAGATGTCAATGCATAGTCTCGTTTGCTTTGTTTTTCTAGTAGATGTCAATACATAGTCTTGTTTGCCTTGTTTTTCTAATAGATGTCAATACATAGTCTCGTTTGCTTTGTTTTTCTAGTAGATGTCAATACATAGTCTCGTTTGCTTTGTTTTTCTAGTAGATGTCAATACATAGTCTTGTTTGCCTTGTTTTTCTAATAGATGTCAATACATAGTCTTGTTTGCTTTGTTTTTCTAGTAGATGTCAATACATAGTCTTGTTTGCTTTGTTTTTCTAGTAGATGTCAATACATAGTCTCGTTTGCTTTGTTTTTCTAGTAGATGTCAATACATAGTCTTGTTTGCCTTGTTTTTCTAATAGATGTCAATACATAGTCTTGTTTGCTTTGTTTTTGCTTTGTTTTTCTAGTAGATATCAATACATAGTCTCGTTTGCTTTGTTTTTCTAGTAGATGTCAATACATAGTCTCGTTTGCTTTGTTTTTCTAGTAGATGTCAATACATAATCTCGTTTGCTTTGTTTTTCTAGTAGATGTCAATACATAGTCTCGTTTGCTTTGTTTTTCTAGTAGATGTCAATACATAGTCTTGTTTGCTTTGTTTTTCTAGTAGATGTCAATACATAGTCTCGTTTGCTTTGCTTTTCTAGTAGATGTCAATACATAGTCTCGTTTGCTTTGTTTTTCTAGTAGATATCAATACATAGTCTCGTTTGCTTTGTTTTTCTAGTAGATGTCAATACATAGTCTCGTTTGCTTTGTTTTTCTAGTAGATGTCAATACATAGTCTCGTTTGCTTTGTTTTTCTAGTAGATGTCAATACATAGTCTCGTTTGCTTTGTTTTTCTAGTAGATGCCAATACATTGTCTCGTTTGCTTTGTTTTTCTAGTAGATGTCAATACATAGTCTCGTTTGCTTTGTTTTTCTAGTAGATATCAATACATAGTCTCGTTTGCTTTGTTTTTCTAGTAGATGTCAATACATAGTCTCGTTTGCTTTGTTTTTCTAGTAGATATCAATACATAGTCTCGTTTGCTTTGTTTTTCTAGTAGATGTCAATACATAGTCTCGTTTGCTTTGTTTTTCTAGTAGATATCAATACATAGTCTATATCTCGTTTGCTTTGTTTTTCTAGTAGATGTCAATACATAGTCTCGTTTGCTTTGTTTTTCTAGTAGATGTCAATGCATAGTCTCGTTTGCTTTGCTTTTCTAGTAGATGTCAATACATAGTCTCGTTTGCTTTGCTTTTCTAGTAGATGTCAATACATAGTCTTGTTTGCTTTGCTTTTCTAGTAGATGTCAATACATAGTCTTGTTCGCTTTGTTTTTCTAGTAGATGTCAATACATAGTCTCGTTTGCTTTGTTTTTCTAGTAAATGTCAATACATAGTCTCGTTTGCTTTGTTTTCTAGTAGATGTCAATACATAGTCTCGTTTGCTTTGTTTTTCTAGTAGATGTCAATACATAGTCTTGTTTGCTTTGCTTTTCTAGTAGATGTCAATACATAGTCTCGTTTGCTTTGTTTTTCTAGTAGATATCAATACATAGTCTCGTTTGCTTTGTTTTTCTAGTAGATATCAATACATAGTCTCGTTTGCTTTGTTTTTCTAGTAGATATCAATACATAGTCTTGTTTGCTTTGTTTTTCTAGTAGATGTCAATACATAGTCTCGTTTGCTTTGTTTTTCTAGTAGATGTCAATACATAGTCTCGTTTGCTTTGCTTTTCTAGTAGATGTCAATACATAGTCTTGTTTGCTTTGTTTTTCTAGTAGATGTCAATACATAGTCTCGTTTGCTTTGCTTTTCTAGTAGATATCAATACATAGTCTCGTTTGCTTTGTTTTTCTAGTAGATGTCAATTTTCTAGTAGATGTCAATACATAGTCTCGTTTGCTTTGCTTTTCTAGTAGATATCAATACATAGTCTCGTTTGCTTTGTTTTTCTAGTAGATATCAATACATAATCTCGTTTGCGTTGTTTTTCTAATAGAAGTCAATGAACAGTCTTGTTTGGTTTTTTTATTTCTAAAAAAATGCCAATATACATAGTCTTGTTGCTTTTTTATTTGTTTCCCCGGCAATTCAAGAAAAATGTTCGTTTTTTTTTTTTTTTGAATTTATTTACCTTATTTTTTGTACAGTAGACTTGATGAGTTACATAATGGTTTTGTGGTAGCATCGAGTAACATTATGGTTCTGTGGTACCATCATAATAAAAATTATATGATAAACATCCATATATACAAAGACGTCTATCAATTCGTCAATAAATGATCAAAGTTGCATTTGTCGATCAGGTATTAGTAGTAAACAGGTGGTTTTCAGTTAGCATTTGAAGGGATTCAGTGTGGGTGATTCGAAACGGCATCCCATTGTGACGTCATAAACCAGGACGCTATCAGGGATCAGAAAGGAGTATTGCGCATGTGTGACCGGAAGTCAAGTGAGCGGAAAGTGTTCTGTGCATGTCACGTGGCCGGATGTGTGTAATGAAAATCACCATCATGGAGGGGATGACTGTCCATGCATGAACGAAAGTCATCGAATTCCCGCCATTTCTGTTCAAAAGAGTTGACCTTCCGCCATTCTTTCGTTCGAACCTCTTGGGTGGGTAGATCAGGTGTATGGGTCTCCGGTTTTTACCTTAATTTTCAATGGTATAATTTCTTGCAAACAAAGGATGGAAAGTGGATTGAAGCTGCCCCATGAATTGACCAATCAAATCGTTGGAAATTCAACCAGTGAGAATGAACGTTAAGGAAATTTGTTCTACAGATAATTGTATCTCAAAGAGCAAACCTAACAACATAATTTTCTACAGCAAATACCAACATCAAGTTTTCTAGAAACTTATATTTGAAACAGAAACCATGCATTAGTTTTGTCTAAGAACTAATAATTACTTACATTAAGGACTTTGGAAACCTCTAAGAGCATACCTAATTTCATGATGTGCTACAGTAACTGCTATATCAAAGAGCATAATTTTTTACCTAGCTACATTATGTTCTACAGAAAATAAAATCACTAAAAGCATGCATAACTACATGTTCTACAAAAAATATATAAAAGAGCATACATAGATTCCTTATGTTCTACAGAAAATGGTATCCCAAAGAGCATACCTAACTACATAATGTTCAATAGAAAATGATATCTCAAAGAGCACACCTAGCTTCGTTATGTTGTACAGAAAATGATATCTCAAGGAGCATACCTAACTACAAATTTTCTACAGAAAATGATATCTCAAAGAGCATACCTAACTACATTATGTTCTACAAAAAAATGGTATCTAAAAGAGCAAACCTAGCCTCATTATGTTCTACAGAAAATGATATCTCAAAAAGCATACACAGCTACATTATGTTCTTCAAAAAATGAGAAATATCAAAGAGCATACGTACGCTCTATGATGCATTAAAGAAATTGTTATATCAAAGAGCATACTTAATTACATTATGTTCTACAGAAAATGGAATCTAAAAGAGCATACCTAGCTTCCTTATGTTCTACAGAAAATGGTATCTCAAAGAGCATACTTAACTTCATTATGTTCTACAGAAAATGATATCTCAAAGAGCATACCTAACTACATAATTTTCTACAGAAAATGATATCTCAAAGAGCATACCTAGCTTCAAAATGTTCTACAGAAGATGGTATCTAAAAGAGCATACCTAGCTACCTTTTGTTCTACAGAAAATTGTATCTCAAAGAGCATACCTAACAACATAATTTTCTACAGCAAATGATATCTCAAAGAGCATACCTAGCTACATTATTTTCTACAGAAAATGATATCTAAAAGAGCAAACCTAGCTTTATTATGTTCTACAGAAAATGGTATATCATAGAGCATACCAAACTACATAATGTTCAACAGAAAATGATATCTCAAAGAGAATACCTATCTTCATTGTGTTATACAGAACATTGTATCTAACAGAGCATACCTAGCGTCCTAATGTTCTACAGAAAATGGTATCTCAAAGAGCATGTTCTACAAAAAAATGGTATCTCAAGGAGCATACCTAACTACATTATGTTCTACAGAAAATGATATCTCAAAAAGCATACCTATGCTCTGTGATGTTCTACCGAAATTGTTATATCAAAGAGCATACATAACTACATTATGTTCTACAGAAAATGATATCTCAAAAAGCATACAAAACTACATTACCACTCTACAGAAAATGATATATCAACGAGCATATACATAGCTTACTTGTGTTCTACAGAAAATGATATCTCAAAGAGCATACCTAGTTAAATCATATTCTACAGAAAATGGTATCTCAAAGAGCACTTTACTACATTATAAATTGCAGAAACTGTTTTCTTCAGTAACGAGTGTATACCTACGCCATATACCATGTCTTACAAAACTACGTCGTACAAAGCATCATATTCTAAAGAATTATATTTTCCTATGGACCAGTAGATACATCTCTTATGCTCTATAGAAACAGTTTTCTAAGTAAATAACTTTATTGATAGACATCATCTTTCAAGAGAGTTATGAAATTATTTATAATCTTTTGCATTATTTACTAATGTTTCAAACATCACAAAACAAGAAGGTGATCCGCTATTCTTGTATTGTTATAACTGAATGGTGTTACACAAAAATGGATATAATCTTTAAGAATTGTATTAGAAAGCCTGGTATATTTCCCATGTGCAGAATAAACTTTATTTATTACCAAAGTGTTCAAGATTTTAATTGCGGAAGTGATCGCTAAATTGACAAGTTGCCGCCAGATATCACCAAAGTAATTTCCAGACAAATTAACTTTGTGTAAAACATGGTTTAATACAAAGGATCTATATGACTTGTTTTTGAAACTACTTTGTAATAACATTGAATAAATAAATAATAAATGACTTGATATTGAAACAATACTAGAACACTTGATTATTCATGTTTATTTTGTCAAACTTGTTTACATCATAAAACAGCATGATGACATGGATTACGTCAATAAAACTGATTATAGAATTACCTTCTCCTAAAACACTTAAAGTGAAAGATTTGGTAACACAAAAGACTAACTGATGAGCTAAAATTACATGGAATAGTTTCAACATTGCCTGAGAGAGTTGCAACAATATTCTTTGTAAAAGTCACAAATTTATTAGCAGGAAATGATCCAACTGTACGTAACCACTCTTAATGAGCACCTTTGAAGACAAGCATTTTACCAGCGATTGTATTAACCACAGTAAAGATGATATATCGATCACATACATCTCACCAGCAGTGGTATTGAGCGTAGTGACGATGGTACCTTCAATCAAAAGCGTTTGACCAGAAGTGACATTGATCAAAACGAATATGACACCCTCGATCAAAAACATTTTACCAGCAGTGGTATTGGTCTCAGTGAAGATGACACCCTCAATCACAAATATTTTACTATCAGGTATAGATTACCTTAGCTGTATTCGGCAAAACCTTTCGAAATTTTGGGTCCTCAATGCTCTTCAACTTCGTACTTTATTTGGCCTTTTAACTTTATTTATTCGAGCGTCACTACAGGGTCAACGAAACGCGCGTCTGGCGTTAAAAATTATAATCCTGATATCATTGATGAGTATAGATACACCCTCAATGACAGACATTAAACCTCCGGTGGTAGTGACTACTCGAAGATGATACATCAAGAGGAATGTTTTTTTACTAGCTACGATACTTACAACACCATGAATATGACAGACACACTGCACGACAAATATTTAACAGATGCAGTATCGATCACAGTGAAGATGACATACGCGAAGATAAATAGTTTACCATTAGAAGTATTATTCAATGTGAGGATGGCAGCTTCGACCACAAACAGTTTAGTAGAAGTGGTATAAATCACAGTGACGGTGACACCCGTAAAGACAACATTTTACCATCCAGTTGTATCCATCCCGTTGTATTTAATCAAAGAAGAAAGGTTTACTCTGTTAGAAGATTATTTTTTGACAAACGGAAAACACGTTATTCTATTTTCATTTCATCTATAAAGACGAAAGAAGGTTTGAGTTTAAAAACAAAACACAAAAAAAAAAAACGAAAAAAATCTGTGTAACTAATTTATACTGGTAAATATCATTCAATCAAAACAAAGACGACATAAGCGAGATTTTAAAACAGACAATTTATTTAAAAACCGTTTATTCAAAGTAATTGTCCGAGTTGTCATTTCAAACTTTCACATTCGACCATGTTTTTTTTGGTTAAAGAATTAATATTCTTTCCAAAGTTAAACCTAAATTCTGTTTCAACTTTAATCAAAATTGAAACAAAATGGTTTTACAAACTCTAAAAGTATTATTTTACTAAACATGTCCGTCAGTTATGCAGTACGCTGCTCCATTTATTAAAAAGTCAAGGTCATAAAGGAGAGTGGGCTCAACAACTGCATGATATATTATGTATATTATTCTTGCGATGTATTATGTACTGTGCTGTTTTGTTAATTTCATGTATGCCATCAACCGCATTTGGGTATAACTGTGCATAAAATTAAAAAAAAGAAAAAAAAGATGTTGTTAACTTGTGAAAATTATTACTTTAACAGAATGTCATCAAAACTTATCTTGATGTCATACCCAAACAAACAAACAAACATATTTCTTTATTACGCGCACTCCAATAATTTAAACAATTTTTGCTGTGAAAATAGTTCCGAAACGTATGCCAAGGTATTTTCACGATTGATGGTTATTTAGAATTTAAGAAGTCAAACACGTCATTTTATAACCGTTCCTATATAATTTGAGGTAATTGATCTTGGTAATGTAATTTAATTCAACAAAGGATATAAGTTAATTCCTGACTGATCATAGATGTAATGGTCTAGGTAATTAGTACTGCTATGAACCGACATTACACTGAAATCAAAGTACATTAATGAATTTGTTATGTATGTAAACTTCTGTAATATTCTATTAAGGGAAATAAAAAAATTCCACGATTTACAGTGTTTTTCTTGGTAATTTTTTAGTTTTTGTCCATCAACAGGCAGAAACACGACATCAGTTATTTTCTGATGTGTACCAAAAGGTTTGTCAAACATCAAGATCCGATATTTGTAGGCATCCTTTCTATGAATCATTTTTTTAAAACATTGCCAGATAGTTATATGGTCTGATGCATGTACTCAATTGTTATTTTGATACATCAAGGGTGCAACTTATGTATTAACTATTGAAAATAAATCAATGTTAGTACCGATTTTCAAACAAATAATTTTGAAAATGATAAATTTATAACTTTAAAAGGACCGATACGTTTACATGCACATAACGTATATTAATGTACCAGCTCTATAAACAAAATCATCATAACATTGGGATACACTATCCCATTTGCAATAAGACTTTGTTACAGCTAAAATTTCAAATTAAGCTATCACATTATTATATGTATCTATATAAGAACGTATTTGTTTCAGTATAGGACCTTAGTAAATGTCTTAGGTAATGTATGATTATCTCTAACTTTTATATATATAAATATATTTTACTAACACCCTTAACATTTTTTATTTGCACCATAAAGCTTAAAAGACCAGAATAAAATCATAAATGGACTAGTCCACATATATGCGTCTTACAGACTAATTACTCCAACACGATTTGGTCAAATTATGCACAGCAGTTCCTTCCAAGTACCATCTTTCATGTACAGTTGCGCGGAGGGAATCATTCTGTCTAAGGACATTTCGAGACTGGATTGCCCTGTCCACTGATACTGCATCGGCCAGGACTATTGAATCATTTAACAGTAGTCAGTACTTCGGTACTGACATGATTTATAACAAACTTTTCTAAAATTGTCCGTTAATAAATTTTGAAATTATAAAGAAACTAAGGTTTCAACTCCTCAGGCAAAGTTGACCTTAGATGAATTTGGCTATTTGTTTTAGGTATTTTTGTCATATAGCTCTTCAACTGTTTCGGAACTTATACATCCTCGGATTTCAAATGTTTGGCATTGAGCGTTCCTGATGAAGGTAAATCCAGAAAAGCGCTTCGGACGCATGAAATTATTAAACGTGTTGTTTTCAATTTTTAACGCTCAGATTCTTGATTGAATATACATCAGTGTGTTTTCATTCGCACTTTTGGTCTGTAAACAACACCGTTTTTGATTGTTTATTAATTATTATATCAATTTATTGTAATTAAGAGTATGCGCACACCGTTGTTTGACCAAAAGTGGCAGAATAATTAGATGTTATGTCGGCCACCACATTGCAGAAGCAGAAACAGTATTCAACTAGTTGGCTGCAGTAAAGCTGCAACACTGCCACATGAGCACAATTTATTATTGCCAAAATTAGACATCTCTGATACAATGAAAAACATTTTGGGCATACGGGTCTTAGACCAGATTTCCATCTTCCACAAATATCGACTGTTGACAGATGCACCCTTGATTATTATTATGTAAAATATTTAGGATAAGAAGAACCTTCTAATAAGCATTTCTTTCAATAAGTATTAAGTAAGGCTTGATATACGATATGCTAATATTTTGTCAATAGCTATACCATATAGTAGAAAAATAAATGTGTGTGTGAGAGAAGTGTTTTCATACCAACTTGTGGTATCTTACAGATTACATAATTTGGAAAGTTTAATCAAGTTAACTTTCGTGCTGAATTACATAACTTTGCAATAACAATGCGTGATAATAAAATTAGTAATCCACATCAAACGACAAATTTGGCTTTAAAGTATTAATACTTAGTAAGCCATTTTGTTAATTTGCAGTTAACTACATTGCCTGAACACAGGTGTTTTAAACGCAAAGGGTTATGTTTTGTGTGCAGTAAATTTACTTGTTTCGTGCGTATAAAGAACATTTTAAGTGCTTTATCACTTTCATCATCTTACATCGGTCCCTGTATTATGGACTGTTATGACACAGCTTTTAACTTTTATAGAGAAAAAAAGGCAACTAAAGTTTAACTCAACCGCATAATTTTAAAATCACTTTGAATTTGTTTCAAAATTTATAAAGAGAGTCAAAAGTGACGAATTATCAATCAAGCTCAAACATTGCATCAACATTTGATCAGCATTGAAAGATAAAATTCTAAGGAATTTGAGTGTTCATGGTCTATTCACTACAATGTTTCTCATGAAAAAGATAAATAAATCTAACACATCTAAGCAACATATTCAAAAACGTATACATCCTTGGCGTTCATAGTTAGGGGTATGAACGTGTTTGGTGAAGGTTAATTCAGAAAAGGTCTGCGGATGCACCATGAAGACTTATTTTATTTTTTAAAGTTCGCTATCTGTTAATAAGCTATGAAAAGAATTAACATAGACTATCAATAATAATTATAAAATAAAGAATAAGTTAGACAGTTAAACAAAAACCAAAATTCTAATGGAAGTAAAACAAAATACAAATAAGTTTATGTTGGTTAACGATGTCTTCAAAATTTTACAAAACCATGCCTAAGAATTCAAAATTGATTGGAAAGATCTTCAACAGCAAAAGATAGCACTTGATAGTATTTTGGTTTTAAATATATCAATATAAAACTGTTGTGTGTTGAGGAAGCTTTTAGATACATTTGTATTATTCAGATTATGCAATATTCAACTTCCGGCACGTCTCATCAGTTTCCCATGTTAATACTTTAAGTAAAACACTTGCAAGGGAAATTGACCATGCCTCTTTTTAAAATCTTTTTCATAATGAGCAATTGCGTAAAAACAGCAGTTTTAGCGGTTTCTCTAAACTTATAGGCAGAATGATTGTCTGGATGCAATTAGTATTCTATTTAAATGGCATTCATATCAGCTTGACAATGATAAACTTAATCAAGCTGCAGGAAAGATCGTGCTTGATTCAGAACTTTCCGACCTCCTCCAAGATACTTGCATTATAATGAAAACAGATAGTCAACTTAAAGTCGAATTCAACCATATGATAACTAATGATTTTATAGAGATTAAAGCAATAGATAGGAAACAATTGCGGTTTCCATTTATTTAGATAATTGTTTACTCCATACATTAATAATTGTGCTATTGCTAGCCCTTCGTGGAACAATAATATATCCAAATATCATAAGTACATATATACAATTGGCAACATAAGGGGGAAATATATCAAAGACCTATACTTTTGTGAGAGCGTTTTTGAATCGCACTTCGGTTTTATGGTTGCCAGGTACAACGGTCGTTGGTTTTCGTTACTTACCAGCTTGCAAAACGGCTGTGGAGGTTTAATTTAAACGCATTTAAACTGGATAACATGTAAACTTGCGAACTTACATTTAAGCATCATTAACCAAATTTGAGACGTTTGTCTAAAATGCTGATGCAAAACGCTTATACATTTTATTTGGTATATTTACATTGCCGGCTTTGTAAAAAAGGGTTGGACACATGAAATGTATTAAGTGTTACTTTTATGTATTTCAAACAATAGATAGAAAATGAAAGGATATGGAGTAAATGTACATGGGACAAAATCGCACACAATACATAGAAAACATAGAAAATGAATACATTTTAGTTTAAACAGTATTGTATTCAAATAAATTGAATTGGATTGGGCAACAGGCAAAGCCTATGTAAGCCCTCTCCATAAAACAAGGTACAATATAAACAAGGTATTAAATAAAACTGAAATCAACATCAAGTTTAGAAACCTCCATTTCTTTTACCGCCTAATTTCATGATGTTAGTTCAATTATTTTTAATTTGACGTAACTGTCATTTTTCTTCATAGTTGATATTTTCATTTTCAACATACTTATTATGATTTTAAGACATATTGTGCAATATAACTTATCTTAAGAAATAAATTGCAAACACTTGATAGTATGACTAAACCTTTTCATATTATGTTAACATGAAAACTTGGGAACTAAGCTTACTCCATGCATGCATGGACTAAGTCTGCTTGAATAATTGAATGTTGTGTAAGTCCATGCAAGCATGGACGAAGTTAACGTTAGTTGCCATCGTCCATGCATGCATGGACTAAGTCTGTTGTGTTAGTCCATGCAAGCATGGACTAAGTTAACGTTAGTTGCCTTCGTCCATGCATGCATGGACTAAGTCTGTTGTGTTAGTCCATGCAAGCATGGACTAAGTTAAGGTTAGTTGCCTTCGTCCATGCATGCATGGAGTAAGCTTAGTTCCCAAGTTTTCATGTTTACATTACATGAAAAGGTTTAGTCATACTATCAAGTGTTTGCAATTTATTTCGTAAGGTTAATTATAATGCACAATATGTCTTTAAATCATAATAAATAGGTTGAATATGAAAAAATCAACTAAAAAGAAAAAAAAAGATAGTTACATCGTATTAAAATATAATTGAACTAACATCATGAAATTAGATGGTAAAAAGAAATGGAGGTTTTCTAAACTTGATGTTGATTTCCAGTTTTATTTAATACCTTGTTTATATTACATTCAAACAAAACAACACATACACAAACATAATGACAACACAGAATTATTTTTGAAAACTACCTCATAGCTGACTGGAAGGATGCTCAAAATAGTTAACTCAGAAAAAATATTAATATTCTAAGGATGCTTCAAATAGTTAACTCAGAAAAATGTATTAATATTTTAAGTAATAAACTCCAATATTGATTAAGAGGCATTACATTAAATTAAACTGTCTCCAGACAGCTGTTCAATATGTTATGATATTGTAACTATCATATCTATTTAGTTGGCCTAATTTGTTTTGTGTGGCCTAAGAATGTTTACATTATATTTTGTTATATTGTGTACAAATCATACACATTGTGTTACAACTATGCAGTTTAGAAATCACTGGAACAATCATTGATACTAATGGAATGATTAGAACTTTCTATTTCACTTACATAACATTTCCAGAATGATCATAACAAAAGATGCGTAATTTATATTTCTAGAATTGTCTAGAAATTTCCGTTTGAGTATTTAAATGCAGACCCAAAAGTTAGTTGAATATAGAGATTTGGACATAGACATAGATAGACTTAGACATCGATAGACATCAACAGTTGGATTGACACTTTTATTTTCAAACTACATCATACTAGATTGTGACCAATTGGATATAATATTCTGTGGATTCCGTGAAGATTTCCGGATAAAAAGATAAAAGATTGGACTCATATTTTGACAGTTAAGTTGACATTTCTTTTGTGTAATACTTTTATAAACTAGTGTATAATAAATCTTGTTAAATTTTATTATTGATTTGTGTCTTTTGTTGGCTACAATTAAAAGGCGATTTTCTGACATAACAGAAATTGGGGCTCAAGTCCGGGATAACGTTAATATCTTATTTTTAAAAAAAAATTTGTTCAGTATTTTTATTAGAAATAGCCAACAAAATTCTACAAAATGGCATTTGAAGCCGGTAAATTTTTGAAAACGCCAGACCTGGAGAAGTTTGATAATTTAAAGAAAGAGGAATTAGTGTTGCTTGCTAAACATCTGAAATTAGACTTTAGAGTATCTATGAGAAAACAAATTATAAAAAATTTGGTAATAGACAAATTAGTTGACGCAGAAATTTTAGGTGAAGAGGCTCTTGATCTAAGGTCGAAAATGTTGACGCTATCAAATTAAAACAGCTTGAATTAGAACATGAACTCAAAATAAAACAATTGGAAAAAGAAGAAAGACAGGCAGAACTTCAAATGAAAGAAAGGTTAGAGATGGAGAAAAGAAAAGAAAAAGAAGATGAATTTAAATTAAAACAGGCAGAACTTGAAATGAAGGAAAGGTTAGAGATGGAGAAAATAAAAATTGAAATGGTCAAAGGAGAAAGTAACACTAATGTACAGTCGAAATCAGAACATTTTGATGCAGCAAAAAATATACGTTTAGTTCCCAGATTTTGTGAAAAACAGTCGATAAATATTTTCCACAGTTTGAGAAAATTGCTCATAATTTGAAATGGCCGAGGCCTTTTGGACTACAATGCTGCAAAGTGTTTTTGAGGGCAAGGCCGCTGAAATTTACTCAGCACTTTCATCCGAACAAAGTTCTGATTATGACACGGTTAAAAAGGAAGTTTTGAAAGCTTATGAGCTAGTGCCAGAAGCATATAGACAGAAGTTTAGATCTTATAAAAAGTTTGATTCACAAACCTATGTTGAATTTGCTAGGGAAAAAGAAGACCTATTTGATAAATGGCTTACGTCAAAGAAAATAGATAACAATTTTAAGAACCTAAGACAACTGATGTTATTAGAAGAGTTCAAGCAATGTGTTCATTTAGACTTAAAACACATTTAGATGACAAAACTGTAGAGACATTACAAGATGCAGCTGTTATTTCCGATAATTATACCCTTTCACATAAAAGAAGTTTCAAAGGTCACAATTTTAATACTTCGAGTGGAAATTACAAGAATCAAAGCACTGAGCGTACTGTTAGTAAGCCTGTTGCACAGAATAAGAGTCAGTCTAGTTATAATATGTCTAGTCCGAAATTTGATACTTTTGAGAAGAAGTCACTGACTTGTGCTTATTGTAAGAAGAATGGTCACCTGATGGCTGATTGTTTTAGACTCCAGAAGAAGAATGACAGAGATAATAAGCCCAAGACCAGTGCTTGTACGACACCCGTGTTACCCATACGTTGGAATGTCCTGCGAGTCAGGCTTTTAAGTCCAGTTTTTGTGATTACATGGAGGATTATATACCCTTTATGTCTGATGGGTTTGTTTCTATTGTTGATAATACTAATCCTCAGCCTATTAAGATTTTACGGGACACTGGAGCTTCTCAGTCTTTATTGTTAGAAGGTGTGTTGCCTTTGTCCGAGGAGACTTCTGTTGGTGCCTCCGTTTTGTTACAAGGTGTGGAGTTAGGTTGTATAGATGTTCCCTCCATCGTATTTATCTGAAGTCAGATTTGATTACTGGACCAGTTGTTGTGGGTGTTCGTCCTAATCTCCCTGTTGAGGGTGTTTCATTATTGCTAGGAAATTATCTAGCTAGGAACAAGGTGGTTGCTGAACCAATTTTACCAGTGAACCGGAGGTGGATGCTAAATCACCTGAAGATGATGCTGAACTGTATCCAGCTTGTGTCGTTACTAGGGCGATGGCTAGAAAACAACAAAATGAGGATTTGCAAGAAGACCAGTTTGATTACATGGACCTTTCTGACACCTTTCTAGCCAACATTGAAGGTCCCATTAGCTCAGAGAAGGCCGTAATAAGACCACCTAGTATTAGCAAGAATGTAATTATGCCTTGGCCAGACGTAAACAGCCATTCATTAGACCGAAGGAAATTTGTCGAAGAACAAAATAAAGACCCTGAGGTTCTTCAGCTCTGCAAGAGGGCTCAACCACAGGAAGAAGCAGACAAAGTGGCCGAATGCTATTACCATCAAGACGGCATTTTAATGAGAAAGTGGAGGCCCCCTGATGCTACCCCAGAGGAGGAATGGAGAGTGGTATACCAAGTGGTGGTGCCTAAAGTTTATAGGCAAGACATTATTGGTCTTGCTCATGACACCCCCTTGGCTAGACACTTAGGTATAAGGAAGACTTGCCTTAAGATCTTGCAGCATTTCTACTGGCCAAGACTTAGAAATGATGTCGCAGAATACTGCAAATCATGCCATATATGCCAGGTTGTTGGTAAGCCTAACCAGAAAATACCACCAGCACCACTTCTGCCTATTCCAGCCTTTGAAGAACCTTTCAGCCGAGTACTCATTGATTGCGTTGGACCTTTACCGAAGACCAAGACTGGAAATGCGTATTTATTGACAATCATGTGTACCTCCACTCGCTTTCCTGAGGCTATTCCGTTAAGGAATATCAAGACACCTACTATTGTCAAAGCTCTGATCAAATTTTTCACACTAGTAGGACTTCCAAAGTCTATACAGTCCGACCAGGGTTCAAATTTCATGTCAGGTTTATTTCAGCAAGTCGTGTACCAGTTAGGGATTGCTCAGTATAGGTCAAGTGCTTATCATCCAGAATCTCAAGGTGCCTTAGAACGTTTTCCTCAAACATTGAAGAACATGATCAGAACTTTTGTCTTCAATTTGACAGGGATTGGGATGATGGTGTTCACTTTTACTTTTGCGGTCCGAGAGGATGTTCAAGAATCCCTTGGTGTTAGTCCCTTTGAGTTGGTATTTGGTCACACTGTAAGGGACCTTTAAAACTAATTAAGGAAAAGTGGCTTACTGAACACACTGACTTGAATCTTCTAGACTATGTATCTAGATTTAAAGAAAAATTGTATACTGCTTGTCAAATTGCTCAGAACAATTTAAAACTGTTCAGAATAACATGAAAATATGGTATGATAAAGATGCCAGGGACAGAGTTTTTGAGCCTGGTGATAAGGTACTTGTATTTTGACAGTCCCTGGACATCCATTGCAAGCTAAATATTGTGGTCCTTATACCATAGAGAGTAAAATTAATGATTTGAATTATATTGTAAAACCACCAGGTCGGCGTAAACAAAATAGAGTGTGTCACATTAATATGTTAAAACCATATTTTGAGCGTACTAATGAAGGTGAGAGTAAACCAGTTGCCACTTTAGCCATGGTTAAATTGGAGAACAATCATGACAAACCAGATGTAATTGAACCACCTTTTAGTTCTAAAACTATAGAAGAGACAGTTAGATTGAAAAATTCAGAAATTTTGTCAAATTTAGATTCAAAACTTGCACATCTGTCTTTTGATCGTAGAGAAAAATTAAAAGCTTTGGTATTTTCTTTTAAAAATCTTTTTCCAGATGTGCCAAACAAAACCACTGCTGTTTGTCATGATGTCGATGTTGGTGATACTTTTCCAATTAAGCAACCTTACCGGCTCAATCCACTCAAACTTGAATTTATGAGGCAAGAAATGAAATATATGCTTGACAATGATATTATTGAACCCAGTAACAGTGAATGGAGCTCTCCTTGTCTGCTTGTGCCCAAACTAGATAAAACCTTTCGTTTCGTAACTGATTTCAGAAAAAGTAAATTCTGTTTCAAAATCTGATTCCTATCCGATTCCAAGGATAGACGACTGCATTGATAACATTGGACAAGCAAAATTTGTGAGCAAATTTGATTTATTGAAAGGTTACTGGCAAGTCCCATTGACACAGAGAGCTCGAGAAATATCAGCTTTTGTCACACCAGATGGCTTATTTCAATATACTGTAATGCCGTTTGGCATGAAAAGTGTTCCAGCTACATTTCAAAGTATGATCAATAATGTTATAAAAATTTAGACTGTTGTTATGCTTATATTGATGATCTTATTGTATGTAGTGATAGCTGGGAAGAACATTTAACACATTTATATGATACTTTTGATAGATTGTCACAATCAAATTTGACTGTAAATCTTGGTAAAGTGAATTTTGCCAGGCCACTGTTGATTATTTAGGGCATACAGTTGGCCAAGGTCAAGTGAAACCTATTACAGCTAAAGTGGATGCAATTACCAAATTTCCTCCTCCTACAAATAAAAACAACTTATGAGATATTTAGGCATGATTGGTTTTACAGGAAATTCTGTTCAAATTTTGCTACTGTTGTTCAACCATTGACTCATCTTTTACGGAAAGATTCTAAATTCATCTGGAGTGAAAATTGTCAAAACGCTTTTGAAAATAGCAAATCACTTTTAATTAATAGTCCAGTTCTGATCACTCCAGACTTTGAAAACAATTTAAACTTGCCGCTGATGCAAGCGATGTAGGAGTTGGAGCTGTTTTATATCAAGAGACAGATGATAATGTTGAGAAACCTATATCATATTTTTCTAAGAAATTAGATAAACATCAGAAAAATTATTCAACTATTGAAAAGAGTGTTTTGCACTGTTGTCTGCACTTCAACATTTTGATGTATATTTAAATCCTCTGTGCATCCTATTCTTGTTTATACTGATCATAATCCTCTCACCTTCATACATAAAATGAGAAACAAGAACCAGAGATTGACTAGGTGGAGTTTATTGTTACAGGAATATGATGTTATTGTAAAACATATTAAAGGTAAAGATAATGTAATAGCAGATGCTTTATCTAGAGCTTATTAAAACACTGTATATATACTATGTATTTTTGTACATATTATTCATGAAAAGTTTTGTTACACTCAAACTTTTTTAAGGGGAGGTGTTATGATATTGTAACTATCATATCTATTTAGTTGGCCTAATTTGTTTTGTGTGGCCTAAGAATGTTTACATTATATTTTGTTATATTGTGTACAAATCATACACATTGTGTTACAACTATGCAGTTTAGAAATCACTGGAACAATCATTGATACTAATGGAATGATTAGAACTTTCTATTTCACTTACATAACATTTCCAGAATGATCATAACAAAAGATGCGTAATTTATATTTCTAGAATTGTCTAGAAATTTCCGTTTGAGTATTTAAATGCAGACCCAAAAGTTAGTTGAATATAGAGATTTGGACATAGACATAGATAGACTTAGACATCGATAGACATCAACAGTTGGATTGACACTTTTATTTTCAAACTACATCATACTAGATTGTGACCAATTGGATATAATATTCTGTGGATTCCCGTGAAGATTTCGGATAAAGAAAAGATAAAAGATTGGACTCATATTTTGACAGTTAAGTTGACATTTCTTTTTGTGTAATACTTTTTGTAAACTAGTGTATAATAAATCTTGTTAAATTTTATTATTGATTTGTGTCTTTTGTTGGCTACAATTAAAAGGCGATTTTCTGACATAACAGAAATTAGTATTATAAAAACTCATTTATACAAAACAACATGTTAGATATCATGTACTTATTTTTACTAATTTATCGCACCTGATGAATAACGACAGTGAGTAAATAACCATATTGATTCATTAAAGAATCATAAATGATATATAAAAAAAGAAATTAGAATGTAAATAAAAATTTATAAAAAAACAAAAATATTCAAAAGATGTTTGAATGATATAGAAAATAGAGGTGCATTTATTCGTATTTTTAGCTTTTGTAATATCAATTATTGTCATTTATTGTTATAATTTTGTTTCAATTTTACTATTTTTAGCCGGTTGGGGTCTAAGAACTTGAATATAAAAATAAAATACAGACATACACAGTAACAAGTTTATTTAGTTTCGGACTATAAAATATATTTCACTATACAAATTTTCGGAATTTTTAATATATTTATGAACAGCCTTAACTATCTGAATGTTGTCTTCAATACTCATAGATTGATCACCAAATAGCAATAACTTCAAATCAATATCAACTTCATAAGCAGACAGTTTATCAAGGAGTATGATCCTGTTTAAAGTGTATGATGGACAATCAAAAAAGAAATGTTGATTGTCTTCACATTGATATAAACATTTAGGACAAGAAGGTTCGTCAATAAAAAAATCATGAAATAAGTGAGAATTTAAATTACTTGCTTCATTTCGCAATTGACAATGAATAATATTGAATTTTCTTATACCAGAACAAAAATATTTAGGAGGAATCTCTGGTTTGTATATTTTATCAAGTAAAGATTTGAACTGGTTAATCGACAAAGCATTTTTTACATATGGATCTAATTCATTCCAGAGTTTAACAACAGATGGTATGAAACTTCTATAATATGAAACTGTTCTGCACCTTGGAATGGTATAATTCTGAGGATCTCTGCTCTTGGAGAAAATACATTTTTTATTTTATAAAATGTAGTCAGTTTATGCTTCTTCCCTCTGTCTGATAATTTTCAAGACCTAATTCAGTGTACATTTTTTTAAGAGAGGTTGTAATTCGGAGACCCGTAATAATACGAGCAGCTTCAATTTGACCACTTTCCAATAAGTTAGCTTCCTGTAAAGTACAATTATCCCATATAATGTTAGCATATTCTACAATAGGGCGAATAAATGCTGTATAAATTGTAATAAGTACATTTCGGTCCAAATTATATTTAACTTGTCTTAATAAATCTAATCTAGAACATGCTTTTTTATAAATTGCACTTATATGTAATTTCCAACTAGCTTTACTCTCAAAGTTGAGACCTAGGTGACAGTGACCTTTAACTTCTTTTATTTGATCCCCACCAATACCAAAATATAAACAAGGAGGATTTTATCTCTTCGAGAAAATAAAAGGGTTTCTGTTTTGGAAGGATTAAATGTAACACCCCAATTTTCAGCCCATGTTTTTATCCTCTCAAGATCATCAGTCAATGACATAGAAACAGTATCATAGTCATCATCAATAATGGCATATAAAGAGGTGTCATCTGCGAATAATATAATATGATTACTCATATGTTCCACAATATCGTTTTTATAAGTTAAAAAAGGAAGGGATCCAGTATCCAGCCTTGGGGTATCCCTGCACTGATACCTTTTTGGGATGAATAAAACCTATCGAAAACAACTTTCTGGCATCTGTCACCTAGGTATTCTCCAATCCAATCAATTAAATTACTATGAATACCAAAACCTTTCAATTTATATAATAAACCATCATGCCAAACTTTGTCAAAAGCTTTAGAAATATCACAAATAATGCGTATATCTTTTCCTTTATCAAGATTTGAAATAATAGTATTATATATTTCTGCTATACTATAGCTGATTTACTATACTATCACCTGGTTGAAAACCAGATTGAAATTTAGATAATAAATTGTGATCTTTCATGTAATTAAATAAATGTTTGAACAAAATTTTTTCCATAATTTTTGATATAATACTTTTAAGTGAAATAGGTCGGTAATTAACAGGATCATGACAGCTTGCCTTTCCCTTACAAACAGGAGTGACGTGGGAAATTTTCCATTCACATGGAACCTTTTTAAGTTGCAGTGACATATTGAATAATAAAGTAAGTGGTTTAACAATACCAGATTTAATTTCTTTAAAACTTTTAGGGGAAACACCATCAGGACCAAAAGGTTTAGTACAACTAAGGTTTTTTAATTGATCAAGAACTTCATTTTCTGTGATAATTATTTCCTCCATTTTAAATGGAGAGTCTGGTACATTATTTGGAAGCTCAGGCTCATTATCAATTTTAGAAATATTCGAAAAATGAGTGTTTAAGAGTTCAGCTTTATTTACTGGATGTAAAAATATTTGACCTTCAGATCTAAGATAAGGTGTAGGTTCACGAGACTTTGATAATTTAGAAATAGATTTTACAATCCTTGACCACTTTCCTGGTGGGATATTTTTGTCAGTAATTTCCTTTGTAAGTTTTTTGTTTATATTGCTCTTTTGATTTTCTAACCAAATCAATCACCTCATTACGCAATTGAAAACATTAACTCTCGTTTTATTATCTGCTGGTGTTGTTAGTATCCCTATAGGTCTAAATGGTCTGCCTAAATTGTTAATATCAGGATGAGCAGTGTATATTTGTGTTTTTTTGTCTGTCCAAGCACTACTACTCTACCACTTGCAAATTCATCGATCCTATCCATCACACACATATTTTACCATTACGGGTACTGGTTATGTTGTCAGGAACAATGGTGTGTTGTTACTGGCATGCTCATACTGCTTTGTGTGATTTCCTTCCTGATCCATTACAACCACTACATGTCTTCCTATACGAAGAAATTCTGTTCCTGGTGTGACAGCTCATATTATAGGTTTCTGATTCCTTGTAACATGTAAGTGACTTTAGTAGTGCTACATTGTATATAGTATTTGACCTTTGTCCAGTTCTTTCAATGACCATCCTCAGTATTGTTTCACCAAAAACGGATCTGCGAAGATTGTTGAAGTGCCAAGTCAGGAATATTGAATTGTGAAATGACCTGAATATTATCATTGAATTGTGAAATGACCTGAATATTATCATTGAATTGTGAAATGACCTGAATATTATCATTGAATTGTGAAATGACCTGAATATTATCATTGAATTGTGAAATGACCTGAATATTATCATTGAAATTGTGAAATGACCTGAATCTTTTCATTGAATTGTGAAATGACCTGAATATTATCATTGAATTGTGAAATGACCTGGATATTATCATTGAATTGTGAAATGACCTGAATCTTTTCATTGAATTGTGAAATGACATGAATCTTTTCAATGAATTGTGAAATGACCTGGATATTATCATTGAATTGTGAAATGACCTGAATATTATCATTGAATTGTGAAATGACCTGAATCTTATCATTGAATTGTGAAATGACCTGAATATTATCATTGAATTGTGAAATGACCTGAATATTATCATTGAATTGTGAAATGACCTGAATATTATCATTGAATTGTGAAATGACCTGAATCTTTTCATTGAATTGTGAAATGACCTGAATCTTTTCATTGAATTGTGAAATGACATGAATCTTTTCATTGAATTGTGAAATGACCTGAATATTATCATTGAATTGTGAAATGACCTGAATATTATCATTGAATTGTGAAATGACCTGAATATTATCATTGAATTGTGAAATGACCTGAATCTTTTAATGGTTTCATAAGTTGTGCTACTATCACCTGAAACGTATGCTATCATTGCGACAGAAAACAACATATGTTTAAAACCTGTTGTAAAATGTATAACAGATTTAAATTCATGTTTTATTGTTTCTACTTTTACTCCTCCTATCGCTGCAAATCTAGATTCATATGAATCGTGTTTTTCATCTTTCAAGCAGGCTGACCTGGTCTCGGTCTTTTTTTGAATTTCAATCACATCACCTTGTGTATTTCACTGAATTTGTAATCTCCATTGTCCACAATATCATATCCGCGATGGACTTCAGAAATGCACTTGCCACAGTTAAATTCTGTACAATTCTAACAATAAAAGCATCAGTCCTGTGTGATATGTTCTCGGCACTTAAACTCTTTAAAACTTACATTTCTTACCGAATCATCACCTTCTCCATTCTTTAATATGAATGATTTTATGATTGATGGCATTTTGAAACGTAGGATGGACCACATATTTACATCTAGTACACATTAGTAATGATCAATGCAAAGATTTCCATTGGATTTTGTTCCCTCCATCAAACAACGGGCCCAAGACCACAATTAATGATCCCGCTTTTCGTTGTCCACGAATATAGTTCCTTTTAATTAGAGTGTATTTTTTAAATTTTTTCTTTCCTTCCTCACTCATTTCTTAGTTTGTTTTTTTTTTTTGGGGTTGGAAATAAAAGAAGAGAGGTGAAATAAACTTTTGATGTTGTATTTTAATTGATTTTGATATGGAAAGAGTGATTAGGCCAGGTGCAAAAGGTGATATTTACAGTTTTCGGAACTTCTCTTGACTTGTCCATAGGGATATGGGTGTGTATTGGCTAAATTTGTAAGAGTGATTGGTTCAATCTTTCTGAATTTTGGATATATTTTGGACTAGTACTATACATTACACACATAAAAGATTTGACAAAAATGCATGGTGCAATTTTTTAATGAAACAAAACGTTATAAAGAACTAATAGGGAATTTAATTGTGGTCTGTGGCTAACGCACACCCCATAGGAATCTGGGCCGGGCATACGATACAGATACAGGGGAGATAACTATGACATATCGGGAAAAAGATGCATTTTTATACTTTTTCTACTGATTTTAATCATTAGCTTGAAAACGAGTAAATGGACCCCTCTTTTTGAAAATGACATTTGGCTTAATTATGTGTGTAGATTATTTATACCAATTTTAATGAATATTTCACGGATGTATTTATTTTTTTTAAATTAGAGAAATATACATCAAAAAGGCCGGTTTTTTTTCTAAAATCATGAAGATTTGATAAAATTAATTATATCCAAAGAGTTGTTACACAAATTCAGAGCATATTTATATAAAGAAGTCTAAATGTTTTTACAAAAATCCGCTCGTGTTTACCTTCTGAAACAAAACAAAAGTTGGATATGTCTGTCCAAAGAATAGAAATGTCCAGGAAACCAAAATTTTGAGTAATTATCTAAAATTTCGACCTCATTTATCTCTAAAAGTAACACATGAAGTTATATTTTTTATTACATATTTGAATTGTCTAGGTGAAAAATAGCTTGATGCAAATTTTCGTCAAAAATTCACCGTGGGATCAAAACTGTACCCTTTATATGTTGTGACAGTGAGTAAGCCATTGTGACAGTGAGTAAGCCATTGTGACGGTTAAATAAATGTGATATATTTTCAAATACATTGAACTTTGAATAGAAACAAATTTTACAGTCACATGAAGGGGTTATCTTTTTACATAACTGATTACCCCTAAGGTCTCGTGCATGTAATGTTTTGGGTACATCTGTTGATCTATTTGATATGGACCAATTATGAAGTAAACATATTGCTTTGACCTATAATGGTTTACATTTATAAATTTTGACTTGGATGGAGAGTTGTCTCATTGGCACTCATACCACATCTTCTTATATCTATATATTAGAATGAAACTTCACAGATAGAACAGCTGTTCATACACATTAGATACTCCTCAATTGTATCTTTTAAATAAGACAAAATATTGATTTAAGAACAATGAAACTAGAAAATGCCGGCTGAAAGGTAACTTGAAACATTGAAATGGCTTTGTCAGGTCCACATTCCTATGGAACTCCAATCACTGAAGTATATTCACATGACAATCGTTTTTGTTTGTACGTCCGGATTTGTTTTCCGGACGAGCCGGATGTTATTGTGGTGCGTTGTACTGTCCAACATTATGGCTATCTCGTTATCCTTTTTTTTATCTGTAAAATGTCGAAATTTGATAATGCACAATTCAGTCAGAGTGAAACTTTTTATATATAAAATGTTGATTATCCCTCAAAACTATATGTCCACCACAATATCAAATTACCCTTTCTGGCACTAGTCAATCTGAAATTATTTATAATGTCAATGAGACAGCCATCAGATAATTATTGTTTGTATCTTTAATAACATTAAAGTTACATTGTTTTAAATGTATATTGAATACACGAATGTCGAGCTTAGTTTCTTATTTCTGTATATTCAAACATATATCTCCACTGTCATTTTCTAGCTCAAGATAAATAAATTGTCAATTGTTTTCATAAAAGCCTAAAACTAACTATGTGTGCTCATTAAAATCAAAAGTACTATGCATAACCCAGAAAAGTCCTGGCAGAAAAACGATTTACCCAACGGTGCCTGACAATAGCAGCGTGATTTAACGTGTAGTACTTACGTTTATAATCCGAGAAGAAGCTTTCATCATACAGCTATTTGTTAAGAAAACGATTTGGTCATAAAAGAAATAATGTTTTTAGAGTGAAGCATGATATTCAATTACAGAATGGAGTAAATGAGAATTTATATTTACAGAGTCCTATTTCAACACCTTTACCTCGTTGTGGGTTGCGCGGAGGAGAAAAGGAATTTGTGATCGATCTGTCACCACAGTATTTCTAGTAAAGTAATATTGGAAATTTCTTTCAAAATCATTTTGGCCTAACTACTCCTTATTGCTTGCTCTTTCGTGTGGGATTACTGACTGATGTCAGAACATAGAACACTTTTAACCATTTGACAGCTTTTATATGTCCTTTATTGACTATTTTTTTTTTATTTAAATGACTTTTATCTATTGTCAATTTCCACACCATTAGATAAATGTTTATTAGATAGTCACTGTCTGATGGTTCAAAAGAAAAAAACTATAAATTTCCCATTGTTACAGTTAAAAGCAAAGAACGTTGTATAAGTGAATCAAAATATTTGAAAATATTGTTTGTGTTTGTAAAAAATCTAATAGGATGATTTTTACCCCCTCGTGGACAAATGTTATTTCAAAACGTGGTGTTTATATATTATTTGGAACTATATTTTGAAACTTTGGTTATTTACAAAAAATGCACCTGCTTCGCAATTTTTTGCTCCCCTATTCAAAATTATTTTTGGCTTCTATAGATTAGAAAACCATAATATCTCTAGATGCTTTAATATTAGTTTTTCATGTATTATAAACTGGGAAATCCAGCGACATTATATCATTTAAAAAGTTTTTCATTAAAATTGTCCACTCATACATCAATAACATCTCTTAAGCGATATAATTGAGTTAAATATCAATGGTTATTTTTATAAACAAAATTAGAAAGATTAAGCAGATTTATCGTACCATGGGACGTATTTCCTTATTAATGATTTAGAAGATACCAATGAGCAATGATGAAACAAACGTTGAAGATAGGCAGACAGGACAATGTCCAAAAAGACAAAAGACGAAACGACAAAGGCTAACAACAAACTACTACACAACAAAATTACAATGTTGAAAATGGAACCAATCCAAAAACACGAGAAACTCTACACAAAAGTTTACGACAAAAGGGACGATTTTTCTTTCCCTATTGTTAATTTTCCTTTTTAGACGGTGATGTTCTTTTGGCACCATCTTACGGTGTTTTATACGTATCTCAACTCGTTCGCTATGCCCGTGTCTGTAGTAACGTTTTGGATTTGAATGAGCGTAATCTATGTATTACTGGTAAATTATTGATTTTTGTTTATTAGTTGAATTGGCTTTGTACTAGTTTTCAGTAACTGTGAGTACTATCAGATCTATACGTTGTGTCTTTTTTGTTGTTGGGGTGTATACATACCCTGCCACGTCCGGTCTGTGTTTTTGTTAGATGTTTTTCTTCTTTGTATTGATCTGATGAGTTAAACGCTTTTCAACTGATTTTTATAGTTTGTTCATATGTTGTGCCGTTGCACCATTGTCACCGGTTATGGGAGGGTTGAGCGCTCACAAACATGTTTTAACCCGCTTCATTCTGTATGTGCCTGTCCCAAGTCAGCAGCCTGTAGTTCAGTGGTTGTCGTTGGTTCGTGTCTGTCATATTTGTATTTCGTAAAATATTTTGTTATAGATTAGGCCGTTAGTTTTCTCAATTGAATAGTTTCATATTTTTCATGTCGGGGCTTTTATAGCCGTCTATACGGTATGGATTTTCTCATTGTTGAAAGCCGCACGGTTGCCTATAATTGCTTACATCCACTTCATTTGAACTTTGGTTGATAGTTGTCTTATTGGCAATAATACCACATCTCCTTATTTTTATAGTGAACTCCGAAAGTTACAGTTCTAATCAAATAGTTGCAACTTCATGTTTCTTATGACAAGTAAAATCCTGTGTTGTCAAAGGAACATATAATGGAAATCATCAGTGACACAAATATTCCAGAACAGTTCTAAAATGATAGCGACCTTCAATCTTTCGAAGAGTTATTCAAATTAACCATCAACAAACCTTGATTCAATAGATTCTGTTATTGTAAGCAGCAGCCATTTATCATATAAACCCTGATAGGACACAAACATTGTAATCTTTTTGTTGACTAAACTCTGTTTTGGTCTGATCATATCAATTACGTAATAATAAAAATATATAATTCATCGGGGTTACTGAGGAGAAAGAAGAAATACTTTAACCATAATGCAAGAATTTTATTTAACAATGCTTACATTCATCATCATTCGGTTACTGTATAGGAAAATCGTAGCAACTTTAAAGACTTGGTACAGGCATAAAATGTGACGGGATTAAACAAGTTGGACCTCAAATCAAGTTAATTGTCAGTTTACTAAAATTGCAAAAAGGGTAGCTAGACTTAATATAAACAAACACGATACAAGAAAACTATCAATTAAACTATTTAAGGAATCTTGAAGTATTCTCGTTACTAAGAAAGTACTATACCACAAGCCATTACTAATATACAAATCTAAACAGGAATTGGTACAGAAATATATATCAAATCTAATTGTGCCTACAAATAGCAAAAAAATCATACAATACTCGACTTTAATCGTAAGATTAATATTTATTGTTCCTAAATGAAATTCAGAATTATACAAATCAAATTTTCGATTTGCAGTTCTTCATTTCAATAATGTATGTTTTTAAAGTCTTATTTTATTAGTGAGCGTCATGGCAACCAACAAGTTTGATCTTGGCATAATTTTCAGTGCACTTTTTGGAATTATGAATAATAAAGGTTATTAAAGAGTTAATTTATATGTGAACTCAGCCATTCACTCACAAACTTATCATAAAGAGTTTACCGAGATTACGCTTACAAAACCTTCATAAACCGTTATTTCTATAATATTATTCCAATATTCTTGACGACTTCTGTTGCAGTTTACTTTACTCTGTTTTGTTTTCTTTCGCTCTCAAATAAATGCACGTATTCCTCTTCAACGATCATTGGATATGTAAATATTTCGTGTCTGCTTGGAGATTGAAATTCAATAATAAAATTTGTACAAATATAGTCTTTGGTTCAATTGCGCAAATCAGTGCCACTTTGACAGCTATTCAATCTTTGTTTATCCATTTATTGTTGAAATAATTATCATGCTGCTCGTTCAATACTGTTTTAGTAAATTGCTATGTTTCCTGCAGATTTGAAATAACACCTATTTATTTTTTATGAATTGTTTATAATTAAAGCCGAAAATCATAGAATTAACCTTTTATTCCTCAAACAGACAAGTTATTGCATTTCTTTGTGGAATATAAACTGTTTCCGTTCTATATGACTTCACGCCGGTCAATATCGATGTCTTCAGCTTTTTTTGTCATAGAAACTCGAGTTAATAATAAATCTTCACATTGTTATTTTATAGTATATATAACACATAAAGGTCATAGGTAACGTAGAAAGCGAACTATGGTTTTGCAGGTTATATTAATAAAGTCTATATATAAATATGTGCAATTGTTAATCGATTCTACAAGACATTACTGGATGTAATCTGTATTTCTGAATGCTTAAAAAGATTTTTACAAAAAAGGGATAATAAAAATTACCAAAAATATTTGACAGTACAACAAGCCACGCCAACAAACGACTTGGTACAGACATAAAATGTGACGGGATTAAACAAGTTGGATCTCAAACCCTCCTCCCTTTGCCGATCTAGACCATGTGTCGTAAAAGTAAAACAAACACAATAAAAAACCTGGACAGCTCAGTACAGCTACCATCAGGATGTCCGATAACAATTATTACCATATGCAGTATTAGTATTGAGAAAAACTTGTTAAGAGGAAGAATGTTGTTCAACTTGATCAGATTTACTTATAGACTGCATTATAATATATAGTCATACAGTACGTTTAAACTTGTAGATTTATGTATACTATTAGTATAGTATAGAGGTTGTTCACAATCAGAATAAAAGCTCTCCCCTGAAAATGAATATTAATGTCGGAAGCAAAGAAATAAAAACTCAACCTTCCCCGTGTTAAACGGAAACGTTAGTCTTTCATGCTCTCTATCAGACGGTTTATGATTTACATTAAAACAAAGGCTTGGGTCTGCGTTTCAGCTTCAGACGTATTAACTGATTCTGAAATATGTCATTTAGTGCACTCTGTTGTGTTGCACCTATATTACCTATGTATAACTACGGATAACTGTCGTACATTTGCTTAAAATTTAAAAAGAAAATGCGAAATGCTTTTACATTCTTAATTCATAAATTTTAACTGCATATTATTCTATAATATCTTTAATGTCAACATTTTAAGGCTAATGTTTTTTTCTTCTTATTCTTTGTTCGAAATTATTTTTTCAACTTTCATATCACAGAAAAAAGAAATAACAACAACAACATATAAAGACTAAAGCTCAGTCGCTTTACTGTGTAACATCTCTTTAATTTTGATTTCATTTACCTGATAATTTCAGCTTCCAACGACCTCTAAAGTGGAAAGTGTTCGTTTTTGCTATATATCATTAGACAAAAGTCAATTAATTGGTCATAATGACATGCGTGAGCTGTCATGAACTGAACAATTATACGGAATAAGAACATTACATGGAAGTCGCATTCTTTTATCAAGGTTTTACAAAATTTCTGTAACTTAAAATTGGTTTTCTATATTATGATTTACCTTTGAAACTCTTTGACGAAAATGTGTGAATGGCTGTTAATTGATACAGATTCTGATGAGTTACAGTCAATAAGTACATACATGTTAAGAAGTAGTTAGAAGACAATAATGTTTTCTAATTCTGATTTTTTTATTTGATTAATTCTTTCATTGATTAAATTAGAAACGTGAGAAAAAATTCAAGGTATCATTATTGCACTAAGATCTGTCTATTGTGCTGGTCAGCTGATCTGTCTATTGTGCTGGTGAGCTGATCTGTCTATTGTGCTGGTGAGCTGATCTGTCTATTGTGCTAGTCAGCTGATCTGTCTATTTAGCTGGTGAGCTGATCTGTCTATTGTGCTGGTCAGCTGATCTGTCTATTGTGCTGGTCAGCTGATCTGTCTATTGTGCTGGTCAGCTGATCTGTCTATTGTGCTGGTCAGCTGATCTGTCTATTGTGCTGGTCAGCTGATCTGTCTATTGTGCTGGTCAGCTGATCTGTCTATTGTGCTGGTCAGCTGACCTGTCTATTGTGCTGGTGAGCTGATCTGTCCATTGTGCTGGTCAGCTGATGTTTCTTAAGTGCATTATATGCACATTTCCAATGTTTGTTTTTCGTCGAAAATGGATATTAAAAAACGAAAGTATGAAAATTCGATTAGCATTAATAGCATGCATGACATTATTACATGTCTGAAAAAGGAATTACAGCAACACAAGCTGTTGGAATGGTTTAATAATGTACCAGTCATCGATGATAAAGGTAGTGATAAAACGGCTATGGAAAAAAGTATTTTGTCGACTCTTCCGAAAGGACGAAGGATGTTACTCTCTGTGGAGGTACATGGAAAAGTCCAAGTTCGTCCTAACCAAACATTTAACGACTAACAAGACTAAGAAGCAGTGCCAAATCCATTCTTTCATCTGATAAGCTCTGAAATCTTGGTTTTATCAGATAAGCTCAGAAATCTTGGTTATATCTGATAAGCAATGAAATCCTGTTTTTTATTATCAAATCTGATATTGCAATTTTGTTGCGTAAAAAAATGAAGTCGTTACAATTGAAATTGGTGAAATGCTACGACATAATTGAAGAGAAACTTTGAGGCGTTTTACAGATCACTTCAAGATATTTTATAATTAGAATTTATTACCATTAAAGTACATGTGTAATTGTTCTCCATTTAGAATCGTATTTATCGAATTAAGGATACCATTGAACATAAAAGATTAATTCCAAATGCTTAAATACAGACCAATTCTGTGATTCAAATAATAAAACGGAAGGCAAATTCGTTCTATCGGGCAATTAATAATTATTTTCTAAGGTTTGCTAGAATTCGTGTGACAAAAGTGTTTCATTGCGTTTCCAGGATAATTGTAAAATATTTCAAGATTTCCATCGAGGTTTTCAGATTATTTATAGGAACACTATTGTCCGTACAAGATTCGTATCTCTATTTCGTTTGGTGTATGCATAGATATCTGCATACAATATACGTTCAAAAGTTGTCAATAAAAAGAAAAACTGTTATTTTCATGCGTAACAATTTTATTCGGTTAAATATTTGGGATACCTTTTTTATAGTACATGAGTCCAGAGTATCTGAGATGACGATTGGTTTTAGTGATGTTGGTATTGTCCAGTCTTTAAGTTTTCCATGTTACATGAGTACCCTTCCAGAGTATCTGAGATGACGATTGGTTTTAGTGATGTTGGTATTGTCCAGTCTTTAAGTTTTCCATGTTACATGAGTACCCTTCAGAGTATCTGAAATGACGATTGGTTTTAGTGATGTTGGTATTGTCCAGTCTTTAAGTTTTCCATGTTACATGAGTAGCCTTCCAGAGTATCTGAGATGACGATTGGTTTTAGTGATGTTGGTATTGTCCAGTCTTTAAGTTTTCCATGTTACATGAGTACCCTTCCAGAGTATCTGAGATGACGATTGGTTTTAGTGATGTTGGTATTGTCCAGTCTTTAAGTTTTCCATGTTACATGAGTAGCCTTCCAGAGTATCTGAGATGACAATTGGTTTTAGTGATGTTGGTATTGTCCAGTCTTTAAGTTTTCCATGTTACATGAGTAGCCTTCCAGAGTATCTGAGATGACAATTGGTTTTAGTGATGTTGGTATTGTCCAGTCTTTAAGTTTTCCATAGTGTTTTGTAGAATGCTGTTTCTTTTTTTCGTCGTTTGTCTTTTTGATCACGGTGCTGTCTGTTTTTTTAGTCGTTTGAATTTTTGATCACGGTGCTGTCTGTTTTTCTTCAACTTATGATTTTGAATTTCCCCTCTGTATCTTCAGTTTCTGAGGACAACTATTCCCTTCGTTACTCTGTTACTAAAATTAATATACTTCATACGTCTTCTCTTCATTTTAGAAGTTAGTTCACCATTCCCTGATTTCCTTCCCTTTGTTGTAGACACTGTTATATCTTCTAAATCAATATAATTGAGAACATTCATGAAATACATTTGGAAAATATTTTCCTAAGATATACACTCTTTAGAAGGCATGTTACTTATACCAGAAAGCCTGCAACTTTCCAGTGTAGCTGCAGGTTGATGGCCGTGTCTTGTGGTATTGGTGTCAAAAAAATGTACTAGATTCATACCGTCTTTCTGGTGCCATCCCCATCCCACACAAAAAACACAAAAAAACAAAAAAAAAAAAAAAAAAAGCTAGCTACAAAACATAGTCACGATTTGAACTTGTAACAAGAAAATAAACACTCGGGTGTAATGTTCTGAATAACAACTTCGAAAACATCCTTCGACGTAAGAACTATCTTTCTACAATGCTACCACAAAGAAATTGTCAAATCGTTAGGGAAAATACAGATAACTGATAAGAGTGAACACGTTATCAGTACTAGGCAATTTTTAAAGTCTCATGAAACAAATACTTTGGTTGTGGAAGTCGTGTACTTTCAAAAAGATTAAGATTGCCTTTTAACATATTAACTGTATTTTTACGTCCTCAGAACTGCCATTTTCTTTGATCGTCATAATTATCACCATATAAATTTGCAGTTACTGAATGCCGACAATATCAACACATTTATTGTCATCACTCTAACACTTGTATGACATCAGTTGACATTTTTCATTATTTCCATAATAAGATTATCTAATATTATGTTCTTTTAGGGAAAAAATAATAGTGTAAAAGGTTGCAAGCTGACTTGTTCGAGCAGGAACTCTAAATTATTTTTCATGTCGAGTGTTTCTGTGAGGCTTTAAATGAACTTAATCTGCTGATTACATATAAATTCTAAAGAACCTTGGTTTTGATAAGTGATAATTCTAAGGCAATTCTTTAAATGTTTCTCTTCGATTTTGCGTGTATTTTTCCTTCAAATTCATGTTCATCATTTGTAATGATATTTTTTTACAATATAACAGAACATAAAAAGAGATAAAAAAAAATCCCTTTTTTACTTTTTTGTTCAAGGTAAACATAACAAAGGTGTATGCAGAATATTAGATTTTTTTTACATCACTTGTTTAGTGAAACTCGACATAAAACTAGTTATCTATCCTTGATATTAACATTTTAGTTCTAGTATGTATTAATGGATAGAAATTGACTGATATATTGTGCCCCCACCACTGCGTCCTTAATTCTGACGCTTTAAGAAAACACCCATCTCGATAGGGGACTTCTATCTCTGCGGCTCTTTTCACAAAAAATCTTAAGAGTAAAAATACTCGTAGGTCATACACATTTCAGTATAACTTACGATCAATTTTAATCATAAGATTTTTTGTGAAAAGAGTCGCTGAACCTGAACTTGTGATAATATGTTAAATAACGTTGACAATTAGTGAAGACTGGTACTACCGTCAATAAATGAACTCGCCAAGGTCAATTTTTGTGAGCTACTAAACTAAGGTGGGTGGAGAAAACTCAGAAAAGCATTTAGTTATAAGATATACTCTATGTTTAAACTCTTATTTTTGACTGTTTGTAATAAATACCAGCATTTCATTTGGAAATCTAGAAAACTATTTTTAAGAGCTGATAAATGCATACAGATGATTGTCGCAGTATCAAAACATATAGCTTGAATAGGTTTGGTCCCGGGGAGAGAAAAATAAAAACTTTCTGCAAGCAAAGGGCATCTATAGGGAGTTTAACAAAAGCACTATAAATAAACATGAATTGTCTTTTTCTGTTTTATTGAAAGATATTTGTAAGTCAACCATCTTTGGAACTTTTATTTTAAAAATACTAGTCTAAATAGGTCATCTCATTATATGATCAGAATTGTTCATACTCAGCAATTTTGAATGAAAATCGAAAATATTTTCATTTATTTTTGCACATAGTTCACCACTGTCTAATTAAATCCACATCTCGAACCTTAACCTTTGTCACCTATAGACAATTATTTTCTTTGTGGGGAAAAGGGGTGGGGTGTGTGGGGATAAACATTAATTCACCATTTTTTTTCTTTTTGCATTTCAGTATCGATATTTTTTAGGCATTGAACATGATCATGTCTTCTTGTAGAGTTCATGATGTTGCTGTATGAAGTCTTCATTGAAGTACAGCAACCGATATAAAGTGCAGGTCGACATGATTTTATATCAGCAGGTTGAATGTTTGAGCTTGCTTTAAATTACACCGAGCATTCTTTAATACGGTATACTTTGTTGATGATTTATTTCTGAGTGATTTTCCTGTTCTGATGTTATTGTTACTCTTTTATGTACCGTACGTTCAGTTAGTTCACCGGTCGAGATATTTGTAATGGGGAGGAGTGATGTCAAATCAAAGTGATTGTCCGCACTGAAAGGTAAAGATTCATTTTGCAGTGGGAACTAAGAATGTAACATAGCATTCTATTACTCTAAACTACAATTATCATGATTATGGACAAAGAAAGATAACACCAATTTTAAATATATTATTTTAACAATAACAACATTGATATTTTTAGAACAGATACTAGATTCATGCACCATGCAGTTTATGTAATTTTCTTGACAGCTATTGTTATAAACATACAAATCATTTTGTAACTTAAATATCTGAGTATATATTTCATTAATAAATTTCTTGAAATGTCCATGGATAGTATGTATAGTATATTGTATAGTATATTGTGTTCAGTGCACTGTGTTTTGTTTATCTCAAAATCTGGAAGGAAATCTTAACCCTAAAAACTAATTTACCCGACCACATGTTTATATGCCTCAAGTCAGGAACCTCGTCAGTGTTTGCCTAATGTCATATCTTTTTGTTATTTGGATAGTTCGGGGTTGATGGCATGTTTATTTTATTCACAACTTTTATAGACTGAGGATGATTTGGAGCTTGATGTATTGTATAGACATCAGTCTATTGTCGAACACTGTATGCTGTCCTTTAGATGTCTTTGTTTTTTGGGTCATTCCAAATCTCATGCTGGGAATTAGAATCTTTAATCAATTTTCATCGTATTAGTGTTAATATTGTTAAATACACTTACTAAACTTACCCAAATAATAACATCGTTCTAATTGTATGTAAATTTATTTGACAATACCATTCAGATATAAGAAATTGTCAACAAGCAATTTACAGTTTTCCATATTTACATCTTACATTTTACTGATTGTATTTCAGTGAAGTTAGATGCACACATAATTATATAGACACCCCTCAATATTCAAATATTAAATTGTCCTCAGTGTTACAATATATACATATAAATTTATATATCCCATGGTAATATATCTATGTTGGTAAAATTAAATTAATTACAACTAAATCATTTGAATGTGTAGTTAGTTTGCTTATTTGTTAGGTGAGCATGAATTCTTTCCTATGGTTTAAACAAACATTCTTTTTTACCTGATCCATGATTTGACTGGCTTACAGTTACACAAAAATGTAGCTCCTCAAATAGTTGGTAAAAGTAAGTTTGATTTCATGGTCGTCCTAACAAATTTGTACTTTTTATACAATCAAATTGTTCAGTTGTAAAAAAAAATATTTCAAGTTTCCTTTTCCTCATCCATCATTCATTTAAGGTGTTATACCTGATCTTTTAACAAATATGAGAACAGTATGGTCAAAGTTAAGACCTTTGCCTGAATCTGTCTAAATAATCAAAAATCTTTAAAAAAAAAACAAAATTGTGGAACTTCCAGCCTTGATTTTTAATCTATTAAAACAGGAAACAGGCATATCTTTTTAATCTATGAAGCCATATCTTAAATAAATGATTAATCCTTTGATGATGACAGAATGACAATAAGGAAGTGAATCAACCAATCTACACAAAGTTGTAGTATGCCCAGCACACATTCACCCAATGATTTCATCACCAACCTATAATAATAACAGATACTTTATTTCACCCATTTAAACATTGCAAATCATTTTATGAACTGTTTCAATTAAAGGAAAAAATTACCTTAAATGAAATGAATAATACCTAGCTAAGACTTTAATAATAAAAAAAAACACAAAAATATGTGTTGGATTTCACATTGAGAGCTGACCCATTAACTTACACCAACACACTGCACACAATGTGTTATCCAATCATTTTGGTGTTGCACTTTCCATTGAAATTTGAATTTCGGTCTAATAATAAAATATTAGTTTTGTTTGATTGATACTCTATCTATATGACTGTACACATACACCAAGACAGACACACAGAATCAGCATGAACATGTTAAGATACACAAGTTAGGTTACAAAAATAAATCTGCAACAGTTTTGAATAACAAACATTCTTGCTGTTCATTAAAGAAAAAAACTGGCTACACAAATATTTGATTTGTGATTATATGACAGTAAAATTAAAGACCTTTTGAATTGGAACAGAATGTCAGGTTACAACATCTGGATCTCAATGATTAATTTGCTGACATTCAACTTTACAAATCAAGATAACATACCTGAATATTAACATATGACAACAGTTTTGATCAGTGTTATCAGGAAAAAACAATGCAGAAATCAAAATTTTTAAACAAGCTTCCAATAAGTCTAAAATTCTCACAACCTTAATTAGTAGTTATGATTAAAACATATATCAGAATGTTGCAGAAATCTATGAAAAAAAAAGGTCTTTATAAACATTTTTGATTAGATATTCATAAATTATCCCATATATCTTTCTGTTTTTTATCATAATATTTTTGCATTTTGAAGTGTTTTAATTCAAAAATTTCTGCACAGTGCTTACTTGTAAAACATCACTGATATCAATTATGGCTTATAAATAATGTATTCTTGGTATTAAAATAAATAGTATTTTCAAAAAGACAGTAAATATCACTGATCATTTTAACAAGCAAAGCAATAAATAAACAACAAATTGAATTATTTCATATACAAGCACTTAGGAAATGAAACATACCCAGTCTGTAGACATCATGTCACTACTAATGAGACTTCACATAGGTTCTAAAAATATACCAAAATTTATCGCACCGCGGGTAAATTATCATGTTGTGATTGGTTTAACGCCGTCACATGGTGACCCCTATGGATTCGTAGGGGGTTAGTAAGTTTCATAGGGGGTTCATGACGTCACCTCTACTGTTAATGGTGACGTCATCTATTAATGTTGTTGTGTTTCATTGTTTCATTTTTTTACAAAACGCAGCAGAAAAAGTCCCACGTGCGATAAATTCGTTATACGGTTCACTACTGACCCCCTACGGACCATAGAGGATGAATTAAATCCATAGGAGATTCCGCCTTCGGCCTCACCCCCTATGGATTTTACTAACCCTTTATGGATCCGTATGGGGTCAGTAGTGAACCATATAACTTATAATATTACATCTCTTCACATGACCATTGACATCAAATAAGGCTAACAATATATATTTGTTTCCTGTCTCTTTGCAGAAAAAATAGGGTAGATAGGTAGATAAAATATTTGTCTGAACATTCTTAATTTACTTCATAGGAAAATATTCTGGACTCAAGAGCTTGAACATAAATGTCCATACAATGTAATAGGACAGACATGAATGTTCAGGGAAGGTAGAGAGACAGAAAACAAAACTAATTTTTGGCAGCCTAAATAATTGGGAAAAGGTTTCAAATTTCAAACCCATAAAAACTTAACCATAAAGTACGGAAAATGTAACAGACAACAAAGAATAAACTCTTAACTTTTAACAGTGTGTTAAGTAAACTCTGCCTTTAAAGGTTTACTATTTAAACAGTGTGTAAGTAAACTCTGCCTTTAAAGGTTTACTATTTAAACATATACTGTACTCAAGGAAGGAATCTTTTGTGGGTTTCTTCAGTACCTTCATTGTTTATTTCAATGACTTTATGAAAAAAATTTCAGCTTTGGTTCTGATGTTTTATTTTCATAGTTAAGAACGATACCAGTAATTAGTAAGTCATAAGTGAAAGCCAGCATTTGGTGTTGTACAACATGTTCTTGTATTGCAGCCTCGTTGACATTTCAATTTATCAAAGGACAATTACAGTCTCAACAATTGGGTCCCATACATAAAGTTAAAATAATAATACTCTGCACAATACGTACTTGTAGATGATCAATTTCAGTTATAAAGCAGCATATATGTACACATATACAAACTTCAGTGAATTCTATCAAAAACATTTTTTTTATGGAAATATAACTTTAAAATTGATTTCAACTAGAAATACATGTAGACATGGTAGAAGACACCTAACTAAGTTGAAAATGTTTACAAAGGTAAGAAAATATACAACTCCATCAATGTACATTCATGAAATAATACAGCAATTATTTATTAAAACAATCAAAACCAGTTATTGCCTATCCACACTAAACTGGACTAAATAAAAGTGATATCTTTTTTTAAGAAACTACACAGCACATGTTCATAAGGTTTCTTAAAATTACTTCCTGTTATCTAATACAATTTCCCATGGATATGCCTTTAGGTTATTGTGTACTTTGAAAACATTCAATTACATGTAGTAAGAAAATGTAAACAAAATGCTATCTTTTTTCACTATTGACAACTATTTCACAGAACATTTAAACCACTCTCTTTCTATAGAAGACAAATTCAGCAGAAATTATAGCACAATAATTCTGAATATAATCTAATAGCTTACAAATATTTTAGTTAAAATCATTTCATGTCATAAATAATGTATATACATTACAGGGAGTGAAAAAAGTATTTGACTTATACTGAAGAAGTTCTATAATTACTTGAGTTTTGATTGAAAACAAGGTGACTAAATCACCAGACTTAACTACACAAATGGCAAATGTTTCATGCATTTGTTCACTTACATTTTTTGTAAGTCTTTAAAACAAATTTCTGATACCACAAAGCAGAAATTTTTCATAAACAATAATAATTTCCTATAAAAGTATTTCACAGAAGTCAAAATCTTGGTTTCTGTTTCTTACAACACCTATCATTATATAAATATTATTGTAACTTAGAAATTTAGAATTTAATTTAGAGATACATTTATCTATCCATTACACTGTTATAAATTTGTACTTTTTAAACCTGTTCCCCAAAAATACAAAATGTTCACATATCAAAGGGTCTGCATGATTTATAAGTTAGGAAAATGTAATATTTTAAATCCATTTGCCAAATCAAAGCTATAAAAAATGAATGATTATTTGACATTGGTGTAATTAAGTTTGTTTTCGTTTGTGCCAGGTTTTGGAATGGTTTTAGACATTTTGTGCAATAAATTAAGTTTGTTTTTTAAATACATACACTTTCTAAATTATTCTAATATCACATAACAAAATAACTGATTAAAAACCTAATTGTAAGATTTAAGCAATAGATCATTAATTGCTCAGAATTTCTGGATAAATAACCTCTTTCCTTAGCTATGTTATAAGAAGTATGAATTATGTTACTGTTTCTCAATCCATCAAAAAGGTTAAGGGATAAAATGTTGACGAGATATTATCTAGAAATAAAACGTAGATAAAACAGGATGTAAAGACCTACAGATAATGTCACAATGAAGATCACTTGCTAAATGCAGCTACAACAGCCCACAGTACATCATTGGTCCCTTCTTTCATAGATTCCTGGTCAAAATCAAGGTCAAGTAATTCACGGACTCGTTTCATTGCAATTTCATAGTCGTCATCAGAAAGTGGAGCAAAAGCGTTTTCTAGGACATCAGAAGAATGTGCAAGGTATATTAATGCCAACATGCGTTTCTCCATTCTGTGTGCATTGTTTGTCCATCGACTTAATACAGATTCCTGTACTTTCTTGATTAATTTCTGTTTCATATTAGAGTCAGTTAATGGATGAGTGGTCATATCAAACAGAAGGAAATTCTGTTTTTCTGTTGTACATACTCCTTTTTCTACCAAATTCTTGGCTAGTCTCTCTCTTACATTCCTCAACTGATATCGCAGTTTTAATGGATTCCATGTTTCACCTGAAAATATAACCATATAAAAACAGCTTACATAAATAAATCTTTATAACTGTTTTCATATCAAATCCAAACAAGACAAACTGTTTAAGAAGTAATTTTCATCATATTATTATATTCATAACCCCCACAAAGCGTTATAATTATGGTTGAAAGTAAGCCTAATAAAATAAGAAAATAAGTTTGAAAATCACACAAAATTCCTGAAAATCACAATGCTATGTAATTATGTATACAGAATATAGAGATTGTCAATTCAACCTATAACTTTGTGCAGTTTTAAACATTTCCTTTATTATCAAACTTACAGAAGTACAATATAGGTTAGTCTGGTTGACTAAACAAGACAAATTTGGAGATTAGAAAACTAATCCTAATTGACCTCAATTCAAGCATACCTAATAATTTCATACTTTCTGAATAGAAATTATATGATATGTTCTCGCACTTTTATTATTTTCCTTATAGTTTAAATATCTCTGCAGACAGGAAGATCATGTGCATGCTTCTGAATTGATTCTTAGATAGCATTTCATTTTATCTTGTTCTATCAATGACCATGGTAGGAGGGGGCTGGTTGCATACTCCACATAAATTCCAGATTTGTTTGTGGTTGTGGATGTCTGTTGTTTTTTTGTAATGACTTGCTTATCATGAATTAAAAGATAAAACAAACAAATGTTTATTTACTCCTTGAAACTTTCCCCATAAATGACCTTTCAAAAGACTGTCAAGTATCAACATAATATCATGCATTCATGTGATCGCTGATCTACTTCCTGTTTCAACATGTTGCCTAAACATCAAGGGATCAACAGTTAGGAATTTCTTAAGTTCTCACCAAAAAGACCAGAAAGGAGGTAAACCGAAGACCAAAGATTCAACACATGCAAACAATAAGAGAAAAAGACCGTGACAAACAAGTTTACAGATTTTTTAAGCAAGCTGGACACATATCGCTTTCCTGAATAATGATCATATTTTTTCAAACTTCTTTTTGCCAATATTCTTGTTTATCAGACAGAAACAATACACTGACCAATGGAAACAACAAAAACAAGCATGAAAACGTCAGAACAGTCTTCCTCTGAACAAACCCGCTCTGGAAAGATTTAAAAGTCTTCTTCCAATCACAAAACACCAAACTATACTGTAAACATGATTATTGGATGTGAAGTAAAAAAAATGCTGATATTTTAAATAAGCATACCAAAAAATTGCCTCAGCTAAAACTCTGCAAACACCCTATGCACCCAATTACAAGGATAATTATATACTACCACTGAATATATAACCGTGTTCTAAGGTACATAAGTCATACATTAATTTGTTAAAATCAAATATTTAACTGCAGCATTTTTCAATAGTTGCATAAAAGTACATTTGTTAAATTACTAAATATTCATGTAAATAAAGTCTAAAGGAAATATGGTATGAGCTGTTTGCCATGTAAACCCCTAAGGGCAAGGATGTTTACAACAAAAAACATATAAAGCATTTATGTTGTTATTACAAATAACAGTAAGTAGCCTATGAAATGGCACAGAAAATGATGTGCTACTGTAAACCTCTCCCAAAAACATTTTTGTTTTGGGGAGATCTTCCCCTTTGATGGTTTTTAAAGTTGACACCTACATGTATAAAAGCTCTACAAATTTATTGATGAGACACATTTACATATTTAAGACTGATCATAAAAGACAAACTAAAATTCCTGAAGAACTTATCATTAACAATGACATGTATATCATGTATATGTTATACTGTATTTTTTTCTGGTAAAAGGAAGACAACTCTTCTTTTTTTAAAATTCTATCATCATCGAAATTAGTGGTACATCTGTAAATGTATAATTGAAATAAGTCCTTAAGGCATTACAAGGAAAGCTGTCAGAAATACTGTACACATGAATTTTTATTATCCAATGCAAATAAAGCCTTAGCTGAAAACCAAATTTCTACCCAAATAAAATGTTTTGGCTTACAAATCCTTATCAAAATTTTAGTATGATGATGTTTGGTAACATTCATCATCATTGCAGAACTCATTCTATTGGATGATAAATGCTAAGGCAGATAATTTGCCTTTCTCTCCTTCACACTGCTTTTCTTTAACTGTTTCTAAGGCAGATAATTCGCCTTTCTCTCCTTCACACTGCTTTTCTTTAACTGTTTCTAAGGCAGATAATTCGCCTTTCTCTCCTTCACACTGCTTTTCTTTAACTGTTTCTAAGGCAGATAATTTGCCTTTCTCTCCTTCACACTGCTTTTCTTTAACTGTTTCAAGCAATATCAAAACACACATGATTTCAAACAGATGCTTCTGAGTCAGCAATTGAAGTTTTGATGTCAAGAAATTCAGAGACAGAGAGTTATTCATAAAAAAAGCCAATCCAAATTGTTGCCATTCATTTTGTGTGTGTTTAATTTATCACTCAATAGTTTTTACCAAAAATTCAAAAAAATAATCATCATTTAAAAATAACGCCTATAAAGAGTGGACTAACAATTTCAGCTATGGGACTTATTTGTAGATCTGGTCTCTCTGATAATATTTGATGCTTGAAGTTTTTTTTTAAGTTTCTTTAGTTTTTTGCCAAAAACACAAAAAATGAGTATAAAATCCACAGTTAAAACAAAATTATAACTTCTTTATGGAGTAGATAGATGATTAGTTCATGAACATTTATCAATAGATTGATTGATGGGTGTTTATTGCCACTTTCAGCACTATTGGCAATATCTTGGCGTCAGTTTTTATTGGTGGAAGAATCTGGAGTGCTTGGAGGAAACCACCAACCATCGTCAGGAAAACTGACAATCCTAGTCAATGAAGATGGGAGTCGAATGCACCTATCATGTGTGGGGTTTGAACTCACAACCTGAGTGTTGACAGTCTACAGTAGATGAACTACTTAGACCACCTGGCCACTGAGGCCCCCTTATTATTAGATCTAGACCACCTGGCCACTGAGGCCCCCTTATTATTAGATCTAGACCACCTGGCCACTGAGGCCCCCTTATTATTAGATCTAGACCACCTGGCCACTGAGGCCCCCTTATTATTAGATCTAGTCACTTTAGAGTTCCTCTATATCATTTATAGTTTTCAAGGTTATAGACAAAATGAAAGAAAATAATGTCATTTAAGGGCAATAACTCCTGAAAGGAGTCAACTGACGATTTCCGCTATGTCAATATATTATTAGATCTTGTCTTGCTGATCAATTTTGCTATTAATTAAGAGTTTTTATCTATCTATTACATGTACAGTTTTCAAGATAATAGGCAAAAGAGAAAAAAAATTTGGTAAAAAAATCATCATTTAAGGCAGTGCAATAAATACTGAAAGGAGTCGTATGAGAGTTTTGAAAAAGAATCCTGACTGACTCAAATTTTTAAGACTGGAATGAGAAAACAGACATATTTTTTGTCAAACCAAAGAATCTTCTTTTCATACATGTATTTGCGCCAGGTCCTTAGAAAATCTGCAATCTTCTGCTTACAATAGAATAGATTTTATACAAAAATATATTTATTTTTCATCATCTAAAGTTTGTACTTCACCTACCACTTAAATATTCTATCCAACTTTGAACTGTTTCAGCTGGTTCTGTTTCTTTAATGTGTTTTAATGCTTCATCTAGTAAAACATCACCTGTAGGAGCAGGATTCTTAAGAAGGATTTTACGATTTAGTAAACTTCTTCTACGCATTCCTGCTTTCTCCAGTTCTACCCGTCCTCGTAACCCAAGTTCTATTAATATACAGCCTCTCAGACCGGATGATATGCAGTCATTCCAGAATGAAGTGTAACCCTGTAACATAAATTTATGCATGTAATTCAAAATAATCATTCTTCCAAATTTATAAGTAGTTTAATGATTACATTAACATAATATTATTTTATAAGTAGTTTAATGATTACATTAACATAGTTTACATTAACATAATATTATTTTATAAGTAGTTTAATGATTACATTAACATAATATTATTTTATAAGTAGTTTAATGATTACATTAACATAATATTATTTTATAAGTAGTTTAATGATTACATTAACATAATATTATCTTTGAAGTACAGCCCCAACAGTTCTGAGATTTGTGTCCACTTCATTTTTTTTTTCAATTATAATATTAAACCTTGTACTTTGTATACAACTAATTGCTATTTAGTCCAATCCGGAAAAAAAATCACTTAGACAACTTCCTGTTTGGGTCAAGTGACGCAAGAACAAAGGTCATCAGTAATGATTTGATTTTGAGTAACTTTTAAGCACCGCTTTTGCTATTTCATGGCGGCCAGTTTTAGTGGAGGGAAAACTGATCCTAGTCAATTAAGATTGAGTCGAGTGTCAGTGTTGACTGGCTAGTGATTACAGTAGTAACTACTTAGACCACTCACCACGAGGCCCCATGTGAAAATGTGTGACCATTTTGTAATTTGTATAGTTTATGATCCGGTTTTTTAAACACAAATTAAAGTAAGAAAAATGCATTGTTTGAAGTGTTTACAATGGTTTAAACATATCTCTTTGAAATTTTTTATGCACAGTACATTTTTTAAACAGATAGCTTCAACTGGTTTGAGAGAGTTGTGTAATTTTAGAACTTTTCCAGATTGGAATAAATAGCGATAAGGTGTATTGTCAACCTAGTAAAATGCAGGGTTGGCAAAGTATTACCCAGGCGGTATACATGTTATAACTGGGTTATTTCATAGAAAAACGAGGAGCAACAGATGCTCTAATGCATATAATTTGATTTATTGGTGCCTGTACCATATCAGACTTTCTTGTCTCACTGTGATTTAGTTAATTTTGGTTATTTTCTTCAAGTAAGCTTTGTCTATGTGAATTTTCATTTAAATCCAGATATATATTAAGGAAGCACAGCAGATGCAGTTTTACAAGAGGAAGTATGTTAGTTAGGTAAATGACACATGTTGAATAAAATTAAAATAACGTATGTATCCAAAAAAAAAAAAAATGATCCTGAAAGGTATTTGATACTTTTTATTATATGGTAATGATTGTTTATTGTTGTAGTTCAGTGTTTCTGTTGTTTCGTTGTTTTCCTCTTAAAGTTGATGTGTTTCCCTCGGTTTTAGTTTGTTACCCGGATTTGTTTTTGCTTAATTGAATTATGACTATTGAACAGCGGTATACTACTGTTGCCTTTATTTATTGGCTGCTTGACATACAGTTGGAACTATTAATGCATATTTAGGATCAAAATAATGAGGTGAATATTTCTTGCTTTGTACTAAAACAACATCCTGAGTAAGATAGTTATATTGCTATACATGTAGATCCAAATGTATTAAAATATTCCCTTAAGTTAAAATACCTGTCACCCCATTCACATGCATTTTTCTTACTGAGCAAAATACTCTTTCCTTTTTGGTCCTAAAAGCTGTGATGCATTTAAAACTCTTTAGCTTGACTAGAAGTGGTTGAACCAATTACACACCCCTAATTATTATGAGCATGCCAATCACAATACGGTATCACCTTGGTCTCGTTGGAACTCTTTAAATCCCCCCAACAAAAGAAGAGTTCTGCTTGCATGCCAAAAGACTAACAAGGGGATATGGGGTTTCATCAACATCAAATACTTCTGTGATTTTTTTAAAAGTTCATGGGAATTTACAATTCATTTCATCCAAAAGATAGATAGGTCTATGCCTGTTTAAACAAGGATCGGGGTGACGATAGTTCTAACAAATATTGATGTGTTTGTGGTCATCTAACGAAAGATTTTTATTTTTGCATGTTAGAACAAGTCTTTAAAGGTAAAACAAGAAACATTTAGGATAACTGTGTGTTCAATAACTACTTGTCCACAGCAATGAACTGACACAACTGCATATTGGCATCCTGATTTTTGACCTTTTATTTACAAATCGATTTACCACATGTGCATTTAAAACGATAGGAGCATTATATGCAACAGAAAAGCGTCCATGTGAAAAAAAAATTTCAAGGAGAAACTAATTTTGGAGCGGCATGCGGACCAAAAATTTGCAGAAGCAGTAATTTTTTTTATTGAAAAGTCAATTTCTCCAAAACAGGAGCCAGAAAATCCAAAGAACTATTAATCAAATTGGTGTGGCCTAATATTAATTTTATAAAAGTATAAAAAAAAATGTTTATTTTAATCATTAGATTAATGCACAGCTTGTGCAAATTTATATGACTAGTCAATATGCATGTAGGCTCTCCTGAGTAACTCATGTACATGACTACATGTACTTGATATCATTTAGTTGAATATGTATACTGTAATTTATGATATTTGCCTCTCTCTTGCTTTCGTATATCTTTTGTATGTCTGTACATATACATTAAGTAATATTTATTGTGTGTATCTCTATACCAATGTAATTTGGTTTGTTGAGAAATAAAGATATATAGATTAAAAAATATAATATTTCTAATTCATGAAATATATCTACATGACAATGTAACGTTAATTTTAAAAACAAATGGCAATACCGTAATTTTAATTACATTTTCTCTATAAAGTTTTTAAACAAATTTAGAAATAATGCATGCAATTTAAAAAAAAAGGTATTAAACTCATTTACATTCTACACACTACACAAACTTGTTGATGGAGAGATTTTTCCACTAGTTTTTGCAATTTTACTAGGGAAGTCAGAGGATATTAATATAACATTCTCTGCACTATTGAAGACTGCGAACATCCAACGTCATATTCACCTGAACCCAACAACTTTCTTTATTGATAACTAATCTGCTGTCTAGATTCTGGCAGATCAGCCTTTCCAATAATCACTATTAAAGGTTGTTTTTCCAATATTCCCAGTGTCTTTGCCATAAAGTGCAGTCAATAGGACTCGTCACCAACTATTAAGTCCATCAAAAATAAGAAGATGTGGTATGATTGCCAATGAGACAACTCTCGACAAGAGACAAATGACACATAAATTAACAACTACAGGTCACCATACGGCCTTCAACACTGAGCAAAGCCCATACTGATTGACAGCTTTAAAAGGCCCTGATGAAAAATGTAAATCAATTACGAGAAAAACTAACTAACTAATTTATGTACAAAATAATTGATGAAAAACAAATATATTACACAGCAACAAACGACAACCACTGAATTACAGTGTCCTGACTTGGGACAGGCACATACAGAATGTGGCGGTGTTAAACTTATTTGAAAGCGCCAACCCTCCCTCTAACCTGGAACAGTGTTGTAACAGTACAACATAAGAATAAACTATAAAAATTAGTTGACAAAGACTTATCTCATCAGATGGGTACAAACAGAAATACATCGAACAAATACACAGAGTGGACATGGACCGCTACTTAAGCATCCCCACAACAAAGACATTAAGTACAGATCTGAGAGTACTTGCAGTTACTGACAGCTTCTTCAAAGCCAATAAAAACTTATTAAAAAAATCAGGCATCTAAGACTAAAATTTTATGACTTCATATTATTTTCCATTTTGATGATACAATATGTAAATATTATCATTTGTTCGTGGGTTTTTTTTTCATATTTTATAAGTTACATTGATTAGTAACCTGTAATTAACTGCTAAACATTATAAAAACAAATTAATCACTATCAAAACAATTCCCAATTGTCCCACATTTAAACTTCCCAATTGTTCCACAAAATTTCATTACTTTTTTACCTGTAATTTTAAAAAGTGGGACAATTGGGAAGACACCAATCATATTGCTAAATAAACACCCTAAGGGGACATGTCATTAACACCAACAGAATGAAAAGGCTGATTATTGTTATATTAACAAATCTCTGTTCTAATCTGAATAATTAATTATTAATTAGTGATGTACATATAAATATGCTAAAACTTAGTAAACATTTTTAGTAATGAACAGAAATTGTTTAAAAGTAATTTTCCATACATATAATTGTTAATTCAAAATATTAATTATATATATTTAAAAAAACCAAATTAATTCTAAGGCTTTATGTAAACAGTTTGACCAATCTAGACAGAATGGTGATTTAATAGATTTTTTGGAGGATTATTGAAAAAAGCTTTTTCCATTTGTCTAATGTGTCTTCATGTACACTTGTCTCATAGTTGCTAGAACAATACTTTCTCAGATTTATGCACTCGTAGTATAAGACTCTCAAGCAAGTCAACTTATTTATAAATCAAAATACTATGTCTTATTTTTATAAATATCTTAATGTATTGCATTTGTGATTGATCACTAAATCCTCAGGCTCTTTAAAATTCAGGCCAGTATTTCATATTACCTAGTAGTACCCAGTAAAACCCAGGTTTTACTAGTATTTCCCACTGGGCTGGGCAATACTCATAAAAACCCAGGTTTTTGCCAACCCTGGACTAAAATGTACATCTCAAGAACATGTACACTGTATGTGATGTCAATGATGAACAAGTGTTTTATATTCCAATCCATCTGCATAGATAATATAGAAAATAAATTCATTTAATGGGAAAAGCATTGTAGGTGCTGCAATCTGGCCAGTCTGACAAAGTTCAACATCCACAATGTAAACTATTACATTAAATACAATGAAAATGTAATTTCTATACAAATGATAAAGTTAAGGAATAAAAAAAATGTCCACAAGGGGCCAGCTGGGCTACTTTTAAAAAATAGGGGCCCAATATAAAATTCAGGATACCAACATTTTTTTATAAATGTAAACAAAAATATTACCAGCACAAGAACAGGATATCCTCATGTTCAAGCCATTTGAGATATTAATTGTTCGACATATATAAAGGTTAAACATGTATGTTTCCCAGAGCTCACGCTACCAGGCGACTAGGGCGAAGAAGTCGCTTTCCCGTCCGTCACTTCGCTTTGCCCGACCCTCAAAAGCGAAAACAAGTCGCCCTGTTCTTTATGATACTCGCTTTCAGTCAATTTCGTCATCGGACATTTTCAATTTTTACCAAGTTGATGAAACATCAATTTTTTATTGATAATTAAAGAAATTCAGACATAAACGATTCATTTTCTTAAGAAAAGAGGTTTAAGGCATTGACTTTACAGTGTGTAGCAGGTTATTTGATAAAAAGACAACTTTTTATCACTTCATGCACTTCCGGTACTTGTTAGTCGAGAGCGTACGTACATCAATTTCACTTTCGGCGGCTAAATAAGTTTGTTACTTCATTTGAACTTGATAAAAGTTGCCTCCAGTAAATGTTTAATCTATTTATTGCATTAAAAACGTCATATTCCTTTCCAAATAGTTTGTCTAACATCGTTTATTTTTGTAAATTTTCTTCATCCGCCATTGACCGTTTACTTACTACGGATCGGAACCGGACCAATTATGACAAAAATCTGTATTTTTACAAAATAACTACGGACGCATGAATGGAACAGCTGACAGAGGAATATTGATCCCAAAAAGGAAAAATTACGAATTCCACGCGCATTAACAGACTTTTGGTTAGATCTAATTGATTAAAGTTGCTTAACTCTGAGACTATTATACTAATATCAATACATTATGGCCCAGCTTAACTTTGTATATCTTTTGATGAGAAACACTGAATTTCATAAACATGATAAACAAGATAGTTTTTAATTGAATTGTAATTGATATATATTATAATTTCTTTACCTTTTTGACATAAAATAAAATACTCCACTGGGCACAGCTTGATACATTTGTACGACCGCAGAGGTCGAACCCTGAACAGTTGGGGCTAAAATGGACACAACATTCAAGCTTGATACAGCACTGAATTTGGATTGTGATTAAATATTTGACACAGCATAGGTTTCTGACACAGAATGACAGAGTCTAAGAACTTAAAAATTTTAATTTACCTATTCAAACCATATCATTATTATTTGCTTTTATATATAAATCAGAAATAACCAATTTAAAATGGAAAATTTTAAAGAAAAAAGAAAAAAATGAAAAAAAATCCCCCATTTTTGAACCCCTTATGATTCATCACCCCCAAACTCAATCCCAGCCTTCCCTTTGTGGTATGGTACCTTGCAGTACAATTTCAGAGAGATCCATACACTTGAACACAAGTTACTGTCTGGAAACTAGAAAAATGCTTGTTTTTGGCCCCAAATTCCTAAACGTTTAGGGCAATTACCCCAAACTCAAACCCAGCTTTAATTTCTTTGTGACATGGAACTTGTGGTACAATTTCATAAAGATCCATACACTTATACACAAGTTATTGTCCTGAAACTAGAAAATGCTTGTTTTTGCCCCTTTGGCCCCTCATTCCTAAAATTTTGAGGCAATTACCCTAAAATCAATCCCAGCCTTCCCTTTGTGGTATGGTACTTTGCAGTACAATTTCAGAGATCCATACACTTGAACACAAGTTATTGTCTGGAAACTAGAAAATACTTATTTTTTGGCCCCTTATTCCTAAACGTTTTGGGCAATTACCCCAAACTCAATTCCAGCTTTTCCTTTGTGATATGGAACCTTGTAGTACAATTTCAGAAAGATCCATACACTTACACACAAGTTATTGTCAAGAAACTAGAAAATGCTTGTTTTTGCCCTTTTTGGCCCCTAATTCCTAAAATTTTGAGGCAATTACCCCAAAATCAATCCCAGCATTCCCTTTGTGATATGGAACCTTGTGGTACAATGTCGGAGAGATCCATACACTAACACACAAGTTATGTCTGGAAGTTACAAAATGCTTATTTTGGTCCCTAATTCCTTAACTGTTGGTACCATAACCCCCAAAATCAATCCCAACCTTCCTTTTGTGGTATTGAACCTTATGGTAAAATTTCATAGAGATCCATTCACTTAAACTAAAGTTAGAGTGCGAAAACCAATGTGTCTTTGGACGACAACAACCACGACGACGCCGACGTCATACCAATATACGACCGATAAAATTTTGCGGTCGTATAAAAAAAATCTTTTTAGTGCTAGATATTTTGTTGGTAGTTTCTCACAAGAACCTAAACTTAAACAACTTTGAATTTGAACTGTTACTTTAATTGTATACTCAGATATGAATTGAGCAATGTAAAAAGAACATTATTTACATATGACCCTTTATACTATAGTAAAATCCAAACATTGTAGCGCAGTGCGCGAAGGATCACTTCTCTTTCAAATCTCACCACTTCTCCCTATCAGTTTCAAAAAGAGAAGTCACTTCTCCCTATGATTCTGAAGTAGTGTGAGCCCTGGTTTCCTATATGCAATGGTGTTTTTGATACTTAGTGTTCCAGCTAGGCAGTTTTCAGAGGCAGCAGCACCCTGCCTTTAAAAAGATCGATTATATTTCATTTTGTTTGTTTTGATCACTAAATCCTCTTTAAAATTCAGGCCAGTATTTCATATTACCTAGTAGTACCCAGTAAAACCCAGGTTTTACTAGTATTTCCACTGGGCTGGGCAATACTCATAAAACCCAGGTTTTTGCCAACCCTGGACTAAAATGTACATCTAAAGAACATGTACACTGTATGTGATGTCAATGATGAACAAGTGTTTTATATTCCAATCCATCTGCATAGATAATATAGAAAAATAAATTCATTTAATGGGAAAAGCATTGTAGGTGATGCAATCTGGCCAGTCTGACAAAGTTCAACATCCACAATGTAAACTATTACATTAAATACAATGAACATGTAATTTCTATACAAATGATAAAGTTAAGGAATAAAAAAAATGTCCACAAGGGGCCAGCTGGGCTACTTTTAAAAAATAGGGGCCCAATATAAAATTCAGGATACCAACATTTTTTTATAAATGTAAACAAAAATATTACCAGCACAAAAACAGGATATCCTCATGTTCAAGCCATTTGAGATATTAATTGTTCGACATATATAAAGGTTAAACATGTATGTTTCCCAGGGCTCACGCTACCAGGCGACTAGGGCGAAGAAGTCGCTTTCCCGTCCGTCACTTCGCTTTGCCCGACCCTCAAAAGCGAAAACAAGTCGCCCTGTTCTTTATGATACTCGCTTTCAGTCAATTTCGTCATCGGACATTTTCAATTTTTACCAAGTTGATGAAACATCAATTTTTTATTGATAATTAAAGAAATTCAGACATAAACGATTCATTTTCTTAAGAAAAGAGGTTTAAGGCATTGACTTTACAGTGTGTAGCAGGTTATTTGATAAAAGACAACTTTTATCACTTCATGCACTTCCGTACTTGTTAGTCGAGAGCGACGTACATCAATTTCACTTTCGGCCGCTAAATAAGTTTGTTACTTCATTTGAACTTGATAAAAGTTGCCTCCAGTAAATGTTTAATCTATTTATTGCATTAAAAACGTCATATTCCTTTCCAAATAGTTTGTCTAACATCGTTTATTTTTGTAAATTTTCTTCGTCCGCCACTGACCGTTTACTAACTACGGATCTGAACCGGACCAGCTATGACCAAAATCCGTATTTTTACAATAATAACTACGGACGCATGAATGGAGCAGCTGACAGACGAATATTAATCCCAAAAAGGAAAAATTACGAATTCCACGCGCATTAACAGACTTTTCATGCTTTTGGTTAGATCTAATTGATTAAAGTTGCTTAACTCTGAGACTATTATACTAATATCAATACATTATGGCCCAGCTTAACTTTGTATATCTTTTGATGAGAAACACTGAATTTCATAAACATGATAAACAAGATAGTTTTTAATTGAATTGTAATTGATATATATTATAATTTCTTTACCTTTTTGACACAAAATAAAATACTCCGCTGGGCACATCTTGATACGACCGCAGAGGTCGAACCCTGAACAGTTGGGGCTAAAATGGACACAACATTCAAGCTTGATACAGCACTGAATTTGGATTGTGATTAAATATTTGACACAGCATCGGTTTCCGACACAGAATGACAGGGTCTAAGATTTACCTATTCAAACCATATCATTATTATTTGCTTTTATATATAAATCAGAAATAACCAATTTAAAATGGAAAATTTTAAAGAAAAAAAATGAAAAAAATCCCCCAATTTTTGAACCCCTTATGATTCATCACCCCAAACTCAATCCCAGCCTTCCCTTTGTGGTATGGTACCTTGCAGTACAATTTCAGAGAGATCCATACACTTGAACACAAGTTACTGTCTGGAAACTAGAAAAATGCTTGTTTTTTGGCCCCAAATTCCTAAACGTTTAGGGCAATTACCCCCAAACTCAAACCCAGCTTTCTCTTTGTGACATGGAACCTTGTGGTACAATTTCATAAAGATCCATACACTTACACACAAGTTATTGTCCTGAAACTAGAAAAATGCTTGTTTTTTGCCCCTTTTGGCCCCTCATTCCTAAAATTTTGAGGCAATTACCCCTAAAATCAATCCCAGCCTTCCCTTTGTGGTATGGTACTTTGCAGTACAATTTCAGAGAGATCCATACACTTGAACACAAGTTATTGTCTGGAAACTAGAAAAATACTTATTTTTGGCCCCTTATTCCTAAACGTTTTGGGCAATTACCCCCAAACTCAATTCCAGCTTTTCCTTTGTGATATGGAACCTTGTAGTACAATTTCAGAAAGATCCATACACTTACACACAAGTTATTGTCAAGAAACTAGAAAATGCTTGTTTTTGCCCTTTTGGCCCCTAATTCCTAAAATTTTGAGGCAATTACCCCAAAATCAATCCCAGCATTCCCTTTGTGATATGGAACCTTGTGGTACAATGTCAGAGAGATCCATACACTAACACACAAGTTATGTCTGGAAGTTACAAAAATGCTTATTTTTGGTCCCTAATTCCTTAACTGTCAGTGTTCCAGCTAGGTCACTTTCACAGGGCGGTCCGCCCGCCCTTTCCCGAGTGCCGCCCTGTGCCCTTTTTCTGACGCCCTGCCCTTTTTCGTAAGTCCATGCCTTTATTGCTGTAATATTTTGATGAAAATACAATTATTCTACCTGTCTTCATAATAATGACAAGTTTATGACCCTCAGCTAATTAACATTTACAGCAGGTGTAATAAGTTGTGATTACAAATAATCCACTTATCGACATCGGATGGGTCATTAATCCCTTAATCAAACTTCATAATTGACCATGGTAATATTTTTTCTCATTAAATTCGATCAGTCAGCATTTCAATTTCAATATTTCTCAAAAGATGACAATTTGCATTTCGTCTGTTGTTATGATGTCAAATATTTTTTTTTTAAATTGATCTTTTAAACTAGTTTTAATCCAGAAGAAAGTAAAAACAATGTTTGACTGTACCTTTCATTGAATATCTATATCCAAATTAAATTAATTAAAGCTGTAATCCATGATCACAAATTGAATGCTTTGTTTACATTTGTTGAAAGCCATGTGCTTTTTGGCGGGAAAATTTGGAAAACCCTTTAACAAGAAACAATAACATTTCATTGTTATTTATAGACAGTAAGAATTTCATTTTGATTAACTACTAAGATTATTTCATTAAAGATGAATACTTTCTTGGGGTGAAACTGATAATAATTTAACACTCTACATCTAGGGGAGTGTAAAATGGAAAAGGAAAAAGGGGGCTTTTAATATAATTTTGTTTAGATAATATTACAAATATAAGTTTACCAGTCTGAAAAGACATGGTTAAATGGATTTTAATTCTGAAAAACTCAATGTGGTTTATTAATTTCTTTACTGTTTCTATCATAATCAGAAACAAGCTACATGTATTTAGGCATTTCAAACATATTTAATTGCCTTTATAAGAACATTCAAGACTACACTTATTAATAAGTATGTACCTGTAGTAAAAATACCCTGGTAGGGCCTTAAAATTTCTACTGGGCCCTTGGAAAAAAAGTTTTGGGATCCAGGTTGGCCCCTGGAGAAAATGTTAGGTATTGACAATTGTTCCTGACTGTTTTGCAGATTTATGTGTAGTTTTTTAACTGACATATACACAATTCATTTCACTAATGAAATAAACATAATTCTACAAAATGCTGCTGCGCTCTGCATTGCAAATTAACCTTGGACACACCATGCATCAAAAATTTTCTAGGGATGACTAAGCTAGTAATATACATGTACGTCTTTGGTCCTTTAAATACTGTTACCCAAAATAAGGTTGATTTTCATTTAGAGTACTAAGTGACTAAACTCCCCTCAAAACTTCTAGCTGAAACCCCTGCAGTTTACATAAGACAATGTTTGACATGCCCTTTTTGAAATATCAATCATTGCGCTAAAGTGCCCTTTTCATGATTGGCTCCCTGCCCTTTTGAAATCCTAGCTGGAACACTGACTGTTGGTACCATAACCCCCAAAATCAATCCCAACCTTCCTTTTGTGGTATTGAACCTTATGGTAAAATTTCATAGAGATCCATTAACTTAAAACTAAAGTTAGAATGCGAAAACCAATGTGTCTTTGGATGACAACAACCACGACGACGCCGACGTCATACCAATATACGACCGCAAATTTTTTTTGCGATCGTATAAAAAAATCTTTTTAGTGCTAGATATTTTGTTGGTAGTTTCTCACAAGAACCTAAACTTAAACAACTTTGAATTTGAACTGTTACTTTAATTGTATACTCAGATATGAATTGAGCAATGTAAAAAGAACATTATTTACATATGACCCTTTATACTATAGTAAAATCCAAACATTGTAGCGCAGTGCGCGAAGGATCACTTCTCTTTCAAATCTCACCACTTCTCCCTATCAGTTTCAAAAAGAGAAGTCACTTCTCCCTATGATTCTGAAGTAGTGTGAGCCCTGGTTTCCTATATGCAATGGTGTTTTTAATTCTTAGTGTTCCAGCTAGGCAGTTTTCAGAGGGAGTAGCGCCCTGCCTTTAAAAAGATCGATTATATTTCATTTTGTTTGTTTTGTTATGATCTGCTATGACATAATAAATTCCTTGTCAATACTGGGTGTGCATCGTTATATCTAATGGGAAATGAATCTGATAGGCTTTTCAGTATAAAATTGATAAAATCCTGAACTTTATGAGACTTCTCGTGATTTATGGATTTTGAAAGCGTCTGACTGAAAAACTATCAGAACTGCTCAATGAATTTACCACATAATTCCAAACGTTCAACAAATACAATGAATTGGTAAATTTTATCATAACAAAGATATATTTTGTCATATAAAATATGTAAAATGACCAATATATGTGTGATTTATTTGATGCGGTGTGTTTTTTAATGGTTTGTGAAATTCCTGGTTACTGGGAATGCCATCAGCACAATTTTTTTTATTACCTCGTTTGCATTCTGTACCCTTCTGTGATGAAATGAATGCGATAATGACAAATTTGAAGTGACAGATTTCAAGTTTGATACACTTGCATCACTTATTACCTAGTTTGAATGACATTTTATTGATTGAGCCTTTAATTATCGGCGATAATAGCGAGTACATATTTTACACATGCCAGTTTCCGTATTGTGTCACTTATTAACTATGACCTGACGATTTTATCGGCTATAATTACTAAATTAGGTAGTGTCATGTCCCGTCAATATAAATGTTCCTGGTTGTAATATATGGAACAGTTCAAAAAAGGTTTACCTTTCAATAACAGCTGATCAGCACACAACAATTAATGGTGATTTGAAAACTCATTAAATAAAAATCTATATTACATTATGTATGACTATGAGTTTGTAACTTGTCCAACTATAGGAGGCTATTAAAATAATATTACTAAACATCCTAGTTAGTCATGCTTCTGATGTTAATACTGAATTTAAAAACACTTACTTAAAATTATGACTCCCAAGCATTACGAACATGTAATTTATTTTTGTCTCTTGCCATTTTAACATTACATTACTTTTAAAGTCCCTATATTAATGCTTATATATACTCACGACTTGTTGTATATACAATGGTTATTATGGTGGAGGATACTGTTCATTCATATTTTACAGAGGATTTATTGTGTCTTAATGTACAGATGCTGTTAAATTTATCGGTCTCATCCGAGTGCTCCTAAACAAGAGGGAATTACGAAAGAAGAAGAAGGAGGAGCAATTTCTGTGGACAGATTTGGAAAATATGGTTTAAAGGAACAGGTTTTTTTAAACACACTTATTTAAATGTGTAACCTCTCTGTCTTTTAATCCCAACAGTAAGATTTCTTCCATTAAAGTTAAACGAGTTTCTTTTGAGTCGTGTTCCTCTTCTTCATCAGGATATCCCGAAAGATCTTCTTGCTGTTCACTTGAATTTGTGTCGTCTGTCCTTACATTATTACCCCGTCGTTGGACTAAGCCTCCACCTCTCTGAGAAGCCATTTTATCTAATTTTACAGCATATAAGAGGCCTATAAGTTTGTTTAGCCAAAAAAACCTCAGTCACTTGCAAAGTCTGGCCATCAAAATGGCCGTCTTCGTTGACGTAAACATCAAAACATCCGAGATTTACGAAATAATTTTAAATACCTAAGAAATTTGGAAAGTCTGTCAGATTTTTTTTCAATGGTTCAACATATCATTTTGATTTAAAAAATATTTATGTAAATTAAAAATTAAAACTATTTAATATAATCTAAATCTGTTTTACGTTTATTAAGGAAATACTAAAAGTTAAGTCAATTATGGAACATTTTCCGGAAAAAATTTCGAGCTATGAATTTTTTATTTTTTCGTTAGGTATTGTCATTCAATTCTATCATATTTTAGTGATAAAATACTCAATCAATATTATGAACATAACATTTAGTGAGTTTTTGTTTTTACCTTGATTTGTATGGTATCAGGTCCGTTCGCGCCCAATACACTTTCGCACCCTAGGTCCGTTCGCACCCAATTTTTATTCAAATTCAAGTTGAATTATAAGATATTTTTTTATATGTATATACCAAAAAAATATATAGCTAAATTTGATATTATTGTTGTGTGTATGAAAATCACGATTGTTGTTTTAACTTGCTTTGATGTAAATACTGCATGTATTTAGCTTGGTATGAGTAAAACATTGAAGATTTTAAAAAGAAAAACTAAACAGCTTGGTCCCTTTGATCTCACTTTATTTGAAACAATGAAAAAAAAAATCACAACACTAACCAAAACATTATTTATTCAGCACAACCAAAAACGTGAGAATCTCACTTTATTTTAAAACAATGAAAACATAAATTTATAGCAATACACTAACCAATTAAAAGATGATTAAGATTTATTCAACACAAAAAACAAACGTTTTCAGAATGTCACTTTATTTAGAAACAATGAAATATTTTTTTATTGCAATACACTAACCAAAACATGATTAAGATTTATTCAACACAAAAAAAATGTTGTCAGAATCTCACTTTATTTTGAAACAATGAAAAAAAAAAAATATTTACAGCATTACACTAACCAAAACTCGATTACAAAATTATTAAACACAAAACCAATAAAATGGGTGCGAACGGACTTTGGTTGCGAATGTGTAGGGTGCGAAAGTGATAGGGGCGAACGTGAATGGGCGCGAACGTGTTTTTGGGCGAAAAGAACCCGGATTCTATTTGTATCTTCTAAAAGGTTTTATAAGATTTGAACATCAGTGAACTACTGTTGCCTCTAATTTGCGTCTTTTATTTTCCTTTCCTGTTCTCACATTTTGAGCTATCTACAAGCATATTTTATTTAAACTAGACTCAAAGTTTGTTTAACCGTTTATATCGCCTGAAGCAGCATCAATGATGGTCTAAGGTTATTTTTTTTTTTCATTGGAAATTTAGTGTTGATGGCAAATCCTTTATTTTTTTTTATCAAAAATAAAATCCAGTGTTGAGCTTATGTTTTACATATACGTCAAGATTTATAACCTAGGTTTTCAAAAACTGGTAAACTTGTGCTGCTTTCTGATGTTCAAAGGGTCACGTAGTCTCAAAAGGTCATAAGTTATGGAAATCTGACCTGAAACCGTTTGGGAAAATTCATTTTTCACAGAATTAGTCAGCAGCACTACATAGATATAAGAAGATGTGGTATGAGTGCCAATGAGACAACTCTCCATCCAAGTCACAATTTGTAAAAGTAAACCATTATAGGTCAAAGTACGGTCTTCAACACGGAGCCTTGGCTCACACCAAGGACGTATATGTTAGTTATACGTCCTTGGCTCACACCGAACAGCAAGCTATAAAGGGCCCAAAAAATGACTAGTATAAATTAAACCATTCAAACGGGTAAACCAACGGTCTAAACGAGAAAAGAGAAACACTTATGAACCACATTAACAAACGACAACTACGTATATATACTGAACATCAGATTCCTGACTTAGGACAGGTGCAAACAAATGCAGCGGGTTTAAACGTTTTAATAGGTACCAACCTTCACCCTTATAACCACACAAATTTATATTCCAACATTCTTGAATACAAAATACATGTTCTGTTGAAATTTCTTGACAGGCAAAAGTTGCACTCTACATAATCTAAATTGAAGAGTAACGGCTAGTTTTTGTGGTGAAATTACTTCATTTGCCATTTTTCGCTGATTTCAGAAGTAGAAGGTCACAATGATCTGTATACGTATGGTACATTGGTATAGATAGATCATATACACTGCTCGCAAAAATATGTCTATATCTTATTGAAATCTTAATAAAAAACTTTCTTTTTTTTAAATTTTGGTGTCTTCTTGTTTAAAATCTACTTTTTTAGACTCGGAACGATTAAGATCTTGTTATACTGTGATAATATACCGTTATAGCATACAATCTTCAACAACAGACACATGTCTATATATATCATAGACATACGATCTTCAACAACAGACACTTATCTATATATATATATATTATAGACACTTCTTCGTCTTCTTCACAATGATGAGTTGGACTCCATACTTGTAATTTACTCGGGTGCATCTCAAACAGACGTAAGGGCATTCAATTTGTCAAAACTAAAAATCCAAAACTTGATGGCATGTACACTAAAATCAATCTGTATTACACTATGTACACTGGATATCCTGCTGTCTAGATGAGATGTGGCTCATGCAAAGATCCAGATGACTCCACTACAGATTCAAGTAGTTTGTTCCATTCTCTGGTTGTTCTGGGGAAGAAAAAATGGTAATAGAAATCTCGCCCCATTCTAGTTCGTCTAAATTTGATGCGTAGTACTTGGTTGGATCGATGACAGACAACTGGTGTTGGATCCTATAACACAACACAAGACCATTTCCCCATCATCTGTGCTGCACTGACTCCCACGGAAGTTGGTTCATTAGATTCGTAACACATCCTGGAGAGTTGCCCTGATAGCAGGACTAGTTGTAGACAAAACGAGCTTCTCGTCTCTGTACTAGTATAAAATATCTCTTGTGATGGTCCGAGCACCATGCATACTGGAAACGCATATTATATATCATCATATATAGGGGAGGGGCCTGCTGGGTTTTTTTCGTTCTTCGTGATCGGCGCATTTTCGCTATCGTGATCCGTTTTTCTACAGATTTATTTTTTTTTATATTTTCGTGATCCGTGATCATGGAAATTTATTTTCTGTGAATCGTGATTGACAAAAAATCAACTCGTGAATCGTGATAAGATCCGGCCCCACCAAGCCCCTCATAGGGTTGGTCTGACTAGGATGGTGTATGCTGTAGCTTGGATGCAGGAATGCACCTGCCAATATTTCTCCGTTAGAAGCCAATTGTCTTGAAGCCTTTAACGAAGTTCTGTACGTTATGCTTTGTCCAGGTTAGATCTTTGTTGATGGTGAGTTCAAGGTATTTCCAATTTTCTACCACCTAGTATAGTATACGTCCATCTAGTGTGTATGCCGTCTAATGGTGTTGACATCGACCTGAGACACGGGGTGACTATACGTTTTTCATGATGGAAACACACCTAACATTTCTTCCAACGAGGTAAGATCTAGTGTTGGATAATCGGTTAAAATTACCAACCGATTATCTATTACTATCGGTTGACAGCAACCAACCGACTATCGGTTATAATCGCATCATTATACCTCGCTCTTTTTGTATATGAAATCATGCATTCAGCCACATTGTACAAGTGTAATGCGTATATTCCATATCATTGCAGAGTCTTAAATGTTCATGTTTGATCTTTAGTTTCCTTTTCATATTTTATCAAGCAATTAAAACAGTGAATCAATTAGAATATAGATTCAGATTAAACATATTTTGAGAGCTGCGCATGTAAAATGTCTGATGATTACAACTTTTATATTACCAACAATGACACTAAAATTTCTAAATTTCAATGGTATCAACCACATTATAATTTCAAATACATAGCTTCATCAAAATTTGAATGCTTTTCATTAAAAAAGATATATATATGTAAAGTATTTAACTTTGAGCAATTTAAAATTAATCAATAAATAAAACAATGCATTTGCATTGAAATATATACATTTAACTAAGGGATCCAACCAATGTCTGTTTATTCATGTGGACTGCGTATTTTTCACTTTTGTGATCTTTATTCTTATATCAGCTGTGTCATTCGTGTGTCTGTACTTATAATTGTAAAAATACGGAATTCTTTCATAGTTGGTCCGTATTTGATCCGTGATTCGTATATGTTTCAATGGCGGACAAACCGGGAAAATTTACAAAAATTAACGATGTTTGACAAGCAATTTGAAAAGGAATATGACGTTTTTAATGCAACAAATGAATGAAACATTAATAAAAGGCAATTTGCACCACGTTCTAATGTAGCAACAAATTTATTTTATCGAAAATCAGAATGATTTGAAGTTCGCTTGAGTAACAAGTACCGGAAGTGAAAGAAAGTATTTCATAAAAAGTTATTTATTTTAAATAACATATTACCAATCTGCAAAGTCAATGCTTTTACCACATTTGTACAGAAAGAAATTGCTTATGTCTTTGATTATAGGATGTTTGACATTGTTATTGTCATCTACTGATATTTTTCTTTACAATTTGTTTGACTGCGCATGTAAAATGCAAACCGGAAACGGACCGGAAGTTGATATGCTACAAGTCCGAAAACTATAACGACAATCGATTGAACAAAATTCCAATCGATTATCGACATCGCCAAGCCCAACCAACTGATTTCCGACTTATTCCGATCATCGGAACAACACTAGTAAGATCTCTCTGTAACAAGATAACATCTTCGGTCTTCTTGAAGCAAGCACTTGATATTGAGAAAGTCATCATCAAACAGGCAGGCTATTAATCAGTTTCTGAGAGGTCAGTGATGTAGGCCAAATATAGTGATGGTCCCAGCATACTGTCCTTGTGTAATCCGGATATCACGTCTATAAGATCAGACTTGTTGTTTTCCAGCATCACAGAATATTGGACAGAAACTGGCTTATCCATTCGAGCTGATTATTTCGTACTCTAAAGACTGAAGTCCGTCTTTAGTAGAAATCTGGCATGTGGATCCCCATCAAAGGTTTGGCGAAGTTTAGCAGGATTATAAGTAAGTGAGTAAGTAAGACAGTAAGTGAAAAGTAAAATAACAAAAATACATGGTAAATAAAAATGTGTGCAAGTATATATATCTTGGATGATAAGTTTTAATCCAGATGCCATTTCAATTTTCGATGGATGGCGTAATATTTATCGTCTAAACTTTAAAAGAAAAAGTCAGATAGATGTAAATATACAATTCTCTAAAAAGTAAAATAATAAAAATACCGAACTCTAAGGAAAATTCAAAACGGAAAGTACTTTATCAAATGGCAAAATCAAAAGCTCAAACACACCAAACGAATGGAAAACAACTGTCATATTCCTGACTTGGTACAGGCATTTCCTTGTGTAGAAAATGGTGGATTAAACCTGGTTTAGCTAGGGCTAGCTAAACCTCTCACTTGTATGACATTCGCATAGAATTCCATTATATTGACAACAATGTGTGAGCAAAACAAACAGACATAATAGGTAAAAATGTCAAAAATTGGGGTACAGCAGTCAACATTGTGTTATAATCCTAATCACTATAAAAAAAAAAAAAAAAAAAAACAACAAAAAAACAACTATGTCTACAAAGAGAAACAAAATGGCATATAGACACTCTATAGACAAAGCACATGAGCAAAAATGGAAGACAAGAATACAAAAAAATGACCATAGTACAATTACACAATGGCGTGATGTATAAATACCGAGCCACGCTAAAAGGATATTACCAAAAATGGACTAAACAGTAAAGGTTGAGATGTTAAACAAAGTGAGTGCATAGAATCTATACTTCAAGACCCATATCATGTATTATTTGTGACGGTGATACGGAATATTTATTAGCAAGGTCTTGGTATCTTCCGATGAATTTTTTTTAAAAAGGACGAGACGTTCTTTGACATTACCCTGGTTCATCAACTTTCTGCTCATAAACAAGTGACGTTTTATAAAGTCTGAGTAGAGCTGCAAACTCTTGAATATCGTATGAGTTGGAAAATGTATATCCCATATGCAGGTGAGTTTGTATATTGCTGCTAAGGTGGGGGAAATTTATAATTTCAAAATTAAAATCGTCTCGTTTGCCATAGATTCTGGTACTGAGATGACCGCTTTTGTCAAATTCGAAGTATAAGCTTAAAAATGAAGCAGAAGATGCCGTGTCTGTTTTTTTTTTTTTTTTTTTAATTTCTAGTTCTGGAGGATATATTACTGGAACCCACTCAGAAAAGTTTGGGATTGTTAAAGGAAAAAAACATCGTCAATATATCTGAATCTGAAGTTAAATGATCTGGCTTCTTTGATCTTATTGTTTTGACAAGTGTCTGAAGAAACTCCGACCCATATGAAAATAAGAAGAGGTCGTTAAGGAGAGGCGCACAGTTCGTTTCCATAGGAATGCCTCCAAATTCAACAAATATGTTGTCAATAAAAACCTGTAAGTAAGTAAGTAAGTAAAGAGAGGCGAAAGATATAAAAGGGACATTCAAACTCATCAGTAGAAAATAATCTGACAACGCCATGGCTAAAAGAAAAGACAAACAGACGTACAACAGTACACAAAGCACAACATAGAAAACAAAAGACTAAATAGATCCTGCTCCACATGTGGCACCCGTCGTGTTTCTCATATAAGTACAAACCCGGTGGTAGGTCTAATTCGGTAAATAAGTAAGTAAGTACATTTTCAAATCATTTATTATAGTGACATGTGTAAATATGTTCAAATTATAAAGATAATAAAGACGAGAGATATGAATACACCCAGCCCAATGGACCTATGAGTCTCTTTAAATAATATTACACATTTTTGAATTTTTACGTTCTTGCAAATACAAATTATTCATGAATTTATCTTCAATTCTGTTAATTAAAGTTGATATATCTGTCTGGTCGTCATGATCCTCCAGGTTCCTACTACTAGTATGTCATGTATTGTAATAAGCAGCTTGGTATCACGTGATCGTTTGACTTTGAATACATGTTGCTCATCACAAAGTATATGGTTTTGGTCAAAGAAGTCCATGATTATACAGTGAAGCTTACATGTACTAGGGCGACAGGACGAAAGTTTGATGCAGCGTGCTTTTTTAATAGAATGGGACTATCTTGGTTGTTCTCCAGTCTTTCAGGTACGGATCCTAAATGATCGAGTAACAGTTGGCATGATTTGGAATTTAAGTTGAATGATGATATGATGAATGCTGGTATATAATCTTGACCAGTAGCTTTAAGTGGTCTGAGGCTACTACGGAGTTTATGACACCTTTCTAATCGACTTGAATTGGTCACGTTCATGGTTGTGTATGAGTTTAAAGGGGCGTGTTGTTGTAGACCTCCTGTGTATACACTGAGTGTTGTTATAGACCTCCGGTGTATACACTGAGTGTTGTTATAGACCTCCTGTGTATACACTGAGTGTTGTTATTTAACCAAATATGGCAAGCCGTTCTTGTCAAAACTATGTTTAAACCATTTTTCGAAAAATTTACACACTGAGAATTTAAAAAAAAAACATACTGAGATTAAAAACCTAAAAAACACACTGAGAAGTAAAAATTACACACCGAGATTTCATAAAAACGCACTGAGATAAATAAAAAATGAAAAACTCACACTGAGAATTTAAAATTACACACTGTCACTGAGAATTGAAAATTACACAATGAGAATTCAAAAAGACACACTGAGATGAAATAACTGAAAAACACACTAAGAATTTGAAGTTACACACTGAGATTTGTGCGCACTTTTTATGCGCACATATCTAATTAGCATATTTAATCTGGATCTATTGCAAGCTTAAAACAACTAGGGGACAGAACTCGTTATTCCTTCAATTTGCAATCTAACCCGAATAATTCAGTCCCTCCCCGTGATCGACTCTCCCACTCGCGAGGGCCTGAACTCTTTATACGATAAAAACGCGTCACGAATCCAGGATTTTGATTGGTGTTCTCTGTAAGAGAGAGCCAATCAGCTGATAGCTAAATGTTATTGAGATAGGTAATTCCGAGCTAATTCCGAATGATATTTTGACGATTTTTCATTGACTAGGCCTTCAGGCGTTAATGTAGCCATCGTAGAGCAGTGGAATATAACGACTGAATTATTCGGGTTATTTGCAATCTCCCATATAGACAGAGTTGTCGTCCTTTCCTCCTCAATCTTGAGGAGGAAAGGACGACAACTCTGTATGGGAGATTGTTCAATATGTCGCTAAATGTTTTATATAAAAACATTAAAAATACAACGTAAAGAAAAACTACGTTATTAAAGACCAATAGAACAAGAAAAATACCCACTTACTCTCATTACAAAATATAACCAAATGGTGAAAAACTTTATCAAAATTATCAAAATTATAAACTTTATCAAAATTATAAGAAAACATTGGAACAATCTGCAAAAATACAAACAATGCAGTGATTTTTTCCCCAAGTGCCTATTAAAGCATATAAACGTAACAAAAATATAAAAGATCACCTTGCGAAATCAGGGTAACAGTTGAATTCAAAGACCTTTGAAACTGACGGACCATGCTTAAACAGTTTGAAACAAAGAATCTCGATATACTGTTAGTAATAATCTGAATTATAGACAACAAACTTATGAATATGAGTTAGCATAAACAGTTGTTAAGTCTTGAAATTTATTACGAATGTTGGTTGTAGGAACCGCATTTCATTATAATACAAGAGTTCGGGAGACCAAGATATTAATCTGTTGAATTATTCATCTCATGAATATATTTTGATAATTTGCACATCGATCTCAGGGTGTATTTTCAAAATCTCAATGTGTAATTTTAAATTCTCAGTGTGTGTTTTTCATTTTTTTTTTAAATCTCAGTGTGTAATTTATATTTCTCAGTGTGTTATTTTAGGTTCTTAATCTCAGTGTAATTTTTTTAATTCTCAGTGTGTAATTTTTTCGAAAAAATAGTTTAAACATAGTTTTGACGAGAACGGCTTGCCATAACCAAATGTATGTCCGAATACTAATATCTTTGGGAGTTTAACATGACTGTATTACGGTAACCATATGTATGTCCGAATACAATACATCATTGGGAGTTTAACATGACAGTATTAAGGTAACCAAATGTATGTCCGAATACTATATATCATTTAGAAAATGCAACTGTTGACCAATACGCTATTGTTCTCGAGCATCACAAGTGTCCTTCTTACCAGAAATGTATAGCGCCTTTAAATGGAAAAATGCAAAATTGTGAAAAGTTTTTTGAAGTTCAAAATGTATGTGATATAGATTCTGTATTGTTCAATATCCAGTGGGATTTGACAACATTTACATTTTAAACATGTGAGTGAAACACATATATAGGGGAATTTGTTTATTTGATTGCAAAAAAAAAAAAGAATAGTGCCAATAATTTTTTTGAACATAAAATTCGTATTATTTTACGTACTTCGTCATCTTTCACGATGTTAGGTAACACCTGCGTCATATCAAATATTAAATTGTCAAAAATATTTTGACAAAAAAATCCTTCCCTTCAACCATTTATCTCTTCCGTGTTTGAACACATGCAACTTATCTCAAGGACACAGTAAGACAGTATTATTTTGAGGGATGGCCCGGTACACAAGGATGCGACATTTGTTGTCTAGCATCAAGGCGTTACAAAACATAGTACGTCACATTCGGTTAAATTTGGGAAAAAATGCTAAGTCATAAACATATATCTTGGGTGCTGTAAGGCACCATTATTTTTTATTTGGTGTTCCTCTAACTGACTATTTTGGAAACACGCGGTGATCTGTAGATACTGATACTTGTAAACAAGAAAACAGTTGTATTGCTGGAAACGATAAAACTTTATTCATGCCAATCATTTCTTTATTTGAAACAACGGAAAATTCTGGACATATATAAAATACCAATTTAACAGACTACTTTGGGAAAATGTGGTGGTATTACCCCTAGATATTTAGATTCAATTACATATATCTCTTTAACTAATATAGTTGTTTTACAATGCCAGAAACATTCTGTTATGGAAATTGTAAAGTAATAGCTTTTTTCTTAAATGCTGAACAAGTTAAAGCTTTTCCAAAAAAAAAAATACAGCTATTCTGAAATGCTGCACAAGTAATAGCGTTTGAAAAATATAAATTTCAAAAGTAACAGCATTTGAAAAGCTTGCTATCTCAAAGCTGATTGTATATAAACCGTTTTTGGAATACATTCCAAATCAGCACAAGAAAAGGGATAATTCATGTGAGGTTTAACCTGTTCTTTTGTAGGGGAGAATGTATTATAGGAACTTGCATCTTTTTTGTCATTTTGCTATAGATTTGGTACCAATAAGTAAAATGTTTCTTATCGGACGATTTCTTTTCATCAGATTTTTGTGTGTGTGTGTGTTTGTGTTAGAAATGTTTTGCCACTACCCCGTAATGGTTAAACTTAATAAACCTTGATCATTGTAAAAATCATTAATGTATTTCAAACTATTTTTAGCACTACTACAAATATCCCTTACATTTGAAGTGTTGATCTTTCGGGAATATTTGTTTGTCGAGTTTTTTGTTGCAACCTATATATATCTTTTATTGAAAAAAATACTCGAAAATAGAGGTTTGATCAGAGATAATGCTGGTTCTTAAGATAAACACAAAACATATATCAAACAGTTGTAATAGTAATATATTGACCTGGTATTAAAAAGAAAGAGGATAATTGACATATTAGGTACCAGATAATACACAATAATATAAATGAAATAATACAATGTGACCTGTTATTACTTCGTCTCCTACAAATAATCAATTGTTCAACGAAGTCAACTTTTTTTGTATAAACGTCAAATATAGGAACGAGTTTGAAAAAATAACTCACATAATAAATTTCCTATTCAGACCACAGGGTTTGTATTTGACAAAAATGGAACATTACACCCGGCACTCCCCTTTTCCAACCCGAAGTACAAAAAGACCATTAACATTCAGTATGAAGAAAACGATAAGATACAACGATACGAAGACACGAAACGAAACGATACGATACGATACAATACAATACAATACAATACAATACGAGATACGATACGATACGATACGATACGATACGATACGATACGATACGATACGATACGATACGATACGATACGATACGATACGACAGAGAGCTTTTAACCGAATACATACAAACATATGCTACAACATAAAAATACAATCATGCATGAAACTGGAAAAAAAGAAATCACACATATAAAAGTGGGCACTTAAACGTAAGCTAATTTTACATGCTAGCATAAGCAATAAAAATGAACAGTAATGTAAAATAATAATATATATGTCTCTGGTGAAACGAAATGAAAGGTCATCTTAAACAAAATATAAGAATAATAATAAATGTACTAAAAACAGCAAATCTTAAAATTTATTGTGAAAATATGTATATTTATCATGATTTCACATTCAATATTAAATTTTCGCCTCCTAAACAATTTGTAGCAAGCTTTTTCAAAAGCTAATATTTATTCAAGCTTCTGTCAAACATTGATTTTTATTATTATGAAGAATTTTTTTTATTTTTCTATTTTTTTGAAATAATGATCAGCTTTATAGTGACATACGAACGTTTGTTTTATAAGAAAAAATAATGCACTGGAATCTAAGTCATGCATATTTTTTTTTAATGTAAACAAATATATTAACTGCTGCTCTAGTCTGTTGTCAAGGTAAACATCCGACCATCGCCGCGAAAATTATATCGTGAAGTAGTTGTATATTTTTGTCATTACAATGAGTGTGAGAACGTACAACCCTTCGGTTCGTGTAGGCAACTGGAATGAAGATATACAGCTAGAAGAGGTAAGAATATTTTTCAAATCCAATTTGCATTAGTTTTTCAAATAGAAATAGCAGACGCGTGCACAAAAAATCCTTTTCATATATGTTTATTTGTTTATAGTGTTAGGTATGGGTATGCCGGGTAGGTGTAGAGGGCCTTCTTTTTCACTTTAGACGTCCCTGTACTTAAAGTTCAGGATGGTTAGGTTAAAGTTTGTTTGAGGTTAGTGTTAGGTTTACGGGTCAGTGTTATGGTTATATTAAGGTATGGGTGAGGGTAAGATTTATGCAAATTATGGTTAACTTAGGGTAAGTTTACCAGGTTGGGGGCAGTCTCTGTTTGGTATATAATACTGTGAGTGTACATGGATACCACGAGGGGAGCTCCAAATAACAGAGGTATCAACCAGTACATACATGTACAATACAATATAAATTTACTGTGCATTTTTTTTACAAAGTGCAAATGATTATATAAAAGGTAACAACTTTGGGTTAGCAACTTTTCTTAATACCTGATTGTTTATATGTTTGATCCCTTGGAAGATGCTGTTTTCAGAGGGATCAGTCTACATGTAGCAAATTACTAATTTTCTGGAAAAGTCTTTAACATCTATTGACCTATAAACAAATGCACTTTTCAATATTTTTAATATTAAAATTCACAAATTTAAGATTTTTTTTCACTGAAAATTTAAATCCCATTTGGGCTATAACAACTCAAATGGGTTATTGTGACCCATTTGGGTGATTGTCCCTAATCTGTTTACATTTTACAATAACCCTATATGTGTTGGGACCCTAAAGTAAGAGAAGGCCAAAGTTAGAAAGGTTATAAATAAATTTTTATATGTTATTGTGTTTGTTTCCTAGGAAAGGGGTATGCCATATCAAATTCTTACCCATTTCAGGATTAAGATCTGGGTTAGATTTATGGTTAGTCAGAATAACAGACAGTGTTTATGTACAAATATACATACATTTTACATTTGTACATGTATCTACATGTAGTTGATATATATATCACATATTACTTCCTATTGTACAGTTATGATCATAATGGTTTTGGACCTAAACTAACACATATACCTAAAGATGTAATTGATAATTTAGTTTTCAAAACCTTCAGATACATCCACGCTTATGGATTTGGAAAGATAATTCCATTTTCTAGACTGTATCAATAACACATTATGAAACAATATAAAATTAATAATTTGCAAATATAAGCTTTATAGACTAATCTCTAGTTGTTTTTTTTATGAATTAGCTACAACAGTTGACCATGAGGTCAATCTGCATAAATGATGTCATTGAACAATTTGTTCTGACTGTGATGTAATAACATATAAGCTTTGTGCAGCAAGTTGAAGTAGGAAATGTGTGGAAAATGCACTTATTTGAAAGTTGTCATTACATGTACCTGTTATATAATAGATGTACATTGAATAAAAAGCTGCAATTGAAGAAATAATGTTCATTGCACAGAGTCTTCAGCCCTGCATCAATTTTGTAATTCATTTAGATTATATTACACATTATTTGTATTACCAATTTAATGGTTGCTGTTTAATGAAGATGAAACTTTTTTTCTATTTAAAAAGCTGAATTCAAAAGTAATCTATGAACACAATTTTTCTGTGTGAGTTCAATTTACAGTCGAGCATTTAATAACCTAATTATTTTGTAGGACACACTGAAAGATTTTCTAGAAAGGAGAGAAAAAGGTGAACTACTATACCAGAAAAGATCCAAACTTCAACAGACTTTATTTAACAGAGTAAGTATAGTGTGAAAAACTTGAAACAAAAAGGGGTCAGGGACAATTTTTTCCATATTTCTAAGGTTCATGAAATATAAAACTACATGTACTAAAAATAATTATTTTTTATCATTTGAGCATACAAACTTTCTACTTCAGAAATTGTTATTTGATTTATGTTATATACATTTTCTATTTGAATGAAAATGACTTGTTTTGGATATAAAAAAAAAGGTATCACTTGATTTTGGAATTCCTTTGAGTTGCAGAATTTTAATATATTTTCAAATTTTATATAATTTATTTCAAAACCTTGTGTGCCTCATTGAAATCAACTTAGAATTTTGTTTTTTGCAAAGAAAATGACATGAATTTTTTGTGCCACACATATGTGACACATGATTTTACATGTCAGGCAGCCGAGGCTACACAGTCAAATTGGATGTTTCCAAAGGAGAAGGCTAATTTGGCCTAAAATTTGAAGTACATCTGATGAATGATTTTTGACATTTTTTAAACACTTGTGTCTACTTTAGTCCATTTATTTGGTTTTGGTTTATGTAAAAGATTTTAACTGATTTGGTCATTAAAGATGATCAAATGCAAGCTTTAATATGAAAAATCAATCAAATATGCCATAAAACGTCACTTTTCAGATGGTTTTTGTCTAAAATTTAAGTGGTGCATTCCTGTTCAGTCTCAACCTTTATACATGTTATGTATTATCATCAAATACAACATATATTTAAGTATTAAGACTGAACACAAGTGCAGCCATTTCCATTTTGGACAAAAACCATGTAAAACTTTGCACAAATGCTTAAATTGTGAAGATTTCAGTAATTTTGCATGAATGATGCTAGTACCTTATGCATGTGCATTGTATTGTAAAAAAACAGCCCATATTCATGTAACAAAAGAATTCTACTTTCGAATAAAAAGCTAAATGATTATTTTTTGACAATTTTGTTAAAATACTATACTTTGGGGCCAAGAAGGGGTCTTACCGGGCCTACTAATTTAAGTAATGTCTTGTTATAAATTTTAAAATTGAAAAAGATAAAATAGTAATTTAGATATTCAAAACATATATCTGAAAAAAAAAGTATATAAATGTTATAGTGTTGTCTCTAGAGTATTTTAGGATCAGGGCTATATTTTTTTTTACATTGGTCCCAATTAGAAATGAAGTTATCTAAGGTTTTATTATAAAATTTAATTTACACTTGTGCTTAAATTATCACCAAAAGATGCCATTTGAATACAGTCTCTAAACAAAAATGTTAAATGTGAAACTCTTTAGGTACTGTGGATTCATTTATTTTTGTGGATACCTGGATTGAGGAAAAATTGTATTTTTGTGGACATTTTCCCAAATTCTGCATACAAGCCGATGGAAAATATGAACTTTGCTGAACTTTTAAATTTGTGGCTAACTTACACCCAGACATCCATGAAAATTGGTATATATGCACTAAACTTAGTAGAAACATCCCATATGTTTTACTTTCAGCTTGAACTCAGTATATCTAGGGATGGATTGGTTCACTTTGGTGATAAAGTAAATCTACGTTGTCCAGGTGCTCGTGATAAAACTAAGTTTTTTGCTCATGTTGAACCAAGGGCAGATTGCCAGTTAGCAGTTTCACCAGCAATACAGAGAATTCTAGAAGCCAAAAGATTAGAGGGACCATGCAATACTGCAGGATCAAAGGAATTGGGAGCAAATCTCAGAAACACATTTGTTATTACCAGGTACAGCTCAAAATTGATTAAATTTTGGCAAATAATTTAGTATTATAAATTATAGCCTCTTGGTTCAGTTATTTAAGAAATATTCATCAGATCTTATTATATTTTTTTATATAATATCTTTAGTACCAGTAGATTGTTGATATTTTGCATTCAAATTTTACCCTTTAAACCTCAGTAAAAGTGGAAGAGTGAAGGCAATACATTATAGAAAGTTGATGTTGCTAAACTAAGTGAAGCATGTTTATAGTTAATAGTTGTATACAAGGTAAGAATGGACTTGAGAGATTTGGGTAGGAATTAACACTTGTGTCATTGTGTCTACAAGTTATACAGTATGGTAAAGAATATTGATTGCAGACTTTTTTCAGTAAGACTTATATTACATGCACAATTATTGTAAGTAAAGCTTGTGGATATTAATGAAGGTATCATGAAACAAGTGTTTGGCATACTAAATTTTCATCCTGGTATCTATGATGAGTTTATCATCATGAAAAAGAATTCACATGTCTTAGTTGATTAAGTCACTGTCAAGTTTCTCTTCTATTTCATAAAAAAAAGTAAAATCCTAAGTTGTCTCCCATGTTATATTTCAGTGCTGATGGTACACCATGTGGACAGCCATTAAGATATGGACAGAAGTTTTTCTTGTGTACATTAGATAATGAGGGAGGAAGTGTAAGTATAATAGACTGTTAATAGAATTGTATACATGTATTTTCAAAATATGTCCTATATTCAATGACATCTTTTGTTGATACATATTTTTTTTATGTTCAAACTGTTGTCAATGTAAAGACTGCCTCACTGGTCTCATGTTAGAGTGCAGGAAATCATGGATTCCATCCCTGACCAGGTCAAACCAAGACTTTGATTTTGGTATTAGCTGCCCCTCCACTAAGCATTAAGGGATAAGAGCAAAGACAGCTCTGAGTCAGAATGATTTGTCCAGATAGGATGACATGTCTACTTGCAGACTGTTACTTTTAAACTACAGTCTTAGGTCAAAAGTGTTTCACCTATCCCTATTCCCTTATTATTTCATATAAAAAACAATTTTTTAAAAACATTGTCAACAAATAATTTGAGGTCCAATTTGGATGAAATTTTGAATGTTAAACTCACTTTTTTTATTATGTAGGCATACAAGTTTTTCATGCAGCAATTCATATTTGTCCTCAAACAGTAATTTCCCTAAAATATAGATCGTAAATATATTTTATAATCATTGAAAGAAACTGCAGTCATTTCTGTATTTAATGAAAAAAAGTCTTCCAGTCTGGACAAGAAATATCTTCAGCAAAATTTTTATTAAAAATGTGTTTTTAAATGATATATTAGGGGAACTTCTGATAGGTGAAACACTTTTGACCCAAGACTAGCATGTTAAAAATCCGGCTCAGCATGTCAGTCTAGTACAAAGTAGAGTTCATAATCATTAAAGATCAATATGTTCTTTTATATGCATGTAATAATTGTCACTGAACATTGAACATCAAATCATCAACACTTTATACACAAAATATGACTTAACTAAAAATATTCCCAAATTAAATATTGCCAATACATGTAGTATCAATACAAGTATATAAAAGACACTCCTATTCTGTGATGGGTACATTTGAATGATTGCAAATGCTATGTAGTGTCTTACAGAAATGTATATTAATTTTTCAATTCATTCAATGATAGAACTAGCATTTCCTTTTTGGTCAGTTTTATGAAAAGCAAAAGTTCAAATGAAAACTAGATATGTTTATAAATATGGTCCACTCCGAGAAAATAATCTATTAGAATGTGACAGTTTCTAGTCACCTTTACACTGAACATTTAGTTTGAATAGAATTTGTTTACTTTATTTCAGCTGTTTGTATCTAGTGATAGAGCCACAACTGGCAAATCAGCTCCCAAATCCAGACACCAAGATGTAACATTTGTATCAGAGCCTTCCTTTCTAACAGAGTTCCAAATCTTACACTTTAATCCACAGTTACGGTTAGAATATGAAGGAATTGCTGTACCTGTGAGTTATCATTGGTTTTTCAATCAAGAAATTAAACAAGACTTCAAAATTACATTGTATTGAAGAAAGATAGGTTTTTGTGCTTATCTTTATTTATAAAATTTTTTAAAGTACATCTGCATTTGACAGGATTTTTTTTTGAAGTGAAATGAATATCAAAATGTAAGAAAAGGTGAGAGAAATAAGATAAATTGAAAGAATAGTTTGCTACATATACACAATAATCAAGACTTGATGAAAGTTTTGAGTCACAAAATATATGAAGTGAAAAGTTTGAAATTCTTAACATGTTTTCTGGTTAATTTAAAAAGGAAATAATGGACCTGTCCTTGAGCCTGTTTTTTTATATATATATAACTATTATCATTACAGGCTTTTATATATATAGCTATTATCATTACAGGCTTTTATATATAGAGCTATTATCATTACAGGCTAACACCAAAATAATTTTCAACCACAAATATACAAACCAGAATTTAGCTGTTGAAGAGGAATTTTCCATGAGGTTTGTATTTCAATTTTATTTTTTTAATCATAACAAAACAAGGGAAATAATTTAGTCAGTCTTATAATGTGTTAAAATTATCATAGTGCATGACATGAAAAAATTATTTCAATAGTAATTGCAAATCATACCTTATTATGTGCAGGGTATAATTAGTGAGCAATCGATCAAAGTACAAATTGTTAAATGAGCTACATTGTACAATTTATTTAATTGCAGAACTCCATATGGAACACGAGAGTATGAAATATCATGCAACACCTACTTAGATTCTCATCGTGCTGATAAAGAAGTCAATCATTGGATGATCATAATGGGCGTGCCAGGTGATGAGATTTATCCAGTTATTAGTAATGAAGCCTCACAATCTACTGCTGCCTCATAGATCGGAAATTTGTTTTTTGAGTTACAATTTGAAGTTGTGAATTACAAACCTGAAATATTGTTAACTGCAATATATATAATGTGTCTAGGAACCAAAGTTTTGTTTATGGTAGTGCTGACACTTTATACATTGATATACAGTAACCAGTATTAGATATATAACAGTAAATGTGATCATGTTTTTCTTATGGATACCAAAGAAAATTTGTTCAGCTGATAACTGACTGACTTATTTCTTTTAAGATATATCTTATTTTTATAATTTATTTACCATTGCAGTTTTATATGCAGAGATAGCATATTTATTGGCAAAGTTTAGCATTGTGTGATATTTATGCACAAAGTTAAGCATTAAGTTATATATATGCACAAAGCTTGGCATTAAGTGATATTTATGCACCAGTTAAGCATTGCATGGTATTTATGTACAAAATATAGTATAAGTATTACAAGAGGAATAGTTTTAATAATTCCTAAATAGTATTAATGAAAACAGCATTTTTTCTAGCTTTTCTACTTGTAAGTTTATAAAACCAGTAGCTTTAAATCAAAATATATATTCCATGATAGCATTATTCCAACAACGAGTAGCATAAAAATGTTTTAAACGTCATATACCTTGTTTTTCACACATGTTATTTAGAAGATATTTATCAAAGAAGTTAAACATAATAAGATATTAGAATGAATGTTTGGCATTGCTTGGTATATGCACAAAATGTAACATTACAAGAGGAAAAGTTTTTTCTTCTTTGGATTTTGTGATAATAAATATTTCTGTAAATTAAGGGATCAATGTAAGTTAAAATAAATTATCTGTCTTTTCAACAATAAAAAGGTAGGATAAAAATGAATTATTCACATGAAAAATATCATACTTGAACAGTCTCTATTTTTGAAGAAAAAAGTAACAAACCAGAGATGGCGAAAACAGTCAAAGCTCCAATTGTTGGTGTATGTGTCATACAACTAAATAATGATTATATTTTTTTCTACGAACATTATTAGTTATATTATGACAGTGATATTTTTATGACTTACTTTAAAGATTGTTCTTTCTCCATTCTTAAGAGGGATAATATTATGACAGTGATATTTTAATGACTTACTTTAAAGATTGTTCTTTCTCCATTCTTAAGAGGGATAATATTATGACAGTGATATTTTTATGACTTACTTTAAAGATTGTTCTTTCTCCATTCTTAAGAGGGATATAAGAATTTAACAGCACATGCAGTTCAGAAATGATTTTACAAATGCAAATTGATTAACTTAAACTTTTGAACTGTTTTAAATGTAAAAATGTTTTTATCCCAATAAAAACTAAAGCATTTGAAAACATTGTATATGACCTTAAAGATGTTTTGTTGTAAATTATACAGCTTTTGATCAGAAGAATAGAATTTGACAATATTTTAATGTTTATTAGTTGAACTTGTAATGAATTGATTAAAACACCCAAGCTCTAGCTACCAATGTTTAACTATTGAACCTGTATGCAAAAATGATTTGTTTGGTACATAAAAATATATTCAGTAATAAGTACCTGTTATATTTTTCACCATTTTGTAATAATTAAATTGAAATATTAGCAATAATTTACAATAAGGCATTATAAAAATGAATGGAATTTTTTTGTTCTTTGTAGCCTCGACATCAAATTGTGATGGTAGTTTTTTTTTAACAAAATAAGATACTTTTCTCACATCAAATGAGAACAAACAAAACACCCCATAATTAATTTCTACTTGAAAATTAAAAAAAAAAAATTCTGATTGCTGGACATATGATGTATATTGCTTTTACTAGAAATGTGGTTAAAGCTTCTTTAGTGTTAAAAAATCAAATGATTAATTGCTTTTTCAACAGTTTGGAATTGGCAACTGCCATCAACATAATTATGCAAATGTTACTTGAATGTCAAGGCAGTATTTTAGGAACAACAATCAACAGTTAGTGAATATGTATTATGAATTATTAAACTATGACATACTACTTTTATTCTTGTTGTGTTTAAACATTTAAGGAAATGCTGGTTGACTTTTAGATTGCCTTAAACGAACTTCAGGGAGACAGTTGATGTAGCCTTGATTTTTGAATCTGCAAGTGCTTATTTATGAATTATAACTCCATTAGAGAAAGTTTCTTTGTGTTTAACTTGCAAATGTGTCTTGTGATAAGTAGTAACACACCAAAGTAATGAGGGTATGGGGTTACTGCACTAACACACCAAAGTAATGAGGGTATGGGGTTACTGCACTTATTTCAGTTTAATTTTAGTTACTATGACCTCCACCTTGGATAGATTGATCTAAAATGAATAGAGAGCTTACATGCATATGTGACCATATATGGAAGTTTGGTTCGAATCCCATATAAGATTCTAGATTTAAAATCTGTAAACTCCTTTCTTACATCAAATTTAGTCTATATTGTTAGAAACTTTGACCTTTAATGAACTTAAAATCAGTAGGGAACTTCCTCTCATTATATGTGACCATATATCCAAGTACATAAAGTATTTGATTTATCATGCTGAAACCAAGATTATTGACAGACATGCCAAAGTTATATATTACCCTTACATTATACTGTAATGTCCTATACAGGAACTTAATGCTCCAAGTCAAATGGGAATAATAAGATATTTCAATGGCCAGTTTCCGGAAATTGTGACAATGCATTTTTTTTTCAATAGTTTAATATAAAAAAAGAAGATGTGGTATGATTGCCAATGAGACAACTCTCCACAAGAGCAAATGACACAGAAATTATGACTATAGGTCACTGTATGACCTTCAACAATGAACAAAGCCCATACCACATAGTCAGCTATAAAAGGCCCTGAATGACAAATGTAAAACAATTCAAACGAGAAAACTAACGGCCTGATTTATGTACAAAATGAAAAAAAACCAAATTATATACAGCAACGAACAACAACCACTGAATTACAGGCTCCTGACTTGGGACAGGCACATACAGAATATTGGGGTTAAACATGTTTGGTGGGCGCCCAACCCTCCCTCTAACCTGGGACAGAGGTGCAACAACACAACACAGGAACAAACTGTACAAAGAAATGAACAAATAACAAATCTGATATACAGAAACGAAAAAACAACCACTGAATTACAGGTTCCTGACTTGGGACAGGCACATACAGAATGTGGCGGGGTAAGACATGTTAGTAGGCGTGCAACCCTCCCCTAACCTGGGACAGTGGTGTAACAGTACAACATATGAACAAACTATAAAAATCAGTTAAAAAGGGCTCAACTCATCAGATAGATACTGGTAAAAAAAAAAACAAGTAAAAACACAGAGTGGACGTGGCAGGGTACTTATACCGTCCGTTATGATCCCCACAACAAAAAGACACTTAAGTACAGATCTGAGAGTAATCACAGTTACTGACAGCTAGTTCAAAGCCAATAACAACGGCTGTTTTTTAAAAAGTTTACATTATTATTGTTGTAAAAACATCTTAAAAAGAATACATTTTATGCATCTTTGTCCAATATTAATGATTCCCTATGGTTGCAACTCAGGAGTGCTTTGAACAAAGACATTTAGGGTGAAACCCAAACACAAAAGTCAAACTCTGTATATTTAAATGCTGTGGTATAATTTATTAAAACTAAAGCCTGGAAGAGTCATTTGTTGGTTTCCTTTCCTGTTAACATATCTGCTGCTTAGTAATTTTTAATTAGTTCTGATATTATGTGTGATCCAGTCTCGATATTCAGACACCCTGGTGTAGACATTGGGATATCCTTCGGTCTGACAACCATTGTATCCCCAGGAGGTAGCTCCTGCTAGGTACCATTTGTCTTTCTGACAGGATAAGGGTCCTCCAGAATCACCCTGCAAATATATAAGTAGTCACCGAACCAGGGAATGAATACTTTGTCAGTTTCATGCTACTATTAATCGATTTTGGGTGAAAGTTGAAAGAATGATTATGAAGCTACAAACAAAACATGATAAAGACTGATGATCTCTGTGAGTTACAACCTATATATTCACAGTTACTGAAATTATCTTTAAATACTGAAAGAAATAATTTGCTAGAAAGATACCCTCCAACCTTGACTAGAAAATGTCTATACCTCCTAAAATCTACATAGTATTACCAGTACAATTGCACTGTAGAACCTTACATCATGACTATAGATCAAAGCACAATGAGAGTGATTTAAAAACCTCTTATTTTTATAATTTTAAACTCTTTCAATAGTAAATGAATTTTAGTCTTAAACGGTCATTTTGTTCTTAATAAAACATCATCTGAAACGTCTGAACAATAACTTATTCAGTCGTGTACAGTCTTTCATTCAATTTTCAGACTTGTCCGCTGCGGTAAATTCAGTAGTGTTCAGAAAAGTCACTTGCAGTCAATTCAGTACTGGTCAGTAGCTTTTCAGACAATTCAGTATGACGTTGTTGTGTATGGGTAAATAACAACTACCGAACAGTCTGAACATAGACTGAACATATCATAATTAACTGCAAGAGAATTGTTTACTAGTGGCTTACATTACATGCTCCTTTATCGCCATTTCCAACACAAATATGTGTATCAATAATATATTCCGCTCCCCATTTATTGGCACATGTAGGGTTATCTGTTATTGTCTTCTTTAGTTCATGAAGCTTGGTCTCATCTCCGGTGTCTACAAGCAGATACTATATAGTAAATGAAAGACTACTACAGTCAACTGATACGTCAAAAGCACGCCTTTATATAAGGCAGACTAGTATAATACCATGTTTCCATTACAGTCAATTATAATTCATGTCAACACAGACGTGCTGACTACTGAGTTGGTGAAACCCTCGGGGAGGAAACCTCCACCAGCAATATAACGCCATCTGCCATTTAATAGTTTTGGTTACAAAAACAATTGACAAAAAATAGACAATAACATAAACGGTACCATTTTAATGCAGCATTTCGACAATTAATGTCTCTTCAGTGGTGCCCGAGGCCAATATTTTGCGTTTCCAAAATATAATACAAAGAGCAGATCAAACCAAAAAGGACCTAAAGTATAGCCAAATCCAGGCAAGGAATCAGAACTTTGCATGAGGGAGATATACTAGTATTCCTTAATCTAAAATAACTTCGAAAATTTTATAACAGCAAATTCTAATCAAACATCGGTATTTTCATGCCAGTACAGAAGTACTGGGTTCTTAGCTGGTGATACCCTCGGGTATTAATAGTCCACAAGCAGAGGTATTGACCCAGTGGTAGTAATAACATAAACGGTACCAATTATAAGGCACAAAATGCGATTGAATACGCGAACAGCAACTTTAGTTTTTTTTGCATCCAGAATTTTTCCTTTGGTTTTGGAAATACTTCTAAAAGAAAACAATATAGTGGCGTATGAAGGCTCATCTCCAATGAAGTTGGAAAATATTCTAAAATATTTTAAAAGAGCATTTTTGCGAATAAAAACTAACAGTTAATGAGATGTCAAATTGACAGCAAACCGGGTTTTTATGAAATTGTGTGAAATGAAATTCCCTTCTGTCACCAGTAACAAAATATTGAAATTTAAAAAGCATAGGTTGAACTGATCATAAAAAAGAGCAAAAAATTAATGAACAAAAAATAAGAGTACAATTTCAGTGTCAGATGTATCCATTCATTCAGTTTAAATTTCCAGACGAAACACGATTACTGCGAAATAACCAATGTCTCCCGCCGTTAAACCTATGCATATTTCTTATTTCTTACAACATGCAACTTACACTTACACCAAATTATAGGATGACAATGGTGGTCTTCGTTAAAACAAAGAAGATCATAGACGTGTGTGCCAACAGAGAGGATTGACTTTGCATTGAATGATCTGTTGGAGTATACATGAAATATATGGTAAAGGACTGGCTACTCGGAGAGCAGGGAGCATCCGTTGAAACAAATAAGTTCACTCTGGTGGCATTGACGTTTGTGTGACGACTCGTGGGTGCTTTTGAAACTGCGCTTAAAGTACAATTACTTGGCCTACTTCAATTCGCAATATAAGTTCCTCTTTTTCCAACGATCGTCTGACATACAGCAGAAATGACCAGTCCACTACAGCTTGGAACACCCCAGTGTATGATATTCGTACACCCTGCAAAGGTGATCTGTGTAAGATACTTATTCCTGACAAACAGTTTCTATATCAATTATTTTCAAGCGACATAACTCAATCGGTGCTAATTTTGGTATTGTGCAAGACATTGATGATGTCAACATTTGGAATAAATTTCATACGAAACCGATGAAAATTGTAGGTGTGACAGAATTATTTAAATTTCAAAATGGTATTTAATCGATCGACACTGGTTTTTAAACTCAATCGAGATATTGCTTATAGAACATATAATGAAAACAGGGAAGTTTTAAGACACAACAACCCGACCAAAGAGCAGAAAACAGCCTGCTTCGTTAGCTACAATTTTAATTCCTAGATAGCCCGTTTTTCCGTGTTTGATTACACACAAAATTCACGTGAAAATGTCACAAATCTATGAAGTGTTGGGATAAATACATATCGTCTGCATGAAAATGAGAGGCGAAAGATACCAAAGAGACGAAAATTAACTGACAACGCCATGGCAAAAGAAAAGACCAACAGACAAACAAAAGTACACAAAACACAACATATAGAAAACTAAAGACTGAGCAACACGAACATTACCAAAGACTTGGGATGATCTCAGGTGCTCCGGAAGGGTAAGCAGATCCTGCTCCACATGTGACACCCGATGTGTTGCTCGTGTTAGTACAAACCCGGTGATAAGTCTAATTCGGTAGGTCACATTGGTGAAAAGAGGACGGGATTGGGATTGTAGTTGCGACAATTGAAACATATCCGTTGTCATCTGTGAAACGGATATTCCATAACGGTCAACCAACTCGTGATGGCGTCCGTAAAATTTACGAAGTGATGATTTCAACTTCACCACTTGGAACTTGTGGTTTAATAGCTTCATTGTGAGCAGCAACCCTCTATTAAGGAAATCATGATAAGAAATACAAGCCATGGACTATCGTATCAACTTGGAGATATATTACTCCGTATGCAGGCGCTGCTGGAATGTTGCTACTCATGGGTGATATCATCTATAAATGTAGATTTTGAACAGGTTGAGGGGGTCAAAATAGAAAAGTGGGATCGAATTTTTTAAGTGGAAATCAATTTAAGTCATTCCATTTGCGTAATTTGCCTGTGTGAATGCATTTAAAAATGTCAAGAGATACGACTCTTACAATCTTCACATTGAAACGAGAATTATCTCGGAACTCTCCAAACTCCAAGTCAGAAATGTTTGCCGGAGAGCTTTATAATCTCGAACGGATCGGCGAGTGGACAGACATAAACATTTCCACACACACTTTCCGCGGTGAAAAGCGCTCACAATGAGAAAATTTAGTTTGACTGTTAGTTACCGAGAAGATCATTTGTGCTTCTGTATTACCCATAATATGTTCAAAATATGAAAATAGATTCTCAATTGATAAACGTAATGAAATCTTACAAAAAACAAGATTGCAGTTTCTCTAAAGCGAAGCTGATGCATATATGCATGAAACAAAATAAGCAAACGCCCATTGTGAGGAGTTTGAAACTGAAAAGTTTTCATTACCTTGCTTACTTGAGAGGTTGACTTTTGTATTCAATCATGTCAACAAATTTGGTACAATATGCAACACACAGTAAAAAGACACTGTGTTGTGTACATACATATAATTAACTAACAACACACTTTTGCATGCGTTTTACCTTTTGTATCTCCCCACCCTGAAATCCAGCAGTTATCTTCAGTTGTAAAACTCTCTCCAGCGGAAGGAATACAAGCCGTTCTGATTTCATCAGTTAATTGCACAGGAGTTTCTAGCTTTAACAATGCGATGTCATTTGGATAAGGTGCACCTTCAGAGTAACCTTCATGCTGAAAATATTTGCAAAATTTCTTTCAGTTTTTTCCCGAAAAAAATTGTCTAATAGAACCCCTTAATGTTAGTGTGAAGGCCAAATGAAACGAGAGAGATGATTTAATCTGAAAAAAAAAGAATTGAAAAAAAACCGGAACTTTACAATTACATGTATGTCTGTTCCTGTGATGTAAGTTTGTGATATATCGAAATTAATTTGGTTCGTTATATCAAACAATTACAATTATCGTCACTTAATGTGTTTATTTTCTGAAGCGCTAAAGGCGTGGTTTTATGGTGTCTCTTTTGAACCAAGGAATCGGCTTACCAGGATTTGCTTTATAACACCAACAGTCACTTCTGGTCCCTGTGCAATGCTTCTGTCATGTTCACCTAGGACTACTTTCATTTCACTTCTACAAATACAATAAGATGTCATTTATATCAACGTGCCTCTCAAAAATATTAACCCGGGAATACGTAAATATCAATTTGAAAAAAAAAAAAAAAAATACGCAAATCTTACTGTAAATGCTATATCATGTACAGTTTTTTCAGTGGGTCTTCTTTCTTTTATCAATGTTAGATAAATTAATATATTTCGAATACTAAAGTCTCCAATGTAAATTTCAACAAAAAGCTTGTTATCCGTTATGAAAGTTTATAGTAATAAAATACATGTATGTACCCATCTAAACAATGAGCAGCAGTGACAACCCATTGTTCATGGATCAGTGATCCTCCACAGAAATGAAAGTCTGATGGTGTCTGGAGAGATGCTTGCCATGGCCATCGGTTATGCTCAGCCTCCGATCCATGAACGATTCTTGTACTGACTTCTTTAGTAACTCCGCATTTTGAATCAGGTACTAAAACAATAATTAATTGATATAATTTGATATTTGGTATTTCCAACGGAAGATACAATCCATTTATTCGTTTTTTTTTCTCAGTGCTCGACACGTTGGTACTTGTAATGTATATAAACAGTAATTATAATCAATTGAAGACGGTGATAAACTGGGTAGAGCTAGCGCTTTGTCAGTCCGGCTGTACCAAAACTGTTACAATGCTACTTTCCCGTTACAAAGTTTTAATTAAAAAGCAATTTAATGTACAGTGTATGCGATATAAGTATGTTTAACGATGTTAAAAATAGAGTCATGTAAATTTAGAAATAAAGAAAATCAATAACCCAGTGGCGTGGGTAAAACAAAATATAATTAAGAGATTACAAAAGTGTAAGTATTTACAAATTTCATACGTTTTTCTGATGACATTGACTTTTCAAAGCGAATTTTCCCTTTTTCAAAGATACTGCAAACGTTTTGGTATAGTAAAGTACATGTAGTTATGAAATTTGAAAGACTGAGGCCTTATTGGATCTACTTACAAACAGGTGGGAGACAGCAGACGAGACCCTCTGTTTCACATACGTATTGGGGACCTGGTTCTGCATTACAATTTGCCTCGTAAAGACAATATCCTCCTACATCTTCGCATGCTGAAAAATTGTGCAAAACGCTCTATCAAATAATATATAAAACATATGGTTGCGTAACTTGGTATCTATCCATGCTAACAGATACGGTACAAGTATTTCATTCTCCGACATCGAATTTTTTTAACATAGGCAGAAGTATCATACAACTTGTGTTTGGCCCTAAACATGTAAACAGCAATAGTTATTTCATCAGTCAGGTCTACAAATATTTTTTTTTTAAAAAACAATGACTGTATCGAAGAAAGGAAACAAAAAGATATGGTATATGATCGTATATTGATTCAAGACAGAAGATCCATACACGTACTTGACAAAACCAACAGAGCTTGAATTGCTGTTCTTTCTCTTAAGTCAGTGATGCCGAGGCATGTAATCAAGAGAAACAAGAGACACACGGATTTCTCGTTAAATATACAAACTCACATATTGGGGCCGGTGTTGTTGTCGCTCCAGGAAACCATCCTCCGCCACCATCTCCGGGTAGTCCCCCAGGGTAGCTACCATCCCCACCAGGTAGTCCTCCTGGGTAGCTACCATCACCACCAGGTAGTCCTCCTGGGTAGCTACCATCGCCAGTTCCACCTGTTCCGTCGTCCGGGAACCAGTTCTTACCAGAAGCTATCGGCCAATGACTGAATTTCATGGACCCTATTGACGTAATATAAGAAAAAAGTAAATTAACAAAAATACCGAACTCCAAGGAAAATCAAAACGGAAAGTCCCTTACCAAATGGCAAAATAAAAAAAAAGCTCAAATACATCAAACGAATGGAAAACAACTGTCATATCCCTGACTAGAAAGTATGAAAGAGGACAGTCAATTACAGCAGACACACACATACCGCCGCTTTTATAAAACTCGTTTAAGACAGCATACATACATCCAGACGTGTCTGTGTTGTTTGGTTGCTGTTTCACATCTAGAATTCTTTTTGACCTAATTGTGTTGTGGGATTACAATTTCATTTACGTTTACCCCACATTTCGTTTATCCACATTCAAAGCCACTAATTAAAAAGTGGCTTTGTACAGACATTTTCAGGATACAGAACTATCAATGTAATATATAGTACAGGTAAGTTAAACAATAAAAAGCTACTAACTTAAAAACAAAGATGAAGTTTTCAATAATAGGCTAGTAAATTAATCGCGATCGTCACAAGATTTATTATATTTATTATGATTATGATGATTATATTTCGGAAACACCACCCTGTCCACTTTTGAGAATGCAGAATGATATCAAGTCTTTAAATCGCATGTTCTTAAATACGAGCAATTATTTTTTTACGGAAAAGATTGTTTGCGTTAAAAACTCATTAAATAATTCTTTTACAACTAACGTTTCTATAAAATTTAAAAACTCATTAAATAGTTCTTTTACAACTAACGTTTCTTTTACATTTGTAAATATAAGTCAGATCACATTGTCGATAGAGTTTCGGTAAAAGCGAACATTCTGCAATTAAGCTTAAAAAACTGATGATGTGCAACTGCAGTGGAGTTAAAAATGTGATTGAGAACTTATTACACTTTAAGAAATTATCAGTCATTATGTCTTACTTTTTTGTCTCCATTTCGGTACTGAGGCAGCGTCTGTAAAAATGAAAGCACAAACTATCAATACAAGTACCTTCATCTTGAGAGAAGAGTTGTATAGAAAACAGCAGAAAGTTTTATATTATATAGTGATCTCGATCCTTAGCCACTCCAACACATTCAAATAATTTATTTTATCGTCTATTGTTTTATTTTATTGCTCGTCATTTGATGAATTTGGACTCCTGTTTGTGTTTATTTTGTAGTTGGTAAATCTTGAAAAAGAAAGGTCAATAAACTTTACATTGTTTATTCTATCAGACGAACTCGTGGTGTCACATTATATAAGAATACACCATATATTAAATAGCACTTATTGGTAAATTTTATTTCATATTTTACTGTACCTTTACTTTGTTTTCCTCCAGAATGATTTGACATTTGAACGAATAATTGCGGCCAATTATGTCCCCAAATAAATAAAAATCAAAACAAAATAAAACGATTACTTACTTCACCTATATTTTCCGCAGCTCACTTTAGCCACAACTTATATTACGAATTAATAGATTATTGATATTATTTCTTTTTTTTCGTTTGATTTCTGATATAATTTAGAAAGAGGTTTCGTGGAGCACTTCGGAGATCCAACAATATAACGTACATATATAATTTATGTTTCCAATACAGTGATGGAACATCCAGTTCTCATCTCTGGTTGAAATTTCAAAGGGCAATAGAACAGAACTAATTATTATTTAGGATTTCCTCCTTGGTAAATACTTAACCCTTTTTGTGCCATGTGACCTATCCGCTTGTTTAAAAATGCTACCATATGTCACTGTTTATGCGTATTCTCTCTAATTGTTCGAAACCTTAATTATAAGCCAATGCTATTTAGTTTGTATTATAACAATCCTGCCAATGTCTTCCAGAGCCGTAACAAGCCTCTTTTAAAAGTGAGGCAAAATGAATTTGCCGAGCGGAGCGAGGCGAAAAAATTTCAGCGAGGGGTCTTGGGGCCGCTCAAGGCTCTAGAAGCTCTGGAAAAATTACGCAAAATCGTGCATTCTGAGCGTTTCCCGGAACTTTGCTTAATCTAAAACGCAAATTTTGTTTTAATTATTTTTTTTCGACAATAATCTGGTCTCAAAGCAAAATATGTAGATGCAGTGTAAGACTTTTTTGTTTTTAGCCGTAGGCCGTAGGGGCAACATCAAAAGACCGATATGCAGGATAAAGCAAAAATCGTAATTCACATAGTCAAGTGTGTGGCTGCTGTTTTATTGTTTTATTGTTTTTGTTTTTTTGTTATTGAGTTTTGGCTTGCCGAAAAACGTATTTTACCTGTCAATTATGTTTTTTTTAAATTAAGTTAAGAGGGGCTGATTATCATTGACATAACTATGTTAATTCAGTTTTTATAACACATTTCAATTACAACTTGATGTAGTTCCTAACTGGATGAAATGGTACACTGAGCGTAGACTCAGGAAAACTGATCTGAGACCTCATTGCTACATTTTTGTGCAGTTTTAATATGTATACCGGCTGATTAATGTCGGATCTGTCTGTTCTGGTCTTGTATTGTGTTTAGACTTTGGTGTAATATTTTTGTGACTTTAAAATCTATTCACAGTGCAATACTTTAAGTACCGCTTAAGTCGACGCTAGGGGCTGTCTTGACCTTGTTGTAGGGTATGAATGATTCGTTCATTGTTGAAGACCCTCCAGCGACTGTCAAGATGAAGAACAGGAATAAAAGCCCTGTTCATTGATAATTTGTATTTTTCCTATGTATTGTGTGCGTTTTTGTCCCATGCACATTTACTCCATATCCCTTTATTTTCTATTTTAAGGCCTGAACACGGCTTAATGCAAGTTTAGCCCTTCAATGTAAAAGGTCATATGGCAATACATTATTTTCTTTTTAAATGATTTGATTCTAACCCATTTCAGCTTTTTAGTTTTATTTACAGGAAAAAGAGCCAGTATTGTATTCTTTATTTTTAATTTTCCATGAAAAAAGATAAACTTTTCTATGTCCGGTAGCATCGTATCTTCTCAAAACATTTTCTGGAACAATATCTGGACATCGATGGGCATGTAACATTGCCAAACCACACATGACCGTTCATTAATCATCGTAGATCTTTCCCAAGTCTTAAGTCTACGCAAAGCAGAGAATGAACGTTCACAACAAGGAATATTAGACAACTGAAGCCATAGTCATAAAGATCGATTGATTGTTTGGTGTTCGCTTAACGCCGCCTCAGAACAAAAAGGCGAGAGCTAATTTCAATTATTTTTACAATTTAAAGAAGTTTTTAAAATTAGACAAAAGGTCCTTAAATATAATAAAACTCAAGTTTAAATCAAAATTACTAATTTACAAATGAAATTCAACACTAGGCCTGAAAATAGTCATAAAGAAGCCAGGGCAATCAATGAACAAAAGACAACCCTGGGCACAGATATTAGACACAATAAACACTGAAAACAAAAATATATGGGAAACATGGATCCCGCAAAAAACAGGGGCGTCGTCAGAGGGTGAACAGAACTTGCTTCTTGCAAGACACTCGCCGTGAAAACAATTTGATATGAAGACAAGCTTTTGTGTCAACTTATTTTTTTTTTTTATTTCCAACATTTGCCTCAATGTAGTTACAGCCATGTCTTCTTCTATATCACATACGTTTCCGAAATGTACAAATTAACATTTTAGATAAGAGGAAATAAGGATATTTTGCAAAAGGGTTTTATCGACAAGATCATTTTACAATGGCATTGTTAAATCACTATCATGATTTGTGATTAACATATTTAGCCTTCGTTTATATAAACATATATATGTAATTGATCAAACGAGGAAGACCACAATCTCATAATTGTTGTTTCAACGAATTAATATGTCTCTGATGTTAAGAACTTTAGGGAAATTATATTTGATCTTGCTATTTGATAAGACAAAATTACGAAAAATGGTGTTCATGAACTTTTTATCATCGTATCTTAACGTAATGATGTTAGATTAATAGATTTTTGGTAAATTTGTTTGATCGAATTATATCCAGGTAGTAACTCGATTTTTGTCTCGCCTGCGACGCAAGTCGCAGTATGCGAGATATAGGTATTACTATTCGGCGGCGTAAACTATTTGTATATAGCTTTATATTTCAGAAGATAGAAGACCTGGATGTTTCATACCTTGTATGCAGATACCTTATGTTACGAAGTTTCCGTCTGTCATATGCCCATTGTCCTTGACCTGAGTTTCATGGTTCAGTGACTGCTTGAAAAAATACAGTTGTTTAGTCATGTGAATTTCTCACTTATTATGAGTAATATAATAAATATATTTGGTATATGGGTTCCTTGCAACGTCTACATGCCCGTCAAACAGGGTTAACCTTACCTCGACCTCAATTCATGGATCAGTGATCAAGGTTAAAGTTACGTGATTAGGTCCGTTTCAGATACTACAATCAGCAGGTCAACTATATGTGGTGTATGGAATGATTGTAAGGGGTACATGTCAGATTGGCAGGTTTCATCGGACATTGACCTCATTTTCATAGTTCATTGATCATTGTTAATTTTTTGTGTTTTGATCTGTTTTTCAAGTACTCTAAGCAATAGGTCAGCTATGTTTGGTGTATGGAACAATTGTAAGGTGTACATGTCTGTCTGGCAGGTATTATCTGACCTTGACTTTATTTATCATGGTTCTTTGGTCAATGTTAAGTTTTTTGTGTTTTGGTCTATTTTTCAAGTACTATAATCAATAAGTCAACTATATTTTGTTTATGGAATGATTGTAAGGTGTACATGTCTGTCTAGCCGGTGTCGTCTGACCTTGACCTCATTTTCATGGTTCATTGGTCAATGTTAAGTTTTTGTGTTTTGGTCTGTTTTTCAATTACCATAACAATAGGTCAACTATAATTGGCGTATGGAATGATTGTAAGGTGTACATGTCTGTCTAGCCAGTATCATCTGACCTTGACCTCATTTTCATGGTTCATTGGTTAACGTTAAGTTTTTAAGTTTTGGACTGTTTTTACATCGCGATGACCGCGATTCCTTATCGCTTGTTATAAATTCATTTCTTCAATGAATACTCATAAAAAATAATGTTTTAGAACATAAATTATTAATATGAAATTTTTTGTCGTTAGAAATATATATATAAGTAAAAAATCATTAATATCTTTGCACACGTACAGAAAAATTGTGTTAACGCATGCGGAAGAATATCCCAAGAACGTTTTGCGGGAAAACATGAATGCCTGCTCAAATCCAATCTATTAGAAAAATTATTACAGAAGAGTGTCCACCATGCACTTGCACTGCACTATTATTAGAATAGTAGAATAGAATGATATACAAATGGATGAAAACTATATATACATGTAACTGTTATATACAAATATTAATATAATATTACTACACTATTATAGTTATTACGGTAAGGTTAAATTCCCTGTCATTTATTCATCATCCACGCATATATATCTGTACAATAACCTCACTTACAGGTATAGAGATATGATTTACTTTCTGAGACAAGTGCTTGTGACCATCCACAAGAACTTGCGACCATCCGATGTTCAGTACTTCAGTACTTTGATTCAATAACCATAAGCAATGGGTCAACTATACTTGGCATATGGAATTGTAAGGTGTACATGTCTGTGTAACAGTTTTTATCTGACCTTGACCTCATTGTCCCTCATTGTCATGGATCTTTTAAAATGTTAAGTTTATGTGATGCTTGTAGTAAAACCTTTATCTCAGACTTTCAACATAAAATCAATGGTCAGTAAAACAGGCGAGACATTTCAGCGTGTGCACTCTTGTTTAAAATCTCATGACTATTGAATAACTTAATATAGACGAGTGAATATAGTAAAATGAAAACTATTGTCTAGCATTTTGTCTGAATTTTCTTCAAAAGAATATATAAAAATGGGGCCCCAAAGATGTATTGAAGGTAGCTATTTCATTGTTTTACAATTTTCTAAATTTGGAACACATTCTGAGGCAGTATGGCTTTTTCCGAAAATGTCGCGAATATAAAAATAACATTAATAATAGTGCAGAAGACAACTAATATATTGTTCACAAGGACTCGGTGAAATTAATTAAAAGATATTTTCTATTGAATTATTCCGTTGCTTGTAATTGTTGGACTAATTTTGAATATATTATGCTGTGCAATGATTTGGAAGTTGAAGGTGAAATCGTCAACAATAGTAATGCTAACTGGTTTAGCTATTAGTGATACATTCATTTTATTTACTGGTTTGTCAAATCTTCTCATAATTGCGTCATTTGATTACGGTTTCCCCTTAGAGCTGTTCAGGTTCATACCACTGTAAGATGCTTTGTAGGCTTTTTGTCTCATCGCATTGAGGGAATTTTGACATTAATGATATCTACAAAAAAATTTGTCTGTGTACTAAAACCGATGAATGTGAAAGAATATTTCATTAGAAAAACTACCCTGGTCGTTGTTTGCTTAACATGTATAATGACAAACATCGTTTCTATACCATAACTTTTCTGTTTCCATGCAGAACTAATTCATACCAATAGCACAGGTACATTCGTGCTAATTTTGATGCCAACCAATTTTAGACAAAACAACTTCAAAGCATATTTTAATATTATATGTCCATGCGTCTTCAAGTATATGTAAACCAGTGTTCGGAGTTATGATTATGTGCACTCTTACAATTGTTATCATGTTCGTATCCGCCAGGCGTCGTGTAAGAATAATAGAGGGTACTTTCAAAGCAGTATTTAACAAAGAAATGAATGTGAAATTTTTACTGCCCTACTCGTTTATGTTTTTATCTGTCAGTAATGAGTTGCCGAGGGCTTAGGGAGCTACCATTTGATTTTATGGGGGCTAGGATGAAAAATTTTGTCCTGCATTTTGTTTTAGTTGTAATCTCTGTCCTGCCTTTTTATTTTTCACTCTATTCGGTCCTGCCAAATGGTTCCCTTTAAAGTTTATCCTGACTTTTTACCTAAATTGTCTTTTCATTTGGATGGAACACAAGGAGTCGTCCATACATCAATAAACCAGTGATCTATTTGAAATTAATATGTCATTGACAAATGTTGGGCTAATAATAAATTCTACTTTCAATTTCATAATTTACTTCAGAACTAGCAGTGTGTACAAAAAGAAAATAGGGTCAATGTTCGGAAAATATTCAGACTCGGCAACAAAAACTCCCGACAAACAACATAACCATTATCATTGAACCAATTCAGACTGTGTCCACACATGTTAAAGACAAGTAGTCGAATTCTGGAAGAATTCAGAACTTAAGTACAATAATGATTGTGAAATATCATGTTCATTTTATTTAGTTATTTTAACAACAAATCTAAAACATTTTAAAATAAATCAGCTCTCCATAACAAAAGGATGTGAAAACATACGTTTATGATAATATAGAAATAAGAAGATGTGATAAGGATTGCCAATGAGACAACTATCCACCAAAGACCAAATGAAGCAATACTTATCTCTACACTTGTCACGATTATTGCAATATAGTCAAGTTAAAGTTTCAACAAATGCTATTTAGTGCTGTTATTTTCGACCGAATCCATAAAAATAATAATTCATTGATGGTAGTAAGTAGCACATTCAGTTATTTGCTTCAACTCGAATGACGTTGGGCAAACACCAGGCACGACACGCAAACACAGTAAGGAAAATAGAAAATATTTTTTTAAAGATTATTTGTAGTATTTTTTTAAAATTGTCACGACGGTGATATCAACCGGCAACTATAAACTTGATGATGCTGTGTTGGGCCATTTATTAATTGAATGTTGTAAGACATTTTCATTGATTCAAAATCCATCAAACGAATGGAAAACAACTGTCATATTCCTGACTTAGTACAGGTATTTCCTTCTGTAGAAAATGGTGGATTAAACCTGGTTTGCCCACATTTAAATGCAGGTTTATAAAAACATAGGGTGTTTTGTTGTTTTAACGATTATAGTTTATTTCTGAATAATTGTCATACTTTTCACCTTTATTTTACCTTTAAAATTTAATAAAAAGATACTTAATTCTACTATTAAATCATGGAAAATGTGTAAAAATATTTTATAAATTTACCAGGAAAATGTATTGAATTTGACAAATATACAAAAAAAAAATATACAAAAACATTATCAACAAAATTTTTAAATTGTTGGTACATTCTGAAAAAAAAAAAATAAAAGTAAAATATTAAAACTTAAGAACAAAATAAGTTTCATTTAAAATTTCATTTTATTTATTCACCTTGAAACCGTGAAAGGCTGCTTCTTCCACTTTACCCTGAACTGAGTGTATTTGACGAAAGGCACAGAAATGTGGACTACAGTCATACTTTACATCATTTGTCTTATACGACGAGTCGCAGTATTATCTCTCGTTCCACCCCACCTTGTTGTGGATGTTTGACTTACAACTTTAGAAGACATTTGGTAAAGACATTGTAAATATAGTTTTTTGTGACATTTGAGTATAAAATGTTGTATGTTTCATCATTATGCATATTGTGCCCCATATTACTTTTTTTTTACCATATTTCTTTATTTATTTCCTTATGCAATGCATGTATAATTTTGATTCATAAATTATATAAATTGTGTTTGCAATAAATGAAAACTTTATCATATATTGGCATGGTGTATTTATATCATAATCATTTAGAAACTGATGAATTATTAAGACACTTTTATAAATGAATGTCATTGTTTTGTCATTAGTTGTATGATAAATGAATCGATTGAATTGATATTAAATTATTGAAAAAAACCACTTGATTATCTTTACAAAAAAATGGAACTACAAAATGATAAATATATAGAAAAGACAGACAAATTATATACCTATAAAGTTGGAACAGACTATACAATTGTATGCTCATTAAACCTTTTGTCTTTTTTATTTTCTTTACTAATAGATAATTGGTATAATTAAATGTGGGCAAACCAGGAGTAAACCGTTTTAAAGCTAGCTAAACCTATCACTTGTATGACAGTCGCATATAATTCCATTGTATTGACAACAATTATGTGTGAACAAAACAAACAGACATAATAGGAAAAAGTCAAAAATAGGGGCACAGCAGTCAACATTGTGTTATACTATTAATCACTATAAATTGGTCAAAACATATTCTAGTTTGTTAAATTATTTTTGTGAACCCTTTAGTCAATCACTAGTAATATAAATATAATATGTACAAAATCATCCATGATTTCCTAGGAAAATTAGTCTGGGGACATGAATTTTATTCAAGTATTAATGCACAACTCTTTAACAATATTAAAACATAGAAAAACAGTAAAATTGAATTTCCATTGTTTACATTTAAGAAAGTAAAGAAATGCTGGTACCAACGTTTATATTTCAATAAAAGAGACAGGAAATATATATAAAAAAAATCAAATCTAATCAAAAGATAAAATCCCTATCAACTCACCAATGCACGATTGATCCTATAAATAAAAAGTGTCCATGTAATACATGTTCAAATATGCAGCAAATCGTGAAGAAAAATCATTCAACTAATGTCATCAATTTTGAACGGTAAGCTGCGATTGGATCATATAGTGACACGTGTTAAATCCTGATCAACACTATCAGAGACATATAAAAAAACCTTTATGTATGAACTATTAAAAAATCCAAAATATATGTCTATATATATATATCAAAAACAAGACAAAATCCAGTTTTTCATAACATTTCATTCACTTAATATCAGTTCTGTTTATTTTAAATGGATTAAACACCCCCCACCTCCCGCTTTCCTTCCGTTTCTCCACAATAAAAAAATCAAATGGTAGCTCTGTTTTTTTTTATGAATTACTTTCTAGCGAAGTTGCATTCTAAAAGTCTCAAATGTAAACAACATTCATCTTTTCCTTGAAATGGTTCTTTTTTATAAAGTTATTAACCTGGATGTTTCATACCTTGTATGCAGATACCTTATGTTACGAAGTTTCCGTCTGTCATATGCCCATTGTCCTTGACCTGAGTTTCATGGTTCAGTGACTGCTTGAAAAAATACAGTTGTTTAGTCATGTGAATTTTCACTTATTATGAGTAATATAATAAATATATTTGGTATATGGGTTCCTTGCAACGTCTACATGCCCGTCAAACAGGGTTAACCTTACTCGACCTCAATTCATGGATCAGTGATCAAGGTTAAAGTTACGTGATTAGGTCCGTTTCAGATACTACAATCAGCAGGTCAACTATATGTGGTGTATGGAATGATTGTAAGGGTACATGTCAGATTGGCAGGTTTCATCGGACATTGACCTCATTTTCATAGTTCATTGATCATTGTTAATTTTTGTGTTTTGATCTGTTTTCAAGTACTCTAAGCAATAGGTCAGCTATGTTTGGTGTATGGAACAATTGTAAGGTGTACATGTCTGTCTGCAGGTATTATCTGACCTTGACTTTATTTATCATGGTTCTTGGTCAATGTTAAGTTTTTGTGTTTTGGTCTATTTTTCAAGTACTATAATCAATAAGTCAACTATATTTTGTTTATGGAATGATTGTAAGGTGTACATGTCTGTCTAGCCGGTGTCATCTGACCTTGACCTCATTTTCATGGTTCATTGGTCAATGTTAAGTTTTTGTGTTTTGGTCTGTTTTTCAATTACCATAACAATAGGTAAACTATAATTGGCGTATGGAATGATTGTAAGGTGTACATGTCTGTCTAGCCAGTATCATCTGACCTTGACCTCATTTTCATGGTTCATTGGTTAACGTTAAGTTTTTGAGTTTTGGACTGTTTTACATCGCGATGACCGTGATTCCTTATCGCTTGTTATAAATTCATTTCTTCAATGAATACTCATAAAAAATAATGTTTTTAGAACATAAATTATTAATATGAAATTTTTTGTCGTTAGAAATATATATAAGTAAAAATCATTAATATCTTTGCACACGTACAGAAAAATTGTGTTAACGCATGCGGAAGAATATCCCAAGAACGTTTTGCGGGAAACATGAATGCCTGCTCAAATCCAATCTATTAGAAAAATTATTACAGAAGAGTGTCCACCATGCACTTGCACTGCACTATTATTAGAATAGTAGAATAGAATGATATACAAATGGATGAAAACTATATATACATGTAACTGTTATATACAAATATTAATATAATATTATACACTATTATAGTTATTACGGTAAGGTTAAATTCTGTCATTTATTCATCATCCACGCATATATATCTGTACAATAACCTCACTTACAGGTATAGAGATATGATTTATTTCTGAGACAAGTGCTTGTGACCATCCACAAGAACTTGCGACCATCCGATGTTCAGTACTTCAGTACTTTGATTCAATAACCATAAGCAATGGGTCAACTATACTTGGCATATGGAATTGTAAGGTGTACATGTCTGTGTAACAGTTTTATCTGACCTTGACCTCATTGTCCCTCATTGTCATGGATCTTTAAAATGTTAAGTTTATGTGATGCTTGTAGTAAAACCTTTATCTCAGACTTTCAACATAAAATCAATGGTCAGTAAAACAGGCGAGACATTTCAGCGTGTACTCTTGTTTAAAATCTCATGACTATTGAATAACTTAATATAGACGAGTGAATAAATTAAAATGAAAACTATTGTCTAGCATTTTGTCTGAATTTTCTTCAAAAGAATATATAAAAAATGGGGGGCCCCAAAGATGTATTGAAGGTAGCTATTTCATTGTTTTACGATTTTTCTAAATTTGGAACACATTCTGAGGCAGTATGGCTTTTTCCGAAAATGTCGCGAATATAAAAAATAACATTAATAATAGTGCAGAAGACAACTAATATATTGTTCACAAGGACTCGGTGAAATTAATTAAAAAGATATTTTCTATTGAATTATTCCGTTGCTTGTAATTGTTGGACTAATTTTGAATATATTATGCTGTGCAATGATTTGGAAGTTGAAGGTGAAATCGTCAACAATAGTAATGCTAACTGGTTTAGCTATTAGTGATACATTCATTTTATTTACTGGTTTGTCAAATCTTCTCATAATTGCGTCATTTGATTACGGTTTCCTTAGAGCTGTTCAGGTTCATACCACTGTAAGATGCTTTTAGGCTTTTTGTCTCATCGCATTGAGGGAATTTTGACATTAATGATATCTACAAAAAATTTGTCTGTGTACTAAAACCGATGAATGTGAAAGAATATTTCATTAGAAAACTACCCTGGTCGTTGTTTGCTTAACATGTATAATGACAAACATCGTTTCTATACCATAACTTTTCTGTTTCCATGCAGAACTAATTCATACCAATAGCACAGGTACATTCGTGCTAATTTTGATGCCAACCAATTTTAGACAAAACAACTTCAAAGCATATTTTAATATTATATGTCCATGCGTCTTCAAGTATATAAACCAGTGTTCGGAGTTATGATTATGTGCACCTTACAATTGTTATCATGTTCGTATCCGCCAGGCGTCGTGTAAGAATAATAGAGGGTACTTTCAAAGCAGTATTTAACAAAGAAATGAATGTGAAATTTTACTGCCCTACTCGTTTATGTTTTTATCTGTCAGTAATGAGTTCGAGGGCTTAGGAGCTACCATTTGATTTTATGGGGGCTAGGATGAAAAATTTTGTCCTGCATTTTTTTTTTAGTTGTAATCTCTGTCCTGCCTTTTTATTTTTCACTCTATTCGGTCCTGCCTTTTTTTTAAAGTTTATCCTGACTTTTTTTACCTAAATTGTCTTTTCATTTGGATGGAACACAAGGAGTCGTCCATACATCAATAAACCAGTGATCTATTTGAAATTAATATGTCATTGACAAATGTTGGGCTAATAATAAATTCTACTTTCAATTTCATAATTTACTTCAGAACTAGCAGTGTACAAAAGAAAATAGGGTCAATGTTCGGAAAATATTCAGACTCGGCAACAAAACTCCGACAAACAACATAACCATTATCATTGAACCAATTCAGACTGTGTCCACATGTTAAAGAAAGTAGTCGAATTCTGGAAGAATTCAGAACTTAATACAATAATGATTGTGAAATATCATGTTCATTTTATTTAGTTATTTTAAACAAATCTAAAACATTTTAAAATAAATCAGCTCTCCATAACAAAAGGATGTGAAAACATACGTTTATGATAATATAGAAATAAGAAGATGTGATAAGGATTGCCAATGAGACAACTATCCACCAAAGACCAAATGAAGCAATACTTATCTCTACACTTGTCACGATTATTGCAATATAGTCAAGTTAAAGTTTCAACAAATGATATTTAGTGCTGTTATTTTCGACCGAATCCATAAAAATAATAATTCATTGATGGTAGAGTAGCACATTCAGTTATTTGCTTCAACTCGAATGACGTTGGGCAAACACCAGGCACGACACGCAAACACAGTAAGGAAAATAGAAAATATTTTTTAAAGATTATTTGTAGTATTTTTTAAAATTGTCACGACGGTGATATCAACCGGCAACTATAAACTTGATGATGCTGTGTTGGGCCATTTATTAATTGAATGTTGTAAGACATTTTCATTGATTCAAAATCCATCAAACGAATGGAAAACAACTGTCATATTCCTGACTTAGTACAGGTATTTCCTTCTGTAGAAAATGGTGGATTAAACCTGGTTTGCCCACATTTAAATGCAGGTTTATAAAAACATAGGGTGTTTTGTTGTTTTAACGATTATAGTTTATTTCTGAATAATTGTCATACTTTTCACCTTTATTTTACCTTTAAAATTTAATAAAAAGATACTTAATTCTACTATTAAATCATGGAAAATGTGTAAAAATATTTTATAAATTTACCAGGAAAATGTATTGAATTTGACAAATATCAAAAAAAAATATACAAAAACATTATCAACAAAATTTTTAAATTGTTGGTACATTCTGAAAAAAAAAAAATAAAAGTAAAATATTAAAACTTAAGAACAAAATAAGTTTCATTTAAAATTTCATTTTATTTATTCACCTTGAAACCGTGAAAGGCTGCTTCTTCCACTTTACCCTGAACTGAGTGTATTTGACGAAAGGCACAGAAATGTGGACTACAGTCATACTTTACATCATTTGTCTTATACGACGAGTCGGCTTAAGTATTATTACTCTCGTTTCCACCCCACCTTGTTGTGGATGTTTGACTTAAAATATTTACGTTAGCATCAATAACTATATGTTCAAAAATTCCAGTAAATTACTATTCATTCAGTACACTAGATTGACCATTTAACTTAAAAAGGGGTATGTCTTTTCTAAAAATATTTTGATACCCAATTTATGAGAAATATATTGTTGTCAAGCAGATGACAAAATAATGTTCTGATTCCCGATTTTCCGTATACCGTATATAATCGTCTAATTTCGAAAAAATTAAAATAGTTGGGTGATAGCGTAAAAATAAAATATTCTTACTCAAAAGATACCTTTGAAGCTAAACGGTCGGTCCGTAGTTTTTCCTTCAACATATGGACATGAATAGTATTCTAGACAATGCTGAAAGTAAAGAAATGCTGGTACCAACGTTTATATTTCAATAAAGACAGGAAATATATAAAAAATCAAATCTAATCAAAGATAAAATCTATCAACTCACCAATGCACGATTGATCCTATAATAAAGTGTCCATAATACATGTTCAAATATGCAGCAAATCGTAAGAAAATCATTCAACTAATGTCATCAATTTTGAACGGTAAGACTGCATTGAATCATATAGTGACACGTGTTAAATCCTGATCACACTATCAGAGACATATAAAAAACTTATGTATGAACTATTAAAAATCCAAAATATATGTCTATATATATATTCAAAAACAAGACAAATCCAGTTTTTCATAACATTTCATTCACTTAATATCAGTTCTGTTTATTTTAAATGGATTAACACCCCACCTCCGTTCCTTCCGTTTCTCCACAATAAAATCAAATGTAGCTCTGTTTTTATGAATTACTTCTAGACAGTTGCATTCTAAAAGTCTCAAATGTAAACAACATTCATCTTTTCCTTGAAATGGTTCTTTTATAAAGAATTAATTGAAATTTTTAGAAAAATTTCGGCAAGAGTGAAAAATGTGTTTAAACTGTAACTTACATTAACTGGTATATTGGCCATTAAGTTTCTAATATGTTTAGTTTTGCTACTCTTAAATGCAATGTACTACATCCTTCCTGAAACGTCGTAAGTCAGTACAAACATAGGTAACAAATAGGCGAACAACTGCCGTATTGTTCAATCATGGTCTCGGCAGCGCCTCGGACCTGACCTGACTACTGAAAACTATCCGGCAACGGTTGTTACCGGCCTGTTTCTGTTACCTTGTATTGATCTAATACTATTTAAATAATTTGTTTCATTTAAATTGTTCTTATAAAATAAAGGACATGGACGTTTTTACCTAGGAATATTAATGACATGGACTTGAATTCCTAGGCAAATTAGTCTGGGGACATAAATTACTAACATCAGACTAAAAATACTAGTAAATTCTGTAACCAAGGACTTTTATACTAGTAATATGTGTCCGCCCGTACATATTTTACCAGGACAAACTTATCTCTTACACGTACACCTCACGAAGATACATTGTTAATTTTGATTCTTTTAATTTCTGATAGAAAGGAAGCTATGATGGTGCTTTTTTTCTGTGTGAATAACATACGCTTGATAAGACTCCTCTTCACAGTAGGAACATTTGAACATTGTTATTGTTTTCCATTTCTAAAACGATAAAACATATTACCATCAAATAGTAAATGAAACATCTAGCATGTATTTTCTGTTAAAAACACACACATTTACCCGCTTTGCACACTATGTGTACATATCCTACTGCCTGTCGAATACTTTTATTTTGGTATTGCACTAAGACACTCCATGACGTTAAAACACTAAATCCCTGGGATATGTTTTAGTTGATTTTAGTCTTTGATGCATGATTTTTTTATTAATTTTTTGGCTTTTAACTAGCTTTCAGTAACTGCGAGAAGTCTCAAATCGTACTTTCGTGTTAATTTGACCTGTTGATACAATTTGTGATGTATTTTTGTTATTAAATGTTTACTAATTTAGTGTTATATCTCGTCTCACTTTTTAAAATATTTACCACCTTTGATAAGTGTTTAGTATGACGATAAATTTTCACTTCTGTTCTCGTACTATGACCAACAAAATTATTTATTTTGTAAAAATTATTTGTATTTACCTGTATACGTTATTTTATTTGGCGGCATTTTGTCCAAGGTTATGGTTGTCTTTCTGATATTGTTTTTACATCTAACCCCTTGTTTTATTAATTTTGTATTTACATTGTGTCATAGATCAAATGTATTCGTTAAGTGTATGTTCACTTGTTTTTGTTAATATATCTTTTGATTGAGTTAAGCCATTTCAATTGATATTTTATAGCGGGTCTTTCTATGTTATGATGTTACACTATTGTTTCAGGTAGGGTGAAGGTTAGCGTCTATTAAAACGTTTAAACCCGCTGCATTTGTTTGCACCTGTCCTAAGTCAGGAACCTGATGTTCAGTATTTGTCGTTTGTTGATGTGGTTCATAAGTGTTTCTCGTTCTAGTTTTTTATATAGATTAGACTGTTGGTTTTCCTGTTTGAATGGTTTTACACTAGTCATTTTGGGGGCCCTTTGTAGCTTGCTGTTCGGTGTGAGCCAAGGCTCCGTGTTGAAGGCCGTTCTTTGACCTATAATGGTTTAGTTTTACAAATTGTGACTTGGATGGAGAGTTGTCTCATTGGCACTCATACCACATCTTCTTATATCTACTTAATCTAGTAAAATTTTGGGGAAAGTGATCAGGAGCGCCGGTGTTTCCAACTAACAGTCAAGTTCGAAAAGAAAAACTGATCAGGCCTAAGTTATGGATGTGATGCCTTCACAGCAGCAGCACCCTTGAGTTCATGCGATTCCCGCTGATTTTGTTTGATATCTTGGTTTGTCTTTACAAAGATCAGGGCCGCGTATGCATAAAACATCTGAACTTAAGTATTCCTTAAACTTAGAGTTCACTAAGAATTCCCTTAGTTAAGTAAAATTCTTAAATCATATGCATAAAATTACTTTAGTCTTCTTCAATTAACTAAGGAATATACTTAAATTGGAACCTTTTTCTAATTACCGTATGATATATATTAGCTCATCGGATGTACTCATCCGTGTAAAAGTTTGTTATGATTATTAACATTGATTGATCAATACATACTTTTATTAAGAGCTGGGGTTAAATTGATGTTGGTTTGTAAAACAATTCAATAATACGTAACAAATTAAAATGTTGAAACAGATGACAAATTGGCGCAGAAGAGAAAAGGTTGACGTTTGTGCTTTTGATTTTGCCATTTGATTAGGGACTTTCCGTTTTGAATTTTCCTCGGAAATAGTATGAAGGAAGGAAGAGATCAGGATCTTCAGGCATGCAACATTTTTTTTGAAGGATGAGCATGGGAATAAAAAATATTTGTGATCCAAAACTCCCCCTTACTTAATCGTTAATTCATCTTTCATGGGTGTTGCTGGATGGAGGGCCTGTTTATTTTTTGGAGACAACAATATACTTTTAAATCTAATAATACATGATAAAGGTTTCAATGACGTAGCACCAGTGTAGCTTTGTAAGCATGTGCTTACAAATAATTTATAAAACATTTGTTTTTCAATAAGAATTTTACTATAATCGTTCAGCTTCTGGTGGGCTGCCGTCCCCTCTAGAGCCCCTGCTTACAATGTCTTTTTGGGTTTAAAAAATCTATTTCGATTTGAAATAAACTTTTTTATCCTTTCCTTTTATAACAATAAAAACGGGGTAGGATCAAATTTCCACGAATTCATATAAAAACAAGGGCATTTTTCAAAAGTCCTACAATCTTTACTAAAACACACATTCTTAGATTCATAATTAATATATTTACGGTGAGGTATACTCAACATCTTAGCGCACTTCCGAATATTTCACTGGAAAGTTATCAATGCCTAAAGATGACTCAAAACTGCATACATTCTTGCTAGATTTTAGACAAATTTGAGCAATTATCCAAAAAATGGCGAAAAGGACAAATCTATTGGAAGTGTTTACTAAATTTTCTTTCAGATACAATAATTTATTCAGGTTAAAGTCTTCTCTCTACATATCACTGAATATATAAGGAAATATGAAAAATAATTTAGTACGGTTTGGGATCATAAATACGTTATATAATATAAACTTCGAATTCCCTGGGGTATATAGGTCTAAAAACTTTCCGAGTTTGTCCCAGTAAGTGAAAAAAATTCAGCAGACATTTGCCCTTCATTTCTTTAATAGGATAAACTAAATAATTGAAAATTCAACTGATGACCCCCACACACACACACAAAACAGGATGTTGCATGCCTGAAGATCCTCATCTCTTCTTCCTTCATACTGTTTTTACTAACGGTTACAATTGATACCACGTTAACAATATAACGTTCAAGTTGATTTGTATAAACACGCGTACAGAGTAATCAAAGAAAAATAATAGGGAATTCCATTGCGTATAAACTGAGTACTTTTCGGTATATACACAACAACGAGATTGAGAAATAAGGGTAGAGATAGGTTATATAACTACCCTCTGTTATCTCTTAATTTTAGAATATGTGAGTGCTCTCGACCAATGAAATTGTGAGTTTGGTGTTTCTTAATGCGAAGAATGGAATGAAATCATGGGTGTGTTCCCATTTCGCCTTAGCTGTGAATTCCAGGTAAAAAAGATAAAAAAAATACTAAGGCGAGATGGGAATTGAACTAAGGCGAAACGTGAATTTAGATAAAAATTTTAAATAAACAAATTGAACCTCTGTGTTTTTATAACACTTTAAACAACATGTAATTAGGGAAAAGTGACCATTTTCATGATTTCAAAAGTTGTGTTATCAGAAAAAAATCTACAATAAAATCATTTGTCAGTAGGAAAGTTGCTTCTCTTGAAATATTTTTTGTTTCATTTAATAAAAGTTGCAATTTTATGAATTTAATGCAATTACAAAAATCTAAATATTTCAATTATCCTTTAAATTATGCAACACAAAAAGTTTAATGGAACAAAAAAAATGTTTTCCCACAGACTTGTTTACACATATAACAGAAACTTTAATAAAATAATATAAACATTTTTTTTTAAATTGTGCTAATTATATATGGTATATATATTTGATAAGGATAATCCATGGTATACAATGACTTGACTTATTCAAGCTTGGTCCAAACATATTTGAAATCATCAAGGTCTTAAAAAAGAACAAGCAGCTAACGAGGTAAAGAAAGTACAATATGCAGCAGGTTGAAAGATGAGGGGAAAAGCTCAAAAAGTATAGAGAAGTAGAAGAAAGATTCATCACTTTGAAAGAAAACCTACAGATTGGTACAACAGACTACATTCAGTATGGTGATGACGCATCCTACATCCTTAAACTTGGTAACTAAATGAATTTTGAACATTCCAATGTGTCCATCAGTGCCTTGTTTTTCATAATATGACTATTCATAGTACTATTTATTTATGTTTATGGAAATAATTCTTATGTTTAGTGCTTTTTTCTCATGCGATTATTTATCACATGTACATTTCTTTATAAGTATACTATTTTAAAATTGTACTTGTAACTCAGTGCTGATTCAGAAATAAAATATTTGTTTTGATTGTATCATAATTGTCTTTATTTTATTCATTAAAATATGAAACATTCCGTATAATATTTGTCATCTCTACTAAGAAACAACAACAAAGACTTTATTTACAAAATATATCACATAAGTAAAAAAATACATTTTAAAAAAGAGGAGCCACTATCAAAAGAATTATTCAAAAAGTGGGACAATCGGGAGGACACAAAAAACAATATTCTTTTCAAAAGTATTTCATGGTAGATTTTGGCATTAAAATAACAAATATCAACTAATTGCAATACAAACAAAAAAAACTTAATTACATTGTTTACACAAGTTCCCATTTTGCCTTAGTTAATTCTTTTATACCTGAAAATTTGTACTAAGGCGAAATGAGATTAATTTTATATAATGATTTTTACAGCTAAGGCGAAATGAGAATAAGCCAAATCGTGTTCTTAGCGAAAAGTTATCCTATTGTTTGAGTTATTCCAAACAAACAGTTTATATATGAGTTACAAATGCCGGCATTTATCAGCTTGAAAGAATTTGTGATTAAAACTGACTAAAGTTGACTTTTGAAACAAAAACAAAAAATCAAAATAAGATGATGCTTACTGGTGCAGTAACATTGGAACCGTTAACGTTATTTGGGTTACAAAAAAAAAAAAAATACATAAATAAACAAGATCAAAGCAATGCAAAAAAAAGTTTTAAAATTAAATAAAACCTAAATCTTTAGCTTATACTCTTTCAAAACTCAGATTACTGGATCCGCGGTTGGTGAGAATAGTTCAATATTCTGATAAAATTCTAAAAAAAAAGAAAGGAATTTAGTTTAACCTTTTAAGGCATTGTATTTGAACATTTCCCGGACATAATGAAGTAGTATTTGATGTAAAAGACTGGACTAAAATATTGGCTGTAAAATAAAAGTTAGTTGTAACTCAAATTTTGAATTTATTGATTTGAACTGGAAATAAACAAAAAGATAATTCCTCGCTAAAATATTACATGATTTACATTCATACTCACAATCAGGAAACATTTCTTACCATTTCATTGTACTGTTGTGTCATCTAAAGTCTAAAACACAACCTATTTATAAGAAAGTCCTTACATCACTAAAACTATCCATAAATGAAATGCCTAAAAAGGAAGTCATGCATTTATTACAAACATTGCATTGACAACGAAACTAATTCTAAAATACAACCAATCAAGAAATTATTTGAGCCTTGAGCACTTTACAATATTCTAAGTTTGTAAGAAAATGATAATCCCTTTCTTCATGATAAGTACTCGGTAACGCTCGTACTTAACCATGAAGAAAGGGATTATCATTCTCTTACATATATACGTTGATTATACGTGATTTTAAGAACATTACAATGATCGTTAATATTTAGCAATAAACAAACGAAATGTTACTGATATAATCATTAATCAATTAGAACTAGAGATAAAGGATACTACAGATACAGTTAAGTCTGCCTCATATCTTGACTTGCATCTAGAAATTGACAATGAGGGTCGGTTGAAAACAAAACTTTACGACAAAAGAGATGATTTCAGCTTCCCAATTGTGAACTTTCCATTTCTATGTAGCAACATTCCAGCAGCGCCTGCATACGGAGTATATATCTCCCAATTGATACGATATTCCCGGGCTTGTATTTCCTATCATGATTTCCTTGATAGAGGATTGCTGCTCACAAGGAAGCTATTAAACCAAGAGTTCCAAATGGTGAAGTTGAAATCATTCCTTCGTAAATTTTACGGACGCCATCACGAGTTGGTTGACCGTTATGGAATAACCATTTCACAGATGATATCGGATATGTTCCTTATGTCGTAACTACAATACCCTTCCCTTTTCACAAATGTGACCTACCGAATTAGACTTTTTAACGGATTTGTAATAACATAAGCAACACGACGGGTGCCACATGTGGAGCAGGATCTGCTTACCCTTCCGGAGCACCTGAGATCACCCCCAGTTTTTTGGTTGGGTTCGTGTTGCTTAGTCTTTAGTTTTCTATGTTGTGTCATCTGTACTATTATTTGTCTGTTTGTCCTTTTATATTTGGCCATGGCGTTGTCAGTTTGTTTTCGATCTGTGAGTTTGACTGTCCCTCTGGTATCTTTCGTCCCTCTTTTTCTTAAATGGTAGCTAATCTAGACTATTCATATTCTGCAAAAAACACATACTTCCGATTGATTTTTAACTATTTTTTTAATCTTAAGGTAGTTCTATAGGTACCTTAGTCTTAAGTTTATCTTAGTATAAGGAATTTTATGCATACCACATAAGTTTTGAGAGCATGACTTAAAACAACTGAGATTTTACTAGTTTAAGATTTTATATGCATACCACTTAGGTAAAAAGGGCGGAGTTTCCTTATCTTATGTGTTTACTAAGTAAAATCTTAACTTAAGTAGCTTTTGCATACGGGCTTGGTCTGCAAGTTTGGCTGTACCTGTAGAAAACTTATTTCACACAGAATAGCACATCCTCAATTAAACGTTGATGTTGTTAACCGAGCCAAGAAATTTAGATACGATCCGGGTAAACTTATATCAGTCCTTTAAATAAACTTATTCTAAAAGGTTACCTATTCAACACTGTAATTAAATCTTTGAATATTGTTTTTATTGGTATAAATATTGATTTTGTTATCAGTAAATTAAAACGATACTAAAAATTACACATATGTAATTTCACCGTATTACAGTCTGTCAATACCTATAGTTTGGCATTGCAGAGGAGCCACTATCAAAAGAATTATTCAAAAGTGGGACAATCGGGAGGACACAAAAACAATATTCTTTTCAAAAGTATTTCATGGTAGATTTTGGCATTAAAATAACAAATATCAACTAATTGCAATACGAACAAAAAAACTTAATTACATTGTTTACACAAGTTCCCATTTTGCCTTAGTTAATTCTTTTATACCTGAAAATTTGTACTAAGGCGAAATGAGATTAATTTTATATAATGATTTTACAGCTAAGGCGAAATGAGAATAAGCCAAATCGTGTTCTTAGTAAGGGATTATCCTATTGTTTAGGATTACTTACAGTCCAAAACAAACAGTTTCTATAAATGAGTTACAAATGCCCCGAAGCACATTTATCAGCTTGAAAGAATTTGTGATTAAAACTGACTAAAAGTTGACTTTTGAAACAAAAACAAAAAAATCAAAATAAGATGATGCTTACTGGTGCAGTAACATTGGAACCGTTAACGTTATTTATTCAAATTACAAAAAAAAAAAAAAAAATACATAAATAAACAAGATCAAAGCAATGCGAAAAAAAAAAGAAAAAAAAGTTTTAAAATTAAATAAAACCTAAATCTTTAGCTTATACTCTTTCAAAAACTCAGATTACTGGATCCGCGGTTGGTGAGAATAGTAATTTCCAATATTCTGATAAAATTCTAAAAAAAAAAAGGAATTTAGTTTAACCTTTTAAGGCATTGTATTTGAACATTTCCCGGACATAATGAAGTAGTATTTGATGTAAAGGACTGGACTAAAATATTGGCTGTAAAATAAAAGTTAGTTGTAACTCAAATTTTGAATTTATTGATTTGAACTGGAAATAAACAAAAAGATAATTCCTCGCTAAAATATTACATGATTTACATTCATACTCACAATCAGGAAACATTTCTTACCATTTCATTGTACTGTTGTGTCTAAAACACAACCTATTATATTTTCCAAAATTATAAGAAAGTCCTTACATCACTAAAACTAATTCATAAATGAAATGCCTAAAAAGGAAGTCATGCACTTATTACAAACATTGCACTGACAACGAAACTAATTCTAAAATACAACCAATCAAGAAATTATTTGAGCCTTGAGCACTTTACAATATTCTAAGTTGTAGAAAATGATAATCCTTTCTTCATGATAAGTACTCGGTAACGCTCGTACTTAACCATGAAGAAAGGGATTATCATTCTCTTACATATACGTTGATTATACGTGATTTTAAGAACATTACAATGATCGTTAATATTTAGCAATAAACAAACGAAATGTTACTGATATAATCATTAATCAATTAGAACTAGAGATAAAGGATACTACAGATACAGTTAAGTCTGCCTCATATCTTGACTTGCATCTAGAAGGATCTGCTTACCCTTCCGAGCACCTGAGATCACCCCAGTTTTTGGTGGGGTTCGTGTTGCTTAGTCTTTAGTTTTCTATGTTGTGTCTTCTGTACTATTATTTGTCTGTTTGTCTTTTTATTTTTGGCCATGGCGTTGTCAGTTTGTTTTCGATCTGTGAGTTTGACTGTCCCTCTGGTAGCTTTCGTCCCTCTTTTACAACCACTGGGTCGATGTCTCTGCTGGTGGACATTTTGTCCCCGAGGACATCATCCGCCCAGTAGCAAAATTGCATGAGGTAGCACTTCACAGTTGGGTGTGTAGTTTCGCATTTTGGCCCCTGTGGATTTTTCAAATATGAGGGCTAATGTGCAATAAAATTCATTTTTGGATAGCTGAAGATTAATATAGCCTTCAAAGTGGGTTAGGAACATCTAGATTGTGTAATGCATGTATTATGGGCTGTTTTCTGTATGGCAGTCCGTACTTTCATATCCATACCAGACATCGGTCCGGCAATTTTTGCATTGTTTTTTTCTCACTTTTTGTCGCACGAACTTAGCGATTAAATTTGACGAAAAAATGAGGCAAAAGACACCCAATTTTTATTTGATCATTTGGAAGATTAATGTCAACAGTTTCAGAAAAGGTATCACTCATAGGCATTGAAATTCTAGTTGAAACCAAATTTTTGGGGAATATGTGACATTTTCATGTCCCTTTTTGCAATATTTTATGATAAATAAATGCAGAATGTTGCCATGGATACACAAAAAAGGAATTATTTTTCACCATTTAAACTTTTGAAAATTAAATCTATGGAAGATACTGATTACATACATATGCACATGTACAACACAAACAGTTGGCTTAATGTATTAGAAAGCCAGGAATAGGAGATGATAAAACATTTTGTGGTTCGATTTTAATTTAATTTTCTAACCGTGGAGTGCTACCTGAATTTACGAAGATCTAACAGGATACTGACTCGGACGTCGCCCAGTGTATAAAGGTCCGAAACAGACGTCACCATGGACACGGTGTCGTCTGATAAGGCAGGTGTCCCCTCATCACCAGACATGACAAATATCCCAAACATGACTCATTCAGATCATCATACTAGTGACAATAGCAATAGTACACATACACAGCCATGTTTAGTTCTCCTTAAAGACATTTTGGATTTTGATGACTCTGAACAACACTGTTTCATTTCGAAATGTGGAACAAATGGCTGCAAAACTTGTGAAATTTTAATAACAGATGCTCAATTCACTAGCAATTTAACTAAAAAGTCTTATTTTACTAGAAGTTACGATGATCTGAATTGTAAATCTATAAATGTCGTCTACGGATTAGAGTGTAACCTTTGCGGATTGGTTTACGTCGGTAAAACGAAAGAAAGGCTACAGTGGCGGATCCAGAGGGGGCGTAGAGGGCGTACACCCCCTTTGCTTGCACTTTTTTTTTTTTTGTAAAATGATTAATCAGACTAGACTTCGTGAACTTTGCCATTTCCGTGTATTTAATTTTTATGCGACAATTCTTTACTTATAAAGATATTTTCGCTCGTATTTACTGTAATATATTATTGATTATGTCAAAGTCATGTGATTCTCTACGGTGGAGTTGACCAGTTCGTCGAAAAAACGTCACTCAGTCATTTCGAAATTCAAATTACAGTAACACATTGCTTAGGCTGAGGATGACGAGCATGACGCCTTCAAAGCGACAAAGTATTGAGCAAGAACGTATTGACTTCCATTTCACAATTCCACCCAACAGAAAGTAATACTATATTACACTCTCATGAAAAAAGTTCCACAGCAATATACGAAAACATGTTTAACCCCACACGCCCCAGCCCATTAATAACATTGCTGAATAGTGATCCCCAGTCAGTAAGCTCTAGATATAGATTTAAAGTCTAAGGTGTGGACCATTTGATCTGAGGGGCAGTCTGAGATATTTTAGAGAAAAATTCTGACCCTGATTTTTGCCTAAAACAAAATTCTGGCCATATCTGGATTGAAAACAATAATCTTGTCCACTTTTTGCTATTATAAAAAATATTTCCAACAGAATTATTTAGCATTAAATGAACATGATGAATAAAAACGGGCGTAATTTTTTTTTGGGAGAGGGGGTTGCATGTGAATCCCATATCTGACCGGAATGTCTGTTTCGCCGAACTGATATACTGAATACTTTTTTCAAGGCCCGACTGCAACCTGCCTGCTGGGTGTGGCCTATATGTCTCCATGTGTGGGCCGTCATTCACAACTTCATTGTCATTTCCGACTCATTCGTAGCCTTCGTCGACTTCCCTTGTTGGGTGAAACATTTCGACCAAACATTTGGATGAAAATTGCTTGTTTGTCTTTCTTCGTGTCGGTCGTATTGTAAATTTCATTGAATAGCTGTATATCTTGTTTACAATAAGATATCTGTGAGGTTATGCTAACTAACCATACAACAAACGAGAATTTTCCATGTCCATTTTTTACTGACAAATCCCACATCAAATATATTAATTAGTACATAGCTTTGGATCCATCCAATCATTTCATAATAGACAATTGATGGAGAGAATACGGCACCAAAAATGTCCAACCCCTACACTTTAACTATAAAATGCATTTTACACTTATTTTATGTTTTTTAGCCGGAAAAATGTCAAAAAATAAATTTTCGCCCCGCTCCGCTCGGCCAACTTTAATACTACACCCCCTTTCCAAAATCCTGCATCCGCCCCTTGGGCTAAACAAACGTATTTGCGGCCATGGATCAGATATCAACCCCAATGCAAACGACATTCTGTATCAGCATTTTAATCAGCCTGATCATTCCATCATTTCTATGACAGTTCGTATAATCGAAAAAATATACCACAAGACTAACAATCCTCAACTTGCAACGCCTCTCCGTAGACAAAAAGAGGACTACTGGATTCGACAATTGGGAACTGCGACACCATATGGTTGCAGTAACAAAATTGATAGTATAGGTATTCTATCTGGTCCTTCCTGTAGCTCGGTGAATAGTGATGAATATTTTCAACTCTACTCCTCGACATAGACGCAGTCATGGTCATCGTCATTACACATCACCTACTTTGCATGATGTCTCTATTGATGACTTGCTGCCATTTATACAAAAGCCGTTAGGTATTCATCACATTCGCACGAAACTTTATTCATTACCCCTTTCAAAACTTCATTCTCTGTTCAATTTATGTTTGGAAACCACTGTTACAAATCCTCATTCAAACCAATACAAACTTACAGCTATCATTTCGGATATTGCAAGTCACAGACTTTTCAAACCAGTTCGCATTGGAAAAGATGAAAAAGAGAAAAGATCTTTTCTTAAACTTTCCTTTGCCAACAAAGGTCTCGATGGCGTCAACTTAGGCAATATCCTTCATCATAAATTAGTTCAGTCGAAAATACCTCCTTATTTTAAAGATCAGTCTGTACCAATAATTTCTTATACCTATACCAAACCAATTGCAACTTAAATTTTCAATTACAAACACGTTTTGCAGGATCTCAACATTGACTTCAAGTCTAAACCTCCCGATTGCACCTGTGCTAGTTCCCAATTCACATATAATCCGGCTGGCCACGTTATTACCGGAGACCTCAACATTGTCAATAACACTTCCCTGTGAAATTTGTTATCCAAAGGTCCGAAATATCGTGAGCCTAAATCCATCAATTGGAAATACAACTTCAAAATACTGATGGATTCAGTCGAGGATTATGCCAGGCAATGGGCTAAACGCGAGAAAGAAGACTTAGATACTCTTTCCGAATGGATTAAGGCTGTGGGGTCGTTAATACAAATCCGAATTAAGAAACTAAATGGGTCTATCAATACCCACGCTACGTCAATTTTTAAAGACCCAAATGTTGCAAAACACTTGTCCTACCTCCATGACAAATATGTTGTTGTCCCCGCAGATAAAGCCCCAAACAACATCGTTTTTGTGTGTAAATATCATTACCTAAACTGCCTGATAAATGAATTAGGTATTGACAATTCATTTGGAAACTCAACATATAGCCTCACGACACTTACCAAAGAGGAAATCCTGGATAATCATAGGTCTGTTCTATGTTCCTTTGGAATTTCAACCAAAGATGAAGAACTGGATCTTCCATCACTGTATTGGATACCTAAACTACATAAGTGTCCTTACAAACAACGGTATATTGCTGGGTCTTCCAAGTGCTCCACGAAACCTCTTTCTAAATTATTAACATCTATTTTATCAGCTATCAAAGCCGGCCTCCAAAGTTATTGTGAAATTGCCTATTCTAGAGGTGGCGTGAATCAGATGTGGATACTAAAAAATTCCAAAGATCTTTTAGAGTACATACAATCTAAGACGCTCTCATCTTGCAATAGTATTAAAACATTTGACTTTTCTACACTTTACACAAGTATTCCCCATTTCAAACTGAAAGACAAGTTGAAAGAGTTGGTATTACTTTATTTCATTAAAAAGAATGGCGAACGTAGATACAAGTATCTTATCATGGGGAGGGATAAATCCTACTTTGTAAAGAATCACTCTGATTCAAACAAAAAATTCTCTGAAATTGACATTATCAAGATGCTTGATTTCTTGATTGACAACATATTTGTTACGTTTGGAGGACGTGTTTTTCAACAGACTGTCGGAATTCCAATGGGAACCAATTGTGCCCCTCTTCTTGCCGACTTGTTTCTTTATTATTATGAGGCCGACTTCCTACAGGAACTTCTTAGGAAAACAGATAAAAAGTAAGCAGTATCCTTTAATTTTACGTTCCGCTATATAGATGATGTTCTCTCACTAAATAATACAAAATTTGGTGACTATGTTGAACGAATCTATCCCATCGAACTAGAGATAAAATATACTACAGATACAGTTAAGTCTGCGTCATATCTTGACTTACATCTAGAAATTGACAATGAGGGTCGGTTGAAAACAAAACTTAACGACAAAAGAGATTTCAGTTTCCCAATTGTGAACTTTCCATTTCTATGTAGCAACATTCCAGTAGCGCCTGCATACGGAGTATATATCTCCCAATTGATACGATATTCCCGGGCTTGTATTTCCTATCATGATTGCTGCTCACAAGGAAGCTATTCAAGAGTTCCAAATGGTGAAGTTGAAATCGATACAATGAAGCCTTGGGTATTTACAAGTCACATTAAAAACAACCAACCGCATGAGGACTCATCTTACTGATCAAGATGGTATTCTTATTAATCTCTGAGGTGATGATTTAACTATATACGCTTTCATCTTCGAAAGGTATAAATAAATGAACAATCAAAATTTTGGTTTAATTTGGACCAAGGTCAAGTAAATAAATAACAACAAGCTGCTAAAAAATTTTGTCTAAATAGTAGCCGTTTATCACATATCAATCTGTCTGGATAGCATAGGCTGTTACTCATCCAGCGACAAATAGAAAAGGTTGACAAGCTGTTGAAAACTGGATCCGAAGGTATGAACTCTATCTCATGTAGAGAGTTTGTTGTATCTCATCACAGGTAAATTACCTACTTCTTTTTGGGCCTGTTCCGAGAGACAGTAAATAAATAGATAAAGTCGATTCTGAAAAGCAATTGTACCGAAAAGGTAGGATCATATTCGTCAAACATGTTAAGTTGGGCTTCGAGATACAAAAATAGGAAAGAGTATAAAAAAATAGAACAAAATAGATAAGTTCATTTACACCGAAGTTGGAACCTATTCTGTTCTAAATATAAATATAAAATTAGGAGATGTGGTACGATTGCCAATGAGACATCTATCCAATAGAGTCCAACTGACGTGGATTTAAGCCATTATACACATAATTTGAACCACAGGTACTCTTAGCACAGTTGCAAAAGGCATTCCTTTCGTTATCAAATGGTTGTGTTAACATCAATTTCAAATCGTATTAGTATGAAAAAGAAAACATTCAGAACTGTGCGCTTATCCAAAGCCTATCGATCCAAAAGTGTAATAGAATTTAGTAAAGCGTTGGATGATGATATCATTAGTGGATGTGAATATGTTGTAGTTGTTATTTCTTAATTTTATTACAACGAAAACAACAACTACGTCAACATTCAACTACACTTACCTTACTACATCCACAACCCACAATTCTTATTCACACCTAAGTTGATGAAAACTCTTTGGAAAAATTATTTATGTTATTTGGTTCTGCTCAGACAACTAATTCAAAGTCGAAGTGATTTTACCCCGTCTCCTTTGATCATTTTATGCCATAGTTATAAGGATCACATCTTCTTTGACACATCATTCAATTCCCAGCTCAATCTGTTACATGTCCAGGATTTGATCTCTTCTCCTCCCGCTCCAGCGTTACAATTTTACAGGGTTCATATTTTCTTTTGTACTTCTCGATATTCAAATCTGAAATACTTTAGTTGTAACATCTCTCCCTTTCAAAACAGGTTGGGACGAACTTGCTCATCACTATCTTCATATTCTTGTTCTACACTTCCATTTCATAATTACTCTGGACATCTTCTTTTATTAATAGTATGGTACATGTCTCGAATATATATATATTTGTATCATCTTCCGGCTTGGTAAATTTTTCCATTCGAAATAGACAGATAATTGAAACACCGCTCCTATTCACTTTTCCAATTTTGTTACTGGAATGTGGAATGTGTTACCTAAAATTTCCTTCTAATGAATCAAAACTTAAAGTGCGACAGAACTCTCATTTCTATACAACTTCTATAATTAGCAATAATGTCAAACTAGAACATTTGTTCCATCTAGATCTAGGGGGTCAGGACCACACGCGCTTGGGGCAGGGTCCCGTTTTCTGTGATACAGATGTTTTCAAAAATATTTATCATTTTACCTTTAGTTATTATCCTTTACTTAACATGTTCTTGCTGTTACCAACACAGTTCATATTTCTGTCCCTCCACTTATAGTCGTCATGCTATTACAAAAACAATCTTATTTCGTTACTATAAATTACTTGAAACTTTAACTAAATTATTTCATAGATACAAGGTTTGGATTCGAAAATTTTCTGTACCTGTAGAATGCTTATAAAAAACGGAATATCACGTACTAATTTTTACGGTAATATTGGTTATAAGGTATGTACATTTAAGTACTATCCGGCATGTTAACTTATAGTTCCTTTGAATAAACTTATTCATAAATGATACCATTTTAACACCGTAGTGAGATCTTTGAATATGTTTTTATCGATACTAACATTGGTTTTGTTTTTGATATATCAAAACATAACTGAAAATGTATTAAATTGCTTTACATTCATAAAAACTTTTGGTCCTAAATCCTATCGATAGTATCAACTAAATTTTGGCGTTGCACAATGGTATGCTTTTCTCAGACTGTTAATGGCGTCTTTACACTAACTTCATTCGTTATGTACCGATTGATAAACAGGATTTATGTTGAACGAATCTATCCCATCGAACTAGAGATAAAGGATACTACAGATACAGCTAAGTCTGCCTCATATCTTGACTTGCATCTAGAAATTGACAATGAGGGTCGGTTGAAAACAAAACTTTACGACAAAAGAGATGATTTCAGCTTCCCAATTGTGAACTTTCCATTTCTATGTAGCAACATTCCAGCAGCGCCTGCATACGGAGTATATATCTCCCAATTGATACGATATTCCCGGGCTTGTGTTTCCTATCATGATTTCCTTGACAGAGGATTGCTGCTCACAAGGAAGCTATTAAACCAAGCGTTCCAAATGGTGAAGTTGAAATCATCCTTCGTAAATTTTACGGACGCCATCACGAGTTGGTTGACCGTTATGGAATAACCATTTCACAGATGATATCGGATATGTTCCTTATGTCGTAACTACAATAACGTTCCCTTTCCACGAATGTGACCTACCGAATTAGACTATTTGACGGATTTGTAATAACATAAGCAACACGACGGGTGCCACATGTGGAGCAGGATCTGCTTACCCTTCCGGAGCACCTGAGATCACCCCCAGTTTTTGGTGGGGTTCGTGTTGCTTAGTCTTTAGTTTTCTATGTTGTGTCATCTGTACTATTATTTGTCTATTTGTCTTTTTATTTTTGGCCATGGCGTTGTCAGTTTGTTTTCGATCTATGAGTTTGACTGTCCCTCTGATATCTTTCGTCCCTCTTTTATTTATTACCAGTAGTTGATATTTAACTAGCTTTTAGTACCTACGAGTACTCTTAGATCGGTACTTTGTGTCTTTTGTCTTTATGTTAGTTGGTTTGTTTTGCGCTTTGTGTCGATCTGAATACTCAATCCTTTAATTATCAATTGGTTCTTATGTTGTACTGTTACACCATTGTCCTATATGAGGGAACGGTTGAGCGCTCACAAAAAAGTTCAACCATGCCACATTCTGTATGTGCTTGTTCCAAGTCAGGAACCTGTAATTCGATTATTGTCGTTGGCTGCTGTCTTTTATATCTGTTTTTCGTTTATTGTTTTGTCATAAATCAGGCCGTTGGATTTTTCGTTTGAAATGTTTTACATTTGTCATGTCGGGGAATTTTATATCTGCCTATACGGTTTGTGTTTGCTCATTGTTGAAGGCCGTACGGAGACTTATATTTGCTTGAATCCACATTATTGGATAATTGTCTCTTTGACAAACATGCCATATTTCCTTATTTAATAACATTGGGAGCGATGTATAAGCGTTATCCCTCAACACATATAAAAAAATGATAATGATCAAAATACTAGTAATATACAGATGCATGTATGAAAAAATTAATATCCTGGTCCCAAATAAATAATCTTTCATAAACAGGACGAAATGAATATTCTGCAACACAAAATACAGGAAACAGCTGTGTACAAAAGTGAAAATAGAATTCGCGCTGCAAAAAAAAAAAAAAAAAAAACCAACAAAACAAAATGCGTCGCAACAGGTGCAAATGAATAGTCAATTCCCCCCGCCAAAAATGAAAAATGAAAATATCAGCATGAAAACTAAATGCGAATAAGTGAGTAACGGTAAGTAAGTGAATACTTTATTTTAAGAGGTAAGCACAGAACTTTATCAACAACAAAGCTACACAGCTAACCTTCCCGATGCCCTCTAATAATAATTACAAAATAAATAATATACTTTTTTGTACAACTCTAGATTATACAATATACATTTTGTGAAATAAAATGTTTCCGGCAATGATTTTTTTGCTTAACATTATACATTAATTAAATATGCTGGGACATAAAAGAGAGGCGAAGGATACCAAAGAGACATTCAAACTCATAAGTCGAAAATAAACTGACATAATGTATTGACTATGTATTCCCAGTTTACACTTAACAATAGTTTCCACACTTTTGTTTATATACTAGGTGGTACAGAATTCCATAGTATGAAAATGGAAACTTTTCTTCATAAAATTTGAATAGTCATATATTTTAAGCTTATCTTCGCCCCTTGCCGTTTTGTTTTATTGTTTTTTGTGTATCACTAGCCTGTCAACTCTGAGGTTCCATAATTTTTGGTAGGGATGAACATCTGAGACTCCCAGTACCTCACCCTTCTCATATATTTTGAATAACACAAATACACATGAAATACATGCCCCATCATAAATGATATTTTTTGACAAAAAAAAAAAAAAAAAACAGCTACAGCGATCATGATTACGTTTTTTTCATGGCCAGATAAATTAGGTTTGACAAATAAAACCTTGTATAACTTACGGCTGTGGTTTTAATTGCATCTGCAAAAACCACATGGTGAAAACCATAGATATAAGATCTATCATAGGTACTTGGGGACAAGACAATTTTTTAGCCCTCCCCCTTTTTTTTCTAAAATCCGTTATTTTTTGTTTTTTTTGTTTTCTATCAATTTCAATTGTGTTCGCGTTTTTCTGTATCATATGAACATAAATATACTAGAAATAACTTGTATTTGCTATTTTCTATCAATTCCAAATTTATAATTCACAGCGGGCACTGATATAGTATAGAGAATATAGGTACTTGGTGACAGGACAAATTTTTTAGCTATCCCTTTTTTTCTAAAGTCCGTTATTTTTTTTTGTTTTCTATCAATTTCAATTATGTTCGCGTTCATCTGTATCATATGAACATAAATATACTAGAAAGATATATCAGTGACCGCTGTGGGTAATAAACTTGGAATTGATAGAAAATAGCAAATACAAGTTATTTCTAGTATATTTGTGTTCATATGACACAGAAAAACGCGAACATAATTCAAATTGATAGAAAAAAAAAAAATAAATAACGAATTTTAGAAAAAAAAAGGGGAGGGCTTAAAAAATTGTCCTGTCCCCAATTATGATATCTATATGGTGAAACATGACTGAGTTTAGAATCTTTTGATTTTATCAATAACCTTGAGACTACTATAACATATGTGTTATTGTAGTCTCAGAGTAAACTTATGATATAGTTCAGCTTAATAGCTTAATTTCTTGGCCCTATCATAATAGTTCGAAAAGGTTACTTTTTTTATGTATATCAAAATCACAATGACAACTTTTGTAAGAAAAGGGAGTGAACTCAAACGGGACATCTACAAAAAAGTAGTTCTAAGCATTACAATTTAATGATTTGAAACGAGACATATTTTCTGTGATAAATAACCTTTATGATATAAAATGAAAATTGATTTTATATCTAATCTGATATCTTTTGAATACTTTTGCAATTCGATTCACTTATCAAAAATATAATTCTGCGGATGAATATTATTCAAAATGGTGGCTCTGTGTTGATTTGTTAGCTGTAAATACTGTGAGTCAATCTCACCTGCATGTCTGTGTCATTTTAAGCTAACTTTTAGTTTCACCTCTTGTCTCGGTTTTTATCAAGGCCTGGTCGCATGTTGCTTGCTTACTGATTGTGTCGTGAATTTCAGTGCTCTATTGTCGATCGTGAACGGCGAAAATCTGTTGCCAGTGTTGGGGATGCTGTGAGTGTGGGACCACTCGAGCACTTTCACGAAAAGAGTAGATCTTATTATCTTAAATGTAGTTAATCTTAATAAATATGTAATACTTATTTTCCTCTTCTTGACTAAAGTTTTCTTACGTCGCAGTTGGTAGGGGTGAAACATTTGTGCACGTTTCCGAATGTGTTTTCCTAACTTTTGTTTTGGTTATTTTTGGCAAATTTCCAACATCAAAATTATATACAATTGGGATTTCCCCTTTAATTTGTGATTCATTTTATGTATATATTCTCGTACTGAATGTACTAAAATAATTAATTATTGTTTTACATTATCCTTACTACTGTGAGTCCCGCTTGCCTTGGAAAGACAAAGTAGTAGATGTCTACAATACAGTTAAGAATATGTGTAATATATTTTAAAATGGTTAAAAGAAATTTTTTGAAAAAAAGGCTTTATTTGGTGATTTTTTAAGGTTTTCTTCTTCCAGTTAGTCCCATGTTATTGCATCCCACTGTCAATGACTGTATACAGCTTATCGCTATTCCCGGCTGACCCGAGAATCTGTCCTGCTTGAACTTTTGATGTCATACAACAATCACTTTTCCATTGTGGCGTCAGATATTTTGTATTGTGACGTCAAAATTTTACGGGAACCTGTGTGATGTCCAGTAATGGCGGTCAAATAGTGATAAGGTGTATTGTCGTAACATTTTCATGCAATTTGAAAAAGAGCTTCTTGATGTTTAACTATCTAATCCATTATTGCTGCATCAACTATCGGGTGAAACCCAAATCAAATATCAAATTTTATACCTATTTTTGTAAAAATGCTCAAGATTAAATCGTGAAATGCAACGGTTAAAAACTGCAATGATTTTACTTTTTTTTAAAAGAAATAAAAAATGAAATGAAAGTTTCATTTTGTCTTTATATTATTGTAAGAACTAAACATAGCATCATGAGCGAGCAAGCACTTCTCTTTTAAGTCTCACCACTTATCAGTTTTTAAAAGAGAAGTCACTACTCCATATGATTCTGAAGTAGTGTGATTCCTATACATATATAGGTTTACCTCCAAACTAGTACACTATCAAATGGCATTTTTTATAAATCATACTTGTTAAATGTTGTGTCATGCACAATAATCGTTTAATTCGGCATGAAATTAATGCCCAATTTATGTTAAAGCTTGAAAAGAATTGATTCACTGTCAAAGGGTGTTGAAAAGTATGGTCTATCTGGTAAATTTTAAAGTTTTTATGTTTCCGCCGCTGCAGAGGGGGCATTAAGTGTTACCCTTGTTCCTCTGTATGTACATACGTCCAGAAATTAGTTTCCGTTCTCTAATTTAGTTTCCCTCAACCAAATGTTTATATGAAACTTGTATGCAATGCTTATTACCTCATAACACAGATCAAGTTTGGATTTGAGTGGCGTCACTTTTACCTTTGTAGAGTTATGCCTCTTTACAAATGGAAAAATTGCTGAATTTTTGTTTTCAATTTCTTACTTTAGTTTACTTCAACCAAATGTTATGAAACTTATACACAATGCTTATTACCACAAAACTCAGATCAAGTTCTAATTTGGGTAGTGTCACTTTTACAGTTCTCTAATTATTTACCTTTATACCATTATATGCAAGCAGGGGCATCATCTGTGTCTCATGGACACATTCTCCATTTATTTTTTTTACTAAAATCCTAAAATGCATGACTGGTGTTTTATAAACTCTGATCTCAATGAAATGTCCCAAATGATTTCTGTACAATATTTTACATTAACCTAAATCCTAAATACCATGTTTTGATCATTGGACGTGTCCAGCAAATATGACTGTTTTGGAACCTTGATTTAACATTACTGCATGTAGTGGAGATTTGTACAATATGGTTTTTGTTGTGTATGTTAGCATCACTTTTAATTTTTTTTATATGTTTGTTAAATTAAGTTATGTTATTGCTTGAGGGCCTCATGGAAGATTAGCTATATTGTTGCTAAATGTACTACCTACTCTCTTGAAATAAAGTATTTATTTGCTTAATTACTTAAAGATTTGATGACAATTACAAAGGACAAAGACTGTATACTTTATGTTCTGCATTTAAGCTTGAAGTTCAAGCTACATCTACATGTACCACATGTACCAGAACCTCCACTGTTTTCAAGATAAGAAAAATATATTTTTAAATATATATTTTTCTTAAACTATCTGGATAAAGTATTAACAAAATTAACAGTAATAGAAAATAAACGATTGTAATTTTTTGGGAGAAGGGGGATAGGTACATCTCTCCAGATGTTGAGTTGGGAGCCTTCCAATATTTAACTAGGATTGTCAATTTTCCTGTCGAAGATCTTAGTTCTCTCCAGGCACTCTCGCTTCCTCCACCAATAAAACCTGACTTCCACGAAATAGCCAATAGTGCTGAAAAGTGATGTTAAACAAAAATCAGTGAGTCCAATATGAAAAAAAAAAATATGTAAACAGTCCCTGACTTATAATATATTGATTATAGGTGTATGCTCTTTGTACTTGCAGTGAGGTGAGAGTTTTTATGCCCCTGCCGTAGTGGAAGGGGCATGTACGTCCGAAAATTAGTTTCCGTTCTCCAACTTAAGTTTGCCCAATCAAATGTTATGAAACTTATACACAATGCTTATTACCAAAAAACACAGATCAAGTTTGAATTTGGGTGGTGTCACTTTTACCGTTCTAGAGTTATGCCCCTTTACAAATGGAAAAATTGCTGAATTTTTCGTTTCTGTTCTCTAACTTAAGTTTGCCTCAACCAAATGTTATGAAACTAATACACAATGCTTATTACCACAAAACTCAGATCAAGTTTTAATTTGGGTGTTGTCACTAATACCATTCTTGAGTTATGTCCCTTTATAAAGTTATATGCAAGAGGGGCATCATCTGTGTCATAGGACACATTCTCCATAAATTTTACTATGCAAAAAAAATTCTATATCAATAGGATAAATGCAAAATATATTACGAAAAGTAGGTTTTATAGCAAATCTTCCTTCAGAAAATCTATTTGATGTAGGGGATTTATAACACTCCTACAATTCCATCTCACAAGAGTTTTATTATCAGTATACTGGGTTTTCATAACATTATGCAATACATACAAATTACTACAAATTTTTAGATTATAAATTATAACATGGTAACCTATGAATGGGAAGAAAAAACACCTCATGTACATGTATTATCTAGATAATGACTGTACAATTATCTACTCCTGTTTTTGTGTTAATACAGAAATTTTGCAAGAAACAATTTTTCAGACATAATAACTTTATTTCAATATCCACGGTCGAAAGAAGCGCCATAGTGACATAGGATTCAGTGTTTGGAATTAGTAAGATAATTATACAATGTACCGGTTTGGAAGGAAGGGGTATAATGTTTTACCCCTATTCATCTGTCTATCTCTGTGAAACAATAATTGTGAATTGGTTCCTTGTTACAATTTCATTTTAACATGACAGTGAGTACGAACATGTAGTCAATGTTTTAAAAAAGCAAATCTTTATTTATTTGAAATGAAGCATCTGTTCATTTATGGAATATTAACTTTTTTGATTCAAGTGTCACTGATGAGTCTTTTTGTAGATGAAATACATGTCTGATGTACACAATTTTAATCCTGGTGTCTATGATGAGTTTATTCACATATAAAATGGATAGAACAAGCGAAACATAATTGAATCCTAAATTGTTTACATTTTATGTTGGAAATTGTGCAGAAGAAAATGAATTGGGTTTTGGATTGAAGGAATTAGACCAGATATTTTTCAATATTTCATTTTAATGTTCTAAAAAAAAAGATGAAAAAACAAGAGTCTGTCTTGTTATGGGGAACCTAACAAGTGTAGTGAAGGATCCGGGGAGGAGGGTTCTGGAGGCTTGAATCCTCCTTTTTGTTTTGACAACTAATGCTTTTGTATGGGGACATATGGTTCGAACCCCTATTTTTGTCTCGCCTTGACGGAGTCAAAAAGCGAGACATAGGTATGCTGTTTCCGCTTTTGCTTAGTTTACATGTATTAGTTTGTGATAAGGTCAGTTTAAGATGAACCACTAATGTTAAGTCAATGATGTTCATTATGCAAATGTATTGGCATTTGCAAGTTTTATTTCCATGGAGATTATATAACCCCACTCCTTAATTATGGTTCATTGACTTTGAAACTTTTACATAGTTTACAAGTTAATGTTTGTGTTTAGGTTTGTTTAAAGGGAACGACTTATGAAAAGTCAATGGTATTTGGTTTGCAGTTGTTTTAGCATTGGCACATCTCATTTCCATGGAGATTTTTTAGCCCTGTACCTTCAGTCATGGTTCATTGACTTTGAATATTTGCATAACTTACATGTAAAAGATTGCTATTTAAATTTCAACATTTGCATTATCAAAATAACAAATAGGCGAGACATATCTCTGTGTTAACAGTTTATTATATGACTTGCATGTGTTGAACCCCTCTTAAAAATGGCTGGATCCACTCTGGCAAGTGTGTGCACAATGTTCCAATATCATCAATGAAGGAATTGATGCTTTTAAATTTCAACCTTATCCAATTAGAATTGACATTACAAAATATAACATAAGAATGAGTTATAACAGATGTGAAAGTGAATCAATAGATATTATTGTGAATGATTTACATTATCAATCAATTCCTTGTCAACCCATTATTTAATCGTCTTTTTTCTTATCCCTGTACTTGAAAAAAAAAATCTTTTTTAGGTTTTTGTATACCATGTATATGCAGGTAATTGTCACAAGGTGAAACATCAGCATAAGTGAATACTAAAAATATGTTTTGCAGACAAAAGTCCATATTAGAAAAAGGAAATTCTTTGTTTTAAGAATTTTTGTTTCAGTTCAATACAGTGGATATATTGTACATAATAGTATTTTTTAAATTCAAGAATATTTTAATTTATTCTAGATGAAAGTAAGTGAACAAAGAGAATAAAAGTAGATGATGTTACTTCTTCATCAACTTTCTTTTAATTCTAATATAAAAGACACTTTGCCTTTTGTCCAGTTTCATAATGTTAATATGTATTGGTAGTACAATGTAGTGACAATGTTTTGAGATGGATTCATCTGAAGTAACCATGTTGATGTATATAAAAATAATGCTAAAAATACACTATGACTTGACACCCTGATTACATGTATTCTAAATTGTAATTAGGAATTGATGAATTCTTTCATGTTGGTTCTCTTGCAGATATATTGACATTTGTGTAAATGTATAATGTAGGAAGAAACAGATCAATTAGGATTATTTGAAACCTGATGGAAATTCTCAATAGAATGACAGTTCCTTAATAGTGATGTATTGTCCTTTCTGAAACGGTGAGTTTTACACATAGCTTTAATGTAAACAATTGAAAAATATAGTATATGTAGTATTGAGCAACTTTTATAAGCTAAATACAAACAAAAGTTTGAAAAAAATTGTATTGTGATTTGGGTCTTGACGTGGGCACATCTGTACTGAACGAGCTTTTTCTTACTGACTTTTCATAATATGCTGTGGACCAGACAAATGAAGTATTAATTTGGCATGGCCTTAACGTTGAAGTTTGCCTCGTGTGACTTTTCAAATACATTACGATTGTACTTTTATCAAATACATGTAGACTTACCATAATGTTAGTTAATTATTTACCCAATACTTTAGTCCTGTATACGTTATGTAAAACCTTTTACAAAATATATAATAACATATTTTTATATTTACGAACTCTTAATTACATTTAATTGTGAAAAAAATATGAAACTCAAAATTGTCATTGAAATATACATGCAACAGGAAATATCCATTTCATTTATTTATTATACCATCAAAATACTAACAGTAGAGTTATCCTATTATGTTCAAATTGTGAAATACGGATGATCTAACATGTCTAATGGAATTTTAAATTGATGATTGACAAATGGGATATTTTTTCCCCCTGTTCTGTACTACAGTAGGTTATTCCCATATGTTTTGACCAATAAAGGCTCTTACTAAATTGTGTAAATGTATTGATGTTACAGGATGTATGATCTTAAACTTAATCTAAGCCTCTACTCTATCTTAAGAAGGATGTGCAGCTCAGATTTTCAAAGGGCAGTCAAGTAGCTAGACTTTGTTTTAATATTTAGTTGTTAAATCAAATTAAATTGGCTGTCAAATTCAGCACTGAAATTATTGATTTATAAATGGTAAACAGTACAAACCAGGTTTCATAGTAATCAATGTATTATGGTAATTGAGTTTTAGTTATGATTTAATTTATTGGAACAATTGATTTTTGGACCAGAAATTGTGTTTTCTTGGTCTTGTTAAAGATAACTGTTACATGAATATATTTATGTAATGAGTGTGGTGATTATACATGTATGTGTCAGACCACCAATTCACCCATTCTAATTTAGCACATATAACACAAAAGTAACCCTTCCCTGTCAAAAAAATAGTGCTTCTGATGTCATTGTTTACTTCAACAAACAAACAAATTTGCGGAAATGAAACTTTCAGTGAAAGAGAAATATGTTTAGACCAATTTAAGCCAAAATTTACATGTTCATGATTTTGCATTAAAATTTGAGGCTTAATGTGCTCCGAAGTATACTTGTTTACGTTTTCAAGATCTCAAGGGGTTATTTTTAGTAGCAGTTTATTTTCCCAACAGTTGTGCTGCATTACAAGACTTTAATCATTGGTTGAAAATTGGTATATATATAGAAAGGTGATTCATGTTCAATTCGGGAAATACCTGGTTTCTATGAAGTTAAACTTAAGGTAAAATATTTAGAAAGCCATGAAAGCTGTGAATGTTGAAAATTTGGTTGATTATATATGGGTGTTGAATTAGTGGTCTGACACCTGTAACATTTTCAGGTTATTTTGTTATCAGTTTCTAAATTTCAATTTTATGCAACTAAGATTTATCAATAAGTGATATATAGGTCAAGCTAATTTTCTGTTGTTATAAAATTAAAGAAGGCAATCATGATGAAATTGACACAAGGATTAACAACATGAACAAGCAATCCCTTATTATCATGATATAAATAAGATGAACTTCCACAGCTCAATGTACATTATTTTTTTTTTATAAATTGCTCCAAAAATCAATGGAATAACAGGCATGACAGGAAATATTTTGATCTTTAAAAATACAGCCATAATAAATGTACAAATTTTCTTTCCAGTTTTAAATATTTTCTGTAAATGTGTTAAGCCTGATGGTATACCATTTATTACATGTTACATAATACATAGCATTGTTGTTAAGAGGTACATGCGAAAGAAATGTAAACTTACGTGCACAATCAAAACTAGGCATTTGACAAAAATATAGGATTAAAAAATGATTTGTTTGCTTTGTTAAAAGTCATTTAAGTACATTTTGTAGGTAGGTCATTTGCTTTCTTATAAATTTCTTGTTACAACAGGTAAAAAATATATTGGTAGGCCTTAAATTAATTAATTGATCTTTAATGTAGAAACCAAAAATGTTATGGGCAAGTACTAATGAAAAAATAAAAATATTGTTAAATAGAGGCATCTTTGTATACAATGTTGTCATCACCCATTTGTGGGTACAAGTATTGATTGATCAGGTAAATAATTTTTTCAAATTCAAGAATAGTTTTATGTATTGCTGAAGAATGTAAGTGAATAAGAAAATAAAAATAGAAGATGTTACTTCTTCATCTACTTTCTTCTAATTCAAACATAAAAGACACTTTGACTTTTGTTTAGATTCATAATGTTAATTGGTATTGATATATATATAGTAGTGGCAATTTTCCAGTAAATTAAACAGAACCTGGACCATTGTATCCATACATAGTAAAACGATTGATGGCCAGTTATACAAAAAATAATTGAGTTACAAAATATATACATTGATTAATTTGATATCTCAATGTTATCCATTTAAAATAAATACTATGGCTTAGTCTAGATACAGAGTGATCTGAAGAGGTTAACACTGTGATATATTTATAGATTATTGTTGGTTATCTCAACAAGATTATTTTTCTCGCTTGAGCAGGATCGAGTTGAGGCGAAATCTGTTTATCGCTATTTTACCTATGAAGACGTTGTTAATTTCCTTGACAACAGCACATGTTCCCTTAGTTTCTAGCGATAATTTTCATATCACTCGACTTGACCGCTGAGAATGGAAATTATCAGTCAGCAAGATCAAAGGAAAAATTCATAAAATAGCGATAAATATCACCCCTACTGAAAGGCATCCATACCTAATTGCAGTCATGTACAAAAATGATAATATTCACTTGGACAATCTATGTGTGATGGATTGGGTAGATACTCTGAGATAATCTGTGTTTGACACAAGGTGCTCAGGTATTTGTCCTTAAATAAGACTTCTACAGAATTGTTCCAATATTAAAGAAGAACTGTTATACCCAATCCTCTAAGTTAAATAAATTTGTCTAGATAGGTAAAGTTACATTGATTAAGTTTTTATACAACTGCAAAATTTTTTTTGGGTTCGTATAATGGTATGATGTCGTCCTCGTCCGAAAACACATTTGGTTTCCGGACAATAACTTTAGTTTAAGTGAATGGACCTCTATGAAATTTTACAAGAAGGTTCAATACCACAAAAGGAAGGTTGGGATTGATTTTGGGGATGACTGTACCAACAGTTTAGGAATTAGGGGCCAAAAAGGGGCCAAAAAACAAGCATTTTTGTAGTTTCCAGACAATAACTTCCATGTAAGTGTACGGATCTCTCTGAAATTGTACAACAATGTTCCATATCACAAAGGGAAGACTGGGATTGAGTTTGGGGGTAATTGCCCAAAACATGCAGGAATTAGGGGCAAAAAAGGGGCCAAAATCAAGCATTTTTGTCGAGCCTTCAACTTTTGTCGAAAAAGCGAGACATAGCGATCCTACATTCTGTCGTCGTCAGCGGTGGCGTCCACAAATATTCACTCTGTGGTTAAAGTTTTTGAAATTTTAATAACTTTCTTAAACTATCCTGGATTTCTACCAAACTTGGACAGAAGCTTGTTTATGATCATAAGATTATATTCAAAAGTAAATTTTGTGAAAAAAAAATTCCATTTTTTCCGTATTTTACTTATAAATGGACTTAGTTTTTCTGCCAGGAAACATTACATTCACTCTGTGGTTAAAGTTTTTGAAATTTTAATAACTTTCTTAAACTATCCTGGATTTCTACCCAACTTGGAAAGAAGCTTGTTTATGATCATAAGATAGTATCCAGAAGTAAATTTTGTAAAAAAAAATTCCATTTTTTCCGTATTTTACTTATAAATGAACTTAGTTTTCTGCCAGTTAACATTACATTCACTCTGTGGTTAAAGTTTTCAAAATTTTAACAACTTTCTTAAACTATCCTGGATTTGTACCACACTTGGACAGAAGCTTGTTCATGATCAAAAGCTAGTATCTAGAAGGAAATTTTGATAAAATTTTGTTCCATTTTTTCCGTATTTTACTTATAAATGGACTTAGTTTTTCTTCCAGTTAACATTACATAGAGTCTGCAGTTCAAGTTTTTAAAACATCTATTAGATTCATAAATTATCCTGGATTTTTACCAAACTTGGACAGAAGCTACTTATTTTCAAAAGATAGTACAGAGAGGAATATTTTATTAATTTTTTTCCTCATTTTTGTTGAGCCTGCAATTAACAGCAAAAGTAGGCCAGACACTGGGTTCCGCGGAACCCTTACGAATTTTTCTAGGTTCCAGACAATAACTTGTGTTTAAGTTATTGTCTGGATCTCTCTTAAATTATACTACAAGGTTCTGTACAACAAAGGGAAGGCTGGGATTGAGTTTGGGGTTTATTGCTTCAAAGGGGGAGTCAAAAAGTTTGGGGGGGGGGATTTTTTTTCCAATTTTATTTTCTTCAAAATTTGTCAAATTTCAAATTTTTTGAAAAGTTTCCTTCAATTGCACAGTATTGCGCAATAGATTTTAAAGATCTTTGACCACATTTATTTTGTTTCAGAAACCTATATTATGTCAAAAATTTGATCACAATCAAAATTCAGACAGTATCAAGCCCCAACTGTTCAGGGTTCGACCTCTGCAGTCGTATAAAGCTGCCCTCAGGGAAGCATTTTATTCAGGTTGTAGCAGTAAATATAACACCCCTTTGAGAAAATTGATATCAATCAGTGATTACAGTACAATTGACAAGTTTCATATATTCTAAATATGAAAATAAAGAAATGTGGTATGATTGCCTATAAGACAACTATCTACAAGAGTCCAAATGACTTGGATGTAAGCGAACGAAAAAAAGGCCTTATTTATGACAAAGCAAAAAAACAAAGAAGACAAACAGAAATCAATGTTATATGTTTTGTTTTTAGTTGTAGATATGGATGAAAGAAGAGTGGCAGATTATTTTGTGGTAGTTGGTCTTCCTGACAATCCGCTTCCTCTAGAGGAAATATCAAATGAAGCGGCCATTAAATCATCGTACAAACAAGATCCTATCACTGATATTTGTATTATAAACAAGTCATTGGGAGAGAAATTGCCAAAAAATTATACATGTATAGCTAAGACTTCTTCTGGATTCCCTGCAGATTTAAATCATGGAAGTATACGGTGCCATGAATTGTACATTTGTTACAGACGAAGTAGAGAGAAACCTCCACTTATTGATATTGGGTAAGGTTATCATAGAAAGGTATACATTAAAAAGTGGAATTATTCAATCTTTTGTAAATAACATGATAAACAATTTTCCTTGTATGTAGTTAGGTTTGAAATCACATTCAGGAACATAGACTATGAATTGTTATATTATAGGAAATGGCAGTCAATGTAAATAGTGCTTTAATTTTTAACAACACTTTATAATTATCCAAAACTCTTCCTGAATTAATTCCTGGTGTGAAATGAAATAACACTTAATATTATTTTTGGGTGTCAGAATTAATTAATACCCCATGAACATATATTATATTTGTTTGTGTCAGTATCTGGTGTTGAGTAAACCTCTGATCATTTTAAAGATATAGTATATTTGTTTGTGTCAGTATCTGGTGTTATGACAACCTGTGATCATGATAAAGATATATTATATTTGTTTGTGTCAGTATCTGGTGTTAAGTCAATCTGTGATCATGTTAAAGATGTATTATATTTGTTTGTGTCAGTATCTGGTGTTAAGACAACCTGTGATCATGTTAAAGATGTATTATATTTGTTTGTGTCAGTATCTGGTGTTAAGACAACCTGTGATCATGTTAAAGATATATTATATTTGTTTGTGTCAGTATCTGGTGTTAAGTCAACCTGTGATCATGTTAAAGATATATTATATTTGTTTGTGTCAGTATCTGGTGTTAAGTCAACCTGTTATCATGTTAAAGATATATTATATTTGTTTGTGTCAGTATCTGGTGTTAAGTCAACCTGTTATCATGTTAAAGATATATTATATTTGTTTGTGTCAGTATCTGGTGTTAAGTCAACCTGTTATCATGTTAAAGATATATTATATTTGTTTGTGTCAGTATCTGGTGTTAAGTCAACCTGTGATCATGTTAAAGATGTATTATATTTGTTTGTGTCAGTATCTGGTGTTAAGTCAATCTGTGATCATGTTAAAGATGTATTATATTTGTTTGTGTCAGTATCTGGTGTTATGACAACCTGTGATCATGATAAAGATATATTATATTTGTTTGTGTCAGTATCTGGTGTTAAGACAACCTGTGATTATGTTAAAGATATATTATATTTGTTTGTGTCAGTATCTGGTGTTAAGTCAACCTGTGATCATGTTAAAGATATATTATATTTGTTTGTGTCAGTATCTGGTGTTAAGTCAACCTGTGATCATGTTAAAGATGTATTATATTTGTTTGTGTCAGTATCTGGTGTTAAGTCAACCTGTGATCATGTTAAAGATATATTATATTTGTTTGTGTCAGTATCTGGTGTTAAGTCAATCTGTGATCATGTTAAAGATGTATTATATTTGTTTGTGTCAGTATCTGGTGTTAAGTCAACCTGTGATCATGTTAAAGATGTATTATATTTGTTTGTGTCAGTATCTGGTGTTAAGTCAACCTGTGATCATGTTAAAGATATATTATATTTGTTTGTGTCAGTATCTGGTGTTAAGTCAACCTGTGATCATGTTAAAGATATATTATATTTGTTTGTGTCAGTATCTGGTGTTGAGTAAACCTCTGATCATTTTAAAGATATAGTATATTTGTTTGTGTCAGTATCTGGTGTTAAGTCAACCTGTGATCATGTTAAAGATATATTATATTTGTTTGTGTCAGTATCTGGTGTTGAGTCAACCTGTGATCATGTTAGAGATAAATTCCTTGACACTGTACATGAAAGTATATTATCATGTGAGATGTTTTATCATTGTTATTTATTTACAGGGTGTTGTATGAAGGAAAGGAGAGATTAATGCCAGGATGTGAGGTTGTACATACCACAGCCTGGGGTAGCCCTGCTAATGTTAACAATTCAAACAATGCAAGGATATATATCACATTCAGAAGAGCAAAAGAAGAAGCTGCTAGTGATACACTATCTGTGGTTGATATATGTGTCATTCTGTCAAATAAGGTATGGCATATGAACAAAATATCTCATGCAGAACCAACTTACTTCATGGTTGTTGATTTTTGGGGAAAGACGGCTTCAAGCCGTCAATTCCCTATTTGGTTGGCCAGACTTCCAAGCTTCTCACGTCAATCATTTTGTTTTTATAGTTTGGAAAACACCTCAAAATTTCATACTGAATTGATGAGAAGGAGACACACAAATGAACAGATTGACTTTAAACACTTTTTTACACATTTCCCTTCTGTTTCTCGTGAAATTATCGTATCTTGAGCTCTCCCTTACACTATTTACGTTTCTTTTACAATCAGTATTACGAAATATTCTAAATATATCCAACCTAGTGACGTCATGGTTGGAGTTCCACACTACGTAGAAGAAGGGATATCCTTTACTCATTATTAAAATCATTCAAAGAAATCGTGTAAAATCGGCATTTGTTTATTTAAACATAATTATGTTTGCTGTAGATGATTCCAACATCAATGCTTTAATTTGTAGGTCAACTTTCGCGGTAAACAATCGGGATACATGAGATTGGGGAGAGAAATGACAGTTTTCATTCTTTCTGTAACTGTATTGAGAATCTTCCTCCAATACAGGAGCACCTCAATTGATGAGTAATTATCCACCAAAATAAAAGTTAATGTATCTGAACACTTAAAATGTAAAATTTATTATATGATAAGTAGTCTTTCATTTAAACAAAATTTTGTGAACCAGCATAACGGTAAAAAAATTATAAAATTTTCAGATGTTGCTTTTTATACGACCGCAAAAAAATTTTTGTGGTCGTATATTGGTATGACGTTGGCGTCGTCGTCCGGCGTCGTCGTCGTCGTCCGAAGACACATTGGTTTTCGCACTCTAACTTTAGTTTAAGTAAATGGATCTCTAGGAAATTTTACCATAAGGTTCAATACCACAAAAGGAAGGTTGGGATTGATTTTGGGGGTTATGGTACCAACAGTTAAGGAATTAGGGGCCAAAAAGGGGCCAAAAATAAGCATTTTTGTAACTTCCAGACAATAACTTGTGTGTAAGTGTATGGATCTCTCTGACATTGTACCACAAGGTTCCATATCACAAAGGGAATGCTGGGATTGATTTTGGGGGTAATTGCCTCAAAATTTTAGGAATTAGGGGCCAAAAAAGGGGCAAAAATAAGCATTTTTCTAGTTTCAGGACAATAACTTGTGTGTAAGTGTATGGATCTTTCTGAAATTGTACTACAAGGTTCCATATCACAAAGGGAAAGCTGGAATTGAGTTTGGGGTAATTGCCCTAAATGTTTAGGAATTAGGGGCCAAAAAGGGGCCAAAAATAAGCATTTTTCTAGTTTCCAGACAATAACTTGTGTTTAAGTGTATGGATCTCTCTGAAATTGTACTGCAAGGTACCATACCTCATTGAAGGCTGGGATTGAGTTTGGGGGTGATGAATCATACGGGGTTCAAAAATTGGGGGATTTTTTTTCCTTTTTCTTCCTTTTTTTTTTTTTTTCTTTAAAATGTTCCATTTTAAGTTGGTTATTTCTGATTTATATTTAAAAGCAAATAATAATGATATGACAGGAGATACACACCAAACAGGATGTGTAAATTATTATATAATAAGTATTGTGCAATAGCAAGAAATTTTCAATTGCACAGTATTGCGCAATAGCAAGAAATCTTCAATTGCACAGTATTGCGCAATAGCAAGAAATATCCAATAGCACAATATTGCACAATAGGAAGAAATTGTCAATTGTACAGTATTGCACAATAGCAAGAAATATTCAATTGAACAGTATTGCGCAATTGCAAGAAATATTCAATTGCACAGTATTGTGCAAAAGAAGATACTTTGTATAAATTGCTTATTTCTTGACCAATTTCAATGGGGTTTTTTATTCTTGAATTCTTGGGGTTCTTTAATATGCTGAATCTAACCGTGTATTAAGTTTTGGATTTTGAGCCCTGTTTTAAATTGGTCCACATTGAGGTCCAAAGGGTCCAAAATTAAACTGTGTTTGATTTCATCAAAATTGAATTATTGGGGTTCTTTGATATGCCGAATCTAACGTGTATTTAGATTCTTAATGTTTAGTCCGTTTTCAAATTGGTCTACATTAAGGTCCAAAGGGTCCAAAATTAAACTTAGTTTGATTTTAACAAAATTGAATTCTTAGGGTTCTTTGATATGCTGAATCTAATCATATATTTAGATTTTTGATTATGGGCCCAGTTTTCAAGTTGGTCCAAATTGGGGTCCAAAATTAAACTTTGTTTGATTTCAACAAAATTGAATATATGGGGTTCTTTGATATGCTGAATCTAACCATGTATTTAGATTCTTAATTTTTGGTCCTGTTTTCAAATTGGTCTACATTAAGGTCCAAAGGGTCCAAAATTAAACTTAATTTGATTTTAACAAAATTGAATTCTTAGGGTTCTTTGATATGCTGAATCTAAACATGTCTTTAAATTTTGATTATGGGCCCAGTTTTCAAGTTGGTCCAAATCGAGGTCCAAAATTAAACTTTGTTTGATTTCAACAAAAATGAATATATTGGGTTCTTTGATATGCTGAATCTAACCATGTATTTAGATTTTTGATTTTGGGTCCCGTTATCAACTTTGTCCACATTGAGGTCAAAAGGGTCCAAAATTAAACTTTGTTTGATTTCAACAAAATTGAATATATGTGGTTCTTTGATATGCTGAATCTAACCGTGTATTTAGATTCTTAATTTTTGGTCCGTTTTCAAATTGGTCTACATTAAGGTCCAAAGGGTCCAAAATTAAACTTAGTTTGATTTTAACAAAATTGAATTCTTAGGGTTCTTTGATATGCTGAATCTAATCATGTATTTAGATTTTTGATTATGGGCCCAGTTTTCAAGTTGGTCCAAATTGGGGTCCAAAATTAAACTTTGTTTGATTTCAACAAAATTGAATATATGGGGTTCTTTGATATGCTGAATCTAACCATGTATTTAGATTCTTAATTTTTGGTCCTGTTTTCAAATTGGTCTACATTAAGGTCCAAAGGGTCCAAAATTAAACTTAATTTGATTTTAACAAAATTGAATTCTTAGGGTTCTTTGATATGCTGAATCTAAACATGTCTTTAAATTTTGATTATGGGCCCAGTTTTCAAGTTGGTCCAAATCAGGGTCCAAAATTAAACTTTGTTTGATTTCAACAAAATTGAATATATGGGGTTCTTTGATATGCTGAATCTAACCATGTATTTAGATTTTTGATTTTTGGGCCCGTTATCAACTTTGTCCACTTTGAGGTCAAAAGGGTCCAAAATTAAACTTTGTTTGATTTCAACAAAATTGAATATATGGGGTTCTTTGATATGCTGAATCTAACCATGTATTTAGATTTTTGATTTTTGGGCCCTGTTATCAACTTTGTCCACATTGAGGTCAAAAGGGTCCAAAATTAAACTTTGTTTGATTTCATCAAAATTAAACTCTTAGGGTTCTTTGATATGCTGAATCTAACCATGTATTTAGATTTTTGATTATGGGCCCAGTTTTCAAGTTGGTCCAAATTGGGGTCCAAAATTAAACTTTGTTTGATTTCAACAAAATTGAATATATGGGGTTCTTTGATATGCTGAATCTAACCATGTATTTAGATTCTTAATTTTTGGTCCGTTTTCAAATTGGTCTACATTAAGGTCCAAAGGGTCCAAAATTAAACTTAATTTGATTTTAACAAAATTGAATTCTAAGGGTTCTTTGATATGCTGAATCTAAACATGTCTTTAAATTTTGATTATGGGCCCAGTTTTCAAGTTGGTCCAAATCGGGTCCAAAATTAAACTTTCTTTGATTTCAACAAAATTGAATATATTGGGTTCTTTGATACGCTGAATCTAACCATGTATTTAGATTTTGATTTTGGGCCCCGTTATCAACTTTGTCCACATTGAGGTCAAAAGGGTTCAAAATTAAACTTTGTTTGATTTCAACAAAATTGAATATATGGGGTTCTTTGATATGCTGAATCTAACCGTGTATTTAGATTCTTAATTTTTGGTCCCGTTTTCAAATTGGTCTACATTAAGGTCCAAAGGGTCCAAAATTAAACTTAGTTTGATTTTAACAAAATTGAATTCTTAGGGTTCTTTGATATGCTGAATCTAATCATGTATTTAGATTTTGATTATGGGCCCAGTTTTCAAGTTGGTCCAAATTGGGGTCCAAAATTAAACTTTGTTTGATTTCAACAAAAATTGAATATATGGTGTTCTTTGATATGCTGAATCTAACCATGTATTTAGATTCTTAATTTTTGGTCCTGTTTTCAAATTGGTCTACATTAAGGTCCAAAGGGTCCAAAATTAAACTTAATTTGATTTTAACAAAAATTGAATTCTTAGGGTTCTTTGATATGCTGATTTTGATTATGGGACCAGTTTTCAAGTTGGTCCAAATCGGGGTCCAAAATTAAACTTTGTTTGATTTCAACAAAAATTGAATATATGGGGTTCTTTGATATGCTGAATCTAACCATGTATTTAGATTTTTGATTTTTGGGCCCCGTTATCAGCTTTGTCCACATTGAGGTCAAAAGGGTCCAAAATTAAACTTTGTTTGATTTCATCAAAAATTGAACTCTTAGGGTTCTTTGATATGCTGAATCTAACCATGTATTTAGATTTTGGATATTGGACCATAATAGGTGAATGTTCAATTTAAAATTTTAAGTTCTTAGACCACATTCATTCTGTGTCAGAGACCTATGCTGTGTCAAATATTTAATCACAATCCAAATTCAGAGCTGTATCAAGCTTGAATGTTGTGTCCATACTTGCCCCAACTATTCAGGGTTTGACCTCTGCGGTCGTATCAAGCTGCGCCCTGCGGAGCATTTTATTGTAGTTTAAACATATTTATTCATGAAATTTGCATATATCAAAATGTAGGATCTTGAAACAAGCTGCACACAGCTTATATCAATCTGATTGATTTTTGTAAGTACATGTATACCTGTGCATGCTGTGATGAGAGTTGTAACTGGGAACTTTATCAATGGAAATTTTAAACTGAATAGACTTTTCAGCCCTCACTTTCTTGAGAAAGTTGTAATCAATTAAAAATCTTAGAGCACTGTCACAAAAAATGGAGAATGACCCTAACCTGCAGTTCAGTGGTACACAGAAAAAAAAATTAAAATATATTGTAGAAGTTATTAAATGATAGGATTCAATTGAATTTTATATAATTAACTTTCAACTTTAATCAAATGTTTTGATTTAGAAGGTGCCAATCTCTTCCATTGGTCCAAATTGACTCCATGATGAATTCTTGACTAAGGAAATGAAATTACATTAAACAACAATTAATTTCAATATTGTCAACCTTTCTACATGTTATAGCTGTTCTTTTGCTCATTCTTTGTATGAAGACCATCAAAAGATACCCCCAGAAACAATGGCCGTCTTTTCCCTCAGAGCTCTTAAGCTCTTTCATTGGTAAATACTCATAGAGAGAAACATAATAATGGTTGATAAGAAAAGAATTGAACACTTTGTCCAAATGAATCTCTTTCAAATGCTTCAGACAAGTTTGACAGAAATCCAAAATAGAAAATATCTTGTTTAGTCTTTGGGTAAATTATGCACAATTTTTCTGAACTATAAAAAAAATTAGTAAATAAGCTTTTACAACTGAAGATATTCATGTTATAGTGGCTATGATTTTATTTCAGAATGAAAATCCTCCACATGCCTACCATTGTATAGAGAAAAATTTAAACAAAGGAATGGTAAGTTTTATATATCAATGAAACAGGTTCTGTTTTATAATATGCATTTTAATAAAAAATTAAATAATATTATTAAGATCACTTTATTAAGAAATCAACTTACAGTTCATTTATAATTCAGCTAGTAAACTGACCATGAAAGCATAAACTTTTACTTGACAGCAAAATATGAGTACCAGCAAAGATTCAAGCTCAATTCTCATATAAAATGTAATAAGGATTGGAACGAAGAAAAAAATATATGTATTAAAGCATTAGTATCTTTATGATTTTGTCTTTTCAGATTGGGTCAGATGTTTTTATATGTTACAAAAAAGCTGTAACCAAAGCAGACATATTAGCTTATAAGCCAGGTATATACAGTACCCTTTACCATACTTATCTGGTGATAGGAGTCATATGACAGAAGCAAAATACCTGTCATTGAGATGGTCTTGTTTGATAAGATAAAAATTAAAGTCAAACTGTTGAGCCTGTATATCTGTAATTGTTCATTTAACTTTAAATATACTTAGCCAACCTCTACAATGTTTATAAAAAAAGTTGTGTTTTTTTTGGGTAAAGATTGCATGAAATGCAATCAAAACCCTATGGTACTGACTTGATATCTAAATCTTCCAAGGTTTATCACTACTTTTTAGATACACAAAATATAGTGCATTGTCCATATCATTCTGAACATCTTATCCATGAACATTTCCAGAAATTTATGAATGAAATATATGCTCAGATATTCAAGTTACAAAATGATGTTATACGTGTGAAGAAAATTGCATAACTTGTGCAAGGTGCAGGAATCTAATATCTGTTCTAAAAATATCAATGATGTCATTGTTAAAGTAATCTTTAAAATTGGAGTTATCTCCCTTTGTCCATAATTGTAGTTGAACTACAACCAATGCTTTATACATTACAATGTTTAATTTTACTTCCCACTGATAAATTAAAGCAATCTTTACCCTTCAGTGCTTACAAGCACTTTGATTCATAAAATTAACAGTTACGGTTCTAAGTAAGAGTTCCATTGATAACGTTACAAATGGACAAATTGGCAATGAGAAATTTACCAGGAATACAGAACTTTTATATAGGTTTAGTATTCAATTTACAAAATTATTGCAAGTAATTATATTTTACAGCAATATTGGACAGATATCCCATAGAAGATTATGAGAGTTTCCCTTTGCCAGAATCTGTACCTATGTTTTGTTTACCTATGGGAGCATCCGTTGAATGTTGGTCTGCCAAAGCTCAGCATCCTTTACCAATTTTTTCTACTTTCGTTTTAACAGGATCAGATGGAGAAAAGGTAAGAAGTTTATCAATATATGCAAATTTGACTAGGTGGCTTGTTGATTGGTTGGTGTATTTCAAATGGTTTTATGAGGTTAGAATATTGGTAAACTACTGTAGCATCTTGTTTGAGAATCCATAGTTTGATAGTAATTGATTCAAGGTATAATATTTCCCTACTGCCTTGATTATTTTTAAAACATTTGGTTGACTTAGGCTTTTTTTATTTACCGGATTTTCGAACTAAAAATCGGTTATTGATTTGTATATAGATAATTTTCACCTGTTTATATGTCCTGTTATCAGTTTACTAAACATATGGATAATGTCTTATCTTGAGTGACAGATTTATTTGAAAATTTTCTGTTTTCTAAGTGTTGATGATTAAAAGCTATATAGGAGTAAATATAATTAGAAATTTACTGTTCATTATTAGACATTTTGAAGATAATTACAGATAAGTTTTATCGATTTTAAAAGACATAAAATTTTTGATTTTTTTTTTTTTTTCTTTGGTAAATTGTAAATTGTTTGTTATTCTGTAAAAACTAATTTTCTGAATGCTATATTTTTTTGATTAGGTGAATTCCTTTCAAAACTTATATTGTCTATTAATAAACATATATTTAGATTTCTGATTTTGGGCCCAGTTTTCAAGTTGGTCCAAATCGGGGTCCAAAATTTAACTGTGTTTGATTTCAACATGAATTGAATATATATAGGGTTCTTTGAAATGCTGAATCTAAACCTGTATTTATTTTCATTATAAGTTAGATAATACCACATCGAGGTACAAAGGGTCCTAAATTAAACTTTTGTTTCATCAACAATTCAATTCTTGGGTTCTTTGATATGCTGATTTTAACAATGTTTGAGTGTTAAATCATATTTAATTTTAGAGAACTTAGTCATCACTGGTTGTTATTATATTATTGATTATAATTTGAAAAATTACATCATATCTAATTTTATAGAACTTAGTCATCACTTCACTGGTTTATTGATTATAATCATATCTATTTATCTAGTTTGAGTTTATTCCCTTTGCACAGAAAATATATGGATAAAATTAAATTGTGTTTCATTTCAACTTAAATTAAATATATATAGGGTTCTTTCAAATGCTGAATCTAAAGAAAATGAAAGGATATGGAATAAATGTACATGGGACAAAATCGCACACAATACATAGAAAACATAGAAAATTATCAATGAACAGGGCTTTTATTCCTGTTCTTCATCTTGACAGTTGATGTAGGGTCTTCAACAATGAACAAATCATTCATACCCTACAACAAGGTCAAGACGGCCCTTAGCGTCGACTTAGCGGTACTATTGATAAAAATAAAGTAATTTTGAAAGACATCGATCGCCGCTAAAATATGCCTTGAAGTTACACATGTCGGGAGCGGTCAATGAATTACATAATTTATAATTACGGGCGAGGTTTTTGAACATATATTTGTCATACATTGCCCAACAAAAGACCAATAATTTCGAAACAACAAATGATAGACAATACATATAAAACTAAACAACAAATGATAGACAGCACGGGGCACATCGAAATATATGTAAGAAAACCTAGCAGTTTAAAATAGTATGAAAGGGCAATATACAAAACAGATGACCAGACCAGTATTTTGAAGAAATTTAACCAAACATGAAATTTTGATGGTGTATTAATATGAAAAATTCTCACATGAACAAGCACACCATAACTGTAAATATTATAAGATTATTTCAAATGCTGAATCTAAACCTGTATTTAAATAAAAGATTTTTGGTCCCAGTTTTCAAGTTGGTCCAAATCAGGGTCCAAAATTTTAACTTTGTTTGATTCAGAAAAATTGAATTTATGTGGTTCCTTGAAATGCTGAATCTTACCATGTATTGAGAGATTTTGGATTGTGAGCTCCTTTATCAAATTGGTCCACATTGTGGTCCAAAGGGTTCTAAATTAAACTTTTGTTTGATTTCATCAAAAATTGAATTTTTGGGGTTCTTTGATATGCTGATTCTGACAATGTACTTAGATTTTGGATATTGGACCATAATAGGTAAATGTCCAATTTTAATTATTTCAGTTCTTTGACCACATTCCTTTTGTGTCACAAACCTATGCTATGTCAAATATTCAACCACAATCCAAATTCAGAGCAGTTTTAAGCTTAAATGTAGTGTCCATACTTGCTCAACTGTTCAGGGTTCAACCTCTGCAGGAAAATCCGGTTTGCTGTGACTCTGACAGCCTCTTGTCAGTTTTACTGTATGGATTATAAATTTAATAACTTGCTTATTTTAGTTTTTTCATTAAAGAAATTCTTGATAAAAGTAGGAATATAATAATCACCAACCATCAAATTTTAATAGAAAAGTGCCTTCCAACACCCCCCTTTTACAGTCAATTTTGAACAGGTCTATGGTAGAATTAGGTAATATCTTATTAAAGGTCTATAGCTCTCTTCAGTCTGCTTTCCTCCATCAATAACTCTGACCTTCATGAAAACATTTGAATTTAAAGAATGGCATTCAATTTCCATCAATCTACCAAATTAGCATGTATATATTTCTTCCTAGAATATAATGAAATATGACTTTTTTTGTAGGTGTATGGAGCTGCAGTTCAGTTTTATGAAGAATTTGAAGAAGAAAAATTGACAGATTTACAAATGAGACATCTTGGATTGAAAAACAAACACATAAGAGAACAATATAGAATACTAAAAACTGTTCATTCTAATAAGTGTATATGTTTACTGTCACACTGGCCATTCTTTGATGCCTTCCGACTATTTCTTACATATTTATATAGGAATTCTATAACTGGTCCACATACTGTTCCATTAGAAAGGTTAGTATATCTAAATATTAAAGAGTCGCTGCAGATTTTTTTATATCATATATTTATTGCGAACCAAATGAAACTTTTCCACAGAGTCATCTCCTCTTAGTCAAGACAGTAGCTATTGTTCTCTGTGTAGTTAATTCACAGGGACATTTTAAATTTCTTCTAAGAGAAATCCATCGCTCATTGATTAATTTACCTGAAGAAAAAAATTATCTTCTAAGTAGATGCAAATACATCATCACATGTATAAAAAGTATCAACTCCCAAACTGCATTTGATGTTTATTTTTATTCAATATCAATAATGTATTCTCAATTTAATCAATAAAACACTGATTCAAACATTAAGAGTTGATTTCTGACAAAATTTTCAACATTGTTCCTATTGAAATTTTTTTTTTTTGTGTGTTTGACAAATAAAAAGTGGAAAATGACGATGTTTAAATTAAGGCCTTCTTAAATGTATATTATAGCTAAACAAAAAAAAAACAAAAAATGCAAATTTTAATAGGAACAATGCTAAAAATTTTGTCAGAAATCAACTTTTTATGATATAATTAGTGTTTCTATTGAACAGATTGTAAAAATATTATTAATATTAAATAAAGACAACATCACATGCAGTTTTGTGAGTTGACGAATTGAAAATGGAAATGGGGAATGTGTCAAAGAATATACATGTACTAGAATTTTACTTAAAAGATAATTTTTTTCTTCAAGGAAAATTAATGAGTGATGGATTTCTCTTAGAAAAAATTTAAAGGTCCCAGTTAATAAACTACTCAAAGAACAAAAGCTATTGTATTTATTTAATGGGACAAGTGAACTGACAAAATTTTAATACCTTGAGAGGAGATGGCTCTGTGGAAAACTTTCATTTTGTTTGCAGTAATAAAACATCTCAGTTAATTTGATTTGAAAATGTTTAGCTCTCAGTTTTTATATTAAGAATGAAGTTATTGTACTTATTACATTGGTGTAGCTGAAATTCACACAGAACATAATTTTAGTTTCACTTGATGACATTTTGCTATCTTGATTGACTGTAAAAGGGGTGCTCTTTCAGCCAGTTAAACAGTCATTTTCTGTTGCTGAGATTCTAGAGTTATGCCCCTTTATAAATGGAAAAATTGCAAAATTTTTCATTTCCGTTCTCTAACTTAAGTTTGCCTCATCCAAATGTTATGAAACTTATACACAATGCTTATTACCACAATACACAGATCAAGTTTTAATTTTGGGGGCGTCACTTTTACTGTTCTAGAGTTATGCCCCTTTACAAATGGAAAAATTGCTAAATTTTTCTTTTTTTTCTTCAAAAATATCAGTCATTATTCAAGTAATTTTTATACGACCGCAAAAATTTTTGTGGTCGTATATTGGTATGACGTTGGCGTCGTCGCCCGTCGCGTCGTCGTCCGGCGTCGTCGTCGTCGTCCGAAGACACATTGGTTTTCGCACTCTAACTTTAGTTTAAGTAAATGGATCTCTAGGAAATTTTACCATAAGGTTCAATACCCTAAAAGGAAGGTTGGGATTGATTTTGGGGTTATGGTACCAACAGTTAAGGAATTAGGGGCCAAAAGGGGCCAAAAATAAGCATTTTGTAACTTCCAGACAATAACTTGTGTGTAAGTGTATGGATCTCTCTGACATTGTACCACAAGGTTCCATATCACAAAGGGAATGCTGGGATTGATTTTGGGGTAATTGCCTCAAAATTTTAGGAATTAGGGGCCAAAAGGGGCAAAAATAAGCATTTTCTAGTTTCAGGACAATAACTTGTGTGTAAGTGTATGGATCTTTCTGAAATTGTACTACAAGGTTCCATATCACAAAGGAAAGCTGGAATTGAGTTTGGGGTAATTGCCCTAAACGTTTAGGAATTAGGGGCCAAAAGGGCCAAAATAAGCATTTTCTAGTTTCCAGACAATAACTTGTGTTTAAGTGTATGGATCTCTCTGAAATTGTACTGCAAGGTACCATACCTCATTGAAGGCTGGGATTGAGTTTGGGGTGATGAATCATAAGGGGTTCAAAAATTGGGGGATTTTTTTTTCCCTTTTCTTCCTTTTTCCTTTTTTTTTTCTTTAAAATTTTCCATTTTAAGTTGGTTATTTCTGATTTATATTTAAAAGCAAATAATAATGATATGGCAGGAGATACACACCAAACAGGATGTGTAAATTATTATATAATAAGTATTGTGCAATAGCAAGAAATTTTCAATTGCACAGTATTATAATAGCAAGAAATCTTCAATTGCACAGTATTGCAATAGCAAGAAATATCCAATAGCACAATATTGCACAATAGGAAGAAATTGTCAATTGTACAGTATTGCACAATAGCAAGAAATATTAGATTGCACAGTATTGCAATTGCAAGAAATATTCAATTGCACAGTATTGTGCAAAAGAAGATACTTTGTATAAATTGCTTATTTCTTGACCAATTTCAATGGGGTTTTATTCTTGAATTCTTGGGGTTCTTTAATATGCTGAATCTAACCATGTATTAAGTTTTGGATTTTGGGCCCCGTTTAAAATTGGTCCACATTGAGGTCCAAAGGGTCCAAAATTAAACTTTGTTTGATTTCATCAAAATTGAATTATTGGGGTTCTTTGATATGCCGAATCTAACTGTGTATTTAGATTCTTAATTTTGGTCCCGTTTTCAAATTGGTCTACATTAAGGTCCAAAGGGTCCAAAATTAAACTTAGTTTGATTTTAACAAAATTGAATTCTTAGGGTTCTTTGATATGCTGAATCTAATCATGTATTTAGATTTTTGATTATGGGCCCAGTTTTCAAGTTGGTCCAAATTGGGGTCCAAAATTAAACTTTGTTTGATTTCAACAAAATTGAATATATGGGGTTCTTTGATATGCTGAATCTAACCATGTATTTAGATTCTTAATTTTTGGTCCCGTTTTCAAATTAGTCTACATTAAGGTCCAAAGGGTCCAAAATTAAACTTAATTTGATTTTAACAAAATTGAATTCTTAGGGTTCTTTGATATGCTGAATCTAAACATGTCTTTAAATTTTGATTATGGGCCCAGTTTTCAAGTTGGTCCAAATCGGGTCCAAAATTAAACTTTGTTTGATTTCAACAAAATTGAATATATTGGGTTCTTTGATATGCTGAATCTAACCATGTATTTAGATTTTTGATTTTTGGGCCCTGTTATCAACTTTGTCCACATTGAGGTCAAAAGGGTCCAAAATTAAACTTTGTTTGATTTCTACAAAAATTGAATATATGGGGTTCTTTGATATGCTGAATCTAACCATGTATTTAGATTCTTAATTTTTGGTCCTGTTTTCAAATTGGTCTACATTAAGGTCCAAAGGGTCCAAAATTAAACTTAATTTGATTTTAACAAAAATTGAATTCTTAGGGTTCTTTGATATGCTGAATCTAAACATGTCTTTAAAATTTTGATTATGGGCCCAGTTTTCAAGTTGGTCCAAATCTAGGTCCAAAATTAAACTTTGTTTAATTTCAACAAAAATTGAATATATGGGGTTCTTTGATATGCTGAATCTAACCATGTATTTAGATTTTTGATTTTTGGGCCCCGTTATCAACTTTGTCCACATTGAGGTCAAAAGGGTCCAAAATTAAACTTTGTTTGATTTCAACAAAATTGAATATATGGGGTTCTTTGATATGCTGAATCTAACCATGTATTTAGATTTTGATATTGGACCATAATAGGTGAATGTCCAATTTAAAATTTTTAAGTTCTTAGACCACATTCATTCTGTGTCAGAAACCTATGCTGTGTCAAATAGTTAATCACAATCCAAATTCAGAGCTGTATCAAGCTTGAATGTTGTGTCCATACTTGCCCCAACTGTTCAGGGTTCGACCTCTGCGGTCGTATCAAGCTGCGCCCTGTGGAGCATTTTATTAAAATTGGAGTTATCTTCCTTTGTCCATGATTATAATTAAATCAACTACAATCAATGCTTTATACAATGCAATGTTTAATTTTGCCTTCCACTGATAAAACACAGATCAAGTTGAATTTGGGTAGTGTCACTTTAACCATTATTGAGTTATGCCCCTTTATAAATCGAAAATTGCAAAATTTTTAGTTTCCATTCTGTAACTTAAGTTTGCCCCAACCAAACATTATGAAACCTATACAAAATACTCATTACCACAAAACCAAGATCAAGTACAAATATTGTTTCCGTTCTCTAACTTTAGTTTGCCTCAACCAAATGTTATGAAAGTTATACACAATGCTTATTACTACATAATACAGATTAAGTACGAAATTCATTGGCATCACTTTTACCATTCTTGAGTTATGTCCCTTTATAAACATAAAAATTGCTGAATTTTTCGTTTCCATTCTCTAACTTGTCTCAACCAAATGTTATAAAACTTATACACAACCGTTCTAGAGTTATGCGTGTTTACAAATAGAAAAATTGCTGAATTTTTCGTTTCTGTTCTCTACTTAAGTTGGCCTCAACCAAATGTTATGAGACTTACATACAATGCTTATTACCACAAAACTCAGATCAAGTTCAAATTTGGGTAGCGTCACTTTTACCGTTCTTCAGTTATGTCCCTTTATATCTATATGATATGCAAGCGGGGGTATCATCTGTGTCCACATGTGGACACTATCCACATTTATTTTTTTTTAAATTCATGATGACTAGATTTATATGAGAATATTAATCCGATGTTGTGGTTTTTTTTCAGACATATATCACATTTTATGTATGATGTACCATACCCTTCACCACAAAGACCCAATATCTTAGTTCAGGTTAGTTAGTCCTTAGTTACTGTAAATTCAAAATTATTGCGATGTTTTTATTATTGGGAAAAATGCGACAGGGTTATAATCGCAATAATTTAAACTCGCATTCTGAAATTTTTTATATGAACTAAACAGGATTTTTCTCAATATCGCAAAAATTTAAATCGCATTTTAGTCTAAAATGACAAGATCGCAATAATAAATGCACGCAATAATTTCTGAATTTACAGTAGTTAGTTAGTACTTGCACCATTGTTGAAAATTGAGTTATAGAGAAGATATTTATCAGGGGGTAAATAGATGATCTTATGAGTAGCAAATTCTTCAACTTGTAGTGGTTTCTTTAAGTTAAGCTTCTTATTTAGTTTTGGAATAATAGTTAAGAAAAAAGACAAAGCATATAGAATTCAACACCACATGTAAATTGTATTTTTGTGTGTTTTAGCTCAGCCATGAAGCCATAATATTGTCCATGCCAGAGGATTCACCACTGCCTCAAAGGTTAGTTGATTTATATTGCTCTGAAATGTTGGTTTTTCATTGGAAGAAATGGAGTATGATGAAGAAATACTGTAATCTGTATTTTCTCATCTGTGATGTAAATGTTGACTTTACTGTCAATATCAGGAAAACATAAGTTAAAAAGAACATTTATTTTTTTTTTCTTTGAGGTAATAAAAATGATTATTTTTCAAAAGATGGTTTCTGTGACAAACTGGAAGTATTGAAACTTAACGTTTTGAGACAAAAGAATCCCGTGTTATGGCACACACATGATAAAAGTGTGATTTGTTTTTACAAAAATAATGTATTTTTGTTTTGAAAGTTATTTAAATTAACTGATGAATGGTATTACTGATTAATATTCAATACATTACTATTTATAGTATCCTTTAATGTGATGTTTAATATCTGTAGAACTACTCTAACTAATCATGCTAATATTAAAAGAGGTTACTCATCATGAAAACTGTTATGATAGAATAGTTTTTGATTCACATGATATCTTGCTAAAATGCAAAATTTGTTGTTTATTTCAGTGGAGCTTCATTTATCACAATGTTAAAGAATTTAGGACCAGAGAACTGCATGAACTTATTGTTATATATTCTACATGAACATAAAGTATTGATACATTCACTTCGACCAGCTGTGTTAACTGGTGTTGCTGAAGCTGTGATAAATGTAAGTATTGTTATTTATATTTAATTTATACTCCTACTGAAGACATATTTATCATTGAATATTGTTGTTTATCTTATACCTGTATAAAATATTACTTAAATTTAACACTACAATAACATTTGAAAATAATTAAAGGGCTATGAAAGGAATATTATATTTATTTACAAGATTCCCAAGAATTTCCTCAGCAGGCTGATAATCAAACCTATATTAACTGCTTCTGGAATGTTATCACATGCCTTTCAAATATTGTCTGTGGGGTTTATTACATGTATCTTTGTGCATTTCTGAAAATTTGTTTGTAAACATGGTAGGCTGTGTTTGTTGAGTGAAAAACAGTAACACAGTGCAGAACTGCAAGTGATTTAAGAATTTTTTTTTAAATGGTTGAGTAAAGTTCAAAGAAAGACAAGTATTTAATAGTTCTTGTCAGTATTTCTTCTGCTGAAGTATATGATAAAAAGATCATTACATATCATTTTTCACATCCTTTTGGCTTTCGGCTCTTGGGCTGATATCATGACCTAGATCTGATATGAAAAATGCCATGTAATAATCTATACTTACAAACCTCTGTGTCTAAGCCTGATTACCCAAGTTTGCCTTGGCCAATTCATAGAAATGTTTTAAGTAGTGGTAAGTTTCTTCTCTTTCAGTTTTACAATTTGGACTTTTGTTGTTGCAGAGTTATTGGACGTTGTTCATTTTAATCTTGAACAGTGAATCGGGACTGTCTATTTCATTGAATTGAATGTAATAAATGTTTATACCGATCTTAAATCAAACTTTTTTACCACTGTTCCTACACAAATATATTATTTATTACTCTTAATGTCATATTTGATCATTTGCTTGAAGATGGACATATCACTGAAAGTAAATATTACACAACTTGTAAAATGTATAAATGCTGCAAAGATTTACAATACACAATGACAGAAACCCCCATACATAAACACACAAATTCCTCTGAAAAATTTTGTTTACAGTTTTCAATGTAGTGTCTATAAAGTTCATTTTGTGGATTAAGGTTGTTGATTGTATTCCAGATGATATTCCCGTTACACTGGCAGTGTCCATACATTCCACTATGTCCATTAGGTCTGTCTTATGTACTGAGTGCTCCTGTTCCATTTATAGTTGGTAAGTAAACTAGGTTTTGAATGCAAAGACTGCACTAGAATATTTTTGCAACTGATTAAAATTTCTTATGTATAAACAAAAAAAACATAAACTGTTCTTTATAAGCTTATAAGTACAGACAAGTATGAGTTTAAAATGTAAAATGTAAATTTGTACAGCATAAATATTTGAGATTTTCTTCCAAGTTATTTTGTCTTCAATGGCCTATAATTAACCAACATAAAACTAGAACTTTCATCTCTTTAAAATTTAAAGAACATACACACAACAAAATGAATATTCACAATATCATAATTCAAATTATTTATTATCCATAAATTTCTTCCATGTTAGATACAAGGCTGAAGATACCAAGCAGGCATTCAAAACATTTAAACAGAATTTTTATTCATTAATTATTAAGCACCATAATCTATCACTATGTGTCCAAATTTGGTTAGTTATGCTAATCTGAAAAGGGTAATTTCTGGTGTCATTAGAACATTTTTACCCATCTAATGAATTCTGTCTGACCTCAGCAATTTTTTACTGACTTGAACAACTGAGTTCGAGTAAGCTTTAATAGTATTCTAAGAATGTACTACTTCACTCAAATATAAATGTATTATTTGAGAGTGTATATAACTAAAGATAATACTACAAAATACTTACCTAAAAATAGCACAAGTAAACAAGACACAATTGTTAAAAAGGGGTGTCATGTAATAGAATTTGATTTCTGAATGTAATTGTTGTATGTTTAATTAACAGGTATAGATTCACGATATTTTGACCTGTATGACCCTCCTTCAGATGTTGTGTGTGTAGATTTAGATACTATCACAATCAGTTTGTAAGTATATAAAGTAATAAAAAACAACAATGAACAGTTTTTATACGCACGTCAATTTTTGACGCGACGTATTATGGTATACAAATGTCCGTCCGTCTGTGTGTCCGGCGTAAACATGTCGCACCGTAACTTGAGAATGACTTATCCAAATTTCATGAAACTTAACATAGTTGTTTCTTATGATGGTCAAACGATCTGTATACTTTTTGGTGAAAATAAGATTAAAACTTTTTGAGTTATGGGACTTAGTAACTAAACAGGTGTGTGTTTTTTTTTTCACATGTCGCGCCGTATCTCAAAAACGATTATGATTATTGCTTAAAATTTTACACACTTCTTAGTTATATTAATCTAAAGATCTGTATACTTTTTGGTTTTGATTCAAAATTTTATTTTTGAGATGTTGATTTTTTTTTTTTAAAAGGGGGGGTTTTCACATGTCGCGCCGTATCTCAGAAACGATTTATGATTGCTTAAAATTTTACACATTTCTTAGTTATATTAATCTAAAGATCTGTATACTTTTTGGTTTTGATTCAAAATTTTATTTTAGAGATATTGAGTTTTTTGTAAAAAAAAAAGGGGTTTTCGCATGTCACGCCGTATGTCAGAAACTATTTATGCTTATTGCATAAAAATTCACACACAAGACGACGGGTGTATCATGTGCTCATGGCGCAGCTGTTTATTTTGTTATATACAATCCATGTTCTATAAATAGAACTTTCTTTTTAATAATGATGCAGTTTGAAAGTCATTTAATTTAATTCTTTATTGATTTAAAGAGGATTGCCAACAGCCAGAGGCTACGTGTGGGTCTCCTCAACATAGATATATACAGATTCACAATTACCAAAGTGTTTTTTTTTGGTGTTTTTATTTTATTTAATTAAGACATTAAGATGACTGTTTTGACATTTTACAGACCTGATGACAAAAAGAACATTAACTACAGAAATCTACCAAAGGTACGTTCAGGTTAGATAAAAAGATCAGAATATCATCATAAAACCATGGTAACATCCAGTTCTGTTACACGGCTAGCACATTCACCAAATATCAAGTGTTAAAACGTGTAAAAAAAAAGAATACTCATTTTACAAATCCAGATTGCCTACACTTATCAACATTAAAGTTAATGTTAATTTTATAGTTCACTTTGCCAACAACCAAACATTAAGTTCATTCTTCTTTGTATATGCTCGTGTGCTGTAACAAATCCAGTTTACACTGATCACTGATGAGAATTTACAGAAATATCCTTTACTTATTAAAACGATATAAAATAAAAGAATTAAATATGAAATGTTATTTGTGAAAAGAAAAAATTCTCTACTGAATTATTATTAATAAATTTGATGAGGTACAATCACTGTTGACTAATTTTCAGAAACCAGCTCGTGTTTTACAAGAGACATTGCATAAATTATTTGATGAGTTATGTACAACTCGTGTTGGTACTCAGATGGTAGATGAAATCACTCTAGAACTTGCTCCCATGGAACATGACTTCAGAATGAAAAGGAAAGAGGTATTTATACTTTGTATCTTTTTCGAATTGAATTAGAAAGCTGCATTGGGGATAAAAGATAGCTCTCTGTGAAGTAGAAGTAAGAACCAAAAAAGTTTTATAACTATAATTTATTGATTTGAATAGTTTTAAAGAATGTCTCATAATTGTTTTCAGTACTATAGTTTGTTAGATATGTTTAGATATTTCTGCTTTAAATCAAATTTTTTTTCTTTCATTGTTTTGCAGACATTAATGGAGTTACGTATACAAGAAGCTTTTCTACGTTTCCAAGCTTGTGTATTGAAAGGCTACAGGAGTTACCTAAAACCAATTACAAGAGCCCCTACCCTGGGGACAACTGATGTTACCTCTTTGTTTGACATGCAAGGTGGGATTTTAGTGAAAAAAAGAGAAAACATTACACCACACATGTTTTAATAATATTGTCACTGAATTGTCATTAAGGCATGCATGAGCAGCCACATAGAAAAATTAAAAATTGTTTGTAAAGATGAAGAAAAAAAAGTTCATTATGAAATTTAAGAGTTTTATTTTAATGGTTATCATACTAGTAATAGCAGTCAGAGCTCTGACATAAACAAGTCAGAATAAAATGACTTCTTCAAGTCAGAAAGTGTTTTGAAATTCTGACCTGTACGCGTCAATTTTGTTTTGCGTAGTTTTCCATCGAGTCCGTCAAACCAGAAGTTATTTTGAATTTGCACCGATCTACGACACATACGATCACATGGTATTTTGAGAGATCACGTGTTTGAGAGTCGTTGTTTTGGAAGTGTCTCGAACGAGAAGTCATTCAATATTATAATGATTATTTACGTTTTTAGTGAAAATCTAGGTCAATGTGGTCATTTTCAGAAAGGTAATACATATTGCCTCCGTATTTTCATGGCCATTTTAATATTTTTGCCTATAAAGAAGTTCTTTGCAAGTGATTTTTTGCTGTTACACGAAGCGTGACCTGTAAATACGGACGCGTGATCTTTGAGATGACCTGGTGTTTGACAATTCTGACTTGTTCAGGTCAGAAAATGTTGTTGTGATAATGAATTGTTATTGTCGGAGATAACTCGTGTTGTCTTAAACAGTATTAACATTATTAACCAGTCAGTGCAATTTTAAAAGTAAAATTATTGCTTGAGCTGAACATCATCACGTGATTTTTCTATTTTAAACTCCATCATGAATTGACTTTTAACCTTTCTGAGTTTACGGCTTATATCTTTGGTTTTCGTTTCTCCCAATGAGAAAAACGTTGAGGAAAAACGATCATTCTGAATATTGATATTAATGAAAATGATAGGAAAATGAGAATAATTTTAATAAAAGAAAAGGAAGGAGGGTTTAACTAAAGAACCCATTTTTTTTTTAATTTTTAAAATGATTATAACTTAAGAACAATAAGAGATTCACACAACGGGTTTTCAATTATGAACATGGAACATGATAAAACAAATCAAATGAAATGTAGGGTAAGTCTCCAGGGATCACCCCTACCCTGTCATTTGACAATGTTCTTATATCTTGTGAACAGTCGATATCCCCACCCCCAAACCATATATATTCCTGTTTGTAATGTCAAATCGATTAGAATGAAATACCGGGCTCCTCTCTGGGGATAAACCACACACCCTGCAAATTGAGAATGTTCTTATATTTTGTAAACAGTCGAGATCCCCACCCCTAAACCAAATGTATTTCTCTCTGTAAAGTATTATTGACTTGAATGAAATATACCAGGCTAGTCTCTATCGTCGCCCACCCCTTGTCATTTGAGAATGATCTTATATCTTGTAAATTGTTGAGATCCCACCCTAAACCATATATATTCCTTTTAATAATGTCAAAATGATTTGAATGAAATATTCGGGTTAGTCTCTGAGTTTACCCCACCCCTGCCATCTGCGAATGTTCTTATATTTTGTAAACAGTAGAGATCCCCACCCTAACCCATATATATATTCTTGTATGGGACAATTTAACAAATAAAATGAAATGTATGGAAGTCCTGGGGTCACCCCAACCCCTCCTGTTTGAAACTTGTAAACGGTCAAGATCCCACCCTAAACCATATATATTCTTATATGGGACAATAAAACAAACCAAATGAAATATAGGGAAGTCCTGGGGTCACCCACCCTAAACCATATATATTATTGTATGGGACATTAAAACGAATCAAATGAAATAAAAGTGAAGCCCTGGGGTCACCCCTACCCTGATGTTTGAAAACTTGTAAACGGTCGAGATCCCCACCCTTAACCATATATATTCTTGCACAGGACAATAAAACAAATCAAATGAAATATAGGTGAAGTCCCTGTAGGTCAACCCACCCCTCCTGTTTGAAAACTTGTAAACAGTCGAGATCCCCACCCTAAACCATATATATTATTGTATGGGACATTTAAACAAATCAAATGAAATAAAGGTGAAGTCCCTGGGGTCACCCCACCCCTTATGTTTGAAAACTTGTAAACGGTCTTGATCCCCACCCTAAACCATATATATTCTTGCATAGGACAATAAAACAAATCAAATGAAATATAGGTGAAGTCCTGTGGGTCATCCCACCCTTCCTGTTTGAAAACTTGTAAACGGTCGAGATCCCCACCCTAAAGCTTATATATTATTGTATTGGACAATAAACGAATCAAATGAAATAAAGGGAAGTCCATTGGGGTCACCCCACCCCTTTTGAAATGGTCTGGATCACCACCCTAAACCATATAATATTCCTGTTCGTCATTTGAAGAATTGAATGACATGCAGGGTCAATCCCTAGGTGTCACTTATGCATATCACTTTACTAGACCAAACCAATTTGTACTGGAACTTGCCCAATGTCAGGCGACCACGGAATGACGAATTATGGGAGCTTTGTTTGGGAGACTTAGTAACAGCATCCTGTTACAGTAATTTTAATCTGCTGAGAGACCACCTTTACATATTATATTTATCAGTGTTTCAGCAAACAGAATTGTCTATTCAGTATTATTTTCCTCTCACATGCATCACATCTTATTAATTACATGGCATATATGTTTTCCTACGAAATTACACATCCATAATTCTTACCCCAGATGCTTAGCCACATGAAGCATTTACCTCTTATTTGAAATATAGATAGTCTTTGTTTCTACAGAAGTGAGAAGAACATTGGAAGTCAGAATGTTCTGACTTATAAAAGTCTGAATGTTCTGACTTATAGAAAGACTCAGAATCATCTGAAGATACTGACTTTTTTTAATGTTTAGAGTATTTTAGAATATGAATGCACTTGTCATGCTAGTACCATAAGAAACCCTGACAAGATTATGTTCCCATAAAAAATATATATTAAGAATAAAATAAATTACAAAGTTATAAGTGTTTTGAAATAAAGCTATTTAAAATAGATAGTTATCTTTCAACTTTTACATGTATTTAAAAACAGTGAAAATATTATGGATTATATTACGGCTTCTTGAAGGACAACAAAGTCACCAAATTTGGTCTTAATTTCTAAGTATTTTCTCGTCAACATTTTTTAACACTAATAATGTCGGCTTTTTCTTAACTAATTTTAAACATTCTTAGTTATTATTAAATTTCCCAAAATTTTGCTTACAAACTCTTTAAATTCTAAAGTAAAATTGAAAGTTGTCTTCACAATTCAATGTGTCTGAAATTGTAATATTGAAAAACAATACTTTTATATCCTAAAATAAAATGGGCATACCATGAGTTTAATGGTCATGCAGATATCCAATCAGGATGTTAACAATCAGAGTTTAGATTACAGTCATATAGTAATAGGCAGAAGTTTTCTTATATAATAAATAACCAGAGTAAAGATAATTGATTAATAGAGGTTTACAATGTAGTTATAAGTAATAAACATTTAGTTAATTAATAATACACTTGCAATCACATACATGTAGTTGAATAAGTAAATACAGTAATAGGTCAAGTCATTAGAATGTGATGACTTTGTACATGTTGTAGTGATAGTTATGGCACCCATACAACATATAGGAATCATTTAAAGGAGACAAAAATTCGAAATTTGTCACATAGTGACATTTGTGAGTCGAACAACAAAATATAGACTCATTAATCTCTCAATCTTTTCAAAAATTATGAACCAGATTTTATGCATATCCATTTACATGTTTAGTTTTGATGGACTCTTTTAAGTCAATACATGATTTGACCTGTTTGAGTCAGTTTGCAAAACAAAATTTCCAATCAAAGCTAGGTGTTCTTCTTCTTAACCCCTTCTGAATCTGCCACTGTTGAGTTTATTAATAAATAAGTTTTAGAAACAATTAAGTCAAATGGTTATTTATCTAGAGGATGTTGCATGTATTTCCTGTGTCTTTTATCTGACTTTTCCATACATATCATTAAAATCATATGGAAATGCCTGACTTAACAAGAATGTGTCCTAAGTACATAGATGCCCCATCCGCACTATCATTTTCTATGTTCAGTGAAACGTGAAAATGGGGTACAATCTCTAATTTGGCATTACAATTAGAAAGATCATATCATAAGGAACATGTGGACTAAGTTTCAAGTTGATTGGACTTCAACTTCATCAAAAACTACCTCGACCAAAACTTTAACCTGAAGTGGGACAGACGGACGGACGAACAGATGAGCGAGCGAGCGAGCAGTGGACAGACGCACAGACCAGAAAACATAATGACCATAAATGGGGCATAAAATTGCAATAAATTTTGTTTTGACTGATTTTTAAAGTGAGAACATGATTTGACCTGTTTAAGTCAATTTGCAGAACAAAATTTCCAATCAAAGCTAGGTGTACTTCCTTTATGCCCTGCTTCTGAATCTGCCATTTTGAGTTTATTATTTGATAAATTTTAGACACAGTTAAGTCAAACGGTTTATTGTTTTAGGGTATCTTACATATATTTCCTGTGTCTTTTATCTGACATTTCCATACATTCATTTAATATCATATGGCAATGCCTGGCTTGAATATTTCAATAAATTTATTTTAGTTTTGGACTGACTCTTTAAAGTCAGAACATGATTTAACCTATTTAAAACAAAAACATTTAATATTGAATATACCAAATAAAATTTTTATAGTCCTCATTATTGTGACTTATGGGGACCTTACTTCCTCTGTCTATTATCTGGCTTTCTCATACATTTTAAATCAATATGACAATACTATACTTAAAAGTCGAAATAAGTTTAGTTTTGACGGACTCTTTGAGGTCAGAACATGATTTGACCTGTGAAAGTCAGTTTACAGAACAAAATTTCCAATCAAAGCTAGGTGTTCTTCCTCTGAGCCCCCTAAATATGAATCTTCTACTGTTGAGTTAATAAATTGATAAGGTTTTTAGAAACAATTCAGCCAAATGGTTATTAAAATATTATTTTTTACAACCACAAATTTCATGTGTTAACTTAACAGAAAAGAAAAGTCATGAAAATACAGAAATAAAAATTAAATTTTAAATAATTTGATGAAAATCTTTAAAACAAAATGCATTTGAATATTGAATATACTAAATAAAATGTTTGTTATAGTCCTCATTATTGTGACTTTAGGGGACCTTATTTGATCTGTCTTTTATCTGGCTTTCCAATACATTTTAAATCAATATGAAAATCCTAGACGTAAAAGTTGAAATAAGTTTAGTTTTGACTGACTCTTTGACGTCAGAACATGATTTGACCTGTTAAAGTCAATTTACAGAAAGAAAAAATCCAATCAAAACTAGGTCTTCCTCTATATACCAAATTCACTTTTTATAGTCCTCATTATTGTGACTTAATTATTGGGTGTCTTTTATCTGAGTTTCCCATACATTCTTAAATGCATATGACAATTCCAGACTTAAAAGTTGCAATAATTATAAAGTATAGTTTTAAACTGACTCTCTGAAGTCAGAACATAATGTGACTTGTTCAAGTCAGTTTGCACAACAGGATTTACCTCAATGAAATATTAAGATATCAAATATATACCAAATTAACTTTTATATAGTTCTTATAATTGTGACTTAATTTTTGTGATTTTTTTCCTAGTTGTATCCATACATTCTTACAATCACATCATGATAATGACAATGCCCGACTGTTACAGTTGCAAGCCATTTAGTTTTTGACGGACTCTTTTAAGTCAGAACATGATTTGACCTGTTCAAGTTAGTTTACAGGTTGTTAACTTAACAAGAAGAAAAGTCATGAAAATTCAGAAATAGAATAAAATTTTAAGATAATTTGATGAAATTTGTAAACAAAATACATTTGAATATTAAATATACCAAATAATTTTTTTATAGTCCTCATTATTGTGACTTTATTATTGGGTGTCTTTATCTGATTTTCCCATACATTCTTAAATGCATATGACATTGCCAGACTTAAAAGTTGTAATAATTAGTTAAAATAAAGTTTTTGACTGACTCTTTAAAGTCAGAACATTATTTGACCGGTTTAAAAGAAAATAAATTTAAATATTGAATATACCAAATAAACTTTTAAAAATCAATATGAAAATCCAAGACTTAAAAGTTGAAATAAGTTTAGTTTTGACTGACTCTATGAAGTCAGAAGAAGATATGACCTGTTAAAGTCAGTTTACAGAAAAAAATCCAATAAAACTAGGTCTTCTTCCTCTAAGCCCCCACACCTTTTATCTGAATCTGCTACTGTTGAGTTAATTAATTGATAATTTTTTTAAAGAAACATTTCAGTCAAACGGTTTTTAAAATAAAATAAAACCAAAAGTTCAAAATATTAACTTAACAGAAAAAAAGTTATGAAAATACAGAAATAGAATAAAATTTGAAGATAATTTGATGAAATTTGTTAACAAAATACATTTGAATATTAAATATACCAAATACATTTTGTTATAGTCCTCATTATTGTGACTTAATTACTGGGTGTCTTTTATCTGAGTTTCCCAAACATTCTTAAATGCATAAGACAATTCCAGGCGTAAAAGTTGCAATAATTAGTTAAAAGTATAGTTTTGACTTACTCTTTAAAGTCAGAACATAATTTGACCAGTTTAAAACAAAATACATTTAAATATTGAATATACCAAATAAACTTTTATGAAGTCCTCATTATTGTGACTTTAGGGGACCTTGTTTCATCTGTCTTTCCCATACATTTTAAAATCAATATGGAAATCCTAGACTTAAAAGTTGAAATAAGTTTAGTTTTGACTGACCCTTTGAAGTCAGAACATGATATGACCTGTTAAAGTCAGTTTACAGCAAAAAAATCCAATAAAAACTAGGTCTTCTTCCTCTAACCCCCCACCTTATCTTAATCTGCTACTGTTGAGTTAATTAATTGATATTTTTTAATAAACAATTCAGTCAAGCGGTTTTAAAATAATATTTTTACAACCAAAAGTTCCATATGTTAAGTCATGAAAATACAGAAATAGAATAAAATTGTCAGATAATTTGATGAAATTTGTTAACAAAATACATTTGAATATTAAATATACCAAATACACTTTTTTATAGTCCTCATTATTGTGACTTAATTACTGGGTGTCTTTTATCTGAGTTTCCCATACATTCTTAAATGCATATGACAATTCCAGACTTAAAAGTTGCAATAATTATAAAGTATTGTTTTAAACTGACTCTCTGAAGTCAGAACATAATGTGACTTGTTCAAGTCAGTTTGCACAACAGGATTTACCTCAATGAAATATTAAGATATCAAATATATACCAAATTAACTTTTATATAGTTCTTATAATTGTGACTTAATTTTTGTGATTTTTTTTCCTAGTTGTATCCATACATTTTAACAATCACATCATGATAATGACAATGCCCGACTGTTACATTTGCAAGCCATTTAGTTTTTGACGGACTCTTTTAAGTCAGAACATGATTTGACCTGTTCAAGTCAGTTTGCAGAACAAAATTTCCAGTCAAAGCTAGGTGTTCTTCCTCTTAGCCCCCTTCTGAATCTGCCACTGTTGAGTTTATTAATTGATAAGTTTTTAGAAACAATTAAGTCCAATGGTTATTTATCTTAGAGGATCTTGCATGTATTTCCTGTGTCTTTTATCTGACTTTTCCATACAGTAACATCATATGGCAATGCCTGACTTAAAAATTTCAATAAATTAAGTCAGAACATGATTTGACCTGTTTAAGTCAATTTGTCAGAGCATGCTCATTTGACCTGTTTAAGTCAATTTGTCAGAACATGATTTGACCTGTTCAAGTCTGTTTGCAGAACAAAATTTCCAATCATAGCTAGGTGTACTTCCTTTAATTAGTCAGGGTGCTACTTAAACAAGTAATTTCATCATCACTTATTTCAGTGATTTGATAAATTCAGTTATCACCTATTTAAGTAATTTTAGTGTTTTCTTTGATCTTCAAATGTTAATTTCATTGATTTTCCATATTTTCACAAACTTTTCTATAATTTTCCTACATAAATCAATTATCCCTTTTTCTTTGTATATTAATTTCACCAGTGCGCTTGGGCAGTAAGTTAGTGCGCTAAAGCTTTTAAAAGTACCCTTGGGAATTTTTCTGTAATCAAAAATTCATTAACTACTCTTACTATCAGACAAAGATCAACAATATTAGGTAACCTGATTGGTTTTCTTTAGAGTTAGAATGATCTACTTCAAGGTTATGACCTGATCTACAAATTATTCAAGTTTTTGCACATTTTAAAAAAACTGTAAAGTGTCAGGCTTATCGAGCAAAAGACAATTTCTGCATGTACATAGTTGTTTTTTCAATGGAATTGTTGTCTTTTTACCAATAAAAAAATCAAGCTTGTGGGAAAAATATCAAGAAAATGTTATAAACACTTATTAAAGTGATTACATTTTAACTTCTAAAATTACTTGTTTCAGTGATTTTAAAAAGTCTGTGTGAAAATTTTTAATATTTCACAGCCAAAATCACTCGAGGAAGTGATTCTGAAATCTCTTATTTAAATGGTACCCTGACTGTTAATCCCTGCTTCTGAATCTGCCATTTTGAATTAATTATTTGATAACTTTTAGAAACAATTAAGTCAAATTGTTATTTAATTTAGGGATCTTACATATATTTCCTATGTCTTTTATCTGACGTTCCCATACATTCATTTAATATCATATGGCAGTGCCCGACTTTAAAAATTTCAATAAATTTAGTTTAGACTGACTGTTTTAAGTAAAAACATGATTTGACCTGTTTAAAAGAAAATACATTTAAATATTGAATATACTAAATAATTTTGTTTATAGTCCTCATTGTGACTTTAGGGACCTTATTTCCTATGTCTTTATCTGGCTTTCCCATACATTTTAAATCAATATGACAATACTAGACTTAAAAGTTGAAATAAGTTTAGTTTTGACTGACTCTTTGAAGTCAGAACATAATGTGACTTGTTTGAGTCAGTTTGCACAACAGTATTTACGGTAATAATTTACCTTAATTGAAATATTAAAATAATAAATGTTTTGCTCTTGATAAATTTGCCTAAAAGTGGATGAGAATAGATCTTTTATTAACATAGTCTTATCATGAATAAGTGTCTTGTTTTCCTTGGAAGATTTGAAGTATTGTCATGGTACTAGTAAATGTATCCAATATTGTATTCTGTAAATCTTTTGATATTGACAGAAAATTGTATGATCCATTTTTCTCCCTGGTTTTTGTTTGTATTTTGAAATGATTGAATGTGATGAGATAAATATATTATGTTTAGATTCTGGAAAAATAAGGTATGATGAGCCACACTTTTAAACTCTTTAATTGAAACTAGTTATCACCATATTTTTATGGAGATTGATAACAAAGTGGTAGTAATGACTGCTTCAAGTCAGAACAAAATGACCTCTCTAAGTCAAAATGCATTTAAAAGGGCATAAATCTTATTAGAATATGAAGAATTAAGTCACAATATTTTGTGCAAAAGCTGACCTGTGGAAGTCATTTTATGATCAATTAAAGTCTGACATAAACTGACCTGTACAAGTCATATTCTGTTGAGTGCAAGAAGGAGACAACACTTACATCAAATTATATCTGACCTATGGAAGTCATTTTATTCTGACTTGTTTATGTCAGAGCTCTGACTGAATAGCATTCAGTTTTGATGTGAAAATCTGGAAAATTTTAAAAATTATATACCAGGAAAAAAAGATAACTTGATTTCATCTCATACATGTTTGAATTCACATCTTTTGTAACTTTTAATTTCAGGTTTTCTAAAGAGTCGAGACAAAGCAAATTCCAAGTTTTACCAGAATTTAACCAAAACACAGACATTTATCAGATTTCTAGAAGAGAGATCTTTTGTATCTGACAATGACGCTAGCTTAGCATTTTTTGATGAATGTACAGAAAAGGTGTGTGTGTAATTATATTACATATTTGTTTTATAGATGAAAGTTTACATAAAAAGCTACAAGACATAAAACAAGAGCAATAAAAAAATCAATATTTAAAAAGATAACAGAGGTCTTTTATTTAATTTAGCCACCTTGGCTTTGATATTGATTAGAATGGAATCCGAACAGAACACAACATGTTATGAACAACTGTAGACAATTGCTTAGGTTCTTATTTTATCTTTGCCTGACAAGTATTATAAAGATTGTTTAACATGTTTTTGTATTTACAGGTAAATGAAACACTAGATGAACCCAAGTTGATAGAATTAGATCAGTCACACAGGTAATAATAATTAGATCATCACACAGGTAATTTTAGGGGCCTCGTGGCGAGTGGAAGTTTACTGTAATCACTAGCCAGTCAACACTGAGGTTGTGAGTTCGAACCCGCTCGTGCGGGTGGACTCAATCTTAATTGACTAGGATCAGATCGAAGGTCGTGGTTTTCTGTTAAAAACTGAAGCCCAAAAGATCACAAAAAAAAAAAAACAGGTAATTATAATATTTGAAGATGAAGAAAATGATATGACTTTTGAAAGAAAAAGGTAACTCGTTTAATATAGTGTTATTCAATTGAATGGCTAAAGTATTATAAAATTTATGAAGAAAATTTGTACTGTTTGATTGAGTATTCAACATATGATGCAGTTGAGATGTAAGATAAATGAAACAAATACAACTGCTCGTCATGTTTATATAACACAATTATTTTAAAATCAAGATCAACTGCACTTGTTATCCCATTGCAATATAGCCATCATAGAAATCAGCAGTCAGTAAAAAAAAATCTCTTTGTGATAAATTTGATCGCCAGCTAAATAACATATTCTAGATTTCACATATAGAGGTCATGTTAACACTCAGAAACCTATTTAAACAGAACCCATTTGGGTAAGAAAAAGTTTATTTGGATTAAACAAGAGTTAGTTTTTACAAGTTAAAATGTCAAAGGGTATTTACTGTTTGTCCTGGTGCAACAGTTTAGCTTACACAAAGGGGGTTTGGTTTGGAAAAGTTTCATTGATAAATCTGCTCTTAAAATGTACTGTTACCATATTTTCTTACAGTGAAAGAACAGTATATATAATGCCTCCAGAACCAGTAGGCTTACCTGAGGGAGCTAAATACAGGTAATCACATACACTAATATTAATAACAGATGTTAACAGATATTACATATTGATTATTGATTATATATTGATAAGTTTGGAATAATGACCAGTGTAGTCAAATTTCTTAGATACCTTAAGTTTTGAGACAGGAAATTAAGCAAAATCAGGTAACAACGTGAGATATTGAGAGTAACTCTCAAAAAGTAATACAAGTAAATGCATTATCTGGCCAATATAGATAAAAATTGTTTTCGGCAAAATTCAAAGAGCATATTTTTTTTATTAGAGAAAACATCATATTCTCTATTTGATAATATGATATTTACTGTAAAACTGGACATTTTTGCCTGTAGAATTATGAATACAGCAAAAACCAAAACAATACAAAGATTTAGAAAACCATAGTTATATCACAGGATTTATACAAAATTTGACATCACACAATGAAAAGGGCAAATAATTTGAATGGTCAGCAAAACAATTTTGATAAACCTACAGGACAAAAGAGATAAATATTGATGTATTAACTATTTATTTACATCTTTTTCAGCTTTTTTTAAATCAATAAATAAAAAGTTTATTGCTTTACATTTAAAGACTTGCAAAGTATGGTTAATATATCACTACTGATTATGTTTCAGCTACAATGGATTCCCAACCTTAAAAACAGAGTTGTTCTTAAGAAAGAAGGAGTCAGAATTATCATTACCATCTAAAGGTCCTTTATGTCCAAACAGTCCAATATCCAGAAGGTCTAAACAAGAAATCAGGTCATCTCAGAAGGTGAGGCATTTTACACTGCACTCATTGTATTTCTATAAACATCTTTACTTAAGTATCAAGGTTTTTGACAATAACTTTTGGCTTTCTATTGTCATTCATCTATTATATAGAGTAGCTATTCAGTTCTAAGATGATCAATATGAACATAAAGTCAGGAAACACATCTTTTAACTTAGCAATTGTTAATTCAAAAGTTGTTAGTATAAAAATGTTAACATATACTGGTATGCTATTTTCTCACAAAACAATTATGAAATGTTTTTGTTTAGAATGACATTTAATCTCAAAACCTCAAAACTAAAAATCAATACTTATGAAATTAGAAAATAAGAACATGAAGTTGATGTTAATTTTATAGTCTTAAGTCAGTTACCTGAAATAAAAGGATACCATGTACAGTTATAGAGCTATTGTTGGTTACTTTACAATTTAAAACTGAAGTTGGGATTTTGTATTTTTGAAATGAGGGGAAATGTTCATAATTTATTTATGAAATACTTGTCGTCAGCTAATCAGTGTTCTGTTGTTTTTCAGATGGCACAACAATATGCAACAAATGCTATGTTGTGGGCAAAGTAAGTAAATATAATCAGTCTCAACAGCTTATGGGTTAAAGATGATATAAATAATCATTAAATGATAATTGTATCAATAGTGCAGACAAGTAGAGAAATCAAACTTTACATGAAAAAATGACTATTTGCTTTATGATAAACACAGAGAAATTTATTGGACAGAAATGAATTGCTGTTAGAATAACAATACAGTTGACAATCAGTAAATATGAGCATCTGAAATGATAGGCCAATGTCATTATTTCTTACAATACTTATAATAATTTTTTTTGCATTTTCTTATTAATTTCAGTGTCACAGTTTATGACTGTTACTCTTACCAATAAACATGGATTTGCTTTATATTTATTTAACAGATGCTTGTTGAGTCATTGTTACAGCTTATGGTTTATACACTTACCTGCCTTTTTGGAGATGAGTGACTCAACAGACAATGCCATGAAAGTAGCCTATGATGTTTTACAGAAAATGCAGCTAGCAAAACTTCAACCACCAGACGAGGTCTGTACAAACATGTATTTTGTTCTCTTGTGAAATTTATATGTTATATGTCCTACCAGCACTTTAGATCAAGCAATTTTCCAGCAATCAGATTTAGACAAAAACAAATATATAAAAACCAGACTTTGAATAAATACGTGAAAATCAAAGCTTTTTAATGTTTTTATGATGTTGTTTAACTATACACAATATACTCTGATGTTTGTATGTTTGTAGGTGTGTTATAGAGTAATGTTGCAGCTGTGTGGCCAACATAACATGCCAGTGATGGCTGTTAAAGTCTTGTATCAGATGAAGAGGGCTGGTGTACAACCTAATGCTATAACATATGGATATTACAATAAAGTTAGTCATTTTATTTACTTTAATGGCTTAAAATTTCTAGTGAAATACAGCATTCAAATACTCAGTTATTAGGAATAGATAACAGAACACTCAACCATCACCAAAATGTCAAATAGTATTATTATTGATCAAATTTAAGGTGCTTAGATTGAGGCTTTAATTGAAAAAATTTCTGGCAGATCAAGTTAAAAAATGAATAGTTGCAGAAAATAATTGTAGTATAATGTTTAAGGATGATAGACTGCCGTGATCTCCTCAGGCTGTTTTAGCAACGCGACGCTATAATTTTTTCAGCAACGCTATAATTATTTTGAAGATGCTATTTTTTCTTGTCTCTATTCATTACCGTAAAATCGATCAATGATCTAATTTTTGAACTTTCATCTAATTACCGCTTTATAATCATAAAAATGATATCACCTTTAATTGTAATCTCTTCAAGTCAGACAATAGAGGCCATTAAGATTAAATAGGTACCCCGATGTTGTCAAAATGGCTGACCAAACAAGTTGAACAAGATTACGCTATTTTTATCAAGTCAATGAAATAGCAATTTTCATGGGACATATTATGGTATACTGTTGTCCGTCCGTCCGTTCGTCTTCAACATGTCGGACAATAACTCAAAAACGCTGTCACCAATTTTCACGAAATTTTAATGAATTGTTTATGTCTATTGACGTAAGCTCCCTTTCAATTTTAATAAATTTTAGATTTATTGTTTCTGATTTATGGTATTTTATTCATAAAAAATGGGGAATTTTCCAGTTTTCTGACTATAACTCAAAAATGCCTTGAACAATTTTCATGAAACTTTGGTGAATTGTTTATATATATTGACATAAATTCCATTTCATTTTTTAAAAATTTCTGATTTTATGTTATGAAGTTATAGGATTTTATTCATAAAAAAGGGGGGATTTTCCTGCATTTCAGACAATATTTCAAAAACCCTTTTAGCAGTTATTTTGAAACTTTGGTGACTTGTTTATATCTATTGAAATAGCTCCCTTTTGTTTTTTTTTTTATAAATTTCTGATATGATATTGCGAAGTTATGGAATTTTATTACTTGAAAAATTGTTGAAAACTGTCCAGTTGGCGATGGGCTTATCATACGCTCATGGTGCAGCTCTTTATACATTTATAGTTAATGTAAGGAAAGACAAAAACCATTTGTTTTTGTTAGAAAAGAGGTGAAAGCATTTTACTTTACAGATTGGTCATATGTTATTTCAAAATAACAATATTTTTATGAAGTATTTTCTTTCACTACCGGTACTTGTTACTCGAGAGTGTACTTTTAAACATTCTGATTTTCAGCCATTGAAAAATTTATACAAATTACAGATCTGAGGCGGGATTCATCGGAAGTGCAACAGCTCTGACTGAAATCTATATTCTTACATTAATAACTACATGTTTAACCCCGCCGCATTTTTTGCGCCTGTCCCAAGTCAGGAGCCTCTGGCCTTTGTTAGTCTTGTATTTTTTTTTAATTTTAGTTCATTTATATGTTTTGGAGTTTAGTGTGACGTCCATTTTCACTTAACTAGTACACAATTTTATTTAGGGGCCAGCTCAGGACCACCTCCGGGTGCGAGATTTTCTCGCTACGTTGGAAACCCATTGGTGGCCTTCGGCTGTTGTCTGCTCTTTGGTTGGGTTGTTGTCCCTTTGACATATTCCCCATTTCCATTCTCAATTTTACAGATGCACAAATGGCACAGCTGACATAAGAATAATGACCCCAAATGCAGTAACAGACAATTTGTTAGATCTCCTTGCTAAATGAATTTTAAATGCATTGTTTCAATTTATTGATTAAAGTTGCTTAACTTTGTTAAAAAATATATTTCTTTTTAATGTGAAACAACTTTGACTAATACATTGAGTTCCAGGAGACAATGAATATCATGAAAACATAATAAACAGAATTTATTGATATATGATATTTTCTTTTCCTTTTTGGTATAAAAAAAAGTTCTTTTTTGTGCTAGATATTTAGTTGGTAATCATACCACATCGCCAAAGACAAATTTGCATACACATAACATATGCTTAAGTTAAAATATAAATAACAAAAAGGAAAGACAGCATCATTGTGACGCAAAAAATGACATTGAAAAAAAAAATACCATTACTGGTTTAACATAGATATTGTCCTTAATTTTTTTTTTGTAGAACTTTATTTGTTTTGGAAAGGATCATTTTGAAGCAACTAAGTGATATTGTATTATTATTAATTGTCTGTGTTTTCTAACAAAAGTTGTTGTTTTTAATTATCAAGTTTAAATCAAAAGTTATTTTTATAACGCCACATGTGTATATTAAGTTGTAATAATGTTTGATTTTTCCAGGCTGTGTTTGAAGGTACATGGCCAACAACTAGAAGTAAAGCTTCTGTCATGTGGAAAAAGATCAGAAATGTTATCATTGGTGTTGCACAGTTTCGTCGTGGAATTCGTCGGAGAAGTGTTTCAATCTGTTCATATGACAGTGAATATGATGGTACAAGTTTAGATAGTTTTCCAGAAGATCATCAACATGATGAGAAAATATCTATTTTAAGGAAGGAAGTATCCCATGATGCAGTTAAAGTTCTTGAAGAGAATGACCTTGTCAGGTCACAGAGTAACAAGGAGGAAAGTGCTAGTACTGGTAATGTCATTGTTAACTTATCTTGCTTTGCTCAGGTGTCTTAAGTCAAGAATATCAAGTCTATTATAAAGTTGAATATGCTTGATCTTACAATTATCAATTTGATTTACTATTTCACCATTGATATTATATTGAAAAACAAAAATGACAGACAGCAACAAATGACAACCACTCAGTGCTACCTGTGACAGCACCATGGTAAGCATGGTCACAAATTGGAGATTCTTTAATTTAAGAATAGAGAAATACTGTGCATTTCAGTATTCCCATAATTTTTTTTAATGAATCGCTTTGAAATATATATATTCAGTAGGATGTATCTTTATATACAGTTTTAAAATGACTTACAATATGTATCAGGAAAAAGTGCATGATCCATTTGTGTACATCATTTGAATTAATATGAAATGATGAAAGATATAAAACGCATCTGATCAGACAGGTAGCACATAATAAAAACATAACAAAAATAAGGAGATGTGGTAGGATTGCCATTGAGACAACTATCCACTTCAGAACAAAGGACGAGGATTCTACTATATGTCACAGCCTTCAACAATGAGCAAAAATCCATACTGTATAGTTAGTTAAGAAAAAAGTACTTGCATGAAAAAATGTGAAACAATTCAAAAGAGAAAGTCACGGCTTGATTTCTGCTAGAAACAATATGTACATAGTAAAATCTTAAATTTCTTATGTTTGTATTAAATCTTGGTTTTAGGTGGAATATCAGACAGAGGATACAGCTCTATGACTCATGAAGAACTCAAAACCATAACTGAGGTAAACAACCAGGAGGAGATAACTCAGCCACAAGAAAAGGTCAAGAAAGAGGTTAAGGGATCATTGAGGTTCAACATACCAAAGAAACAGAAAAATAACACCAAAAATGATGATGGTTTGTGCATAATACATGTTAATTATTTTCTCCTATGAATTGCTGAAATACATTATTTCTGAAATATAAATAAAAATTTGTTTGTAGTAGCATCTACATGTACTTTCAAATTATGTGCGTTGTTTTATTGATAAAGAGAAAGGATTACAAATTGACCAGGATTACACATTGACCAGGATTACACATTGACCAGATTACACATTGACCAGATTACACATTGACCAGGATTACACATTGACCATTGTGTTTGTGTTCTGATACAATGTAAAAATGTAATAGTTTAATAGACCATCAAAGGATACTGACTTATACAATGTAAAAATGTAATAGTTTAATAGACCATAACAGGGTACTGACTTATACAATGTAAAAATGTAATAGTTTAATAGACCATCACAGGGTACTGACTTATACAATGTAAAAATGTAATAGTTTAATAGACCATCACAGGGTACTGACTTATACAATGTAAAAATGTAATAGTTTAATAAACCATTACAGGGTACTGACTTATACAATGTAAAAATGTAATAGTTTAATAAACCATCACAGGGTACTGACTTTTCTATTTCATGATTTATTTTGTGTATGACAATTACATACACAAAAAAAAAAACAGCTGATCCAATTTGGTTTATATATTGATTCATTGATCTTTTAAAGAAAGGGAAGAAGATGATGAAATGACATTTCCAGCAGCTGATCACAACCCATCCGAAGAATTCCGTCAAAGAATGGGGAGTATAGTAAGAAAATCTCTAGGAAGTGTTAGTAGTTCTGGTAGTAAAGAAACATTGATAGGCAGCACAGGTAATTAGTAATTCAGTGACACTATTCACTCCTTCAGAATGTTAGTGACTTTGAGTTATTTGTTTTTCATACAGCAAAAACATCATCGGCTGAATAATCATTTTTCCAAACAGCCACAATGATTTTTGTTTGTTTTTGATAATATATTTTTTCAACCAAATAATTAAAAATGGTTAAGAAAAATTTTGTCCAGGACTTATATTGCCTTAATTCTCTGAAAAGAACATTCAATACCATTTTTATTGAAAGTTTATATATGTATGTCCCAAAAATAGTTTACATTCTCTAACTTGAGTTTGCCTCCACCAAATGTCATGAAACTTATGCACAATGCTTATTACCACAAAACACAGATCATGTTTGAATTTTGGTGGCGTCACTTTTACTGTTCTAGAGTTGTCCCCTTTACGAGTGAAAAAATGCTGAATTTTATTATTTCCGTTCTCTAACTGAAGTTTGCCTCAAATATGAAACTTGTACACAGTGCTTTTTACCACAAAACTCAGATCAAGTTCAAATTTGTGTGGCGTCACAATTACCGTTCTCGAGTTATGGAAAAATTGCTGTATTTTTCGTTTCCATTCTCTAACTTTAGTTTGCATCAACCAAATGTTATGAAACTTATACACAATGCTTAATACCATAAAACACAGATCAAGTTAAAATTTGGGTAGAGTCATATTTACAGTTCTCTAGTATATCCCTTTATAACATTATGTGCATGTGTCCCATGGACACATTTTCCATTTATTTTCATAAGAATCTAGAAAGATGAAGCTTTTAAAAGCATTAACGTGATTAAATTGAGGACATTTCTTTTGCAGTGTCAACATCTTCCGCAGGACTTCTAATGGTTAGCAATCAACATCTAGAAAATGAAGATTCTCTCCATAGCTTGGATAGAAATTTGCATAATAGTTTGAATTTAGGAAAAAGCAGTAATTCACGAAAAAGACATAAAAGTGCTGGTGATTATCACACAAAATCTAGGTCTACCAATGGTGCATTTACAAACTGGAGACCTCGTCACGTTAGTGGTGACGATAAGATGCAAGTCAGAATATGTGATTTGACTGCAAAAGAAGATGATTTATTCATCGAGGAATCTGATAAATTAGACAGTTCTTTTAATGATGAAAGTACTAATGTTGATGACACTAAAGACAGTGGTGTGGTGCTAGATACTGACACGACAAATGACAGATTAAGTAGGCCAACATCAATTCCTATTGACGCACCTACAAAGGATTCAATGTCACTCGAAAGTCCAGTTTCTAGAAATTCAATTGGCACTCCTGTAACTGAGAATGATCCATTAGGCTTTTTTGATGATTCAAGAACAAATGAAGAGAACACTGCAAAGACTAATTCTAATGTTAATGGCAAATATTCCTTATCAGGGTCTCAACAGAATTCTGATGCTGTTTCTTGTACACTGTTTATTGAGAATGATGCAAATGAGAAAGATGAACCAATGTTTACTCTAGGGCAGGACAAATCAGAGTGCAATAAAACTGAGAGTCGAGGAGAGCGAACGTTTAGTTTAGGTTCTGTTCATAGTTTAGATTATACAAGTGATTCACAGCCATTATCACCATTAGAAAGAGTAGGAAAACGTTTGAAAGATGTAGGAAGAACAAATTCTTCTCCAGGAAGTTTAGATAAGGAAGACAAAAGTGGAAAATCTAATTTATGGCCTGTAAAAGGATATCTTTCTTCTTTACACTCTCCATCTAAAAAATCTAACGATTCATTAGATGGGACACCAGAATTGGAAGGTAATTCTGAATCTAGGTTTAAACGATTAGGAAGCTTCCGAAAACATAAGGAACGATTAAGTGGCGCATTCAAGTTTGGGGCAGGTGCTTTAGCTAATAAATTTAGCGAGTTAAAACAGACGATTACAACTCCAACTAAGCTTGGATCTAACTCTTCCATTGATGTAACGGATGAATCACGCGGTATTGATGTTCCAAAACGCCATAGTATGAAAGATACAGTTGATGGTGGTGTAAAATCAGTACCAAATAGACAAGGTTAGTTGACTAAAAGGTATATAGTCGTATCAATGCTTCAAATACATGTCACATATATAAGAGAGATCTTGATAATCACTTTGTGGTTTTAACACAAAAATATATATAGCTGTTTGTATCCAGGACATTCCAAAAATGCCATAAATCCTGAAATATTTTTTTTTTTTTTTTTTTATTATTTTTTGTTTATGACTTTCTAAATATATTAACAGTTTGCTTGTTTTAACCGGATTTTAGATGGAAAAATAGGTTATATTTGGGGATGTATGGCGGGCGGGCAGCTGCCAAACAGTTTCTGTTCATTAACATGAAAACGCTTTGACGAAATCTTTTCAAATTTAGATATGTTGTTTCCTGTGACTAAATGAAGGTCAAGTTCAATTTCCACGATTTTAGCTGTTCTCGTAGTTGAGTTGTAGACCTTTCAATAGCAAAAGTGATACTTATTTTTTTATTTATTTATTTTGAGTTAATTCCCTTTGAACAGAAATGGTGTAATTAATAAGTATATGGATAGATAGTCTATCAATGATTGTATCTGTTTTATTCATGCATTAATTTCCACCTTTTATCAAGATAGCAAACATGTGGTTATTATCAACTAACAAAATTATAATTGAAGTGACAGATTTATTTGAAAATTTTGTGTTTCCTAAGTGTTGTTGATGATAAGCTCTGTAGGACTTCATAGATATAGTTTGAAATTTACTGCTCATTATTATATATTTTGAAATTGATTACAGATAAGTTTTATAGATTAATATTAATTATTATTTTAGTATTAATGATAAATGATATTTTGAATTCAAAATATCATTTATCATTTTAAAATACTATAATAATAATTAATATTAATCTATAAAACTTAATTTCAAAATATATAATAATGAACAGTAAATTTCAAACTATATCTATAAAGTCCAACAGAGCTTATTTTTTAAAAAATTTTCTTTTTTTTTTGGTAAAAGTTTTGAAGAATTTTGTGGTAGGCTTGTTTGTTATTCTGTATGAACTAATTTTCTGAATAATATATCAGTTTTCAAGTTGGTTTTTATCGGGGGTCCAAAATTAAACTATTTAATTTCAACAAAAAATTAATATATGGGGTTCTTTGAAATGCTGAATCTAAACTTTTTTTTTTACTTGATCATGTTTGGGGGTCCTGATTTGCAAATATCATTTTCATGCAGGAAAATCCGGTTTGCTGTCACTCTAAAAGCCTCTTGTTTAAATGGTAAAATTGTGAAAATAAAAATTGAGGTCAATATGAGACTAGGAATAATGAATGGTATTGATGGTATTACAAGATGATGATTGTATTGTTATATCAACCTCTACTGTATTTTCTGAAAGGGTTTGTTTTAGTCAAGTTTTTATACCATTGTATACCATAGAAATTCATATTTTCCTGATTTCTTTTGCTAAAAACTATCAAAATGTGTAAGTAAAGACAAATAATACAAAGTTTAACCAATAAGATACAAATAACTATAGATATCATCAAATTAAGATGACTAAAGGTAAAGACTAATGTTAAAATCTCACATTTCAGAAGTAAAATGAATTTTAACTCTTAAGCATCAAAAATATACACTGTATAAATATTCATTTCTTAACAATAAATAAAGGAATACATTATTCTACCTAGTTCCAGAACTATTTGGTAGTTTGCCCACTTCCATGACTGCATCATTCTTAGAACATTATACAGCAATGACAGATTTTGGTGAGATCAGTTCTGGTTTTGTTTAAATACATTTTGTAGTTTAACAGTTTTGTTTTTATAATCATGGTGATTGTGTGAAGAACATATGTAGTTTCATTTTCATTATATATGCTGTGATCACTCTCCCATGTTCATTTTTATGTGAATTGAGTATTCCTGTTTGCAGTTTTGTGTGGTTTGAAAATCTGCAGTATGTAGTATCACTTATAAAGTCTATATGATTCAAAGGTGCTAAGTTTCAAAGTTTTCTGATATTTTAAATGTTATGATTAAAAACTGTTTTGCCAGACATTAGAATCCATACATTCTTGTTTGCTCTTTATCAGTTTTGCTTGACTAATTAGATGCTTTCATAGGCTCATCTTTTAAACATTGTAATTTGTAAATATATTGGTCGTATTTCTAACTAATTACCAAAATATTTAATTGTGATACTTGTTTTTAGGGTTGTTTTTATGCCCCACCTATGATAGTCATGATAGTAGAGGGGCATTATGTTTTTCGGTCTGTGCGTCCGTTCGTTTGTCCGGCCATTTGTCTGTCTGTCCCGCTTCAAGTTAAAGTTTTTGGTCAGGCCAAAAAAAAAATTTGTGTGTTTCCGGTTTCCGACCAACCTTATTTTTTTAAAGCCGATTGCCGACCCTAGCATTTTTTTCAGCAAAAATCGGAAATTTCGGAATTACTCGGATCTCGTTCCAGCAACCGTTCCTCATTTCTCATTATTATATCACCCAACATGGCGGCGCACAAGCTAGCCGCATCCGCATCCAATCTACAAGTTAATAGTCTATGGCTTTAAGATTCTTAAAATGTGACCACATACATACATAGATATTAAGAGAAATGAAATCATGGTTGTAGAAAACCCCAGAACGCAGCTAGATGTTTTCGAAGATAAACAAGGAAAAATGACAAAAACATCAGAATTAAAAATTACATGCAACACCTCGATGGACAATGCTGGAACATCTTTTGAAGTCCAACCAAATATGATTATTGGGGACCTCATTAGCACCTTCAATATGAAACACATAGAATTCAAATGTGTAAATATGGCACCAACTTTAGATGAAATGGTTATCGCAGCAGGGCAGGCCACCACAAAGACCTCAAACTCAATTGAACTCATCTGTTGGAAATGTGTTTATATGTTCACTATATTAAAATAAGGTCTTGATAGAGTTATTTTGACATGTGTTTTGAAATTATATTTGCCCTGACATCTAGTCAGAAGTGCAAATTGTACTGTTACAATCACTTGGGATCTGTCTTCATGCATCAATTATGACATTTCTAGAAAAGCAGAGGACATTTACCCTACCTGGTCCATGCTCCATTTTTGTTGGCTAAGTCCCTGGATGTAGTCGTAGTACCTTGATATGTGAGACTTGATTGATGATTGATGTTCTATTCATGGTTTACCTTTATTTCACTTTTATTGCTGTATATGTATTATGGGCACACATACAAACATACATTGGCTATTCTTTTATTCAAAAGAAAAAAAAAAAAAACCCACCTACCTACCCTATTTGTTTCAGTCATGAAACAGGAAACACACATATTTTTAGCTCACCTGGCCCGAAGGGCCAAGTGAGCTTTTCTCATCACTTTGCGTCCGTCGTCCGTCGTCGTCGTCATCTGGCGTCGTCTGTTAACTTTTACAAAAATCTTCTCCTCTGAAACTACTGGGTCAAATGTAACCAAACTTAGCCACAATCATCATTGGGGTATGTAGTTTAAAAAAATATGTCCGGTGATCCGGCCAACCAACCAAGATGGCCACCATGGCTAAAAATAGAACATAGGGGTAAAATGTAGATTTTTTGGCTTATATCTCTGAAACCAAAGCATTTAGAGCAAATCTGACCTGGGCTAAAATTGTTTATCAGGTCAAGATCTATCTGCCCTGAAATTTTCAGATGAATCGGAGAACCTGTTGTTGGGTTGCTGCCACTAAATTGGTAATTTTAAGAAAAATTTGAAGCTTTTGGTTATTATCTTGAATATTATTATAGATAGAGATAAACTGTAAACAGCAGTAATGTTCAGCAAAGTAAGATCTACAAATAAGTCAACTTAATCAAAATGGTCAGTTGACCCCTTAAGGAGTTATTGCCCTTTATAGTCAATTTTTAATCATTTTTCGTAAATTTTTGTAATCTTTTATAAAAATCTTCTCCTCTGAAACTACATAAACTACTCCGCCAAATTTAACCATACTTGGTCACAATCATCACTAGGGTATCTAGTTTAAAAAATGTGTCCGATGACCCCACCTTCCAACCAAGATGGCCAACATGGCTAAAAATAGAACGTAGGGGTAAAATGCAGTTTTTGGCTTATATCTCTGAAACTAAAGCATTTAGAGCAAATCTGACATGGGTAAAAATGTATATCAGGTTAAGATCTATCTGCCCTGAAATTTTCAGATGAATCAGACAACCCGTTGTTGGGTTGCTGCCCCTGAATTAGTAATTTTAAGGAAATTTTGCAGTTTTTTGTAATTATCTTGAATATTATTATAGATAGAGATAAACTGTAAACAGCAATAATGTTCAGCAAAGTAAGATCTACAAATAAGTCAAACATGACCAAAATGGTCAATTGACCCCTTAAGGAGTTATTGCCCTTTATATTCAATTTTTAACCATTTTTCTTAAATTTTTATAATCTTTTACAAAAATCTTCTCTTCTGAAACTACTCAGCCAAATTTAATAAAAACTTAGCCACAATCGTCACTAGGGTATCTAGTTTAAAGATTGTGTCCGATGACCCCACCTACCAACCATGATGGCCGACATGGCTAAAAATAGAACGTAGGGGTAAAATGCAGTTTTTGGCTTATATCTTTGAAACTAAAGCATTTTGAGCAAATCTGACATCGGGTAAAAATGTTCATCAGGTTAAGGTCTATCTGTCCTGAAATTTTCAGACGAATCAGACAACCCGTTGTTGGGTTGCTGCCCCTGAATTAGTAATTTTAAGGAAATTTTGCAGTTTTTTGAAATTATCTTGAATATTATTATAGATAGAGATAAACTGTAAACAGCAATAATGTTCAGCAAAGTAAGATCTACAAATAAGTCAACATGACCAATGTGGTCAATTGACCCTATAAGGAGTTATTGCCAATTAAAGTCAAATTTAACAATTATTCGTAAATTTTTGTAATCTTTTACAAAAATCTTCTCTCCTGAAACAACTTAGACAAATTTAACCAAACTTGGCCACAATCATCACTAGGGTATCTAGTTTAAAAAATGTGTCGGATGACCCTGCCTGCCACCCCAACATGTCAGACATGGCTTAAAATAGAACTTAGAGGGAAAATGCAGTTTTTGACTTATATCTCTGAAACTAAAGCAAATGTATAACGGTTGCATTATTTCATGCATCAATTGTAAAAAAAAATATCAGGTGAGCGACACAGGCTCCTTGGAGCCTCTAGTTTTTTTGCCTCAAGGTAGTTTTGGATGAAGTTGAAGTCCAATCAACTTGAAACTTAGTACACATGTTCCCTATAATATGATCTTTTTAATTTTAATGCCAAATTAGAGTTTTGACCCCCAATTTCATGGTCCACTGAACATAGAAAATGATAGTGCGAGTGGGGCATCCGTGTACTATAGACACATTCTTGTTAACTATGAAAAAAAGGGATGTTGGGTATACATATAATTTAAAAAAAATGTATATATACTACATTTGTGTGTATTTTAAGTATATTTTTCTGTTGTTTTTCTGGCTGTACTTGTCATTATTTATGCTCATGCTCAAAAGTCAACTGTGGAAAATTCTATAAAAAAAAGATAGAACAGAACCCTGATATAATTTGAAAATGGTTTTATTTTTCATTTCCAAAAAAAAAAAAAGGTATTGAGCGATTATAAATTGTAATTGACAGTGTTACTTATATCAGCTTGACATGATAGAGCTACAGTTTATGTAGATACTTAAATGTCCTTATAAATGTTCTGTTATAACTTTTATCAATTTGTTTCTAATATCCAATATTTTTTAACTTTTCTTTCACTATTAATGTAATAACTAATTAACATGATAAAGGAGCATTAAATGTAGATTAAATCTAACTTTTTAGTATTAGACTTTATGTGTACAAAGTGCAGTTTTAATTGATACTTGAGATTAAATTGCCAAAGAAGTAGAGAAATATATATTCAAAACCACACTAAAATTTAAAACAGTAAACAGTAATACAAATATCAATATATAGATAACTATTTCGAAAATAACAGATATCTTTCATCAGTATGATGTAAAATTATCAATCTTGTATACATATATAATTTGTGTTGAAACTTTATTTTGGATCCGTTATAAACATTGATTAAGGGAGTTCTTCCAGCCTTAAATTTTTCAGCAGTAGGTTAGATATTCCTGTCCAGCCTTGAATTTTGACGCACAACTTTAGATTATTAAGTTTCATCTTATAAAATGAAGTTTGTTTGTATATCATGTATATTAGGAGCTGTAATATTAGAATTTTAAGCCTGTGTTGCCAATACATGACATTAAGCTTAGGCATGTTAGAAGAATTGCAGAAACTGCATTATTAGGTTTATATGTACTGATAGTAAAATCATGTCTCCTTACACTTTGCATATTTGTGCACTTACTTAAAATACTTAAAATACAAAAAAAGTGATTTCAATTACATATTAAAGAATGAGTGAATTATATTTCCTGTTCTGTATTTGAAAAGTTCCAGCCATCTTAACAGAGACCAATACAATTTTATTGGCAATGCTTGAACAGGGATTTGAAAAGGCATAAAAACAAAACAAGATAAAATACCAAATTTGAAGGAAATATACATGATTGAAGTGTATTTAGATTAAGGCAGATTATTGTTACATGTATTGAAACTTCCAAACTAAGCATTCATTTTATATGCATTAGTCTATAGAGTATGGTAAAGTTCTAATCAATGTTTCTAAATTTAAATCACCAAATAACTAGTAAGGTTAAAAGTACATCACATACCATACTAACTTTTAAATGTTTTTTTTTCTATAGCTACCTTGGGGAGTTTAGTTCCATCCTCATCCTTCATTGAACAATACATTCCACTTAAAGAATTTGGAGAACGACAGAGAAAAGCTAAATTTGTCAGCCTACAGAGTAAAATGAGTGATATTGCAATGGAAGTTGAAATATGTAGCACATGTAGATGTTCTAAATGTAAATTATTACTTTACGATGAAGAAATAATGGCAGGCTGGTCAGCTGACGACTCAAATCTAAATACCACGTAAGTATAAATTGGTCAACTGAGAACTATAGAACAAAGTAGGCATGATGTATTATTATACAGCTAGTGCCCTAATTACAAGTCTCAATTCCAAACAAATTTTTCTCAACACTCAAGTAATGGCGACAGACATTTCAGTTTATAACTCAAATCTCAATACTACATAACCATTTTATTGACAGACTAGAAAGCTTTATTTACATGAAGATTTTATCAGTTCAAAGAAAATTTATGCAAAAATGTTAAAGATAAAAGATAAAATAAAAACAGTATGAACAGATATCTGACTCAATTATTGTGAAGATGATATGGTGTAGGGTATCATGTTAGTATTAAAGGACTGATCAGCTAACATGTGTCAGATCTGATAAGTCTTACAGCCGTGACAGAAAATGTTATATGCTAGTCAAATGATTACTAACTATGTTAATTATTATAGGACTATGGTATTAGTTTTTAACTGTTGTTCTGAAACAAATTTTAACAAATTAGTCCTGAAAAAAACCCATATATGCGTTCATTTATTATTTTGAATCCTTGACCACTTGCAAAAATTCAAAACCTTTTAATGCGATTGCAAAAATTTTATGAAAGAAAATCACTACTAAAATAATGAATTCATGTTTTTGTAATTAAAACTTTCTTGCTTTCCATGGTCAGTGGCGGATCCAGATATTTTCATAAGGGGGGCCCACTGACTGCCATAAGAGGGGGCCCGCTTAGTCATGCTTCAGTGATTCCCTAAATAATCAACCAAATTTTTCCAACAAAGGGGGGGGGGCACCCTGTCCCCCCACACCCAAGTCCGCCTCTGATGGTTATTGATATTAATTGTTGAATTGTGTTTTCCAGATGTATATTCTGTAGCACCAAACTAGTACCTAATTTACAGATATACACAAAGGTAAGTCAAGTAGTCAGATGATTTGTAAATTATTAACATTTTCTAAACCGTTTTGACTGCTACACAAGCTCAATATTTCAGTTGTAAATTCTATTACAGCTAAAAACAAATTGCCGTGTACAACTATGTTAAAAAAAAGTGATTTGGAATAAAAAATATTCTCTATATCAGATATTATTAGTCCTTTTGTGGGTTATCCTGTTAAAATATGCAAAAACCAAAAGGAAACTTTTATGAATATTTGTTTCTAGAATTATATTTATGTTATAAATTGATGATTTGTATTATAGGACTGGAGAGGAAATAAACCGTCAGGGTCGGTAGATGTTGAGGATGATAAAGATAGTGATGTTCGTTCTAGTCACAGTGGACAGGATCCATGGGTCCTACATGATCAAAAAGACGGTGACCATCGGTCATCTTTATCTAGTCTAGATAACCAGAATGCATTTTTCTTCCCAGAGGAACAGTTAGAAGACGATGACAGTATGTCGCACAGTCCTTCCCTTTCGCCTTCCAAAGTTAGGAAATCCAATCATACCCAGCTACAGGCTACCAAAGATAGTCACTTGGCAGAGGCAGCAGCTAGAAGTCCTAGCAGCCCTGACTCCTCCACTAGTATGTTTATCCAAACACAAAACCTTTGCTTGCTTTGCACCCTTTATACACACAATTCCAAATTATTATTTTTTCTGGGTTATAGTTATTTGGGTACATCTTTATATATTGATATTTCTCTTAAGGTAGATAAGTGGTGGTGTTGGTGGTTGAGGGGGATGGGTCTAAATTATAAACTATTACTTTTGCCAAAATGTCGTTGTTATTGTGTTAATTTAAAAAATTTTAAATGAAAAGAATGTGTCATTTTTTTTTCAAGCTGAAAGTTGTGCAAAATTGTCAGATTTTGTAAGGATATACACGGGAAAATCACCATTGTATGAAAAGAAAGAAAACTCTATGTTAGAATTTTAAAACAAAATATGAGAAAATAGGTCTAATAATGTGCCCTCATAAATTAAAAATTTTAATTGGGCATAACAAAAATAGGTAAATTTACTGTAACAGGGATCACCACAGTCTATTTAAAGGTGGTGCTCCTCCACAATGATGTTTTAACACCACCCTTGGATTCCTGCACCATTCTTGATCTCCTCAGCATAAGTAATATCATTTTGAGGTACTGTAAATTTTACTGTACATTCTTTTATAAACTAAATTATCTTAGTCATTGATATATAATAAGTTTTGAAATTTTGAATCAATGAAAACAGTTTTTTTTTTTTTGTAAATAAAATGCTACAATAAGATAAAATCATCAACTAGATATTCACTTAAATGAAAAGTTAGAATAGTCTCACAAATCAATTCCAATTCTGCATCTTATTTGCTAAGTTTGGTAGAAATCTAGACCAATTATTTGCAGGAATTTCCAATCATAGATTAATCCAGCGCCTCTCCCATCTACCTTTATAATTTGGTTTTACTTTCAATATAAACCAGAAAATATTCACAAACATATTCACCCTCACTATTTTCAAGGCAAGTCTTCAGGCATTGAAATAAAACAAGCAAAATAAAGTAAATCTTAGATATCTAATATTTAAAAGTGATAACATACAATAGAACCTATGCCAGCTGCAAATTTTATTTCTTGAAAAATTCTCTTACAATTAATGTGAATGAACATTGTGGGCTATGGATTTGTTTTTAAGATTGATGTTAAATACAGATTCTAACTAACGATAGTGAAGTTTGAATGTAGATATTACTTATCTTATTAACTAATCAGCAACATTTTATGTAATAAAATTAAAAAAACATGTTGTAAAATAATCTTTTACATTATAACTGTACCCAAATTTTGACATAAATATTATTGTCTTTCCTCCAATAGGTTCTGTTAATTTAGAAGACATGGCACAGAAAGGGTTGAGACGTCGATGTGCCAGTGAATGTTTTACTAGTGCTACAGACAACATGGTGTATGGTTCGTCCTACGATTCTACTGACGACTTTCAGGCTAGATTGATGAGGTCTCCATTACGTATATCTATAGGGGAAGAAGAAGTGCTACCATCAGGTCCAGATCCTATTCCTGAAATGAAGAGGGATTTTATGGATAGGTAGGATTTGTCATTGATTATTATGTGCTAAGGCTTTATTATAAACAATTTTAAAAATATTTAGAAACTACAAAATATATTCCAGTTGAGAAATCATACTTGATTTTAATTTGATGTGACTTTATTTAACATGACATTAAATAGCACAAATATTTTTAACACATGCACTACTTATTGTTGACGTTCTTATGCATTTAATAATTTTATTCCATTAAAAACCTGAAGTTGGTTTGAAGAAATTCTATGAAATATTCTTAAAAAATGTGGTAAAATTGTCTTTCGTATTGTTTTTTTTTTTTTTTTTTAACTTTTTCAATGTGAATATGACATTGTAATCAGAAGTGTTATTGATTGCTAATCCACCAATTTAATAAATCTCCTGGGTTGTGTTTACTACTTAACAGAGATTGAAAAGAGTTTATACTTTATAAAGCTATGCCAATACCATTTAATTGATAGAAAAGGTAAAATGTTTACAGTATGTACAGATTGCAAGATGCACATTTTTGTTAGACCCTATAAGTGTACCCTACCTGAGGTAAAATGTTTACAGTATGTAATATAGATTTTTTGTTACAGGTGTACATCTAGTTTAGACCCTATAAGTGTACCCTACCTTAGTCCTATTGTATTAAGAAAGGAATTGGAGAACATCCTGTCCAGTGAGGGTGATCTGTCTTTGACATCTGATAACTTTCTTGATGAACATCCAATCATATTCTGGAATCTAGTAAGTATCCCTTTCATAAACCTTAAACTAAAAGTAAGCTACTTCATTGTCTGAAATGAATGTCTCAGAATGTGAGACATAGGCATATTAATCCAGGGTTGGTGGCTGCATAATGTTTTTTGTATAAATCCTATTTCAGAAGGTAAAAAAGCTGGATAATCCCAATCTTATAAAGATCCCATATGGTCTTAACTTTCTGTCTGGCTATGTCTGTTCTACTTTACCTGATTTTCATGGTAAAATGACTGCTTAAAAATATAGATATTTATTGCCCGATTTTTTCTGCTATGAGTCATAGGACAACTATATTCAGTATATAGAATGATAATTGATTGCAAGATGTACATTTTTGTTTGACAGTGTTCATATGACTCTCACCACAATTTCATGGATTGTTGATTATGTAAAATGTATATGACACATGAAGTAAGACCTTGATCTTAAAGACTCACCAAAGCAGTAAAGCTGGTGAAACATTTCACCATGTGTACTCTTGTCTTATTTTGTTTTGGTGCGAATTGTGAATACTGCAAGACAGAAATGTAAACTGTATAAAATTCCTTCAGATATTCTTGCAGATAAATTATTTTTTACTTTTAGTCATAATAAATTTACATAACATATGCTTCATTTCTTTATAGGTTTGGTATTTTAAAAGAATAGAAGTTCCTAGTCATTTACCAGGATTTTTATTGACTGCAAAATCTATAAACAAGTGCTCTAAGGTAAGATATAATATTATTTGTACTTTTCTATAATGTGGATTCATTATGATTAAAATGTTTAAAATTTAAATTAGACTTTTTGAAGAAGAAAAAAAGCCATCTTTACCAGTGTATAGTCGAACCTCGATAATTGGAAGTCTGAGAGACCTCTTGACTAACTTCACTAGTCAACATGTTTTATTCAGATGTCTTTTTAAAAGGAGTATACACTAGGCAACATGTTTTATTCAGACCTCTTTTTAAAAAGAGTATAGACCATTTGACTATTACTCATTTAACAGATTGACAGTTGCTATGGTGGTTTTATTTCAGAATTCAGAAGGAGTATACACTAGTCAACATGTTTTATTCAGACCTCAGTGGGATAATCTAAGGATACACGAAGAAGTTGGATTACCCATGTACAAAGCCTGGAATGACGGTATGTAAAAGTGGAAAATTAGAAATCTTTTATTTTAGTGGAAATAACAATGTCTTGTGTGTTAATTCTTATGTAACACTGTTTGTAATGATCATTTTGATTGGATAACATTACAAATTCACGGCATCAATTCCACGATCATGGTCTGAAATTGTATACATAAGTTCAGACGTCATGTAAAGGATTTTAAAAACCAAGTTTTCCAAATGCATTAGCATTGAGATAGCAGTATTGTATTTTGATATTTGATATTTGCTAACATCTGTTTTATATGACCGCAAAAATTTTGGTATCACGTCGTCGTCAGCGTTGTCAGAAGATATTTGGTTTCTGGACAATAACTTCAGTATTAGTAAATAGAAATCTATGAAATTTAAACATAAGGTTTATAACCACAAAAGGAAGGTTGGGATTGATTTTAGGGGTTATGGTCCCAACAGTTTAGGAATTAGGGGCCAAAAAGGGGCCCAAATAAGCATTTTTCTAGTTTCATGACAATAACTTGTGGAACAGTGTATGGATCTCTCTGAAATTATACCACAAGTTTCCATACCACAAAGGGATGGATAGGATTGGCTTTGGGGTTATGGCTCAAACTGTTTAGGAATTAGGGCAAAAAGTTAGAAAAACAAGGGTGTCCTGGTTAATGGACAATTACTTAAGTACAAATTACAGTGTAAGGGAGGTATTTCAAACACAACTTTGAATTACCTCCCTTACACTGCTTTTAAATTATGTATAAAGAAATATTGTATTGTCTGGAGGTGATTAGCTGTCAATTCATTTTTAGAAGTTACTATTTTAATAATTTTAAAAATGCTGATTAAGGTAAATTAATTTTAGCTATGATTATGTATGTCATTTTCTATTTTAAGACTTTTATGATGTATTTAAATGGGTTATTATGGTTGCAAACTCCATTGGAAATTTGAATTGAGATTATGACCATGTCTTGAGGGAAAGAATTTTTTTTGGAAAAGGCGAAGGGGGAGGTAAAAAAAATTGGTGGTGGGGGGGACAATTTTTTCTCAAGAAAAGAAAATTTCTTCAAATATTTTTTTTTTGAAAAAAAGGGGCGGAGGTCAATTCGCAACAGCATAGTGTATTGCACAAAAGCAAAAAATTGAATATAAATTCAAATCATATAACCAATTCTAAGTTCTTTGACTACAGTTATTCTGTGTCAGAAACCTATTATGTGTCAAATATTGAATTACAATCCAAATTTAGACCTGTATCAAGCGCGAATATTGTGTCCATTTTTGCCCCAACTGTTTAGGGTTGGACCTCTGCGGTCGTATCCAGCTGCGCTCAACGAAGCAATTTATTGATTTTATGGTCACATATTTTCATTTACTGGCACCACTGATGTGTCATCAGTAAAGTCAATTTTCAATCATCATATCAGTGGCTGCCTGCAAATCTTCAAATAAAATACTGTTAAAGTAACATGGGGAAAAAATTAGGAAGTTAATAATATTGGTTTTTTAGCATTTCAGGAAATAAATGAAAAAAGGATATTAATTTATTCCACTATGCTTATAATTAGTCCCCTACCGACGAATTCGAAGGGAACATTAGGTTTGCATTCCATCCGTCTGTCTGTCTGTCCGTCAGTCCGGCAAATCAGTTTTCCACACTTTTTTCTTCGTGCTTGTTTTAGTTAAATACAATCTTATTACTATAGGAACAATCTCAACCCATTAAATTATATTTGAAGTGTATTTTTTTTTATCTTTTAAAAAAAATTCTTGAATACCTTGAAGATTTAAATTTTAATTAAGAAAGATATAAACATGAAGGAAACAACAATACACATTTTGCTCACAATATAGTCAGTGATAGACAAATATGCACCCACATATCAAGTTAGATTTTGAAATAAATATTTTTTCTACAGGTTACAGCTCACATATTGTTGATGCATTGGTTACTGAAGCAAAACCATTTAACAGAGCGTAAGTGTTGCTTTTGATTGATATGGGGTTGATTAGTCTTAAGTAAAAAACTAGTTGCTTTGTCATGTAGGGAGGCAGTTTATTTGGGTTATATGTGGATGGATGGGTGGGTTATAACAAGATTTTCTAGTATAAAATGATTGATTTTATGTTTATTTGGTCCGTAGTTTTGTTATATGGTTATAAGTTTATGGGAGAGTCATATTACCATTCTGGAATTCTGGAACAGCCCCACAAATGATTTCTTTAAAAAAACAACAGGATATATTGCATCAGTAACTTTTACACTGTGTTCATTATTTTACCTTGTCTTTACAGAATTTTACACCAGATAATTACCAGTATACAATGTAATGATCTACTTAGTCCAATAAAGATGGTGATGAACTGTCGTAGACGACTCCGTATACAGAGAAGTCGACATAGAAGTATTTACAGAGATATTCTATTCTTAGCTTTAGTGGCATGTGGTCGGGAAAATATTGACTGTGGTTAGTACACAATTTTAGGAAATTCTTTTTCGAATGAAAATGAGTTGCCAAAGGAAATGTATGATTCATCAAAGTATTGATGAAAGAAATTAGGACAATATTGTTCTCTGGTTCAAATTATATTTAATGTTGAATTAACTCTCATTTGAACAAAGTTATGGATGAGAAATGGTAACGCTATTGTCAGTTGATAAATCCCTTTAACACCTAATGTTCTGAAATATTTTACATGAATATATAGGTCATGGTCCCATGATAACCTTATTGAAAAAAAAATTGAAGACACTATTGAATTTATAATTAAAATGTCTCCTGCATCCTTTACCAGACATGTCACTTCCCAATTAAGAAAGATAAATTCCTATTTTATATCAAGGTCATAGGTCAAGGATACCTGATATTCTTATGGAAAAACATTCATCCAAAATATATCGTATGGCAAGGGGATACTCTTCTTGCAGTGCCTTTGTCATCATAAATATATAATGTTTATAAAACAACAAGCTTTCAACTATATTTAGAGTAAGACAGGCAATACTATACCAAAGAGCAGAGGTTCCTCTGTTCAACAGATTACCGCTTGAGAGAAATTATCATTAAATGAGGACCATCTGTTTAACACTGCTTTAGATATTCAGAACTGATTGTTGTTCAAAATGCTATTAGTTCATTATATCTTTGGATGTCTAAAGAATATTTATTGAACTTTCTGTCTTCATAGTTAAATATAGTGAATTGATTTTATAATGTATTTATTTCAGATGCTTTTGACCGGGAATTCCGTACTGCATTCCTCAAACTTTCCCAGATGGAAATGAAAAGAACACAAAGAGACGACAGACCAAGGAAAACTAAAGTCATATGGTGTCGAAAAGTATTTGGTGAACTAGAAGTTTAAAGAATAGAGGGATCTAAAACTGCAAAATATATATAAATCCTGAAAGATATTTGATTTCAAAATGTACTGAAGTAAATTATTGGATCAATAATATTTCTAAGATACATGTAAATTTGACCATGGGATTTGAAACAATTTTGATTTATCTGATTATAGGCTTTCAATTCTTGTTTATATGTCTTCAATATGTAAGGATCATGTGGAAAGATGTATATAACATGTAGTTAGACTCTGATAGATATAACAGGAAATATTACAAACTGGTAGCAATATATTTTATCTGTGATAAAACTTTTCCTGCTGTGGTTTAAAGACTTGCCGTATTATATGTTGTGAAATTCTGTGTTTGATTGTGGTGCTTTTTATTTTGGTGGTATGCTCTACATTATAAGTTCCAATCATGGCTCCAATGTATATAACATTTATATCTGATCAGAGTGTCAAACCATGTGATGCTTTCCTTAGGTAACAAGTGTAATATCATTTATTGATCTTGGCTATGACTTTTCAGACTATGTTTTAACATTTATTTATATATGCATTTCGTATTGATTCAGGTATTAACATTATGAGCAAAATATAAATAATAGACCGGTAACAAAGACTGAACTTTCTGTAGTTTTTAATCATAAACAGAAAAAAGAAGTAATTTTAATGAAAGTCCAAGAAATATGCAGTAGTTTAATAGTTATAGTCCATTTCATAGTGGTAAGGCATCTAAAGTTACCAAAATTTTTTTATTAAAATTTACCACCTTTGCTATTGACTAAAGTAAACATCTCATGTTTCTCTATTTTTAAATAATCTCATTAAATATAAATGAAATGAGTTATGAAGAAAAAGTGGTTTGATTATTCTAGAGAAACAACTTTTTTTCAATTTGACTTAAACATGTTAATAAAGCAAATTTTACATTTGCCATAATAAGATTTATTTCTAAACCTGAATTGTTACAAGCCACATGACTCAAAAACCCTCTGTGCTTCACAGTAATAGAATGTAATGTAATCAATGTAATAATTGTATTTATGGTAATTATGGGTAAATTGTAAGGTTGTGTAAATACTGTAAAAACTATTGTAAAATCTGTCTATAGAATGTTGTACAGAATGAAATTCCAAACTTTTAAAACTTGTTATTGTTTTGTTTGACTCTTGTTTGACATTAGGATTTTTGTTTTCATTGCATTAGTTAAATTAGGACATTCATATGAAATATGTTTTTGTGTCTGTAGCATTATTCTATTAAATAGGATGTCTTCATAGCTTACTGTTTGGCATGCCAGGTATTATGTAGATTACCTTGCTTGGCTGTAGGTGTTCAGTATGTTAGGGGGTTGGTTTTGTCTTTTTCTCCCATATACAAATATTTTTCTTTTAAGTGAAATGTAAAGACCTTATAATGTACGCATTATTTGTGCCCTAAGTAAACAAAGTCTGTTGGATATATAGAACTTGCCCTGTCTATCCTTGAACCTCCTAAACGCTACTCCTCTTTAACATTGGGATGGATTTCAATGAAACTTTACACGAAGGTATTTTACATGACGTAAAATAATTCTGTTTAGACTTTATGTAGGGGAGATAATTTCTTTAATTCATCATGTAATATTGACATTATATTGAATTCCACTTATCCTAAACCATCTGATATTTAAATTAAAGTTCACACAAAGGTAGTACACCATATTTGATAGAAATACTACAATTTGGCTTGTTGTGGACACTAATATAAAACAAAACTTGTATCATGTTTTCAATTATATTTCAGTAGCAACTTTCCTGGCAACTACTATATTCCAGTGTGTCAATATCAGTCCATTTTATCATTTAGAAAATCTCGTACCATAATATTTTTGCATTTCAATTTTATTACCTGACCTTCAAAATATAAAAGACTGGTATTTATCAAGAATTTGAAGAAATTTACTAAAATCAATGGAATCCGACTGTGTTGAATGTTAAAGTAATAAGATACTAGTATGGAGAAAACAATATATTTATCCTAGTCATTATACAGAAGAGTAAAAGGAAGCTAGTTATTTACCACTAAAGCCAATGTATTATTGTAAATACCACAATAGTCAAAAATTTGTAAAAGTATGATTATGAAATGTTTTCCTTTTATGATTTTACTATGGGAAGGGGGGATAACCTTTTTTCTTTTCCTTTTTTATATTTAAAAGTTACCTATATTTACATTTAGCTAAAGTATTTGCTTATAAAGCTATGTTATTGTTTTGGTTAAATGGGTTTGAATAGTAGCAGTATCCAATGAGGGAGGTAAATATTTCATTATTTATAGTTATTATAATAGTGTGGTCAGCTAGTGTTTACATTGTCATTCATTGTATGTCATAATTGCTCATCAAATAAATACTCTTGACGATATATGTTCTTTTCAATTTGTAGTACGGTTATATTGTATAGTAATGTTTGTAATACCCCCGTCTTAAGGGTGAAGGAGGGGATATACTGTTTTACCCCGAAGTGTCTGTCTGTCTGTCCATCCATCTGTCCAGTGAAATTACTGTCACATTTTTCTAAGGAACTATAAATCAGAGCTTTAACTGGCCATACATGCTCAGAATATTGAGATCTACCTAGGAACCATTGCCTTTAAAATGTCAAATATTTCACTTTTTTTTTTTGCTTTAGCTTATTATCTTGAAAACTATAATAAATTGACAGAATCTTTAAATGGCAAAAATGATCAACAAGACAAATTTACAAACGAGTCAATAATGGCTGAAATCGTCAGTCATCTCCCAATTGAAGTTATGACTGTTTTGAAGATTTTTCCCATGTTTGCACTTTTAGTGAAAACAAAAGTAGATAGAGAGAAAATAAGATCTACAAATAAGTCAACACTTTTTCTTTTTTATGCCCCACCTACGATAGTAGTAGGGGCATTATGTTTTCTGGTCTGCTTCAGGTTAAAAGTTTTTGGTCAAGGCAGTTTTTGATGAAGTTGAAGTCCAATGAAACTTAGTACACATGTTCCCCATGATATGATCTTTCTAATTTTAATGCCAAATTACAGTTTTGACCCCAATTTCACGGTCCACTGAACATAGAAAATGATAGTGCGAGTGGGGCATCAGTGTACTATGGACACATTCTTGTTTAAAACTATTATAGATAATGAGAAACTGCAAACAAGGCCATGTAAGCTTTGGCTATCACTTCTTCCTTACATAAATGTTTCTTAATAAATCTTGTCTTATGAAACCACTCAATAAATTTAAACCATCTTTAAGATGTCTACTGTGAAGTTGTGATTTGTTAATTGCAAAAATGATCTGACACACAATAAGATGTATCTACCCTGAAAATTTTAGAAAAATCTGTCAACCTTTTGGGAGTTTTGAAATATCCATTTTTCAGATTTCGCAGCTATTTGCTGTTATCTTGAAAACTATAGTAACTGGATGAAAATTGCTAAAGTGATCAGCATGACAAATTCTATCTACTCTGAAAGTTTTAGAAAATCTGACAACCAGTTTTGGAGTTGTTGCCCAAGAAATGTTGATTTATACTGTTATGTTTTGGCTATATCTTTAAAGTACAGGAGCTAGGTTTGAAGTGTAAACTGCAAAAATATTCAGCAACACAAAAATTTTCTAGTATGTGCAGTTAAAGGTCCTCATTAGCAAACTGGCACTTATTCACAAGTTGAGCTATACAGGCTAAGGAGTCTTTTGTTTTCATTTTTGTCAAGCCTTCGACTTAATTCGAAAAGCGAGACATAGCGATCCTACATTCCGTTGTCGTCGGCAGCGTCATCCACAAATATTCACTCTGTTTAAAGTTTTGAAATTTTAATAACTTTCTTAAACTATCCTGGATTTCTACCAAGTTTGGACAGAAGCTTGTTTTTATCATAAGATAGTATCCAGGAGTAAATTTTGTAAAAATAAAATTCCTATTTTTCCGTATTTTACTTGTAAATGGACTTAGTTTTTCTGCCGTTAAACATGACATTCGCTCTGTGGTTAAAGTTTTTAAAATTTTAATAACTTTCTTAAACTATCCTGGATTTGTACCATACTTGGACAGAAGCTTGTCTATGATCATAAGATAGTATCCAGAAGTAAATTTGTTAAAAAATTTTTCATTTTTCCGTATTTAACTTATAAATGGACTTAGTTTTTCTGCCAGGAAACAATACATTCACTCTGTGGTTAAAGTTTTAAAATTTTAATAACTTTCTTAAACTATCCTCGATTTGTACCAAACTTGGACAGAAACTTGTTTATGATCAAAAGCTAGTATCTAGAAGGAAATTTTGTTAAAATTTTGTACCTGTTTATCCGTATTTTACTTATAAATGGAGTTTTTCTTCCAGTTAACATCAAATACAGTCTGCAGTTAAAGTTTTAAAACATTTATTAGATTCATAAACTATCCTGGATTTATACCAAACTTTGACAGAAGCTTCTTACAATCAAAAGATAGTATCTAAAGGAATATTTTCATTGATTTTTTTTCCTCATTTTTGTTGAGCCTGCGATTAACAGCAAAAGTAGGCGAGACACGACACTGGGTTCCGCGAAACCCTTACAAATTTTTGCATTATGATCCTGAAAACTATAATAGATAGACAAAAACTCTGTTCAGCAAATACGATCAGTTAGACAAGATTTTGGCCTGGATGTGTTCCTGTTCTACACAATATTCTTATTGCAATGTATCAGTTTTATGCAAATATGTCAGGTGAGCAATACAGGCTATTTGGAGCCTCTAGTTAAGTTTATTCATGGACATCATACCAAATCAAGAACAAATGCCATAACTAAGTATTATTTATTGATGCTTATATGTGTAATTGTACAAAGTTTGATGAAAACAGAATATATTGCCCACACAGATGACCTTGACATTAATCCTGATTTAAATAGATTTGAAATAGAAGTCGGGCCCATCCTCTCATATGTCAACTTTGCTACAAGTCTGGTCAAGATTGGAAGTATTCAGCAAAAACTAGTGTGCCTATAAGACGTGACCGATATACATAAAAACAAACATAAACACATTCTAGAAATTAGATGATAAATTGATTGCAAGAAGTAACTTCTGAGATGTCTAAGAGGTGATATCAACTAGAGGCTCCAAGGACCCTGTGTCGCTCACCTGATATTTTATTTACAATTGATGCATGAAAAATGCAACTGTTATACTGTCGTTTAGTTTCAGAGATATAAGACTAAAAAGTGCGTTTGAAACCTATGTTTTATTTCAGCCATGTGTGCCATGTTGGCAGGCAGGGCCATCATACACAGTGGTCCCTGGATATCCTAGTGGTGATTTAAACCAAGTCTTGTTTAATTTGACAGTAGTTTCAGGGAGAATTTTGTAAAATTTATCTAACGAAATGCAAGTGATGAGAAAGTTTGTTGTGAAGTTTTCTTGTTGCGCCCAAAAAAAAAAAAAACAAAAAGGTAATAAAAAATTATCATTTAAGGGCAATCTTTCCTATTAATGATTTCTGCAAAATTCAGTTGATTGTGCAAGGGTTGTATAGCCATCTGAGGTCGTTAAAACTCTCATTTGTTGTTGCAAAATTCAAGTGGTTTTGAATTGCTTTGTTGATCTTTTTGTATTCAACTTTTAAACAACAAAGTACATGTACAACAAATATGATGACTGATACTCATGACACTGAAAATATGGTCTTCATTCTTGTGAAGAAAATGGTAAGGTTTGAAATATTTCTTAAATATTAATTCAATACCAATACTTTAATTTGTATTGGATTTATCCCAGGAAATGAGAACAAGGGACACAATTAAATTCAATTTTTTCCCTAAATTTCTGATAAAATATAAAATGAAGAACTATATTTTTTAATGAGAATTTTTTTTTAATAGTTAATTGATAATTTGAACAATATTAATTAAGTTTTAGATCTTGCATGGTTGATTAATTTTCTCTCAAAATTTCTGATATTCTATTAAAGTTTTAAATATAATATGAGGCAGGCATTACCTGTGAAAGGGGATGAAGTCTGTATAAATTAGTGTAGGTATTCAAGCATCATTTGCACTTCGGAATCTGTAGAAAATGAAGCCAAAGTACTGAAACATATCTGACATTCGACCTATTGTTCGGGATTATAGTTGTGACATCATTTTCAATGTAAAGAAAGAAAACCATCATCAGGTATTAATGTGGTTTTTTTTCATGTTATAGAATTATCAATTATTTTTATTGCCAGTACATTAGAAGATTGTTTTCTATATTGATTTTCTACTGCAGTTTCAGAAAAGAAGATTACAAAAGGAAAACATTTTGTAAAACTTACCAAAATTTACCAAATTAATGAAAATTGTTAAAATTGACTATAAAGGGCAATAACTCCTTAAGGGGTCAACTGACCATTTTGGTCATGTTGACTTATTTGAAGATCTTACTTTGCTGAACATTATTGCTGTTTACAGTTTATCTCTATCTGTAATAATTTTCAAGATAATAACCAAAACGGCAAAATTTCCTTAAAATTACCAATTCAGGGCAGCAACCCAACAACCAGTTGTCCAATTCATCTGAAAATTTGAGGGCAGATAGATATTTACTTGATAAACAAGTTAATCCCTGTAAGATTTGCTTTAAATGCTTTGGTTTCAGAGTTACAAGCCAAAATCTACATTTTACCCTATGTTCTATTTTTAGCCATGGCAGCCATCTTGGTTGGTTGGCTGGGTCACCGCACACAGTTTTAAAACTAAATACCCTAATAATGATTGTGGCTAAGTTTGGTTGAATTTGGTCCAGTAGTTTCAGAGGAGAAGATTTTTAAAGATTACAAAAATTTACAAAAATTGGTAAAAATTACTTTAAAGGGCAATAACTCCTTAAGGGGTCAACTGACCATTTTGATCATGTTGACTTATTTGAAGATCTTACTTTGCTGAATATTATTGCTGTTCACAGTTTATCTCTATCTGTATTAATTTTCAAGATAATAACCAAAACGGCAAAATTTCCTTAAAATTACCAATTCAGGGCAGCAACCCAACAACCAGTTGTCCAATTCATCTGAAAATTTGAGGGCAGATAGATATTTACTTGATAAACAAGTTAATCCCTGTAAGATTTGCTTTAAATGCTTTGGTTTCAGAGTTACAAGCCAAAATCTACATTTTACCCTATGTTCTATTTTTAGCCATGGCAGCCATCTTGGTTGGTTGGCTGGGTCACCGGACACAGTTTTTAAACTAAATACCCTAATAATGATAGTGGCTAAATTTGGTTGAATTTGGTCCAGAAGTTTCAGAGGAGACGATTTTGTAAAAGATTACAAAATTTACAAAAATTGGTAAAAATTACTTTAAAGGGCAATAACTCCTTAAGGGTCATTTGACCATTTTGATCATGTTGACTTATTTGAAGATCTTACTTTGCTGAACATTATTGCTGTTTACAGTCTATCTCTATCTGTAATAATTTTCAAGATAATAACCAAAACGCAAAATTTCCTTAAAATTACCAATTCAGGGCAGCAACCCAACAACCAGTTGTCCTATTCATCTGAAAATTTGAGGGCAGATAGATATTTACTTGATAAACAAGTTAATCCCTGTAAGATTTGCTTTAAATGCTTTGGTTTCAGAGTTACAAGCCAAAATCTACATTTTACCCTATGTTCTATTTTTAGCCATGGCAGCCATCTTGGTTGGTTGGCTGGGTCACCATTACACATTTTTAAAACTAAATACCCTAATAATGATTGTGGCTAAGTTTGGTTGAATTTGGTCCAGTAGTTTCAGAGGAGAAGATTTTGTAAAAGATTACTTTGTTGATCTTTTTTTACAAAACTTTTAAACAACAAAGTACAACAAATATGGTGACTGATACTCATGACACTGAAAATATGGTCTTCATTCTTGTGAAGAAAATGGTAAGGTTTGAAATATTTCTTAAATATTAATCAATACCAATACTTTAATTTTATTGGATTTATCCCAGGAAATGAGAACAAGGGACACAATTAAATTCAACCTAAATTTCTGATAAAATATAAAATGAAGAACTATATTTTTTAATGAGAATTTTTACCAATAGTCAATTGATAATTTGAACAATATTAATTGTTTTAATCTTGCATGGTTGATTAATTTTCTCTCAAAATCTGATATTCTATTAAAGTGATAAACATAATATGAGGCAGGCATTACCTGTGAAAGGGATTCTGTATAAATTAGTGTAGGAATTCAAGCATCATTTGCCAATCTCTAGAAAATGAAGCCAAAGTACTGAAACATATCTGACATTCGACCTATTGTTCGGGATTATAGTTGTGAGCCATTTTCAATGTAAAGGAAACACCATCATCAGGTATAAATGTGGTTTTTTTTTTCATGTTATAGAATTATCAATTATTTTATTGCCAGTACATTAATAGATAGTGGCTATATTGATTTGGTACTGCAGTTTCAGAAAAGAAGATTACAAAAGGAAAACATTTTGTAAAGATTACCAAAATTTACCAAATTAATGAAAATTGTTAAAAATTACTATAAAGGGCAATAACTCCTTAAGGGTCATTTGACCATTTTGATCATGTTGACTTATTTGAAGATCTTACTTTGCTGAACATTATTGCTGTTTACAGTCTATCTCTATCTGTAATAATTTTCAAGATAATAACCAAAACGGCAAAATTTCCTTAAAATTACCAATTCAGGGCAGCAACCCAACAACCAGTTGTCCTATTCATCTGAAAATTTGAGGGCAGATAGATATTTACTTGATAAACAAGTTAATCCCTGTAAGATTTGCTTTAAATGCTTTGGTTTCAGAGTTACAAGCCAAAATCTACATTTTACCCTATGTTCTATTTTTAGCCATGGCAGCCATCTTGGTTGGTTGGCTGGGTCACCGCACACATTTTAAAACTAAATACCCTAATAATGATTGTGGCTAAGTTTGGTTGAATTTGGTCCAGTAGTTTCAGAGGAGAAGATTTTGTAAAAGATTACAAAAATTGGTAAAAATTACTTTAAAGGGCAATAACTCCTTAAGGGGTCAACTGACCATTTTGATCATGTTGACTTATTTGTAGATCTTACTTTGCTGAACATTATTGCTGTTTACAGTTTATCTCAATCTATAATAATTTTCAAGATAATAACCGAAAACGGAAAAAATTACTAATTCAGGGCAGCAACCCAACAACCTATTGTCTGATTCATCTGAAAATTTCAGGGCAGATAGATCTTGACTTGATCAACAATTTTACCCAATGTCAGATTTGCTCTAAATGCTTTGGTTTCAGAGATATAAGCCAAAATCTACATTTTACCCTATGTTCTATTTTTAGCCATGGCGGCCATCTTGGTTGGTTGGCCAGGTCACGGACACAATTTTTAACTAGATACCTCAATGATGATTGTGGCCAAGTTTGGTTAAATTTGGCCAAGTAGTTTCAGAGGAGAAGATTTTTGTAAAGTTAACGGACGACAACGGACGCCAAGTGATGAGAAAAGCTCACTTGGCCCTTTGGGCCAGGTGAGCTAAAATGTTATACTTGCAATTTTTACTTTTTGTGCAACTTTGTTCCATGGGAACAATAAATTCGACTGTTTTGTAACTGAACATCTCATCTGTCAAATAGTTAGATTCAGTCCTAAAGAGAGAATAACAAGAGTTGAAAAATACAACCCAACACTTTTAAAATAGTAGAGTTTTTATTAAGATTCTTTAAAGCAAACATCAACAAAACAAGCTTGAGGCAAGCCACCTAATAAAGATGCAATATGATTATAATGACAAAAACTTATATTTTAATATCCTGTAAAAGTTACAAAACTAATATAATCTATTTAATTCTTAACAATATAAAAGATAAAATAATTTGCAAAACATATTCACCCTACAATCAAAAGTACCCCACATTAGATGAACTATTTTTTCCCCTTCATTGGTGCAAGATAAATGAGTTAGTCAGATTAACAGTTTGAAATTGCACTGACTAACAAAAGAAAAAAGCTCCCACACTTGACCACTCAGTCTATACCATAAACTGGCCAATGTAAATAATGATATCACAGATATAACATGTATATGTGTACACCTGATATAATTTCCTGCTCTAACCTTTTGCTAGTTTTGTACCCTTACACTTTTCAGAATTTCAGAACATTGTCATGGAAAATTGCTAATAAAGGTCATTAGTTTAAGTAAAACTGTGAATGTGAATCATTGAACCATGAAAATGAGGACAATGACAAATCACTGATGAGAGAAGGGCTTGTACTCTTTCTGTACGATGATTCTTTGAAGTGATTTCTTACAGTGCACACACTGAACTGTCTGGTCTGCTTTACTTATCACGATTGAATTAATGTTGAAAAGTCTATAATATGAAAGTTTTACTACAAGTATCACATACACATAACAATATCAATGGTCAAGGTCAGATGAACCCTGCCCGACAGACATGTACACCTTACAATCATGCCATTCACCAAATATAGTTAGTTAACTTACTGCTCATAGTATCCGAGAAAAGGACATAATTTCAAAAACTGAACATTGACAATGAACCAAGAAGTCAAGGTCAGATGAACACAACCACAATTAATCATTCCATACACCAATTATAGTTGACCTTTTGCTTAAAGTATCTAAGAAAAAGACCAAACCACAAAAACTTCACATTGTACAATGAACCATGAAAAGGATCCTATATACCAAATATTGCTATCCTATTATTCATAACAAGTGAGGAATTTATATGACAAAAAAATATAGAGTTTTTTAAAGCAAATCTGTCACTGAACCATGAAAATGAGGTCAAGGACAATGAACACATTACAGACAGGAAACTTTGTAACATAAGGTATCTGTTTTATGAAGCATCCAGGTCTTCTACCTTCTGAAATATAAATCTTTATACAAATAGTCGCCGCCAGATTAGCATAACCTATGTCTTGCAAAGACAAAATATAACATCACTAAAAATATTGACTTAATAAAGAAACCAAGAAATCTAACATCTCACAGATGGACATGTACAATTATTCCACAGTCCAATATAATTTACCAATTGCTTTATAGCTCATAAACCTATCTACTCATGCTGCCCAACACAGTTTAAATTCATTGCAGCTTCAAACAAAATAACTTAAAGGTTAGACCAGAAAAAATACACCAAGAGTACAATAAATTATAAACTTTACAGCTCTTTAAAAATGGTATCATTTATTATATATATTTAATTTTTCAGAAAGGCTATCATATCTAAAAATACACCCGGATTTAAAAAACATTTTTATGTAACTCACTTCATAAAAATGAAAAATATTATCTCACTGATTAAAAAGAAAGCATATATAATTTGATAGTGCTCCCAATGTTTGGATGCCATAATTAAATAGAGTAGCTCCACATAAGTTGTCTTGTTTTGGCAGAATAAAATGTCACTCATCACTAATACTTTCAAATTAAAATATACAATTTCAACAAGGAATGATATCCAATGGTCCAGCATTTTTATTTACAATCAATAATTGAAATAGTACATTTTAATATTCAAAATTTAATAAAAAAATAATATTATCACAACAAAAAAAATGTAAATTAAACATATATTCTTTCCTAGTTAAACATATATAATTGCAAGATTTTAGGGACTGTCTAAAAAAGTAGCTTTTCCAAATGATTTTGTTTCAATTGACTTAGATTACCAACCAAAATATGCATGACTCAAAAAGAATTTCTACATAAACATGCTTTCTATATTGCTCTTTTTCATAGGAATTTCATGATTCTATTTACAATAGATTTTTTTTGGTGTCAGTTCAGTAGATTAAATGTCAGACAATGAAAAAAATTTGTCCAAATAAAAGAATATAGGACACGAATACCCCCAGCTTAAGCTTTGCAATTTTTCAAGTTAAAAAGGGGCATAACTCTAGAACAGTAAATGACTCACTGCCCAAATTTATCTGCATATTGTGGTTCTTAGCATTGTGTATGAGTTTCATAAAATTTGAATGAGACAAACGTAAGTTAGAGTGTGGTAACTAAAATTTCTTTGTAATTTTCCAAGTTATTAAGGGGCATAACTCTAATACCATTTAAGACAGACTTCCAAAATTTAAACTCTGTCTGAGTGTTGTGGTTCTTAGCATTTTGTATGAGTTTTATAAATTTTGAATGAGGCAAACTTAAGTTGAAGTGCAGAAACGAAAATATTTGCAATTTTCCAAGTTATAAAGGGACATAACTCTAGAACGGTAAGTGACTCACTGCCCAAATTCGAACTCTGTATGCAAGTTTTGGTTCTTAGCATTGTGTATGTTTTTCATAAAATTTGGATGAAGAAAATTTAGTTAAGAGTGCGGAGACAAAAATGGGAAGGACGGTAGGATGGAAAGACAGACGGAAGAATGGTAAGATAGACGGAGGGAAGGGTGGTCAAGGGTAACACTTAATGCCCCCCCCTTGCCTACAGCGGGGGCATACAAATTTGAAAACTTGATGTATGGTTTTCAAACACATAACTATAAAATGTAACTCTATTCATCTGGAAAAAATGCAAAATTTAAAGTCAATCTCTAAAAACAAATTCTATTATCATATTTCAATACATTTAGTGACTTACCCTGTCAGGTTTAGCACCCTGTATCAATTTAGTACAGCTTTCTTCATGTAAATAATAACCTATTTTAATCATGCTGTGTAGCATTTGGCTTTTCCCACTATACACACATGGTATGGTTCTGTGTATATACACAGTCTTAAAATTTATCATATCTATATTCTTTTAAAAATAAAATTAAATGTCCAATATATTTAAAGTGAAATTGAAATTGCTACTGTAAATATATTTTTTTTTATTAAATTTTACTAAACTCCAGGTACATTCATGTCACAAATATTAATAATATAAGCACTTATTGGCCAAGCTGTTATGACTACTTTGCTGCCCCCTCTAAATATCAAGCATGCAGACTGATATGGGTTTCGATTATAAATCCATATCCACCCCCTTCTAAGATTCCATATAAGACTATATTAAAGTCAAGTCAAAGTATTTCACTACCATTTGGTATTCCATTTTTTATTTGAAATCTTTGCTCCATCGATAAAAGGTGAAGGTACAATTTTCTTATAACAATTCTTATAGTGTACAATTTGCATTAGTTTATTTTTTTTTCAAATTCTTTCATGCTATAAATAGTTTTCTGACACCTGTTGCATGGTGACCTTTCATGCTATAAAAAGTTTTCTGACACCTGTTGTATGGTGACCTTTCCTGCAATTAAAACTATACAGGATTGTGCCTGATATTCATATGATGAAGACATAATCTTTCAATCAGTTTAATTGAGGTCTGGAGCTGGCATGTCAGTTAACTGCTAGTAGTCTGTTGTTATTTATGTATTATTGTCATTTTGTTTATTTTCTTTTGTTACATCTTCTGACATCGGACTCGGACTTCTCTTTAACTGACTTTTAATGTGCGTATTGTTATGCTTTCTACATTGGCTAGAGGTATAGGGGAGGTTGAGATCTCATAAACATGTTTAACCCGCCGCATTTTACGCCTGTCCCAAGTCAGGAGCCTCTGGCCTTTGTTAGTCTTGTATTATTTTACTTTTAGTTTCTTGTGTATAATTTGGAGTTTAGTATGACGTCCATTATCACTGAACTAGTATATATATTTGTTTAGGGGCCAGCTTAAGGACGCCTCCGGTGCGGAATTTCTCGCTGTATTGAAGACCTATTGGTGACCTTCTGTCTGTTCTGTGGTCGGGTTGTTGTCTCTTTGACACATTCCCTATTTCCATTCTCAATTTTATCAATATAACAATAACTTAGTACACAAACAAAAAGATTTCATTTGACATAGACACTGCTACTGAAAAAAAAAAATGATTGACCAATCAGCTTGATTACCAAACATTTACATAATGGTCAAGAACAAAACTATGAAAATAAATACTGGTTATAGGTGTTTAAACATCATGATTCATTGCAAATAATTGTAGCTGCAGTTACATAATGATCAACAAGGAATAAGGAAATACAAAAACATTAAAAAAACTAAGTTAATTCAACACAGAGGAGGTTTGACAAGAGCCAAAATTTGGCCTCTAACATTGCACCAAAAACATTTCTCTAATCTTTAGAATTCTGTTTTAATATAATTATGATACTATAAAATGGCCATTCCAGTTCAAAAATGTAAACTATGACGACATAATAATGTCATGAACATATCATAATTGGCATACTTGTCAAAATACGAGCAACAGCCATACCCCAAAAAGATATTTGAGGCATTGCATTATCTTTGGAAATACATAACATTTGGTGATATTAAAATTAGGGGATCCAAAGAGTTGGCCTAATGATATACCTTTATCCTTGATAAGATAATTTGGCTCAAAGTTTCTGTATAAAAATAAAATATCCAGGCAACCAAACAAATTTGGCTATAAAATTGAATAAATAAAGTATAATTTTGAGATATGTGTATCATCACTGTATGTCAGTGCTTATTTCTGGTATTTATAACTACCCAAATATTAATTATTCTAGAAAAATGAACATATTGCTTTTTTTGATGTATGAATTAAAGAAACATACTATAACAGATAAATGTGCTCATAAAAAAAGTTCTGAATCAAAGAATTGAACAGTTCATTTTGATTTATTCCTGTATAATTAATTGTTTTTTAATGCCAATGGTGAAAAATATCAGTCTTGTGAAAGTTAATGATTATATCTGTATTAAAGCTTTTAGTCCACTTGTCCTGAGTCACACTTTATGTATCCATATACATATTTTTTTAATCAACAATTAAAATCCTGATAAAATGATATGGACTAGATGACAAAATGTTATGACTAATTATCGCACCTCGAGTAAATTAGTGACATTATGATTGGTTTAAAACCATCAAGTGGTTACCCCCTATGGATCCTTATGGGGTCAGTAGGTTCCATATGGGGTTCATGATGTCACATCTACTATTCTTGTAGACATCATCTACTAATGTAATTGTATTTCATTGTTTATTTTTATACAAAACTTGGCAGGAAAAGTCCTATGTGGGATAAATTTGTTATACGGTTCACTACTGACCCCCTACTGATCCATGGAGGGTTAGTAAAATCCATAGGGGATTCAGCCTTTGGCCTCACCCCCTATGGAATTTACTAACCCTTTATGGGTCAGTAGGGGGTCAGTAGCAAACCATATAACTTATAATATAAAATTCTTTCTGGTATTTTGGTGTCCAAATTTATTTTCTGTGTAAGGTTATGCTTAGAATGTATACAATTAGCAAAAAATTTTTGGTGTGTTTTCAGTAAAATTTTGAATGTTTCATATTTATACATATCTACTGATTACCAATATTTATTGTGCAAGCAATACTGACTGCAAGATATTAATCTTCTCTGAACTAAAATAACAAAATGTAATATTTATTCTGAACATATATTTTAAAAAAAATTTTTAATGTGTTTTTGAACATCATTATATACAAAGTGTTCTCATTTTCAAATCTAATTACCATTACATTTTAGATTAACATTTAAAATGGTGAAGAAAGAGGTGCCATCTGAATACAATCATTTTTCATATATCAGTTTTCTCTGGCAACCTAAACTTTAAATTTTGTTCTTATATACAAAACAGTGATCTACAAATAATGCCCCCTTAAATGTTTTCACTAATACACAAATATCTAACCGAGTCAAACATTTCTATGATGTCCTGAATGGCAGTATATTTAGAACTATAAGAAATGATTTAATAACTTCTCTGGGTCGAAACTAAAGGAGATTTAGTACAATAATCTTATATTATAGTGTAGAGATTATAACATGAATTAACTATTTCACAAACAAGATCTACATACTACAAAATAACACAATAATATGTACTCAATATATAAACACATTTGAGAAGTTATGGATATAGGATTTTGGATAGTCTACAAACAAAGATTTCAAACATAATATCAGTGCAAAAATCTTGAAAAAATTACAATATTTCATACAACAAAATTTAAATTTCTTTTATTAAAAATTTTAAAAAAATTTACTACTGAAGAGGTTAATTTATACTATCACAGCTGTTAATAATTACATATAAAAAAAATTGAAATAAACAAATAAATTCACAGATCTTGGTTGTAAATCAATAAATTAAAAGGTTTTTCCTATTGTTCATTATCTAAAAGGCAACTGTATTTTCTTACTGGTTTCTTTATATCAAGTTTTAATCAACAAAATTTTTAAATCATATTTCTATAGAATAAAATTAAAAGATGAATTTTCTTAATAAAAATAAAGGTTACTGGCTACCCTTAAAGGCTTTATTGCAATGAGGTAAAATAATAAATGTTTTGTATAACAAAGAAATATAAAAAGATAAAGAAAAAAAAGAAAAAGAATAAGAATAAAAAAACCAGTCAAACTGACTTGGTATATCACTTTCAAAGCTAGTTTCAAGAAAATAAAAATATCACAACTGAATGAAAAAAAAAAAAAAAAAAATATGATGGGAATAAAAATGGCCAGACATCTTATTACACATGTACATGTCACAATTTAGCATACTAGATATGATAAATGTATAATTCATGTAAATATAATGTAAGGTCAGTCAGTTTTGGCTGAGATTTCTAATAATACTTATAAGGTATAATACTAAATTATACTAATAAATAGCGTCAACAAAATAAATACAAATATATGTTTATAACATTCCATTGATCAGTAACTTTATACCATCCCATTTTGATAAATTTATTCTATGGTGCAGTTTCTGTTCTACTATTCATCATTAGAATTCTACAATGCGATGATTCTAATTGAAAATAAAATTTACAAATCTATTGCTAATACTGTGCAACTGAAGGTTTCTTCTTTCTTCTTGAAACTTTTCAAATATTTGAAATTTGACAAATTTTGAAAAAAATATGAACCCTTAAAAATTAGGAAAAATATTTTGAATCCCTCCTTGAGCAATTACCCCAAACTCAATCCCAGCCTTTCTTTTGTAGTATGGAACCTTGTACAATTTTAGAGCGATCCATTCACTTAAACACAAGTTATTGTCTTGAAACTAGAAAATGTTTGTTTTGGCCCTTTATTGGCCCCTTTTTCCTGCATGTTTGGGGCAATTACCCCAAACTCATTCCCAGACTTCCCTTTGTGATATGGTACCTTGTGGTACAATGTCAGAGATCCATACACTCACGCAAGTTATTGTCTGAAACTACAACAATGCTTGTTTTGGCCCCTTTTGGCCCTTAATTCCTAAACTGTTGGCACCATAACCCCAAAATGAATCCCAACCTTCTACTTATGGTATTAAACATTGTGGTACAATTTCAGAGCAATCAAAATACTTATACACAAGTTTTTATCCTGAAACAAAAAATAAAATTGAGAATGGAAATGGGAATATGTCAAAGAGACAACAAAATGAATCCCAACCTTCTTTTGCGGTATTAAACCTTCTTAAAATATTTCATAGAGATCCATTCACTTAAACTAAAGTTATTGTCTGAAACCAAATGTGTCTTGGACTACGACGCAGACAATGACGACACAGACTACGACATCATACCATTATATGATCCCAAAAATTTTTATGGATGTATAAAAATGATATGTTTACTATAATTAAAGCTATAATTTGCCCAACAAGTAGTAACTCCCAAACAAATATTTATTTACTATTGAAGTAATTCCAATATGCTGGATTAAGAAAGAGTTTAGGCAAATATATGAAATACAGCAAGTTATGTTCTTTTGTAAATTGTGGACTAAAAAATGCAGTACATGTGTTGAAAATGAAATAATAGATCCTAAATATATCACTGAGGTACATTAAAACTATCTAGTTTAATTAGAATCCAACACTTTCTATCAACTGTTCAAGGGAAACAACTCTGTATGTACTACAACTATGATTGGTCGTCAGCATAGTTTTCTTCATCATCATCTCCATACATTTCCTCTTCAGATGATTCCTCATTCATATCATCGATATCCTCTCCACCACTGTACAGATTCTCATCTTCCTCCCTCCTGTGTAATGTCTGTCGTCGATGTATTGTTTCATCCAAATCATCATCATCACCACTATAATAAATGTACATAATTTTACTAAGATTCAGGTATGCAGATAAGTATTACAAACTTCTATACCATCAGTGTAATTCAATTTGTATATTTGTATTCTAATACTTACTTTTGCCAAAGACAACTCTCCATCCAAATAACAATTTATGTAAACCATTATAGGTCAATGTACGGCCTTCAACACGGAGCCTTGGCGTTGTTCTACTGAAATAAAGGATTTTCTTTGGCCACAAGAGAATTTCAACTGAACCGGAAAATTAGAGTATGTTGGATAGAAGGCAGTAATTTTACCTCTCAAGATTTGTTGCAAGTGTTCTTTAAAGTTTAAAGAGCAAGGCACTCTCTAAATGAGGCATCAGATTAAATGTCCTAGATCCCACTGCTTGTGACTGTGTATCTACAGCCAAACAAATGCCTCATTTAAACAAGGGTTTACTGGCCGATACAAAATGTCCTAAGGATGACAATATATCTATACTACCCTTGGAGTCTCATTTCATTATTCATGATAAAAAACAAAAGTGATCTTTAAAATTTGTCAATTACAAAATACCAATCCATCTCTAAAACAACACCTTCAACTCTAAATGGTGATCTTTTAAAAATCAAATTTGTAATTAGTAAATTGCTGGTTGCTGAAGGTCTATTAGCAAATGTTATGGAATACTTAGATAACTCATATAATTTTCTGGCCCAACTCTCAAGACATAAGTACTGGGTAGATTTTTTTCATCCTAAACATTTCAACAGTAACATAACATCTAATAACACATCCTATATAATGTGGCATTAAAAAACTGACTCATTTACAGCAACATTTTGTGTTTTCTGGAGTTATACTTACAATAGATGTGCTATAATTTGACCAATTTAATTGAATACACGTACCTCGTTTCTTTTATACTTCAGAACCATAAATAAAATTACCTTGTCAAAATATTTTTTACACAAAGCTTCAACAAAATCTAATGATATATAGAGAAGCCATCAAACATAGAGGAATCTCTGTAAGACTTTACACATAAATAATAAAGATATAAGTAAATAAGACTGGAAAACACAACATTTAATTTTGTGAAGTTTATATATCTAAAATACGCTACTAAAACTACAGACTTAAAACATAGAGAAAATCATTTTGTTAATAAATCTATACATTTTTCTATGTTAAAATAAATATTGTGTGCACAATTAGAGAAACTGATACTTAGTTAAGATAGTCTTGGAAATAAGATATCTGATACTGTGGGTTCATTCTTATTCTTGGGGTACTAATTTTCAAGGATCTTGGTGTACTAATTTTCGAGGATCTTGGGGTACTAATTTTTGAGGATCTTGGGGTACTAATTTTCGAGGATCTTGGTGTACTAATTTTTGAGGATCTTGGGGTACTAATTTTGAGGATCTTGGGGTACTAATTTTGAGGATCTTGGTGTACTAATTTTCGAGGATCTTGGGGTACTAATGAGGATCTTGGGGTACTAATTTTCGATGGTGTACTAATTTTCGAGGATCTTGGGGTACTAATTTTCGAGGATCTTATGGTACTAATTTTCAAGGATCTTGGTGTACTAATTTTCGAGGATCTTGGGGTACTAATTTTTGAGGATCTTAGGGTACTAATGAGGATCTTGGGGTACTAATTTTTCAGGATCTTGGGGTACTAATTTTCGAGGATCTTGGGGTACTAATTTTCGAGGATCTTGATGTACTAATTTTTCAGGATCTTGGGGTACTAATTTATGAGGATCTTGGGGTACAAATTTTCGAGGGTCTTGGTGTACTAATTTCCAAGGATCTTGGTGTACTAATTTTCGAGGATCTTGGGGTACTAATTTTCGAGGATCTTGGTGTACTAATAATTTTCAAGGATCTTGGTGTACTAATTTTCGAGGATTACGTGGGTACATGTAAACCATGAATTCAAATCTTCAACAAAATACAAATTTTCTTTAGGCTTGTATGCTGAAATTTTGAAACCAAAAATTCATGTATCCTTGAAAAAAAAAAAGCAACATTTTTCCTGAATCCATGAAAATTTTTACCCACAAAACTAAATGAATCCACAAAAGATATAAAGCAGAATTTGTCATCTCTCTTTCTTGAAATACGTAAGCATTGTATCCTCACACTGACATTGTGCAGTTCTCTTATTTTGAAGGAATATTGTGGTTTTAATTCAATATTCAAATTTTAAAAGTTTGATGTTCCAACTTTTTAGGTATTAAAAAGTATTTTAAGATTATTCCAGTTGTAAAATATAATTAAGACAGCATAAGAATAAGAAGTTTACCATCTTTTTCAACAAAAATAGTAATGTTTTCTTCTTTTTAAGCCTTAAGCTTAAGAGCACTGCAGTAAATGATAAAATAGGCAAAATATTTGTTTTTATGTTAAATATTTAGCCTTTATTTATGGATGGGGAAATATTAAAAACTTTGTTGCTAAATAACAAATGACAGATGCCAAGTGATGACATAATTAAGCAGAAACACACCCATATTACCTTTTCTTACTGCCGTTTTTCTTCCTGTAATCAATTGTGTGTGTTATTTGTAAATTCAAATTAGTTCACTGAAATACAGTAAAATCTTGATATACTCTCCCCTTTTTGTATATTCAAAAGTAAAGTAACTTTCATCATGATGCTTTGCTAAGGCACTGATACATATCTCATTGTATTTATTAGACAATTCAAATGGAACATACCAACTTGGCTTCTTTATGTGTTTCCAGATTTTGAAAATACCTACTTACATCTAATACATGTATACAAGATTTTACTGTCAGATTAAAATCAAAATATATGTACCAAACATAATTTCCTGAACTTTTCCTAGATAAAATTATGCAAATATTTAGGTCAACTAAAACCAATGTTAGATCACATAACCAACAAATTATTGTAAATCAAGTATACAGTTAATACAAATGGATTAAGGGATATAAGAACTATACATACAGTAGATCTGGATCCTGAGCAGTGGCTCCTAGGTTCTGTTGTGAGTCAGACAATGGAGGAAAAGATACCATATTCTCAGTCGTATATTTGGTACGAGTTCTGATCAAGGCCTCACTGAATTTTTGTCCCATGTCTTCCATCATCGAGGTTGTAATATGTTGATCCTACAAAAAGAATCAATGTCTTTTTATATACATTAGACCCTTGGTTTTCCTGTTTGAATTGTTTTACACGAGTCATTTTGGGGCCCTTTATAGCTTGCTGTTTGGTGTGAGCCAAGGCTCCGTGTGGAAGGCCGTACTTTGACCTATAATTGTTTATTTTTATACATTGTGACTTGGATGGAGAGTTGTGTCATTGGCACTCATACCACATCTTCTTATTTATACTTAATAATAAAACTTTTTTTGTGTGAAAATAGGAAACCCATTAAGCTTCAAAGATTTGTTAATGAGACCTTACCCTAAATTTATGTCAGTACTCCAATCTGCCTCCATACAAACTTACCTTAAACTTGCCATCACGATCAATACCACAGTATGTACTCTCCATGGTGTACCTCAGTACCCCAATCTGCCTCCGTACAAACTTACCTTAAATTTGCCATCATGATCAATACCACCATATGTACTCTCCATGGTGTAACTCTTCAGTACCCCAATCTGCCTCCATACTGACTTACTTTAAACTTGCCCTCACGATCAATACCACAGTATGTACTCTCCTAGTGTACCTCAGTACCCCAATCTGCCTCCATACAAACTTACCTTAAATTTGCCATCACGATCGATACCACAGTATGTACTCTCCATGGTGTAACTCCTCAGTACCCCAATCTGCCTCCATACTACAACCCTGGCTGTTGTTTCCTTAGCCTTCTCCACAAGAAAACTACAGTTCGGCCAGGAAAACACCGGAGATGTTAAGTGCAAAATCCTTGGCAGTGTCTGAAAGTTATATAATGTTTTTATATATAAACGCTATTCAGTCCAAAAACACACACAGTCCCTATGGAAGACGGAATGTATTTTAATTATTCTCAATGTAAATTCCCTTTTACAAATGTAATTATCTTTTTTTACAAACAACCAATTTTATATTCAAATTCTTTACATATGCACAAAGAACGATATGAAAAATCAAATTCTTACTCATTGTAAAATCAATATCTCTTAGATAGCTTCTCAAGATCTATAATTTTGAGAGAAGTAGTCTATGTTTCCAATTGTATTGAATTAAAGATCCCATCTTTCTATTGCAAAGATTTTCAGAGAAAATTTTCACAAAATTCTGACAAAAAAGGATAATACAAGCTCAATTCAAAGTGACAGTTAATTTGTTTAATTTTGTTTGAGGTAAAGAAAATCATAAGATTTTAAAGCAAAAAAGCAAGTAATACTCCTATGACATGCAGTATCTTCTTGCGAAACATTGTGATTCTCATTCACCACATCAGAAAACCCCTGTTAAAATGGTAAACTATATAACTCTTAGTTATCCAATTTTCCCAAAATTTTAGACAAAAATCATGATAAAATCTCAAAAACTCTTTGACAAGGATAGAAACTCTATGAAAGAAACTCTAAGCAATAAACTATAAGAAAATTAGTCGAATTAACTCTTGATCATAGTATGATCATAAAACAAACTTCATCAAACCTGGCATTTCACTATGAAAGTAAAGAAATTAAGTATATGCATATATCATGGCAGTTCTTTAATTCACTTTCACACAACTCTACCGTAATTTAACATTGAAGTTGACACAATATTAAAGTCCAAGAACTCCATGAATAAATCACATATTTCAACTGCTCATAATATTTCATGCCACTTTCTTTTGACATATATACTGTAGAGTCATTTAATACTAGTTGACGACATAACACTTGAAACTTCAAAACAATTATAGGTTAAGTACAAACAATACTACCTTATAAGCATTATCTTCCAATCTATTTCCTGTAGTTGCTGGGTTTTCTGAATCATTCTGTATCCATGACATTGTAGGACTACATCCATACAGGAAAATGTTCTTCCTCCTGGAGTGTCCATGGTAATCACAGTATACCTGTAAAATTCAAACATTATATTATGGGCACTTTAAAAGAAATCAGACTGAAAACAGTCGGATTATTACCAAGTGTGGAAAATTAAAAAGGTATATTTAAAGAGAAATTCTGTGTCATTGTATTCGGAAATTGGAATTTATTCTGTATTTTTCATTTATGGTATCTTTGCAATAAATTTTCTTGTCTGCTACATTTTTGTAAAAATGAAAAGCATTTTTATATTTCCTGTTGAGAATTTTTATGTTTATTGTAATTTTTAAGTCCATTAGAAAATTTCCCCACAGGTTGACTAGGGTTTTAAAATATGGTAGCATGGACTGCTTTCTTCAGTAGTAAGACCTGTCCTGATGTTTGTTTTTGGATTTGCAGAATGTATTAATGAAAAGCCATGTTTAATTGGAATGCTGATATTAATACCAATGCCAAGTGTCAGGAGAGTGCTATGCTGTATACATATTCAAATGTTTTTTTTTTATTAATTCTTATACCGGTACCCTCTTTTTCCAGAGGGAGTCCAAACTTACCATCCTAATAAAAAAAACCTAACTTACTGGTTCAATGTAAATAGTCAGTCGCAAACTATAAAAGAACATTGTAGTGGTGAAATATCTTTATAACCTATCATGATTCTTAGAAATGGATTTAAAACACAAAACAACAAAATACAGATGGATATGTGGACGAACAAGGGTAATCTATGTGCTTTATCGTTATGACAGAAAAGGTTGGAGAGTAAATATTTATGACTTACCAGCGGTGACTTATTTATCATTTGTAGATACTGTAGAAGTCCTTTGGTATGGTAAATAGTAGGGTGTAACTTAGGACAGGGGTTGTCCCATCTTCTGTTCAGATCTTCTGCTGCTAATGAACATCTGTGGCTACAAATATTGAAACACTTTGGTCAAAATTTATGACATCTTCAATTGGAGACAAAATTAATATTCAATATAAAGAGCTAATAACTTTATACAATTAAAAAATTAAAAATCAACCCAAAAACTTATTCAAGTTCATATAAAAGTAAAATCAAATTATGTTACAAGTCAGTTTACATGGACTTTCTATTAGCTTCTTGTTTTATGGACCTTCTACTACCTCTTTGTTTAAGGAGTATTTGCACAACATGGTTAATAGTACTTGTTTATCAAATTTATACTACAAATAGTCATTGTATTCTAAAAGATATTTGTTACTTAACTTCTTCAATAATTTAACATGTTCTATAATGTATAGATAGATAGACATACTTCCCATTAATGACTCCATCTGGGTTTAACATAGGCACAATTTTAAAAATGAAATTTTCTCTAAGTTGTTGAGCTGCTGGTTTCTTACTGAGCAAAAAGTCAATGGTTCCTGAAATTGTTAAATATAAATTCTAATAATCAAATAATCTTTAAAAATATGTTTTGTGTGCAAATCATTTATATCATACACTTAAAACACAAGTTTTGGCTGTTCTGTTTAGCCACTTTTGGTTTTTATAGTCTCTAATGTTCTCTATTTCTAGCTTTATAAACTTTAGTCTTGAACGTACCTGATGAAGTTTATTCCAGAAATACATGTCACATGCATTGGAATTGGTATCATACCTTTATTTAAGATCTTATTTAAGATTGATTGATTGTTGCTTGCTTAAGGTCCAGTGGCAATTATCTAAAGTCTTGTTTGAGTGATCCATAATACATAACAACATAAAAGAAAAACAATCATATAGTGTTCTATACATTAACATATATGTTGTACTCAAAAATCAGATTTAGGTTTTGGCTGTTACACACATTTAAAATTTTAAGAAATTACTAAAAAAAATTCTGTATTTCAAATGTCAACACAATTAATTGAACTAAAAGATAAGCATTCATACTAAAAAAAATCAAATTACCTTTCATAACCCAGCTAGAATTACTTTCTCCTGGATGAACTCTTCCAGAAAGAAATATATAAGGTCTACTTCCTGAAATACAACAAAGAATGTGTTAATGCAAGGAAACTATTTTATCCCTATTCATGTAGATTCAATTTAGTACAAGTTTGATCTTGGTTAGTTGCACAATCAACATCGACATGCATGCTTGTATACTTAGAATTTATTATATTTGCATTATTTGATCAACCATGACCATTTTGATTCCTTTGGTGTGTTGTCCAATGGTTTGTAGGTAGCAAAAGACTGCATGTAAGTTTACAGTCTTAAAAAGTTTTAGTCTAAAAAATATATCAACAAAATGTTAATACAGTGTCTCCCTTACACCCCTATTCTCACTTCTGTTTCTGTCTCTTTGAGATGTTTTCATAGTTTTAAATTTCACTTCGGAGACAACTTAAAATTTGTACTTTATCATTACCAGTTGCACAATTTACTTACTAAGTTCTTCTACATTATCTCTACTATGAGACTTTGGCTGAGCTGTGACAGTTAATACTGGGACATTATTACCACTAATCGTTTGACAAAATGTTTGGTTACGGAAAAATATCTGTGAATGATCGGTAGATCTATCCCATATTTGGATATGAGTCTGAAAGACAAAACATTACTGATCAGTCTCTTACAGATGGATATATGATCAGTAGATCTATCCCATATTTGGATATGAGTCTGAAAGACAAAACATTACTGATCAGTCTCTTACAGATGGATATATGTATAGAATATTAAATATATATAGATGATAATAAGCAGTTAACTATATCAGTACATTGATACATGTCTTAAATAATATCTATCTGTGGATGAGCAGATGTATATTCAGAGTAGACCTTGACCTGAAATTCAATTATGGCTCAAGGATCTCAAATCCAACGAACATATGTTTCTATTATTTACAGTTAATGAGTAATACCAATATACAGATTAGTATAATAGTGAAGGGTAGATAACTCCCATAAGACACACTGTTCAACAGATGCACATGAATTGTTGCAAGTTGTTGTAATTTTCAGATTGATATCTGACACCATGATAATCACTGTCCATGCTTAAAAAAATCATAGAATACATGTATCCTTGTTTATGTTTTATTTATGCAAATTATCTTGAAAACGTCTATGACTGTTTAGAAAAAAGTTACATTCATTGCCTATCATTAGAGAATTTTCTGACAAACTTTTATCCCATATCAAATATCAGTACATTGAAAAACTTTCCACATCATTATAATCTCAGACTTGTCATTTTAAAGTGTTGAAATAACAGACATTTTGCTGAGATGGGTATTTCTTACATTATCTAAAGACATTTATGAGGTACAGGTTGTAATTACAAAAGTTTAGGGGTTAAAATAGGACTAACAAATAAGTAATGTCACATATTATTAAGACAGTCAACATCAATATTGAGTATTACATATAAATAACTGGAATTGTGGGGTATATGTCTATGATACACCAACAAAAATATCAAAACAAATAAAGCCAAAAAAAACCATCTGCATCAAGAGTGCTAGATATCTTCGTCTATATGCATATTGAAATTGTTCCAAGAATAAAATGGAATATTGTAGCAGGAATTTAATGAGAAGTCAGTAAAATGACCACAAAGAAAAACTTGCAGAATTTTGTCATTAAGCGTAAAAAATTGTCTTATATTTGAAGATTAAAGTCCCATAACTCCAGAAAAGCAAATTCAAGAATTTTCACAATCAACACCATTCCCAACAAATATATAAAGTTTGTAGCAAATTTATCCAAGAATACTGGATTTATTGTGCGACATCTGGAAAATTGTCTTAAACCTAATGGTTCAAGTTCCATAGCTCTGATAAGAAAATTTGTCAAATTGGAATATTTTCAATATCTAAAGGTAGCTTACTTTTAACAATCCCATCAACAGCATAAAGTTTCAAGAAAATCAATCCAGTATACTCCAGTTAGTGCATAATATGCAAAAAATTGCCTAAAATCTGACAGTCCACTGATTCAAGTATTCCATACAAGTTTCATGAAATTTGATGAAAGCATTCACTAGCTTTTGTACTACAAGTGAACAGATGGTTGGACAGAAAGACCATAGACCATAATCCTCTATGACAGACTTATTAAAAGACATCTAACAGTCTACATATGGACTACAACAAAAGACAATTTTCTGGATCATGTGTCAAGCTCTAAATAAAACTCACCTGTAATGAAGTATATGTATATGGGAAATGGTATACCATGTAATATATGTCTAAAGGTATGTTAACCTATACTCACCTGTTATGTAGTATATGTAAAGGAAATGGTATGCCATGTAACCTATATCTAAAGGTTTGTTTACCTATACTCACCTGTAATGTAGTATCTGTATGTATAGGAAATGGTATGCCATGTAACATATGTCTAAAGTTAGTAAAGTAGATATAAGAAGATGTGGTATGAGTGCCAATGAGTCAACTCTCCATCAAAGTCAAAATTTATAAAAGTAAACCATTATAGGTCAAAGTACGGTCTTCAACATGGAGCCTTGGCTCACACCGAACAGCAAGCTATAAAGGGCCCCAAAAATTACTAGTGTAAAACCATTCAAACAGGAAAACCAACGGTCTAATCTATATAAAAAACGAGAAACGAGAACACTTATGAACCACATCAACAAACGACAACTACTGAACATCAGATTCCTGACTTAGGACAGGTGCAAACAATTGCAGCGGGTTTCAACGTTTTAATGGTACCAAACCTTCACCCTTATCTGAAACAATAGTGTAACATCACAACATATAAAGACACACTATAAAATAAAGATATGTTTACCTATATTCACCTGTAATGTAGTATATGTATATGGGAAATGGTATGCCATGTAAATTATGTCTAAAGGTATGTTTACCTATACTCACCTGTAATGTAGTATATGTGTATGGGAAATAGTATGCCATGTAACATATAAAGGTATGTTACTGTGGATTCATTTATTTTCGAGGATACCAATTTTTGTGGATTGAGGAAAACTTGCATTTTCGTGGATATTTAATTTCGTTGTTTTGGCAAAGTCTGCATACATTCCTTAGAAAATTTGTAATTCGTTGAACGTTTAAATTCGTGGTTGCCCTGTACCCATGAAATCCATGGAAATTGGTATCCAGCGAATATTAATGAATCCACAGTAACCTATACTCACCTGTAATGTAGTATATGTATATGGGAAATGGTATGCCATGTAACATATGTCTTTGTTATGTTTGAATTTGACGGTGAATGTTGCTGTAAAATATGTCTTCCCCTTAACACCTCCTGTAGCCTGAGCACTCCGTGTAAAATGGTTTTTATAATAGCAGATATCTGTACCCACTCTTGACCAAAATGGACGTCCTTCTATAGACTCTGTCACAGAAAACATCACTGGTTTCATACCTGAAATTAATCAATAAATATTCTGCTGGAAATTTCTAAATGCAGATTTAGTAATACTAACAACTTATGATATCAGTCAATCAAAGTGCTGGATAGCACCTGTGGAAAGTTTGCAACGGTAGATGTGTATTATTTCAAATATATATTTAATCACATGTTTTTTTCCCAAACCATTGTCTCATCAGCAATGAAAGAACCTTAGTGAGCGCGCTCACATACCCCACGTCCCCACATTGTCATTGGAGAAATAAAATAAGTGTAAGAAAAAAAAATTGTATCAGAAAAAAAAATTAAATCATAGTTTCCTGTCAATATGCACATCTACATAGTATGTCCTTATTATCTACACAGTTTCATGAAATTCTGTTCTGTGGTTTCAGAGGAGTTGCGATGAAAACTGTTGCAGAAGTACATTGAAGCAAATAAGTTCAAAGGCGTAACTCCTGGAAAATTGAATCGTAATTTCCTGTCGATATGCACATCTCGTAGTATGTCCTTATTATCTGAAAAGGTTTCATGAAATTCTGTTGTGTGGTTTGAGAGGAGTTGCGATGACAAAAGGTTGCAGTAGTATATTGGGCAAATAAGTTCAAAGGCGTAACTCCTGGAAAAAAATTGAATCGTAATTTCCTGTCGATATGCACATCTACGTAGTATGTCCTTATTATCTGAAAAGGTTTCATGAAATTCTGTTGTGTGGTTTGAGAGGAGTTGCGATGACAAAAGGTTGCAGTAGTATATTGGGCAAATAAGTTCAAAGGGGCGTAACTCCTGGAAAAAAAATTGAATCGTAATTTCCTGTCGATATGCACATCTACGTAGTATGTCCTTATTATCTGAAAAGGTTTCATGAAATTCTGTTGTGTGGTTTGAGAGGAGTTGCGATGACAAACTGTTGCAGTAGTACATTAAAGTAAATAAGTTCAAAGGGGCGTAACTCCTAGAAAAAGATTTGAATCGTAATTTCCTGTCGATATGCACAACTACATAGTATGTCCTTATTATCTAAAAAGGTTTCTTGAAATTCTGTTGTGTGGTTTGAGAGGAGTTGCGATGACAAGAAACAGGACTGACGGACGGACGGACGGACAGACGGATGGACGGGGCTAAAACATTATACCCTCCCGAACTCGTTGCGTGGGGTATAATTATCAAAAGTCACTTTTGTTCATATGTTTGTCATGTAAAATTTTGATAATTTCTATTGCAACCTTAAACTGTAGATCTTAAATAATCAAATATACAGAAAGCTCTGTTACTTTCTTTCTGTGCCCATCCCATGTAAAGGGCCTGTGATTTTAGTATTTTTTATTGATTTAGGTCCTTCATATTTGTTTTTAGTAAATTGTATTATTACTAATTAAGCAGTTAGTTTTCTTGTTTGAATTTTTCCACATTTTTTATATCAGGGCCTTTTATAGCTTACTATATGGTATGAGTTTTTCTCATTGTTGTCGACCATATGGTGACCTATAATTGTTTATATATCTTTCTCGTTTGAACTCTTTTGAATAGCTGGTTCATTCGCAAAAATTCTCTTAATTTAAATAAGACAGCAAACTTAAATCAATACATGTCATTCAAATCTTCTTGAAATGACGAACAGGAATATATATGGTTTAGGGTGGGGATTTCGACCGTTTACATGTTTTCAAAAAGGGGGGTGATCCCCAGGGGACTCGCCCTTTATTTCATTTGATTTGTTTTATTGTCCCATACAAGAATATTTATGGTTTAGGGGTGGGGATCTGGACCGTTTACAAGTTCTCAAACAGAAGGGGGTGGGGTGACCCCAGGGATTCTCCCAATATTTCATTTGATTTGTTTTATTGTCTTATACAAGAATATATATGGTTTAAGGGTGGGGATCTTGACTGTTTACAAGATAAAAGCACATTCTCAAATTGAAGAGGATGGGGGGTGACCCACAGGGACTCATCCTATATTTTATTTCATTTGTTTTATTGCCATGTGATCATTTCTGAAGACCATGTGAGTCCATCACTTACTGTTTTCGAATTATAGTCATTTTCTGTGAAAATTTAAAAATTTATAGTGCGATTTTGGGAGGCTGATTATATGTTATAGGCCGAGATATGAGGATACTTTCGATACACTCAGGCTTTTACGTCTTCAATAAAAATTTAAAAATATCGTAAAAATGGTGCCGGAAAATGTTCATTCATGAAATATTTTAAACACGGTATTTATTTTCTCTTCGATCGGAGGACGGGCGAGACCCCTGACAACGGGATTATTGTACTCCCATTGGGAGGTTCACATATATGGATTAAAAGAATGTCTGGGGAATCCCGTAGGAAAACATACAGTGAACATAAACAGTGACAGTTAAAAGTATACATAATTTATAGAGGTCACAACTAATACCATTTACAAACGTAAAAATTGAAAAGATTAAAACATTCTTTACAATAAGAATTCTTTAATTTCATGAATAAATTAAAAAAAAACCCAACACACACCTCGAAATAAATATCAGGCCCTCTAAATTTTCAATTAATTAAACGTAGAAACTGCTGCCTCGTGTTGATGTGTATTGATTTTATCTTCCGCGCAGATTCCGGTTATTTGCATAGCCTATTTGTCAGACAAAATTATGCAATTAAGCGGAGTATGCTTATATCCGAAATGCCAAATTACGGAGTCAAATAACATCAGTAGTAAAGATCAGTAAAGGAAATCCCTGAAGAAAGATGAACGGCCGTAATCAACTTGCAAAGTATTGAATAATGATTTAATCTAATAAAATTTATATGTCTGATGTCATGCATGTTATTGTCTTTTAATACTCTCAATAAAGTTTATAAACACATTTTGTTTTAGTTTATTTACGTATAATACCAACGTTTCCTTTACCTGCGATATAAAAATATAACCAATTGTCTAAAAATAAGATTTGTTTCCATGACCCGTATGTACATTTTTACGCTTTGGTTAAAAAAATCTAAAAATGTTACACAGTTAATTGTCTTTTTTAACAATAAATGTGTAATGAAATGTCTTTGATATGCACTGTTTACCGCTTCCACAGTGATATAACACTGTTCCTTTAACCTCATTAGTTTCGTATATGCAAAGCAGTTTGGGGCCCTTTACAGGTTATTTGCTTGACGCAAGTGTTGAACGTGAGAAAATATAATAATTAAAAGTAAATGCTCTTTTCCAAAATTACAAAAAATTAATGTTTGCCATATAAAATTCTTCAACCATATATAAATGTCTGAATGTTTAACATGACTGCTAATCACCCAAGCCGAATTACGAGTGTACACATCGGATGGTTTTTCAAAGTGAATTAGCAGGCGTCATTATTTTTTAAAATTCACCCCAAATTTAATCTTAGGACAATGTTTGAATCCAATCAATAATTAACACCTTTTAAGAGAGAATGGTTGTGTTTTTACAACAATTACCTGTTTGACATGTTTACCTCGAGGCTTAAAATAGAACAAGGGAAACTTTACCTGTGTACACATCGAGGGTTATTAATCGATATCCCACCATATAAACACGAAAGAAACTGTTTTAAAACTTTATCTAAACAACACAAAAGTTAATATGAAATAATAATGCATTCAAGAAAAATATACTTACCAAATTGCCATTTCCGGTCAAAAATCTCGTCAGTTTTAACTAAGCATATCTAGCTGGCGATTATTTTCAATGCAATTAACCGAAAGGCCACTTTAAAGGCTATGCAGATAACCGGATAATTTAACATTAGATGAATGGGAAATGGTTTTGTGCAGGAGAAAATTACTGTAAATTCAGAAATTATTGCGTGCATTTATTACTGCGATTTTTGAAGAATGGACAACAATGCGAGATTAATTATTGCGATGTCAGGAAAATCTGCTTACAGATAAATATAAAAGATATCAGAATGCGAGTTCTTATTATTGCGATACCCATCTAGTCGCATTATTCGCAATAACAAAAACCTCGCAATAATTTCTGAATTTACAGTATGCAATTAACCGAATTATGCAATTAAGCGGGATGCGATTAAGTGGAGTCCACTGTACCCACTTTCAAAATAAAGTTGGATTCATTTGAATTGTCGGTGAACCTTCAGTCCAATTTTTAATTAATTTTATTTAAGCTGTAAGCTTATCAAAATAGAAGTAACTCAAAATTTCAAAAAGTGTCTTTATTTAATTTGTATTCAAACACTAGTACTACATTATCTAGGGATAGAACACACATCCTGATAGTCTGTCCAACTTCCGGTTTGAGGCCAATGCCATAGGAAAGTTGCTTGCTATACTATAGCAAACTTTCCAAAAAACAAATTTAACATAACCTTTAACTTAGTCATGCAAGATTAACTAACAAATAATGTTTCCTCGATATTTAATCTGTATATTTACTAACTTTCCTATTTATTAAAACTAAATCTGTATCATCACCTTGGGAAAGTATTAGTAGCCTTACTGGTAGGTACTTTGAATTTTTCAATCTAGTCTGTACTCAAACATGTTTAACCCCACCACATTCTTTATATGCTTGTCCCAAGTCAAGAGCCTTATAAATTGTTATAAATTAGGCCGCTAGTTTTCTCTTTAATTGTTTCACATTTTTCATGACCGGGCCTTTTATAGCCGACTGTACTGTACAGGTTTATCTCATTGTTGAAGGCTGTACGTTTGCCTATAATTGCTTACATCAACTTCATTGTAACTCTGATGGATAGTTGACTTAGTTGTCCGATTGGCAATCATACGACATCTCCTTATTTTCATATTAATCTATACTAACCAAAGTTAAACTGACTGTTTAGTTTCTCACAGTTGACAATATTAAATCTGTACGGTATATCTGCTATCATGTTACTAACTTCAAAGTAGAACCACTGATGGTGATGGTTTGTGTTGACATCTGGGTTCAAGATTAAGTCATATTCAAACTCCCTCACCTAAAAATCAAAACATTTTTTATTTTTACAATTAAAAACATGACTTTGCAGTTGATGAACAATCTATTATCTTAATTTTAAGGTAAATCTGCTTTGGTATAACCATTATCTAAATGGTACATTTTGTCTCTAAGTTTTTAGTTTCTAAATTAAATAATTGTCCTAAAACAAGGACTTCCAAGAAACACTTGAGCCAGCCGGACTTTTTTGTCTTATCTTTGTCCATATAAATCCCTTTAAGACTTTATAGTAACAAAAGGCAATCATGGTACTGTAAATTCAGAAATTATTGCGATGTTTGTATTATGCAAAAATGCGACCAATAATTTTAACTTGCATTTTGAAATTTTTATATGAATTAAACAGATTTTATCAAAATCACAAAATTAAAATCGCATTTTAGTCTAAAATGACAAAATCGCAATAATAAATGCACGCAATAATTTCTGAATTTACAGTAATCATTTGGGTATGATGTCAATGATCAACATAGAACGATATTTAATTTCAGACTTTTGATATAAATTTGATGTTCTGACATAAACTGTTACATTGACAGTGCATCATACGAAGTGTGCAACATCAACATACTAATATCTGGCTTAGACTCTTTATTTATGCAATATCACACTGTCAAAACCTTTACTTTTGTTTTTAAAAAGCATATTTTCCTGGATGTTGACTTGACAATGGTATAACACTGACCAGAGATGGATACGTAAACTCCGTGTCCATTTACAAAGGATAATTGAGTAGTTCTTTCCATGTTATCTCTTAAAGAAACAAACATAAGGGTATCAATCATATGTTTAATATTTTGAAGAATATGGATGCATAATTTAATCTCACACCTGTGCACATGCACACACCGTGTACAAGTTCAAACAACATGGTTCTAACGATATTTCTCTAAAATTATTTATTCCTATCTTGTTAGATATATCATCAAATGATATTTTGATACAAATTCTGATAGTCTATATATTTTTTACTAAATTTAAAAGATGCATTTTGGTGCTGTATATCATATTTGTTTTTCTTTCATTATTTTGTACATAAATCAGGCCGTTAGTTTTCTTGTTTGAATTGTTTTACATTTGTCATTTCGGGGCCTTTTATAGTTGACTATGCGGTATTATTACTCATTGTTGAAGGCCATACAGTGACCTATAGTTGTAAATTTCTGTGTCATTTGGTCTCTTGTGGAGAGTTGTCTCATTGGCAATCATACCACATCTTCTTATTTTTATAAACCAGTGAAATTTAAGAAAATAACTTTAAATAGACAAATCGATGTCCAGTACAAAATAGTTTACCTTTCACCTGAACAGGTAAATTTGAGTTGTCAAACAACTAATTAACCTTGATTGTAAAAAGGGGTATTAAAGTAGGGCTTGTTTTTATAGAATTTATACATCATTTCACTTTTATGACCAGAAATGTGTGGCTGTTAAAGGCAAAAGGTCAGGTAAAAAAAAAATCACATAATCTTCAATTTTTTTTTCTGAATCACATTAAAATGGCAAACCTACGTTACATGTCCGGTTCAGACTCGCCACAACAAGTTCAGAATATAATTTATCGGACTTGTCCGGACAGTAGGACTGTTTTGGAAGCCCTGCCTAAAACTAAGAGTGCTTATTATGAACCAATGCTGTTTATTTAAGACAGCTTATGCATTCTTAAAAAGGCAAATTTTTTGGCCATTGAATTTGAAAATCAAAAAGTTTAATATATTTATATAATAACATGCTCCAGATGTTCATCAGACATTACTATGCCCGATGTAGATATTTGGTATTTTTCAATTATTACTAACAGAAATTAAAATATTTTACCCATATTGCTTTCCTGAGATTCCCACATTCAAACTGAGCATTAAATCTAAGGGAATTAGCTCCCACTGCATCCAACTGACTTCCAATTCTGAAAAAAAAAACAAATTAAAAGTCTCAGTACTCCTCTGTATCAAGTTATCTTCCTTTGACATAATAGAATATTTTATTATGAAATGACATTTTGATAAATCAAAAAATTAAGTATTTTCAATCAGAGTTTCTCTCCTGTTAGCTACAATACAGCATTGTCATTTTAAGGTTCATGTGGACCCTTTGGCTAAATGGCTGTGTTTCCGACTCAAAATTTACCTGAGTACAGACAAACCTATGTATCTGGAAAAGTTTTAAGACATAGCATGCACTAGATAAATAAAATTCAAATGCATTTTATGTTTTAGAAAATTAACAAGAATGTGTCCATAGTACATGGATGCCCCACTTGCACTATCATTTTCTATGTTCAGTGGACCGTGAAATTGGGGTCAAGACTCTAATTTGGCATTAAAATTAGAAAGATCATATCATAGGGAACATGTGTACTAAGATTCAAGTTGATTGGACTTCAACTTCATCAAAAACTACCTTGACCAAAAACGTTAACCTGAAGTGAGACAGACAGACGGACGGAAGGACGGACAGACAAACGAATGAACGGACGCACAAACCAAAAACATAATGCCCCTAATTGGGGCATAAAAACTTAACATGATGTTGCAGTGCACTTTTTTCCATTCCTACAAAAGGTGTCAAAATAAACAAAGTTGGGAAAGAGGTTAGTTTTTAATCTTCAAAAACATAAAATGTATTTAGATTTTATTTACCTAGAGCATACTATGTCTTAAAATTTTTCCAGATGCACAGGTTTGTCTGTACTAAGAGTAAATTTTGAGATGAAAATAGCCATTTTAGCCAAAGGGTTCACATGAACCTTAACAAAACATATGACAGATCTTTGAAAGTGTACCTACAATTTTACATTCACAACTATAGTTATACACTCAGGGCAAGCTTGATATATTGTATAGTTGTTTATTGTTGAGGAAAATGTTATTTGATTTTTGTATTGCTGGGTTGCTTTCTTAATACATAAAAGTAAACTGACCTTAGTTCATCCCTGTTACTAAGATTAGAATTCCTGTTACAATAAGTTGATCCACATCTTTTAATGGTGGCATCCACATCATATACGTCTCTATCTATCACATGCTCTGGGTGGATCATTCTGTCTATATCCTCAAATACTTTTGCCCTGTAAAAACATACAATTGATTTGATTTCCTTGTCATAGTTATCTCCATATCTTACCATACCATTTTATATCTTTATTTTCCAAAAATCAATTTTTCTATCTAAAATTTAGAAATTTGACCCTGGAGACCACTGATATGTAAAGGAACCTCAAAAACTTTCAAATTAAATTACAATATTCTCCTACCTTCAACATAGCTTGAATTTAAGTTTAGTTTTGTGTGGCTAAAAACTTGTTTCTTTACACAAAATAGATTGTCAAAGTCATCACATATTTTATTTAAATTACATATTTCATAAATGATTAGATTTCTTGTTTAAATGCTGATAAAATAATTTCTTACTTAAATAAAGATGAAAAAATAAGAACACATTTATTCTATAACAAATATCACACACTGAAGAAAGTTTAAAAATTTGACAGATGTGCTATAGCATGATTTCACTTGAAAATCTTTATTGTATTTTAAAATTTCAATAATCGTACTGCTAAAAAATAATTTCTAACAGTATTTCTTCACTATCATTTTATCAAAGAATCAACATTTACACAAAATTAAATTATTTACAAATAAACATTATACCTTTGAACACCAAATTTTCTCCTGTATAATGGTTCCAAATAAGGACAACCTCTAGCTCCAATTAGATCAGGGTAGCCTATTTTCTCAAACCTATACACTCCTTTAGTGCAACAAGCCTTGTCCTGATACACTAACACATCATGGAAATATAAATCAGTATCTTCATCTTCACTACTTGACCCTGTCTCATCAACGTCTTTTTGATCTTGAGAAATATTCATATTTTCAAATTCACTTTCAAATTCTAGTAAATCTGGATAGCTTGTGGTACTTGTTTTCTTTACACCTTTTTTATTATTGTTAGATTTTTTGCCTGCTTTTGATTTCTTGCTTGTCTTTGGTTGAGAAATTATTGTTTTTTTGATAGCACCTTTTTGTGGCAAGTCTAAAGAAAAGAGACTAGATCCGGTTTTCATGTTTATAGCTGTAGCTGAATCACACCGCCCAGGCCGATAAGAGTCGTGATAGTCCGATTCATAACTACTATAACCACTGGTCCTTGAAGAATACAAGAAAGTTCCCTCCCTTTGATACAGAGAATTTTTAACATGTTGAGCTTCAGAAGACATAAAGTTGTCAAAGTTACCAGTTGGTATATAAATAGATGTTGGAGGAATAAGTGATGGGTCAGAATCATCATCTTCTTTAATCTGAAAAATATCAAAGAAGTTTTAGTTTATCATGTCTCTTTTAAAATGTCTACAAACAATTCTGTTCATATGAATAATATTATTCATTTTTACTCTCAAACAATAATCTTGAACTATTCTGATGGTCCCATGGAAACAAAACATAGATTTATAAGGTGAAGAAAATATTTTTTACATTAAGAAACATTATAACTAAATCTTATCAGTATTGCACACTATTAATTCAGAGTTTTTTGCATACCTGGGATCATTGAACAATGAACGAGATTAATTATTAGGATTTAATGCTGCATACAAATAATTCAATCAATATTTTTTTTTTTTTTTAAGTATTTTAATGTATAATTAATAAGTGTGGACACAAACCAGTGTGGATAGTATCCAGCATTCTGAGAGTATTGCATGGCAATTAGGAAAGGTGAGCTAAAAACGACAACCACTACAAATTATTGGATTTTGAGTTGTGCAAGGACTTAACATTGTCAGATTTGCTCAAATACCTTGGTTTTAGAGATATAAGCCAAATACCACATTTTACTCCTATGTTCTATTTTCAGCCATGGGGGCCTTGTTTTTTTATGAAATATAATATAAAACACAAACTTTATACTAGATACCCTAAGGATCATTCAGCGTAAGTTTAGCTGACATTGCTTCAGTAGTTACAGAGGAGAAGATTTTTTTAAAGTTAACAATCATGATGAACAAATTGTGTAAAATTCCCTTTAAAGGGCAACAACTCCTTAATGGGTCAATTGACAATTTTGGACATTTTGACTTATTTTAGATATTACTTTGCTGAACATTTTTACTGTTTACAATTTATCTTTATCTATGATAATATTCAAGATAATAACCCAAAACTGCAAAAATTTCATTAAAATTATCAATTTAGGGGCAATAACCCAAAAATCAGTTGTCTGATTCGTCTGGAAATTTCAGGGCAGGTAGTTCTTGACCTAATGAACACTTTTACCCCATGTCAGATTTGCTCTAAATGCTCAAGTTTTTGAAATATAAGCCAAAAACTGCATTTTACCCCTATGTTCTATTTTTAATCATGGTGGCCATGTTTTTTGACAAAACAGAAAATAAAACACAAACTTTATACTAGATACCATAAGGATCATTCAGCTTAGTTTGGTTGAAATTGGTTCAGTAGTTTCACAGGAGAAGATCTTTGAAATAGTTTACACCGTACGGAAGACTGACGCCAAGTGATGGCAAAAGCTCACATTTCCTTTTAGGAAAGGTGAGCTAAATATGTCTCAAAAATTTCTGAATTTACAGTATCTAATTCACAGCAGAAAGCAGCAATGAGCCTGCAAAGTCTCATGCATCTGATCAGTTCTGCTGGAATTTTATCAAGAGCTAGTGAAACAACTGTTATATGCTGAAATCAATTTAACTTTTGGAAACAACTTTATAACTTACTCCAAACTTTGAAATCTGCTCTGGGTTAAATCTTGTTGTTAATCCTAATAATTACCCAATTTCACACTCATCAAAAAATAAAAACGCTTTGAATTTCTCCCCAAGTCATGCAAGCCAAATTAGGCTGACAGTCATTAAGGAGGAACACTTAAATGTTATTTTTTTTGGTTTTAAAGTTTATGACAGACATGATGGACAGAACCTGAATGATACCAAGTGATAGCAATAGTTTACATTAATTATTTATATAATGTGTCAAACAGTAATTTTATGTTGTACCTCAATTTCAAATATTTCAGGAAAGAATTTATCATACATCCGTAGATCATCAGGATTTCTTTTAAAAGGTTGTGGTGCTTCTCCTTGATCATCTTCAGTCTCTTCAGAGTTATCTGTCTTGAATCTCTCATCATCACTGTCAATATCGTCATCATCCTCTAAAGAACTACTGTCACTGTCTGGGGTCTCGCTGGAACTTCCATAACTTATACTGCCTTCTACAAATACAGTTCCCATTTTTTCAGATGTCAAATGTAATTACCATTATAATAAAAGAACAGAGTTTCAATGACCCCCGCATTGCACATATTTTATCTATCCAAACTTTTTTACAAATATCTTGGAGAAATGAAGACTTGAGAGCAAATATAATGCATTTTCCAAGGGCATAACTCTTTTAAAAATAGTTGATTGGCACTGATTTTTGAACTTGTCCGAGACATTGCAGATATTAACCTGTGATATAAGTTTTATAAAAATCTGGCCAGAATTGATTGATTGATTGATTGGTGTTTAACGCCACTTTCAACACTATTGTGCTATTTCGTGGCGGTCAGTTTTTATTGGTGGAGGAAACCAGAGTGCCCGGAGAGAACCACCGACCTTCGATAGGAAAACTGACCATCCTAGTCAATTAAGATTGGAGTCGAGCGCACCTGGCCTGAATTGTACACAGGAGAGTGCTAACAAGACCGGACGGACGGAAGGAGGGACAAACAGACAGACGCCTGGTATTTCTATGTCCTCCACAACACATCGCGTGGGGGACAAAAAGAAATGAAGTGCCTACCCTCTGTTACTGCACAATGGCACATTGAGAATAATCTAAAACATAACTGAAATAACAATGCCCTAGTTAACCATTAAGGTACAATTAAAATGCAACAACTATCACAAAGCCTTACAATTGGTCTATGCGCAATGATTATCATCCAATAATTCATTTCAAAGCATATATGAAAGTAATGAATGCAATGCTCTCTGAAATTTTTGTACACTTATGGAGCTTAACACAATTTTAGATATATTTTTTTCTAAAATCAAGTAAAACAAGCATTCTGAGAGTATTGCATGGCAATACATAGTCCCCTACTGGGTAAAAATTCATTATACTGGAACAAAACGCTAACATGTTCTATAACTTGTCATGTAGTAAACAAAAAGAAAATATCAAGTCAATATCTTCATGCATGACTAAAAACAGTGTGGAAAACTGATAAATGAGTGAATTTTTCAAGTCCAAGGACCATAACTCTACACAAACAAGAGGCTCTCAAGAGCCTGAATCGCTCACCTGTATTTCAGAGGAGAAGATTTTTAAATGTTAGCAAACTTGATGAACAAATTGTGTAAAATTGTCTTTAAAGGGCAATAACTCCTTAAGGGGTCAATTGACAATTTTGGTCATATTAACTTTTTTGTAGATCTTACTTTGCTGAACATTATTGCTGCTTACAGTTTATATATATCTATAATAATATTCAAAATAATAACAAAAAACTGCAAAATTTTGTTAAAACTACCAATTCAGTGGCAGCAACCCAACAATGGGTTGTTCAATTTGTCTGAAAATTTCAGGGCCGATTGATCTTGACCAATTAAACAATTTTACCCCATGTCAGATTTGCTCTAAAAGCTTTAGTTTTGAGATATAAGCCAAAACTGCATTAGACCCCTATGTTCTATTTTTAGCCATGGTGGCCATGTTTGTCGATGGATCAAAACTTCGGATACAATTTATAAACTAGATACCCTAAGGAACATTTAGTTAAAGTTTGAAGGTATTTGGCCCAGTAGTTTCAGAAGAGAAGATTTTTGAAATAGTTTACGACGACAGACGACGACGGACGCCAAGTGATGGCATAAGCTCACATGGGGCCCGCTCGGGCCCCGGTGAACTAAAAAGCATGATGAAAAAAAGTGTGGAAAGCTCTAACATTAGATATGATTAATAGTTATCTAAAATTAGATATGATGTAATACAGTGTATATCTATTTTCAAATTATAATCAAATATATTTAATAGTTCCAAATATTTTTTCTTTCAATTGTCACAAACTAATCTAGATTTGTAACTTATCTATAAAATGTCAACAATTTTATCTACACAATGTAATGTAATGAAATATATACATTAATAAAAATAGAATATTATCTAATTAATGGATTTCACTCATAACTTTTTAATATATATATAGCATTCAGAAAATTAGTTAATACAAAATAACAAACAAACCTGCAAAAAAAATCTTCAAACAATTTATCAAAGAATGTCTTTTAAAAAATGAGTTATCTCCCTTTGCACAGAAATATGGTTTAACATAGTCCTCTATCATTAGATATGGTCCAGAGTATGTAAATCATCAGACCGGAACAAAATTCGAACTTGATCTTGTCATATTAAAATACCAAATATCAAATCAATATCTTCAAGAACGAAGAAAAAAGGTGTGGAAAACAGATTTGCCGGACTGACGGATAGACAGACGGACGGAGTGCAAACCTAAAGTCCCCTTCGATTTCGTCAGTAGGGGACTAATTAACTCAGACATTGGTTTGCTAAGACATGAATATAAATTAAATATTGTTGTGAGTGAAAAATTACTTCCAAGAAAACAGTATAATTTTCATTGGATATTAAAGGGGCATTAGCTGTCAAATTCATGTTCACCTATTCGACTCAAAATCTTATATTTTATTTATTATATATTGAAATTATCCAAATTACAAATAGTCCTAAAGAAACAATTTGCAGTGCATGGACTCGTTCTAATGAAGCAACATTTCATGTATAGACCCTATCTAATTAAAAAAATTCTGTAGATCATATGACCTGATGTAAACATAAATATAAATACACAGGAAAGCACGTGCAATTGTATAATGACAATTTTTCTAGGTCTGTTTGATTTCATGTGATAGATTAAAAAAATATGTTAATCATCATTTGAACTGTATTTAAATGGTTTAAGGGCAGAATCAGTCAAGGAAAGGGATCTTCCGGTGGCTGCCTTGTTTCACTTTTCAACATTGCCATTCTTTCTTTTTAATATCTAAGCATGCTTAGACTATGTATAACCCATCCCAGTTAAGGGTTAATTTGAAGTTCGCATGAAAAGGATTCAAATGAGTTGAATTATTGACTTGCAAGACAATAATACATCATCAATGTTTTTGAGCTTATTTTGAACAATAACTAACTGCTCATAGTTAAATATTATTTCACAATTGGGTTTTTATAAATGTTTGAAACAAAAAAATCATATCTTAATTTTTTGTCAACTTGGTAGCTAATAAATGTACTGATACAGTACAAAATTGTTACGTTACCTTGTCTGGTACTTTCAGGGTAAAGTTCAGATTCTGGCAGTTCAAATTTGACCGGACTCCTAATATCACATGGTAGTTTATTTCTAGGGCAACATTTCCTCATTATCACACTTGCCAGCAGTATCAAACTCTCCATCTCTCGACAATCTATAACATCCTGGGCAGTGTCATATAAAACTTGTATCCCATTAGCGTCTGCTAATGCTTTTCTTCCAGATTCTGTCAATAAATGATAGCTTCATTAAGGACAAGGTATAAAAGAGCTAAATTCACCCAGAAATTTTGACTAAGACCCCGTTTACACTTGTACGAAATTGAAATGATCTTTATTTGAAAAGATCTTAAAAAGACTAGTTTGCATTTACATTTGCCCAAGCTAGATCGATTGAGATCGATCTAATTTAATCTAGTGCATTTACACTGCAACATAAAAAGGACCGGTCTGACCTGATTACTTTACATTTTGTAAACAAATAACCGTAAAAATAAAATAGTATGATAACGTGTGAAAATCGCACGGAAAATCACACACTGCAAAATCATGGCGAAAATAGTTGGATCATGGGAATTTCATATGCAGTTATTAATTATCTTTTTGGTTCCCACGTCATTATAATATAGTTGGATCATGGGAATTTCATATGCAGTTATTAATTATCTTTTTGGTTCCCACATCACAATATTCATTAAACGAAGAAATGTGAGAAGTCTATCACTTAAAAATGAAAGGTCAATGCATTTGAAGAACCATTGAATCATATAAGATTGATCTTCTTAAAATGTCCTCTGGAGGTGGACTTTTTAAGTACGATAGAAGATCGATCTTTCCTATTTGCCTTAAACAAAAGATCAGTCTTTTAAGATCGATCTCAGGAAAGATCGATCTTTTTTACAAGTGTAAACAGGGTCTTATACAGTGGATTCATTTATTTTTTCGTTGGAACCAAAATTCCTAGATTGAGGAAAATCATATTTTCATGGATATTTGATTTCGTGGTTTTGCCAACATCTGTATACAAGCCTACAGAAATTTGTATTCGTTGATTATTTAAATTCATGGCTCACCTATACCCACAAAATCCATGAAAATTGGCATCCACAGCATGTAAATTAAAAATCAACTTGGCAAATTACTATAGTTATAAATACAACACTGAAAACTGTTCTAAAATTTAATGAAAATCTCAAACTGTTTGCATCACATTTGCTATAGAGATATAACATGTATTTGGCAAAATTTCAAAAATTCAAACTATGTTTTTAATTATTTGGAGTAGAAAATATTTCAGCTTGCTTGGAATTTCAAATACATTGAAAATGTGAACACACATTATGTACTTTACTCCTTATCTTTAAGAATCATATATATTTAGGCCAACAAGAATGTTATTCAAACATTGAGTTTGGTGATGTTTTAAGGATATTCAGGATAGCCTATCTTAGGTTAACATGTATGTGTTAAGTGATGTAAAGGCTGTTTCATTTTAACAATACATTGTACTCAGGAAAGGCACTTTCAAAATGGGCTCACCATCTACAGAGGCAAATTTGGAATTCCACTTTCATTTTCACTGTACTTGACACTCACCCATAATTGGGATTTCAAAGTGCCTTATGCTTTTTACGGAACAGCCCTAAGTAATACTTACTAAGGTTAGTGATATTTTTAAGGATATTCAGGATAGCTTTTCTAATGTTAACATGTCTGTGTTTAGTATCTAACTGGTGCCAGTCCTGGTACAGACCCAACAAATGTGGTACATGTTCTCCTCCTATAGTCCTGGCAGCATTGTTTCCTATAAAATACAGGAAATTCTCATTTACACATAATACCGAGCAATAGAATACAATTAACACATATTTAAAATTAAATAAAAAACTAGCTGTAACTCATATACCAGAAAAATTCAGCAGTTTTCAAGTAACAAAGTGTCTTATTTTGTTTCTATAATACTAGAGAATTATTTTTTAACAAACTGTATTCTTCTGTAGGAGGGGCCTTGGTGGCTGAGTGGTCTAAGTAGTCAAACTACGTAACTATATCACTAGCCTGTCAACACTCAGGTTGTGAGTTCCAATCCTGCATGTTGCAGGTGCGCTCGACTCTTGATTAGGATTGTCAATTTTCCTACCGAAGGTTGTGGTTCTCTTCGTCTACCTCCACCAATACAAACTGATCGCCATGAAATAGCACAATAGTGCTGAAAGTGGCCTTAAACACAAATTAATCAATCAATCATTCTTCTGTATCACTTTATAAAATACATACTAGATTTGGTTAAGTTATATAAAATACATACTAGATTTGGTTTAGTTATATAAAGAACTTACTAGATTTGGTTAAGTTATATAAAATTTCTAGCGCTAATTTGAGGACTGTAGTGTGTTTCCTTCCACACTGTTGAATGACTCTGAACATAGGAGGGATAGAGTTGTGCTTTCCCAAATACGAGGCATTCACACCTAAAATATAAAATGTTTAAATTTTAAAGTTTAGTTCAACATTTTAAGACAAAAATGGGTTTCTGTATTTATCTTGTGTGCATATATTGTATATCTTACAGAAGACTTTGTTTATCTATCTTTTCCTAGTTAAAAATCTTTTGATACTAAGTTACAGTAATTTCCAAAAGTGATCTTAACTTCTGTTCAAGTTAACAGTAATTTTTATTCAAAATATCTGAATTGGATTCCTCAAAAACAAACTTATGTCAAAACTCAGAATTAATTGTCTATTAATAACCATTAGTCTAAAAATTGTGATTATTGAATTCGGTTTTGTTTGTTTATGTTCCACCATGTTTTTTTTAATTTAAAATGGTACAATGCACCCTTATTCTTTTCAAAACTCTAATAATTAACCTAATCAATATTAATGTGCAATCTTAATCTAATAATCCAATATTAAATGATAAATATCAGAATTAAATTCTTTAATACAAATTTCTCATTTCTTTTTATAGCATTGCATAATGTTAACTGAAATCTGCTTTTATTTTACACAATGAACAAAGTGTAGTTATCAGCCAGGAACCAGCAAAATGATGTAATAAACTGTTAACACAGAGATATGTCTCGCCTTTTTGTAATTTCGATAATGCAAATGTTGAAATTAAAATAGCAACACTTTAACATGTAAGTTTTGTAAATATTAGAAGTCAATGAACCATGACTGAAGGTACATGACTAAACAATATCCATGGAAATGAGATGTGCTAATGCTAATACAACTGCATACCAAATACCATTGACCTACCTCTAGTAGTTCCCTTTAAACAAACCTAAACACAAACTAATACATGTAAACTAAATAAAATTTCAAAGTCAATAGACCATAACTGAGGGGCGGGTCAAATTATCTGCATGGAAATGAGATGTGCCAATGCTAATACAACTGCATACCAAATATCATTGACCTACCACTAGGAGTTCCCTTTAAACAAACCTAAACACAAACTAATACATGTGAACTAAATAAAATTTCAGAAGTCAATAGACCATAACTGAGGGGGCGGGGCCAAATAATCGCCATGGAAATGAGATGTGCCAATGCTAATACAACTGCATACCAAATATCATTGACCTACCACTAGTGGTTCCCCATAAACTGACCTAATCACAAACTATTACATGAACAGTATTAAGCAAAAGTTTCAAAGTCAATTGACCATGACTGAAGGGGCCGGGCCATATAATCTCCATGGAAATGAGATATGCCAACACTTATACAACTGCATACCAATCATAATTAACTTACCACTAGTGGTTCCCCATAAACTGACCTAATCACAAACTAATACATTTAAACTTAGCAAAATTTCAAAGTCAATAGACCATAACTGAGGGGGCGGGGCCAAATAATCTCCATGGTAATGAGATGTGCCAATGCTTATACAACTGCATACCAAATATCATTGACCTACCACTAGTGGTTCACCATAAACTAGACCTTATCACAAACTAATACATTGTTGACGCCGCCGCCGCCGAAACAGCATACCTATGTCTCGCTTTTTGACTCCGTCAAGGCGAGACAAATACTACAAAACTTTATCTGTTATTTGTTTAGATTTGGTGTTTCATACTGCTGCATGTGTTTTGTTTTAGCTAAATGTCCTCTAAACTTAAATGTGAAGAATATATCTTACAGTATTTTATTAAAGGATGGCACTATTTTTTTGTATCATCTATTAAGTATGGATTTTCCACACACTCTCATCGTATTTGTTTGCAATTTATGTATTCTTTTCCTATTTCCAGTTAATGACATAAACAATATTTCTAATTGTTGTCGTGATTTTGGCTTATTTTAACACTCATGAAGCATTTTAGAATCATTTCAACTTTTACTTGTTGATGGAAAATATAAATACTGTAAACGATCCCACATTTAAATTACCAGAGTTTCACTAAACGTTTTTTAACACATGACATTGTTTTCCTGAATTCTTGTGGCAAAAAAGGGTGTGCAGACAATGTACCAGTACAGCTTATACATGACTGATTATGGTAAATTACAGAGAAACCAGAAATTGACATCTATGTGTTTTTGAGAGAGCAAAAGATCATTTTAAAAACAATGCTTGAATATTACTGTAAGAACTAAAGGTGTTAAAAAAGGGAAATAGTATGTAATGTGGGTAGTTCCTGACACCTAAAGTTTTTTCTGACAAAATTAAAACATTTATTACTTACTGTTGTTGGTGTATGACTTGAACACTTGTAACAGACATTGCAGGTTTTTAAACTGACAAATATTACTCTTTATCAATGATAAAGTTATCAGCAGTGTTCTGTGTAATCGAGCTTTGGTAGAAAATTTTCTGTCTGAAAATATAAAACATTTTAAATCTAAAAATGTTCTTCATTCAGAATAATTTGTTACAACACACATGAAAATCCCTTCGGAATAAGAATTCTGACTTTTGTCAAATAGAATTATGTCACATTAGCATGTGCAACACATGTAGCCATTTTTACTTATTTATGACTTAAAGATTAAAAGAATCTGCAGAAAACTAAAACATAATACATTGTTATGTCGTCATTCATAAATTATATTAAATGAAAGTCAAACTATATTTCATTATTTTAAGTAATAAAAGATATAGCTAGTAATATTGCAGTTATAAGACTCTGTGTGAAAGATGTGCAAAAATAATTTGCTGAACTTCAGACATACAATTGTTTAAATAAAAAGTTAAGCCACTTTGCATAACATTTCAATCAATAAAAATAGAATCATATCTTACCTTTATTTGACAATTTGGCCAGCACTTGATGAGCTAGTATCAACAGATCATCATTAGTAACATTATCTTCAGTTTCTCTTACCATACATTGTAATAAAATATTGGTTGTGTTAGCACTGACTAGGGCACTGGATCTCTTTCCTACCTCTAAAAAACAAATGACAATGATAAGATTGTAAATCTCTTAAGGGCTGTTCCATAAAAACATATATGGAACCCAGGGAAGGCACTTCCAAATCTCAACTATGGGTGGGTGTCATCTATGTTTTTGGATAGTGGAAATGTAAGTGAAATTTTGATTTGCCTCATTTTTAAAGTGCCTTCGCTGGGTACCATGTATGTTTTAATGGAACAGCCCTAAGAGGATTTACTTTTATGAATGCATAATATAGGAATTTATTAACATTTAAGCAAAAAGTTTGTCTTTTGAAAAAAGTTATTTGTAGAAGCTTGTCCTAAATTAAAAACAATTGTTAGCATAAACTTACAAGTTTTCATGTTTCCAGGTCAAGGTATTACATCAGAATGGTCATTGAACATATAATTTAAGATGCATAAATCATTAATTATTCACTTATTTTTTAAGACGGATAAAGGAAGGGGTATTATGACAACAAAATGTGCTGATTAACAACAATAAAAGCAAGAAGACGCATGTTCTTTGAAGTGCATTTTTGCTTTCAAGTCGAAACCCAGATGGTAAACAACCTTTTTTCACAAGACACTATAAATTGAAGAAATTGTTTTTTTTACACAAGAAGTATATTACTATAAACTCAGCTACTTAAAGCTTGAGTCTAAAATAATAACACATCAAATTAAGATCTATTACTTAGTCATGTTTAAATTTGTTTTTTTCTATGTTCAATTTTGACAGTTTGAAACCTTTAACTTTATTCTAATCAAATTACTTGACAATGAAAGAAATTTTGAGTTATACTATTGAGGTAGGTTTGACATTAATATGTTTAAAAATCATCATATGTGTGTCAACTGAAAATGACAAAACAAGACCTGAACAAAATAGGAATTTATATTTTGTACTAATACTACCTGAATTAACTACTACAAATAAATATAACTAATTTATAAGCTATATAAATTCAAACATCTAGAGCTTTATAAAAGGTTAGATACACAACCAAAACCCATATTTTTCTCTTCAACAGACATACATTGCTTCTTGGTTGTTTTCTTTAATTAATGATTTTGTAATCTCATTTTGGTCAGATTTTCTATATTCAATGTCAATTCACCAGAAAATGCCATGAACATGCAGATTTGTCTGTTTAAGAAATAATAAATGAGCAGCTCCTTTTTGTTTAACTTATCTCAATCTACAAAGAACATTGACTTGAATATATAACTGTAAACTATTGGTTTTTCCAAACAATTCCAGGAGAATGTGTATTATATTTTTACTGTACGTTTAATTAGTTCCAGTACATTTATCATATATAACAGTGAACTTACGAGTTTTCCCCAATAGCTCCAAGAGAATATGTATTATATTTACAACAACTGCTCGATCTGAACAATTCTGAAATAAATATATGTATCAATAACTATGATTAATATCAAACAACCTTCCTTGTGACTATACAGTCTAGAAACTAGATGGTTACAATGTAGAAAATTATCCTGACAAAAATACTTTTCAAAGAAAAATATTGAACAGTGTAATACTAAGTTTTGAGTCATTGTATCCATGGTAATACATAGAGAAACATGCAGCTGAAAAAACTGTTGGAAGAAGTATACATCCATTGAAAGTATCATTATATTTAATTATATATATTTGTAAACTGATTATCAGAATTAAAAAAATATGTTGTTGAATTGAAAAAGGGCCATTTTAGAAGTATTTGTATAGGTGTATCAGTATGTTGTCAAATGGTAATACAGTAGACTCCACCTAATCGGATATCGGCTAAACGAATATATCGGCTATTGTAATATTAGTAACCTGGAAGTTACGCAATTACAATCTTGCAGACAAGAAAATTTTGTTTTTACTGAATAAAAGGAACTATTTCTTAATAAATTGTTGTCTTTACTCATTGTCTTCCTTTGAAATGTGAATTAGATCCAAGTGGTTTGAATTTATTTATAAAATAATACAAGAGCAGTATGTTGGGAGAATTTTGATAAAACTCCAAATGCTCACAGAATCAGAAATATATTTTAAGCTGAATGCACCTCCTTCTGAATAATTTATTGCAATATACATATAAATCCCTTTTGACAAGAGAAAACTGACTTTTTGTCAGATATAATTTTGTAACATGTGCGTCCACATGTCATGGCCGCCATTTTGTTTTGTTTACATAATGTGAAGAAGCCTCGAGAACCATGACCTAAACATAAACAGTCTTCAGAAAACTTAAACTTGATGCAATAATATTTTATCAATCATGATTGTCTTCATTGATATTCAAATAAAATTTGCTTATTTAAAGAAATAAAATATGTAACAAATACGATTTCAGTTTAGAGACTATACATTCATTCATTCATTTCTTTATTTCCTCTATCAAGAGATTCAATGAACAACTATATGCTATAAACAGATTAAATTACAAAAGTTTACAGACAACACAACATAATATTACAATATGTACATTAACTATAGTATATTACCAAAAGAACATTTAAAGAAAATCACTAACGACAGATCATGTACTAGCACGCCACCGTATTATCCTTCTCGTTACTCTGCTATACTCAGAAACGCAGTGTGCAACGTAATGCGTGGCACAGCTTAAGAAAAATGTCAGTGTCGATATTGACTGTTGTTACGTGCTTGCCCAAAGAATGCAGTAGAACTGTTCATCATCGTATGAATACAGTTCAACAAATAGTTGTAATGGAAAACTTTCAATTATGAAATCCCACCATATATCTCTGATTGATTGAGTTCCACAACAACTACAACACGCATGTACGTATACATCTAGAAATGGTCTGTCACATAGCTCGCAAGTGCTTCCCGTGTTATTAGGGATGTCAGTTAGTAATTTTGTTATGAAATATGCGTTTATGATTTCTCTTGATGATCTTGCGCTTTTCCAGAATTCAGGGACTTTGACTGAGAGGTGAATATTTCTAAAACGAGAAAAGTTATTGTCGTTCTGTATACGACGAGTCCATTCATCAGTTTGTACTTTGTCTACCGTATTATTTACTATAACTTTCCAAGATTGCTTTGTAGGGAAAACTCCATCTCGCAAAAAGATTTATATATATTCATGAATATAATATTTGTATAAGATATCCATAATTTCTGGAATGAACCCATAATGTTTACGTTCAGTGTCAATAAAATAAGAGTACAGGTGCACAAGAAATAGTTTTTTCGTTAAGAAATTGCCATTAAGGCTACACAGCTTTTGTAAGAAATACAACTTCTTTATCTCTATAGTTGAAGTAATAGGATGAAGTCCGAGTATACTTTGACACATATCTGACCTAGTTGAAGTTCTCAAGTCCAAAATACGCTTGACTAAAAAGTGCTGAAAACAATTCAACGTTACTATATCGTTTGACTTTAAATTATTCCACATTTCACAACCATACAGGACAGTAGGTAACACAATAGATTTGTACAGTTTAAGTAGAACGCATGGATTTGTTGACTTGAAACAAACACCATTAAGGGTGAAAAAAGAGTTCTTGCCTCTTCTACATGCGTTTGAAGTCCTTTCTGCCGATCTAAATTTAGAGTTAAGCTCAATACCCAAATGAGTATAATCTTCTGCTAACGGAAGAACACTGTTCGCAATACGCCAATCGTATCGTAACCGAACTTCTCGTGGATTCAGGGAGAATTGCATTACACACGACTTCTTCGCATTGAAACAAAATCTCCATCTATGTGCATAGTCAGCACATGTATCTAACATTCGCTGAAGACCTGACAGGGTTGTGCCAATACATGAAATGTCGTCAGCGAGAGCAGGAGAGCAACTAGCTATATGATATACACCTGTTTTCTGATTACTTTTTTCAAGTTCAACCAACATTTCGTTTATAAATACTAAATATAATATACCAGACAATACCCTCCCTGCCTTACACCTTGTAATACAGGAAAGAACTCAGAATGACACTGGTTTACAACTACTGAACTCATGGTATCAATATGACAGTCATTTATAACTGACCACATTTTACCTGTTACCCCTATATTATACAATTTATACATTAAACCAATTCTCCATACAGTATCAAAAGCTTTTTACTATCTAAAAGCGACAAAATTTTACTGAATAATTCAAGGTTATGATAAATTGTCTCATGTAAGTTAAATGATGCAGTTAAGCAACTAAGGTACTTTTGAAATCCTTGCTGTTGGAGATTCGGAATGCTTTTGTCATATAGCACAAAATGTATTAACCGAGCTTTAATGACGCTTTCAAATAGTTTCAGAACACAGGAAAGCAAACTAACTGGTCTGTAATTATCCGGTGAAGTCTTGCACTTAGTTCCACCTTTGAAGATAGGAACAAGGAGGCCTAGTTTCCAGTTCATCGGTATTCGCCCTTGTTTGACGATGATATTGAATAGAGCGGTTACACACTTCACAACAGAGATACCTCCGTGGCGCAAATGCTCGTTTTGAACTCTGTCATGTCCAGCGGCTTTTCTATATTTTAACTGTCCTATCAATTCAGAAACTTCTTGTTCAGTTATCAACCCACCAGGTAAGTATTCCCCTTCAACACCGCAGGTTTTAATAATTTCATTGTATGTGGTTTCGATAAAATTGAGAATGGAACATTTAAATTCATTGTCAAAATTATCCTCATCGTTTGGCTGGTATAGATCATGGAAATATTCGGCGAAACAGTTTGCTACAGACTCAGGAGTATTACACACTTTATTTTCATACACAATCTCGGGATAAACTTTAGACGAACAACCTTTAAAACGAACGAACGTCACATTCTGCAGTTTCATTGAGATCGTCATAACAATTCTGCATATACTGTTCATTAGCCGCTTGTTGTACATGTCTAAATTCGGCCTTTGCTCTTTTGTACATTCGATAAGAGTCAAAATGCATGCCTCGAGGCCGACCTTCTAGTACCCAACACCTACGCTTTGATCTTTCATTGTCATGTGCTCGTTTTACATCTGCGTTCCAGTAAGGTTTGGTATGTGGGTTGAATCCGCATTTCGAATTGCAATGTCTGCAGCAGTATGTAAAATGTCAACGAATTCGTCATTGATGGCGTCAATGTCAACATAAGAATAAGACCTCATTTTATCAATCAACATATCAACGGGATCGTTCAGCAGTTTTTGGTATTCGTTAATCTGCGCACCAGTAACCTTATGCCAAGCAGGTAATTTGTCGCAAGAGTTCAGTACACGATGCGGGTTGGAGTCTATCGCAAACTCAACCACCACTGGCAAATGATCGGACGTGCTAGATATCGCTCCTTCATCAAGGATTTCATAGTACCTTAGTTTTCTATAAATACTTTGATTACATAGAATATAATCTAACATTGTTTGTTTGGTTATATACGTATAATTTGGCCCTTTATTGTGTATTTTACCCCCAGCATACAACAAATGATGTCTAGATACAAATTTTAATAACTCTTTTGATTTACTACTATTTGATGTAGAGATGTCTTTACCTAAACAACTAGCATTTAAGTCACCTGCAATTATACAATTACCATAAGTACTGTAGTATGAGTATAAAGTATCTAGTGTATTTATTTCACTCTTATATTTCTCAATAGAGTCATTAGATGGTAAGTAAGCACCAAAGATAAACAGTGATCCATAGGATTGATTTTTTAGTTCAATACCAGCTATTCTACTGGAGTTAATGTCACATATTTCATTTACAGAAAACTGAAGTGAAGTTTTGTATAATATGGCAATGCCACCCTTACCATGGTATGCATTATACCCTATGGGTAATGCATCAGCTTTACTTATACAGTTGTACCTTTTTTCAATTGTAGACAAATAATGTAAAGACCTTTCTTTCAATTTATGTTCAGATATAACACATATATCACAGTCACTGTCCTTTAACAATTTACTAAGACAAATAGTAGAGGACATGATACCCCTAACATTCCATGCTACTAACTTAATACTAGACATAAACAACAAAATAAGTAATATACTCAGAAATAGTACATCAGTTGAAATATAAGTTCTATTCATCATGAAAGGTTTTAGTTATCGCCTTGCTTTTGGTCGCTTGTACTCTCCGAGACACGTTGATACCATTCTTGGTTACTAAGCCAGCGTCTACAATATACATTGATCGGCCAAAAGTTTTCACTCTCAACAATATTTGCACAACTTTCAGCTACGTTCAGTTTGGCAGACATATAGCGCGAACTATTGCGAGATTGAAACAATCTCAGATATGTCACTTGCACATTTCTACTTTCTAAGTATGACATAATTCCGAACGAGTTGACTTGAATCAATTCCTGACAAATAATACCTTGTAGACCTTTTCCGAGTAACACCAGTAAAGAAATTGTCATCAGTGGACTGAACCGCAGCAGTAGAACCTTGTGTTAACGGGAATTCTGTACGTAGCGGGTCATCACTTTTGTAATGGTCATCATTTTTGCAAGAACGTTTGTACGGTGTGTATCGTGTGTTTGTTGTGAGTCATTAACTGTACCGTTAGACATCTCCGGTTCGGGTGACCGCGTTTGTAAAGGCTGACTATGAATTGTTCTGTTAGGAGAGTTCACCAAAACACTATCTGGGGTAATGTGCGGGTTAACTTTAGTTGCGTATGATTGTTGACACGACATTTTCAGTTCGTTTAAACTTTTTGTGCGTTAAGTAATTTGCCGTGGCGTATCTGATCATTGTCAATCTGTTTAATTTTTTCTGAATACATGTTGAAATCAAATTCACCAACTGCTTTTGATTGTTGATTTAGTAACTTTAAACTAACTTCAGATTGTGTATATTTACGTTCGCTGAATACAATATACTTGCTCAGTCTCTCGTTTGTGTCTTCTAGCTCTTGATTCAATTTTTTATTCTCAATTTGTAATTTCTCAATCACTTTACGGTTTTCTTTCCCTAACTTTTCTACTTCGTTTAACCTATCAATGGTCATATGAAGCGTTGTCCTTAATTCAATAAGATGACAATTCAGCGGCATCGTTGTTTGCTCGCTAACGGATTTTGGTTCGTCCTTACGAAAAACTTCTTCAATGCTAGATGGGTCGCCAGAAATAAACTGATGTAATAAGTAACAGTCTTTTGCATACTTTTGTGAGGATGAACCTTTGTTTGTACTTTTCCTCGTAATTAATTTCCTAGCGGACTCCCTGTATTGACTTAGCTCGACTGGTTAACATACTCCTATACCATGTTATAGTATCATCCGAGTCATTTGTTAATTCAATTAATTTTGCAATATATGAGTCTCTAGGAAGATCTATCAATTCTTGGTCTAACATTGCAATAAAATCTTGGTTAGGTACAAAATGTGCCCCTTGACTACTGTCTTGAAAATCTTGACTATCAACAATGGAGTCATCATTGTTTACATTTTGGCGGACAGGGGTGCCGATTTCTGTTAATATATGCACTATCTGACTATTCTGTGGGGAATATTGCTTGAAAGTGTCATTTATATTGTAAAAGGGATCTACATTACCACTTGTATCAGCTCCTACATCAGAATTATTACTTGTATCAGACAATTCAACACCTGTCGTCTTACATGTACGTCCATTCACATCGGACGCCATTGTCATCATACGCAATTACAATCTTGCAGACAAGAAAATTTTGTTTTTACTGAATAAAAGGAACTATTTCTTAATAAATTGTTGTCTTTACTCATTGTCTTCCTTTGAAATGTGAATTAGATCCAAGTGGTTTGAATTTATTTATAAAATAATACAAGAGCAGTATGTTGGGAGAATTTTGATAAAACTCCAAATGCTCACAGAATCAGAAATATATTTTAAGCTGAATGCACCTCCTTCTGAATAATTTATTGCAATATACATATAAATCCTTTTGACAAGAGAAAACTGACTTTTGTCAGATATAATTTTGTAACATAATAGTCCACATGTCATGGCCACCATTTTGTTTTGTTTACATAATGTGAAGAAGCCTCGAGAACCATGACCTAAACATAAAGTCTTCAGAAAACTTAAACTTGATGCAATAATATTTTATCAATCATGATTGTCTTCATTGATATTCAAATAAAATTTGCTTATTTAAAGAAATAAAATATGTAACAAATACGATTTCAGTTTAGAGACTATACAGAACGTGCTTTGATCTATTTAGAGTCCAATTAGCTTACCTGTAATAAATGTAACTAATTGATATTAATTCGTTTACAAAACAAATAAAGACACAAACTATGGATGGTAGATATTTATTCCCATAAATATTTCAGGACATTTGATTTATTTTAATAAAAATAGGATTTAATAAACAGCTGCGCCATGAGCGCATGATACGCCCGTCGTCTTGTGTGAATTTTTATGCAATAATCATAAATAGTTTCTGACATACGGCCTGACATGCTAAAACCCCCTTTTTTTAACAAAAAACTCAATATCTCTAAAATAAAATTTTGAATCAAAACCAAAAAGTATACAGATCTTTAGATCAATACAACTAAGAAGTGTGTAAAATTTTAAGCAATAATCATAAATCGTTTTTGAGATACGGCGCGACATGTGAAAACCCCCCTTTTTAAAAAAAAATCAATATCTCAAAAATAAAATTTTGAATCAAAACCAAAAAGTATACAGATCTTTAGATTAATATAACTAAGAAGTGTGTAAAATTTTAAGCAATAATCATAAATCGTTTTTGAGATACAGCGCGACATGTGAAAAACCCCTCCCCCTTTTTTTACAAAATACTCAATAACTCAAAAATAAAATGTGAAAAACCCCTCCCCCTTTTTTAGCAAAATACTCAATGTCTCTAAAATAAAATTTTGAATCATCACCAAAAAGTATACAGATCTTAAGATTAATATAACTAAGAAGTGTGTAAAGTTTTAAGCAATAATCATAAATTGTTTTTGAGATACGGTGCGACATGTGAAAAAAAAAAAAGAAGCCTGTTTTAGTTACTAAGTCCCGTAACTAAAAAAGTTTTAATCTTATTTTCACCAAAAAGTATACAGATCGTTTGACCATCATGAAAAACAACTATGTTAAGTTTCATGAAATTTGGATAAGTCGTTCTCAAGTTACGGAGCGACATGTTTACGCCGGACAGACAGACGGACAGACAGACAGACGGACAGACGACATTTGTATACCATAATACGTCCCGTCAAAATTGACGGGCGTATAAAAACTGAAAACAAATATGAGCATTACATAACCAGCTAATAGTTTTTTTACACAAACATCGTGGTGATGTATCTGATAAAAATCACTCCATAGAAAATGAAATGATATGGAGTAAATGTACATGGGACAAAATTGCACACAATACATAGAAAACATAGAAAATTATCAATGAACAGGGCTTTTATTCCTGTTCTTCATCTTGACAGTTGATGTAGGGTCTTCAACAATGAACAAATCATTCATACCCTACAACAAGGTCAAGACGGCCCCTAGCGTCGACTTAAGCGGTACTATTGATAAAAATAAAGTAATTTTGAAAGACATCGCCCTTTTATATATATAGCAGTGGTCAGGCTAGTAACATCTCGGGATTAGGTCTACTTATTATTGCAGAATATTCAATGAATATACATTTATTGTCTAATTGAATATATCGGGTAATGGTATATTTTTTGCTGACATTTTGGGTATCTGATTTACCGGAGTCTACTGTACCTATTACTACCTGTATTTGCCACTGGATGTTAAACAATCAATCAATCAGTCAATATTACTACCTTAATCTGAATCTTATCAATATTACTACCTTAATCTGAATCTTATCAATATTACTACCTTAATCTGAATCTTATCAATATTACTACCTTAATCTGAATCTTATCAATACTGCACAAAAGAAAGACTTGAACAAATTTTCTGTAAAAGCATTGTAAGGATTATATTTCATGTTTGATAGTTTGTTATGAGATCAAAACAGAAAACAATGCGCTTTAATTAATTTCAATGTCAAAATATATTATTAAACCGAGTGATTTTGTTTGGTTCAAATGAATCCAACACTCACCCTTAAAGTACACAAGATTAAATCTAGTTGTGCTGCATTCTTCAGAACTGAATCTCTGTGAATTTTTTCTGAAAATAAAATATGCAATCTAGATTCATTTGAGACATTGCTTTTGAATGATTTAGTTTTATACTCTGATATATGCTATACAAAACTACTGAAAATATATTCTATAATTTCCCAATAAAAGTTTCTTCAGAAATGAATTGATTCTACATTTATTGCAAAAAATGAACAGCATTTAGTTGAGTTTACATGTTGTGCTTACAGATGACACCAATTTTGTATTTTCCACTGCTGTAAACTACAGATAAATGTCTGTCCTACAAAAATATTGCCACTATGCCACATGTTCCTAGTAGTAGATTCAAACATTGTTGTTTTAATGTTACTTTCAATCAATACTTTAGTAAAGTAGATTCATTTTTGAGGTGATCAGAGAGAGAAATCCATTGGGAAGACAATTAAGGAACCTGACAGACATTGACAAATTCGATATGGACGTTTTCATGAGCCATACTGTTAAGCCTCTAATTCAGGACTTGATTAATGAAATTAAAGAGGCAATGCAAGTTGAACATGTGTTTCAGGCTTTTGGGGTCTTGGATCCCAGAAACCTGCCTGATAATATTGAAGACCTACTGGGTTATTGGGAAGAGGATATCTCTGAATTATCTAAGCACTATGGAACTGCTTTAGAGGACACTTACAAAAGACACAAAACAAAACGGGAACTCTGATTCTTGATGGACTAAAACTTGTCGCAGAGTTGTATAGTTTTAAACACCAGATGTATGCTTTGAGGCAAATAAGGAAATCAGATACTGATAAAATTGAACACGTAAGGGACGTTCTAAATCATTTTGAAAAAGAACCAGTTCTTAAGGGTATATATGGAAACTTGTATCAGGTCTACTTGCTTTCACAAGTGATACCCTTAAGTACAGCTTGTGTTGAGATATGCTTCAGCCAGCTGAAGATAATTAAGACATCAGTAAGAACAAGATTGTCAAACAAAACACTTGATCATTTATTGAGGTTAAATCACTCATGTTTTATATCATTACTGGATAAGTCATGGGAGGATATAGTTGATGCTTTCAAGAACTTCGGGCCAGAGAGAAGAATCGATTTGTTAACTTTATTTGATATGAACCTTACAATTGTGTGAAGATGATCCAAACAATTAAATATCATAATACAATCATGGTTTAATGATTACATTTCATGTTTCTAAGGGTAAAACCTAGAGTAAAACAATGGCAACATTCCATATATATAAAACAGCAAGCAAAAAATCACAAAAAATATCTTATCAATTAAGTCTTAAACTTTTGTAATTGCTTTTCTGAATTCAACAGTTTGCCAGTCCAATTTGAAATCCATTTAAATCAAGGTCAATTTATAAAGATGACCAGTTGTTGAAAAAACTACCCAATGGATGATGTGTTTCAGTGGTTTATGTTAGCTGTTTATCATATATGTAAAAGGTTACCATAGCTAAGATGCAAGCCATTAAAAGATGTGCCATGGATCTTCATGTAACATCTTGAGTCTTCCCTGGTCCCATTCCACTGAATGTCAAGCGATCTGGTAATCATATACTAGTATGTCATAATCAGTAGCTCGTCCAGGATTATTCCAAATGTTACAACTTCTTACAGCACTCAGCTTACAGGTAAAACTTGATACATTTTCCATTTTTACAGGAAAATAATGTTATTTCATCATAGATTTTATGCGGGAAAAAAAATTTCCAATTTTGATAGTCAAGGGACCCATTTGAAAACACCTGGAATCATCCCTGTTACATGTACATTTATACAGCATAGATTTTTATATGCTGACATTAGAGGCTACTTATTTAACATTTGTGTGCACATTATTTTTTGTGTGTTAAGCATCTAGTAAAGTTATATTATTTACACATATCTTATGTGAGAGGTCACTATGGAGCCAGGGCTCAAAATATTAATAATTTTAAAAGATTTCATGCATTGTTTATTGTTTCTTGTGTGACTTTTGTAATTCTAATGTATTGTTCTAGTAGGTTTTAAATCAAATCTAAATGTTTAAGTCAATTAGATGGACATGAAGTCAGCAGTTAATTCCCCTTTAAGAAGTTAGATTACATGTTATTCATATATATTATCTGTGAATACAATACCTTGTTGGTTAAGCAGCTGGTAGATTTTAGATGTAACATATCTGATCTGTTGTAGGTCATCTGTAGAGGATGGATTCTTAGCAGCCTTTCCACCAATCTTATCCAACTGCTGGAAAAGTCCTATCAGTCTTGACCTTCAATAACAATAAGTAATATAAACTTGTAAAAACAATATTTACACTTTTACACAGACTCCCATTGTAAAAGATACTATAACAGTATAACCTTATGACACAGGTAAAAACTTCTGATATGTATGATAAGATAATATAACAGTATAACCTTATGACACATGTACAAACTTCTGATATGTATGATAAGATAATATAACAGTATAACCTTATGACACAGGTACAAACTTCTGATATGTATGATACAAATTTATGATCATGATACATGTCATTAGGTACACTACAGACCAGATGGTTGGGAAGTTAAATACATAACATTAAATAGCATCAAAAATACAACAGCCTATTAAATAGTGTCAGAACTGTATAAGGTAAAGTTTGCACTGATCCAGATTGTAGAAGAGTTGAGATTGTTGTTTTTAGTGTTCATTTTGAGTAATTGATATGTGTATGGTCAATATTTATACTTTCTGATAAAATGGAATTTTATAGTGCAAATTCTCTTTGAAATTCAGCAGGAAAACATATTAACAGACTTGGCAGGGAACAGTAGAGCAGCATTAAATACTAGTTTCTTCAGTTTATTCAACTAGGGTGAAACTGAATGTAAATCCTATAAAGGCCAACATGTCAGAAGACAATGCTATCCATAAAACTACAGAAGTGGTAAATGCTCTTTAAGTGAAAATGTACTTATTCTGTACTCAATGTACAGTTTTACAATAGGTTCTTTTCTGTAACTTTTGTAATTCTTTTCTTTTATGTGCCTTTTGAGGGGTTCAGATTAACATTTGGTACTGGAAGGTCCAGGACCTTTGACACTCCAAACTGAAAGGTCCACAACCTAAATCCCAGGTCCTACTTTTACATGAAATATTTCATAACTCAATAAGATACAAAATTAATGTGCTTTTGGAGTAAGGTTAGTTTGTTTCATCATATTTGAACTGAATGTGATGTTTAGTTTCTCATATAATGGGCTATTCAGCGAATAAATAGTTTACAACCTTCAATATTGAAGTACTGCTTACACATCAACACCATTTTTGCACTGGATTTCAAGAATAAATTCATAGTCACTGAAGGGTTTCCCTTTTTTGCAATACTGTATGCAGTGTTGAAAAGAACCTTATATCTATTTAACTGATCAGGCTTTATATTGCTGCTTGAGAATACATTGTCCAAGTTTAGTGTCTGACAATTAATCTTTAGACTTAAACTTTTGGTCACTTTCATGGATCCACTACTTTAAACAAGATAAATGCTGGGGTGTCACTTCGTATACTTTTATTGGGTCTATTTTAAGATTTTGTGTTCCCATTACAAGTGCACTTTCTTTTTCTGAATGGATTGGGAACTTCTGGTAGTATGTGCATGACATTAGACCAGTTGATTCATCAAAATATAGCCATGGTTCGATCGACTTTCCAGTGGGACTTAAATGTCCGTTCCTGTTTTTCACAATCGCATTTTTGGTCTTTAGTGAGATCTTCATTTGATTTCTTTTGAAGATGCTGAAGACACAGGCAATTGTTTCTATCCATAGGAAGGTTGAATATCCTTCTATATTTATGGATAGTCAACCTTCCTATGGATAGAAACAAGTGCCTGTGGTTGAAGACCGTTCATAATCTTCAGGTTTTCTCTTGGAAGATGTGACACCAAAGTGAAACGGACTCATTTTGTTAGAAAATGTCTAAATGATTAAATGATTTGTCAAGTGACTTCTTGCAACTATTTATAACCTTGTGTTTCCAAGAAATACAAGGTTAAAAATAACTATTATCACTCGTTGGCAAGGTCAGGGATGAAACATTTTTTTATCGCAATTTCAATAATAATATGGCTCAAAAATGATGATACAGATGGTTAAAAAAGGTCAGCAAAGATCATTTTTATTTCCTTTAAAATAGAAGGTCCGTCAGCCGTTGCTAGTAACCAAAACGAAAGTCTGATTGCAACAGTGGAAGGTCACGGACCTCGGACCACCGCTAATTTGAACCCCTGCTTTTGTTATTCTATTGGTCAAGGTGAAAAATAAATTAAATAATTTCTGACTCATAGATACCATATACCTCTTGTATATTTAAAACAAACAAGAAACACTTTCTACTGCTCACTGGTACACCATAAAGATATGTCTATTTAGTATAACAAATCATGTGTAAACCAAAAACCTGTCTTTACCAACTCAGGTGTACTACACCAAAAACATGTCTTAACCAAACCCTGTGTACACCATAAACCTGTCTTTCCCACACCCTGTGTACACCACAAACCTGTCTTACCAAACCCTGTGTACACCAAAAATATGTCTTTACTACAGTATACACCATAAACATTGTTTAACCAAACCCTGTGTACACCACAAACATGTCTTGACTACACACAGTGTACACCATAAACCTGTCTTTTACCAGACCCTGTGTACACCATAAACCTATCTTTACAATAACTGTGTACACCATTAACCACTGTGCACCATTAACCTGTCTTTACCACACCCTGTCTACTCCATAAACCTGTCTTTACTACACCATAAACCTGTCTTACCAAACCCTGTGTACACCAAAAACCTATCTTACAAAACCATGTGTACACCATAAACCTGTTTTTACCAAACCCTGTGTACACCATAAACCTGTCTTTTAACCTATGTGAAATACTACTAAATGTACCTGTCAATTCAGCATACAATATAATAGTAAAACAGCATGTTTGGTCAGATTTCTATTGGTACTGGTACTTACCCAACACTTCTTTCCATCTCAAGGTCTCTTTCTTCAGTTTGATATTACATTCTCAAATGTATAACCCAAAGCCAAGTTTTACTCAATGACCTGAAATGTCCAATTTTACAAGATTTAGAATTAAGTGTTCTAATAGAAACAAACAATTTGAAATTTGATAAAAAATATTAATAGTCTTTCCCCAACAAATTTACATGACTTACAACCTAAAATAGAAACTATAAAACTAGGCAAAGTCACATGTATATCACACCTATGTATCATGGCTAATGCAGGTTCTTTGTTATTGTTAAAAGTTATGAACCTTACATGTTTGAATTTTCATATTGATCAACTTTGACATTAACCTTGATATAAATGAGTCAATTGAATCAAGAAACATGTTCACATAACTTACAAATCAATTGAAATAAACATTTCTGCCTTGATAAGATGAATTACTGTATTTGGCTGTGTATAGTATGCATTTGTGTATACTACAGACCCCTTTTCATCCCCACAAAATTGTGTAAAAAAGTCTAATTCACTGTAAAAAGCCTTAGATAAGGAACAAATAAACCATGTATTTAATCTTCGTTTAAGTCTGTTTAAAGATAAAATGATATATAAGATTTTTAGTTCAATCAAATCTTTTACGTAATATTTTGGGGCATTGGTGGCCGAGTGGTCTAAGTAGTTACTACTGTAATCACTAGCCAGTCAACACTGAGGTTGTGAGTTCGAACCCCGCTCGTGCGGTGCACTCGACTCCAATCTTAATTGACTAGGATTGTCAGTTTTCCTATTGAAGGTCGGTGGTTTTCCCTGGGCACTCCAGCTTCCTCCACCAAGAAAAACTGACCGCCACGAAATAGTCCAAAAGCGGTGCTTAAAAGTGGCGTTAAAACACCAAAAAAAAAAAAATCAAATTTATGTAATATTTTTTGTTAAATCAATTAGTTTAAGGTCATAAATGGAATGGTAGAGCTTTCATCATGTAATTAATATTTATTAATACTATAAAAGTAAAGTTATTGATCAAAGATCCCTTCTAAAATCAACATGTGTCTAAGCTTGTCCAAGCTGATGCACTGTTCAAATATTATAAAAGAAATAATTGGAAAGTTATGGAAAAAAGAAAGTAGAGATCAAACATTTATGAAAATTGATAAGCAGTAATAAAAATTTAAAACACACTTTCATCCTATATTTTCTTTTCATTGATCATGTTGAATTGGAGCCCTGAGTTATTATATGGAACACCTGTCAAAAGTTGACATGATTATTTATTTGCTACACACATACTTAATCCTTTACCCCTTTAGCTCACTCATGCAGGATTTCACATCTGTACTTTGAATATTCAATAATGAAGGAAAATAGTTGTAAAGAAATAAAAAATAAATAAATAAAATAAAAAATGTCTGGAATATATAATAATGAAGAAAAAATTATATATAACACAAAAAAAAAAGTTTAATAAAAATAGAAAACTGTCTGCATCCCCTGTACAAACTTACATATTATGGATTAAAAGTGTGGATTATACATGTACACGACCAAATACGGTAGTTCCTCTGATGCTTAAAATGAGTGGGGCGAGACCATTTTCAGGAAGCCGGGATCAGCCAATTTTAACAACGGGAAATCAGGATTGTCTTGTTTAAAGGTCAGGAATTCAGGATAGAAAAACATCGGGCAAAGGGAAAGCCATGTTTATAGCCACAGATAGTAGGATTTTTATGCTGGAATTTAACAGGATCGACAAAAAACTGTACCTTGGACAGATCAAAGTGCCATCTTCATTCTACTTCAATCAGAATCAGATCTAGAATTAACAGAGTAAATGTAACAGTAAGTTTAGAGATAAGAAAGAAAATTACTTGTCACATACTAACTTGATTTTTTTAGATATTTAAAACACATCTTCTTCAATTTGACAGAAAGTCATGCTGCAACAAAGATCAAATTTGGCTTTTTGTCTCTATACTGGAAATAATTATATCCGCACAATGTATGAGGGAACCAATTATAGATTTTTGTTATGCGGAACCGATTTCCCCATGATATGTGCACATTTTATCAGCACCTGGTAACAGAAAAACCATGAGTGTATACGTAATTAAATACACCACTTCCAAACATTTTCTTTACTGAAGTGTTCCTATCATTACGTTTGACAATTTCTATTTTTTTATTTTGTGCAGTATGTATGAAAAGTTTTATGATATGACTGATATCCAACAAGAGTCAAGCAAACACAAATCATTGCTTTTTATCTTCTAGTAGTATACAACGAGATTATCACACTTTTGCCACTAAGTTAACATGAGGTCATTTCCCCTAATGGAGCTTGGTGTTGTAAAAGCACACCCTATTTAATCGGCCAATGCACACCATAAGAATAACATTAAGGGGAGTTGAACTAGTTTTTGCTATTGTAAGATGGTCATGACTTGTGGAAAACTAGTTTCCAATTAAAGTGACTGTCTTTAAATCTGGGTTTTTTTTTATTTTGATAATGTAAACCAGCATTTCGACTACTTTATAAATCTTTCAGGTGACATTTGAAGTTCTTTTCATATCTGTAACTTGGTTCAGTGCTTTCCCGAAGGGTGACTTTATAGATTCAAATACATCTCCATTACAAAATGTTTCCAGTTCTTGTCTTATAGGTTCTTGTATTAACTTGGACTGGATTTAGCCCAATTCTCTGACTGGCTACTGAAGATTTATGAGAACAAAAATGCTTATATGCAGCTTGACATCACAGTAATATTGATAATAAATAATTGGATTGGTTACGGCTGACAGACTTTACCTGAGACGTTTAAATTATACGCATTGAACTTTCAAACTCTAAAATTGTAGAACAAATTAATCGGATCAGGATTTTTCACAAAATATGTCTGGGATTTTGGGATTTTCTAATTTAATCAAAGAGCTGAAAGCTCTGAGGAAAAATGACGCCACTGTCTCTAATATTGTGATATTTTTTATGCAAGTCTTGATTTTCACATATCGTAATTATTTTAACATTGCAACATGTCTCGTAAGCATATAATTGATATTCGTATATGTGTGTGTGAAGTGAAGATGACAACTGGCTGTTTTTAGTACAAATGAATAGGTCAAGACTACCTGAATGATCTACAGTATTCAATGACTACTGGTTGTTTTTTTTTTGTATAAATAAATAGGTCAAGACTCCCGGAATGTTCTACAATATCCAATGACTACTGGCTGTTCTTGTGTACTAATAAATAGGTCAAGACTATTTGAGTGATATACAATATCCAATGAATACTGGCTGTTCTTTTGTACATATAAATAAAGACTACCTGAATGATTTAAAGTATTCTAAGTAATGTGATTTTTTTCTTGCAATTACATTTTTCTAAATCAAGAATACAGACTACTAGTATCCTTTTCAAACCAAATGATTATGAAGAGCCTGTTGTAAGCAAGCTCTTATACCCAACATACTCATTAAATAAGTTACTAGTGACCTAGTTATTTCTGTTACTTCAAGCAAATTATATTTCTGTAGATTTAGACAATAGTATAATATTGTTTTACTAGTTTTATTTCACCTTGAAGATAAGACAAATAGGGATACTCCTTTGATTTTTTATTTCATGTCAGTCAGGTCGCTTTATATGAAACTTGAAACCACTTCTCTGCCATATTGTTATTTTATAACAACTCTGCCCTTGACCATGTTGACCCATGTAATTGATATTCATTCTTTAACAATATCTGTCTCCATTTAAGTTAATGACATTGAACCATCATGGTATTAAACACAATTTCAATAGTGATAATGCTGTTCTCGTGGGTCACCATATATTCAACTTGGGTAGCATTCCAGTTATTGAAATTTGTGTCAGATTAGAACAATGATATACACATGTAGACCTTCAGGATTGGATCTTATAATTTAATATGGAGCCATAGTATGGGACCCCTACACGGTAATAAAATAAACAAGCTTGAAAGGATACGTCAAGCGGCAAAATGTATCACCAGAGATTACAAGTCAAGAGAGGACGGACGGGATACGTCTCCAAAATGCTTACCAAACTGGAACTACAACAAGATCTCCAGACAAGACGAACAAGGCGTTGAAGCCAGAAGTTAATATTTATGTAAAAAGTAGTTGAGGGCTGATTCCGCTATTGAACCATACTGTCATTCTATAATATTATTACGTAAGTATTTCTGTATTGGCCTTGTTATTGGTCCGTGGCTTGGTGTATTGGCCTGAGGCGGCGAATGCCAATACAGCTGGCCAAGACCAATAACAAGGCCAATACAGAAATACACGTAATAGTATCTTTATTAATTAACTACAGTGTTACAATATTTTTTATTTCATTTCACAAGAGATAAACATTTTACCTTGAAGTGGAACTATCCAAATATCAGTTTCTTTTTATAAGATGCAATATCTAATGATCTAGTGCCGTTTCCATGTATCTTCAGCCTTTTCTCATCTGATGAATTTTCTACCCTTTCCAGTCACTATAAAGTGTTACAACTTAAATTTAGGCACAACACATAAATAGTAATTGAAAGGTACTGCCATTGCATGTGTAATGCAAATATAGTTTTAAAAAATAATGTAAGAGTTGAAATTGATACAACTATCCATAAGCCAAATGACCAAAGAACGAAGATTTGCACAATTACAGAATGCATATGCCTGGTTTGGGTTTAAAATAAAAGACCGTTTACAAAACATGAGAAGCGAAGTAAACAGTAAAATCGATTTATACCATCGACATCGTGAAATTATGAGGTCGTCAAGAAATGAACTTTGTGATAATTTACTCGTTCCCCAAACCTGAAATAATTCCATCATCTGCTTTCAAATGCTTTTTAAATGAATGGGACCGTCTTTAGCCTAAAATATATGCCATACTGAACGTTTCAGCTTGTTTATGGTGAGTAAATAAAACTGTCTTACAAACAAATGTTTACTTTCAGTTTGAGTTTATCGTGACTTACGATCTAAAAACTATAGACGTTCGAAATCCTGTTTTGGCGGATCAGAACTCGCCAATACAGAAAAAATCTATATTGGCCGAGTTGACACCTTATATTGCATAGGCAGTTTTCATCATATTAAGTACAATAACAGTGTAGTTAATTAATAATGATACAGTTACAGACTCTGCTGCTGTAACTTTGTAAACAAAGATTCATACGCACCGCGTGGGTACAACTGTATTACTAATTTCCGATTATTAAAATCTTCGTAAATCTGGATAAAGACCAGTATCCATCCAATGGATATCAAAATGATTCAGATTATTTCTTTTTTTAATGATTGTAAAGTTGAAATGGCATGAAAGGCTAACATTATTTAGGAGAACTATTTTGTACAGCGATTGCTGATCATTGGAGTGTAAAAAGTCACACCATAACAAAACGGATCTATTTATACATACCGATTGTTTACGATTGTAAGACATGTGCATAAAAGTGAAAGCTCGAATAAATATGAAAAATATAACAAAGGAAAGCTCCAAATACCATTTAATAACAAAACATATGGACAGGTCAAGATATTTTTGGTAAATAAAATAAAGTATGTAAACTGGTCCTGTCCGACTACCAGACTTTGTTCGAGTGTAGCGTTATACAAGCAGATTCCAGTTAGTATGTAAAATAGTAAATATGAAACCGAGTGCGGAAGGCGGAGAAATATAATCGACTTCCGTAAGTTCTGGTCAATGGTATCGGAAACATGCCGCTGATAGCGTCATTTTCCAAAAACCAGGAGACCCCCTCTCAAATTCCTTCATTGAGAATTTGAGAATATTGGTTTACAATGTTACAAGAGTTCACAGGTGATGCTTATTGATTGTTGTTAATTTTTACTTCAAGGGACCGCTTAACTTACGGTACCTCGAATGACCGAATAACACCGTTATTATCCGAATAACACTTGAAATTTTAATATTAGCACATATTGGTGACTTTTAAACATTGATTATTAAATAGTATTATATTATAAGTGTATTCTATAACTTAAAAATGATATATAGAAAGCAGGTAAGTTCATAAAGATCATTATAAATATAGTGTGTACATTCAACATGGCGACCAATGAAAACACAATGGAAGAATAAAGAATGATTGCATATGCATTCAAAGAGAAATGCTATGAAAATAAAGTATTAATTTATGTACTGTATATACATAGTTTTGTCCAATAATTGTTTTTCAGTAAGGTTTTGAAAAGTTAACAAGTACATCAAAGCCATGAAATTACTCCAATCACCTATTAGTTTTCTTAACGATTTACTCAATATTGAATGAAACGTAATTCAGAATTTTCACATATTTAATTTAAATTTAATAAAAATTGATTATACTTGTTTTATAATAAAAACAAAGCAGCTGAATGGATGATTCGTATGTATGTTGTAATAACATTTTCTCAAAAGAGATTAAAGATTTTCAGAAATAAAAGTAAGGAAAAAAATAATATTCTAAATATTAACGTTTTAATTTTTTATTGCTATGTTCATCCATTTTAATACATTAAGTAAGTTTAATAATGAAATATTTGGTGCCAATTAGATAATTTAATTGTGATAATGCCAAGTTCCCAATAATCAAATTATTTACTACCTTACAATTCTATTATATTGTTAATTAGATTGTTGTTTACTGACACGTGCCCATTACATAATTAATCATTAAATGATAATGAAATTATATTACGGTATGGACACTCTGCATTAAACAGGATTGTGACTATCTTGGTATAACAAGGCTGCATTACCAAAACCAATAAGAATAATAAAAAAAAAAGAAACACAAATAAATATTTATAACTATATACAATATATGTACATCCTAACTATATCTTCTGTAAAGGGTAATAAGCTTCATTGTTTCACAAAGAATTTTGATTATTCAAAATATTATTTTTTTCTTCAGAAAATAAAATTAAAAAAAGTTTATTTAAACTTATTTGATATGAGTTTTTTCCTGTTTAATGAAATACGTTTTTTGGCACATTTTATTGTAAAAGAAAAAAATGTATGAACTTCTGCCTAATTTATGTACCTTGTTTCTGATTATGATAGAAATAATAAAGGAATTAATAAACCACATTGAGTTTTTCAGAATTAAAATCCATGTAACCATGTCTTTTCAGACTGGTTAAGTTATATTTTATATTTGTAATATTATTATAAAAAATACTCTCCCTTTTAAATTTCACACATCCCTAGATGTAGAGTATTAAAGTATTATCAGTTTCATCCCAAGAAAGTATTCATTTTTGTCGAGCCTTCGACTTTTGTTGAAAAAGCGAGACATAGTGATCCTACATTCCGTCGGCGTCGTCCACAAATATTCACTCTGTGGTTAAAGTTTTGAAATTTTAATAACTTTCTTAAACTATCCTGGATTTCTACCAAACTTGGACAGAAGCTTGTTTATGATCATAAGATTATATCCAAAGTAAATTTTGTAAAAAAATTCCATTTTTCCGTATTTTACTTATAAATGGACTTAGTTTTTCTGCCAGGAAACATTAGATTCACTCTGTGGTTAAAGTTTTTGAAATTTTAATAACTCTCTTAAACTATCCTGGATTTCTACCAAACTTGGAAAGAAGCTTGTTTATGATCATAAGATGGTATCCAGAAGTAAATTTTGTAAAAAAAAAAATCATTTTTTCAGTATTTTACTTATAAATGGACTTAGTTTTTCTGCCAGTTAACATTACATTCACTCTGTGGTTAAAGTTTTTAAAATTTTAATAACTTTCTTAAACTTTCTTTGATTCGTACCAAACTTGGAAAGAAGCTTGTTTATGATTAAAAGCTAGTAACTAGATGGAAATTTTGTTAAAATGTTGTTCCATTTTTTCCGTATTTTACTTATAAATGGACTGTTTTTCTTCCAGTTAACATTACATACAGTCTGCAGTTTAAGTTTTTAAAACATTTATTAGATTCATAAACTATCCTGGATTTTTACCAAACTTGGACAGAAGCTACTTACAATCAAAAGATAGTATAGAGAGGAATATTTTTATTAATTTTTTTCCTCATTTTTCTTTTGAGCCTGCGATTAACAGCAAAAGTAGGCAAAACACTGGGTTCCACGGAACCCTTACGAATTTTTAATAACATAATCTTAGCAGTTAATCAAAATGAAAATCTTACTGTCTATAAATAACAATGAAATGTAATGTTTCCCGAATTTTCCCGCCATAAAGCACATGGCTTTCAACAAATGTAAACAAAGCATTCAATTTGTGATCATGGATTACAGCTTTAATTAGTTTAATTTGGATATAGATATTCAATTAAAGGTAGAGTCAAGCATTGTTTTTACTTTCTTCTGGATTAAAACTAGTTTGAAAGATCAATTTAAAAATAAAATAAACTTTGACATCATAACAACAGACGATCTGAAATATACTGTGAATATATATATTCAGTGACCAGAACAGAATTTTGAACTCTGCTACGGAAGTCGGTTACATCATGCTTTTGTCCATAATCGATAAAGCTGTCAATTTTCATAATACCGAGACAATTATTATTATTTTTTGAAATATTTTAGTAAATTAACGATGCAAACACGATTTCATAAGGTAAAATTTATACTTCAAAGGTTTACACTTTTATTTTTCACGGAGATATTTTAAAGCTGTGTCAGGCTATAATATTTATCATTTAAACTCCCGATTTGTATTATCAGAGACATATATACACAGAGATTGGCAACTCCGTGAAATCCGTTAAAAACGCGCCCGGAATGAGATTCTCGTCGATAATTTTGCCATGTTGGATGTACACATTATATTTATAATGATCTTTATGAACTTACCTGCTTTTCTGTAAATCATTTTTAAGTTATAAAAAACACTTATAATATAATATTATTTAATAATCAATGTTTAAAAGTCACCAATATGTGCTAATATTAAAATTTCAAGTGTTATTGGGTCATTACAAGTGTTATTCGGATAATAACGGTGTTATTCGGTCATTCGTGTTACCCCTTAACTTAAAACATGTAAAACTATCCAAAATTAATATAACACTATGGCCCTATGAATTTTTCTAATGTACCTATACAGAACAGCAATAAAGTAATGTTGGATATGCACTTTAATGGGGCAAACTCTTCTATAGGTACCCCATGTGATTTATAAAGAAACGACAAAATATTCTAATTACATGCAGAACACCCACATAAAAACAAGGCCTTCAAGTTTTTTTACAGTGTCAAAATAAGATCGCATATAACAGTGACTGGTCTTTTTTCTTCACATAAGGTTAGGAGACTTTCCCACTACATAGTTGTTACTGCAAGATTGTTGTCAGATAGTTTGTTTACTTTAAAAGAATACACTGAACTGTGACAGACATATTGTTTTACCTGTCACCAAGAGTGGCGCCCCAGTCGCATTACTTCCCTTTTATGAAAGATTGTCGTGCAATCACTTGTTTGCCAACGTATCTTTTCAAATGGAAATCTGTGTCATATTTTCCACAATAACGCTATTGATTACGTGATCGCAATAGTTAAAAAATGAAAAAAAGTAGAAAAAAGAGTTATCTCATGTTTTGACATTTACATCCAGCCTAAAAATAAAAACAAAGAGAAAAACTGTTTAGTCGAGTTTTGTGTAAAATAGTGATTAAAAAGTGCTATATAGATCTATGCGACTTTTATTCTATAGTATAGCTGTACGGAACAAAAAATTAGAGGCTCTAAAGAGCATGTGTCGCTCACATGCATCTTCAGCAATTTCAAAAATCATCATTAAAAGGGGATAACTCTAAGAGTTAACTGGCAATTTCAGTCATGTTGACGTATTTGTAGATCTTATCCTGCTGATTATTTTTCCTTTTGAAAGTGTCTATTTATCTTTCATCTGTAATAGTTTGCAAGATAATTGCTAAAAACACCCTAAAAATGGTAAAAACTATCATTAACATGATTAAAGGGAAATAACTCCAATAACGCGTCAACTGAAGATTTCGGTTATGACAGCTCATTTGTAGATCTTGCTGAACATTTTTGTTATTCAAAGTTTCTACTGTATCAATCTCTTATAGTTTTCAAAATATAAGACAAAAATGCAAAAAATTGGGAAAATCGTCATTAAAGGGCAATAACTTCAACAAGGAATCGACAAACGATTTCGGTCATTTTGACTTATTTGTAGATCTTGTCTTGCTGATCATTTTTGCTTATCATTTAAAGTTTATTACCCTGGCCGGCCTTTTATATTTTCAAGATAATAGGCAAAAATGCCTTAAAATGGGAGGGGTTGGGGAGGGGTCCGTCGTTTAAGGGCAATAACTCCTTTAAGAAGTCGTTTGACAGTTTTAATGTCAATAGACAGATGGTAAATTTCATCATTCTGGACAATTTTACTCCGTCAAATGTTCTCTATCTATAGCGGTTTACAAGATAATAGACAAAAACTGCATTTTTACCTCTATGTTCTATTTTAGCCATGTCGGCCATGTTTGTCGGCAAGTGGGGTCATCGGACACATTTTTTTTTTATCTAGATAAGTTATTGATGATGGTGGCCAAGTTTGGTTAAATTTGGCCCAGTAATTTCCTTGAGTGATCCTTGTAAAAGTTAACAGACGACGGACGACGACGACGACGGACGCCAAGTGATGGCAGAAGCTCACACTGACCCTTCGGGCCATGTGACATACAATTGCTCCAGATGGACATGTAAAAATTAAGCTCGTCCAGATAAGTCCAAACTAAAATCGAATGATATACCGAAATGGTTTAACATGGCTTCACTGCGTGACCTCCGGTTTCGGGCCGGGTTGTATTGTTCCATCTTAAGTTGTCTATGCAGTTTTGTGGACTATTGTTTGTTTTTTGTTTGGCCAAATTTTTGTCTATTTTTCTTAGCCTTATGGTTTTAGATTATCCCCTTGGTATCTCCTCTCCCTTTTTGTGAATTGAAAACATTAGAGATCGGCAACACCATTTTTTTTTTTTTCAAATGAAAGTAATTACTTTATTATCATAAAAGTCAACTGATATGATGACAAAATAAACAAACCATAGTAAAATGAACATGTGTAAAGTACAAAAATTGATTAATATATTTTTGGTGTTTAACGCCACTGCCAGCACTATTGGCTATTTATTGGCGGCCGGTTTTTATTGATGGAGGAAGCTGGAGTGTCCGGAGAGAACCACCGACCTTCGGCAGGAAAACTGGCAATACTAGTCAATTAAGATTGGAGTCGGTGAACTCACTTCCTGAGTGTTGACAGGCTAGTGATACAGTAAATGAACTACTTTGACAACATGGTTACTAAGGCTTCTAAATGACTAGAAGAAAGCAGACATATAATGTATAATTGATCAAACTCGTATAGTTCATAAGTCAATAACGAGCCCCCTACCCTTAGTTCTAACGACTGCTTAAAGTTAATATTACATTTTTGGATATCATACGTGTCAGTTTCATCGTTTTTATACTTTTTTCACCATTCTGTCTTTGCCTTTTGTTTATTTTTTTTTCTATTTTTCAGAATTTTTCAAAATACGGGTTGAAATGTTTGAAAAACCTGGGACTAATACATTTATCTATTGAAATAAAGATGTTATGAACGAAGTCAATGGAAGTATAACATTGATATAAAAATATTGAAACTATATGCAGTCGCATATTTCTGTTTTGTTTCGATAGTACAAATATAAAAATGTATAGTGCAATGAAACATGATAATTTAAGTATTCTTTTTATAGAGTATGCCAGTATTACAGGTATACATGGGTACAAATAAGAACTGGGCATACCGAAATATACCTTTATTGGACTAACTGGGCGTGCATAATTCTACAAGTGTTATTCGTGCCGAATGCCATAAGCAAAATCCTGCATAATTCCTATTACATGCTCAATATCAATGAAATATTTTGTAATTTTTGAGGTGTCAAGATATTTGTTTAATTTGTACTTTAACATTTTTTATGAAACCTCAGGGGCCTCATGATTTAACGATTTTAACTCCTGCACAAGGGAAAATACCACTCTTTGTACACGTTAGAGTACTCTTTTAACTCTTTGAGTGTTCTGTGGGTGGCTTCAGTGTTGCAAGGCAACATGTGTCACTCTTACCAACATGTCCTTATTGTCCATTTGCAGTCGAAACTCCCTGCCCTTGATCCCAATCGACTGTTTTGTAGAGCCCATGTCATTTTTGTCGTTGGATGTATGTCTCATTGATGTATTGCCCACGTCCCCTTAATTGAAATGAAAAGCTAGTAAAAGAAGTAAGGGAAATTTCCCTTGAAATTATTTCATTCACTGGGTCAAAATTGGAAAGTTAATAATAAAATATTATCTTTATTGTCGTAAACTGAGACTACTATAACACATGTAATTTTTTTTGCCATTTGATTATGACTTATATCTAGAAATTGACTACGAGGGTCGGTTGAAAACAAAACTTTACGACAAAAGAGATGATTTCAGCTTCCCAATTGTGGATTTTCATTTTTAAACCAAGAGTTCCAAATGGTGAAGTTGAAATCATCACTTTGTAAATTTTACGGACGCCATCACGAGTTGGTTTACCGTTATGGAATATCCGTTTCACAGATGATATCGGATATTTTCCGTATGTCGTAACTACAATCCCGTTCCCTTTTCACGAATGTGACCTACCGAATTAGACTATTTTCCCCAAATTTGTGACATTTTTACCTATTGTTTTTGTTTGTTTTGTTCACACATCGTTGTCAATATAATGGAATTTGATGCGACTGTCATACAAGTGAGAGGTTTAGGTAGCTTTAAAACCAGGTTCAATCCACCATTTTCTACATAAGGAAATGCCTGTGCCAAGTCAGGAATATGACAGTTGTTATCCATTCGTTTGATGTGTTTGAGCTTTTGATTTTGCCATTTGATTAGGGACTTTCCTTATTGAATTTTCCTCAGAATTCAGTATTTTTAGTGATTTTACTTTTTATAGTAGTCTCAGTATTAAAGCATATAAAATAAAGCTTGTGACAAAACAAAATACAAAAACAACAACAAATCTTATAAATCTTGTTCCTTAGAACTCGAATACTAACAAATCTTATAAATCTTGTTAATATTCCTTAGAACTTGAATACTAACAAATCTTATAAAATTGTTAATATTCCTTAGAACTCGAATACTAACAAATCTTATAAATCTTGTTAATATTCCTTAGAACTCGAATACTAACAAATCTTATAAATCTTGTTAATATTCCTTAGAACTCGAATACTAACAAATCTTATAAATCTTGTTAATATTCCTTAGAACTCGAATACTAACAAATCTTATAAAATTGTTAATATTCCTTAGAACTCGAATACTAACAAATCTTATAAATCTTGTTAATATTCCTTAGAACTCGAATACTAACAAATCTTATAAATCTTGTTAATATTCCTTAGAACTCGAATACTAACAAATCTTATAAATCTTGTTAATATTCCTTAGAACTCGAATACTAACAAATCTTATAAATCTTGTTAATATTCCTTAGAACTCGAATACTAACAAATCTTATAAAATTGTTAATATTCCTTAGAACTCGAATACTAACAAATCTTATAAATCTTGTTAATATTCCTTAGAACTCGAATACTAACAAATCTTATAAAATTGTTAATATTCCTTAGAACTCGAATACTAACAAATCTTATAAATCTTGTTAATATTCCTTAGAACTCGAATACTAACAAATAAGTAGCAAAGAGTCAAAATGATAATATTAAATATATTTCAGTTGCAATACGCAGCGTTGGAAACATAATTAACACAAATAGTAAACCAATCCACGTGCGTGAACTATTGTATATTATATTTAGATTGACTATAGAAATTTAATAACAATTGAATTAAACATTTCTTCTTCTGAAAGAAAAAAGTAATCACTATGATCATAAAGTGAGAATTTCCTTTTTAATTCGGCGATCCGGTAAATGCGCATTAAAACCATGACTGATTTAAACATATAAACAATGGTGTTTTGAAGCCATTTCAATAAGTAAAACAGAGAATTAAGGTAAATATATTTATTATTTATCCTCAGTACTTAAAAGAAACTGACAGGATATCAGAAAACATCGAAAGGCCAACATACAGACTTCAAAAAAGACAATGTATTTACATGGTATGACACCGAAATTGTAATTGTAAAAGTTAGTCGAACTCTACTGCTATGGTTCTGATATTTATAAGGTTGAGTCTTGTTCGATGAGCATTTGACCTGAAATGTTAACAGAGGCGCCCGGATAGTAAACTGTTACTGTTGCTTTTCCAAGTTTATTAAACGTAACAGGTGATAGGACAATTATTTAGTTCATTTTGTTTCAGCATTCAGAAGTAAGACTGATGGGCACCGGGGCATCTGTTGGGGAAAATTTACCAAAAGACAAGAAAACTGGAACAAACTTAAGGGAGCCAGAAGAGGAAGACGTAAGTTAACTTTGATATGGTTTGGTTGGACTCAAATGTCGCGTATCGTAAAAAAGTGAAAATCTGTCAGTCGTAGAAATTGAAATCAATATATTTCCTTTGATCGATGAATTTATACTGATGAAACCAGGTCATTGTTGCTGTAAACCTATTTCATATAAATTATTTGTCTTAACAAAAACTGACACTTTAGACACGGCAATGAAAGCTTCAAGCCTGGATTTGTATGAATACAAAATAATGACATATATTTACATTAAATTTGCCCTTGCTTCCACTCCAAATTTATCTAAAACAATTTCCGTCTTTAACCAGGAAATGCATAACAGGATGGATTTGCTTTCCAAAAGTTTGTAAATTCCTGTTTGTGAGAGTTCGTATTCACGGTTTATTAGGACATATTAACCAGTTATGATGCCAGTAGCGGATCCAGAGGGGGTTCGGGGTTGGAACCCCTTTTTTCTTGACGATCAATGCATTTGAATGGGGACATACAGTTGGAACCCCCCCTTTTATCCTGGGTTGGGAACCCCCCTTTTAAAAATGGCTGGATCCGCCCCTGGATGCAATGTGTTTGAAACCATATATGAGGGTCTGGATGGGGATCTTTCATTTCTATATTCTTTAATTTTTTATGCCATTTTTCTCCATTCTTTATACTTTTTGCCCATTATTCTCTTTTCTTTATATTTTAACACCTCATTATTCTATATTCTTTATTATTTTGGTCCATTTTTCTCTATTCTTTATATTCTTTATATTTTGTGCCCATTTTTCCATATTCTGTAAACCCCAATCCACACCCTCATATATTGATTTGCTCCCGTTTACTGATGTCCACCAAAAAGTTTACCTTTTATGCTGTTGAATGGTCATTTTAAGAACACACTGATTATATAAACCGAGCTTTCCATAAAAATTGGGTCCTATCGTTTAAGGAAAATCTGGTGATCAAATTCGTAATTTTTGATAATTTGAAAATTTCCATCGCATTTACAGCTGGTCTTTGAGTCATTTCGTTTTATGGTTCAATTTTTGTTGCCGTGTTTCGTTCGTATTTATATAAAATTTCGCAACAAACTAATAGTACAATACTCTCAGACATCTTTTTAAAAAAAAGTTTCAAATCGAGCGTATTTAGCGGAAATTAGATTACATTTTGTTGATGACGTTGCGCTGTCTGCAACACCGAACATTTCACAATGGAGCTGCTTCTCTTTGTATTTTCTGTATTGTATTTGTGTGTAGCTGCCCAAGAATGTCAAATAAACAACATCCAGGATGAAATTTCAAGCTTAAAGAAAGAATTATTAGGACTATCTTTTGATATAGATGATTTGAAAATCAAAAAAGTTGAACCAGGTAAGACACATTTTTTTCTCTCTCTAAGTAACTTTTTTTGAAATTCTCTAAATAAAAACAGAAACTATTGTATACTTATTTAGTTCAACTTAATAGACAGAAAACATGTTGAAAAATCTTATCAATTTGTTTCTTTTTTGTGAGTGGATAGGGATAGGAAACCATAATTGTAATAATTGGAAAATTGCAGTTCACTTTTTTAGTCTATAATAATGAGAGTGCTATATACACAACCTATTGTGACAATTTTTCAGTTCACATTTACTTTTACTTTTAAATATTATAAAAGTTTCATTTTTAAAAGAACGATCAGAAAAAATCAATTTAAAAGAACCTCAATAGATAATGAATTATAATATAAATGCAAAAATTAAGGGTAAAACTGTTTATAATTACAAAATTACTGAGTTATGCAATTTATAAACTTCAGTCAAAATCAATCAGCCAATTTGTGTTTTGATATATACGTTACATTACAATATTTGCAATATCAAATTTACAATTATACAAGTATAAAACACATTTTTATTCACACAACACAAAGGGATAATTCAAGATGCCTTCATGGTCAATTAAAACCGTCTTGTAATTCACATTGTATCTTGATAGTAACAAAATTCTCAAATATATACAGAGTAATTGGATAGTCTTGTTTGTCGAAGAAAAGTGCAACCGACCGAGAAATACATTTGAACTGCAATATGAAAAAAATTCTTTTCCAGTTCACAGAAGAGCAAAAAGAGAAGCAGCTTTATTGGGAGCTCATGGTATGGTTGGACCTCCTGGACGACCAGGCCCTACAGGTACGTCTTCGAACATAATTATATCGATTTAGAATTACCTTATACTATATCATATTAATCATACACGATGAATGAACACTATCTACAGTTCATGTCATGAAAACATCTTCGACATGCGGCAACTACATAAAAAAAAATTGAGATGTGATACGATTGTCCAGTGACATATATATCCATGTAAGCCAAAGATCAAAGATGTGAATAAATACAGGTCACTGCAAGACCATTCAACAATTAGCTAAACCCATATCGTATTTTTAGCTCTAAACCGCTCTGGGATGACAAAAAAGCGAACCTAATCAATAGAGAAAGCATGATTTCTACTACAATAAACAAAACTATGGGAGGCAACAACCAACTTAGTTCTCCTTCTATGTACCTTGCACTCTAAGGCACCGCCCATTAATCTATTATGGAAAGAGGGAGGGAGCATTGGTGATTTCTCGACTCGTGTTTATTTTTTCACTTCCCTTCTGAAACTATTTTTTTCCAGAAATTTAGAATCCAACAATATATTTTTAAAAGATGAATGGTCAGTGCCCAAATAACGAAATCTTATATACTTTAAACATAAAGTTTCAAAGTATTTACTTTTCCACCAAGTTTTTCTTTGGTATTGAAATTTTAAAATTCTTTTTTAAATGAAGAGTTGCTGTGCTTTTTATCTTTTATTGCATTTATTCTAAAATGCCTACACATTAAATATACGGAGCAAGAAATCCTTGACGCTTAAAAGCAGTCAGATTATTTTTTTCATGTTTGTGATTTTAGGACGTCCTGGAGCCCCTGGTGCAACGGGAATTAATGGACCTCCCGGTATTGAAGGATTTAGAGGGAATAAAGGACTGAAAGGGGATAAAGGTCATCGTGGCGATATAGGACTGAAAGGTCCAAAAGGAGAAGATGGCCCAAAAGGACAACATGGTTCACCTGGCCACCAAGGTCATAGAGCTCCAGATGGTCGCGAGGGGCCAACGGGACCAAAAGGACACAAAGGACAGAATGGTTACCGAGGACAAAAAGGGAAGTCAGGACCAAAAGCTGTGAAAGGAGAGAAGGGAAGTCCAGGACTTCGAGGTAATGATGGGATGTTTGGATTGCCCGGTGATCAGGGCCGAAAAGGAGAGAAGGGAATGCCTGGACCAATAGGAAAACAAGGAAAACGTGGCGTTCCAGGATTTCCCGGTTTTTGGGGTTTTATAGGAAAAAAAGGAGACCCTGGACTTCCAGGACAACAAGGAACAAGAGGACAGAAAGGCGAACTTGGAATTGTTGGCGAACCAGGACCTCGCGGGCCAATAGGAGGAGATATTATGTAAAATGACAAAAACTCCCGGACTTTTTATGGTTATTTTTAAATTTTCTTAAAAAGTGAAGTTGTTCCATATCATAACGGATATTTGATCACTTTGAATGTAGCTGTTTTTTTGTTTGTTTAATAACATTTTATACATATCAAAATAAGATAAATACATAAGATTAAATTTTAGTCTCACTTTTCTTAGCCATAGTTATAGCATAGACCTACAATGTAGATCATGTGGAAACAATCTATTTAATATTGCCAATATTATATAAAATAGATGCGATAATGGGTAGTTGCACCAGAGAACACTGATATAACATGATAGGTAAATAAGAAGCGACGGAAAGAAACTGCTCAACATTCCCAAAAGTTTTAGAAAGATTCAATGTTAAAAAACTTCTATACCTCACTGCCGGATCAAATTGACAATTGACCCTGTATAGCCATGTCACTTTAAGAGAAGAATAACTTTTCGATTATGAATTATGTAACTGTACTAAAATAGAGCTTACAGCTCCAACATCAAAAATGAAATTGAGCGTTCTGCTATGTTTTTTCGTTAGTTTTTATGATCCCAAATAGTTGAAATACTATATTCATTTTCTCGAGAACACCTGATTCCGTATGAAATATTATTTTATTCTATCTATAGCTACGACTCATGAAAGTCTAATGGATCATCCAACATATAAACTATACACACTATATATAGGAGTCGAGCGGATCATCCAACATATAAACTTTACACACTATATATATATAGGAGTCGAGCGGATCATCCAACATGTAAACTATACACACTATATACATAGGAATTGAGCGGATCATCCAACATGTAAACTATAAACACTATATATATAGGAGTCGAGCGGATCATCTAACATATAAGTTATACACACAATATATAAGAGTCGAGCGGATCATCCAACATATAAACTATACACACTATATATATAGGAGTCGAGCGGATCATCCAACATATAAACTATACACACTATATATAGGAGTCGAGCGGATCATCCAACATATAAACTATACACACTATATATAGGAGTCGAGCGGATCATCCAACATATAAACTATACACACTATATATATCGAGCGGATCATCCAACATATAAACTATACACTATATATAGGAGTCGAGCGGATCATCCAACATATAAACTATACACACTATATATAGGAGTCGAGCGGATCATCCAACATATAAACTATACACACTATATATAGGAGTCGAGCGGATCATCCAACATATAAACTATACACACTATATATAGGAGTCGAGCGGATCATCCAATATATAAACTATACACACTATATATAGGAGTCGAGCGGATCATCCAACATATAAACTATACACACTATATATAGGAATCGAGCGGATCATCCGAATCATGTATACAGGTATGGTGACATGTTTCCTCAGGACTGTTACATTGTGAACTAGCACGCTACAATTTCGTAAGGTCAAGTACATCATAATCATTTTACATCAGCATGTTCTCGTCCTTATATGCATGTAATATTTGCAACCGAACGTTAATTACCAATACATCCATCCTTCTATATAATGAACTTGTAAGTCATCTAAATACGGCAAATGATTTGTAAGTTGAGTACATAATTAGATTACAATATTGTTCCTAAAGGGTAGTATGTTATCGAAGATAAAAGATCGGCTTTCGAATATTGTTGAAGACTATATGTTGACCCGTAGATGTCTTTTAGCTGACGTATACTCCACTTTCTGTTTTTCGTCAATATGTTTTTCCTATTTGTGTTTTTTATAGTAAGAAAGACAGCAGTGTCGGTTGCAACTGCAAATCTAGCATTGAAAATTTATAAAAAAAAAAAAAATGAATATCTAAATTATACATTTCAATTCAACCATGATGTTAGTTAATTTTTGTTGTTGGGTTGCTATCTCAATCGCGGTTATTCCACATGTTATTTCTTTCACAGCCACTGTTAGTGAAAAACACCAAACTGTGAATGGCTGCACAAATTTCATAAAAGTATTAGAGTTTGATTTCAAATCACAATCAAGTAGGTCGATGTTGCTTTTTTCAGAGAACATTTTCCGAAAACTTGAATAAGGAATACTAAGAATTCTTTGAAAATTAATAAAATAGATCAACTTAGAATTTATTTAAAGTAGTATTACCCTGCCAGACATTCCTTTGCCTGTCCCAAGTCAGTATTACCCTGCAAGACATTCCTTTGTCTGTCCCAAGTCAGTGTTACCCTGCCAGACATTCCTTTGCCTGTCCCAAGTCAGTATTACCCTGCCTGACATTTCTCTGCCTGTCCCAGGTAAGTATTACTCTGGAAGACATTCCTTTGCCTGTCCCAGGTAAGTATTACTCTGCAAGACATTCCTTTGCCTGTCCCAGGTAAGTATTACTCTGCAAGACATTCCTTTGCCTGTCCCAGGTAAGTATTACTCTGCAAGACATTCCTTTGCCTGTCCCAGGTAAGTATTACTCTGCCAGACAGTCTGTTGCCTGTCCAAGGTAAGTATTACTCTGCCAGACAGTCTGTTGCCTGTCCCAGGTCTGCATTACCCTGCCAAGCATTCCTTTGTCTGTCCCAGGTTAGTATTACCCTGCCAGACATTCCTTTGTCTTTCCCAAGTCTGCATTACCCTGCCAGACATTCCTTTGCCTGTCCCAAGTAGTATTTCTCTGCCTGACATTCCTTTGCCTGTCCCAAGTAGTATTACCCTGCCAGACATTCCTTTGCCTGTCCCAAGTAGTATTACCTTGCCAGACATTCCTTTGCCTGTCCCAAGTAGTATTACCTTGCCAGACATTCCTTTGCCTATCCCAAGTAGTATTACCCTGCCAGACATTCCTTTGCCTGTCCCAAGTAGTATTACCTTGCCAGACATGCATTTGCCTGTCCCAAGTAGTATTACCTTGCCAGACATTCCTTTGCCTATCCCAAGTAGTATTACCCTGCCAGACATTCCTTTGCCTGTCCCAAGTAGTATTACCCTGCCAGACATTCCTTTGCCTGTCCCAGGTCAGTAAAACCCTGCCAGACAGTCCTTTGTCTGTCCAAAGTCAGTATTACCCTGCCAGACATTCCTTTGTCTTTCCCAAGTCTGTATTACCCTGCCAGACATTCCGTTGCCTGTCCCAGGTCAGTATTACCGTGCCAGACATTCCTTTGCCTGTCCCAAGTCTGTATTACCCTGTCAGACATTCCTTTGTCTTTCCCAAGTCTGTATTACCCTGCCAGACATTCCTTTGCCTGTCCCAAATAGTATTACTCTGCCAGACATTCCTTTGCCTGTCCCAAGTAGTATTACCCTGCCAGACATGCCTTTGCCTGTCCCAAGTCAGTATTAATCTACCAGACATTCCTTTGTCTGTCCCAGGTCAGTACTACCCTGCCAGACATTCCGTTACCTGTCCCAGGTCAGTATTACCGTGCCAGACATTCCTTTGCCTGTCCCAAGTCTGTATTACCCTGTCAGACATTCCTTTGTCTTTCCCAAGTCTGTATTACCCTGCCAGACATTCCTTTGCCTGTCCCAAATAGTATTACTCTGCCAGACATTTCTTTGCCTGTCCCAAGTAGTATTACCCTGCCAGACATGCCTTTGCCTGTCCCAGGTCAGTATTAATCTGCCAGACATTCTTTTGTCTGTCCCAGGTCAGTATTACCCTGCCAGACAATCCTTTGTCTGTCCCAGGTCAGTATTACCCTGCCAGACATTCCTTTGCCTGTCCCAGGTCAGTATATTCTGCCAGACATTCCTTTGCCTGTCCCAAGTCTGTATTACCCTGCCAGACATTCCTTTGTCTTTCCCAAGTCTGTATTACCCTGCCAGACATTTCTTTGCCTGTCTCAAATAGTATTACTCTGCCAGACATTCCTTTGCCTGTCCCAAGTAGTATTACCTTGCCAGACATTCCTTTGCCTGTCCCAAGTAGTATTACCTTGCCAGACATTCCTTTTGCCTGTCCCAATTAGTATTACCCTGCCAGTTATTCCTTTGCCTATTCCAAGTAGTATTACTCTGCAAGACATGCATTTGCCTGTCCCAGGTCAGTATTACCCTGTCAGACATTCCTTTGCCTGTCCCAGGTCAGTATTACCCTGCCACACATTCCTTTGTCTGTCCCAGGTCAGTATTACTCTGTCAGACATTCCTTTGCCTGTCCCAGGTCAGTATTACCCTGTCAGACATTCCTTTGCCTGTCCCAAGTAGTATTACCCTGCCAGACATTATTTTGCCTGTCCCAGGTCAGTATTACCCTGTCAGACATTCCTTTGCCTGTCCCAGGTCAGTATTACCCTGCCAGAAATTCCTTTGCCTGTCCCAAGTAGTATTACCCTGCCAGACATTCCTTTGCCTGTCCCAGGTCAGTATTACCCTGTCAGACTCTCCTTTGCCTGTCCCAGGTCAGTATTACCCTGTCAGACATTTCTTTGCCTGTCCCAGGTCAGAATTACCCTGTCAGACATTCCTTTGTCTGTCCCAGGTCAGTATTACCCTGTCAGACATTCCTTTGTCTGTCCCAGGTCAGTATTACCCTGTCAGACATTCCTTTGTCTGTCCCAGGTCAGTATGACCCTGTCAGACATTTCTTGGCCTGTCCCAGGTCAGTATTACCCTGTCAGACATTTCTTTGCCTGTCCCAGGTCAGTATTACCCTGTCAGACATTCCTTTGTCTGTCCCAGGTCAGTATTACCCTGTCAGACATTCCTTTGCCTGTCCCAGGTCAGTAACCTCGTCAGTGATTGTCTTTCGTCGTATCTCCTTTTTAGTGTTATTTGTGTTATTTGGTTTATTGACAGATCTTTTATCGTTTTTGTTTAATTTAACAACGTTTAAAGACGAGGGACGATTTAGCACATCACACACTGTATAAACACCAGTCTATAAAGCTCTATACATTATATGTACATTATAGTAAAATAGAAAATTTATTTGTACGATCTTTTGAAACAGGATAATAGCAAGTCTCGCCAAGCTTTTCTTCTGTTTTGTAGCGTTTGCAGGATGATTTGTTTAATACTGCAAGTTTGACCTTAATATGTCTTTTGGCTATTTGTGTAGTAAAGTTGACTTATTCACTTCATTTCTTTTAATCATACAAACCTCGGAGTGTAGAAATGTTCACTTCTGCGCAGATAATACTAATGGGGACTTGTATGAATAAAACGAGATGTGACATTTACGTTGATGAAACAGCAACAGCAACCCAACCCAACTACATACACATACAAATATATTTGTTATAATAGCATTGGTATCGACACGATACAACATATTGAATTTGCTGCGAACTATTCTGAGGTAAATCCTTTCATTTTGTTAAGCTAGAATGATAAATAGCTTTGACAATTTTTTTCTTGCATTAAATCCAACTGGGGTCGTTTATTGATAACAAAGATGCCCCTAGATAAAACTATCCGACGCTTTCTTCAGCGTCGGTTGTGTATCGCGAAAAGTTCTATATTTGGATTTTACTAAAAAAAAAAAAACACTTTGAAATCGCTGGATCGTTCATATATACGTTCGTCTTTAAATTTTTTTTTTTTTTTTGACTAGAGTGAGTTTATTATGAATATTCTTCATGCTTATACCAATGTTTGTTCCCCAAGGACTTTATTTCCATCTTATTTGACCGTCATTTTACTGTTGCACTAGTTAATCTTTCATATATACTTTGATCGCCATTCTCCTTTGGTATGTTTTACTCAACTAAGTACCGCATATTTTAAAAAAGAGAAAACTCATTTTTTTGTCAATGTTACATGTTTTGCATTGTTTATTGTTTATTTGTTAAAATTAAGTAACAATCCTGTTTTGAAGGATTTGACACTTAAAAAAATATTATCTTATCTGAAATTTACCATCTGCTTTTCTGTTGAAAACCCTTGGTGATAACATGGATGTTTATTCAAGGTGAATGTTCCAGATATACCGAGGGATGATATATATCCATCACCACACCCAAGTCTAATAAAGAAGAACGATATATACCAATCTTGGAAGTATAGAGATGTTGTTAACCATGTGATCAAGGTAACAAACATAGTTGCCTGAAATATGTCTAGGATAATACTTATTTTTATCTTATATCGACATACACGATTCATTCGTTTTTTACTTTGAACTTTGAAAATCCAATCTCTTTACATACCACATGCTATTTATTAACAATGATATAACATAAATCTATAAGTATTATCATACATGAAAGATATTCAACGAGGACTGAATATGTATGAGTCTTTTTCATTTCAAATAAAAAAGACCATTTTTTTCTCCTGAAAGTAGATTGACGAAATGCAATGATTTTTGTCTATATTAAGCGTAAAATCCATTACACATATTGAAAAGATTCCTTCATGAGTGAGTCAGGTTCAATGTATATCAAAGCTTTTTAGATTTGATTTGAATTTTATTGAAACATTAATTCTAATAATAGTTCTAAGAAGCCATATGTTATCTTTAATGATTTCAGGCACCACCACGTTTGCAGCGATCATTTGATGACCTGATTGCATATTTGGCACATCCTTTTCGACATGAAATGCAAAAACTGCGAGCCATCTTTGTATGGGTGTGTACACAACACATTGACGGCATGTCGTTCAAAGGATTCACAGATAACATGACAACACAAGATCACGCAGTCACGCCTCTCGGATACTTTAAATTGATTAAATATAAGAGAGCCTCATATGCCACATTCCTGGCACTTCTTTGCAGGTAAAATATCAAATTTGATTAAAAACCTCCAAAGATATATAAAAACAACACAAAGTTTTTAGCCAACGCGCATATCATATTTATGTATATGTAAATGTTGTGTATACAAGTTATCATTTTGTACAAATTATAATTTGTATGTTAACTTTGTACAAATTGTAATTTGTCCAAAATATGCTTGTACACTTTACAATTTGTACAAAATTTGACTAAAATTCACTTATAATTTGTACAAAGGATATCTGATAATTTAACATGATAGAAATGATGACCAGTTATATATTTTTAACAGTAATAAAATTTAATTGCCTTGAGGAAACATTTTTGTATTCAACTCTTCATGAACAGTTTTCAACTGTTCATTGTTTTGGGGTCAATTGTTTTAATAAGTTACCAAACAAAGAATGAAAAATAAAATAAAATAAATAGAAAAACATTCAGAAAATTTGTCTTAAATAATTGTAGCAAATTGCACTATCTTTAAATTCGACATCTTTTAAAATTTTTGCCTACTTGTGCTATTTACCTCACAGCTTACAAAAAAAATATGCAATCATTATTGGTTTGGTTTCCTATTTGCTTTAACAGAAAAGCTGGTATTAAATGTGTTGTTATCAAAGGCATTTCTAAGAGTATGGGTTACAATGTTGGTGATAAGGATTTATCGAAACTGAGAACAAAATGGAATGCAGTTTACATCAAAGATAGCTGGAGATTGATCCATCCATTGTGGGCCTGTAAGTCAGTAATAGGCAAGGCAGATTATACCTCTTGGACAGCTTTTTCTGAAAATGAAGAAGAAACTGTAGAAGGTTGGACCGTTCAGAAAATTAACGATTTCTTCTTTCTGACAGATCCATTGGATTTCATACATTTCTGTTTTCCTGATGATCCTGGATGGCAACTATTAGCTAACCAATTCACTTCAAATCGGTATATCCAATTACCGTTCGTGCAAGAAGCGTATTTCCGAATGGGATTTCGCCTACTTACACAACATTCCTGTATCTTGAAGTCAATGAATGGACAGATTGAAGTAGTGATTCGTATACCAGAAAAAGAGAAAGTACAAATGAATTTTGAACTTTTATACAGTAAGAAAAACGTTACTAACATTGAAGGCGACCGGTTTAAACTGGATCGGTTTGTCATTATGAGCAATGATGGCAAAAGATACTCATTTTTAGTGAGATTTCCTCATGAGGGTATTTACAAATTTTCTGTGTTCGGTGGAGGACTCAGACACTCAGTTATACCATGGTTAGCTGACTTCCAGCTTAAATGCGACAAAACAAGACTGAACGCCCAACCAATACCTGTTGCACCATGGATCGGCTTCGGTGTGACGTATGCATTTGATGACTGTGGTTTGGCTAATCCAACAGAAAGAAATGGGGTTTTGTACATGAAAGTCTTTCACGACACGGTCTTGTCCTTTGATGTCACTCGTCCTATTCAAATCGAAATGAAACTCAAACACAATACTCTGAAGCAAAGAGAGCTTGAACATCGAATTACATGGAAGAAGTCTCCATCTCGTTTTGACGTTTTCGTGAAGATCCCACAGGCTGGAGATTATGTGATTAGAATATTTATAAGAGATAAAGGATCAAGAGGAAAATACAGGAACTGTATTAACTATCTGATTACCACTGATGAACCCATCTACAAAACTAGAAAAGGATACGAGGTAAAATATGCTATTACATAAACAACAAATACAATACAAATATTTTAAAGGGTTTTTTTCGCCCATTCAAATCGACATAATAAATCCCATCCTCTTTTCCTCGAATGTGACCTACCGAATTAGACTTGCCACCGGGTTTGTACTTACATGAGCAACAAGACTCATTCAATTAATTATAAATTAACTTTTTACAAATGATACAAATTGCCGTAGATGCATTTGGCAAAACCGTTCGGAACTTTGACCCTCAATGCTCTTCAACTTCGAACGTTATTTGGCCTTTTAAACCTTTTTGATTCGAGCGTCACTGATGAGTCTTTTGTAGATGAAACGCGCGTCTGGTGTACAACATTTGAACCCTGGTATCTATGATGAGTTTATTTACTGCTTGGAAATTTGTGTCCAGGACACATATAATATAATGCCTTATATTTCTATGCAAACTGCAGTTGAAAATATAACAACAAATGTTTGATTTGTGTCAATAGGATGCAGCAGAAAGAAATTTACGAAACACAGTAAAGGATGTAACAAGTCAGAGAGACATCAACCGTCTGAAAGATACGATTATCAAATTTAAAAAAGCTGGACTTGATGACAAGGGAGAATATACAAAAGCCAGTGTGAGACTTGAGCTATTGGAGGTAAAACAAGGTCAGCTGATTGTTAAATTTTGTAATTGAGTAATGTATATAAACTAATAATATGAAAAACGTATTGAACATTTGATATTACACCACAAACAAATGTTTTTTTTTCTGGCAATGACGCTTAAAACCAGTTACAAAAAAATACATTATCTACAAATAGTATTTAATTGTCTGTCGATTTAAGTTAGACAAATGTTTGATGTTTTAATTGGTAGGATGTTTTCATGTTGGACACTGATATTTATGTTTCAGAAATAATCGATTTTATTTTTTTCTTTATATTGTAGCTGTAACTGTTGTGTTATGTAATGATAAAGTAATAAACATGAATGTTTTTCGTGAAGAGTCGAGCAATATAGAAAAGTCATAAGAAACAACACTAAAACATGTTTAGAAATACATCAGATGACAAAATCTATATCTACATTGATGTTTTCAACATTAAGATTGTCAGTACTGCTGTGCACGTTGATGATTTGAATTTAATCATTAAACACATTTCATATTAAAATGATACAACACAGTTTTTATCCGATTGACACGATCTCTGATATGAAAATTCCAATAGCATGAACAACATATGTATACTTATTGGTCAATACTATTCTTGTTATACAAGGAAATAAAGTTTGAATGTATGTTATTTGTCAGAATGATTTATTTCTCTCGTTAGGTTTACTAGATGGAATAAACGCAAGGAATAAGGCCTTGCTGATTAAATCTATTCAAAATGCTAAAGACGGTGGCTACAGTAAAAAGTTGGCAAAACTCATTCAACAAGCAGAGGAAACGTTAGAAGAAATACAAAAGCTTGGATTGCATCCTATTCCAAATATTAACAAGAAAATTATATCTGAGCTGGTATCTTACAAAATTCCACACCAAATTGTCTATGACATGTCCTATGCTACTTTCATACTTCTTGGAGAAAAAGAAGAGAATATAAAGGTAGGACATATAACAAGAGAAGTTTTAAGATACCAAGGTCTTATTTTAGAAACCTTAAACAAAAGCCAGGGTCAGACTATAAACGACGTAATATTACATAAACAATGATATACACAAATACTACATATCCGATCAATGGTCGTGATGTACTCCACTAAAACCAGCAGTGAAATCATTTGCTATTAAAAAAAAAATCAGTCTAGTGCACCTTAGGTACTCATGTCAAGAACTGTGACACTAGAAAGTCTCGAATGAGAAAATGGGTCATTTGTTATACAGATATTCCGTAAAGGGCAAGCAAGTCGTTACTACAGTAAACAAAACCTAAGTGTAAATCTTACTGTTAGGAGGCCGATGCTGGGTTTCCGTTGCGGGAACAAGCAATTGTAAGAAAAATAGCACCACCTTAAAATAGAACTCATTAAATGCATTTAGTGCCGAGATGCTTCTTTAAATGAATAGAATGAAAACAATGTGAAAGCTGAAAAAAAATTTATATTAGCCGGATCTCATAGGATGGTTTTAAATGCGGGAATTTATGAGGATCTGGATTGAGTTCGCAGACAAAAATGGGCCAAAAAAAAAAAAAAAAAAAAAAAAAAGAATAGAGAAGAATAGGTAAAAAAATTAAAGAATACAGAATACTAGTAATGGTTTGCTAAAATGTAAAGAATATAGAATTATGGGTAACAATATATGGAATAGAGAAAAATGACATTAAATATTAAAAGAATACAGAAATGGACGACCTCCACTCAGACTCTCATTATGGAGCAGAAACTCCCCATCTTCATAACAGATGTTCATCATTTATAATGGAGCAGAAACTCTCCATCTTCATAACAGATGTTCATCATTTATAATGGAGCAGAAACTCTCCATCTTCATAACAAATGTTCATCATTTAGTAATAGTAATTTGCTATGCGCGGTGATTCTTGCAAAAACAAAAATAGATAAAATAAAGCATGTTGATGAAGACATAATCCTTCAATCAGTTTAATTGAGGTCTGGAGCTGGCATGTCAGTAACTGCTAGTAGTCCTTTGTTAATTTATGTATCATTGTCGTTTTGATTAATTTCTTTTGTTACCTATTCTGACATCGGACTCGGACTTCTTTTAAACTGAGTTTTACTGTGCGTATTGCTATGTGTTTCTTTATTCTACATTGGCCAGAGGTATAGGGGGAGGGTTGAGATCTCACAGAACATGTTTAACCCCGCCGCATTTTTGCGCCTGTCCCAAGTCAGGAGCCTCTGGCCTTTGTTAGTCTTGTATGTTTTTTTAATTTTAGTTCATTTATGTGTTTTGGAGTTTAGTGTGACGTCCATTTTCACGGAACTAGTACACAATTTTATTTAGGGGCCAGCTGAGGACCACCTCCGGATGCGGGATTTTCTCGCTGCGTTGAAGACCCATTGGTGGCCTTCGGCTGTTGTCAGCTCTTTGGTCGGATTGTTGTCTCTTTGACATATTCCCCATTTCCATTCTCAATTTTATTTATTTCTCGGATAACTTTACTATAAAAAGTTGAACGTAAAGATGATGGAATTTTCCATGTGATTGTAAAGGATTGAAAAAAGGCTAATATTCAAGAATATTGATCGCATCTTGAAAGCTTAGTGACAAACTGACACACACAGTATGCAAACATTGGCGATTGCATGAGTCACAGAATGGAGTGAGATCAGGAACATTAAAACCGTTATTATTTCTAATCTTTGTTATGCTATCAAACGCATATATCATTTTATCTATGGAATCCATAATATAAGTGACTGTATAAGTAATATTATTTTGCTGGTTCGTTGTATCTTGAAAAAGCCACAGGCACTTGTCTCAGAAAAAAAATTTCCTTGTGTTATATTAAGGTATATAGGAAATTTTGTTCGAAGACAAGTGCCTGTGTTAAAAGCGGGAAAAGAAGCACCCTCGAGGAATATATCTATTCTTTGGATTTTCTACCCCAGGAACAGATTACCTTATCTGTATTTGGCAAAACCTTTCGGAATTTCGGGTCCTAAATGCTCTGCAACTTCGAACTTATTTTGGCCTTTTAACTTGTTTTGAATTCGAGCGTCACTGATGAGTTTTTTGTAGATGAAACACACGTCTGCCGTACAAAACCATAAGCCTAGTTATTTGACGAGTTTTTTTAATGTTAGAATGCAGATTGTTACATCGGAAAACAGAAAAAAAAATATAACACACAAACGTATAGTTACAAATAAAAATCTGAAAACTTGGACACATGGCAAATCAAAATGTGTGCAAGTATACACAAATTCAATTTTCGATGGATGGCGTAATATTTATCGTCTAAACTTAAAAAGAAAAAAATCATAGATGTAAATATACAATTCTCTAAAATTATCATTATATTTGTTAACTTGAAAACAGTATGAATGATTGTAGGAGTGGGACTACATGAAAGGGCTGATGAAGAAGACGGGACGTGATAACATAATGAATCGTTTTAAGAACTTCAGACTTGACGACGTGCCCACCAGAGAAATTGGAATTGCACAGAAATTGGTAGTTGACTACCATGAATCTCAAATTAGACAAATCAGCATTGGCGCCACATCTTTATTTAACTGGGTAAATAATATGTTGTCTTTAAGCTGAATTAAGAAAAAAATTAAAAAATATGAAAAAGGTTACGGTCATAAAGTAAGCAATTTAGAAAAAAAACCAGAAATCCTGACGTTCAGATACGGTACTCAACAATAAAACAAGCATCTATATCTTATGTAATAAAATCACCGAGAGTTTATTCAACAAAGACGATTGCCACGAAACTCCTGACTTTGCTCAATTCTAGCTACACTAGTGGCATCCGTTGTAAAACTTCCGTGATAAAAAGCATTAAGTAATAAGTTATAAATGAGGAAAGGAGGATTGTATGGGATTATAATTTAGTACACCGGGATGTAGAAAAACCTCATCATTTTGAGTGTTTTTAAGGTTTTATGAACAGACAATTTAAAAAATGACGTATCAATAAAATTTTATATCAGCACAGGTGTGGTTGTGACTGATGATACGTTTGGGGAAACTTAAGCTCTGAAATATTGTATCAACTGGGAGATATACATTCCTTATGGAGGTGCTGCTAGAATGTTGCTACATAAAAATGGAAAGCAAACAATGGCAAAAATGAAGTCATCTCTTTTGCCCTCAACAGCCGTCGATTTCTAGATATACGTCATGTTTTGAAGCACATGTAGCTGTATCTGTGGTATCCTTCAATTGCAATGCGATTTTCAACATCAAAATATTCACCAACCTTTGTATAATTCAGTAGAAGGACAATTCAATGTTAACAAAACTATGTTAATTTTAGTGATATATGATTATGATAAGACAGCCATTATTTGAGAACATAAAACACTTTGACAGCATTAACATGTGATAATAAATCATTTTGGTAAGGCATTTGCTTATATCGAATTATGAATGAGAGGGTCTGGAAATGAGACTATGTTAATAGTTCGTTCCCTTACTCATGCTAATTGCAAGACGTTTAAAAATGTAAAACAAATATATAAGTCACCTGAAAGATATTGTTAGATGAATTTATGATACTTTGTAATATTATTTTACAAGAAACCAATGCAATGTCATTAATATACCTTTTCCTTTTAGTGTCTATATGAAATACTATTTAGAATATACTATTTAATCTCTTGTTTTCAATTTGATGCGGATGTGTTAGGTTTTTTAAAATTCCGACTTCGCAATGTACACATCAGGGGATCGGCATCATTTACATGTAATTATTCATAAAATACTGGATGGAATTCAAGACAATTTTCTATTCTAATTTTATTTTATTCTTAGATCCAACTAATATGTGTGGTTTCCAATAGCAAAACGTGACATTTGTGGTATCTGCCGTTATTTGGGAGGACATTAATTTAAGCTCGTTGCTGACAATTTTTTAGTTGCTGTTGATTGATATTTACCCAACATCTCTCTTTATTCTTGTATCAGGAACTAATTGAATATACACACAGTATAAAAATAAGGAGATATGGTATGGTTCCAAATGAGATAACTATATACAGAGTTCAATTGACGTGGGTTTAAGCAATTCAAGGCCACCGTACGACCTTCAACAATGAGCAAAACCCATATATGAAAGGCACCGACATGATAAAGTGGGAAATAATTCATGCCTTCTTCTTTTCGTTATTTTTAGTATTTAAGAAAGAGCAATTATTTATTAGATGACAGAACATTTCCTTCCTCTACACTTGCGTTAAGTCTATATCAATATCCGTACCAAATAAACATGTCTTGAGCTCTTACAGTCGTGTTCTATATCCATACTATCCAAACCTTAATATGAAAAGTTAATCTGACAAATTTTGTTGTAGCTTATAGAAATTCTGCAAGTTAAAAACGTAGGAAGTCCAACAGAGAGGAGCAACAATATAGGATTTCCACGTTGAAGGATGTTAAATACCTACAGCGCCTCTTTAAATGAAACAACGTACAATACAATAGAGACAATCGTTATTGATGTCGTTTAGTGATTCAGTTTTAAATAAGTGAAATTAAAATCTAAATTCACTTTAAATCTTTTACTTAAATGCTTGACCTTTTAGTGGTGACATTATGAATTTGTAAAATGAAATGTGAAACAACCATTGCATTAAGTTGAATGAAAAAGTGATTTTGTAAAATGAAAAAAGGAAATAAGATATTAAATCAAGTCCAAACAAATTTGACACATCTGTATACAGTGAAACCCCTCGAATCCTCCAAAACTGTAAACCAGCGTGAACTGAACTCTTGTTTCATTATATACAGTGATTTCTCGTTTAAACTTTTACCAATGAAAAAACTGAAAACTAGTCTTTTCATACAGAAAGTCTTCAGTGTTTTTATCACGATGGAGTTCGGTTTTTACAGGTTCCTTTGCACAGTGGAAATTTTTGAGAATACAATCATCATTGAAACGACTGGAGAATTTTCTTCATAGGTGTGACTGTATATAAAATGTTATTTTATGAAAAAATATAGTTCTGTTGTGTATTCATAACTCGATATTTTGTCTTAACAGTTTTGTATCTTATATAATGATATTTACGATACATTATTGATCGCTGAATTTGATATGGAAAAATATTGGACATTTGTGTACATGCAGCTTATACTAAATTCAATTTCGAAATATTTAAAAATATCTTTGAACCTTTGTAATGTCAACTTTATGGCTAATTATAACTGTGGCACAAATTCTATCAAAAAAAAAAAAAAAAGATAAAATATAACTGTGAAATAAATCAGAGCTACTGGTATACGTCTTACTTTAAACATTACCATTGGTCGATAAATATGTTATTGAACTGCTAGTCTCCGGGAAAGTACCATTTGCACTGTAGTCAATGTTTCGAATTTGTTATTATTATAAGATAAATTTAGATGACTTTCGGATGACAAATTGTACTACAAAATTAGGTTTCAACTCCATAATGCGAAGTTTGTCTAACCATCTCGAATTGGTTGACATATACGGTGCATTAGTCTCTCAACTCACTAGCGACATATCTTCGCAGGTTTAGAACTTAGTCTGATCTTTTACCGATTGTGTCCTATTCCCGATTGTGACATTTCATTTTTAACAGCACTGGGTCGATACCGCTGCTGACGGACTATCCTTTTACGAGGGTATCATCAGCTCAATAGTCAGTATTTCAAAAAAATAAAATACTGACATGATTTATAACAAACCTTTCGTAAATTGTCCGTTTTTAAATTCCGAAATTACTAAAGGAAAATAAAAATAAGAAGATGTGGTATGATTGACAATGAGACAACTCTCCATAAGTAACCAAATGACGTAAAAGGTTAGCTACTATGGGCCATCAACAATGAGCAAAACCCATACTTCATAGCAAGCTATAAAATGACTCGAAAGGACAAATGTATAACCATTCAAACGAGAAAACCAACGGTATATGTACAAAACAATAAACGAAAACCAAATATAATATACAACATAAACGACAAACTTTTAACTTGAGAAAGTTTACCTTAGATGAATTTAGCTTTTTTTTTGGTCATTTTGTTCTTCAACGGTTTCGGTTCTTATACATCTGTAGTTCTCAAATATTCAGCTTTGAAGACAAATGCTTCAGACGCATGACATTTAGAATGTGTTATTTTCTATTATGTCTGTTTATTTTGCTCACAAATTGTTGTCAATATAATGGATTTCTTTGCGACTGTCATACATCGTTTGATGTGTTCGAGCTTTTGAATTTGCCATTTGATAATGGACTTTCCGTTTTGAATTTTCATTAGAGTACGGAATTCTGTTATTTTACTTTTCATTTGTTGAATGTGGATTCACTTGGCGGTTGATGCTTTTAAAGCAGGAGCCACTTACACTGTCGATGCACCCGGTCACACTCCTTCTGACTATTGTTACCTTAATTTATCTGAAGAGTTTTGCTGTTATTTGTATACCTCTTATGATAAACAACCTCCTATATTATCATGTGTTTCTTATGTACATAATAATTGAATGAATGAATGGGATAGATCCTATGTTGGCATCTGGTGCAATAAAATTGGACCATTAATGTTATTATAAAAATTTACAGAAATAACATTTCTTTTGATTTGCATATGGAGTTCTAAAATAACCAATATCTGTATCTGTACATAAATGGTTTTACACTAGTAATTTTGGGGCCCTTTATAGCTTGCTGTTCGGTGTGAGCCAAGGCTCCGTGTTGAAGACCGTACTTTGACCTATAATGGTTTACTTTTATAAATATTGACTTGGATGGAGAGTTGTCTCATTGGCACTCATACCACATCTTCTTATATCTATAAATCTTCTTTATAGATTTTCGTCCTGAATATTCATGAAAAAATTGCCAGTAAACGTAGAGTAAGCAACAAACAATAATTTTTATGATGTTTACGTTACAGAAACTAAATTGACATGTAAAGGTTCAAAACGTATATGTAATTTCTATATAGAATAAATATATATATATATTAACGTGGATCAGATTTCAGGTCTTACAGTCATAGTCATTTTCTTCTGAACATCATATTTATCCTTTATCGCTGATTTTATGACGTTTGTTTTACTCTCTATTGATGACAAAGTGTTTAACAGATAGTGGCCTGAAACGTTAAAAGCGAAGTTTAAATGATTATTAACATTAATCACTTATTTTCACAATGTATAATATGAATAACTTTCAAGCAAGGACTGTACTATGCGGAAAAAATCTTGCAAACTTACATTCCGATCCTGTGCTAGTAATTAAAATTCAATATACAAAAACTCACTTTAAATGAACCGTCATCAGCCACATAGATAGTTTGTCAATCAAAACGATGCGGAGTTATGTATATGCTTGTAATCATGAACATTAATCTCAAAAAGATAACCACTCGCCTAAAGGGAGGGAGAAAACAGGCAGGAAATCTTAAACCACAACCGAAGTGAGATGGACAACACCATTTGCTAAGAAAAGATGTACACTCGCTCAAAGGGAGGGAGAAAACAAGCAGGAAATCTTAAACCACAAACTGGAGAAAGACGGACGACACCATTGGCTCAGAAAAGATGTACACTCGCTCAAAGGGAGGGAGAAAACAGGCGGGAAATCTTAAACCACAAACCGGAGAAAGACGGACGACACCATTGGCTCAGAAAAGATGTACACTCGCTCAAAGGGAGAGAGAAAACAGGCGGGAAATCTTAAACCACAAAACGAAAAAAGATGGACGACACCAATGGCTCAGAAAAGATAACCACTCGCTTAAAGGGAAGGAGAAAACAGAAAACAGGTGGAAAATCTTAAACCACAAAACCGAGGTAAGACGGACAACACCATTGGCCAATGAAAGCAAACCTTTATAAAGGAAGTCATGAAAGAAAGCATAAGCCGTTGAATATCGTATCAACTGGTCAGATTTATACTAGATATAAATGTATTGGTGGAATGTTATAACACAGAAATTTAAAGTTCTAAATGGGAACATTGAAATCATCTCTGTTTTAAAGTTTAGTTCTCAACTGACACTTACTGTCAATTTCTAGATGCAAGCCACGATATGACGACTCTAGGAAAAACATATACCCAAAACGTCACAAATAATGTCGTCAATAAAACAAATCAAACATATTGATAATGTAAAGAATGCTTATGAAACTGGTTTTGATTGCTGATTAATAAAAAGGAACAGTGATTTACTGATATTCAAAATTTTACATCAATTATGAATATAGAATCCAAGAGAAAAACATGAGGCAATTACTTGAACTCCAAACAGAGCAATACTGGGTTGTTGAACAGGGTATACATATCCTGTCGTGCAGCTCAGTCAAAACGATAACTATGAAATAGAACACAATCGGTAAATTAACAAATCAGATGACTTTTCTGCTTATTAAAGATTTGAGGAGTGGACAATTTATTTTTCGTGAATTAAGACGTTTCGAACAACTAAACGATGAAAAGTACTGTAAAATTTGCGTGTTGTCTATTTCCGTTGTTCTCTCTCACAAACCTGCTGGATGAGTTTTGGGTTAGATTGTAAATGAAAACTGTATAACGTGAACAGCACACGAGTGACGCATCAATTTAGATATGTAAATGTCATTAGAGGGGATAGAGGGCTTGTTACTAAAAAACAGGAAGTTAAAAAGATGAAAACTGAAATTGTTAGTTTGTCATCGATCCTGGTTGGAAGTCGTCTTTTCGAGGCAATTTTAAGAAAGAGATCTAGATATAGCAAATCTTCTTGTTTCAGTAAAATTCTTAATGTCGGATTCACAGGAATATGAGAGATGTAAGCACTTGCTAAAATGTGGATTATTGAGTGACAGAACCTCATCAATATATCGGAACGCGGAGCTAAATAACTTTGCAAATAGTGGTTAAAATTGATTTCGCAACAAGTATCTTGAGGCTTTGGTAGACACAAGAATATAACGTCGTTTGTAAAGACACTTATGTAAATTGGTAAATTGGGTATCCAGTGGAGTGAAAGATGATTCAGTTTTCAATCTTTAGTAGAAATTCAAAAGGAACATAATTATGTTGCGTTTCCATGTGAACGGTCAACGCCTAACTTCTTTATCAATTAGTTTACACTAAGTAATTTATTTGTTAAACGATATTGTGTGTGGTTTTATTTCGGCGACAAGAATATATATATCTTCATTGGGCTATATTACAGGCATATTCAGAGCAGGGACAGAAATTGTATTATAACCCTATTAAATACAGTTAACCATATTCCATTTTATAGTGACTTGGAAAAGTAACGAATCGAACATCGCTGTATATTTTTTAGTACGGTATTAATTTTTTTTTAGACATATTGAATGAGTGAATTTTTGCAATCGTTCATTATGTCATAATTGAAAAAAGATCGCTTAATATACTTGTGGTGGTGCTGACCTTCAAAAGTGTCCATTTTATAGTTTAAAAAAATGTAGAAAGAATGATAAACAATCAGGGATTATGTTTATTTTGTATACGAACAACAGTTTTAAAAATAACAAAATATCGTATTTAGTTCTCAATGAATAATATGTAAGTACTAATATATTAATTCCCTTGAATAAGGTAACTAGTGTTATTTGTAGTTTATATGTTCAATGGTACTTTTGAATATATTATAAATGTTGAATAACGAACAGTCTGTCTTCTATTTATCATGGTTCAAAAAGGTTTTATAATCCTGATACCAATTATGTGATTGTCGAGAAACACTATTGTCTTCTTTGCAATGGAATTCATGTTTTTCTCTCGCTATTTCGTTCTCTAATACCCCTGTTATAAGAAAAATAATAATGTCACCTTATAAACTAATAATGAAACATTGCACACAACTAAAAATATGCAGCTATATTGTCTTACATGTGTTTTTTTTGGGGGGTACGAGCTATCATTGGTTCACAGCACAATTTTTCTTGCTTCATTTCAACTGCTCATATATATCCAATAACACATAATACCAACTCCTTTTGTATTTATACGTTGTACTTACCACGACCAACCAAACGGTTGCCACACGTGGAGCAGGATCTGCTTATCGTTCTAGAGCACCCAAGATTACCACGGTTTTGGTGCGGTTCGTGTTGTTTAGTGTTTAGTTTTGTATGTTGAATGATACACGGCATAGTGTATAAATGCCTGAATGTGAAAAGCTAGACGACCATCATATGACTTGAATATTAGTTTCTCAGTTTATCAACTGAGAAATGTATGTTATTATTCATTTCGGTACGGAACACATGACTTCTGAACTTATTATCATCTCGGGGAATAACATCCGATCAGTAGCGGTATCGACCCAATGCTAGTAAATAAACATAACACAATATAACAGAAGCAACTTCTAACATTTTCTTAGGCTGACGTTTCTGCGTAATTTTACATCTCTGGCTTTCGGACGCACGAAATGTTTAAAGTGTTATTGCCAAATAGAACAGTAGTACTTTGACAATTTTTGTATGTTCCTTGCATAATTTCTAAAAGTAACACGGTCATTCAATTATTCTAAATTATTTTTATTTTTCGTTTATGAAAATAAATGGTAGATACTTAAATCATTACGTGCTCGTCATTTATTACTATACTTTCTGAACAATACTTACTCCTTTTCGGGATAAACCTGTTCTTGCATGATAGTTTGGCGCTTTGTGATATGCTAGTTCTCTTGGTCGTCCTCCTCGTGTGACAGATAATCTATTTCTACCACCCTCCAAAATCCTCCTTTTCACATTTCCTGACGGAGATTTACTAAAGGAAAGTAACTGTACTTTGTATGGTTTCATGATAAATTGTTTTTGCGCTTTTCTGTTCTCTCCTGCATGCCCACTCGATCCTTCTCTCGATAATATTCCCTTCTCATGGATTGAAGCTTATCTCTGTTGATTGGGTTGTTCCATTTACTGTGTTTAGATAACATAATACCAGCTTTATCTGTCATAGTTTTGAAAAGATTGGCATTTTCACGCACCCAATTCAAAATGGCTTTCAAAGCCGGACTTACAGCTAATGAATTGGCTGTTTTGGAAACTGAAGGCGAGATAGAATGTTTTGTTTTAGCCCCTAACATGGCGACTCTATTTAGTTGCATAACTGACCGTTCTAAGTTCTTTGAGTTCTTTTGGGGACTTGTGACGATTGAAAATGTGAACGTGAAATACGATGATCTGTTGGTATCTGGGTGATTACTGGAGATCTGCTGTTTGTAGAAACAATTACCTTGTCGTTTTGAAATGCGTTACTAAAATCCAAAATGACAGGCATGTCCAGTTGTCTGCCAACAGACATTGCATTATTAGAGTCAACAACCACAGGTTCATTTTTATGATTCATAACGAAATCATTCTGAACTTGCGATAAAAGATTAATTTTAAAATCTTTGTTATGCAATTGATTGTCTGTTTTGTATTCAGGATACGATTGCCCACGTTCAGTTTGAAGTCGCGCATCATACCTTTCTTTGAGCGGTAATTTCATGGGATAACTTGGTCCTGGAAGATTTCTTTCTGGATATTGATTAATTTGATCGTTACCAGATGGTGTCTTCTGATGAGACAGTTTACCTATTACCTCACCAGTATGAGGATCTATTATATCAATTTCATTATCCCGAATCCCAGAATCCAGCAAGCGTATTACCTCCATAGCCAGTGGAGAATGTTTTGATGGAGGTGGTTGATTGGCTTCAGGTGATGCAGGCAATTTTCGGTCCTTTGGTAAAAGCTGTCTCTCAGTAATAACTAAATCTAAATTTCCGGTCTTAGGATCTTTCTCGATTGAAAATGTTGTATCTGGTACTGACAACCCAGGATTTTCCAGTGATGAAATTCTACTTTTACTTTGAATGGTGGCAGGTTTTGAGTTCTGAGTTGTGGCACTGTTTTTTCCAAAACGCTCCTTGGATATTGTTTGTGCTAGCTTCCCGAAAAGAGGTGTACTTTGAGGTGTCGCATAGCTTATGAATAAAGCTAAGACAACAAACCACTGCCTAACCCTAAAACGGTAAACGAGAAACTATAGACCACTACGAGAAACTATAGATCAGTACAGATTTCCTTATGAAACAAGAAATAATATATATATTTAAGTCTCTAAAACTTTGTTATAAAAACTTGGCTAGAAAACTACAAAATATACAATAAAAAATATATTTGAAAGGACCAGTTATCAAGTTTAAAGTTTGATGACAGTCTCTTATGGTAATACGCGAGGTTATCACCTATATATTAGACATTTTAGCAACATTTACTTGTTCTTGATTAAAAAAAAATACTGTTTCATGTCTAATCCTTCTAGTTTTTTTGTGCCAAAATGCTGTTTTGCGTTTATTTTGACTTTCGAAATAATTTTCATCTGAAAACTATATACTAGTTTACAAGAGTTCAGGTAAAAGACAATCTTCTTTTTAATTTTGTAAATAAAAATAATGTGTATTTATATGAGAGAAGACCCAAGTTTTATATTTTTGCGACGATTTATTTTGGGAATTTTTCCACTCTCCAAAGTCGCGAAAATAAGGTTATTTACAGTATATTTACTTATGTGTTAATACCGATAAAAACAATATTTGAAAATTTTGCTACTTTGTTTAATTGATAACATGTAAGAATAAGTTTTTTTTAAGGATTGATAAGTTACCCTTCCGGAGCACCTGATATCACCCCAGTTTTTGGTGGGGTTCGTGTTGCTCAGTCTTTAGTTTTCTATGTTGTGTTTGTGAACTATTGTTTGTCTGTTTGTCTTTTCCTTTTTTTTGCCATGGCGTTGTCAGTTTATTTTCGACTTATGAGTTTGAAAGTTCCTTTGGTATCTTTCACTCCTCTTTTAACATTTAAATTTACGGACTTTATAAACAAAATCACCGTAAAAATTAGGATGTAATATTCCGTTTTTGTACACGTACAGCCAAACTTCCTAACCAAATCTTGTATCTATGAAAGCATTTGGTAACTGTTTGAATAATTTGTTATTCCTTTTGGTAAATTTCCGCAGTAAAATTAGAAAAATTCCTGATCATTTCCTGAAATATTCAAAGTTAAGGTTACACCACAAAATCTACTCTTAATAGAGAAAGATCAGTGCATCTAGTAAAGTTTTAATGCATTGGCTGTATAAAAGTTGTATGAATATTATGTTTTAAAAATTAAAAATCTTGCCTGAATTTTTATGTGTTTTTAAGCCTGCAGAAGATACTAAAATAATCAAACGCCCGAATTTCACTTGATGCGGTCCCCTCTGCTACACAGATTAAATCACATATTGTTGTGCAGATATCTATTGTCCCTCTATTGTCAATTGATAAAGTTCACTACAACTATTATATGAGGTGAACTTCTCAAACATCTTTCCCGATTTAGTTTATTTTTGCATCTTTTGCAGGAACGAAATAAATGCAACGCAAAATCCAGTTAATTTTATTACTTTTCTGAAACTTCTATTAATCTACGTCCAGCCATGCCTTAATTACACTCATCATAGATATAAGCCATTTTAAGTTGCACAAGTTTCTATTTAAAATTTGTGGCGTCAGTAATGTAATGTCACAAATACTAGACAAAACCGAACACTCGATTATATCAACCAAAGGAACGACTGTTCAACGACTGACATATTCCTAAATTCTAACCCGGACATAGATTGTGTCAGTCAGATTTGGCACACCTTTTTTGTAACTTTTGGTTTTCGATATTTTCGACTACATAATTGATATGGCATTCGAACCTTTTTTGATTATAGCGCCACTGATGAGTCTTAAATAGACCAAAAATGCGCGTCTGGCACACTAAATCATAAGCCTTGTATCTTAGATTAGTATTTTTGTACATAAGTAAATTTGTTTTGCTAGCCAGCTTATTGACACTTATGGTCTAATATGCTGTCTACATTTCATTTTGGCATTGGTAAAGGTTAAGCTTTTCTCCAACTACTGATGACTTCTTATACCAAATTCGTTGGAGTTTTTACTGATTGATATTCTAGCCTTGGAGAACATTTTATTTATCTGTTGAAATTAGTCTTTGAATAATCTTTCGTTAACTGTGTTAACTCTTAGATCGGCATATACAACTGACTTTTACTGTTACATTACTTTTGTAAAATTATTTTGTTTTGGTTTTGGTAGTTACAAGTAGAAATTTCTTCCAAAAACATTCATATCTAAAGTGAGATGGATAAACACTATGGGACGTCATCTTGAATATTTTGCTAATTATTTATCGATATTACCAGTGAATGTTTTTGAATTTGCAAACATATGAAAATAAAAATTCCATATTTTTGACATTTGATTATTAAAATCCTGATCTGATTTTAAAAAATAGACTTTAAAAATTTCTGAGTATTTAAGCTTTAATTTAAAATTAGCCCGAGACGGTAACTTTTGATAATATTATTAGTTTACAGCAATCAAAAACGACTATTCTTGAAATATCTTTAAAGAAGTGATATAAAAAAAAAATTTCTCCAAAAGCAAAATATCAAATTTCCAAATTTTTTTACTTTCATCACATATTGATTTTCTACTTTATATCTTAGATAGAACAAACATACAGTTAGGAAATGAAAACGGTATTTTTGAAACTAACTTGTAAATGGATAACGAGAATTTAAGAAAAGTTATCGTATACTAATTAATGTCTTTCCACTTGAAATGGCGTCTTTTTAAGTAATAACATATATATCCGTGCATCTCCTGTAGAGCACAGCCCTGACATAATTTAACAAAATAAAAAAAATAATAATCTTCATTGAAAATGTTAACCTATCATACTACTAATATTAATAAAATGTACATGTTTAAATACATTACAAATACAAATATGAATAATATATACAAATTTATTACACTTTTACGTTCCAACCTTTGAAAAGAATCATGTATTCATATAACCGTTTGTCTACTTACTTCCTATGAATGGAACTTTCCAGTCGTTAATACTTTAGTTTTTCGTTTGAATTTAAAACAAAAGATAGCTCGTGTGCTGTGAAATTGGGAGTTAAATTCAATCTCTAAAAGAAACTTCGCTGTGGAGTGTAGCTCAGCTGTTTCAAAGGACAATGTTTAGACCAACTATATTTTGAAAGCGCTTCCACAAAATGGCAATAACATTATTCTTTTTGTAGTTTTATCACAGTAAACTGACAATCAAAATATAGTCTATTTCCATAAGAAGTTAATCCTTTTCCTGATGTTGCAATTCTTTTTAGCATATGTTACTGGAAGTTGTGATAATTCCCCGACTTACATTTTATTTTCAACATTTTAACATTTTTTGTCATTTCTTAAATCATGGGTACTATTCTACAACAAAAAAGGAACAAAAAGTTTTTGTTTGTTTTTAAAATATTTTTTTTTTCCAGAAATGATATTGATGAATATTTGTGAAGGGCAATGTATTGTCCAGCATACCGAGTAAGTGGTGCTTATATAATGTATAAACAAAACTCATCAAAGATGCATTAGCAAATCAGGCAATTCAAAATTAGGTATTTATAAAAGTAATAAATATCTAATTTCGAGTTCTTGTAGTCTTAATTATTATTATTTCAGCAAAAATAGAGTATACGCCATTTTAAATAGACATGTTTTGATTTTATTTTTAAGTATGTTACAATTTTGTGTTTAAATTATTAATTTTAAATGAACTATCTGAAGCAACTACGCTAAAACAGTTTTTATTTGTATAAAAAATGAACTTTAAAATTTGTTTACATCTGTAGAGGAAAATTAAAAGCTAACACATTAATTCAAAAGAAAATCACCAAAATGTTTAACAAATAAGACTTACTGCATCATGAAAACAGTCACACCACAACTAACGCATGGACAGTTATTATGTTAGTTATAAAATGTGTGTCACCCAAATTAAAATTATGTTAATTACTACCGTTGAGAAATATGGAAATAAAGACACGAGCAAATCTTTGAACCTGACTTCTTGCATATATTTTTAAATTACAAAATCAATTAAAATACTACGTATTAATATATTTGTTCGCTAAGAAATAATGACAGAGTAAAATTTCTAAGTTTTGATGATAAAAAAGGAAGATTATGATTTACAGATAGTTAAAACATAAAATTTCCATTTCCTCCAATAAACAGATCTGAACCTTAAATTTTTTAATTGAATTGTAGAGTGGTTTCGTTGTGAAAATTCCATATTGATGTAGCAATTAACAATCGAGCAAATTATGGTGTAAACATTTCTCAGAGTGGGATGTCTGAGTTACAGTCCATTGTTACAAAATAAAACTTACGATGGGTAATATTAAGTCAAATCTAAGAAGGACCTACATGACTTATTTTATACTGTTACGGCATTGTGCATAGTTACACTTCCATCTTGATCCTCGTTCAGTATATAGCTCCCACCGAGAGTTGATTCGAATGTCTAGTGATGCATACACAGCAGGGAATACTTACCCTGTCGACGCATCCGGTTTCCTTCTTTTAATTTTGAGTTCATGTGATTTACTCATTTTATTTTGGTTACTCGATTTGACTTCTTAATCAAATTATGAGATTAAAATATCGGTAAACTATTATTACCTATATTAATGACCGGATCATACTAGATAGACTACTACATCGGTACACTACTATTACCTATATGAATGACCGGATCATACTAGATAGACTGCTACATCGGTACACTATTATTACCTATATGAATGACCGGATCATACTAGATAGACTGCTACATCGGTAAACTACTATTACCTATATGAATGACCGGATCATACTAGATAGACTGCTACATCGGTACACTACTATTACCTATATGAATGACCGGATCATACTAGACTGCTACATCGGTAAACTACTATTACCTATATGAATGACCGGATCATACTAGATAGACTGCTACATCGGTACACTACTATTACCTATATGAATGACCGGATCATACTAGATAGACTGCTACATCGGTACACTACTATTACCTATATGAATGACCGGATCATACTAGACTGCTACATCGGTAAACTACTATTACCTATATTAATGACCGGATCATACTAGATAGACTGCTACATCGGTAAACTACTATTACCTATATTAATGACCGGATCATACTAGATAGACTGCTACATCGGTACACTACTATTACCTATATGAATGACCGGATCATACTAGACTGCTACATCGGTAAACTACTATTACCTATATGAATGACCGGATCATACTAGATAGATCATACTAGATAGACTACATCGGTAAACTACTATTACCTATATTAATGACCGGATCATACTAGATAGACTGGTACATCGGTACTACTATTACTATTAATACCGGATCATATGAATGACCGGATCATACTAGATAGACTTCTACATCGGTAAACTACTATTACCTATATGAATGACCGGATCATACTAGATAGACTGGTACATCGGTAAACTACTATTACCTATATGAATGACCGGATCATACTAGACTGCTACATCGGTAAACTACTATTACCTATATGAATGACCGGATCATACTAGATAGACTGCTACATCGGTACACTACTATTACCTATATTAATGACCGGATCATACTAGATAGACTGGTACATCGGTAAACTACTATTACCTATATGAATGACCGGATCATACTAGATAGACTGCTACATCGGTACACTACTATTACCTATATGAATGACCGGATCATACTAGATAGACTGCTTCATCGGTAAACTACTATTACCTATATGAATGACCGGATCATACTAGATAGACTACTACTCTCTGGAGAAGAACCGTTTCATCAACAGTTCACTATATGCTTTTTTAAGAGTAATCGTCTTGGTCAATCTGTAGGTAATATATTGTGTAATATATTGTGGGCAATTGTTTTTGTCTCTTTCAGTCATGGTGTCACCTGCCATTCATCAATTGTTTACTTACTTCCCCTTCGGATCATCTGTTTTTAATATTCGTGCTCAAGGGATTATAGCGGTCAAAATATGCCAGTATTGATTAAACTTTGTCCGATATTGACTATAATATGTTTTATCATCTATGTTCTTCTGTGATCGTTATCAATATGGTCATTTACTCACAGTCGTTATTCTTCAGGTGCGATAAATTAGTAAAAATAAGAACATGATATCAAACATTTTGTTTTGGAAAAATGAGTTATTCTAACAATAATATTTAACAGCTGACTGGAGATAGTATAATTTAATGTAAAAAATACAAATATTCCAACTCTAAATCCGAATGATGTTGACAGGCTTAACGAAAATTTAAACACGAGAATTTCAAAAGACGAAATTCTTAAGGGAATTAAAAACCTGAAAAATGATAAAGCATTTGGGGATGATCATATAATAAATGAATATATCAAGTCGACATCTGGTTTATTCATTGAATTATACGAAAAATTATTTAACGTTATATTTCGCACTGGAATTATTCCTGATAGCTGGTTAATTGGTTACATTAAGCCTGTTTATGAAAATAAAGGTAGCAAGTTGGACCCCAAGAATTTTAGACCTATTACCATTTTGAGTTGTATGGGGAAACTTTTTACCGCAAATTTATGCGAGCGACTAAATCTTTTCTCTGAAGAATCTATGATTTTAAACGAAAACTAATGTGGTTTTAGAAAGGGTTATTCAACAATTGATAATTCATTTGTAATTCATTCATTGTTTGAAATTTTAAAATTAAGAAAGAAAAATTATTTTGTGCATTCTTCGACTTTGAAAAAGCGTTTGACACGATTTGGCGAGACGCACTGTGGTATAAAATGCTTTTGAATAATATGAATGGATGTATGTATAATGTAATTGTTAATATGTATCAAGGTACTAAGTCGTGTATTTCTATAACAATTCCATATCTGATTTTTCCCATGTAGTAACGGGGCTAGACAAGGCGAAAATTTATCGCCTTTTCTTTTTTCTCTAATTTTGAATGATCTTGATTCATTTTTGCAAACCTGTAATATAGAGGGCCTTAAATCAATGTCAACAGAGCTTGAAGAAAAAACTTGACATATCTTTAAAACTTTTTATTATTCTGTATGCTGATGATACTGTGTTGATGGCCGAATCCGCAACTGAACTCCAAAAACTATTAGATTGTTTTCTAGATTACACAGATGTATGGAGGCTAAAAGTAAATGTTGATAAAACAAAGGTCGTGTTTTTTTCAATGAGACGACCATCATGTAATTTTCAAATTTTCTTTAAAGAAAAAAAAAACTGGATATCGTTGATGAATTTAACTACTTGGGCATTATTCTAACAAGAACAGGCAATTTTAATAAAACAAAACAATTTAACGTAGAAAATGTCACTAAGGCTCTTTACGAAGTGTTAAGACTAGGTCGTCTTCATAATCTTTCTATATGTAGTCAGTTGGACTTATTTGATAAAATGGTGAAACCAATATTACTGTACGGTTGTGAAGTATGGTATATTGGAAATAATAACATAATTGAAAGGGTACAACTGAAATTTTGTAAATTATTATTAGGTCTGAAAACATCAACATCCTCTTACATGATTTATGGGGAGCTTGGAAGACATCCTATGGACTTGGACATAAAAACTAGATTGATCTCATTTTGGGGGAAATTAAATTCTGGTAAAGTGACGAAACTATCATATACTTTATATAAATTGTGTTATCACATGTCTATTAATGACAATGTGAATTTTTCATGGTTAAACAGAGTAAAGACTATTTTAAATGAATGTGGTATCCCTAATGTATGGGAAACACAGTCATATATAAATTGCAAATGGTTAGTTTCATTCATCAAGCTCAGACTTAAAGATCAATTTGTACAAGTCTGCCATTCTCTGCTTGAAAACTCACCAAAAGCACTTAATTATAAACTTGTTAAAGATTTTTTTGGAAAAGAAGATTATTTTGAAATTCTTGGGAACAAACTATCTATTGATTTGTGTAGATTTAGGACCACAAATCACAAGCTCCCTATTGAACAGGGTAGATGGAACAATATAGTTAGATATAATAGACTGTGTCTTCTATGTAATAAAAATGACATTGGTGATGAACTTCATTACATATTAGAATGCAAATACTTTGAAGAAAACAGGAAACACTGTATGTCACATTATTGTTTTAAAAATGCAAATATTGTTAAATACAAGCAGATTATGTCTTAAAAACACAAATCAAAACTGATTAATCTTTGTAAATTTATAAAGATAATCAACACAGGTATATGTGCTCCTGGCTAAAATTTATTTCATTTATTGTCTTATCAATTATCTTGTTTGTTCTGTCTTATTGTAAATATTGTACATAAATGTCTTCTCTATGCCTATGTATATGGTTTATTGAGAATAAAGATAAAGAAAGAATGTAATGCCTATTAATCAATATTGGAGTTTGTTAATTAGAATATAACTAATTTTTTTTTGGTTTACTATTTGAAGCATCCTTCCAGTCATCTATGAGGCAGTTTTGAAAAAATAATTTTGTGTTGTCATTATGTTTGTGTATGTGTTGTTTTGTTTGAATGTAATATATTGTACCTTGTTTTATGGAGAGGGCTTACATAGGCTTTGTCTGTTGCCCATTCCAATCCAATTCAATTTATTTGAATGAAATACTGTTTAAACTAAACTTATCTGTGATCGTCAGAAGAAGTCAGCTGAAACCAGTGCCACGGCGTCTAGAAATGAAAGTTAGTAATTAAATGTTTTCTCCGTGTTGAAGGTATCACTATGATTTACAGATCAAAAGCAGCAATAAAAGGCTCTTCTTTGCTTCTGGTTTTGCAAAGTCTGTGCAGGGATTTTGTGTTATGAATATTATTCCCTTTATATATATATAACAATATACACCTTTTTACAAAACAATTATATTCCGGTTACTTATCTTCTATTTACATAACATTCGCGAATATTAAAGGTCTCATGTTTTAAATTTTAAAATTCAAACTGAAAAAATAAGTAAAGGAATATAACTGTTTAAAAATGATGTTGCGTCCGCAGCGTTTTGCTGAATGTACTTTCAGCACGAACGCTCAAATCCAAGGACGAATATATACCCGAATACATGAAGATATTTTTGACCAAAGGGGATACAAAAACCAAAGCCAAATTCATCTGAGATCAACTTTGCCTGAGACAGTTGGATACTTAGTTTCTCAAGAATGTCTTCAATCACCAACGGCAAATTTAAGAAAAAATGTTATAAATTATTTCTGTATCGATACACTTGACTACTGAGCTTGCGATACATCAAGGGACTAAGAGTTCACCAGCAGCGGTATCGACCCAATGCTAGAAATGAAAATAACACTTAACGAATTTGGTGCGTCCATAGTGCTTTTCTGGAACGCTCAAACCCCGAAAATGTATAGATTTATAAATAAATAAATAATAATAAAAAAAAAATATCTAGTATAAATTTTCGATGAATGTCATGCTAAAAACTTCGACGTGTGCATGTATTTATTTCTTCAGTTGTATGATTAGTTTCAAATATAGTGTACTTAATATATATTCAAGACACGAATTTAATTTTGATAATATGAAAAGATACAACCAATCTTAGTGTTTGTTGATAGTTGTAAAATTGAATTATCTAGATTCCAATCTTGCCGCTGAAATTTTTCATCGACACACACTGCATAGGAGAAAGTATAATGTTGAATTTACGCACTTCAATAATAAAATTGCTACTTTAAAATTAGATACTCTCTCCTCATTGATTTAAATCCTTAGCGACACAGAAACAAAAACAAAACGAGTTATATGCCATACGAATCCAGGCTCAGTAAAACATCAAAATAAGAAATAGGGCAGGATCGGTCAGACTACAGATCAGACGACGAGTCTGATGTTTTTTTTAAGGACTCATGACCGCGAAAACAGTTAGAGGTGAGACACGAACATATCTTACCGGATAACTTATTCGTGTTGGTTTTACGTAAAACGTGAGTGATTTCAGTTGTTATTCTTCACTAACCAGTTGGAGGGGTGTTTTCGTGAGGGTCTAACCACATTGTTGATGAAGTCCTTGGAAAGTGAATGTGTACGCACGTACCATATCAATTAACATGTTGATTATGATTATGTTAACGTCAAACGAGAGTATATTATTACAGAGAAAATTAAAAATAGCAAGTTGACAATAGGAAAATTGAAATAGTCAAATTGGGTCAATCGCAAGTATGACTTAATTTCTATGACGTCACATTCAAATTAAGAAGTCAACGCTAACCTTGGATTACCATTCAAGTAAAGAGATATAGGAAGATGTGGTATGAGTGCCAATGAGACAACTCTCCATCCAAGTAACAATTTATAAAAGTATACCATTATAGGTCAAGGTACGGCCTTCAACACGGAGCATTGGCTCACACCGAACAGCAAGCTATAAAGGGCCCCCAAAATTACTAGTGTAAAACCATTCAAACGGGAAAACCAACGGTCTAATCTATATAAAAACGAGAAACGAGAAACACGTATGAACTACATAAACAGACGACAACTACTGTACATCAGATTCCTGACTTAGGACAGGGGCAAACATTTGCAGCGGGATTAAACGTTTTAATGGTACCAAACCTTCTCCCTTTTCTGAAACAATAGTATAACATCACAACATAGAAAGACCTATATTTAGCATATTTGAAATATAACAATAATGGTATCCTGCAAATCTTAAGTTTTTTATCAATTTACAGGCCCAATTTTATCCAAAATTGTATTTTCTTCTTTATGTGTTTCTAAAGTGATGGCATTTGTTCAATTTATACAAACCCCAATTGTTACTTCTCATAAGAGCGTCATAACCCATAATATGCTTTGGGGACAAGGTACCATCCAGACCTTTTAGGTATTTATAATTATTAACAACAACAATCAAGAAGACATGCTAAAAAAAAGTAAAATAACAAAAATACTGAACTCCGAGGAAAATTCATAAAGGAAAGTCCCTAATCAAATGGCAAAATCAAAAGCTCAAACACATCAAACGAACGGATAACAACTGTTATATTCCTGACTTGGTACAGGCATTTTCTTATGTAGAAAATGGTGGATTAAACACATATTTTCAATGACTGATATTGTTTTAAAAACCCAACAATATCCATAAGAGCAAAGATCACTTCCAGCAAACGGCACAAGAATATTTCCAGAAGATGTATAAAACAGATATAGATTCAACAAATATCTATTCATATCGCTTGAAAAACGAGCACCGAAATTAGACCAATATGGCTTTATTTATAGATATATTACATACAATCAATTTTATAATGATATAACATTCAAAGTGAAGGTAAAAGTTACAAAGAGGTCAATAAGAACAAACCAATAAATCAAATTAAAAACAAGATCATTATCTCCAACGCATCTAAAAAAATAAATGACAAGAAGTTAACTAAAAAAAATAAAAATTGTACAATATAATCAGGTGTTAGGTAATCAGACAAAGAAGTCTAACCACACTGTCATCAATAAAAGACACAATCATCGAGAACAAAACATGCATATAGACAACCATAACCACTCAATTTTGACATCTTAGATAAACTAGTTGTTAAAATTAACTAATACCATTGAGAACTGATAAATTAAGATGATACTAAAACTTAAAATAAAATAATGAACATTTGCTTGATATTAGAAAATAATCACAAAACGAAAACGTTTACTTTCAAATATTGTGTATGTGCACTATTTTTCTGTTAATATGACCTATATGAATCCTTCATAAAGAATTGTTACAAAATAAACATAGAATTCACTACTTGGATTTAGCAGCAAAAGGTTGGAGTCATATCTTTTCAATCCAATCAGATGTACAGCAAAATGTTTCAGTATTATATATTGATAGAAAATAAGAACGGACATTGGGAAATATACACGATACTTGATATAACCTCAGATGAACATACCATGGAAAAACTGAGATAAAGGAATGGCGATTAAATTTCTCTGCTTCGTCTTGAAAGTCAGGAATTCTTAACTGGTCACAAGTATTTGGATCCGAACATATAGTAAACCATTTAAACAGCAACGTAATTCATCAACTATGCAAAATATTTGACACGAATCTGACAAGTCGTTTTGAGGTTAATTAAAGTCAAATATGATTATTTAGGTCGACTTTAATAGTAATTAATCATAAACAGATAGACATTAAAAAAATAACCTAAATATAAACAAATGCTACGCAATTCAACAATAGAATACATTTAACCGTTGGAAAATAATAAAAACTATAATAGTAAACTGGTAATTAAAATTGTCAATTAAGGACAATTACTCCTACATTAATGTTGATGATACCGATTTTACTGCACCAGATGCGCATTAAATTTATAAAATTAATTAAAATTAATAATCTTATAAATTCATGAAGACTGAGGGTTGTTTTCATTTTTGACTATAAATGTCTCTTCAGTGATGCTCGAGGCCAAAACATGTAAAAATCCAAAATCTAATACAAACGTCGAAGAGGAGTCAATTGACAATTTATATCTCTTTATTTGCATAGATCCTAGTGTGCTGATCAGGTATGCTGTTTCCTTTCTATACTTGTATAGATCCTAGTGTGCTGGTCAGGTATGCTGTTTTCTCTCTATACTTGTATAGATCCTAGTGTGCTGATCAGGTATGCTGTTTCACCTCTATACTTGTATAGATCCTAGTGTGCTGATCAGGTATGCTGTTTCCTCTCTATACTTGTATAGATCCTAGTGTGCTGATCAGGTATAGATCCTAGTGTGCTGATCAGGTATGCTGTTTTCCTCTCTTTACTTGTATAGATCCTAGTGTGCTGATCAGGTATGCTGTTTCCTCTCTTTACTTATATAGATCCTAGTGTGCTGATCAGGTATAGATCCTAGTGTGCTGATCAGGTATGCTGTTTTCTCACTTTACTTGTATAGATCCTAGTGTGCTGATCAGGTATGATGTTTCCTCTCTATACTTGCATAGATCTAGTGTGCTGATCTTGCATAGATCCTAGTGTGCTGATCAGGTATGCTGTTTTCTCTCTATACTTGTATAGATCCTAGTGTGCTGATCAGGTATGATGTTTCCTCTCTATACTTGTATAGATCCTAGTGTGCTGATCAGGTATGATGTTTCCTCTCTATACTTGCATAGATCCTAGTGTGCTGATCAGGTATGCTGTTTCCTCTCTATACTTGTATAGATCCTAGTGTGCTGATCAGGTATAGATCCTAGTGTGCTGATCAGGTATGCTGTTTTCTCTCTTTACTTGTATAGATCCTAGTGTGCTGATCAGGTATGCTGTTTCCTCTCTATACTTGCATAGATCCTAGTGTGCTGATCAGGTATGATGTTTCCTCTCTATACTTGTATAGATCCTAGTGTGCTGATCAGGTATGATGTTTCTCTCTTGTATAGATCTAGTATGCTGATCAGGTATGTGTTTCCTCTCTATACTTGTATAGATCCTAGTGTGCTGATCAGGTATAGATCCTAGTGTGCTGATCAGGTAGATGCTGTGCTGATCAGGTATCTCTCTTTACTTGTATAGATCCTAGTGTGCTGATCAGGTATGCTGTTTCCTCTCTTTACTTGTATAGATCCTAGTGCGCTGATCAGGTATGCTGTTTTCTCTCTATACTTGTATGAATCCTAGTGTGCTGATCAGGTATGATGTTTCCTCTCTATATTCATATAGAGAGTCAACTAACGATTTCGGTAAAAATTGACTTATTTGTAGATCTTATCTTGTTGATCATTTTTTTTAATTGAAAGTTTCACTCTATTATAAATTTCAAGATGATAGGCAAGAATGAAAAAATGATAAAATTCGTCAGTCAAGCCAATAACCCCTATACGAAGCCGTCTGACACTTTTTCTGTCCATGGAGAGTAGGTAGATCTCAACATTTTGAACATTTCTGCGTCTGTCAGATTTTCTCTTTTCATAGCGGTTTTCAAGATAATAGACCATTTCATGTTTTAAGCATTTTACTCTTATGTTATATTTTTAGCCGTATCGGCCATGTTGACTGGATGGCGATGTCGTCGGACACATTTTATCAACTATGATGATTGTGGTCAAGTTAGGTTAAATTTGGCCCAGTAGTTTCAAAGGATAAGATTTTTGTAAATGTCAACGTACGACGGACAACAGACGCCAAGTGATGATAAAAGCTCACATGGCCCTTATGCCTGGTGAGCTAAAATAAAGTCTTCTCACTGCGTTAGATAGCTGTGTTTGATCAGTTCAATTCAAATAGACCTGAAATATATATCTATCCCTCATTTCTTTTATCTGTGTAATCTATTTCATAGATATAAGAAGATGTGGTATGAGTGCCAATGAGACAACTCTCCATCCAAGTCAAAATTTATAAATGTAAACCATTATAGGTCAAAGTACGGTCTTCAACACGGAGCCTAGGCTCACACCGAACAGTAAGCTATAAAGGGCCCCAAAAATTACTAGTGTAAAACCATTCAAACGGGAAAACCAATGGTCTAATCTATATAAAAACGAGAAACGAGAAACACTTATGAACCACATCAACAAACGACAACTACTGAACATCAGATTCCTGACTTAGGACAGGTGCAAACAAATGCAGCGTGTTTAAACGTTTTAATGGTACCAAACCTTCACCCTTTTTCTGAAACAATAGTGTAACATCACAACATAGAAAGACACACTATAAAATATCAACTGAAATAGCTTAACTCAATCAAAGGACATAGTAACACCATTGAACATACACTGAACAAATAAATTTGACCTATGATACAATGTAAATTCAAAATAAATAAACTAAGGGAAGAATAATAAAAGTAACATGTTATATCGGTATGAAATGTTAAACAATTTAAGAAAACAATATGCTCGAACAAAAATATCAGCCATTTGCAATAACTTTAAACACAGGTAAATAAAATAATTTTGTTGTTAGGTATACGTATACAGTTACAATAGAGAAAGGAAATATTTTAACAAAATAAATAATTTTGATGTTCATAGTACGAAGTGGAAATTTACATTAGTACCAAACACTTATCAAAGCTGGTATATAGACCAGATATAACCCTGAATAACATTAAATAACAAAAAAGCATTACAATTAGTATCAACAGGTCAAATAAACAAGAAAGTACGATTTGAGAGTACTCGCAGTTACTGACAGCTAGTTAAAAGCCAAAACAATTAATAATAAAAAATCATGCATGCATGTTATAAGTATGTAATATTATGGACAAATGAACAACTTACCAAAAGCCAATATTAAGTCGGAATGGATGCTATCGTCAGGAGTCAACTGATTTTTGCCAGCGGTGCAGATCTGGATTTTCCTTTATCGCAAAAGGCTTGTGGCAAATGCCGGGAAAATGAAAAGCTGTATAAACAAAAAAAGACCTGCAATAAATAATAGTATCCAAAACCATCTAAAGTCAACTTTGCTTGAGGGATTTGATATTAATTTTTTAAGATGTTTAGGTGTTTCTGTGAAAAATAGTCAAAAGAATAGAAACAAAAAAATAATATACCAGTCCACAAAAGTAACAATACACAAGGAAAAATGTAAAATTATCCAATGAAAAACATTCATTTGCAAAGCGAATGCATATGATTCAGAAAATCTAAAAGTGAGAAATATCGTTTTATTTAACAAAGAAGTAAACCTGAAAATGATGACAAAAAAAACAGCATATTAAGCATATTAAGCTTGTATCATTTTATGTTCACCAGTTAGTATAGAAGAGAAATATTTCAATAGTAAGACATAGTCAGTTCCACTAAAAAGGCATTTTAGTACAAGTTTAAAGACATTTTTATCACCCCCAGTTTTTGGTATGGTTCGTGTTGCTCAGACAAGAGGTGGTTATGAATAATGCAAAATTATAATGACATAATAGAAATATAAATATATGAATGAAATTCTCTTTAAATGCACATGTCATTGTGACAAATCATAATAAGTCGTCATCGAGTTCAATTCTTTGGCGTCAAATTTGCATACAATTCAATACCACAATACTACTTTTTGCTGCGGACAATCCATTTTATCGCAACACACATTTCTGTAGGTATATACAAAGCAAATCAATCTCGTATAACGTTATCTCAGTTTGATATAATGATAAATGAGATTTTTTTCTTCTTTTTGAATTGTTCGTTAAACGTATTGTTTATATGGCAAGCCGTTATCGTCAAAACTATGTTTCAGCTATTTTTGGAGAATAAAAATTATTCAGTGAGATTTTAAAAAGCATATTGACATTAAAAAAGACTAAAATCGTACACTGCGAATTACAAATTACACATATTCACAATTCAGATAAACACATTGAGTTTATAAAAAATTAAAAATATACACTGAGATTTTAAAATTACACATCATAAGAATAACACACTGATATAAAAAAAAAGATGAAAAAACATAGGCTGAGAATTAAAAAATACACATTGAGATGCGTGCGAACATTTTAGGCGCATATGTCTCAATATAATACTTAAGGTGAGTTTGGATATGTATTTGAGGTCAACTATAATTTCCCTAAAGTATCATAAGGTACCTATCCTTGAAAATTTTGAAGGTTTATCCTGATCTTAGGTTACCTTTTGTACCCAGAATTCAAATACCTTCTAATTAATTGACTTCCAATAGTTAATCAATAATACCCACACATAATAAATTGGTCAGTTTTAAAGAGATTCCAGTTTTAAAATGCATTCGTTAATTAATAGATAAAAGTAGTATTTGCTTTAGTATGTTACAATAAACGAACAATCTTTTGTGGATATTCATCGCTGAATGTAGAGGTTTTCATCGGAAAGAATCTTCAGTATATTATTTGAAGATGCGTGGAATCGACAAGGGATGAGAGTGGATGCTGTCTTAAAATTGCAATTGTACATGCTAGGAAAAATACTCAACTGTGATTACTTATTGTCGCAAATTTTATTATAGAAGTATGTACTAAACTTTACACGAGACAAGAGAAATTAGGGAAACAAGAAACAATTGGCCAATATGGCAACATAGGTTCCAAAAAACACTAGATATGATGAAATACATACGGAGGTATAAAATATTTAGGTATGAGAAAAAGCTTTACCCCTCAAAAAAAATATTTTGCTCGGAAATTTATTTTACAAATATATGTATGTGTCTAAAATATCTTTTTGGGTAAGGGTTTTGCTCATATATAATAACAAAAGTATCGAACTCCTAAGCTTATTTAAAAAGTGGAAGTCCATAAAAACTGACAAAATCCAACGCTATTAATCAACAGAACAAGTGAAAAACAACTGCCACATTCCTTAATTTGTGGAGAGTTGTCTCATTGGCAATCATAACACATCTCCTTATTTTCATATATAATAGGTTGATGTGACAATAACTAGGATCCAGCAGCCAAAACTGTGTAAACATACATCACAGACATCAAACAAAACCACAGGCACTTGTCTCTTAAAAAAATTTCCTATATACCTTAATATAACACAAGGTACTTAACTCGCATTTTTGAAAAAAATGACAATCGGTCGAGAACTTTCGTTTTATTTCGATTTCTTGGTTGTCTACCACACTAAAACTTATTATGCCGCAAATCTACTCAAATTTTCCCATTCCATCAATTTCATTCAGACTCTCTCTGGACTTTACATATAAAATTGAAATAAATCCAAAAAAAATTATTCTTAGCAATAATATTTGACCATTCGGAAACCGAGATACGTATAAGGGAGGGGAAAGATACCAAAGGGACAATTACAATTTGTACTGTTTATTTTTTATACCACACCAAAACTGCATTCTACAGGTTTTATTTATATTTTTATCTACATAACAAAAACCTTGCAAGAATAATTCGCAATACCTTTTTCATTTCAAATACTGTAGAATCATAGTTCATATTTCTGTTAGTCTACATTTACATGATTGGATATATCATGTTATTAAAACGATTTCATACTGGTAAATTTTTCTTTTATATAACTTCAACCAGGCCTTGGAGAATCTAAGAAAAATACAACAGGAGTGTACTTTCTTGGTCATCTAGCCCCATGTGCATGCCCGGTATTATCATCGCTTTGAACTATTATACATATTCTAAGAAACAATTTCGAACATTTAAACGAAATCTTTCACTTATGATACGGGGATGATCCTCAATTAATTTACAGTTCCAAGTAAGAAATGACCACCACAACGGACATAAATAGAACCATACGAGAAGAACACACATACAGGTTCTCATAAGAAAATGAACCATCTCATAAACCATCTTGCAAATTAAAATCACATAATGCATAAATGCAGCTAATGTGTTCCTCTACTAATTTGGAATTTTTGCTTTTATCCAAACGCAAAGCAGTGGAACATATTTTAACAGAATCATTTGGATATAACATTTACAAATAGTGTCTCCTCCCTGACAATCTTAAACATAAAAACCAAATATTGAATAACCGACATTGCATTTTTTTTGTGTTTGGTACTGGTCTGATATACAAGATGGGTGTCACTTTGAAACACAGCTTAACATAGAACACTATGGAAAAGACATAGAAAACTTTTTTGTCAGAAAACACTGTCAAACATTCAAACATAACTATCCACACTGATCTGTGTCCACACTTGTTCATTTGTCAATAAAATTAACATAGTATTGAATGATTTGAATATTTTTATTATCTTTGAAATTTCATGGTCAAAATAATGGCTCCTCCTTTAAAAATTACCTTAATGTTTTGGAGAAAGTAAACATTCAAAGTATGAGAAATCAATGTGTTTTGTTTTTAAATGCAAAATATATTTATACTTGTTTCCCTTTAAACGTAAGGCGTTCGTCTGTATAACTGAACATTTAAGTATTGTTGTTTTTCTTTATTTATAAACAAATGTAAAAATACATCTGATCTAAAACGGAAATCATTAACAAGGAGAATATTTATCATGGAAAGGCTTCGGCAATAAATGTCTTAAACATAATATATTAATAATAATAAATTAATTAACACGACATAAATTATAACCTCAATAAAGGTGACAAATAATTAATGTCATTCACGCGTTAGATCCATGATTTTATTCTGATTGTCACGTTACATTATTTCATCCATCATACTTTGAACAGTAATATGACATCATAGGACAAGCAGAAAACATGCATACAAATCAGACATATCATTGCTTTCTACAATGTCTTGAACATATGTGACATTGAAGTTCTATATTTAGTATGCAAAGGGGTTGCTGTCTCATTGACATTTACCAAATATATCCTTTTTCTAAACCTAAATAAGAGGCGACAGTAGTTGACCGATGTTTAAATCTCGTAAATAAATTTTAAATTTATTATCGAATTAAAATAAAATATGAAATGGCACGAGCTCCAAATGGAGCCAGACAAATTGCGTCGACAAGGTAATCGTCTACAGCTAAGTATGAATCAACAGACATATGATTCCGGACTCCGTCAAAATGTCACGATCGGTAGTACGAAATAATTGGAAAATAAACAGAATAGACGACTTTTCCGGTATTTAATATGTAAGACCACAAAACATGTCTCTCGTTAGTTGAGGCCACGACATATCGTATCGTAGAACCAATTTATGATTGTGACCATAACACTTGTGTATTTTCGGTTTAGTCGTTCTTTCTCATTACACTGCTGCACAAGTTTTAGCGTTATGAGCTGTTAATATAATGTACGTAACGTGTCTATCTATATATATATATATATATATACATTTATTAACCAACTTACTACAATATGTATAGAAATGCCCATGCTTTATAAAAGGAAAATTGCGACAACTGGTCATTATGAACGGAGAAATTGCTACAGCCATGCATTACGAAATCTCAGTCATGCATTACGAAATCACACCCGTGCATTACGAAATCACAGCCATGCATTATGAACAGATGAAACGGGACATCGATTAAATCAAAATGTCGTTTATTAAATTTTTTAAACTTAATATCATAAAATATTAAATGATGTTCAGTGTTTTGTAACGACTTGAAACGGAAATATTACACAGCCTTTTTCGAGTACGACTTTCGATTAGTATCACTGTTTCATTTCCGTTGATCAGAACGCAGACTACTCAGAGTAAGAATAGTTAAACTGTCTGATTTATTCTTCCCAGCTACTTTATATTTGCTAGATGAAATGAATTGTAATAGCATAAAATAAAGTACTTGGATGAGAAATCAGAAATTACATCTGACAATGTTGTACAAAAATCCATCGTGAATGTGAAAAGACAAGTCAGCTATGAATTCCTGTATCTTCTTCACGGTAAGATTCTTACTCTTTCTTTAATCGTACAATTAAAACCATTTACGGTAATAAAAGTGTTATGAACTGGCTTTTTTTTTGTATTGGTCCTGTTATAGATTTGTGGTTAGCTGTATTTGGATCCGAGACTCGAAGACTGTTCTTGAATGAAGTTGCCTTAGCTTAGTTGGTTAATAAAAGTATCAATATATGGACTTTTTCATATTGGCCCTGTAACATGCCCTTGGTATTAATAATGGCCTCGGACAGTTGTAATGGCCCTCGGCGCTGCCTCGGGGCCATTACAACCATCCTTGGCCATTATTAATACCTCGGGCATGTTACAGGGCCAATATGAAAAAGTCCATACATTAATACTATAGTATATCATTACAATTGAGCATACACGCGCGAAAGTATCAAATTAAGATATGCAAACGCCATACGATGGGGCAGAGTGTATGTTACACCTCTATCTGTGTCAATTACAAGAAAAGAAATTCCAGGTATGAAACAGACTTTCTATTTTCAGTAATATCCCTAATGTCATTAGGATAATTGAGACACAAGCAATCACTGAAATGTGGGTTATTAAGTGACATGACACCATGGGTTATTGAGATACATGCCATCATCGATAGAAGTAAAAATTAAATGAACTTTTCCTTAAAGTAATAATTGAGAAATATAATAATTTACAATAAGAAAGATAAAATCAACCATGCATTTTAAATGAAGAGTTTTGAAACCTCGGCTTGTTATTAAGAATCGACTCTTAAAGAGAATAACATATCTTCCTTCCAGTCAAATGTTCCTTTTGTATAGTCTTGACATGTGTACATTTGCATACACTAAATTTCGACTTATGAACACTTCAATTTTCATTTCTTGACATTTCAAATTTCCTCTGTTTACGAGTACTCATTTTGATTATCTAAGTATGATTATTCTCAAACATCTGGGATATCATAGCAGTTCTGGAATATTTATTTTTACCAAAACTGAAGAAAGATTGGAATATAATATAAAAATAAGAAGATGTGGTATGATTGCCAAAGAGACAACTCTCCACAAGAGACCAACTGACACAGAAATTAACAATTATAGGTCACCGTACGGCCTTCAGCAATGACTAAACCCATACCGCATAGTCAACTATAAAAGGCCCCGAAATGACAAATGTAAAACATAAAACTAACGGCCTGATTTATGTACAAAATAATGAGTGAAAAACAAATATGATCTACAGCAAAACGACAACTACTGAATTACATGTTCCTGACTTATAAGTTCTTCAAATAATGTCCACCGCTATTAACAATAAAAAATAAGTAGATGTAGTATGAATGCAAGCAAGAAAGGTATCCATTAAATATAACAAGACCAGGATGTACACAATTATAGGTCACAGTAGTGTTTAAACAAATAGCAGACAGGAATTTTTATTTGTTTGTTGATTTTGGTTGATAGAGCCGGATTAGATACGATCTAGATCCGTAGAAAGAGAGGCGGAAGATGTCACAAGGATATTCAAATTCACAAGTCGAAGTCAAACTGACAACGCCATGGCAAAAATTAAAAAAAAAAAAAAAGAAAAGACACACAGTAGTTTAAAAAGCACAACCAAGAAAACAATGCCACCACAATACAGTTTAATTTTACAATACTGTCTAAGGACAGGGAAGGTATAACGTTCACAGACATGTTTGAATCCGCCACATTATTTGTTCCCTTGTCCTTAGTCTTTAGGCTTTAATTCAGTGGTTGTTGTTGATTGTTGCCTTTTATATTTGTATTTTCGCTTGTTGTAAGCATTAAGCTGATCGTTGTGTCACATTTGATCATACCGGGGCTATTTATAGCTTACGATACGGTATATGTTGTGCTCCTAGTTAAATGCCGTATAGTGACCCATACTTGTTTAAATCATCTTTCTGTGGTCATTTGTGGATAGTTGTCTCATTGCCAATCATATCACATCTTGTTATTTTAATAGTAAATCTCAAGAAGACAAATAAAAGGATGCACTTTTACATTGGTAAAAAAACTCATCTTCCTTTACTAACTGGACACCAAAATTACCTATATTTCCTGATATATAAACAACGTTTTATCACTGGTTTGAAATGTTCACAGAAAACCTCTTTCCAAGTGACTTATTTCTATTAGCAATCAAAACCAGGTTTTAGAGTTACTTGGATACACCAGGTGCGGTGTGAATCAGACGTGGATACTTTAAAGCTCAGAGATTACAAATCAGTTCCTCTCCTAAACAGGTTAAAACATGTTTTATAACTTTTAGAAGAAAACTGCAAATGTGGACACAAAAACCTTGTTTTAGAAAGGTCCTAAATACAGAAACCTTGTTTTAGAAAGGTCCCAAAATACAAAAACCTTGTTTTAGAAAGGTCCCAGACGTAATGAAAAAATGTTTTTTTCTAAAAGAGATTTGTTGGTAGCCGAGAAAAAATCCACGTTTCTGTAGAGAGTTATTCTATCGAAATAAGATTAAAATAGGATAAATTAGCAAATGCTATGATATATTATTCCTTTATTGGAAGTTTAACAGATGGCTGCTCTGGTTTCCAATAAAAACAGGTATCTTCAAGTACAGAAACAAATGTAAATGACACGAGTCAAATAAATCTAACATTTTTCAACAATTTCCAATCATTTCAATAAATTAAAGGATCGTAGCAAAAGGAAATTGATAACGCTTTTTTAAAAGAGGGGCGAAAGATACCAGAGGGACATTAAAACTCATAGATCAAAAATAAACTGACAACGCCATGGCTAAAAAATAAAAAGACAAACAGACAAATAATAGTACACAAGTCACAACATAGAAAACTAAAGACTAAGCAACACGAACACCACCAAAAACTGGGGGTGATATATAAACGTTCTGCAAACAAGCTTGAAAACTGATACAATTTGATCCGTCATCTAAGGTTGCTACCACAAGTTTTTAATTATTAGAAGAATTTGTGATGCAGGCGTTTACGATACAATATTAATATAATGACTTTTGGTTATGTTCCTGAATTGGTACAGGCATTTCCTTATGTAGAAAATGGTGGATTAAACCTGGTTAAACAAACGCTGTTGGAATTGCATGAACCCCATAAGAAGCAGGATCGGGTGTGTCGACAGTGTAAGCATCTCCTTCTATGCATGCATCACCTGTCATGCGAATCCAAACTCAGTCAAAATATCACAATCGGGTATAGGACACAATCGGTTAGATTACAGATAAGACGACAATTCTTGTAACAAGTAAGCACAATAAAACCCATTAGATACTGATAGAACATGAGTCTGTCGGAAACAAGTAAGCCAATAAAACCTATTAGATACTGATAGAACAGGAATCTGTCGGTTACAAGTAAGCACAATAAAACCCATTAGATACTGATAGAACACGAGTCTGTCGGAAACAAGTAAGCCAATAAAACCTATTAGATACTGATAGAACAGGAATCTGTCGGATACAAGTAAGCACAATAAAACCTATTAGATACTGATAGAACACGAGTCTGTCGGAAACAAGTAAGCCAATAAAACCTATTAGATCCTGATAGAACACGAGTCTGTCGGAAACAAGTAAGCACAATAAAACCCATTAGATACTGATAGAACATGAGTCTGTCGGAAACAAGTAAGCACAATAAAACCTATTAGATACTGATAGAACAGGAATCTGTCGGATATAAGTAAGCACAATAAAACCCATTAGATACTGATATAACAGGAATCTGTCGGATACAAGTAAGCACAATAAAACCCATTAGATACCGATAGAACATGAGTCTGTCGGAAACAAGTAAGCACAATAAAACCCATTAGATACTGACAGAAAATGAGTCCGTCGGATACAAGTAAGCACAATAAAACCCATTATATACTGACAGAACAAGAGTCTGTCGAATACAAGTAAGCACAATAAAACCCATTAGATACTGACAGAACATGAGTCTGTCGGATACAAGTAAGCACAATAAAACCCATTAGATACTGACAGAACATGAGTCTGTCGGATACAAGTTAGCACAATAAAACCCATTAGATACTGATAGAACATGGGTCTGTCGGATATAAGTAAGCACAATAAAACCCATTAGATACCGATAGAACATGAGTCTGTCGGAAACAAGTAAGCACAATAAAACCCATTAGATACTGATAGAACAGGAGTCTGTCGGATATAAGTAAGCACAATAAAACCTATTAGATACCGATAGAACACGAGTCTGTCGGAAACAAGTAAGCCAATAAAACCCATTAGATACTGATAGAACATGAGTCTGTCGGATACAAGTAAGCACAATAAAACCCATTAGATACTGATAGAACATGATACTGTCGGATATAAGTAAGCACAAAAAAACCCATTAGATACCGATAGAACATGAGTCTGTCGGATACAAGTAAGCCAATAAAACCCATTAGATACTGATAGAACAGGAGTCTGTCGGATATAAGTAAGCACAATAAAACCCATTAGATACTGATAGAACACGAGTCTGTCGGAAACAAGTAAGCACAATAAAACCCATTAGATACTGATAGAACATGGGTTTGTCGGATATAAGTAAGCACAATAAAACCCATTAGATAGGGATAGAACATGAGTCTGTCGGAAACAAGTAAGCCAATAATACTCATTAGATACTGATAGAACATGGGTCTGTCGGAAACAAGTAGGCACAATAAAACCCATTAGATACTGATAGAACACGAGTCTGTCGGAATCAAGTAAGCACAATAAAACCCATTAGATACTGATAGAACATGGGTCTGTCGGATATAAGTAAGCACAATAAAACCCATTAGATACTGATAGAACATGAGTCTGTCGGAAACAAGTAAGCCAATAAAACCCATTAGATACTGATAGAACATGGGTCTGTCGGAAACAAGTAAGCACAATAAAACCCATTAGATACTGATAGAACACGAGTCTGTCGGAAACAAGTAAGCCAATAAAACCTATTAGATACTGATAGAACAGGAATCTGTCGGATACAAGTAAGCACAATAAAACCCATTAGATACTAATAGAACATGAGTCTGTCGGAAACAAGTAAGCACAATAAAACCTATTAGATACTGATAGAACAGGAATCTGTCGGATATAAGTAAGCACAATAAAACCCATTAGATACTGATAGAACAGGAATCTGTCGGATACAAGTAAGCACAATAAAACCCATTAGATACCGATAGAACATGAGTCTGTCGGAAACAAGTAAGCACAATAAAACCCATTAGATACTGACAGAACATAAGTCTGTCGGATATAAGTAAGCACAATAAAACCTATTAGATACTGATAGAACATGAGTCTGTCGGATACAAGTAAGCACAATAAAACCCATTAGATACTGATAGAACATGAGTCTGTCAGATACAAGTAAGCCAATAAAACCCATTAGATACTGACAGAACATGAGTCTGTCGGATACAAGTAAGCCAATAAAACCCATTAGATACTGATAGAACATGGGTCTGTCGGATATAAGTAAGCACAATAAAACCCATTAGATACCGATAGAACATGAGTCTGTCGGAAACAAGTAAGCACAATAAAACCCATTAGATACTGATAGAACAGGAGTCTGTCGGATATAAGTAAGCACAATAAAACCTATTAGATACCGATAGAACACGAGTCTGTCGGATACAAGTAAGCCAATAAAACCCATTAGATACTGATAGAACATGAGTCTATCGGATACAACTAAGCACAATAAAACCCATTAGATACTGATAGAACATGAGTCTGTTGGATATAAGTAAGCACAATAAAACCCATTAGATACCGATAGAACATGAGTCTGTCGGAAACAAGTAAGCCAATAAAACCCATTAGATACTGATAGAACAGGAGTCTGTCGGATATAAGTAAGCACAATAAAACCCATTAGATACTGATAGAACACGAGTCTGTCGGAAACAAGTAAGCACAATAAAACCCATTAGATACTGATAGAACATGGGTCTGTCGGATATAAGTAAGCACAATAAAACCCATTAGATACTGATAGAACATGAGTCTGTCGGAAACAAGTAAGCCAATAAAACCCATTAGATACTGATAGAACATGGGTCTGTCGGAAACAAGTAAGCACAATAAAACCCATTAGATACTGATAGAACACGAGTCTGTCGGAAACAAGTAAGCACAATAAAACCCATTAGATACTGATAGAACATGGGTCTGTCGGATATAAGTAAGCACAATAAAACCCATTAGATACTGATAGAACATGAGTCTGTCGGAAACAAGTAAGCCAATAAAACCCATTAGATACTGATAGAACATGGGTCTGTCGGAAACAAGTAAGCACAATAAAACCCATTAGATACTGATAGAACATGGGTCTGTCGGAAACAAGTAAGCACAATAAAACCCATTAGATACTGATAGAACATGGGTCTGTCGGATACAAGTAAGGGTTTTCATAAAAGCAAAACCAATACATATTTAGTTACGTTTTAATTGATCAAAAACAAAATCAAAGTTTTTTTATTTCAGATATTAGTAAGCACAATAATATAATACTTAATATTTCAAGTAATTGATAATACTTTGTCTAATGTTTGCAGCTCTGACGCATTGTCCATTCTCGCCATCTTGTTTATCTCTTGTCTGTTTGCGAGCAAAGATCGATTTCCCCGGAAGCTCTCTGATGTAAACCACACTTTAAGGAGGAAGCATAGAAAGCGCTTTCGGTCAAGATACAAAATTGTTGACGCATCAAAAATGCTCTACATTTTAGGTATATTTATAAAGGAAGACCAGAAAAATAATAAGCAGATATTGAATTTTTTGTTAAGAAAGAAATTTACATGAAATATTTCAAAATATATATTTAGACCAATAAGATACTGACAGAATATTAGACTTTCAAATAGAAGTAAGCACAATACATACATACTGTATGTGCCAGTCCCAAGTCAGGAGCCTATAATTCAGTGGTTGTCGTTTGTTGCTGTACATAATATTTGTTTTCCGTTTATTGCTTTGTAAATAAATCAGGCAATTATTTTTCCCGTTTGAATTATTTTATATTCGTCATTTCGGGGCCTTATATAGGTTGCTATGCGGTATAGGTTTTGTTCATTGTTGAAGGCCGTACGGTGATGTATAATTGTTAACCTCTACGTTATTTTGTCTTTGGTGAAGAATTGTCTCAGTGACAATCATACCATATCTTTTTATTTTTATATTATGCCTAGAATTTCTTGCATATTTCCATACGTATAGTCTAAAATGATTTAAGAGATCGATTTCACCATCATTATTCATGCAATGCGATATTGACATTATATTCTAATATGTAGAACATTTTTCCAAGTCTTTTAAATTAAAAAATAAAACTGTCGTTTCTGTAGAAAAAATGCTGTATCACACTTGATAGAGTGATCACATCTTCTTATTTTAATAGCCTTTCAACCTTAGTAAGCTTTGGATTTTCAAATATTTTGGCCTCGAGCATCAATGAAGAGACATTGATTGTCGAAATGCGCATCTGGTGCAGAAAAATTGGTACCATTTATGTTATCTTGACACAGACAAAAACATATATTGATATATGTTAATCAATAATTCTTATTTTAGTGAGTACTTCCGTCGCATACATCCCTGTGATATTAAGAAACTACAGCGGCAACAAACTCCGTTTTACACAAAAGTGTTCTTTTACCACAGTACATGGTCAAAGTGACAATTTATCTTGCAGATGTATGCATCTTAACTAAAAATACTTCCCTGAACAACTAAACGCATCACTTCATAACTTTTTCTCTCGCCATCATGTCTTGGTTGATCTTTACAGTATCTTTGTTTCTAACTTACTAAAAATATATTTTCCATCTCTCGGTTGAGAAAATGAATGCAAGGTATAAATGGTCAAAGGTCTAATGAATATAAAATAACTGAATTGTTGACCGACACGATGTGTATGTGTCTCAAATAACAAGCGACATGTTTTATCAGTCTTAGATCTTTAGATACCAGAGTCATCTGATCTGTAATCTAACCTATTGTGTCCTATTCCCGATTACGATATTTTGACTGAGTTTGGATTCGCATGACAGGTGATGCATACATAGAAAGAGATGCTTACACTGTCGACACACCCGATCCTACTTCTTATGGGGTTCATGCAATTCCAACAGCGTTTGTTTAACCAGGTTTAATCCACCATTTTCTACATAAGGAAATGCCTGTACTAATTCAGGAACATGACAGTTGTTTTCCATTCGTTTGGTCTGTTTTAGCTTTTGATTTTTCCATTTGATAAGGGACTTTCTATTTTGAATTTTCCTTGGATTTCTTTATTTTTGTAATTTGACTTTTTGCTTCGCATCACGGTGCGGAGCTATTAGTTTCAGTAGACATACACGCCATCTTGAAATAATTACTGATCACTGATCCTATGAGTGAATCAATATTAATACCAAAGTATGCAATCCTTAATGACTTGACAACAGTATCGTAACTATATCCTTTCCGAATGAGTCTGTTTAAAGGTTTGGTTAGCTTTTGAGGTGGATGTATCTCTGTTCTAGTAGTCTGTGATAGCGAGAAGTGTCCCGACAAACCTCTGGTATTATTTCCTAAAACAGGGATAGATCTCTGTTCTAGTAGTCTGTCACAGCGAGAAGGATCCCGACAAACCACTGGTATTATTACCTACAACAGGGATATATCTCTGTTCTAGTAGTTTGTGATTGCGAGAAGTGTCCCGACAAACCACTGGTATTATTATCAACAACAGGGATATATCTCTGTTCTAGTAGTCTGTGATAGCGAGAAGTGTCCTGACAAAACACTGGTATTATTACCTACAACAGGGATATATCTCTGTTCTAGTAGTATGTCACAGCGAGAAGGATCCCGACAAACCACTGGTATTATTACCTACAACAGGGATATATCTCTGTTCTAGTAGTCTGTCACAGCGAGAAGGGTCCCGACAAACCACTGGTATTATTACCTACAACAGGGATATATCTCTGTTCTAGTAGTCTGTGATAGCGAGAAGTGTCCCGACAAAACACTGGTATTATTACCTACAACAGGGATATATCTCTGTTCTAGTAGTCTGTGATAGCGAGAAGTGTCCCGACAAACCACTGGTATTATTACCTACAACAGGGATATATCTCTGTCCTAGTAGTCTGTGATAGCGAGAAGTGTCCCGACAAACCACTGGTATTATTACCTACAACAGGGATATATCTCTGTTCTAGTAGTCTGTGATAGCATATTCAAGCTTTTCTTTTAAATGATATATACTTTTGGACTGAGATAAAATGTACCATTTTCTAAGTAAGTAAAAGTACGGTCTGACGATTTTGAAAGGTAACTGGCCTCTCGCAAATATATGCACATCCGATTTAAATAAAAATTTATGATGAGACTTCATAAAACCTGTTAGGATATTTTCTTGAATGACATTATTCAATGAAAAGCTGTTGCGACCTAAGTTAACTTCCTATAGCTCATTTGATCCTGCTAACCAAACTATGTACCGTCTTTTATTTCCCTTTTCACGTTAGTGGTCATCCTGTTGGTAGTTGCACTTCGCATGTTTTTTATTGTGTGTTTTACTTTTATCACATAACGTCTAATCAAGCAGGGTGTCTGTGCACGTAAAACTAGTTTAACCCCACTGCATTACGTGCCTGTACCAAGTAAGGCTATATAGACCATGCGTTTTCGTTGTCGTTTGTCTTCATTTGTAGGTCTTTTCTCGAGAGTCGGGTAATGGTGGTTGATGTAGTCCATTGTACCATCCTATATTTTTGGTAATTCCATTTATTATTTCATTTATTATTCAAGAGAATCTATCTGAGAATCAAAATGAGCTGAACATATAAATATTACAAACGTAGTCTAAACAATAGGAGCAAAAAACAAATGTTTACACATTTTTAATAACACATCACATAGCTCAATGTGTCATATGTGAAGACAAATTACAGGCAACAGAACTTAATCGTTATTCAAATCTCCTAAATACATTTAGAATATTCAAATCAAGACAAAAACACAAAATCTAGGGGAATCGCATGAACACGTGATAAAAAAATTATTTATGAAATTTCCTCAAAGGTCCATATAACATAAACGGTACCAATTCTAATGCACCAGATGCGCATTTCGACAATTAATGTCTCTTTAGTGATGCTAGAGGCCAAATATGTTTGAATATCGAAAATCTAATACAAACATTGAAGTGCTAATCAAACCAAAAAGGACCTAAAGTGTAGCCAAATTCGATTCAAATTCATTTTGATGTTTTTCATATTTAAGATCAAGAATTATTGAGACGATTGTATCATTGACAGTTTCAGCATATTTCTATTGTTTTACTCTGAATTATAATCAGTAGCTCATTCTAGATATAGATCTAGATGTAACAGTGCTCCACTGGTCGTCCAAATCACCAGATTTGAACCCAACAGAAGTTTGTAAGATGATTTCGATAAACGCGTGCGCAGTCCAGCGCCGCAAACTCTGCAAGAACTGCAGCAGGCTCTTAAGCAAGAATGGAGAGAACTCTGAAAGACCGGTTTCGTCGAATGATCATATTCGATGTAGCATATTTGCCGCTTTTCAATGTATCTGTCTGTGAGTTTTCTTCCTCGAATGAGCTGGTAGTTGCATGAAGCAACCAGTCGGGTCTAACCAGTAATTATACCCAACGCAATTTTTGCGTCGGGTATAATGTTTTTGACCCGTCCGTCTGTCTGTCTGTCTGTCCGTTCGTCCGTCCGTCAGTCCTGTTCTTGTCAACGCAACTCCTAAGAAACTACACAACAGAATTTCATGAAACCTTGTAGGTAATAAGGACATACTATGTAGATGTGCATATCGACAGGAAATTATGATTCAATTTTTTTTCTAGGAGTTATGCCCCTTTGCACTTATTGGCCTCAATATACAACTGCAACAGTTTGTCATCGCAACTCCTCTGAAACTACACAACAGAATTTCATGAAACCTTGTAGGTAATAAGGACATACTATGTAGATGTGCATATCGACAGGAAATTATGATTCAATTTTTTTTCTAGGGGTTATGCCCTTTGAACTTATTGGCCTCAATATACTACTGCAACAGTTTGTCATCGCAACTCCTCTGAAACCACACAACAGAATTTCATGAAACTTTGTAGATAATAAGGACATACTAAATAGATGTGTATATCGACAGGAAATTATGATTCAATCTTTTTTCTTTTCTAGGAGTTATGCCCGTTTGAACTTATTGGCCTAAATATACTACAGTCCGTCAGTCCTGTTCTTGTCATCGCAACTCCTCTGAAACCACACAACACAATTTTATGAAACTTTGTAGATAATAAGGACATACTATGTAGACGTGCATATCGACAGGAAATTATGATTCAATTTTTTTCTAGGAGTTATGCCCCTTTGCATTTATTGGCCTCAATATACTACTGCAACAGTTTGTCATCGCAGCTCCTTTAAAACCACACAACAGAATTTCCTGAAACTTTGTAGATAATAAGAACATACTATATAGATGTGCATATCGACGGGAAATTATGATTCTATTTTTTTCTAGGAGTTATGCCCCTTTGAACTTAAAATTTTGGCCTAAATATACTACTGCAACAGTTTGTCATCGCAACTCCTCTGAAACCACACAACAGAATTTCATAAAACTTTATAGATAATAAGGACATAATATGTAGATGTGCATATCCACAAAAAATTGTTATCAGTTGGCTTTTCTAGGAGTCATGCCCTTTGAACTTAAAATTTCGGCTTAAATATACTACTGCAACAGTTTGTCATCGCAACTCCTCTACCACACAACAGAATTTCCTGAATCTTTGTAGATAATAAGGACATAATATGTAGATGTGCATATCCACAAGAAATTATAATCAGTTAACTTTTAGAGGAGTTATGAGTCTTTGAACTTAGGAATCTAGTGAGATTTTGTTTGCCCACTGACAATATGGGGGCGTGGGGTATGTGAGCGTGCTCATAAAGGTTCTTTGATTAAAATAATATATAGATATAAGAAGATGTGGTATGAGTGCCAATGAGACAACTCTATATATCCATTAATTATAGCAACTGCTTCTAGGTGAACATATTGAGTCGCATTTTTTATTTTGATCATGTCACCCTATTCGAACACCTTATTCCAACTCTAAACTGAATTATTTTTGCTCTTACTCTAGAATACATCTTGCATACCAAAGAAGCAACACATACCTATCTTAAAGTTTTTGATTTGTTGTCAATTCGGGGATCAAACCCTAAAACCTCCCGCACAAGTTCGAGTATGGTACCATTAGACCACCATTGCGGTTCTACATCAGTTGAATATCAAGAAAACATTGGTGAAATAACAGCTTATTCTGTTCATATAGATATCAAAATGTAACAGAAGATGTATCTTTCCATCATTTATTTAAAATACGTTATGTCATTTAATAAAACAGATTTGACAGTCAATATTTATCATTCATAGACTTGTTGTAAAACTGAAGATAAAATCGCAAATTGATATAAACGTGAGTGTACTTCAAGCGTATTTAAAATGTACATAAATGAATGAAATTAAATAGATGTATGTGGTCTGGGGAGTTTGGAAATTTGATATCTATCGATCTAAAAAAGGTAACACTTTAAATTTAACATTTACATTAAAATAAAATAGTTAATTAGAAGACTATAATTTATCAACAAATACAGGTATGAGATTTCAAACATCCAGGTACCAACAAGGTATTTAAAAGTAAGCATAAAATTTGTGTGAGGTAAAAGTTAAATAACTTGTTAGAAAATTAAACAGTACATACTAGGTAATTTGCTATCATTTCTGTCGATTTGTGTTGTTGCTATGCGAGGGGAATCCTCTGCGGTTTATCGACCAATGAGAGATAATTATCTGATGTAAAAATAACTGTCTCAGGTAATTCCTGAGTCAATATTGACACAACTGATCATCTACCATCTACCCGGTTCACTACTGTTAGGTGTCAATGGATAGTTTTATAATCACCATATAAAATTGTCACCTCCATTTCCTTCAGGTAAGCTTTTGTATTATTTTTCAATATTGAGCTGGTAGTGATTTTTTTCTATATTTTCACAATGTACATGAAAAATGAAAAGCCATAATTATTTCGGAACGTAGAAATTAACAGTAGATCGACATTTTCTTTTTCTTGATATGTTATTACATTTACAATTATAAGTTCATTGAGGCAACATGATACATGGTAACACAACGTAAATCTAACGCTAAGCGTGTAATTGCAAACATCGATAAAAGATGTAGGAACAAGAGACTGTTTTATAACGTATAACAAAAGATTTAGCTTGTAATTTATTGATAGTGGTATGTTATTTAAGACGGTATTATTAAAAAAAGAACTTGTGAAGAACATTTAAATAAAGTAATTGCATTTTATGTTAAATTTATTTTATCTACTTGTTACTGGAAAACTGGTGTCGCTTATTGTTAAACATACTGGACTATTTTGTTATGTTTGATATTTTGTAAGCATTACAATATCCTATTTTCAAAGTGCATTTTTATGTCAATGATTTTTATTTTCATACAGTTTTGATCCTTTTGTGTACCTAGTTCCATCTTTCCTTTGGTCCGTGCTTTAGTTTAAAATTTAATTGTTGATACATGTATCATTTGGTCCGTATTATAGTATATTAACATTTGATACGTGGATCCATTGGTCCGTACTATAGTCTAAGGTTAAATTTTGATACATGTTTACTTTTAGTCCTGTCTCTTGGTATGTTTGCTCCTAGTACACCGAGGTGGTTTTCTGTATTCAAAAAACAGTAGAAAGGTCCAATGGGTTAATCAACATTTACTTCTATCTGTTGCCAGTTTGGTTGTCTTTAGTCATGCTTTAAAGTTAGCCGGTAATCTTGGTCATTTCTATTTAATAAAGAAAGAATAGCCGAAACCATTTGGGAGTTGAACTTGTGGAAAAGTTTTGAAATGGAAAAAGTATTAATTGTACGTACTGCATATGTGCATCAAGTAATAGCCGTCTTTTACATCTTCATTTTAGCGGAAAATTTACCATTCTATTTAAATTAACTTGCATAAAATCCGGGCACAAGCCTATGATCAATTATATATTTCCCAGGGGCCGGTTTCACGAAGCTATCCTAAGACCTGTCATAAGATTTGTCTTATGACATGTCTTATGATCCTCTTATGACTATCTTAGGACATATCTCAGATCTCTCCTCGAAGCTGTCTTAGGATGATCTTAGATATCCTAAACCTGTCGCAAGTTCTTTAAATTTTAAATATTAACATGGATTTATGGAAAAATTTATGTAAATGTAGCATATGTTTCCCATAGATTACTAAACGTGTTGATTGGTATTCCATAATATGATAATTTGGTAAATTAATATAAGAAATAAGTGTATTTCTTATAAATAATCTATTAATAATACACCAATATACATATGAAAATTCAAATACAAAATGGAGAAAAAAAAAAAGAATAAGATGTTGACAATCATTTATTTTTAATTCAATTTGTCACAATATCGGTTATAATAAGTTTAAGGATAAAATCGTGCATTGTTGCTATAAATACATCGAATGTTCATTGTTGATAAATCATTTTGATAATCCGTTAACCTATAAAGATTTAGTTATGAACAGGAAAAGGAATTCCAATCTCATCGAATCAGAGCTACTTCTGTGTATATTTTGTTGTCGTCATTTGAGGTAGTACATTTACAGCAGCTATATTTGTTTACAACTCGTTTTAGGACATCGTAACGATGTTTTAACTTATGACTATCTTAAGACCATCATTAGACACCTCTCTTGTATACCTAACTTTATGACCAACTTTAAGAGATGTCCTAAGTTAGGACCACTTTGTGAAACACACTTAGGACTAAGATATATCGTAAGACCATCCTAAGACATGTCTTTGTCCCAAGACAGCTTTGTGAAATTGGCCCGAGTATTCATGTTAGATTAACAATATATACAGTCTAACGGTTTAAAAATAATTTAGTTATAAGAGTTTAAGCAATGCTGAAACATTACCCTTTTTGTAAGGTTTGTTGGTTTAACAATTTATAAGTATCATTTAAAAAAAAAAGATACTTTATGCAAAATGAAATATGTGACTATACTTAAAACACCCCGTCATCCTCCATCTTGGATTTTGAAGTTGCAGATGACAATAGGTCTAGATCTTTAATGAAAAGTGCAAATTTTGAGAGTAGTGTGAATTTTATGTGTAAGACTTTTCATGTTAATATAGAAAATTATGTGTTTTATCATATTTACGTCTGTATTTTCTAAAAAAACATTTTTGTTTGAGTCATTTTTTTTTCAACATGGCCACATAAGGGGAGATAACTCAGATAAAGTAATTTTTATAATAGAAAGTGTTGTGAATTTACCTATTTTAATATGTAGCAAGGAAACAAGTCCGGTGACCCCAGTTTTTCTTTTTCTTATGTGAAAGCATGTTATAAGAGCTATCTTCTCACATTTTATCTTAAAATTCTATGGTGAGGTTTTCTTTTTATCATACAAAATTGGATTTTCCATGCATAATCTATACAAAATTTGATAATTTTTCCCAACCTGTAGCGTGAAAAAAAGTCCGGTGACCCATACTTTTTATAATATTTTGGAAAAAGGCATGATAAAAACTACATTTTGACAAATTAATAAAAAATTATATGGATTTTAATTAAGACTCCCCATCCACCTTAAGTAAGTTCCCAAAGTTTATTATTATTAAATTCTACTTTTTGATTTTAAGTTGTAATGTTTGGGGGTATCTTTGATCAATACACTAGTCAATGACAGTGTAATTCTAACCAACAACTTACCATGTTGCTGTGGATTACATTAAAGTAACCTATTGAAAACCAGAGCACTTAACTACGGAAATGATAGATAGGTTCATATTATTTCAAGTATTTAAAACATTCTGATTGACAAAAATAGTTAAAAATATTCATGTGTAAATCAATCCACAGTAAGCTATCTAGAAGAGTTTGTGTAACCTAATGTATACTGAACTTAAGTTAGATTTGATATTGCTAGGAAACACGTACTAAGAATAAAACACTATATATTTATTCGAATAATATAAACCTTTTTTTCAATAATTGAAAGTCTTATGAATTGACAGAAGCTGCAGATATTATTTTATTGTTGATGTATGTGTTTTGTATAGTCGAATAAAAGCTCTTGAGAGCTTGTGTTTTCTATGTTACAATACCGACTTTAGATCAAATTCATAGTATTTGTCTTAACCCATCTTATCCTAAGATACGTTATTTAATATGTACGTCCTATAAATTCATAGTATTTTTTTTAATTACCAACAAGGGTGACAATTTTTTATAACCAATGTTCAGTTCCCTCGTTTTCGGTCCTCCATTGGTCAAAATTCAATTCGGAATTTTTGCTTCCATTTGATGTTCACGCTAAAAAGGCATTATATTTTAAATATGTATACATTTCCTAAGCCTCAGCAAGCCTTGCGTTTCAAATTAAAAAAAAAGATAACTGTCGTTTCTGTAGTGAAAATACTGTATCACACTCGATGCACTGGTTGAATCTATAGTTCAAAAATATAACAAAACGGTATCTGGCCCTAATATATCTTCAATGTAAATGACTGTACACGATACTTAAAGGGAAGACACAAGAAATGAAACTAAAAATTAACATAATGATACACGATAATTGTTATTGTGTATTTTGTCTTGGTACCTATTATTGACTGCTTGTGTATAAAACGTTTCTTGGAAATGAAATTATTTGGTTTCTTTGATTCGTTATTTGTTTTGTTTTGTTCAGTATATCAAAAAAAAAAAAAAAAAAAAAAAACTTAAAGTGCAAAGAATCGAAATAAAGTAAGCGATAAATATCCCACAGAATAACCAGTATGTCATTTTAAAACCGAGTTCGTTTGACAAAACACTTCGATTTAAACTAAATAAAACCACGAACCATTTTAAAGTAATTATATATAATTTTTGAAACTTGTGTGTTTGCGTTTTTAATCTTGTTTACAGGTAGAGTGATTGTTCGGTCATTCGAATGACAAAAATGATATATTAGATCATAATTCTAAAACATATTTTATTCAAATACGTATTCCAATACATTATTTATGTGCTTTCATTCAATCGGGGTTAGTTTTACAGGATTATGATACGAAGGCGAAATGGATTGAAAGCAAAACTCTGAATTTATTAAGAAGAAGTTCATCATTCATATCATTAAATGAAAGTTCAAAGATTAATTCCTGACGATGAATGTGGGAATTAACTCCTGCACTTTGAGGAGAAGATTATTAGAAAGACACAAAGAAATGCTAATCATTAAACCATTAGGTTTGGTAGGATTAAACATGTTCGCATTTAGATCGTTTCTACATTCATTCCATCAAAAATGTGAAATTATGGGATTTTCTATTTTAAGTAGAATGTGTTAATTTATCTTGGCAGGAGTCACGATAATATGACTATCTTGCTTAAAATTGGTCCTACATTAGTGTGCTGAATGCCAAAGTACAGCTTAAAATATGTCCTACATTAGTGTGTAGAATACCAAAGTACAGCAGGTATTGTTCTTCTGGAGATGCTGATAAAATCTGCAGTTTTCTGTTATGTCAATCAAAACACGAGGTAATGGACGTATTAAGGTTGTAAATGTTCTCGATGTTCTTAATGTTTCTAATCGATCTCATATTGATTTTCCTTAATATGCAGGAATCTATTATATATCGAGACACAATAAATCTCTGTCGTATTTTTTACCTTAATCATCTAAATTATTATGACAACATAAAAATTCCAAATCAGTCCGACGTAGAAAGCCACATCCAGTTTTAAAATCTTTTTTCAATCGTATTAATCTGCCTTTGCAAAGAATCTGACTTTTGAAAATTAAAATGTAAATTTCGTGTTCTTCCTCGGATTTACATTTGAATGGAAGAATTTTCTATTGTCGTCAGGAAGTATCATGGAATTTGATGGCTTATTTTCTTTTATGTTTTTCATACAGTTAGGATTTACATGTAAGATAACAGAATCAATTTCACAGTACATTTTATCTGAGATTTCTGTTAACCCCACACATTGGAGCAACTGGGACAACTCAAACATCTTGCAAACATTAGAAAGTCCAGTTAGACTAGGTTTAGATTAGAAAGGTTTCTATGCGACTGTCATACAAGTGAGAGATTTAGCTAGCTATAAAACCAGGTTAAATCCACCATTTTCTACATAAGGAATTGCCTGTACCAAGTCAGGAATATGACAGTTGTTTTCCATTCGTTTGCTGTGTTTGAGCTTTCCATTTTGCCATTTGATAAGAGACTTTCCGTTTTGAATTTTCCCTGGAGTTCGGTATTTTTTTTATTTCACTTTTTCCCATACAATGAAAAAAAAAAAAAAGAAACCTCAATAATATGGATTAAAGGGCCCACACTATGGACAATTTTAGACCGATTAAACTTTAATATGTCTCTAATATATTCTTCTTCTTTTTGACAACGTTTCTGGGTTTCTCAGATGATTTTGCAAATGCCCATTTACTTGCTGCTTTAAAACCGGGTCATTCTGGCTAATACATGTATTCTGCATTCAATATCAATGATTTTTAAAAGAAAGTCTCATGCAGTGCTAGGTTATGTGTGTCATTTCTATTTTGTTCTCTGGTAAATATAGTAATGAAATACTCCATAGAATCAACAGTCAATAAACTTTAATTATTGATGTAAGAACAAACAACGAGTTATCAGATTGAGATAATTCAACTTTGCTTTAGTCCTTTAATCATCTTGGTACCAATGAAAAAAAAAAAAAAAAATTGATATGGTATTTAGGACTCTTGTATCATGGGCATCAACCCATACCGGGGCCTTTTATAGCAAACTATGGTATGGGGTATTCTCATTGCTAAAGGCCGTACGGTTGCCTATGATTGCTTACATTCACGTGTGGATAGTTGTCTCATTGGTATTAATACCGCATCCCCTTATTTTTTATAGGTAACATTCCGTTGACAGACATTTAAAATCTGTATATTTGCAAGATAATATTATACTATTAAATGGTCGTAACTTAGAACATGTTTAAGACTTCAGCAGACAATAGTTTTCCTATTGAACAAAGAAATCCTGAAAGCACTCAAATAGAAATTTGGCCGATATACTTTATTTTTCTTAAAGTTTAAAACTTTTTGTGATTAAAAACAAATAAGTTTTAATATCAACAAATATATGTGACATAGACAATTATACACGTACGCACAATTATAATGCTTCCATTAATAAACTGATTTCAATTTTGTATAAAAAAATAAGTACGTTAAACCTTATAGTTGATTGAACGTCAAGAAAAATAATGTTTTCATTTCTACTTATTGAAGAAATTTGATACAAACAACAACACCTTACCCCACCTAAATTATTTAAACTGGACCATTTCAATGTATTGGCACATAGAATGAACTTGGTCAACAGTTAGTAGATGCACTGGCATATTTTATACATCGTATACTTGAGGTAAGAACATCTTTATCAACAACGACTAAACTTGTCGAGTATCTTGACAAGAATTGTAAATGTACTTTGTAATTAAAATGTATCAGCAGAAGTTGCAAGTTGTAGCAATTAAACCATACAAAAGAAATGATTGAATGAGTTTTAATTATTCCATACAGCTGCCGATGATAAAATCTAAGTTGTAATCATAAGTTAATATTTCGATTCTAAAAAGTTGATAAAATAATAAAGTTAAGTTGAGAGAGGGTATATAACAGTAAGATTATTACGAGTAAGGTACTTCCATCTAAATTGAATACATTGGGTCTCTCGTCTATTCTTGAGCACCAAGGTGACCTCTGATAGATAGGAGACTCAATATTCATTATAGATATACATGTAAATATATCCTTTTTGACCGCCCAAGTCATTCTTACAATGGAAGTGCTGTGGACTGATTATTAGAAGAAAAGGAGAGAGATACGAAAAAACTTTCATTTTCTGTCACTATTGTAATATATTACTGTCCTTTAATATTTTTACTTTCGTGCGTTTTTACTTTTAATCTATATTGTAGAAATTTGTAACAGAATAGCAATTGATTCATCAATTATCACAATCACACCAGACAATCACAGTATTTTTTAGGTTTATGACAGGATCAATAGAATTTAAATCAGGTAGTTTGCTTGGCACTTCTGTGTGTTGCGTGACTTATTGTTTGAACAGTTATATAAATGATTGCTGTTCACACGAGAGCTACTTTCATTTTTTTTTCTGCATGTTGATCTGCCTAATATAAGAGTTTGCTGTTGTGTTTACAAATATCATTCAAACATTCAATATAAATAAATAAGAAGATGTGGTATGAGTGCCAATGAGACAACTAACTCTCCATCCAAGTCACAATGTGTAAAAAGTAAACCGTTATAGGTCAAAGTACGGCCTTCAACACCGAACAGCAAGCTATACATATATACATGTATGTACAAGATACACCTTCAGAGCGTTAGCCGGAATGGGTGTATCCAATTTACACCAAGATATTATTGTCAATGCATAAAGATAATTTTCAATTATTTGGGGAGGAAAGGGGGGGGGGGGGAGTGTCTTTCATCAATTTGATCATATATTATTGAAAAGCGTGATAAATGCATGTTATCCAATTTCATTTAACGACATCTTGGTGTAAGTCCCTATATTTCTGGGAATCTTTGAACAGAACTGGGCCATTGTATTACAACAGAATCAACTGATAGTTTGCTTTCTTAAATTTTGTTATTCTTTACAAATATAATTATTTGATTTATTTTATAATTGTGAATTGAATAAGCTGCAGATTTATGGGGAAATTTTTATTACCTGTTAAACCTATTCTAAAATAAACATATATGATATAAGAAAACTTATTTGCAGTAAAAATTCCTTAACAACACGTAAAACTCCTCAATAACTGATCTTACCCTTTAACTTTATACAATTAATTTTGGTAGATATTTACATCGGGTATACTTTAATTTGAGAACTGTCAACTTGAACTTGAAATACAGTCATCCAAAATTTACTACATTACACTTTAAAATTTCATAGTTTCACAACCATCTCAGAAGTACTATTACCAATATAAAGGATGTGTTTATTACTTTTATACTCGCCAGAAGGTAGTTACATGAAATTTCGTTTCGTTTTAGCTTGTCATAGATTTAAACCGGGCTTTAAAGCAGTTAAAACATAATAATTGAAGTTTCGATTTTTTTTTATCGTGTCTGAAATCTACACCCTGCACATGTTTAACGTAACATCTCTTGTCTTTAAATGAGTATTCTACATTTTTTTACCTCATTAAAACGATAATAGATAGATTTATTAAATATTAGTAGGCCTATACAAATTCCTATTGACGAAGTTGAAAGTTGCCATCAAGACTTTTAACTATTAAAAATAGAAAACGGTTGAGTTGACTAATCATTTTATTTAGTTGGTAGGACATTAAGATGTTAATTGAAGGGAATACAACTATTCTTGTTTTAACCTGTCTGTCATACATTTAAATTTCATTGAATTGTCGATTTCAATTGATAACATTTGGGACAGATTTAAATGCAATTTATGTCAAATTTTTAACAAGTGAAATGGAAATACAATAAAGTACTTGTACGTTTTCAGTATGATCAGTTAAATTACAATGTTCACAGCTATTAATCACGAAAATCGATTTTAAATTATTACGTACGAATATTTGTTATCATAATGTAAAATGAAAATAGAATTTAATTGCAGCACAGATTTGACAGCCTCTGTTTTATTGACTTGATTAAATGGACACATCGTCATTATTATAACATTAAAATATATTTTTTTCCCCATGGATAGACATTAATTTTGTTTCGTTTTATATAATTGTTTTGCATTTCTTAAGCTGAAATACTATTGAGATTTATTCTATGATAAATTAAAAAAATAAACACTAGAACCAATCATTTTACATTACAACAACTATTATAAATCAGCTCAAAATATAAATGTAAAACCAAAAGTCCAAAAGCATATCGGAAGGGGTGGACTTTTGATGATGAAATATTTCAGAATTATGAACATAAATATCCTTTATTATTTTGTCTTAAATCAAGTCGTTGGTTTTCTTGTTTAAAAAGTTTCACATTTTATCATGTCAGGGCATTTTATAACTGACTATACGGTATGGGTTTTGCTCATTGTTGAATGACATAAGATGCCTTATAGTTGCTTACATCCACGTCATCTAGACCATCAGTGGATAATTGTCTCATTGACAATCATACCATATCTCCTTATTTTAATATATTTGTTAATCCGGGCAAATATTTATTTGGTGGTGTCAGCCCACTCCCATTTGGAACATATATTTTGTAATTACAATGTATCAGCAGAAGCTGCAGGTTTGGTAATTAAACCACAGGCGAAAAACATCGAATAAACTTCAGACCTTTTCAAATTTCACTGAGTTTGTACCCTCAAAAAGAAAGCAAAGAACAGTAAAATAACACTTCTTAAATTTGATACTCGAGTTATTCATACCATGGCAAATAACAATCCATATTTATCTTTATTTGAAAGTAAATATCTTCAAAACAAATTACGAGTATATCGAAAACCACGTGATGAAATATATTAAAAAGGAGAAAAAGTCAAATGTCAGATTAGGAGTGGTAAAACTTTGTGCAATGTTGTTTATGCATTGCACCTTTGCACCGAGCGGAGGAATGTTCTACAGAAAAAAAAATTACAATCTTATATGACAATGAACAGATCACACGCGTACTCAGTTTATTACTAACAAGTTTAATTCAGCATTTGAAAGTCAAATAAACACAGTTTGATGTTTGTACCTGAAAGAATAAACATTGATTCTTGTAATGTAATGTTGTATCAGAGGATAAGTCAATATGTGTGATTTGTTCTGACATCTAATATCAAACCACTGATCTATAAATTGTATTGAATAATCAAGATTATTTCAGAACAAGGAAAATTTATTTAAGCATGTAACAGTAAAACAGTCATTTAAATGGAAACCGTTTTAACAACTTAAATACATCAAATGGAACTGACAACACACACACAAAATATTTTCATGAAACTCAAAGTTGAGACAACAGATACAACGAAAGCAACAATTATTGTACAAGATTTACGAAAGAGAATAACGATAGAAAACACGAACCTGAAAATCAACTATTAAAAGTATAACTAAAAGTTATTATAACAACTAAAAGTAATTTATAACATAAATCTGACAATACATTTAGACGAGGAACCACCAAAAAGTGGACAAAATGAAGATAAAAACATAATACACCGTTCATATTAAGAACATGAAAAGAAATAAAAAAGTTATTAATATTGAGTCAAAGGTGATGCTTAAAAATTTGACAGTCGAACAAAATGAACGTAATCATGCAAGATAAACCAAAAAGTGGAAGAATTAGATCACTAAAGGAGTAATACCACCATTGTTTTTCCTCTATTATTCTTTGTTAAATTGGCACTTTTCAAAAAAATGTGCAGAATTTATCTTTGTTTCAAATAAAGAAATACTTGGCATGAGTAAAGTTTGATCCTGTCCAGTACTACAGACAAAATTTCACTAACATTTCATTGCATATAAGATAATAACCATCACTGGAGGTTAACCAATCAAATTTTTACCCCTTTTTTCCTGTTGACAAGCTTTAGTAACCATGTAACCTCAAGTTTCCAAAATATCTTATAGAAACACCAAGTTTAAAAAAATGGTACATTGAAACACCCACGATATATGTTTATGACTCAGCATTTTTTTTCTGCAATGAAATACAGGATTTACTTCCTACAACTGTCAAATTCAAAGGAATTTTTTTCAACCCTTTTTCTTATGAAACCGGATGTGACGTACTATGATTTGCTGGTATTGCACCTGAAGCAATACAAAAAAATTCAAAAGCTTGAACAAAAAGGAAATTATTAGTTCCCTACTAAAGATAAAACATGAATACTGTGAATTGGCATCATACATGTGTATTTCCAAAACCATTAGATTGTAATGTATGTATACGCAACAACAGGATGTTGTTACTAACAGATTATACGTTGTAAGCGAGATGTTTTAAAATATAATTTTGAAGCTTGTCGACTTCATTTCTTTAAAAAAAAACAGCTCTTGTTTACTGTTCTTGGGGAAGCAACGTATACAGTATATTCACATATACATTTAAGAATAATATATTTTGTCTTTGAATTTAATTTTAATGACGTAATTCTCCCACTACTATGGCTATGAAACGAAATATGAGTAACTATAAAAACATTTCATATAAAAATTGTTTGCATAATATTAGAAATATTAAAAAAAATGTATTATGCCCAATATATGATTCTTGATTTGAACCTTGTTTTATATTGTATTGCCAATATTTATTGATATAAATATTTGCTCGGCTTAATTAAGTTCTAATTTTAGCCATTAAAGTAAATTAAACCAACTTCACACAACCGCCGTTGATGGTTCAGTTGAAGCAGATACCTTTATTGACTTCTCTTTGTTCTGTAATATATTGCGTCAATACATATATGTAGCATTGTCCTCACGAGTGAGACCTATAGTTTTATAGGGGAAAGCGGAAATTGATTAATTTTCCATCTCGAATCTAAGGTAGGTTAGCCAGAAATTTATTGTAACAATCTCAATAAAATATTGCCGTCGTTCAATCCTTTTGTCAAAGATTTGGTAATTCGTATTCTGTTTTGTAATAATCTTGTTTACAAGCGTATTAATGCAGATTTTCCAATACAATTATTCCTTCATAATGTTATTTGCAAGTTAATATATTCAGTCATCGTAGAAAACAGATTTGTTACTTCAAAAGTTAAATCTTGTATTAAAGTTTACAAACGATTTATTTTCGTATATATATATATATATATATATATATTATTGAAAAGTTTCTTGTGGTTCGATTAAATTGAATTTTCGGAAAAAAAACCTAAGCTATTTTTGTTAATGACACCTAGCTAAATCTAAATAATTTACCACAATTATTCAAATCTTATCTCCTCGAAACAATTATAACTGCGAATAGCACGGCCCGTGGAGCCTCTGCTGTCACGTATTAGAACGTTTTTTCTGAATCATTCTCCTAGAATTCACTAAATATTTACAAATCTTCCATGACTTATTATGAAATAAATTACGTTGTTCCATTTCATATTTTTTTTAAAATTTACATTAACCTAGTATGCCCCATTAGCCTGATTGTAAGTTGGCCACACGTTGTAATATCTTCTGTGTTTTATTATTACTGTTATCCATCCCGTTGGGTCGTTTTACTGTTAGTGGCTTTGAATTCTTGTATGTATTGTATAACAAAGCTTTCTTTAAGCTAAAAAATAATAAGGAAGCCTCGAAATAACTTGCAAAACAGACATTATAATAACTTTGTTCAAAGAAGAGATAATGAGCTAACATATAAAGGAAAAACTGGAACAACTGTTATCAAAACTCATCAAAGTTACCAGGTTCATAATTTGGTACGACAGACGCACGTCTCCTCTACATACTCATCAATGGCGCATGAATTAAACATTTAGAAGGCCAAAACAAATACTAAGTTGAAGAATATTAAAAACAGAAAATTCCGAAAAGTTGTGCCAAATAAGGCTTAGGCAACCAATGCCTGGAGGAAGAGAAACCTTAGTGATTCGAATAATTTGACATTTTATATAAATTTAAAGGAAATTAACATATCAATACTATCTCATGTCAACACAATAGTGCTGACTAAACGTTGAACTATAAAAATGTTTCAAACTTTTACATCATTATCTTAATTTAAATAATTCTGGATTTCAGATCATTCGTAATATTTCATAATTTGTACATAGGTAATAAAAATCAAGTGAGGTGATTTAGTGTATAAAATGTTTGAGACATCTGAATGTGTAAAATTCCAATATGGTGTAGCTTTGCATTATACGAAAATGCCTTTTTGAATTTATGTTAAAACATGTTTTCGTCAAAATTATTATAACAGGAAAGCCGACTTTGTATGCGAGGTTTCATCCATATTGTGTGTTTCTTTTATAACAAAGATATGCATATAATTTGCAAAGTAGTCGACAAAGATCTGTTTGCAACACTTTATTTCTCAATAGACACACACAATTTTATATAAACGAAGAACAAGGGCAACGCAACTACTGACTGTAGAAAGTGTCACGCTCGGAGTCTAGCAAGTAACTCTATTTTGTATGACGTATGATTTTTTTCAATTGTAGGATGGAAACTTTCAGATTTCTTTTTTCCTTTGTTTCTGAATCCATATGATATTATTTTTTTCATTAGTGAGATATATTTGTTGCTGTCCTGTTTTTACGAGTTATATCACAAAAATCTTGTGAGAAAAAATACCCAGTACGTGAGGAAAAGAGCCCCTGTCACGTCGATGTATACCCCATGTGCCACTTATATGATTTTTAAAATACTTTTATATCTTTAAAATAAAAAGGATCTATTAGGTATATAATACTATATAACATTGATAGTGTGGTAACACGGATTATAAGGATCCCTGCTGCTCTAAGAACTCATTAGTATTAGTTTATATTCAGGTAAACAAGTCAATCACTATTCATACCTCAATCATAGCCAATAACTTTCAACAACTATTTCATTATCGCCCCATAGGAAGCCATACATTATCAAAAATCAATATCTGTGTCCTCTGGATGAGAAACCCGTTACCAATAGTTGATTTTAAGTGTTGTAGATGATTGAGGGTTATCTAATGTGTACTGAAGTCTTTGTTTTAACTTGTAACGACGACAGAGTTATCATATTCACCTGGGTAGCTTCTTATCTAATGCTTGGTCAAAATGGATATGTTAGACACTGATATTTCACGATATATACATGTTTTGACGGGTAAGATTATAATATATATTATTTATTATTTAAATCGGTATTTATTTCCCTTTTTCTAAATTGAGGTATCACAGTTTTATTTACTAATTGCTATAGAAAATCTAAAAAACAAACAGTAATATTCTCGTGAAGTTAAATTCAAACATTTAATAAAAGGTCATGTAACCAGTCGATGGTAGAATTTATTTTAGAGTTGATACAAGGAAGGATCCATAAAATTTATAAAATGAAAAGAGACGGGCATTTTCAGTCTAATACGTCTACAGTACGGTTTCCAACACCAGCGACTCTTTTCACAAAAAATCTTACGATTACAATTGATCGTAGGTTATACTGAAATGTGTATGACTTACGAGTATTTTTACTCTAATTATATTTTGTGAAAAGAGCCGCAGAGCTACCATACCACTAATTATAATTACGTATACCAGTTTGTAAATGTTTCTATGCAGGGTCCTAGATTGAAAAAATATGTCTGAAGAAGTGTAAGCTTTTGATTGCATACATTGATTTATTTGTCTGGAAACTATGAAACTTAAAATATACGTTACAAAGTTTAATTTATATCGAAATTGCTATCTTACAGGTTATTTCAATCTAATTTATAGACAAATCATTCTATAATATAAACAAAAAGATTATTTATAAATAATGATAAATGTCATTTCACACGAGAATATAACAGCTGGTATTAAATACCCTTTATTTTGAAATTCTGTTATTGAATTTATTGCTTATCAGATTTGTATAAATTGTACGATCTTTAAGTCAAAATATCTTATTAAAAATGACAAATAAGAATAAAATGTAAGTATTTGGAAAGTCATTGTCTCTTGCAATACCATTAACGGTACCAATTTTTCTGCAACAGATGCGCATTTCGACGATAAATGTCTCTTCAGTGAGGCCTAAATATTTGAAAATCCAAAGCTTATTAAAAATATGAAGAGCTTATAAACCAAAAATACAAAAGAGTAAAGCCAAAGTCGGACAAGGAATCAGAGCTTTGCGTGAGGGAGATATATTCCTTAATTTAAAATTTTTTCCAAACTTTTTAACAGTAAATTTTAATACACAAAAAGCCGTATTTTCATGCTAGTACCGAAATACTGGCTACTTGGCTGGTGATGCAATTCTTGTTTTCACAATAACGTTGTTAAAAAAAAAACAGTGTAGACCATCTTCAGTAACAACAGGCATTCTAAACTTTAGAACATTTAAAAAAAACTGTATTGGACTAGTAAGGAGACTACAGTTAATCGCTCAATGTTGAAGGCCGTACGGTGACCTAAAGTTGTTTACATCAGAGTCATTTGGTCCCTGATAAATAGCTATCTCAATGATTCTTTATTATTTTCTTTATCAGGATTAAAATTTACCACAGGTAGTCAGTTTCTCAGCGATCGCAATCGTTTGAAAATCGCGCATATCCCATCAAAACGAGGAAACAAGATGAACGTAAATCATAGTTGAAAAATATATAAATACTTTCAAATGTAACTACGATTAAATCTGTATTCAGTAAGAAAAAAAAATTATAATTTAAAGATGGTGACTAGTCACCTATTATAATGCAGCGAAAATGCAGATTTGCTCTATGTTTTAAAGTGTTATAATAAAGTCTTTAATCGGAAACACTACTTTACAATATGCTTTATTGTCTACATTTTCCTTTACTTAAGTGTTAATATTTGACATTCATCTCGAAAAAGTTGTTGTTGGGTTTGAAAATATGAAGTAATGACACTTATTAATATTTTTATAAAGGATATATTTCAACTTACCCTTTGTATTAAAAAATATGACATCTTAAGAATTGATTTTTTAGTAAAATAAATATAAAATAATTATGATAAATAAGTAAAATTCCTTTACCAACATTGAAAGAGAGATATAATGAATTTGACACTTCAAATTTAATCTATGTATTTGATTTTCATTGAGTGCAATTCTCTGTGGTCTGTTTTAAGTGGAGGTTAATATTAGATACAGTCTTTGATGGTGTATATTCTAATGTACGTAGAAACCGATCTTTATTTACAACACGTATCTATTTAAACAAATCTGATCTTTTGAGAGAACGAGTAAAACGTCTATTCATCAATAATATTTCATCTACCTTTACATATTATAACCAGATTTTTCTTAATTTGTCCAAAATAATAAATCCCTTTAAAGAAGTAAAAGGGATTTTAGCGCAAGGACACGAACAAAAGCGAGTCATGTAAATATCTATGTTAATTTGAATGTTTAAATGAAATTTCTTTCGTGTCAGTGTGTCATATATGATATTCTAATTCAATCTTTCTTAACCTGAACCATATTTATTAGATTTTCTTTACTTTTTGTGTGGTATTTGAATGATAAATATTTGTTTATAAGGAATCTTTGGTTAAGTAAATACATATACTTTTCTTCACTCGTATTACCAATTGTAAACATCAGTGAACGAAGGAATAAATGTATGATGATAAATAAGTGATATTTTCTGTAAAAGGATTAAACTCGTCATACAGGTTTATGTACTGCATGAACTGAATATAATCATAACTAGTTAGTATATATGAAACAATGAAGTTTGAATGATTTTCTGAAAGAAAACAGTAGAACCATTGAAAACTAGTAGTTAAGTTTTATTTGTGCGCAAAAGTTTCCAAAGCAAAGATTGCTACATATTAAAAAGTAAAATAACAAAAATACCGAACTCCAAGGAAAATTGAAAACGGAAAGTCCCTTATCAAATGACAAAATCAAAAGCTCAAACACATCAAACGAATGGAATGGAAAACAACTGTCATATTCCTGACTTGGTACAGGCATTTCCTTATGTAGAAAATGATGGATTAAACCTGGTTTTATAGCTAGCTAAGCCTCTCACTTGTGTATGACAGTCGCATATAATTCCCTGATATTGACAACAATGTGTGAACAAAACAAACAGACATTATAGGTAAAATGTCAAAAATAGGGGTGCAGCAGTCAACATTGTGTTATAATCTTAATCATTATAAAAACAAACATATATGTAAAAAAATAAAAATGAAATGGCATATAGACAAAGCACATAAGCAAAATTGAAAGACAAGAATATAAAAAAATAACCATAGCACAATAACAAAATGGCGGGATGTATAAGTACCGGGCCACGCCAAAAGGATATTACCAAAAAAGTACTAAGCATTAAAGAATAATAATTTACAAAGACAAACAAAAGACTTGTAAAAAAATTATGCACTCGATTAATGATTTTACAACACTGAAAAGAGGCATTCATTTCACATTTCATTTTTATGCTAAGTCCATGAAATTGCGAGCTTGTCGTTTGTTTTGTATTAAATAATCTATAAAATCCGACCAATGGCGTTTTTACCTTTCTTGTCGGACGATACTGAATGTAGGAGACGACTTGTTTGAGGAACGCAGACAAAAGTTTCTAGAAAAAAAAAAAAAAAAAAACACAAACAAATATTGCTGTAACGTTGTCACGGAAAAAAATTGTGCAGATATAGATGTTGCTCTGTTTATGCACAAAAAATAATATTTATAAAGCTCGTGATTTTTATCAGCGATAAATCTAAATCCAAAGACTATAATTGCAGATCTTATATTAATTGAATTCTTTGTAAAAGCTATGCATCTTAATCATGTATTATTTTCTCTATCAGATTTATGGTAAGACCAGAAATATAATAGTATATAGGAGACATTGAAATATTTCAAGATGCCTGGTCGTAGAAAAATGGACAAGGAAATGACAGCAATGGCCCACAACGTCAAAGAAAAAAGGTGCCTCGTAAAAAGTATGCAGACTTTGGATCTAGAAAAAACATATTCTATGAAATTAATCAATCTTGATCATAGAGGAATAAAATTATCGTACAAGAGGCTGAAGGATAAAGTGTCAAAAATTAAATCTCATCTCACTACGGACGAAATCGTCAATTTGAAACAGTTAGAAGCAGACGGTAAACTTAGGAATACAAGTAACACAGTTAATCTTGGAAGTGCCCTGAAAATAGCTGCTGCAGCAAAGAGACTGAAACTACAAAGTGCACCACGCCCGGTAACGAGTGTTTTACCTGCGCTTCCAGCTCGCGAATATACTGATGTATCATTTACCAGGCATCAAACTGTGCCGTTCAACCTAAAAAGGAGTAATTCTGTTACTGGTGTATTTATTGATGCCCCGGATGAAAACAATAATAATGAAAGGCGAAATTCTATTAGTGGACCATCACTACGACCATTCAGTGTGGCAAATATACAAGCGACAAGTAACAATTCAATTGAAAATAATAAACTAGAACGTGCAATTACAGCAAATCCCATTATTAGAGAAAAAACTCTATCAAGAAGTGACACCAAAACGTCGCAGCGTGCAAAAAGTTCAATGCCAGCTCACTCACCATACTCTTCTCATTCCGCAAATGAAAAGGAACAGCGGAATAATCCGACAAATGGCGATGTTAAAACGCCTTTCTTGTCGGACGATATTGAAAGTAATTTAGGAGACGACCTGTTTGAGGAACGCAGACAAGAACTTCTAGAAGAAGAAAAAACAACTTATGAAGACATTGAACTTAAAACGAAAGATTTTCTTTACAGACTTGAGAATTATTTAAAAGAAAATCCCATAGCTCGGCTTGACGAGGAAGAAATACCGATATTAAATGTTTCGGATGCCTTACACGGTCCTCCGGAAACCGAAGAACGTGTCCAAAGCGCTGGTTTGAAAAAGCGCAAACGCTTGCTTCCTCACAGATCGCCTTTAGAAATGAGGGCATTTCCAAATGATGAAGCGTATCAAAAAAAATTGGGAGAATTGTGGAAAGATATGTACAAGTGTCGCTATCTACGTATTCCAGATGAACGAATAGACCTGTCTGGAATTACGACTCTTGCTAAAGATCAAATGAGATTGTATACGTATCTCAGGGAGACAGAGGCTGACAAATTAAATTAAACAAGGTGGTTATGGGATATTGGTTTTGGGTATTGTTATACAAATATACTGTTAAAATTTATAAATAAAATCGTTTTGTTATCATAACATATATACAATTTATGCATTCTTTTAAAGTTATATAGAAACAAGTCTAATCACGTTTTCAGTTGAAACGTATACGCCTCACATATTTGGTTATTACAAAATTTGGATTTAACATACCAAACCAGATGAGGCGTTCATCCCGGCATGCCCTCTGCACGGATCTTATTGTCGGAATATATATTTCTCTGATAAGGTTGAAACACTGCAAGTCTGACAGCGTTTCTAAATAGGCATCACACTCTGTAGAATTGTCATCAATGAATTTTGAAAGTTAATCTAGTTGACAAATTGGTTAAGCAACTTAAAGTGGCAAATACTTCATCCGTATTCAAGACAAGAAAAAATACACGATGAATCTGAAGAAGTAGATTCTATATATATAGATGCTGTAAATTTGGACTGTCACTGGAAACAACTAGAATATTGGATAGGGCGCACTTTTGTCCTTGCCAGATGCCACCTCCTTACCACACGATTAGTTGTTACAAGTGTTATTTAACGCACAAAGAGCGTAGCATTGTCCATACCCTCATAATACTCACAGTACTTTGGTCTCTTAAGCAAACAAAAGGAATACTCAACACAAACAGAAGAATATACAATCATAATATAAAAATAAGAAGATGTGGTATGATTGCAAATGAGAAAACTCTCCACAAGGGACCAAAATGACACAGAAATTAACAACTATAGGTCATTGTACGGCCTTCAACAATGAGCAAAGCCCACAACTCATAGTCGGCTATAAAAGGACCCGAAATGACAAATGTAAAACAATTCAAACGAGAAAACTAACGGCCTAATTTATGCACAAAATAATGAACAAAAACAAATATGTTACACAGCAACAAACGTCAACCACTGAATTACAGGCTCCTGACTTTAGACAGGCACATACAGAATGTGACGGGGTTAAAATTGTTTGAAGGCGCCAACCCTCCCCCTAACCTGGGACAGTGGTTTAACAGTACAACATAAGAACAAACTATAAATATCAGTTGAAAAGGGCTTAACTCATCAGATGAATACAAATAGAAATACATCTAACAAAAACACAGAGTGGACGTGGACGGGTACTTATACATCCCCACAACAAAATGACACTAAGTACAGATCTGAGATTACTCGCAGTTACTGACAGCCAATAACAACTCTTAAGAGCTATAAAAACCTTCAAGAACATTTGAGACATACAGGAAGGTCTGGATTGGGAGTCCTTTGAGGCACTTTTTTTATCTTTAAATGTAGGACTATGAATTGTTACGGTCAGAAATCACCTTTAAATTGTAGCCAACAGAAGACAAAAATCAATTATAAATTCGACAAGATTTATTATACAAGATTACAAGAAATATTATACAAATTGAAATGTCAACTTAACTGTTAAAATATATGTCCAATCCTTTGTCTTTTCTTTATCCGGAATTCTTCTCTTAACTGTACGGAATCCAATGAAATATATATATGTCCAATAAGATCACAAACTAGTATGATGTCGTTCGTAAATAAAAATGTCATTCCAACAACTCTAGAGAACTTCTGAGAATACAAATATATTAATGTCTGTCTGCAAGTCTAACTTTGGTGTCTGTATATATATATATATATATATATATAGTTGTCACGGAAACTTCTAGAACACTATAGAAAGGAAACTCCTAGAAAACTGTAGAACGAAAACTTCTAGAATACTGTAGAAGTTTAAATCAAACATCGTAGATTATGATAATTCCGGAATTATTATGCAAGTCAAATAGAAAGTTCTGAACATTCCATCAGTATGTATGATTGTTCCAGTGATTTCTAAACTGGACAGTTATAACAGTATTTTGTAAACAACTATAAGGCCACATAAAACAAATTAGTCCAAGATAGATTAACAACATGATAATTACAATATCATAACACCCTCCCCCTCTCCCTTAAAAAAGTTTGAATGTAACGAGAACTTTTCATGAACAATATATACAAAAATATATAGTATGTATACAGTGTTTTAATAAGATCTAGATAAAGCATCTGCTATAACATTATTTTTACCTTTAATATGTTTTACAATAACATCATATTCCTGTAACAATAAACTCAACCAAGTCAACCTCCTGGTTTCTCATTTTTTGAATGAAGGTGAGAGGATTGTGATCAGTATAAACAAAAATGGGATGTATAGTGGGATTTAAATATACATCAAAATGTTGAAGTGCAGACAACAGTGCAAAACACTCTTTTTCAATAATTGAAAATGTTTTCTGATGTTTATCTTATTTCGTAGAAAAATATGAAATAAGTTTTTCAACATAATCATCTGTTTCTTGATATAAAACGGCTCCAACTCCCACATCACTTGCGTCAACGGCAACTATTAATTGAAAGTGATTTGCTCTTTTCAAAAGCGTTTTGACAATTACCACTTCATATGAATTTAGAATCTTTAAGTAAAAGATAAGTCAATGGTTGAACAACAGAAGCAAAATTTGAACAGAATTTCCTGTAAAATCTTATCACGCATAAATATCTCATCAGTTGTTATTTATTTGTAGGAGGAGGACATTTGGTAATTGCATCCACTTTAGCCATAATAGGTTTCACTTGACCTTGGCCAACTATATACCCGAAATAATCAACAGTGGCCTGACAAAATTCGCTTTACCAAGATTTAAAGTCAAATTTGATTGTGACAATCTATCAAAAGTGTCATATAAATGTTAAATGCTCTTCCCAGCTATCACTACACACAATAAGATCATCAATATAAGCATAACAACAGTCTAAATCTTTTATAACATTATTGATCATTCTTTGAAATGTAGCTGGAACACTTTTCATACCAAACGGCATACCGAAATGAACCATCTGGTGTGACAAAAGCTGATATTTCACGAGCTCTCGGTGTCAAGGGAACCTGTCAGTAACCTTTCAAAAAATCATCTTTGCTCACAAATTTTGCTTGCCCAATGTTATCAATGCTGTCGTCTATCCTTGGAACTGGATAGAAATCTGATTTTGAAACAGAATTTACTTTTCTGAAATCAGTTACGAAACGAAAGGTTTTATCTGGTTTGGGCACAAGGAGACAAGAAGAACTCCATTCACTGTTACTCGGCTCTATAATATCATTATCAAGCATATACTTATTTAATTTCTTGTCTCATAAAATCAAGTTTTAGTGGATTGAGCCGGTAAGGATGTTGATTAATTGGAGAAGCATCACCTACATCGACATCATGACAAACAGCAGTGGGTTTGTTTGGCACATCTGGAAAAAGATTTAAAAAAAAAAAAATCCAATTTTTCTCTACGATCAGATGTGCAAGTTTTGAGTTTAAATTTGACAAAATTTCTGAATTTTTTAATCTAACTGTTTGTTCCATGGTCTTAGAATTAAAAGATGTTTCAATTATATCTGGATTTTCATGATAGTTCTCCAATTTAACCATGGCTAAAGTTGCAACTAGTTTGCTCTCACTTTCATTAGTACGCTCAAAATATGGTTTTGACATATATATATGACACACTCTATTTTGTTTGCGCCGACCTGGAGTTTTTACAATATAATTCAAATCATTGATTTTACACTCTATTGTATAAGGACCACAGTATTTAGCCTGCAAAGGATGTTCAGGGACTGGCAAAAATACAAGTACTTTATCACCAGGCTGAAAATTCTGATTCTGAACAGTTTTTAAAATTGTTCTTAGCAATTTGACAAGCAGTATACCACTTTTCTTTAAATCTGGATACATAGTCTAGATGATTCAAGTCAGTGTGTTCAGTAAGCCATTTTTCCTTAAACAATTAACCAAGGGATTCTTGAACAGCCTATCGGACCACAAAAAGTACAAAGTGAACACCATCATCCCAGTCCCTGTCAAATTGAAGACAAAAAGTTCTAATCATGTTCTTCAATATTTGATGAAAACGTTTTAAGGCGCCTTGAGATTCTGGATGATAAGCACTTGACCTATACTGAGCAATCCCTAACTGGTAAACGACCTGTTGAAATAAACCTGGCATGAAATTTAACCCTGGTCGGACTGTATAGACTTCAAAAGTCCTAGTAGCGTGAAATTTTTTATAAGAGCTTTGAAAATAGCTGGTGTTTTGATATTCCTTAACGGAATAGCCTCAGGAAATCGAGTGGATGTACACATGATCGTCAATAAATACGCATTTCCAGTCTAAGTCTTCGGTAAAGGTCCAACGCAATCAATTAGTTCTTCAAAGGCTGGAATTGGCAGAAGTAGTGATGGTTGTATTTTCTGGTTGAGCTTACCAACAACTTGGCATATTTGGCATGATTTGCAGTATTCTGTGACATCATTTCTAAGTCTGGGACAGGAGAAATGTTGTAAGACCTCAAGGCAAGTCTTCCTTATACCTAAATGTCCGGCCAAGGGGGTGTCATGGGCAAGACTAATAATTCATTGCCTATAGACTTTAGGCACCACCACTTGGTATATCACGCTCCTTTTCTCCTCTGGGATAGCACCAGATGGCCTCCATTTCCTCATTAAAATGCCGTCTTGATGGTAGTAGAATTCGGCCACTTTGTCTGTTTCCTCCTGTGGTTGAGTCCTCTTGCGGAGCTGAAGAACCTCAGGTTCTTCATTTTGTTCTTCCACAAACTTTCTTTTGTCTAATGAATGGCTGTTTACGTCTGGCCATGGCATAATTACATGATTGTTAGTACTAGGTGATCTTATTATGGCCTTTTCTTAGCCACAGGAACTGTCAATGTCGGCAAGGAAAGTGTCAGAAAGGTCCATACAATCATACTGGACTCATTTTGTTGTTTTCTTGCCATCGTTCTAGTAACAACACAAGCTGGATACAGTTCAGCATCATCTTCAGGTTATTTAACATCCACCACCGGTTCATTGGTAACAATTGGGTCAGCTACCCCTTTGTTCCTAGCTAGATCATTTACTAGCAATAATGAAACACCCTCAACATGGAGATAAGGACGAACATCCACAACAACTGGTCCAGTAATCAAATCTGACTTCAAATAAATACGATGGAGGGGAACATAAATACAACCTAACTCCATACCCTGTAACAAAACTGAGGCACCAACAGAAGTCTCCTCGGCAACACACCTTCTAATAACAAAGTCTGAGACGCTCCAGTGTCCCGTAAAATCTTAATGGGCTGAGAAGTAGTATTATCAACAATAGAAACAAACCCATCAGATATAAAAAGTTTATAATCCTCCATGTAAACACAAACACTGGACTTAAAAGCCTGACTCGCAGAACATTCCAACTTATTGGTAACAAGGGGTGTCGTACAAGCACTGGACTTTATTATCTCTTTCATTCTTCTTTTGGAGTCTAAAACAATCAGCCATCAGGTGGTCATTTTTCTTACAATAAGCACACGTTAGTGACTTTTTCTCAAAAGGATTAGATATTGGACTAGACATATTATAACTAGACTGACTCTTACTCTGTGCAACAGGCTTACTATCAGTCCGCTCAGTAATTTCCGCTCGAAGTATTACAATTTTGACCTTTGAAACTTCTTTTATGTGAAAGGGTGTAATTATCGGAAACAACAGCTGCATCTTGGATGTCTCAACAGTTTTGTCATCTAAATGTGTTTTTCAGTCTAAATGAACACACTGCTTGAACTCTTCTAATAACATTAATTGTCTTATTTTATCAAAATCTATTTTCTTTGACGTAAGCCATTTATCAAATAGATCTTCTTTTCCTCTAGCAAATTCTAGGTTTGTGCTTCAAACTTTTTATAAGACCTAAATTTCTGTCTGTATGCTTCTGGCACTAGCTCATAAGCTTTCAAAACTTCCTGGTTTACAGTGTCATAATCAGAACTTTTTCTGAAGAAAGTGCTGAGTAAATCTTGGCGGCCTTTCAATATAGAAAATAAAGACTTAGTAACAAGAACCCCACCAAACCATATTATATTGCTGGGGCTTCCAAGTGCTACAAGAAACCTTTTTCTAAATCATTAAAATTAATTTTATCAGCAATCAAAGCCGGTCTTCAAAGTTATTATGAAAATACATATTCTAGAGGCAGTGTGAATCAGATGTGGATACTAAAAAAATCCAAAGATCTTTTAGAGTACATAAAATCTAAGACTCTTTCATCTTGCAATAATATTAAAAAATTTACTTTTCTACACTTTACACAAGTATTCCCCATTCCAAACTAAAAGATAAATTGAAAGAATTGGTCCTGATTTGTTTCATTAAAAAAAGTAGATACAAATATCTTGTCTTAGGGAGAGATATATCGTACTTTGGAAACAATCACTCTGATTCAAACAAAAAAATCTCTGAAACTGACATTTAGATGCTTAATTTCTTGATTGAAAACACAGTGGTAACTTTTGAATGACGTGTTATTTTCAACAAACAATCGGTATTCCCATGGGAACCAACTGTGTTTTCCTCTTCTTGCCGGGTTGTTCCTTTATTCACACGAGGCTGACTTCATCCAGGAGCTTCTTAGGAAGAATGGTAAAAGCTAGCATTATCCTTTAACTTCACTTCCCGCTATATAGATGATGTCCTCTCACTAAATAATTTAAAGTTTTGTGACTATGTTGAACACATCTATTCCATCGAACTTGAAATAAAGGATACAACAGATATCGATACATTTACGTCTGTCTGATATCTTGACTTGCAACTATATATTGACAATGAGGGTCGGGTGAAAACAAAACTTTACGACAAAAGAGATAATTTCAGCTTTCCAATTGTGAACCTTCTATTTCTATGTAGCAACATTACAGCAGCGCCTGCATATGGAGTATATATTTCAGTATTGATACGATGTAACAGGGATTTCGTTTCCTATCATGATTTCATTATAGAGGGTTGCTGCTCACAAGGAAGCTTTTAAACCAAGAGTTCCATGTGAAGTTTAAATAATCCCTTTGAAAAATTTTACGGACGCCATCACGAGTTGGTTGACCGTTATGGAATATCTGTTTCACAGATGACGACGGATATGTTCCAATCGTCGTAACCACAATCCCATACTCCATTCCCCCGATTGTAACCTACTGAATTAGACATCACTTAAAAGAGCAACACGACGGATGTCACATGTTGAGCAGAATCTGCTTATACTTCTGGAGCACCTGAGATCACCACCAGTTTTTCATGGGGTTCATGTTGCTCAGTCTTTTGTTTCTATGTTGTAGGCTGTTGTTTGTCTTTTTCTTTTTAGCCATGGCGTTGTCTGTTTATTCTCTATTCTGTAAACATAAGAATGTGGCGAAGTTAAAATGTTTGTAAGCGCTCAATTCTCCCCCCTAACCTTGGACAGTGGTGTTACAGCACAACATAAGAACAAACTATAAAAATGAGTTGAAAAGGGCTTAACTCATCAGATTGATACAAAACAGAAAAACATATAACAAAAACACAGACCGGACGTTGCAGGGTATTTATACTCTTCACTTGAGCTTTATTCACGCGAAGGAATTCTACTTCCGAAAAGGGAAATAACCAATTTTAGATTATTACTTTAGAACAAAACTCGTGATTCCTGAAATGAGATTCTTGAAAGGGCTATACACACAATACAGAACACACAAGATAGTTATGTATTTAAAACAGACACTATTTATATAAAACAAAATTTAAAGCTAGCCTATGTTAGCACACGCAAGCAAACTAGTATTAACAAAACTCCCAAACTCCAATGTAAATTCAAAGAGAGGGGGCGGGGGTTCGATAAAACCTGACAAAATCAAACTTTATATCAACTAACAGAACGAATGAAAAACAACTGTCATATTCCTAACTTGGTACAGTTCGGAAAATTCTGGTTTAAATCTGGTTTTATAGCTAGTTAAACCTCCTATTTGTATGACAGTTGTTTATTGTTCAGTTATATTGACAAAATTGGTATAGCAACCCAAACAGGCACTATAGCATCATTGGTCAGAAGCCCTACAATTTTATTTACACGAAACATTGTTTAGCACTCAAAGTGATAGCATTACCAATACCATGACAACATATCTTCAGGTGGTCGTGTACAAAGGTTCAGTTCCAAGTCAGGAAAATGACAGATCTTTTCCTTTCGTTTGATGTGTTTGAGCTTTTGATTTTGCCATTTGATAAGGGACTTTCCGTTTTGAATTTTCCTTGGATTTCGATGTTTTTGTTATTTTACTTTTTTTCAGTAAGACAGAAGACTGAGGAATTTTAACGAGAGAGCTGAATGTAAATGTACACACTTTCACTATCCATTAAACAGGACCCAAGATAGAAAAATTGTATATAATATTAGTATGACCTTTTAATTTTAAAATGTTCCGTTTTATTGTAATCTGTATCTTTGGTGAAATTTTATTGAACAGATATATAATGTTTTGGAGGAGTCATAATAATTTTTCTCGCTCGTCGGGTCTGGAAAATTTTCAACTAGTATTTTTTTCGCAATTACCCTCAAAAATATTATATATCTGCTCAATATACTTTTAACCAAGACGATAACTGTGAATTAGTGGTGTCACAGACTGATTATGAATTAAAAAAAGTAGGTCTTGTACAAGATAAAGACGAGGAGATGTGGTATGATTGCCAATGAGACAACTATCTACCGAAGTTCAAATGAAGTGGATGTAAGCAATTATTGGCAACCGTACGGCCTTCAACAATGCGAAAAAATCCATAGCGTATAGTCGGCTATACTTAAAGGTCCCGACATGCAAAATATGAAAAAAAATCAATTGAGAAAACTAACGGCCTAATTTATAATAAAACAATTTACGAAAAACAAACATGACAAACATGAACTGACGACCACCACTGAACTACAGGCTCCTTACTTGGGACAGGCACTTGTGGCGGGGTTAAACATGTTTGTGAGCTCTCAACTCTCCCCTAACCTGGGACAGTGGTGTTACAGCACAACATAAGAACAAACTATAGAAATCAGTTGAAAAGGGCTTAACTCATCAGACTGACACAAAGCAGAAAAACATATAACAAAAACACAGACCCGACGTGGCAGGGTTTTTATACATCCCTAACAACAAAAAAGACACAAAGTACAGATCTGAGAGTACTCGCAGTTACTGACAGCTAGTTCAAAGCCAATAACAACAAGTAATCCTGTGTTAGGATGCTAACACAAAAGTCGCCAAAACGGCCCCCAACCATTGTTCTGCTGTTTCCATGGTAACGGCAGTCATTTTGAAATTTCATAGTGGGATAGCACATCTACACATGAAAGGTCACATTACTTACAAGTTTCATAAAAATTGGACCAATTTTCAAATTTAGGCATTCGTGTTTCCATGGTTACGGTGGCCATTTTGAAATTCCAAAGTCAAATGCCACATCTACATAAGACAGTCAACATTTGTGTAAAGTTTCATTAAGTTTGAAGCATTTTGAATTTTTTGACATTTTTGCAGTTTCCATGGTAACGGCAGCCATTTTGAAAATTCCAAAGTCGGATGGCACATCTACACATGACAGGTCACATTCCTGTCAAGTTTCATAAAGATTGGACCAAATCTAGATTTTTCGCATTTTTGTTGTTTCCATGGCGTCCATTTTGGAAATTCCAAAGTCAATTTCCAAATCTACATACACTCGTTAACATCTCTGTAAAATTTCATTAAATTTGAAGCATTTTAAAAAGATTTCACATTTTTGCAGTTTCCATGGTAACGGCGGCCATTTTAAAAATTCCAAAGTCGAATTACAGCTACATATGGTGCTACCTTTAATAATCTATCATTATATAGCATAAAAAGTACATAGGAATAATTCAACACTATCACATGACTAATCACATGACTATTGTTCTAGAATATTCCATGAAAATTGACCCCCTAAAACAATGCCAAGATGACCCCGGGCTGAAATAAAAAATGTGGAATGGACACCTGGACATCGGTCTCTTGTATTACACAAAACTTAAAGGTTCTACCAGAAACGGGACAAAAACATAAAGTCTCCAAAACTCCGTTTTGGCGACTTAACTAATAAAAAAAAAGCATGTATCTAAGAATAAAGGTTCTTCTTTGTAATGAATATAAAACAAGTAAGCTAGTAGTAGTCAAATACTAGAACTGACGTGAATACAAACTTTAATTGAATATCAATATAACAAAATCAACTCAGTATGTTAATAACTTTAAATTGGGTGTAATTGTACATTATATTTCCGTTTTATCATTCTCATGAATAAACTCGTTTTAAAAGAGAATGCAAAGTCAAATATTATAGATTGAAATATATTTTCACAAAATTTACGAAATAAGAATAACACTGATAAAGGAATGGTTATTGTAATGTCTTTTTTATTATTCATTTGCGTCACTATGTAAACCTTATTGATATTTATACTATTTGAACTGGTTCCCTATCTCTATTTGACCAGCAGCTTTTTATTGCACATATAATTCGAAATCAATGCACTCAGCTAAATCAGTCACGGAGTCTAAGCAGACAAAACAATATTATTGCGAATTTGTAGTTTGTTATCAAGAAATGCTTTGCAAGTATTATACAAATCAAAGCGAATTTTCGATTGAAAAAAATCTTTAAGACCTGTTTATGCTTACTATGAAATGACTTTTATTAATCAACAATTTTAAATATGCACACGGTAAAAAGAAACATACTAAATTTTACCACATATTGTGGAAGTATGATTCCATATTCAAGAATTTAACAAAGAGTGGTATTCAACTCCCTGCTTTTTACGATAATAATTATGCTAACAAGTTTAGGTTATTGTCATTCAAGTCCAAACCGCCTCGTTGGTCTTGTGGGAGCGTGCCCGTCTCGACTGTTCTGCGATCCCTGACCAAATCAAAATCTTTAAAATTTTTATTTTCTGCTTTCCACCAAGCAGAACATTAAGAAGTAGGAACAAAGACTGATCGGATTGAATCCAGAATTATGTGTCAGAGTAGGATTACCTGTCTTCATGTGGACTGTTACTTTGTGAACTAGCACGTTAAAATCCGGCTCAGCGTGTCGGTCAAGTACAGAGCTGGCTCCATATTCCAATCGCATTAACATGTTCTCGTCCCGAATATGCTGTTGATTTGCCTTTGGACATAAAACAGCCATCAATAATCATCCTTAAAGTCGTCTTTCTTTTTTGTTTAATAAACTTACTTCCCAGATTAGGGGAGAGTTAAGCACTCACAAGCATGTTTTTAACGTTAGAATTGTTTATGATCTTATCAAAGTATGTCCGGTTAAAGCTGAGAAAACAATTATACATTTTAACTTACAAAACGCTTATATTCCAAGCATTTGTCTACTACTTGTTTGCTTCAGAAGACATTCAAAGTATAATAGAATTCCAAATGTTAACACATTTTTTAAGGTCTATATTTTTGGAAAACATTGACCGTAAATTGGTACCATTAATTTTGTACATTCATGCGTGTTGCTGGAATAAATAACCTCACTTGACTTTCTGTATATATAAAACTCTCAGGATGTACTTATAAACTCTGTTTAGAAGAATTGTTGTCTCAACCTCTTAGATGTTTTAATATCATTGCAGGCGTTTTGCAGTAAAATGAATGCTTACAATTCTTTAAATATTTGTATAATTTGCAGCATATAACAAAATATACGTTGCTTATTCGGAAGATTAATATCTACGGATTAAGTGAAAACGGAAGAGGTTAGTCAGGATTATTTCCAATTGCATGATAGATTTGTAAAAAAATAAAAAAGCAATTTTGTTACTTTTTGAGTAATATTATACAAGCAATATATACATTTTTGGAATGAAGGTACAGTTAATGAATTGATATCATGTTGGAAGAAACATCTCATGGATTATT